>BSEG01000003.1:47175000-48440000 GCA_036245055.1 Diospyros kaki | reverse complement strand
TTACAGCCGTTGGGAAAAGGATTCTCGACATCCGCGGCCTTGCCACTATATCAATAGTGAGGCTACCGTAAGAAAGCATCAATGAAGAATATCACATTCTGTTTTCCATCTGTCTTCTAGCTCTTCTCTCTCTCTTTCTCTCTCTATTGCTCTAACTTCCCCCCAAAATTCTCTGTTCTCAACGCTAGCAATTCTCCTTAATACTCGTAGTAAGGAAGTTTCTCTATTGTCATCTTCGGCCGTGACATTAATTGGTATCAGAGCAACCGATTCTCGGCCAACACTTGTAGTATCGGTAACAATGGCGGACGGTACTCGCATGAAGGGTCTGGAGACACAGCTTTAGCAAGTTCAATCGACGATGGCGGAGTTTCAGAACCGAACTGATCAACTAGAGCTGGGAGCTACCCGAAATCATGAGGCAATCATAGCTATGGACCGCAAGCTAGAGAGTTCCATGGAAGGATTGAAGCGAAGGTTGGATTCTTCAATCGCAAGAGTACGAGACGAACTGAGAGCTCAGATGCAGCAGTTCATGATGATGTTTACCCATCAGAATTCGATTAGGATGGCACCGGACTTTCCCCCTAGGGAGAGAAATGAGCCCATTCTACAAAACCATAGAATGGATCGAGGAATTGGAACATCTGAACTAGAGATAAACCTGGAAGAGGAGCTGGAGAGGATGCTGGGGAGAGACAGGGTACCCAATGCCTCGGATGGAGATTCCGATGTTTGAGGGGGTTAACCCGCGTTGGTGGGTAAGAAAATGTGAGAGGCTGTTTGACTGGTACAATATACCGCAGGCGCAAAGGGTACCATTGGCCACTACTTATTTCAATGAAGTAGTGGACGCATGGTTCCAAGGGTGCGGAGGGAGTATACATGGGAGGAGTTCTCGAAGAAGTTGTGCGAGAGGTTTGGAGAAAGAAGCATGATGGATACTATAGAGGAATTCAACAAACTCAAGCAAGTGGGAAGTGTTGAATCCTATCTGCAAAGGTTTGAAGAGTTAAGGCCATTCATGATTTGCCACAACCCCCACCTCTCGGAAGCTTATTTCGTATCCAGCTTCATGAGCGGTCTTAGCGAGGAGTTACGGCCAATGGTGAAAATGATGAGGCCAAGAACAGTGGAACAGGCTTCAGAGAGTGCTCGTTTGCAAGAGACCCTGGTGGAGGCGATGATGAAGAAGCAAAGGCAACAACAGAGAGGGGTGGGTCTAGGCACATCCAATATCGGAGGAAAGAGCTACAATAAGGAGTTGGCAAAGGGAAAACACATGGGAGGATCAAACTTGGCTCCCTATGGGGAACAACTAAGAGAGTAAAGGAGACTAGCAGGACTCTGTTTCCATTGTGGAGACAAATATCACCCAGGACACCAGTGTAGAAGGCAAATCCTTCTACTAGAGGGAGGCGAAGGAGAGGATCAAGGAGGGGTCGGGGACTTAAACCCCGAGGAGGACGACAAGGAGGACAATGGAGAGATTTCCATTCATGCTTTGAAGGGGGTAGCTAATAATAAGATTATGAAGGTGGAAGGCCGATCAAATGGGTGTAGCTTGATGATTCTTATCGACAGTGGGTGTACCCACAGCTTCCTCGATGAGAGCACAGCCAAGAGACTTGAATGCTCACTCACGGGGACGCCACCCCTGAGTGTGACAGTGGCAAATGGGGATCGGGTGTTGAGCAAGTCGGCTTGTAATGGCTTCAACTGGGAAATGCAAGGTGAAATGTTTGAGGCTGATCTAAGACTCTTTCAACTCGGGGGCTATGACGTACTCGATGTGGACTAGATGAAAGGGGTGAGTCCCATAAGCTTTGATTTTAACAAAATGGAGGTCTCATTTGAGAAAGAAGGGAGGAAGATGACGTTAACAGGAGGGAAGGAAACGGGTACTGTAAAATGATCAGTGGGAGAAGGCTGCGGAAATTGTTCATAGGAAGGTGGAACCACCTGGCACACCTATTCTCCATAGTGGCCATCGAAGAAGACAGAGGGGAACGGGAGGTGCACGGGAAGGTGTTATTGACAGTTAGCTCCCCTAGCCAACAAACTGACCAGGTATCATACTCAGACCTTCTTAATACCTTGTTGTTAGAATATGAGGATCTATTCTTAGAACCTTCTGCCCTTCCCCCTGCCCGAGCTCAAGACCATACCATCAACCTAAAACCTAACACCGAACCCGTTAATATTCGGTCTTATCGTTACCCTCCTGCCCAAAAGAATGAAATAGAAAGGATGGTCAAGGCAATACTCCAACAAGCCATAATCCGTCCCAGCCAAAGCCCTTTTGATTCTCCGGTTTTATTAGTGAAAAAGAAGGATGGAACATGGCGGTTTTGTGTGGATTACCGCCAACTAAACGCCCTAATGATCAAAGATAAGTTTCCCATTCCACTTGTTGAGGATCTTTTAGACGAATTACACAATGCTCAATACTTTTCTAAACTAGATCTTCGTTCGGGCTATCACCAAATCCAAATGAAACCAGAAGACACCCCTAAAACAGCCTTTAGAACCCACCATGGGCATTTTGAATTCTTAGTGATGCCCTTTGGGCTCACTAATGCCCCTACCACCTTTCAATCTCTCATGAACCGTATATTCGAGCCTCACCTACACAAGTTCATACTTATATTCTTTGACGACATCCTCATCTATATTCCTACTTTTGATCAGCACCTATCTCACCTAAAGACCACTTTTGATATCCTCAAATCTAACCAACTTTTTATTAAGGAGTCTAAGTGTGCTTTTGGTCAAGAGCAAGTTGAATATTTAGGCCACAGCATATCCAAGGGAGAGGTCAGCACAGATCCAAGGAAACTAGAGGCTATGGAGTCTTGGCCGAGGCCCAAGTCAGTAAAGGCCCTAAGGGGATTTCTGGGCCTTGGGTACTACCAGCAATTTGTGGAGGGATATGGGGCCATTAGCAAGCCCCTGACGCAATTACTAAAGAAGGGAAGTTTTGAATGGGGACCATTGGCAGAAGAAGCATTCATTAAACTAAAAGGAGCCATGAGTAGGGTGAAGGCCTTGGGGCTACCGGACTTTAACAAACCATTCATTCTAGAAACGGATGCAAGTGGAACTGGTGTTGGAGCAGTGTTAGCTCAGGAAGGGAGACCGCTAGCTTTCTTGAGTAAGGCCCTAAGCCCCAAACATTTGAGGCTCAGCATATATGAGAAAGAGTTTATAGCTATTCTGATGGCGGTTGACAAATGGAGGCATTATCTAGAAGCGGACAGATTCATCATAAAAACCGACCATAAAAGCCTCAAGTTTCTACTACAACAAAAACTTCACACCCAGCTACAAAAGAAAGGAATGTCTAAACTAATGGGGCTGGACTACACCATACAGTATCGGAAAGGGAAGGAAAATATCGTGGCGGACACTCTTTCAAGATGCCACGAAGAGGGAAGTGTGGCGGCGATCTCTCAGGTGGTGCCGGAGTGGTACAATGAGGTAATTGATAGCTACGAAGGGGATGAAAAATTAAAAGGGATAATAGAAAAGCTGATTGTGGGAACGCAGGAGGGGGAGGAATATACGTTAAGTGGAGGAGTGTTGAGGCGTCACGGAAGGTTGGTGATTGGAAATAATATTGGGCTCAAGAACAAGATCATCCAGTCCTTGCATGAGTCACCACTAGGAGGGCATTCAGGCACGCAAAACACTTATGTACGGGTTAAGAGGGTATTCCATTGGCCAGGGATGAAGGCTGAGATTCGCAGATATGTGCTATCTTGCGATACCTGCAAGAGATGTAAGACGGAGAACACCGCCTACCTGGGGTTACTACAACCGTTACCTGTCTCGAACCAAGCCTGGACTAACGTGTTAATGGATTTCGTGGAAGGCCTACCGAGGTCGGAGGGAAGAGACAACATAATGGTCGTAGTGGACCAATTGACCAAGTTTGCTCACTTCATAGGGCTAACTCACCCGTATACCGCTCAAGATGTAGCTAGGGCCTTCCTTGCTCAGGTGGTAAAGCTGCATGGGACCCCCAAATACATTGTCTCAGATCAGGATCGGATCTTCACCAGTCTAATGTGGCAAGAACTCATGAAGGCATTGGGAACTAAGTTGAGCATGTCTACAGCCTACCACCCCCAATCAAACGAGCAAACCGAAAGGGTAAATCAAAGTTTAGAAACCTACTTGAGGTGTGTTTGCCTCTTACAACCCAAGGAGTGGCATCGGTGGTTGTCCCTAGCCCAATGGTGGTATAACACCAACTATCATTCTTCTATCAAAATGTCACCATTTGAAGCTCTATTTGGGTACCCACCACCAACTTTACCAGCTGTAGAGGGGGAATCCAATGTAGCTATGGTAGAAGAATACCTTCAGCAACGAAGGCAGGTCACCCAACAGCTTAAGCACAAGTTGGCCTCAGCTAGGAACAGGATGAAGCAAGTAGCCAATCGCAAGAGAAGTGTAAGGGAGTTTGCGATGGGGGATAAGGTGTATTTGAGGCTGCGGTACCCCCATCTCAAGGCCATCACTAAGAGAAAGGTGACTAAACTCAGCCCCAAATATTTCGGTCCGTTTACCATAGAAGCCAAGATAGGACAAGTGTCATACCGCCTAAATTTACTGGAAGGAACTCAAATCCATCCAGTCTTTCATGTCTCTCTCCTCAAGAATTCCGTGGGAAGCCAGCCGATAAGCAAGGCCCTCCCTACATTCCCAAAGAAGCTGTCGGGGTGGTGGAACCAGAGGCTATAATCGAGAGGGTAGTGTACAAACAAGGGGCTGCGCTCATCTAGGTGCTGGTCAAGTGGCGTGGCAGTACTTCAGATTGCAGCACCTGGGAATATTTACCCGATCTCCTAAGGCAATTTCCCCGATCGGCCAATCTCCTTAGCATTTCTTGAGGACAAGAAATCAGTTGAAGGGGAGGGAAGTTGTCACGGCCGTCCCTCAGCAACAGAGCAACAACATATTTTAATTTTTTATTGCAATGTAATTCCTTTGTTCTACTTTCTACTTGTGGGTTTATTGTAATTTCTAGTGCTAAGTTTGTTAGCCAAAGATTCTCCACGTGGGAGAGGACGAATAGGACAAAACTTATGGTTACAACCGTTGGGAAAAGGATTCCCGACGTCCGCGGCCTTGCCACTATATCAATAGTGAGGCTACCGTAAGAAAGCATCAATGAAGAATATCACATTCTGTTTTCCATCTGTCTTCTAGCTCTTCTCTCTCTCTTTCTCTCTCTATTGCTCTAACTTCCCCCCAAAATTCTCTGTTCTCAACGCTAGCAATTCTCCTTAATACTCGTAGTAAGGAAGTTTCTCTATTGTCATCTTCGGCCGTGACACCCAATTCTAGCTGTTGCCGAATTTTCCACTAGAGCAGGCCTCTGAGCCCATCTTGCCGCAACAAGGCAACCAATTAAGAATGCAAGGGGTTTTTGCAAAGGAGGATCAGCCTGCCATTCAAGAAACCCAAGTTAGGCATCCACAACGCTTGACTCATGTTCACACCCCTATGCCCTGATTGGAGATTTCAATGTTTGAAGGGAAGAAACCAAGGTGGTGGACAAGGAGATGTGAGAGATTTTTTCAGTTCTATAGAATTTCGGAAGAACAAAAGATTACATTGGTTGCGGCCTATTTGAATGATGTAGTAGACTCTTGGTATCAAGGGTGGGTTCAAGATGAAGGAATGCAAGGGAGTTAGACAGATTTTGTTGAAGGGTTATGTGAGTGTTTTGGGGAGAAAAATATGGCAGAAGTAGTAGAGGAATTCAACAAATTGAAGCAAGAGGGGATCGTAGTGGAGTACCGAACCCGGTTGGAGGAATTAAGGTCCATGGTGGGCATTGTGCAACCGAGACACACTAAACAATACTTGGTGTCCAGTTTCATTAGCGGATTGAGAGAAGAATTACGGCCTATGGTAAAGATGATGATGCCCACATCAGTGAGGCAAGTGGCAGAAAAGGTTAGACTACAAGAGCTAACACTAGAAGCCATTTTTAAGAAGCATAATGTTCCCTATGAGCCAAGTTTATTGGTCGGGCAATACAAGGGTGGTAACTCTAGGCTTTTACTTACAAGGCCTAATCAAGAGGCAGCCTGTAATACCCGAGAAATTTGGGTTAATTAAAAATAAGTAATTTATTAGAGAAATGGGGTTTCAGAGAAAATTGGTATCTGAATAGTCCGAAAAATTGACTAAATCGACTGCCGGGAGTACCCTGGAGCCGAAATGACAAAGGAAAATGATGTAGCATTAACGAGCACCCCAAGATATGATTTATAGCATCGAAATAAATTGGATCGGGAACAGTTTTCGGTACAGCTAAAATACAGCTACTAATTAGGCTGCAATACCGAATCGTCATAGATGACTTCCGAGAAGTCAACAGAAACTTGAGGGGGCTTCAATTTTTCATAAGGAACAACCCTTCAGTGGTTTCAGGAAGAAACGAAGAGGTTTATGGACAAAACGGAGATTCGGGCCTAAATGCAGTTTTTTAAAATTACTCAAGAGAGGTCGAAACGATATTTTTTCAGAATCCTCAGGGGTCAAATTGATGTTTTAAGACTTTAGGGTCTTGAGAGAAATTATCAAAAGTCAAGGAACTTGGTGAAATGGGCCAAAGTGAGAAAACCAAAGTTTGAGGGGCCAAAGTGCAATTTTAAGAAAATCTCCAAGCAACCATGGCCGACCAACCCATCAAATCACTGAAATTGGCCACAGGGATGGCACGAGGGTTGCTCAAGGAGCATCTTTTGTAAAGGGCTTGACCGACAACAAGCAATGGAATTGCCAGAAATTGAAGAAAAAGTGGCCGAAAGTTTGGCCATTTAGATCGCGAAAATGGAGCTCTTTCGGTGGATTTTGGACTTGTTAAGGGCAATAGGGGACATCAGAGGCCTTGATTGAAGCGAGATCCGTCATTTATGGGGCCAAAATCGCCTATAAATAGAGGATATGGTGGCTTAGAGTTTTGCAAGATTTGAGTTTCAAATCGACCTCACTTTTGAACAAATTGAGGCACCAAACCATAGGACTTTTGTTGCCCATGAGCTGAGGATCATTTCTGGAAAGTTTGAGAAATTTTGGAGTTCATTTGAGGGGTGATCGGAGCTTCGCCGGAAAAATCGGATCTCGCCGGAACCGAACTGAATTTTGCTCGGAGGGAGGTCTTCCAAGTGTTCTTTCAAGCTCAAATTTGGACAGAATGATCAACTCAAGGTAAGCTATCTTCTGGTATAGTCAGTTTAATTTTCCGGTGTGCCGGCGCCGGAGAAGATGACCGGAGATAATTTTTAATATTATTTAAATGCTGAAATAAAGAAAAATAGAGTAAAAATAGAAATAAAAGAGAGAAAATTCTGGAAAAATATCCAGAAATACAAGAAAAATGAATAGTTCAGTTTTATAAAATTTTATTTGAGAAATGTTATGATGAAATAATTATTTTTAATTTTTGAAAGAAAACTTAATTAGAGAAAAATAGGAAGAGATTTTGGAAAATTCTCAGAAAACTCATAGAGATTAGAAATGTTATTTTAGGAATTTTCATGAAGAAAAATTAAATAAATTACCTGATTAGGTATTTATTTTGAATTTTGGAAGAAATTATGACTATGAAAAATAGAGAAAAAAATAGAGAAAATAAGAAAAAAGTATGAAAAAATTAGATTATTGATTTTACTTGGAAATGATTGGCCAGGAAGTGATTTGGCCATGGATCTTGATGGTTTATGTTATTTTCAAGGTTGGCACGCAAAACGAGGTTATACGCGTTTTTCGAGAAAATTTGAGTTTACGTCTAAAGGTAAGTAGTTTTATCCCAAGAACCTATATATGAAACCTTTGCTTCATTATGCATGATATTTATTAAAGTTATGATCATTTCATATTACATGGAAATACGTTATTCTTGCATAGCACGATATTATTGGCATATTGATACTCATGCATGGGATGGTGATGTCGCCCTAAGAGTGTAGCCGTAATTCCCAAGGGCAATGATGGAACAACGTTAGGATTATCCTGCAGAGGTTCGGGATTCTGCCTAGGGTTCCGTGCCAGGCCGGTAGGCTAGGGAAGTTACACTAAGGCACATGATTGATTATGTTATTGTATCATGTATTCATGTATCATGTTTTTAAACCCTTACTAGAAGATTCATCTTCTAATGGGTTATGCCCCTGGAACATTCAACGTTCCAGTTTAGAATTGCAGCTTAGGCAAGGATCAGGTTGAGATGAGACGGCACGTGATGGCGTGGCCGATGGATTCAGCAAGCTGACTCGGATATGTTTTACCTAATGCTTTATTGATGATTAGCCTTGTTAGAACATTATGGAATCTCCATGTATTTATGTATTTCAATATTGAGGATATGATGTTAATGTATGGTACGAATTCTTATACGGTTATAAAGTGAAATTGATTATGTACCATATCAGGTTTCGATTTTAAGCTTCCGCATTTATGATGATTACCTGTCTTAACTTATTGATTTTTATTTAGTGAGTTGAGAAGGTAAAACGGGAGTGTCGGGAGATGGTTTATAAAAAAAAAAAAAATATTCCCGAAATTCCTAAGTTATTTAACGCTCAGAAAAGCGGGGCGTTACAGTTGGTATCAGAGCATAATTGCTAAAGACATAGGAAATGTCTGAGCCTTGAGTGACTCTAGTATGAGCGAATATAAGAAAAAGGTCGCATGTGGCTAGATAAGCAAAGCCACCGTAGGATTTGGGTGTTGACGGTTACTGGATAAGTGTGTTGTAGTGGAAGTGCATGTCTAGGCAAGTTCTGGCTAAGGAAAGATTTGGTACTTAAGTGTGTCCATTGTGACCCACCTCTCTTTCCTGGGAACTTACCTGGTGTACTCTTCACGATAGACACTATTTCAGTAGACGACTACTATTCCCGGTGAATAGTAAAATGCCTAATAGAAGCTAGTACTGGAAAAATGATCTAGTTATTGGAATAAGGATTCGATGAAATAATTCGAGTGTAAGGTTGATTCAATAACCGTGATTATGGATCCGAGAGATTTAGGGACTGATGATTTGAGGTCAATTGTCGAAATCCTTACAATGAAAGATAGGATAACTACGGTTATTGGAGGATGATCGAATTAGTGATGATTAGTTCAATGTGTCACGGCTTAACTGTCGAGTTAAAGATCGAAGGATAAGAATTTTCAAGGGTAATTTAGTATCTCGAAAATAAGATAAGGGGATACAACGGATTGGATCAAACAAGAGGCTGAAAATGGCCAAGTAATGGCGTGTGAGTTGCGTCCATTGATGAGGAGACAATGGTGCAACCGATGAGACTCGGAGAGACGAGATAAAGAAACCCTAACAGCGTAACGATACTACTGGTTCGGTGTTCGCAGTGACAGATCTGGATCTAGGGACCCACGAGCAGAGGGCTGATAGATGGCTTATGGTAAGGTACAGGAGACCCGTCGACCAAAGCATTATAACAGACTGTCTGGGTGACGATCAGATGCTGAAGATCTGGGACAAACCAGTAGGGTCTGTACCTTGTGTGGAGTTCAAATTCCAATGAATTAGGATACAAGGCGTACCACTAGTTTGTCGATCAAGGCTGAGAGCCTAGGGAATCGACCTAAGGTAAGATGGATTGTACTAAGGAGACAGGATCTAAGGAATAAAAAGCATGTAATGTCTTGAATTCGAACTATGTGTCCTATTTAAATTGTATCTAGGTTATGGTCATTTCTTGAATTTGTAATGAGACGAGGATAATGAGGCTCGAGGGGAAATTTAACCTCAGTGTCTAGTTCGGCAAATGTCAAGTGAGATCATTAGATGGTTGTCTTGTAATTGTCTTAAAGAAAGAATTAGGTTGCAAGGAAAATATACTCAACATATGAATATGATAGATGAATACTCGTGAGTTGTTTAAGTGTTACTTATGAGGTAAGGAAATCATCGACTGTGATGAGGGCCTAGAATGAATGTTTTTACAAAAGAAGTTAGACTCGTGGCAGTAACAATGAATGATAGTTCTTGAAGGACTACGATGAGACCGTGCGATTTTCACCCAGGGCGTACCCATTTGAGGGTTGACGTATGATGTAAGAATAAGTCTACTATATGATAGGGGTGATGATGACAGCTTGTATGCTGGCTGGCAGTAACTGTAGTACCTAGGAAGAACTAATTTAATAGTCGTGTGCCGATAGTCAGCTGGATATGAAGAACGAAATGCGAGAATCGGTGGATTCTTGATAAATAAGAGTTTAGGTAGTGGAGCATGGATAGTCCAAAAACCATAATGGCGAGTTGTGAGAAGACAATCTCAGTTTAAAGTAAAGTTTGAGTATCGAAAAGGAAATAGTTGATTGATAGGTCGTATCGACCCTAAAAGAATGATGAAAAGACCTAGTCAACAGATGTTATAACTACGATTCAGTGTGCTAAATGGATCTATGAAATCAGGTAAAATTGTCGGTGGTCAACCCGATAAGATAAACTTGAAAGTACCATGATGAATGATGGATAGGGAGCCACGATTGTAAGGAAATTGAATCCATGGGAGATAATTAGAACCGGATATTGTGATTTGATTCAGGATTTTCGAGGATAAATCAGTTTGAGATTCTTGAGGAATTTCTTGAAAGAACTGATTGAGGATTTAGGGATTCGTGATGGAACTTTAGAGCTTCAGAAAGAAATCCAGCAAGGATGGGAGTACCATGAGTAATGTAAGTACCTACCTGCTCTAGTTGGCAGTATGATTATGGATTGTCATCTTGAAGATAGTGTAAATTTTCGATGTGATTGAGAGAATCAAGTTATGGCAGATGTGCCAAAATAACAGGTCGCAGTAGGGGAAGCTACAGATTAAGAAATTCGAGATTTTGAAACTCTCATGTGGCTAGACAGTTAGTTTAGGTAGCCCTGGTAGGCAAATTCAGAGATATATAGTTGGACAATAATTAAAATGATGCCAGCGAATTATGAAAATAAGGAGCCTATTGATATGAGGTGTAGACACTTGTGGTTAGTGAAAAGCCGTATGAAAAATGGAAAATATCAGAGTATATTCTTGGAAGAATTAATTGGACTATTTCTTAATGATGAAATTGCCAATGATAGCTTGGATGCTTAGCTATGTGTAACTTGATTAAGGACATGAATTATCAGGTGATAATTAAGAATCGATATTTTTAGCTCGAATTGATGAATTATTAAACAGTTGCAAGAGACTGAGGTATTTTATGATCAAAATGCAATCGAGGCTAAGACAAAAGAATGAAACGTTAAAGTACCGAAGCATAATATTCATTCCATAGTTCAAACGATTACAGGAAATCAAGCCGTACAATTACTCAAAGGAAAAAGAAACCATGAAACTGATGATGATGCTAATGCTCAATAACGACGAAGGTTGCCAAACACGACAGGTCTCAGCTCATCAATGTCATCTGGGGGTGGCATCTGGCTACTGCTGACTTCACCAGGGTAAGGTGGAAGAGTAGCCTCTGAGAAACTGGGAGGAGGGACGTCCTCGGGGATGATGGGAAGATCAGAATTCCAATTTGGGTATTGAACAGGTTGGGGAGCAGGTTGGGGATGTGAAGCATAATATGCGAATAGTAAATCCTGCAAATAAGCTCGAAAAGCTTGCATCTCACTAACCTGCTGCTGAAGGGCAAGAATGTGGGATACACAACTATAGACAGGGTCTTGAATCCGGGCTTGAGCTTCAAATAAGAGTGTCATAACAGCTCCAAGCCGGTCACTTACCGGAAGCTGGGACAAGAGGTTGAAAGTATTTCTGGCACCAAAAATGTGGTGGATGGCAGCAAAATTAATGGTTCCTTCCACATGACAGAAATAAGGAGCAAAGATGCACAGTGGGGTGCACCGTCTCCTTAAAATTCTGCACGCACCACATAGGAAAGGGTCGAAAGGTGGCATGATAGATCTGGATCTAGCTGAATCTAAGCAAATTAGATATGGGTCAGACCTAATTGGATGGATATATTAGATATGATTCAGATCTAAATGGGTCAAATCAGATATGGGTAAGATCTAATAGGTCGAATCAGGGATGGGTCAAACCTGAAGTAGATTGAGACAGGTCGGGTCGGGCCGGGCTGGATCGAGACGGGTCGGGTCGGGCCGGGCCAAGTCGGGTCGGATTGACCCGGATCTGGCAGCAACGACAGCAGCAAGGACGGCGATGGCGCCGAGGCGGCCGAGGGAGGCCGGGCGATGGCTGGTGGCTGCGTGAGAGGGCTGGCAGCAGCGGCGGCGTACTGGATTTGGCCGATTGGGCCAGCGATGACGGTTGGGAGGAGCTGCGATCGATGGCTGGGGCGCGGGGAAGCCACGCCGAGGCTTGCGACCGATGACGGAGAAGGCGCCGGAGGCGATTGCAGAGGGGGCAACGGCCGGTGTCGGAAGTGGTGGCGATGCTGGAAGGCGGCAGCGATCGGTGGCTGTTCGCACGCAAGGTCGACAGAGGAGGAGGAAGAAGAAGAAGAAGGAGAAAAAGAAGAAAGAAGAAATGAAGAAATGAAGGGAAAAAAAATGAAAAAGGGAAAGAAAAGAAAAGAAATGAAAATGAATTGAAAAAAAAAAAGAGAAGAAAAATAAATTTCTTTATGGGAAAAACGTGTTTTATTATTCCGGATATTCTAGTAAAAAGAAAAAAATGATCCGGACGCACGGAATTTGAATTCGAGACTTTTCGGGTATTTATAATCCCGACCCTATGTTTAGAATCATGGAACAACGTAGGATTCAAAATGAAAATTTTGGGAATCATGTTTCGAAATAGAATGCTATGATGTTTTGAAATAAGAAATTTCGGCAAGCTGTTGTCAAAAAGGCAGTGATAGAACACTCTGGAATAATTATGTCTACAATAGGACTCATGAGAAAGGTCTAATAAAAAAAAAAAAAAAATCTGCCGGGTGCAGTAAGGGTTTATGATAGCTCAAATTATCGAATTGCAAGTGCAACATGATCGAATGATGGCTTGTGGATCACGCCAAGGCACCAAGAGAACTACCCGATGTATGACTTAGAGCTGACAGCTAGGACATGTACTCTTAAGGTTATGGAAACACTACCAAAATGATGGGACAATTGATGTGCTCACAAACCACGAGGGGCCTGAGGTACGAGTTCTCACAAAAAGAGCTAAATGAAAGGTAGCGACAGTGGATGGAGTTCCTTAAGGACTACGACTGCACTACTTCGTATCACCAGGGCGTGGCCGTCAGGTGTCGACGCAGGACCGGGTGGATAGTCGTGAGTGGCAGATGAAGTTGGAGGCTTGTTGGCCTGCCAACTATGATGGTAGTGCCGAAAGGATCGTCTATCTTTATGGCTAGCCTGGTTGTTTAGCTGGATTTAGTGAACGAGATACGAAAAGCATATGTGATTAATAAGTGTTATTGTCCATAATTAATGATTGTGGTTAGCCCAAGGTTTATGATTTTTGAAATACGAGAATGCAATCTCAAAAGTTTCGGGATAAAATGTGCGTGCCTAAAATGATTGAAAAATGTGTGGTCGTCTGAAAGGAGCCACAACAGGAAATTATGTGAATGACATGGTATGCTTATAAGCATTAGACGTGTAAGGAACGCAAATCGAGGTGTCTTATCAATGATCAAATAGATGTTTGATCTGAGATATTTAAGTAATGAGCTATGTGATGTCTTAGTTACCTTAACGGTCTGATGAAAATTTCGAGGACGAAATTTCTTTTAAGGAAGGGTGAATGTAATACCCGAGAAATTTGGTTTAATTAAAAATAAGTAATTTATTAGAGAAATGGGGTTTCAGAGAAAATTGGTATCTGAATAGTCCGAAAAATTGACTAAATCGACTGCCGGGAGTACCCTGGAGCCGAAATGACAAAGGAAAATGATGTAGCATTAACGAGCACCCCAAGATATGATTTATAGCATCGAAATAAATTGGATCGGGAACAGTTTTCGGTACAGCTAAAATACAGCTACTAATTAGGCTGCAATACCGAATCGTCATAGATGACTTCCGAGAAGTCAACAGAAACTTGAGGGGGCTTCAATTTTTCATAAGGAACAACCCTTCAGTGGTTTCAGGAAGAAACGAAGAGGTTTATGGACAAAACGGAGATTCGGGCCTAAATGCAGTTTTTTAAAATTACTCAAGAGAGGTCGAAACGATATTTTTTCAGAATCCTCAGGGGTCAAATTGATGTTTTAAGACTTTAGGGTCTTGAGAGAAATTATCAAAAGTCAAGGAACTTGGTGAAATGGGCCAAAGTGAGAAAACCAAAGTTTGAGGGGCCAAAGTGCAATTTTAAGAAAATCTCCAAGCAACCATGGCCGACCAACCCATCAAATCACTGAAATTGGCCACAGGGATGGCACGAGGGTTGCTCAAGGAGCATCTTTTGTAAAGGGCTTGACCGACAACAAGCAATGGAATTGCCAGAAATTGAAGAAAAAGTGGCCGAAAGTTTGGCCATTTAGATCGCGAAAATGGAGCTCTTTCGGTGGATTTTGGACTTGTTAAGGGCAATAGGGGACATCAGAGGCCTTGATTGAAGCGAGATCCGTCATTTATGGGGCCAAAATCGCCTATAAATAGAGGATATGGTGGCTTAGAGTTTTGCAAGATTTGAGTTTCAAATCGACCTCACTTTTGAACAAATTGAGGCACCAAACCATAGGACTTTTGTTGCCCATGAGCTGAGGATCATTTCTGGAAAGTTTGAGAAATTTTGGAGTTCATTTGAGGGGTGATCGGAGCTTCGCCGGAAAAATCGGATCTCGCCGGAACCGAACTGAATTTTGCTCGGAGGGAGGTCTTCCAAGTGTTCTTTCAAGCTCAAATTTGGACAGAATGATCAACTCAAGGTAAGCTATCTTCTGGTATAGTCAGTTTAATTTTCCGGTGTGCCGGCGCCGGAGAAGATGACCGGAGATAATTTTTAATATTATTTAAATGCTGAAATAAAGAAAAATAGAGTAAAAATAGAAATAAAAGAGAGAAAATTCTGGAAAAATATCCAGAAATACAAGAAAAATGAATAGTTCAGTTTTATAAAATTTTATTTGAGAAATGTTATGATGAAATAATTATTTTTAATTTTTGAAAGAAAACTTAATTAGAGAAAAATAGGAAGAGATTTTGGAAAATTCTCAGAAAACTCATAGAGATTAGAAATGTTATTTTAGGAATTTTCATGAAGAAAAATTAAATAAATTACCTGATTAGGTATTTATTTTGAATTTTGGAAGAAATTATGACTATGAAAGATAGAGAAAAAAATAGAGAAAATAAGAAAAAAGTATGAAAAAATTAGATTATTGATTTTACTTGGAAATGATTGGCCAGGAAGTGATTTGGCCATGGATCTTGATGGTTTATGTTATTTTCAAGGTTGGCACGCAAAACGAGGTTATACGCGTTTTTCGAGAAAATTTGAGTTTACGTCTAAAGGTAAGTGGTTTTATCCCAAGAACCTATATATGAAACCTTTGCTTCATTATGCATGATATTTATTGAAGTTATGATCATTTCATATTACATGGAAATACGTTATTCTTGCATAGCACGATATTATTGGCATATTGATACTCATGCATGGGATGGGGATGTCGCCCTAAGAGTGTAGCCGTAATTCCCAAGGGCAATGATGGAACAACGTTAGGATTATCCTGCAGAGGTTCGGGATTCTGCCTAGGGTTCCGTGCCAGGCCGGTAGGCTAGGGAAGTTACACTAGGGCACATGATTGATTATGTTATTGCATCATGTATTCATGTATCATGTTTTTAAACCCTTACTAGAAGATTCATCTTCTAATGGGTTATGCCCCTGGAACATTCAACGTTCCAGTTTAGAATTGCAGCTTAGGCAAGGATCAGGTTGAGATGAGACGGCACGTGATGGCGTGGCCGATGGATTCAGCAAGCTGACTCAGATATGTTTTACCTAATGCTTTGTTGATGATTAGCCTTGTTAGAACATTATGGAATCTCCATGTATTTATGTATTTCAATATTGAGGATATGATGTTAATGTATGGTACGAATTCTTATACGGTTATAAAGTGAAATTGATTATGTACCATATCAGGTTTCGATTTTAAGCTTCCGCATTTATGATGATTACCTGTCTTAACTTATTGATTCTTATTTAGTGAGTTGAGAAGGTAAAACGGGATTGTCGGGAGATGGTTTATAAAAAAAAAAAAAAATATTCCCGAAATTCCTAAGTTATTTAACGCTCAGAAAAGCGGGGCGTTACACAGCCAAAGCACATTCCTATATTAATGGCACTAACGGAGCGTTTGGTACAGGAGAAGTTTTTAGATTCCTGGAATTCATGATTCCTGATAATGCTTTTGGGAAAATCTTTTATTTCCAAAATTTATGCAATTCTATATTTGATTAGCCTTAAACATTCTCATGAATGTTGAGTATTCTTTTATAGGAATCTTACATTTCTATGTTTGGTTTAAATGCAACATTCCTAGAAATCCATGTTCCTTTTCCAAAATTACCCTTATTTGATTTTTTGTTTAAAAATGATAAATTCCTTCTAGTATATAAAATATTAGGACTCACAACCTCTTTAGGAAGTCAAAAAACATCATTTTTTTGACACATTATGTATATGTGTGTGTGTGTATAATATATATATACACGAAGGAAGCTATGAGGGTTGTGGCGTGTGAGGAGCACAGCAAGAAGAAAGCTATGGCGAAGATAATCGTGAAAGGACTATGGGGTTATAAGAGGGTAAAGGGTGTTTTAATTTTTTTTATTTGTTAAAAAGGAATCCAAGACTCCCAACCCCCCCTCCTGGCGGGAAAATCTTTTGTGGGAAAGTTGATTAAAAATAAATCCTGAGAATGTCATTTTCCCAAGATTCTTTTCTAAAAAAAAATTGTACCAATTATGAGAATGTAGATTTCCAGCCTAACATTTTCAGGAATCTAAAAACTTCTTCTATACCAAACGCCCCCTAAGGGTAGCAGAGGAGACAACTAGGGCTATGTTTTAGGTGTGGAGACAAATATAGCCCTGGCCATCAATGTAAGAGGCAGTTGATGAATATGGAGGGTTATGATGGGGAAAAGGAAGAAGAAGAAGCAGATGTCTTCCATGAGAAAACAGATGAATGCAAGGTGATCATCGAGGAGGAATCACAGCTGCATTCTATACAGATTGAAGTGTTTGAAGGAAAGGCTAAGGTAGTAGCAGAACAACCAGAGACTGAGAACGCTGCTACACTACTACTACTCAAAGGGGAAAAGCAAAATAGTAAGAAGGAGGCAGCAAGTATTGAAGGAAGGGATTGGTTGAACCATTGCCGTCGATGTCAATTCTTGGGGACAAGAATTGTTTGAAGGGGAGAGAATTGTCACAACCCTAGGGGTATGTTTGTAATTGGGGGAAAATTCATGATGTATAAAGCTATTAGGGGGGCTAACTGAAAGGGGTTAAGAGGTTAAGCAGGAAAAGGGAATAACTAACTTGTACAACAACTAGCAGGGATGTTAGGTTAGTTAGGTGATTGATAACAAATGATGATGTAGCTAGAAGCTCTATAATAGAGACCTTTGGCAAGGTGGAAAGGGTGGAATGAATAATACCGATCATCTCTCTCTCTCTCTCTCTCTCTCTCTCTCCCTCCCTCCCTCTCTCTCGTTCTTGCACTCTGTGTAATTACTGTAACTGGCCAGCCCTAATTCAAGGGCTTGACAAAAGCCAGTGATATATTTGAGAAACACCATCCTGTAGATTTGGTCTCCATTTCATGGTTTATAGCAAGAAAAATCTAAGGCATTTAAATATTTTCACAAATGGACGGACTTAAGCATGTACATAATGTACTATTTGTTTATGCATCATTAAAACAGTATGTGCTATTCAACAAATAAATGGGCACTATACCCTGGATCAATCTGAAAATGGTGGAGGATTGTTCTCCATCTACACACCAATGGTTCTGAAAGTTTGTTCATCACATGAGTTGATTGAAGGTGCAGTAGGGTTCTGAATTCTCTTCATTCATATTAAAGAACAAGCATGTCTTGTACAGAAAGAGAAACTACTTTCTGATTTATAAATTGATTAATAAAAAATATCTACAACATAAGAAAAAGAAAGAAAAATCTCATTGTCAAGCATAAGACTGAAAAACAGAAGTAGGCAAAATAGTTGCATGGCGAATTGGAGAAAAATGGGCCTCAGAAATACAAATGGAGGGCAAAGGGATAACAAATGGCTGTTCTTCCTTTCAAATTATAAGCAGCAATAAAAACATTAACTAACCTGGGTGTAGTTCAGGGGATTTTTCTGAAGCTCAGTTATGCTTATCTCAATGTCCTTCTTTGAGTCCCGAATGAGCTGAACCTTTGCCTTCTCTCCCAAAACAACATATTTATTCTCTTTATCAGGACCTGTACATGAGTTCCACATTCAACTAATAAAATGCTTGCTACCTATTCAAATATAACTAATTAGAAAAATGACAGAACAGTTGCCAGCAAGAATACCAGAGTGAACCTTGTGGAGAGCCCTGCTTATCTTGACTGATGTAGAATTAATTCCGCCACAAAGACCTTTGTCGGAAGAAATTGTAACAATAACATTTTTCTTGACATCAACACCTAGGAAAGCAACAACGGCGGAGACATATTGAGAGAGGGGCTATAATGAGATTAATAAGAGGTCATTTAAAAGAAAATAAAACAGATTCAGAGAGGGGGGGGCAAGAAGCAATTTTGTATCATACCCACGCATGCTGCACTTAAGAACATCCATAACTGAGGCTTTTGTCACATTCAATCATATTTTCAGTCATGCTTCTAAGTGACAAATTCTAGCAAGTTAACCGGTCAGAGGATATCGCTTATCTCTGAAATTCATAATATGTCATCCTATTTTTATTTGTGATCTAGTTGGTTTGTATGGTTCTACACATGAAACTCAATAAGTTTCCAGTGACACAGTCCCAGCACTAGTTAGAGAGAGAGAGAGAGAGAGAGAGAGAACTAGCTGAGTAAATTTACTTCCATAATCTATAAAATATAATAGTGAAATGTATATCAAATTTTCAAATTCCCAAGTTCTTGAAACAAATTGGAGATTGTAGATGCAAACCTAACAGTAGATATAATGCCCACTGGCCACTACACCTAGACTATTCTCTCTTGATTTCAAATGATCTGTTGTAAGGAGAATTCCCAAGTCACACTATATATGGCTTCTCAAATACAAATGCCTGCTTCAATCATCATAATTTTTTCACTTTCATTTGTGATTGCTCAGTTTAAGCATTTAAATATGTTTGAGGAACCATAGACATCCATAAGTAAAAGCATAAAAGGTCCAAAAACTTGAGCTAATCTCACCAGACTTGGTCTGGGAGGCAAGACTGGATTTTATTTTCTATTTCAGTGAGCATGAGTTCACTGCAACACACAATATTTCCATAGAATACGGTTATTATAATGACATAATGCATGCTACTAGTAAAGTGTCATAAACTATGAAGAATTATGACATTTGACAATTAACTCCTTTTAAGAAGTAAATTTCATGCTTGAGGTTAGTAAGTAAAAAGGGCGCCCCTAGTCCACCCCCTTTGTGATAAAGCAACGCAAATCAGGTATTTAATGTGATAAAAGCAACATAAACAAACTCAAGAAAACATAAATGGCTATATTAACAGCTAAATTTTTTGGCAAGCATACTTGGAGTGTCGCCAAGAAGTGCAGTAAATGGCTGCCATAGGCCACGGGAATTCTCAGCTCTGACTTGAATTGCTCTCAGCTTAGAGGCTGCAACCATCTTCATAGCCTTGGTAATTTTCTGAATATTCTTAACACTTTTCATTCTGTTCCGGACTGTATGGATAATATTAGCACCATAAACAATCAACGCACAAAAGAAAGTATAATAAAGGTTAAAGCAAAGGGCATTGGCCTCCGGTGTAACAAAAAAAGTTCAGCAACACAAAGGAATAATGCCGATAGTTCTCACCAATTTGGGTTGAAATGGTACGGACTCCAAAAGTGGCCTGCTCCCTGTTCACCAATATAGTTTGTTAGAAAGAAATGGAAGAGAAATGATGGTAAAACTTCTAGCAATCAAATGAGAAGACTACAATGTCTATTATACAATACCAAAAAGAAACTGCTAGTTGCAATAGAAACCAGAAAGTTAAATCAAACTTCATGCTCTTACTCAATGGCGATATAGGTTAGTAACTATGTCAAATTTACAATCCTGGAAATCCATGACATGAACAGAAGAAAGTTTAGGGAACTAAACTATTCATAGTAGGTTATTATGCCAAGATGCAACATAATTAACTAGCTCATACTAGAGCATTATTACAAATGAATAGCACTCGCATTTATAAAACAAGAAACCACATGAACAAAAAGAGAGAGAGAGAGACCAGCATAGAATGTCTAATTTGCACATAAAATTTGTAGAAATTTGGTTTTATATAGACGGAATAAAAAAATGTGGATAATTGGGTTTATATAAATGAGCCCCTAAGTGTAGTCCAATTGTACTTGTTTCTCAAGTAATAACTAGATTAGGACTCTTCCCTAGATGGCTAAACCTAATTAAGGTCATTTTGGTGTCAACTTCAGTAGGTGCCTTGTCCATTTTCCTAAATGCAACAGCTATGGCAATTAAAATTCAAAGAAACCTGTTTTGGAGTAACCCATTTTCTTTCCCATATTTCTCGATTTGAGTATAACCTATGGTCATCAAAATGAATGTTTAAGGATGCAGATGCAGTCCTCATTAATCTCCATTATCATCATTATTACATTTATCAGAAATAAAAATAAATAAAAAAACCTCATTCCTTTCATAGAAAAATGTCAACAAGAAAGACGAATTAAATGACAGACCATACGATATTGATCACAGCACATTATCAGCTGGTTTGCAAGAAGATGAAACCACGAATAACTATTTTCTGTCAATACTAATTAGTTTCTTTTCTTCAGATGATATTAGACCAACTTGTATTTACTTGACCAGAAAACCTTCATTAGATCAAAAAGAACTCTACATAAAAATCAGAAAAATAACCTGCCCTAAAGGCAACAGTCTTGTTTCTCCGTTCGTTGTGTATCTATGTAGCTAGGCTGGTTTTAATGAACCAGCCACCATAAAAAGGAAAGGAATGTGGAAACTTGTCGAACTTTTGTGCAACTTATCAAATGAAATATACGTCATTCTAACCTGAGCTCAACTTGCCTCGCAATAAAAGAAAAACAAATAAATAGGGATAACTAGAGATCATAGTTATCTAAGTAGATGCAACCAAATACCAATCGTATCACAGTAATGCAGCACTCTTATAACCCCTCCCTCTCGAAAATGGAATACAATTTGCATTACTTCCAAAGGAATGTAAAAACACAAGCCTTTGTCTGCGTGGAACACATAAACAATCACATGCCTATGAGCCTGTATGCACTTATGTACACCTTTTCGAGAGCGCACAATACCCGCATCATCAAAACACAAAAAAAACATGTATGCATTTGTTGTCTGTTTGGGGGAGTCTGTTACGTATTCTAAGCACGCTTTTATCAGTCTCGAACACCAGACGAGACTTGTCAACCAAATATACAAATGTCAAATTGAATAAAGAAAAAAAAAACAATGCGTGATTCTCAAATCAAAATTAGCGAGTGGCAATAGAACCCTAGATCGTTAGTTATTGCATGATCCACCAGTAGAGCGAACATCGGAAGGGAGACTGTATGGTCCAGAAATTGAAATGATAGAGAAGGAAGAAAAAAGGAGAGGAATCGTATCGTACTCGGATCGGAGAGCATTGATGGGATTGGAGGAGATAAGAGGCGCAAAACGCCTTCCCTCTCGTCTCAACGCAGCCAACGCCATTCTCGATCAGGCTTCTTTCTCTTACTCTGAATCGTTCGGAGTTGCAGAGAAAAGGTCGGTAGGGTTTCTATTCAACAGGAGCTGTGATCTGATGTGCAAGTGATAGACGGCAGCGACGCGAAGCTCAAATTGATGCGAATTATTTTAATCGGTGGTGGCTCCTCTCTTGTTTGGTTCAAACCCTATTTACGCTGTCGTTTGACCTTGTACGTCACCCGTTTAGTTATTTGTAGATCCCACTATAAAGCTGTGCGTGTTTATAAATATATATATATATATATAAATATAAAAATATATATAGAATCATGCTATTTATACAAAATAAATGTTATAGAAATATTTATAGGACAATCAAAATATTCATTTTGCCCTTGCAATTAATGACCCAAATGTCCCAAATACAGCATCTCTCTCCCTCTCTCTGTTTCTCTCTCGCCCTTCTTCTCACACCGTCGACCACAGCAGCGACGGCAGCGGCAAGGCAGCCGAGGCGACGCGATGAGGCGGTAGAGACAACGGGGCGAGGTGACAGAGATTGCAGCGGCGCGACGGCGAGAGCAGGCAGAGGCGAAGTTGCAGCGGCAAGGGAAAGGGGGAGAGGGAGAAGAAGATGAACAAGGGATCAAAATATCGTGAAATATCGTAATATTTTGATGTCAAAATATCGCGATATATTATTTTTGTAAGTATTCTATAAAAAATCTTTTGTACAAATAGTATTTTTCATATTTATATGCTCAAATAGAGAGGTCACTCGCGCACAAATAAAAAATAAAAAAATATTTTTAAAGAATTGTGGGGGATTGCAATTTATTTTTTATTTATTTTTAGACATATTTGACCAAAGCCAGGGCCAATGGGGGGCAATTAGGTTGGGTTGAAGAGGCCCATCTCTGTTGGCAGAAAACTAGGCTACAAATTGGGAAAATTTCAAAAAAGAAACAATGGCATGGCATTGGGCAATGAGGCATCCAATTGTGGCTTGAGATAATGATATTAAAATGTTTAATTTACCGTCATTTGATTTCAATTGTTGATTAGGCGAAATGTATTATTTGTTTTTATTTGATTTTAATTGGTAAAAACCACTCCCGCGAGGGCAGGTCTAATTAACCTGATAATTTAGTTAATCAAGATATTGAGGTGGCATTTTATTTATTTATAATGAAATGGGGTTGCATTTTGATTAAATTGATTTCTTTTGGTATAATCTATTTTTCATTTTTTTCTTTTTATGAGTTTTTGTATCAATTTTTTATGGCATTCATTTTTAATAACATTCTCCATAATTCTAATTTGATATTATACAACATTTTGTGACACGTTTTGTGAATTTATCTCTAATTATGTTATTCAGACATCACTCACATGTCTTATCTGAATTTGATTTCGAAAGTAAAAATTTAATTTAAAAATTAAAATTAACTTTGTTAAGCCCATCTCCAACGCAGGCAAACTTTCCTCGCTAAGTTAATTTTTGAGGAGAAAATTGCTAGAAACCTCTCCAACGAGCCTCCCTATTTAGCAATTTTTTACTCAAAATTATATGGAGCTTCAAACGGCTCCAAGGAGTGAAATATTGCTTATCAACTTCTCCAACGACTCTCTATTGTTGAAATTTGAAGAAGATGTTAGAGACAAACAGTGACGAAAAGTAGCAACGACGGTGGCGAGAAACAGTAGTGACAATGACAAGGAGCAACAGCTACAGCAACTACAGATGAGGAGCAACAGTAGTTTTCAAGACGACGATGAGCAACAACAACATCAATGATGACTAGATCTAGTGTCGGTGACAAAGATCAAGTCTTTTTTAAGATGAACGAGAACCAGATCGATAATTTGTGTATGTATGTGTATATTTGAACGAAGACCTAAAATTGTCTGGAGGAATTTTTGTACAATTGTTTGGACAAAAAATTTATGTATTTATTTATTGATTTGTGTATTTAATTATTAATTTTATTTATATGTGTACCTGACAATTTTGTATATTTAATATTTAATTTATGTATTTAATTATTAATTTTATATATATGTTAAAATTATAAATAAAGTAAAATAAATATAATTAAAGTTTATAAAAATAAAAAAATAAAATAAGAAATAAAATGGAGAGTAAAATAGATAATCTAGTTAGAGCACACACGATTTTTAAGATAAGTTAAAAAGAGAGAGTAATTCATTTATAATATTATAAAAAATGAGATAAGGAGGTGAGTTATAGATGGGCTAGAGAATAAAACACTGAAGTCTCCGCCATGGGGTTAACATGAATTTAAAAATATCGTAACTTATTTAACCATTTTAAAAATAAAAAGACTAATTTAATCCATGTATATTTTTATTATTATCTCAAAATATTCACAAATACAGAACTACAATTTTAATTATAAATATTTGCAGTTTATAATTTTTGTTGCTCAAAGCCAGGGGAGACTGCACGCTGCGCAGTTGTCGTATCTCATTAGCAGCCAGTTGTTCTGTTTGAGACCTCATCCTCCACCCCATCCCTATTCCAATCTGTTTTCAAGTTCCATCCACAACAAGAAATACAACCGTCTGTTTACCATCGTTATGAAGAAGTCGACGATATATCCTCTCTTTTGGGTCATTATTATTGCTAGGCTACTCAATGCTCCTTTATATTGTTCTATTAACATGGCATAGAAAATCAGAGCAATTCATACAAACTCTTGCTTCTAAATGCTCAAAATGTTCATGGTACAAAGAGTAACCAGCGTTTGCTGCATGCAAGAGGCTGCCTCCAAAAAAAATCAAGCTCACTTGCAAACTCTAGCTAGCTGGTTGCATTTGCTGACTGTCACCTGTCACAAGTTGCTCCTTCCTTTGAATCCGACAAACAAAATTCTTAATCTCACCACTTTGTTATGTCCTTTTGTGAGAAATGTGGAGCTTGATTCAATTTATGACATCCACACAAAGCCAGTATAAAGCCTGAAACCTAAACAGGCCCAAATTAAGAGTTCTATTTTTTCTCTAATCTTCATATACAAATATGTCAATATTGTTCTTGAAATTGTAGCGTTCTCAAGTAGTGAAAAAACACTTAGTGCAGCCATGGACATAGACATTCTTTGTTGAACCACATAAATTCAGTCATTTGTATGTGTGACTTTGTTCTAAATTTTCTTTAGCACTTTATTCTATGCCTAACACCTTCCACTCTTGAAACTTTTTTGTGCGCACAACTTCACTAACACAAATTAACTCATTGACACAGTGCATCTGCAAATATGTATTACATATAGTTTTCCACAATGCTAGCAATGGAATTGTACGAGATTAGGCAACGTTTTGGTCATCATAAACATCCCTGAACAATAAACAGAATGCCTCAATCAACTTTAAACTTGTGTGTTTGAATGGAGTGGAAATGTGAGTTTGTGTTACCACCCTATTTCTGTTTTTTTTTTTCCATCCTTTTAGCTTTTTTTCTTAATTCTGTGCGTGTGTGTGTGTGTGTGTGTTTTGTTGTTTTGTTGGGGGAAGGGGGGGCCAGTGAAGGTAGGTAAAAAATAAGCCACAAGAGAAAGAACTCAAATTTGAGACTACTGTCCATTTTTTGAAAGTATAAAATCATTGTTCACCATTTTTAAAGTACAACAAAGGTCTATTCTTGAATGAAACTGTCTAAAAGTTCAACCCAAACAAAAAATAAATAAATAAATAAATACTAACATGGTCTTAGAAGCAGAAGCCTGCTTTCTACACAAGAACTTCCAATTATACATCACATTTGAGTTGACAAAAAGAAAAGACGCTTCTATAACACTTTTAAGTAGAGAAGGCTTTGTGATGAATTGATCTACTAAGGAAAGAAAAATAAATAAAGAATCACATATGCTACCCAACTGGCTAAGGTTTTCCTTACCTATTCTTAGCAAGCAACTCGTCATTGAAATTTCAATGTAGCATGTCCTGTGTCACCCAGATGTTTATATAGTTTATTTCTGCATGACAAAGAAGACAGTTCCAGGTGATCAGAAACTAAAGCAACAAACAGGAGGGGAAAAAAAATGTGGTGCAAAAGGAAAGCTAAAGCAGATAACCCCAGAATTACCTCGACTCAAATTCCTTTCCACATGTGTCGCATATGCTGCCCAAATTTTTTTATGTCGCCTGAGTGTAAAGCAAGATGTCATCCATCATTGGACATAAAATGAGTATGAATGATCAAATTGCTGAATTCACTTTATCATAAAAAAAAAAAACCTTAAAAGGACCAATTTTATGCATTCAACTTCTGAAGTACAATAAGCCAGCAATAGTCCAAGTCAGACTAATAAAAACTACTATGTTCAAATCACCATATAAGATTCAGCAAGTACAAGGCATAACAGCACTTATGAGTCTTCTGATTGCAGTAAATAATAATTTCAGACAGCATATTTGTTGGATAACTTTAAGAATTCCAAATCCGAACTATTTTTATCTGGGAAGAACCTATATCTGTCCCCCTTTTAAGTTTTGCAGAAATTAAACTTTACAAATTATCAACTAGCCTCGGAAATTTAGCCCTATATGATAATATGATATTCACAAATAAAGCAAAAATGGCAATCCATTGCATGTATCTTCCAAAGTGTCTTACCTTCTGTTTCTTTCCTTTTGAAGAGTTCTTTGATTTGGCATTTAGAGCCTTTTGACCTTTTCCCACTTGACCATCTCCTTTGCCATTCTCATTCAGCACAAAAGCATGGGAAGAAATCTTGTCTTCATGCAAACCTTCATCATCCCCATTATGTCCTTCAAGCTTGCCACTGACTTCAGTTCCATGAGCAGCAGCAGCTTCTTCATCAAATCTTCTACCCATCTCTCCCTTTGTTCCTCTTTTCCTTCTAGCGCTCTTTTGGTTATTATATGCCATAAAATCCATTTCCTCATCATCATTATCACCATGAACATTTGAGGATGAAGCATTGGTTTTAGGTTGACGCATTGAATTTGCATTTTTCCGCCGCCTATGCCCCGACACCATGGCTTCAAGAGTACTGGCTTCATCATCATCCATTTCTAATCCAAATGATTCATCCACACCTTTTGAAGCACCACCATTTTCAATATCAACAAACTCTTCTTCCTCACTTGATTGAGGCACATCACCATCACTGTTTGATTTGTTAATTCTGAAACTACCTCCAAATTTCTTACTTAGCTCATCAATCCCATCATCTGCAGAAACAAGACCATGTCCATTGACGTTTCCTTCCAATTCCTCTTCTTTCCCCTCTTCTTCATCTCCTGTCTCCTCATCTTCAACCTCTTCACTCACATATGCTTCCCTCAACTCCGCCACCTTCTCCTTATGTTTCTTCGACTGCTCGTGATTCTTCCACTGCTTCTCACTCTTAAACTTCTTGCTACATACCACACAATACAACTCCTTCCCATCCCTCTTCTTCTCTTCCTCAACCTCATTATCCTCCTCAAAATCCCCATCCTCCTCGACCTTTGCCCAATCAGGCTCTTCGTAGGCCCTCGCCCGTTCCATCTTCTGCCTCTCCATCTCCTTCCTCTTCTCTCTCTCCTCCATCCTCTTCCTCTCCATCTCCTCGTTCCTCTTTACCTGCATATCAATCACCCTCTTGTCCCTCTTCTTCACGAACTCCGCCAAACCCCTCACCGTCTCATTATACTCCCTCCTCGCCTTCTTCCTCAGCTTCTTGTTCTCTTCCTCCATCACCCTCCTTGACTTCCGGTTCGGCCCCGCCATCGCGTCGTACTGATCCACCCAGCAAAAGTCCATCACTGTCCCAAACCCTAGCCAGTAGTTGTAAAAAGCCGTTACCTGCGCGTAGGGACTCTCCAAATTGCCCATCAGCGGCGCCTCCTTAACCGCGCCCAACCCTAACCCTAGCTTCTTCGCGAAATTCAATTCGCTCGAATAGATTGTGTTGAAGACGTCGCCGTAGACCTTGTAGAATCCCTTGTTGGCGTCGGAGTATCCAGAGAAGACGGAGTTGGAGAAGAAGGAGAAGAGATTGGGGATGGAGGTGGAGGAATTGGAGGGATTGGAGCCGGAGAACAGGATTTGGGAGCGGTGCGAGTCGTACCAGGCGCGTTCACGGGGGTCAGAGAGGACTTCGTAGGCGTTGACGAGTTCTTGGAAGGAGGCCGTGGCTTCGGCCTCGGGGACGCCGGACTGGACCAGTTTGTCGGGATGGCGCTGGAGGGCGAGCTTCTTGTAGGCAGAGCGGATCTCGTCGGCGGTGCAGTCACGGCCAAGGCCGAGGACCTCGTATAGGCATCGCTTCTCCGGCGACCCCATTGTCGGCGCTGGGGAATTCTCCGAAGCCCTAGTATTTGTATTTCTGCATCGCATGAGTTTGGTACGACGGGGGCTATATATATGATCGTTAATAAGCCTTTTTAATTGTTTTTTCTTCCGGCCTTTTCCTTTTTTCTGTTTCCACCTACCTAAGATTAATGTTACAAAAGTCGTCCTAATTCCATCTCGAACGGCTGTGCTATTTCAATTCGCAAAGCCAAATACGGAAAGGCAACCCTAAAATCAAGTCTCCAACAGAATTTGTCAAACAAAATGGCGAAGCTCAAAAGCATCGTCAGATGTGGTGAAGGAAATATAACAGAGGAACATCGTCATCTTAACATGGAATAGGCTGATCAACTAAAAAAGACAAAGATTCAAATACGGCGATAGTAAATTTGAAAAAGATAACTAAAAAATAGAAAATATAGGCATGATTGAAGATAAAATCAATCAATAGATCTGACAATTATAACTAGTAGAATGATCGACGACACTGACAACGAGAAGAACAATTGACAATAGTGCCACTTTCTTGACTTGTTGTCCATATTAGTTTATAAATTTTTCGACTTGCTATTCATCATCCAGATTTATTTTTGAATTTTTTTATATTTTTTATTTATTTATGTATTAGATAAATGATATGGTATATTTGTTGATTGTGTATTTTTTATTAGGTAATTGATTTGTGTATTTAATAATTGATTGTGTATGTATATATTTGATTATTTTGTATATTTAATTATTAATTTATATATTTAATTATTAATTATGTATATGTATGCATTTGATTATTTTATAGTAATGAAAATTATAAGGTAAAATAAATAGAATTGAAGTTTATTAATAAATAAATAAAATAGTGAATGAAATAGATAAAAGAATGAGTTTGATTATAGCATGCACAATTTTTAAAATAAAATCAAAATAAGGAGTGATTTGTTTATAATATAATAGAGATTGGGGTAAAAATTATCATTGGAGATGGCCTAAGGCGATTTCCAACAGCTGCCTAAACCAATCACCATCTCCAATTTTGTGGAACCAATTCTATAATCATGCTTCCAACAATCCTCGTCATCAAATTTTTGGCGAAGCTCAAAAGGTCACCAACTGTGACGATCGAAATCTTCAAGGACAACATTTCTATTTCTCTCCCCCCCCCCAAATGGTCATCAACATCGGCCAAAGAATAAATGGATCGACCAGAGAATAAAGGTGCAGATACGACGGAATACAAATCTATTGTCAGATCTGACAATTGTGACGGCCAATGGAATGATCAACAACGACAACCAGCGGACGATGACCAGTTGCAACTATTATAGGCGACCGATGGCTTGCAGAACGACTCCACGAACGAACAACTTGTGGTTTGTGATTTTTTTTTGAGTTTTTTATTTATTTGTGTATTGGATAAGTGATATTATGTATTTGATTATTGACTTATGTATTTGATTATTGAGTTTGTTTATGTGCGTATTTGATTATTTTATGTATTTAATTATTTATTTTGTGTATGTGTATCTGATTATTTTGTATATTTGATTATTAATTTTATATATGTGTGTATTTAACTATTTTGAGTATTTGATTATTGATTATATATATGTGTATATGATTATTTTGTGTATGTGTATATCTGATTATTTTATATATTTAATTATTAATTATATATATATGTGTGTATCTCATTACTTTGTATATTTAATTATTCATTATGTGCATGCGTATATCTTATTATTTTGTACTGTTTTGTGATTTTTGACTCAGGTTGATCAATTGTCTTTTGTTTGCCATGGAAGAAGGTAATAATAAACATTAATATATAAATTTGCTTAATAATAACCAGAATATTCATAATGAGTATATAAATGTGGTAGCCACTCTATCCCAACCTGATTCATCCGAAGTCAAAACTCAAAGAAAGGTACGAACAAAAATTTCTCAATGTAAGAGGATTTAATACTTGTGTTAGCATAGCTAAATGTTAGTATAAATACTATACATGGTAATGATCAAAGGAAACAAAAGTATTGGAAAATGGTTCATGCATATTTCCATCACTATAAAAAGTTTGAATCTGATTGAACTTCCAATTCGTTATTGTATCACTGTTCTACAACCCAATTTGGTGTGAACAAATCTCAAGTATACTATAGCCAAATAAATGACAAAGATTAATATGGAACAACATAAGAAGATAAGGTATTCTCTATTATTATCATTTTGTTGCTAATTATTAATATCATGTTGATAGCTATCGTTATTGATATTATTTTTACGTTATTAGATTTGTCAAGCAGTAGAGATATACAAAAGTCTACAAAAGTTTGTCTTCACATTTCTACATTGTTGACATGAGTTGCGACATGCACCGAAAATTTGCTCAACTTCATCAAAGAAAAAATCTAAAATTTCTCAACGTTTTATTCCAACAACATCATCACCATGTACTCCCGAGTCAATGAACTTGTCTAATATTGATGGCCCAAGCAATTAGCCTTCGTTGGAATGTCCAATGGGAAGAGATGCTACAAAAGAATGTGGACAAAAAAAATAAATTCAAGATATCAAAAACTTCTACTGACGAACTAAAAAAAATATTGATGAAAATTACTAAAAAGAAAACGCAATCCAAAATAGTCTTACTTGAACAAGCGAATGAAATGTTAAGGTTGCAAGAAGATAAGCTAGAAATAGAAAGAAAAAAGAGAAATCGAGAACAAAAAAAGGAATAGTGAGAATAACTAGTTTATAAAGAAAGAATTATTGGGATTGATACTAGCAATATGAATGAAATTCAAGTTGAATATTACAAGGTTATCAAACTTCAAATTATTCATAAAAAGTGAAATGCAAGGTTCCATATTTATAAATGGAGTTAGAATTAATATATGTATGGCTTCTTTTTATTAATGTATGGAGTTGGGATGAAGTAAACTCCATGAACATCTAACTTGAAATTTATATATCTTTTCCTCTTATCACTTGTTTTTTTGTTTTGCTAATTTGATTTGGTTTTAATCCAATTGTTGTTGTGTTTAGTATTGATAGCTATTTATCACGAGCCTCGACTTTGAACTAACAATTTTTTGCTAATACAATAGAAAACAAGTATATTAATTTATTTCAATTCAATTGTTTACCGTACAATTCTCACAAATGCTCTACAAGATCATTTTTGAGTTGTATATGAGTCATTATGTCTCGAATTTGATAGTGAACCTGTATGAACTCCATAATTTTATTTGTGCAATTGCAAGACAATTTAATTGTTAGAGTGCTAGCAACTGCATCATAATCAGAATATAATGTTAGACTATGACCATTGTTAGAATTTTAATTTTATTATTATGGAATTATTTCAAACAATTTTGTTAAATAATTATTTTTTAAAAAATTAATAAATTAATTTTAAAATATATTAAATATTATATGTAAGGTAAAACATATAAAATTAAAGTTTATTAATAAATTAATAAAATATGGAGTCAAATAGATAAGAGAATAGAGAGTGTTGATAGAACATACACAATTTTTGAGATAAAATCAAGATAAAGAGTAAATTATTTATTATATAATAAGAATTAAAATAGGAAAGCTTATTAGAGATTGGCTAAGACTCTAAAAAATATTTGAGATATTTATTTAAAATTAATTTATATTAGTCTCTCCTCCCGTTTATTTTTTATCACTATTTAATATTTTATAGATTTGGCTCTCGTTTTAACCCCTGTAAGGCTTCATGCCCACAACACTTTAAATTCATAATCTTTAATCCTGTCCGTCATCTCGAGGATCATTAATACTTGTTTTAGTAGTTCCTTTTAATAATGTCTTTTTACGTCAAAATTAAAAAATAATTTAGAACTCTAATACTTCCTAAAATGAATTACCAAAAGATTAATATATTACCGAAATAAAATGTTAGTACATTACTTTTAGTTTTTGAAATCAAAATTGAAGGATTTTACTTCTTGTGGATGGATCCGAACCCGAATAAAAGTGAAGGTGAAGACCCACCAGCAAGTAAACAACCCACAAGCAGAGGTATCAACTTAAACTTCAATTTTCAAGCCCAAATCTGTACCAGTAGCACAGAGTAGTCAAAATATATCTAGAATCCACCAATATCTACTACCGTATTAGTAGCTAAAGATGAGAAAGATACTCTCCTAGCCCACAAGCACAGATCATATACAATGAAGCTTACTGGTCTTATACAACAATGTAAGTTACTAGAACAAGCATATATAAATATAATGGCTGAAGCAGCAGAGGCCATAATCAATGAGAGCAATTTTCCTCCTACCAATTTACTCAAGAATCACAATCATAATGGTTTTGTAGCAGCTTCCTGTACGTAAGCCAAGGCCGCCTCCTCCGAGAGCTGTTTTCCTCCTACCAGGCCTCTGACCAAGGTATTCGCATATTCTTTGGCAGGGGCACACATAGGAAGCTTCCCAGACTTGAAGTTTTCGACATCAGATAGGGTGCACCTGACAAAGAAAGCAAGCGATCATCGTTTTCTTATGAAACATGGTGATTATAGAGGGGAAATAGATATATCTCTGCAATGTGCTTACGTCATTGCCAGTATTGGGATGCCATTTTCGTTCCCCATGTACACGACATTATGGTACCAACCATTCTGCACGAATAACCAAAACCATATTCACATGGAGCGGGAAAGGTTGACATGTATATTGTAAAAGATGAACAGACTACACTTGCTGCACAATCTATATGCATAGGGATCCCAAAACAATTAAGGCTACCCCCCAAAGATTATGAAATGCGTTGTGAAATTTTGCAGAGCTAATGAAATCCATATCAGTCAATCATAGATTTCTCAACTTATCAGAGTCATTCTCGGTCTTATGCATAATAAATTAGATAACATACGGACCATGCTGTCCTATTGATGGATGATGATTCTTTTATACCCAGACTGAAAATAACCAGATAGACTAGTATTATGAAACATGCTCATGACCAAATATTTTCCACAAAAAAGTATGGAAGGGATAATCCAAATAAACATTTTGCTAGTCAAATCTTTTCCAGAAAACAAGGTGCACAATTTGCACAGAAGACTTGAAATGTATATACCTTTAAGATCTCCAAAGAAATGCAATTTTTTTCCTTGATGGACTCTAAATCAGTCAAATCAAACACAGGAGAACTCATGTCACAGCCTAAAACATTTTCCTGAAGCAAAACATCGTTGAACTGCTCAAGCCTGTAAGGAAAACCAGAGATGTGTTCACAATGAGAAAATATTGACACGGGAAAGATTGATTTAAAACTGTACCTAGATAAGAGGAGATCATTTACATAATCTAGGCATTCATCTAAGAAGTAACAAACACCCCTTGTGAATGACATAAACAAAAATTACTACTTAGGCAGTTTATAATGAAAAGTGGAAGCTACAATAATCATACGTGATTCTGTACAGGCACATGTAAGCTTTATCCTGACAGTTGCTTTCAGGATTGAGAAAAGCAACACCTCCAGGACCCCATGTTTTTGTTTGATCACGGCCAAAAAAAAAACGATGAGGGACAACCTTCCACAAAATCTCTTTTGGCACACTTTTATCTAGTGAACCAGTACATGACCTTCTCATGCCTTCCACCTGAAGTCATTTGGCAAACTTAAGAGGGATGAACAAATTATAGGAAAGAAACATGCAGTTATTCATGATGTGATGTGCCAGAAGTGATGCTCTTGCAGAATATGCACAACTTTCAAATATAGACAAATGACTATTTTACAACTCATCACAAAGCAGTTTAACCATGCTACAAAGTAGCAAAACAATTTTGTTGATGGCAAATAGCCAGATTACCTATAATAAACAGAAAAACAAGTAGATATAGTGACTAATATCTCTCTTAAACAGCAGGTTACATAATGGAGGCAGCCCCCTTGTTCTGTTTTACCTTTTTATGGAAGGACAAAAAGCACACTGACAATAGCATAACATCAATTGGAGCTTAGATCAACATTCAAAAACGAATAATGATTTTCAGGCCAAAATGAGTCTTAATGTAAGGGAAAAATGATAAAAAAAATAAAAAAATTAGCCCTCCCATTTTGGCCTGAAATGTTGGTTCATGTATCATTGCTCTTCAGACAAAGAGAACCGAAAGAAGATCAAACACACTGACTTTACAGAAGAAAATAGTTTTTTTGTATTCAGGATTAATTAAAATGTAAGGCTGTTAGGAGATAAGTCAATAACATGAAGCCTAGCCCAAGAACAGAAAATATTGTCATTTCTTTATATAGGGACATTTACAAAGCATGGAACTGTACAGACTTACCTGTCCACCTTCAATGTAGCAGAGGAATCTTGATTCCCACATATTTGATCCATAAGAAGCATACCAAACATATGTCTTTGACAGTGCCGATCTCCAGATGGTATTTACTTCATCTGCACTCAGTTTCAAGTTCAATATAGAAGACAACTAAAAGAGGCAATTGGGTTAACAAACTTCAGTCATCTTTTACCACTGCTAACTCCGCCAATTCTCAGACCAGAAAAGGGTTGTAAAACATCCTCAACAGTGTTCCCAAGATCTTTTAATACAACAGGTACCCCATTATCATTCTCAACATCAGAATCTGAGCTTAAGATCTACAAATTCAGGAGAATCGTATAAGGATAATGTAAGGTAGCTAAATGAACAACAAAAAAGACCAACAAATAAGGAGATATGCAAAAGAAAGTCTATAATCTCATTTGGTTTTGTGAGAAGATCAGCAATTTGTAATTCCGATGTCATGAAAAATATTGGATTGACTGGTAACAAAAAAAGAAACAAAATACTCATCGACTGCATCTCCTTTAGCACACATGCAACCAAAAGCAACAAAAACAATACCGATCACTTTCACTTCTGCACCTCAAATTTTAGTGAGATTATAAATGTTATATTAAGGGCATCCCTTTAGCAGCAATAATGGTTGTTCCACTGCAACCTCGGGGAACAGATTCAAACAACGAAAAGCATCTGACATTCACCACCCCACAACAGACCAAGCATTAGGCATTGGGTTGGCTAACTTTTCATAAATTATTTGAAGAGACCCCCCTTTTATTCTGTAGAAAAATTACCAACATGTTAACTAGAAAAGCATTTCAATTTGTGAAACCTGAGAACCAAGCTAAACCTGACAAAGTTGGCTTGGTTCTTTAGTTCTACAATACCATGGACTGACCTTGGTTCTAACTTTCTGAGAACCAAGGTAATTTCTACGGTTCTTCTTTCATGTATTGGGTCCCAGAAGCAACTCAAAACTAATCTTTCAAAGCATTGGATGATTCCAGTATAATTGACTTTTTCAAAACCATTAATCATGCATAATGGATCCACCACTAAAAAGTTTCCATTCTTGACTGTCCTAAACACATAAAGATAACAAAATAGGTTAGTTCAGTCAATGTAGGAAATTCAATCCTTCAACTAATAGGATGAGAAACTTGAGATAAGCATGCTACCGCTAAGCATAACTTTTTCAGTAAGAACCCAGAAAATAGTTGGAATGAAGTTACGATGGATATAAAAGAATCCCAACACCAAATTCGATGTCACACTACCAGTGACTTTATGTCATATTCTTTCTGTTTGGTTATATATTCCCCATTGATTCTACTCCTGTTGATTTTTAGCATTGAGAAAACAGTCCAGAAGGTTAAGAAGATGTCTCGAGTGTTTGAAGCGGCTGGTTTTATTCGAAATTAGAAGAGTCTAGCTTAGGTGTTTTATTATAAGGGGTATTTCAGTCTTTGTGTAGGCTAAATAAAAACCTTGTAATTACTGCCCATAATGTCTATAAATAGGAGACATAGGGCAGGGCAATCACAGATGATCATTCATTCTCTATGATCGAGTGCAGTGTGTGTGAGAGGAAAGGCTTGTGTCCAAGAAAGTCTTTGTAATCTCCAAGAAGAGTGTACTCGGGTGGAAAAGAGATAGAAGAGTGAAATATTGATCATTCCAAAAGTCTTTGAATATGAGTGAGACTGCTGTAAAGAAGAGAGGAAATATTTTGTGTAAAGGAGTGTTTGTAATCTCTTAAGTGCAGTGAATTCGTGAGTCAGAGAGGAAGAAGAGAGGGACTTCTTGTAACTGTTCTACACTCGGTTTCTAGTATTGCTCTTGGGGGCTGGATGTAGGGCCATTTCCATGGCCTGAAACAGGATAATTCGTGCGCCTCTTGTGATTGTGGTTTGATTGTTTCATTTCTGTTTTCATTCCTTTAATTCTGTCTTTCATTACAGTTGCATATTTTCTGTTATTTGAGATTGATTTCGGGTGAAGAGTGTGAGTGAATTGGCAACAAGAATCATTGATTGGGTTATCTAAGAGCTCCTAAACAACTCCAATTAATAAATAGTACAACAGAGAAACTCCTAATGTGAATGATGAAGTTCAATGAATGTGACACATTACCCAGGTAAGTTGGGGAACCATGTTTTAAAGCACTGTGGCAGAGGGCCAGAATAACATATTTGTATTTCATTATCTTGATTTCTATGTGTAGGATTTCATGGTCAAAGACTTTTCAAACCACGATCAAGAAAATAATGCCCAGACATGACCTGATTCCAAAGACAATCAATTAATGCGCCAACAATATAATAGTTCACCCTTTCTAACAGCTTAAATTTAGGTGAGTCGGTTGCTCATTTAATCCTTCAGCTTTTTGTCAGGCACTAAAAATCAAAGGCTAAAATCCACACAGGTGCCACGCAAGCACAGATATGATATGGAGGCTATTGGACTAAGAAAGGAGTCGAATATGAAAATCAATGTGATAAGGAAAATGAAGAGTCAAATATGATATGGAGGCTATTGGACCAATTAGATCCTAGCCATCAGTTATTCAACCCATTTGAGGTGGGCATTGGGCTAAATTTTTCTCAATTTTGCGAAATATGGACCAGGGAGAAAAAATCGACGGTCAAGTACAAATAGGGTCGCAAGCATAGAGCCCTCAGTCCATACTTTAAGTCACATAAACAACAACATTATACCAACCCTTTATCCCACTATGTGGTGTCGATACATGAATTCTACCTATCTAGTTATTTTTATCTATGACACTATTTTCTGTAAAGCATCTCCACCAAGTTTTTCTTGGTTTTCTTGTATCTCTTTTTCTAAATGTTCATTATATTTCATCCACTTTCCTCACAAGAGCCTCTATTGGTCATTTTTTTATATGACCAAACTATCTTAATCGTGTTTCACGCTTCTAATCTTTAACAAAAGCCACTCTGACCTTATTACAATAACCTCATTTCTAATTTTCTTTTTTTCTTGTAACACTGCAAATCTATCTTAGCATCACCATCTTCATTACGCTCATATTTTGCGCACTGGTACTTTACTATCCTTTCCACCTTAACTCTATGGGTAACATCATCATTAATCTCCTCATTTTTTTGGATTGATCCAAGATATATGAACTAATCTTTTCTTGATATGACTTCATGTTCAAATTTTACCATAACATCATACATGTATATTTAATAAATATATACAAAAAAACTCACTAGCATGATTGCCTAAAAGGGTGAACTAAGCTCAAGCTCGTGCCATGGCTTGAGATGCCTATAAGCCCTTGAACACAATTTGATTGCAACAAAAACTAAACAAGTTATTATGCCTGCATTATTGTGCTGCCCATAGACGATTTTTAAATTCTCTTCTAACTAAACAAAATTACAGCCTCAAATTACTTCATTCGAGCTTGGGAATGTTTATTCAACTTACATAACAAATCATTTTTATATTTCTTGGTCTTGGCAAACAATACTTACCTTCTGCATTTGAACGAGTACAAGTACCGAGTAGCATACAATAGTTACCTTTTTTATATAAATTGAATGAGTGCAAGTATCCAATGGATATCTGTTATTTAATGGGCACCAGGCTGAAGAAAGTAAATTACCGTGTGGTACGGGTATAGATTAGGAAAGAGGATGTGGGGATGGGAACAAGGATGAGGGAAAGGGGACCTTATCCATATCCAATCAGTTGTCATCCCCAATTAAGGAGGTGGATCACTATATATACCTCCCTCCCTCTTTCTTTCCTTTTCAGTTTTTCTTAAGGCGTGTGAGGGTTAGGCTTAATTAGCTACCAAGGAGGTTTTGTTACTTTCCTTTTTTAGTTTTTCTTAAGGTATGTGAGGGTTAGACATAATTAGCTGCCAAGGAGGGTTTGTTTGTGTTGTCACATGACCAACCCGGGAAAGTAATCACATTATGACATTTCAGTGTCTTTAATAAAATGTTCATTGCAGATGGCTTATTCAAGTAATAATCAACACAATGAGGAAGAGCTTATTTCTATATTTATGAACTTTTGGGATCAAAAGCCTTGATATCTTGTCGTGATGAACTAATCAATGTATTCAAATTTAACTAGTCCAATTATATTAGAGCCTACTTTGATCTTGTAGCCCCCAATCATGCTGCCAAGTAGAAGCTTGCCCAAGAGCAAAACAAAAATCATGACTCTCAACTGAAACAAGTAAGCAATTTGTGGATGTCCACGTTACAGTAACAAATCAATCTGCATCACAGACAACTTGAACTCGGGCTTGACCTTCATTACTGTCAGCAATTTGGGGGGTTCCACAAGGCTAAACCAGAAACCCCTTGTATTCCTCAAATCTCACCATCCACAACTTTAGTTGTGCCCATTTTTGAGGGCTCCGCCTCCATTTTACAAGACCATTGACTTAACACCCAATAGCTTTTGCCCTACCATCTCAACATCATCTTTTCTTGTCAGCAATTTAAAACAAAAGAATTTTTATTCCTCAGATCAATTTTACAATACTGACCCGAACCAAGGTGATTGAGTCGGTTTGGTTTGTTATTTTTTCTAGTTCAGTTCAGATCAGGGCTAAAAAATTTGACTCAGCTGGCACTGATTCAGGGTTAAGCCCAGACTCTCACATTCACGGACCTGACCCAAACCTATCACCCCATATAACAACCTCCCAGACTTCTTAAATTTCTTTTTTTTTAAGAAAGGGGGATTTATACCATAACATAACTGAATATCCACATGCTATAAATATGGTTTGCCAGATCATGCACCTACCAAGAGAAATACACATGGAAGCAAGTAGCCTATAGGATTACTTCAATACTTCAAGTTGTCACCGGAAAAAAAGTTTGATGTTTTCTATATGAAGAGAGGTTTTTTTTTTCTCAGAAAGTGATGTCTGTTACAGATGAAGAATGGACAGGTTCCATTGATGACAAAAGATCCACCACATGAGTCATGACATTGCACTCTTGTAGGCAGTAATCTCATTACTTTCATTTTCGTAGTTTCCAGATCTAGTGAAGCTGAGTTCAGATCTATGGCCCATAGGGTGTGAAATATTTTGGTCGAAGATCCTATTGAGAGATCTAATATGCGAACAAATGACCTACAAATATGATGATTCAGCTACACACAAAGGTCCTACAACTACAAAAAAACCAATAATAAATCAACAAAGTTGATTTTGGCTCCCCATACAATCAGCTGGAGGTTGGTTACACTTAAACAAAGCCCTTCTAGAAGGATTCTTCCCCTGCATATGGCTGGCAGCTCAACCATGTGTCTGCCTCAGCATAGCAGACTGTGGGCTGGGTTCTTACTTGCTTCTGCCTAAGCCTAGCAGACCTCCTCAGAGCTGGCCTAGGCTCTGTGGTGGTGTGGTCTGGTCCATCCATAGCAGCCCTTGCTGGAGCCTGATGCCCAGCTGCCTTCGGCACCCTTTCAGTGAGCTGAACCACCCTTTTTTGAACCAACTTCAAGGGCTTCCCTAACCATTTATCAACCTTCCTCAGCCCTTTCTCAACCTTCCTCTTGACCCCCGCAATTGCAGAATTGCACTTGCCAAGCTGCATCCAGACAAGATCAAGAAACTGTGTGTTTTGTGCTACAATCCATAACAATGATAAAATGCATTTGCTATGCTAAATGATAATCTGAACACAGAAATGTTGTTACTTTTCAGCATTTCTGAACCAATTTAAGTTAGAAGGCCAACTGCAACCAGACTTAATGAAGACATGAAGATTTATAGTGGAGTACAAAAATATAACCTGGATTGGAAGTTCATTACTCCTACTGATTAATTCCTTCGGTAATTCATCCTTTAGAATTGGCCAAAACATACTCAGCTCTTCACGAACCTGAACACAGTAATTTGCAGTCAAAAGAAGAAATTAAGAAAATAAAACTGGTGTTAGATTTGCTTTGCCAAGCAATAACAGGAAAATCACTATGGCATTTTTTTTTCCTTTTTGCGTATGCAAACTACAAATTGGGACCAAAAAGATTGGCTATGAACTATGAACAATAAACATGGAATTAACCAATTATCAGAAAGCTGTCTTACTGCTTGTATTACACGCCATGTGGACTCAAATGGATAAGCCTCCGAAGATCCAATAACGGGATCGTCCTCTAATAATACTTCCACACATGCTAGAACTGAATTTGCTAGAGAGTCGAGATTATATCCTCCTTCTAATGTCATCACAATCTTACCCTGAGCAAACTCCATCAACTACACCGCATTGAAAGGAGCAAACAAGAAAATCACACGACGGAATTTACAGCAAATTCAAGTGAATAAGAATTATATATACACCTTAAAAGATGACTACATAGGATTGAAAGACTAGATTAATGTCAACACCAAAGAAAGTCATTCATTCATGCTACCATATCTAACCATCCAGTTGTAATAGACTTCAAGTGAGCTTAAAACTAAAAACAAGATAGCCTTCAGTTGTTTTATCATTACCTTTTTTAACATAACTGAATAACCATATGGTGTAACTCGACAGCCCCCAAGAGGATCATTAACAGCTGTTCCCAGATAGCAGCACCAAAGTTAGAAACTTTAATGGAACATGAAAAAATTCTGCAACTGTAATCAGCATTTGTGATACAAAAAGAGGATCCTTCCCATGCCAAGAAAATAAAAGGGGAGATAACCATTTTGCATGTCTAAATTGGAAAAGAAAATGTTGTAATCTGTTGTACATTATGATCACCAACAGTTGGCACAGGTAGTCTTTGCTTTAGATTGACATGGCATAACGCTAAGTTCTGATATTAGATGGTCATCATAGTTTATAGCTTCCTCACATCCCACTACTGTCCTCTTCATTCTCTATGCATAAAATGTAGAGTAATTTCTGAACATTGTTTTTTTATCACAAATTGAAGCGCTTAATGATGAGTTATTAGCAACTGGTTATGTCCCTGGATGAAAGATTGGTACCATGAATTTGAACATGTAATTGGAACAAAGGTTTTGTTGGGTTGAGTTAAGATTTGAGTATTAGCAACTAGTGCCATGACATTGCAATTTATATATATAACTTACATAACTCAAAAGAAATAGCTAAACTAACCTGCATCAAATCCAGCAGAGATAAAAACTATATCTGGACAAAATTCCTTTGCAACAGGGATTAGTACATGATCCCACACGGCTAAATAATCAGCATCCCCACACCATCCACTCTCCCAGGGAACATTGATGTTGTATCCTGCACCTGGTCCTTCACCGATCATAATATGAGAACCGTCATCACTAGCAGGATAAAAAGTCCCAAATTCATGCCTGGACAAGAGAAACCATTCCATCAATTTACTAGGATATGATACTTGATTTCATACAGTAAATCAACAAGATGCAAGTTCAAAATTTTCAATAAATCAACCATCAATATGACTATAACAAATCATAAAAATAAACAATTGTTTCAGAAAGATACATTTCCTTCCTTCCTGATAAGTACAGTAATCTATCTTACTCAGCCTAAGTACTAGAAAAAAATTGATGAGGGTCACCTGTGCACTGAAAAGAACAAAACTCCTGGATCCTTCCAAAACATTTTTTGAGTGCCATTTCCATGATGAACATCCCAATCAACTATCAATATTTTGTTAATACCCAACTCCTGTTGCAAAGAAGTTCAAGCTTTAAAAGAAAGTAAAAATCTGTCACACTATGTTATGTCAACTGTTTATAATATTACCCCAAACTGAGCAGGTTTTTGAATGACCTTTGAGTCAAGTAGTAAAACACTCACATGTTTATCCAAGAGGAACCTTGTTGCAATAGCAACATTGTTGTATAGACAAAACCCCATTGGTTTATCTACTTCTGCATGATGTCCCGGGGGCCTGACAATTGCAAAAGCTGAATCAAGTTCTCCTTTGGCAACTTTCTCAGTGACCTACCAGAGCAAACATCTGCAATTAGGGTCTCGAACATATCTATATCAGTTAAGTGCAATGTTATTCTTATGAGTAAATAAATCATAAAATCATGAAAATTCACATAAAATACATTCTGATAGACATATATCACCACCTTTGTGGAAGGCTAAGCAGAATTGCTAAAAGCAATTCATTTAGTCGACTCCAATTATTAGAAGAATGAGGGGCTTGCAACCATTGTATAGTTAATTTAGTCATTAGGTTTTGGACAAGAATCTACTTTGCAATTCATAACAAATTCAACATTTCTAGAGAGATTTCGTAGAATTAGTCTCTAAGCATCTAGGTACATCACTGAATTATTAGGAGAAATCCAAAAAATACGCTCCAGGTGTAGCTTGGAGCAAAGTGTTGAATTACGGCAATCATGAAGAAATGCAGCAAGTTATGGAATATATGGATCTACTATTTTTAAGAAGTTCCTATAACCGGATTAGGATTCCTTCTTAATCCGGTCTTAGGAATGTTTCCTAAGTAGTGTGTATATTTAGTTTTCCTTATTGTATAGCTTTCCTTTCCTTCGTACCAGTTGTTTCCATTGTTGTATTTTCTTTTCCTCTATAAAGAGAACTGTCAACTCCGCCTGGCGATGTTATCCACTGCCGGTCCCAAGCCCGGATAAAAGAGGAGGGTTGTGTTAGGTAGCCGACAGCCAACGTAAAACTTAGTTGGATCCAAAACATGAACTCTAGACAAATTATGAAAAATCGTTTGGGCGTGGGTGTAATCCTTCATAGCGACGCGCTACACTGCCCCCATGTAGTGACAAGTGAGCTAGGGCCGCTGCATCGGCGCCCGGATGTAGTGATAAATGAGCAAGGATTCCCGCATTTGCTTGGACGGATGTGGGTAAAGAAGTTAGTCCAAAATCAAAATCAAAATCAAAATCAAAATCAAAATCAAAACCAAAATCAAAATCAAAAACAAAATCAAATTCAAAGTCAAGGCCAAAAACAAAATCAAATCCAAAGTCAAGGACAAAAACAAAATCATAGATTAAGGATTGGGTCATGGAACATAGGAACATTAACAGGCAAAGCTATGGAAGTGGTGGATGTGATGATTAGGAGAAAAATTAATATTATGTGCCTTCAAGAGACGAGATGGGTAGGGAAAAAAACAAAAACTTTATCAGAAGCTGGATATAAACTATGGTACACAGGAACTGATCGAGCGAAAAATGGAGTGGGGATTATTATGGATAAAAGCTTAATAGATGAGGTAGTGGATGTAAAGAGAATAGGGGATAGGATTATTATGGTGAAGATTAGTCTAGAAAGAATAACTATGAATATCTTTAGTACATATGCACCACAAGTGGGGTTAGGTGATGAGATAAAAGCAAAATTCTGGGAGGACCTAGAGGGACTCATACAAATGATACCAAGAGGAGAGAAAGTGATTATAGGAGGTGACTTAAATGGGCACGTGGGTAGAGACGGAAACGGATATAGAGAGGTACATGGAGGGTATGGATTCGGGAAAATTAATAATGAGGGTAAATCTATCCTAGATTTTGCTATGGCATATGGGCTCATTATAACCAATACGAGGTTCAAAAAACGGGACGAGCACTTAATTACATATAAAAATATCACCTCAAGCACCCAAATAGATTACTTCCTCATGAGATACAAACGATAGAAATACATGGAAGTCTAGAATTCATGTAGCCGACCCCACATAGTGGGATAAAGGCTGGATATGTTGTTATTGTTGTTGTTCTATAAAGAGGATTGTCGTGTACATTTAAAATTATCTAAGAAATTATTCTTTCCCACATGGTATCAGAGCCACTCTTTGCCTAAACCCTAACTTTGCCTTCATTGCATGCCTCCATGTTCTTCACGCCTCTGTTCCTCTTGCGTTTTTCCCTTAGGCCTTCATTGCCATATATCGGTTCACTCAATTGCTAAAGTGAACATGTCAGAATTTTCAGAGGATACACCATGCATGACAACTGGAGAGTCAACACCGGTGGACCAAATGACCGGTACCAGTGCTCATGCCGAAGCTTGAGTCAATACCGGAGTTGGAGAACTACCCGAGATACACCATGCCTACTGTTTGGATGGTAGGAACCATCTACAATGGGCACAACTAGTCAGAATCATTCTCAAAGGCTGAGGGAAGCTTGGACACCTCACCTCTCCTTCACCAAAGGCTACTAATCCAGCTTTTCCAGCATGAGACAAAGAGGACTCCCTCATTATGTCATGGTTGTGGAATGCCAAACAACCTGAGGTCAGTAAAAATTATATGTTTCTAGCTTCTACTAAAGAGATTTGGGACACCATAAAACAAACCTACTCTAAAGTACAAGATGCCTCGGTAATCTTTAACATCAAGACAAAGATCAGTAGTACTCGTCAAGCCTCTTTAACTATCATAGAGTACTTTAATAAAATGAATGGGTTATGGTTAGAACTAAACCAATACCAAGAGATAAAAATGGTGTGCAACACTAATGCTACCACTCTAAACCTGATATCTGAAAGGGATCGGATTGTGGAGTTTCTAGCTGGTCTCAATAATGAATTTGATCAGGTGAGGATTCAGATTCTTGGTAGGGAGAAGCTACCCTCTCTTAATGAGGTTTTTGACATTGTTAGGAGTGAGGAAAACCGAAGAGGGGTCATGCTTAATGAAATAGGGACAGAAGGATCAGCCATGATCACAAATAAAAAGGAAGGAGCACGATTTAGATTGGGAAAAACAGAAGCTACAAATCATGAGGGGCTTTGGTGCACATATTGTAAGAAGCCTAGACACACCCGAGAAACATGCTTCAAACTTCATGGAAAAGAGGTTGTCCTAAGCAAGGTAGGAGGCTTTATAAACTTGGCATCAAAGAATCAGACCTATATATCTACCAAGGAGCACAAGGAGGAGGACATAGCTAGTAAGACAAAACTAACCTCTAGTTCTGATCCTACTCAACTTGATGCTGATGAAATCAATAAACTTAAGGCTTTCCTCAGGTCTATTCACAATGAAAACTGTGCTTTTGCCCAGCAAGGTAATTGTTTACATTCAGCTTCTTTTTCTGCCTCTAAAATTGATGAGAATGACACTTGGATACTCGATTCAAGAGCCACTGACCATATGACCACTGATCTGTTTGTTTTTGACACTTATGAACCTATTGTAACTTCAAACAGATCACAATTGCCAATGGAACCTCAGTTTCCATTAAAGGACAAGGTACAGTCACCCTTAGCCCAAATATTACACTCCAAAAGGTTCTGCATGTGCCAAATCCATCCACCAACCTTGTGTCCATTCATCGGCTCACTCATGATTTGAACTGCCATGCAATTTTCTCTTCTAATATGTGTGAATTTCAGGCCTTGAAGATGGGAAAGATGATTGGTGCTGCTAGGGAACAGCACCGGTTGTATTTTTTGGTGCAAAAGGGAGGCTGCTCTACTGGAAATTGGCTGTCCAATGCTACTGGTTCCTCTCAATTCACTTATAATCCTACTGCTCACATTTGGTTGCAGCACTTCAGGCTTGGTCACCCTCCTTTCCCTCTTTTAAAATCCATGTTTCCTTCATTATTTAGGTCTCTAGATTCTAGTGTTTTTCAGTGTGATGTACGTGTAATTTCTAAACATCATTGTGTGTCCTATCCCATTAATAATAAGAAGTCTTCCAAGCTTTTTTCCTTGGTTCATTCAGATGTTTGGGGACCCTCTAAAATACCAAATTGTTCTAGGACTCGATGGTTTACTTCTTTTATCAATAATTGTACTTAGATGACATGGATTTTTTTATTAAAAGATAAAGTTATTGTTGGTACTATTCTGCCATATTTTTTTAAGCTAATTTCAACTCAATTTAACTGCCCTATTCAGAAATTCCGAATTGATAATGCAAATGATGACTTTAATAATCACTTGTATCTTTTTTTTCAACAAGAAGGGATTGTTCATGACTCTTCTTGTGTCGACACTCCACAATTAAATGGAGAGGTTGAACGGAAGATGAGACATCTTCTCAATGTTGCTCGAACACTTCTCCACCATCACCATGTTCCTAAGAATTTATGGGGTGAAACTATCCTTACAATAGCCTACTTGATAAACCGGGTACCCTCCAAAATCCTCAACCATCAGACCCCATTTCAGTCTCTGTCTACCTATTTTCCTGACCTAAATTTGCATTCCCCTCTTCCCTTAAAGGTCTTTGTTCATATTTTGTTGTGTCTCTTTTGTTCATATTTCCAAACAGCATCGAGACAAGCTTGATCCTAGGGCTCTAAAGTGTGTTTTCCTTGGCTATTCCCCTACTTAAAAGGGGTACCAATGTTATCATCCCCCTACAGAGAAATTTTATATCTCCAAGGATGTTACCTTTGTTGAGTCCACCCCTTTCTTTGCTTCACCTAAGGTTGGTCACCAGGAGGAGAATTCAGTTAATGGTGACCATTCTTGCTGTGGGGTTGTGTTTCCAACCTTAGAATCAGCCTCCCTCTGCCCACAGCCACAAGCTGCTCTGCCCAGGTCATCCACGCAAGCTCAATCTCAGTCTCCTGCTCAATCTCAGCCTTCTATTAGATCCTCCAGTAGCAGTGAGCAAGCTGCCCCTCAACAATTACAGCCTCCAGTCAGATTTAAAGGATCTCCCTATGTATTCAAAAGAAGACAACATGTTCTAGACCCTCAGCAAGCACCACCGTCTGATCCTAGTCAAGGTAAGGAATTTATACAGTCTTCCATTCCAGAAAAAGAACTGATACAACCTTCCACTTCAGACCTATCTAACCCAATTTATGAGGATTTAGACCTCCCTATTGCTGTTCGGAGGGGGATCAGAAGCTGTACCCAGCATCCCTTGACTAATTTTTTGTCCTATTATCGGCTGTCACAAAGGCTTCCTAGCATCCTTGGATTCAATTGTCATTCTTAAATCAGTAAATGAGGCTTTAAGAGATCAGAACTGGAAACAAACTATGCTGGAGGAGGTGAGGGCTCTGAAGAAAAATCATACATGGGAAATTGTGTTTCGGCCAAAGGGGGTTGTGCCAGTAGGCTGTAAGTGGGTTTTCAATGTGAAATACAAGATTGATGGAACATTGGAAAGATATAAAATCAGGTTGGTGGCCAAAGGATATATTCAATCCTACAACATAGACTATTTTGAGACATTTGCCCATGTGGCAAAGATGGCAACAATAAGGATTCTTATTTCATTGGCAGCCTTTTTTTGGATGGAAATTACAGCAGTTGGACGTCAAGAGCGCTTTCTTACATGGGGACTAGGAAGAAGAAGTGTTCATGGATTTGCCTTTGGGATTTCAAGAAGGGGATGGTGAGAAAGTATGCAGGCTCAAGAAAGCCCTTTATGAACTCAAGCAGTCCCCAAATGCCTGGTTTGGCCGATTCTCTAAAGCCATAAAGTCTATGAGATACAGTCAAAGTAGGGATGATCATACCCTCTTCATGAAACACTCAAGGGAAGGTAAGGTTACTGCTTTGCTAGTCTATGTGGATGACATAATTGTCATTGGAGATTATGAAGAAAAACCAAAGGTGCTCGAAGGGAATTTAGTTCAAGAATTCAAGATTAAAGATCTTACAAAGTGATGCACTAAATCCTGAAAGGACCATTTACCATATTGTTTTGAAACGTTTTTCAGAGCAACTTTGTGTCCAAATTCCCAACACAAGGTATATCAATCATGTGAAACAAGCTTACATCTACCACCATGAAGAAAAATAACATGGCTAACATAAAACACCCGAATCATGCAAAAAAGTTGCTGAACAACCAAAGAAGTACAATAAGAACACATAAAAATAACCCAAAGAGAATTCTTACCTCTAACAGGGAACCAGCAGCAAGATATGCAGCTTCTGAGGAGCCCTCATTGAAATATATAGAATTAAATTTTGCTGCAACTTTCTTTCGTCTTGATTCAAACTTTCTGGAGCTTATATTTTTTATCAAATCGATGTGTTTTCTTGTGTGAACTGCAGCTATATATTCATCTTCTGCTTCCTTGGCACTCAATACCACACATCTGAAGGAGGGCGGGAAGAAAAAGAAAACAATTCCTTGCATTCAGTAGAAAGTCAAAGTAAACTTTTTTTTCTGGAAGTACGAGTCTAGAAATTTAACACAACAAACATTAGAACAAACGGAGTAAAGAAAAAGATTCAAGGGGCGATATGATTCTGGAAAAAGCTGCAGCAATTAGACAAGGAACACAACATGGGAAAGCATTTCAAGTTTTTAGAACTCGTCTTGGCCGCTGAAGATTACTTGTATCTGTACATTTTTATGGTTAATCAAATTCAAACGGTTAATTTCTTTGACAAATGCTCATTCATTTTTCCTAAGTTTCTAAGCAACCAAAACAACGAACATACTTTAATCTTCTTTTCCTGGCTTGCTCTTTCCCTTCGAAAACCCTAGATTCGAACAGACACACTTAAGAGAAAAGCTTTGCGCTTCATTCTTTGGGCACAAGCACAATTACTATGAATGAACTAAAATTTTCAATCGCACGCAGTGAATGAACGCGAAACAACACGCTCCAATTACAACCAAAAATCAGAACCAAATGGTACCGTCAGTGACCAAGTACACTGCGAGTTCAAACCGATAGGATTTCTACGCCACCACGGAGCACAGAAAACTTCAACAACGCCAAAAAGCCTCAAATAAACAAAGAGCAAGCGCTCGAAACAACGAATTTCTGGCATAAAAACCAGGAAATTTAAATGTATCTGAAAAACCTTTGGTGGATGAGGGCGGATTGGAGCTTCTCCCAGATGGTGAGGATCCGATCGGGCATCTCGGGGTGGGTTTCGTCCTCGAGACAGAAGTGCTTGCACATTCTCTCGTCGTATATCAGCCCTACGCGCCGTCGCCGTCCTCCGGTATCAGCTGCTTTCTCCGGTGAGATCTCCATTTTCGCCGGGGCAAAGGCACGGTTCGAAATTTGCAAAAAATACGACCTTTGACGAGAAAATGATGAAAAATAGGGTATTTTAATTCTTTTTTTAAACTAAGACCTTTAGAATAAACAATGACACTTACTCCTTTTCTTCCTCGTCAATTCATGCCTCTCTTCTATTTTTAACCCTTATTTCTAATTCTTATTTCTTTACACCACCATCATTCATTATCGTATGTGATGAAATGCGTCATCAAAGTTAACTTCTTATAAAAACATGAAAAGTTACGGACCCAAACAGTTTCCACCACTATTAAATCTTTAGTACAAAATGCGAATTTTTACACAAGTAAAGATATTCATTATTGTTAATATCTTTGATCCATATATAACAATTAAAATTGAGTATCTCATAAAAGCGAATAACAAGTTGTAAAAAATTAATCTACTTTGTAACATATATAATTTCATGTTTTTTCCTCACTATTTAATTAGCTATGAAGATTTTCAAAATTTGCCACAAGCAATAGTTGTGTGTGTCTTATTTTCTTCACCTAAACTGTTATTTTATTTATTTTTTTATTTATTTATCTTGTGCAAGTTCTCCATCAAATAAATACAAAGATTGTTCAAATATATCAGTTTTAGATATTAATGGTATATATTTGTTATAGATGGATATCAGTTCAAAGATATTAGTGCAAGGATATATGTTCAAATATATTGATTCAAAAATATCAGTTGTTGATAGATATCGGTTAAAATATATTGTTTTAAATATATCGATTTAAAGATATTGGTTCAAATATATTATTTTAAAAATCGATTGTATAATATGGTTGCCTTGAGATATCACTTATAGATATCTGTTATAAATATCAATTGTAGTAAATATCAATTGATTAAATACATATCAATAATAAAAAAAATTATACAAAAACATTAAATGATTTATGTTTCAAAGTTGATGAAACATACAAAGTAACATTAATTTTATGCAACTTGTTATTCACTTTCATGGACACTTCACTTTAAGTGTTATGTATATACTAAATATATTAACAACAACAACTATCCTTATATGAATAAAAGTTCACATTTTAGACCAATGATCTAGTAGCGATGGAAGTTGTTTAGGTCCCGTAGCTTTTCATCTATCTATGAGAAGCTGATGAAGAGTAGTGATGTGAAGAAATGAGGATTAAAAACGAAAGAAAATGATGAATTGATGAGAAAGAAAGGGACAAAGATATATTTGTCCTTGCCTATTCTAAAAATCATAGTTTTGTAAAAATATATATATATATTTTTCATTATTCTCTCACCAAAAGTCCTATTTTTGCAAGTTTTCATCCGAGTTTCAAATTCAAGGAATAAATCTCCTAGCAAGTAACACAAGTCGGGAAAGAAATATCGCTCGCTGCTTCTCTTTCTGTCTCTTTCTTTCTCAACGGATCGGATAAAGATATTTTTGGACGGATCGAACTAATTGTCACGTGTTAAATTAGTAAAATTTTTATTTTATTATTTCATTTTAAATATTTTATTTACCTGATCACACATTAGTGTCGGGATGCAAATTTTTTAAAATTATGTAAATGTGATATTTTTTAGTTTTAAAATAATTATAAAGTTTATTTTTATTATTTTAAAAATTATAATAAATATTCTTAATATTTAGTATTATATTATAATTTTATTTTTATCATTAATCAATTCCATCAAATATTATTAAAATAACTTAATGACCCTTACGTATAAAATTCCCTTTCTCCTTCTTTATCCTTTCTTCTCTCTCATTTCCCTTTCTCTCTCTTCCCCCTCTTACGTTTGATTTGTCAAAGAAGTTTTTACATTCAAATTTGTCACATTGAGACGGGCTTGTTGAATAATTCTTACAGATATATATAAAACTATATACATACATACACATGAATATATATGTGCATACATATATACATGTGCATGTACACACACATATATATACACAAGCACACATGCCTTCCTATAAAATATTTTACAGGGTAAACAAATACCATAAAGTAAAATAAAAAATAATTTTATTACTGAAGATATATGCTATTAAGACTAAAATATATATAAAAAAAATAATAGTGCTGTGAAATTAAAATTTAAAATAAAGCATAATTTTTATGTATTTTGATAATTTAAAAACTTAATAACTTATTTATGAGTTCAAAAATATAAATAATAACTTAATTACCATCATACAAAGACGGTTAGATTGTGATAACGTCATGCAATTTTATAGTTAAATTATTACATTAAAATAAATTATCAAAATAATATTTAAATAATATTCTTATATCATTATATTATATTTTATATCAATCAATATAAATATATAATATAATAATATATAAACATCATAAAAAATATCATCAACATTAAATCACATTTCTAAATAATAAGGATGTACAATATTTTGGTTTAATCAAAATAATTAAATTAAACTAATTAAAATTGTCAGTTTAAATCAGTTTTTAAGTTTGACAATTTTGATTATTTCAGTTTGATTCGATCTCTATGTTAAAAAAAAAAGAAAAAAACCCGAATTAGCTGAATGATCAAGTGACATTATTTTTGTTCAATCTTTCGACATAACAAAATAATGAAAAAAAAATAACAAAAGAATTGACCCTTTTGTTTTCTGTTATGGTCCAATCTCTACAATTAAAGTATTCTATCTCTCATCAATTTTAACTCTTCTAACTTTTTTCTTCTTCTTTGCTCCCACGATCAACTCATCATTCTCTCTCATGTTTGTTTCAATCGATAATCCATGACCAACCCTTCTCCTTCCTCTTTTGTTTTGATTGGTGACTAACCCTAACCCTTCTCGTTCTTCTTTATTTTGACGAATTTTAACCCTTCCCTTTTCTATTTATTTTGATCATCGACCAACTCTAACCCTAACCTTAACCCTAACCCTTCTCGTTTCTTTTTACTCTGATCGACCCTGACCCTTCCCTAACCCCTTCCTTCCCTGTTTGCTTTTATCTCTAGCTCCCTTTTGCCTTTCGATTTGATTTCGATCAATTGACTACCGATGACAACCTTGACTTGACTTCCTTTTTGTTTTAATTCAATTTCTAATGCTTGCTTCTTCGGTAAATTCTTTCAGTAAGTTTCTGTAAGCTGCCTTTTTTGTTTTTTCTTTTTCAATCAATTTGATTTTTCAATTTATTTGATTTGACAATCAGTTCGGTTTTATTTATTTTTTATAATATTTGGATCTATCTGATTTGAGTTATACTATTGAATGTTTGTCTTTAATAACGAATATGAATATATATATATATATATATACATTTTCAAAGGAAGAGGGTCCCACCACACTGGTACCCACTGACCTCTGGCTCAGCCAGCTCCGCGTGTTTGCCCTGCCCAGAAAATTTGCCTCATTCTTGGGTTTTGTAGGGACAGTTTATATTGAAATGAAAAAAATATGTGTATACATCTATAATAAGACAATTTTTTTTTTTTAAAAAAATATCTTAAATGCATCATAGACACCTTTTATATTAATGGTTGAGATTAATTTTAAATATTTATCAATGACTAAAATACATTTAAGTTATTGCCCAACACTTACGATCTCTTTCTCTCTCATTGTCCCATCTCTCTCTCTCTCACAAACCCATCCACCCACTCTATCGATGGTGGTGAGGGGAAATGAGGGGCGACGGCAGGTAAGAGGGTGGGAGGAATGACGACGGGTGGAGGTGAAGCACTGCAAGTGACTGACAGAGAGGGCCATGGCAGTTCGAGAGGCGGTGTGGGGGGAACGACGGCCGTTTGTGGTAGGTAGAGGGAGTGACCGGACAAGGCAGTGCAAGCGGCAAAAAGAGCGGCACGACAGATGGTGCTCATAGTAGGAGGTGATGGACGGCAAACGCTGCTTGCAACGATGGGGAAAGGGGGTAACGACGGTGCTAACAACGATGGTAGGGTGACAATTTGAGATAGAGAATGGTGGGTTTGAGAAAAATAGAGTGTGTGTGTGTGTGTGTGTAAGAGAGAGAGAGAGAGAGAGTGGTGGGTTTGAGAGAGTGTGTGTGTGGGAGAGATAATGACAATGGGCAACCACAAGGAGGAAGAAAAACCAGATCAGACGATAAGAAGCAGTACGGTAGCGACGAGGAAGAAGAACCAGATTCGACGAGGAGAAGCAGCACGACCGCGCTAGAGAAGAACCAGTTTCGGTTACCAGCAACGACAATGGCGATGGCCCTCCCTCCTTTAGCATCCAGTGACTGCCTCTTCAATCTGGATTTGTAATTTTTATTTATGTATTTTATATAAATTTTGTATATATTGAAGTATTGGATTTTAATTATATTTTGATTAATTTGTTTATTTGATTATACATTTGTTTGTATACGAATATTTTATTATACATTTGTTTGTATGCAAATATTTGATTAATTTATGACATTTGAAAAAAAAAATAGTAAATTTATTGAGTGACCCGATGTTGGGACTCAAGAATTATTTTGTATGCCTTGATGTTAATCTGGTTATAATGTAATGTGATGGGATTTAATGGATTGGAATGTTGATGTTAGGTGTAAATTGCTTAGGTGTTATGTGTAACTAGTGCGGGTGTGATTGAGTGTATAAGGAAGAAAATAATAGTGTTTAACCTAAGGCATCTGAATGAAGCTTGAGCTATTTGGATGTGCTGGATGCTTGGCCATATTCAGATAAGGCATGATGCATTTAGATAGCTTGGGGAAGCATTCGGATAGAGAGGCCACATATTCGTATATCACTCACATGAGTTTCTCACTCTTTGTGTCTAACATTCGGATGAGGCATGGAGCATATTCGAATATCACTCTCATGCTTTCTCTTCTTTTACCTCATGTATTCGGATGTGGGCTCTATAGCATTTAATATAATGATATCAAAATAGGAAGATTTGATATTATTATTAAAGATGCAGATATCCAAAAAGAATTCATCTATTCGTATTATTATAATATTTTTTAATTAAAATAATATAAAAATCAAAAAGTTCATAATCACGCATGGTCAGAGAATCCAAGGTTCAGGGAGATAAGGGTTTCCAACCACTCATAATCGGGAACCCAAGATACTCCAACCCCGAATTGGGGTTCCCTCGTTGATGTCAGTAACACTAATTTGTGTGTAATTTAATTTTAATTTCTTTTAAATTATAGAGTATTGACTATTATGCATTATTTGATTTTTATTTTTTTTATATTTAATTTGTTTAAAATTGTAGAATACTAATATGTATTATTTGATATTTAATTTTTAATTTAATTTATTTGAACATATTGATGTGATTTGTTATATAAGATTTAGTAATTTTTTTCTTTTTATTATAAAACGTGTAAGTATATAATAACTTTAATTTATATTTTTTGTTTGGTGTTTAAATTTTTTTTATTTGCTCTTATTTTTTTAATTTATAATATTGATAAATATTATAAATTTTATATATTTATTTCTTATTTAAATTTTGTAAATCGTTTAATATAAGTAAAATTATAAAAACAAATCATAAATTTTAACATAATCATATAAATTATAATTATATTTTAATCTTAATATTATTTAACCCTTAGACATGGGCTTACACTAGTATATATATATTCAATAGTATTTTTTACAGTATTGAAGGGTAACGACGACACACTGTGCAGCGTAAATAATAATTTATACAATATAAATATTATTTACAGTACATTTTCCACATGATAATAACCCATTCGATCAAGCCCACGTCAGCGAGGTTAAATATTAAATATTATGAAGGCAAATAGTTTATTTATGAACCGAATAAAGTTAACCAAACAATTTCTAAAGTATTAGCAAGGAACATGGTCTTCAGTTTTAAAAAGTTCCTACATCTAGCGAATAGAGATTACACCACAGATCACAGATTCACATTCACTAGCAGCCACAACACGACAAAACCAAAATCGAATACTAAACCAAAGCAAAGCGAAGCTGTTCGTACTTAGATATGTCATATTCCCCACAAACTCAAACCAGCCCATCTTGCCCTCGCTCCTGCAGCTGTCAGGCTGGCTAGAACACGAGGCCCGTAAATACCAGGGCGGTCAAGAAGGCCACCCTCCCCGTTTGTTGGAGGGAGAGACCACCGTGGCTGACGTCTGTGTTGATCCCGGCTCCCGACGGCCCTAAAACGCCGGTGGGAGTGGTCACGTACGGTGAGCCTCCAACCGTTGAGGTGGATGGCGTTGTGGACGACGTGCTGCCCGGCGTTGTGGTCGTGGAAGTGTTGGATGTCGGCGTTGTCGTCCCCGGAGTGGTGCTAGTAGTGCTGCTGCACAAAGTGTTGATAGAAAAAGGGGATCAAGACTAATGCATACAACACTACTACCACTACTACTACTACTATAATAATAATAATAATAATAATAATAATAATAATAATAATAATAATAATAATAATAATAATAATGTATCAAGTCTTATTCCACTACATATATACATGTCGCAAATTAATTGCTATAAAATATTCAAATCAAGCTCTTCTGCGTACTCAAAGCATTCGACTGGCTGAAAGTGTTTACTCCTCCTCCTTCCAAAACAGAAAATCAACCTTTAAAGTATTCAACGTTTGTCATCCGCTTTGCATCCCCAAGTCAAAAGGACCACTTACATTCCCAACCCTTTAACCCCCTCCCAAGATTAATGTATCTTCATTTGCATCCCCATCTTAAACCAACCATCTGACTTATAAGCCCGTTTATTCCTTGTTTTTCCCAGCCTGGTGACACTCTAGGAAGCAAGGTAAGCAAAGCTGCAAGACATAAAAGCAGAAAGTCCAGTGCACTAGAAATTGACTTTTACTCCAGCAACAACGCAGTGAAGTAGTTTTTCTCATTTAATGTTTAAATATTTAGTGTATGAACACAATATAGGCGCACACCCTCAAGGTTTTATATAAATATACGATATAAACAAAAATGTTACTGAGTTTACAATTGGCATTTTCTTAATACAAATGTTTAAAAGAGATAAAAGGTCAGTGTATTTTGAATGTGGACAGCTACTCTTCTAGCTCCCATTTGGCTGGGGCCCTACATAGCTGTTAAATAACAGTGCACAGCCCTCTAAACGTCAAAAGCAGGCCCAGATCTCAAGTAAATAATGAAGTCTATCCATGGCCCTTTTTAGTGACGTGTGGCCCCAACACAGCCACACCACACACGAGTTATTGTGCCCGCAACATTTTCTTTTGCTTACATCAATGTTATTGACAGGGGCTGGTTTCTTGGGTGAACTTTAGTTAAGCCACATTTGACCAAAAAGCCATCGCATACCCACGTGGCAACAGGGGCATAATATAAAAGGGCTGTTGCAGGACATTATGGTCTTTTCAGGCCATGAAGTACCCATCTGTACTGTTGGATTCTAGCTAGATTTAATTTTAATTAACCTTTTGGTTAAAACCAGTCATTGGATACCACTGCCAATAATCATAGTATCTTTGAATAAAGGAGAAAGCTACACGCTAGAATCGAAGGACATCATCATGCAATTACAACATGAATTCAAAAGTCACAACCTCATAGATTATATCAAAAGTGAAAAGAGTAAGGGGCAGCGTTGAACAATAAGCACAACCATGATATTTAATATGCATTAAATGCAATCTGGCATAATACAAAAAAGGAGAAGACGCTCAAAAGTGCTTTCGCAAAGTCATGCTTTTCCAAAGCGCAGGATAGATGCCCATCCCAATAAAAGCCAGATTGGGGGGTAAAAGATATTGGCAGCATATCACCGAATTCAATCTCAGCTTTTGGATCTTGCTATTCAAAATTCCTAACTTTCTCATAGTCTTGTTTGAATTCAAATTTTAGCCAAGTAGACAAACAAAAAGAGAGGCGCTATAAACAATACTCAATCAAGCACAGTCCTTCTAAACAATACTCAGATTAGCTAATTGTAAACCAATGCTTTTCTCTTTCCCCCCCTTTTTTTATTTTTGAAAAAATAGACAATAGTCTAATCCCCCACTGAAAAGGGAAAACTTAAAGCCATACCCAAATGTGGCAAACTGGTTTAGAAAGAATTCAAATGCAATATCATGGCTGACTGAATCCATCCATAAACGTAGACCCCGGTAACCCGTTGGACAAGCAGATTCACATCTCTTACAACCGACAGCTAGTATTCTTCTCCTGCCTTAAACAGCATACAGTTTCTGATCATTTTTATTGCTTATTCATAAATTGTTCTTGATATTTCTAATATTTTATTCCATCCCCAAAGGAAAATAGTATAGAAAGCTTAAAGAAAGGGGGGTATGGGCCCCAAGTGACAAGCTGGAAAATAGTGCTTTCCAGCTTTAGGCGAAAAAACAGCACACCACTACCAAAGTCCAAACAAGAAGCCACTCCTCCGTCCACTGCCTCTGCAGTAGAGGCTAGAGTGGTAAAAGAAAAGCCAAATCAACGGCCCACGGGATAAAGCATACCTGGCACTTGAATGGAAACAAAACGAGTGCCTACAAATAGATTATGATGACTAACCAAAATAAATCGTACCTGGCACTTGAAGGGTAAACACAACCAGAGGAGCCTGCAAATCACAAAGGAACAAGGAGGAGGAGGAGGAGGAAATAAGTGAAGATCAAGAAAAGATCTTGTGAACCCAAAAACAAAATAAGAAGAAGAAGGGCATCCTAGTACGCCAATCCCGCTTTCTTCCTGAGAGTCGGAAGAGGATCGTATTTGTAGGCAGCCTTGCAAAAAGGCTGATTACACAACTTGAACATTTACCCTATAACGAACAATCGGGGGAAAAAGGAGGATGGGAGTTAAGAATGTGAAGAGGGATCTCACTAGGGTCTGAAGTGGTAACAGTGGCTGTGCCAGAAAAATCACAGCAGCCTTGAGCTTGGCCCTTCTTTTGGAAGAAGCTGTTAACTGCATAGCTGCAGTGAGCCCTCACAGTGTTGGGGTTGAAACAAGGCATACTTTGGTGAGTAGGGTTGCAATCAGCTCCAGCTCCACAGGCATAGTCCAGTGTTTTCTGAAGGACTGAATCACTCACCCCGTCCTTGCAAACACACCATGCTGCACCTGTTATCAGAGAGACGGAACAAAAAATATCAACCCAACTATGGAGATAGGCCTATAATCCAGGAAGAAAACCAGCGGCAACTGAACCATGTAATACCCACGTAAAAGGTTTAAAAAGGCCATAAAAAAAGAACGAAGAGATGGAGACGTGTTTTAAGGTTTAAAATCAGGAAGAAAAATATGTTGTGTAGCAGATTTGCTTAAAAGGAAAAGGATAAGAGAAAAAGGCAATGATATGGTTGGAATTTGCTTGAATGACACCTAAAAAGGCAGCTATAAGATGAGGAAATAAATGCTATGAAAATGGGGGAAATGAAATAAAATAAACTTCTGCAAAACTTAGGTATGGGGAACAATCTGAGCTGAGCTCGGATGAAGGATACAATATCAAACAATAAAAATAAAACAAAACAAAGGGAATAGAAACTCTACAGTTGCATACACTAGTAACACAATCCATTCCATTCACAGCCAGAGGAAAATCATAAAAGAAAAATTTTTAAAGAAAAAGAAAGAACGGGAATACAAGCATTTATCACAAGACGAAGCATTTCTGCAAATCCGGAAGACCAGAGCAGAAAACATGATGGGTTGCAGATAAAAGTGAAAGAAGGTAGAGATGGTAATGAAAGAGCTTACTTGAGTGGCCAACCATGGCCATGAGAAGAGCCAGAACCACCAAACCAGCCATGAGGGAAGACAATATTACAAGTATGGAGAAGAAGGGGTATCGATGGCTGTCCTCAGACAGAGCCTGCAACAGCGTAGCAGAAGATGAGAGTGAGTGAGTGAGAGAGAGAGAGAGAGAGCTTTGGGAGATTTGGGAAAGGGAGGAATGTAGACAAAATATAGCAAACGCAATAGGGTGGCGTTGGTGGTGGCCTTGTGGTGGACCAGCCTGCGCCTGGTGTCCTCTTATGGTAATCTTCTCTTTATTCTTTTCATATAAAATTGTGGGGATGATTATGGTTCATGATTCCATGGATGAACCCCCAAAATTAAACTGAGCTAATTAATTTTGTTATTTTAAAATAAATATTTATTTTAACATTTAAGTTTGAATTCCAAAAAAGTGTAGCATTGGGATGGGAATGAGTGTTGACACAGATTTTGTTCTAAAGAAAGGTATGGATAAAAAAGTGAAAATTGTAAAAATTAACCACTTATCAAGTGTAAAATTCGTTTTTAATTTTTTTAAAAAAAATATTTTTAACATTTTAAACAAACTAATTACATGATATACTCACTTTATCAAATTTGACTATTATTTTATTTAAAAACTTATAAGAAAATAAAAATAGTTAAATATCAAAATATCCTCACACACATTAAACCCATAACATTATGCAAATACTAAAATACCATCACCCAACCTCATTACCCATTCACAAACAAACTCACCCACCACCATCTCTCTCACTACTACTGTCGACCGTCGCTGTGACAGCTACAACACGACAGTTGACCGTTACTGTGAACACCACTGACGCTAAACGAGGTTAGATTTTTTTGTGTGATTTGAGTAAGGAAAAATCTGGTGGAAATGGTCGTCGACGACGAAGCTTTCGTTAGCAACAATGATGCCCAATAACTGGGCTTTATCAGGGGTTCCCGAAAGGTCAAGGGAAGCCATTGTAGACGAAGCCCCATCGGGCTTGGTTGCAAACGAAGCCCAATGGGGCTTTATCGTCGCATAACGAGGCCTGATTGGGCCTCGTTGCTACCCGATAAAGCCCAATCAGTTGCGACGACAAAGTCCAATCGGTTGCGACGATCGGGGTTCATCTATCAAGCTTCGTCTGCTTGTGCTTGTGTTTGTTCTTTCCATGGTCACCGATTAAGACAATTGTTGTTTTTGTATTTTTTTTTTCATACAGATAGCTAAACAACAAACTATAAAATTTAGTTATGTTCATGCTCATCAGGTATTATCGTCGAGAATGTGAGTTACTACTCACTGTGGGATCAAATATCTTAAGGCAATGCGTTATGCTCTAGACCGATATAAGTTAATGAATAGATTCCTACATGGCCCATTAGGACATTTCTTGAATATGCATCTGTCCTTCCATTTGATTGCACCATAATTGATATATCATGTTCTATTTCGAGAGGTGATATTTCTGGGTGCCTGCCACGATGAGATGTGGTTTGAGATTGGCGGCATGCCATACATGTAGCGACCCGTAAATAGTAAATTAATTTAATTATTGATTTATTGTGTTAATCTAAATTAAAAGGAATATTAAAATAATTTGTTGTTATAAATAATAATAGATTATGTGATTTTAAGAAAATAAGAAATTAAGGAAATTAATTAATTATTTTAGAATATTCTCTAGAATAGGAAAAAAGTTTAAAATAAATTAAATTGTAAAATTTCTATAAGTTCTCGGCGTTAGTGTAAATAATATAGGGGGCGTATATGTGGATTTCAAAAGATAATGGGGGGTTGGTGCGATTTTCGTGAAAGGGACCAGGGGTCCTTTTAAATTTAATGGGCCGCATTATATGTGTGAGAGCAGCGGCTAGAGCGGGTGGTTCGCGGGCGTACGAAAGCGAGGGTGGACGCGAGTTCGAGACGCGGGGGGTGCGCGCGAGGCAGGGAATTTTGCGGATTTTCAATCAGCTATAGGTGTCCGAAACAACGCCGTTTCGGTTGAGGCGGTGGCCTCCCAGCACTGGCTTTGCGGCTGCCACGTGGCTGCGCCTCAGCCGCTCATTTTTGCCCATATTTAAGCCCAAATTCGGGCATTTTTCTTCCAACATAACAGTAAGCAATTGCAGAAAAGAAAAATTAGAAGATTTTGGTAGAAAAATCAAGATTAAACCAAGTTTGATCGAAGATTTAATTTTCCAAATATGTAAAGAAGGTAGTAATAAATATTCTGTACGGTCGAAATTTCGTTTAGAGTCAAATTTTGTTAATTTTGGCGAATTATTGGGGTGTTGCAGTTTGTATAATTTTTACCGCGTTTGGCCAAAACAAGCCTAAGGATATCTTCGTAAATGTAAGTTCTTTATACCCTCTACAACGTTCCTTTCGTTGTCAATTTATTTAACCTCCATTCGTTTGTTTCGGCCGTTAATTAATTATGGAATTTTGAACGGTTTGTTTTAAATTTAATTTATTAAACTGGCCTCGTGGATTTTATTTTTTGATTGTCTACAGGGGGTTTGTGCCACCCTCTGCCTATGGGAATGATGTCGTACTCACCCGGGGATAGATTCTTAGTTGTTCGGGTATTATTATGGATTTTGGTTGTTCGTAGGCTAGAGTAGTTGGGCAGTGGGGGCAAGGGGTTGGCTGTTCGGTGACGGAGTGACTATTGTACGATCTATCTTAGACCGTCAGCTGGTCGCTCCTATTCACTAACCATTGGCCGGTGTCAGGCACTGCTAACGAGCTCTGCCGTTATGTGATTATAGCATAACTGATTATATTTTATTATTGTTGCATGGCTTAGTGTGCACATGGGTACGAGCTGCATGTTGAGGTTTTCATGATCTGGTTATGCTTGATCACGGAAATTCTAGCTTGGTTATGTTGCATCCAGCACGGGCATATGCATCGCGTGTCATTTACTATATGGGCGAAGCATGGCCTAATGCCTGGATATATGGGGGCTAGTGTATCATGTTGATGCTCATTACGCCATTGCATTTTTATGTGCATTGCATGGTTACTGGTAGTTATTAGTTCTTGAATGGGAGGACCGTTCCGAGGGAGCCTATGGCTCAGGTGTCGGGCGTACCGACATGGACACACGGGTGACGAGAGCACCGACTTGGGGTAGTGCGCACAGGTTTGTTGAACACATTTGTTACCTTTCAGGGCAGCGACAGGTTGGTATAGGACTTGGGTGCCGGGTGTCTTGTGTGGGCCCCAAGGACCGGTATGTGTTTTTATTATACTGCACTATTGTATTGTAGCATCTCATAGCTTGTGTGTAGTGCGGGACTGTGTTTGGGGCGGTCTCCTCTTCTATTTATAGCCTTTCTTTTCCTATATACTTGGTGAGTCTTACGACTTATCTTGCTTTCCATCATTCCAGGTAAGGGTAAATCGAAGGTCGAGGGCGAGGATCGCACTACCTAGCAGTCGGTCGCGTTGGTACGGTGTACAGTTAGCTGCCCCCATTATCTCTTATATTTTGTCAGTATTTTTGTCTCTTATTTTGGTCGTGCCAGGTTATTTCTTGTATCTCCTACTGTTGGCACAGGCGTCTATATATATTATTATACTCCATGATCGCTGTTCCAGTGGGGTACTTGTGTGCGTGCATATTTGTAATTTGCTTCCGCTGTTGTTTTTCTTATGCATGCATGCTAGGGTAAATTCTCGTTTCGTGTTTTATTCTATTTTCCCTTCCGTAAGCATTTCTGTTTGGGTAGACCGAGTGGTTGGGATATCTGGGCGGGAGTGCTTACATTATAGGTACGGGAGGCAAGAGTTCATACTTATTAGTAGACTCCGATTTGGGGTTATTAATAGAGAAAACCTTGAAGCGAAGCCTGTTGAGCCGAAAAATTTATGTGCTCGACTATTTCCACAGAATAAAAAAAGGGTGACTGAAGATGACATTGAATTACTAATTAGTACCAGAAAACATATGATTTCATATGATGTCCTGAAACTGATTTATATTGCTATGGTTGACATGTTTTTGTCGGGACGTGATAAGCACGAACACGTGAATGATTTCTTGTAGACTATAGCTGATGATTTACATGCATTTGAGGTGTTCATCTGGGATACATATGTCTACAATAAGAGTCAACATTACATCCGTCTGGCCATGAGCGGAAGGAAACTGACTGGTGAAGGTAGGAAGAAAATCAACATTTATAATTTTGTGTGGGCGTTTCAAGTACAATCAATAATATATTACTCTTTCCGTATTGTATTACATTACATTAGTGTATTGATTTGTATATAGTAACTAAATGTTTGTTTTTTTTTGTTTTTTATTTTATGTTTGCTCTCTATAATGGTGGTTGATCGAAACGTTCCCATGGGTCGTCAGACTATCCGACACAAACATTCTAAAATACAGAAAATAGTTATGAAAAAAAAAGGTCACACATAAAAAAATTACGACGATTGCCTTAGGAATGAAGTAAGTGTGCAACTTACCCTAAATTTTGTTTATTTTTAAATAATAAAATTTTATAGGCACGAGGATCGAGTCCGACACTCGAGCCCATCGATGCTGAGCGAGGAACAAATTTTTGGAGGTTGTTTAACCCTCAACACTCGGTTGGAGTCGACGTTTATAAAATTTAGGGACAGAAGGGGTGATGGGGAGGAGGAGGGTGGGAATGAGGAGGAATCGAGTAGGATACATGTAGATGAGGAGGAAAGAGAGCTGAATAAGGAGAATGCGAAACTCTCTCAGAGTGCACACCACAGACAATATGAGGCCGGGGTATGATTATTATTATAATAATAGTTTTAATTTATATTTTTTTTGTAATTGTATAATATATATATTTTTGGCTTTTTGTAAATCACCGAGATGCTGAAACTAACACTAGAGATGTTGCGGAGGATGGATGGAGAGATGAGTCAGATGATGACATAATTGTTGCGACAAGAGAGCGGTCAGGCAGCACTGTATACTCATATAGGCATCCCGTCTATTTTTTTAAATCATAGCGATCATGGCAATGAGCAGTACTGGGGTGGTGATTATGTAGATCTTGATAATCACGATGAGAAGGAGTAGGCATCCATATCTAAAGTAATTTCCAAATTTATTTTTGTACATTTTACATGATTTTGAAATACTTGTAACAGTTAGTTTTTGTTCAGTGACATGAGGAAAAAGTGGTTAGGGTCAGCAGTTGACCTATGCGAGATAGATTACCATCGTAGTTTTCTCGACCACCTTTCATTGATCCAATTAAACATAAAAAGATATAAGGATGTCACGGTGGAGGGGTTGGACGTGGACCCAACGCTTGTACTAGACCAAATGCCTTCGGACATGGAGACACTGTCCCCTAAGGGCTACATTAAGTTCATACGCTCCAATGAATATATTACGTAAGTAACCAATATATTTTTCTATTTACATCAATAATACATTTTTACCCTTATTTATTCATAGTTCTTGGTTATTGTAATCTTCACACTGGTTTCCCTCTCAATGTAACACTAGTTGACCTTCGAAACATAGAGAATTATGCAAAATGGTTAGAGGGTCATCATATCAATAGTTACATGTGTTGCCTGATACGTATATAGTTTTATCGTCAGTATGATACAAATTACGCTATCATGTCAACTTTGTTTTTTGTGAGTGTTGTACTACTTGTTGTTGTTAGAACGGGAGGTGCTATGTGTAATACCCCATGTTCGTATAATGTTGCCACGTAATTTCGATGAGTTTAGAATACCGAAAAATTGATTTTATAGCAATTTCAGGTACCGAATCAACCGAAGGGAATGCTTCAGAGTGAAATTGTTTAAGGAAAATTATATGGTCTTGACGAGAGTATCGAAATAGGATTTATGGTATCAAAAGAAATTAAATTCGGAACGATTTTCGGTACAGCTAAAATACAGCTATCGTTTAGGTTGTAAAACCGAATCGTTGTAGGAGGCTCCCGAAAAATAAACGGAACCCTAGGGGGGCTTCGATTTTGCGTAATAAGCAACCCTTCAATGGTTTTAGGACGAAACAATAGCCCGGTGAGGACACTAGGGCGAATCGTCATTTTCGACTAAGCTTTAAATTTATTAATTTTGTATTTTCAGTATCGAAATGTCGATTAATTCAGTGTTCAAGAATATTATTGTAATCAGATAATTATTCTAATGAATTTAAGGTAAAAATTGGGGTTAATACATAATTTTTATATATGTTAAATGTAATATATAATATAAAGTATATATATATGTATGGCTGTGTGCGTGTGTGCATTTCTGGGAAGCATTAATGACCACGATTCTTGGCTGCAAATGGAGAGATCATGCCAGCGAGAATTGAGGAAATGGCAGTGTGATCTTAGCAGTTGAATTTAAGGAAGGTATGACAGCAAGATGGAGCAATTAATATGCGTGGTGGGCAAGCTTGTAACAGTGAACCAGCGCCTATAAATAGGTAGTAATTGGAGCAATGGAGGCAAAGCAAATGAGAAATGGAAGAGAGCTTCCCGCGGCTGAGAGAGAGATCAAGCAAGGGAGAGAGAGAGAGAGAGAGAGAGAGAGAGGGGAGAGCTAAAAGGAGGTCCGGCCATGACAGCCATGGCCGCAACCATGGAAGCACCGCGACGAGCAGGGGAGGTCGATGAAGCAGCAGCACGGTGGCAGCGGGCAGCTTTAAGCTGCTGATCGGCTAAGGGGGGCTCGACGGCGGCCAGCGGAGGCCGGAGAAGTGGCCGGAAGCAGCAAGCCGCGGCCATGGCAGCCATGGCCGCGAGCTCCAACTAAAGTAGGGCCGCACCAGCCGCGGCCAAGGGCAGCTTCAGCGGCAGTGCGGCGGTCGGAGAGGCCGGAGTCAGGCTGCGAGGGCGGCGGCCGGCCGGAGGGCTTGCGAGCGGCGGCTGCCGCGGCAGTTGCAGGCGGGCTGATGCCCAGTTCGCGCGCAGGCGAAGGAAGAAGGAGAAGAGGAAGAGAAGAAGAAGAAGAAGAGAAGGAAGAAAAGAAGAACAGGAAGAAGAAGAAGTTGCAGGGGTGCGCGGGAAGCAGGGGAGGAAGAAGAAGAGAGGAAGGAGAAAGAAAAAAAAAAAGAAGAAAAAAGAAAAGAAAAATAAAAGAAAGAAAAAAAAGAAGAAAAAATAGAGGAAATGATGGAAAAATTCCTAGAAAAATCCTGAAAAATCATAAATTATGTTTCGGTGATATCCCGAAAATTTTTGAGAAAAACGGCTCGGGCACGCTTTTCAGGAATATTGCACGCAAATCGAAGAAATCGGAGATGCTAAGTCAAGGTGAGTAAAATTCTCTAGAAAATTTCAGAAATTTCAAAATATTATTTTATGAATTGTCGTAGTGAAATATTTGAGAAAATATTTCTAGAAATATATAATTTGGAATTATTGAGGAAAAATAGGAAGAAATAAAGGGAAAATTTAAAAAAATGCCAGAAATTACGAAAAAATAGGATTTAATATTTATTCAAATTCTTATGGTGATTATGATGCTTTGAGGTCAAAGTTGAGGTGTCTGGTGCGAATTTTGAGGTTGGCACGCAAATCAAGGTAAGACACAGATTTCGAGATAGCCTGATAAGAAGGTAAGTGGTACTTCCTCGAAAATGTTTTCATCATATTTACATGCCCTGATATGTATCTATCACGTAGAATGCATACATGATTATAAAATGCATGATTACACGTTGATGTCATTGATCACACGCATATGAGGCCGTAGGGAGTACGAACTGGCACTGCTGCCTTACCAAGGGTGCACCCATACGCCCCGGCTTCGAAAGAGGTGGCCGCTAAAATGGTGGGTAGCATGAGGGGTGCAGTTGACACCTACGAGGAAAGACATTGCATACACTCATGACATAGCATTATGTACCCTTACTTAGATGGTTCATCATCTAACTTGGGTTCGCCCCTGGAACATTCAACGTTTCAGTCGGGCCTTGCAGCGATGATACTGAGATTGGAAATGTATAGTGACGCGAGACGTCAGGAAACAAGGAAATGTGCCATGTGATGTTGTGATATGAATAGTTAAGGATTATGTACATTTGTTTTACTTTTCGAAGGTTATGTAACAACGTTTGTAATAAGCACTTGTCTAGTTATTCATGTATATATTGCCATGAGCAGGTTCGATTCAGCTTCCGCTTTGTAAATTGTATTTATCTCTAGTGTGTAAATTAAACACTAGATAGGCTTTAGGGAATTTAGGGATTATGTAATGATAAAAAAAAAATATAAGACCCAATTTTCCTAAGGCATAACACGCCCTGAAGAAGTGGGCTGTTACACTATGGCACACACCAAGAGGGGGTGAATTTGTTATTTTTAAAACTTGATAGAACTTGAAATTTTTTTTCTTACAAATTGAGATTTTAGTGATTTAAAATGTAAAACATATAAAATGACAAAAGAGAATCAAGGAGGATAAATTTGTGAATCAAGTAAGGAATAAATGAATGCTTGGAAAGATAAAGATAATTTAAAGAACACAAGCACACAAGAACACCAAGATTTATAGTGGTTCGGCTTAACCAAGCCGAGTCCACTACCTTAGCTCCTCACTAAGGGTTTTGCAAACAATCCACTAAAATCCCCTGCTTAAACCAAGTAGGTCCTTTAGTCCAAAACTAGGAATTACAGTACCTCCCACTCAAATGGGCCCTTTAACTACACAAGCTAGGAATTTCAACCCTTTGCCTCAAACAACAAGTCCTCTAGCATAATAAACTAGGAAAATAGAAATGATACAAATGAAAGAAAGAAGCTAAGAGTTAACACTCTTAGTTACAAGTTCTCTCACAATGAAAATAAGGCTTAACAATAAATTTACAATGATAGAAGAACGAAGCCTTGGAGAGAAAAATATAACAACGAAACACAAACACTGTAAGCTCGAATAAAATGATTTGTAATATCTAGATCATCTCGTTTCCGTCCATTAGCCTTCCCTTGATCATCCATGACTTGTATTTATAAGCTTTCCAAAAGATTGAAGAGAAATGTAGCCGTTTGTGATCGTTGGAGTTTGAAAAACTAGCCGTTATAATTTTCTACAAAAAGAAATTGACAGAAGACAATGCATAGTTGACTATTTTTACAAATAAAAAAAGACATAGTCGACAGACAATAAGGCATAGTCGACTATCTTCTAACATAAATTTTTCATAGTCGACAGACACATACCCATAGTCGACAAATGCATAAATGTAAAGAAAATTTTGAAACTTATGTACAAAAATAGGCGACAGAAGAAAAGTCATAGTCGACTATCCTTACATGATAGTCGACAGAGTGAAAAATAGTCGACAAAAACCTTAGATACTCGACAGATCAAACTAGCATAGTCAACTATTTTCAGGCATAGTCAATATAATGAACGACATAGTTGACTATCTATTTGAAAAGATTTAAAACTTAACAACTACTCATTTTGATTCTTTTGAAAGCTAGTTGAGATTATTAAAAATATATATTTATTTTGAATCTAAACACACTCAACCATACTTCAACATTTCTCTTATATAAATTTTCATAACTTTGCTTCAAGAAGATTTAAAGATTGATTTTCTCATACATATAATCCATGATTTTCTCATACATATAATCCATATAGTAGAGATTGATTTTCATATAGTCATTATCAAAACTATTTTATTACCAAGAGTAAAATATCAGTTGTTTTATTTTATTTTTTATTTTTTTTGATTTGTTACATCTCAATTTAGTTTGTGATCTATATTTTTATTTTATTTTTCAGACATGTATAAAAGGATTTTGGGAAAGAGAGTACGGGGGCAACATGAGGGTTTCCAGCCCTTCTATTGCGACTGTCCTGGAAGAATGTACTAGTTTTGTCGACGGGCGCACTGAAAGGAATCTCTCTTGATGGACGGTCTACTATGTAAGTGTTAATTAATTACATTTAATGATTTATTTATGTATTTTTGTACTACTAACGTATTAAAATAAATAAAATGCAGGTGGTGCTTTCGTGTAATATACCTAATTCTCATTGATATCTCTTAAATATTTGCTTGAAATATAGGAAAATTGTCATATATGACTCCAACGCCATGAGTGTAACAATCGGTGTAACTAGTGTTAAGAGAATAAGAAATGAAGTAAGAAGATTTCCAAAAATGCTCTTGAGAAGGTGATGGATCCTTGAGATTGAGAATGCCCATGAGAAGGGTATTTTGGTAATTTAGATAAAGAAATTCAATAAAAGAGTATTTTGATAAATTAAAAATAATTCCTATGTGGAATTAGGTGAGTAAGTGAATAAAAATCTCAATTTGGTAATTATGTGGAGATATATGGGATTAATAAATTTACAAAGATTATTTAGGAATTTTTGAGTGATTCCATAAAGGAAATTAATTTTGGAAATAGGGAAAATGGTGGATATTAAATTATTTAAGGAGAATAATTATATTTTCCCTAAGTTAGTGAATTAATGTGGTAATGCCACATGGATGACCAAGATAAAGAATTGGAAGCCAAGTTTGTGTCTTAGAGTGACACTTGGCATAATCTTGAAAATTTGAGAGAAATTATAAATGTGGATTTATGAGTTGGAGAATGATTTAATTAAATTCAAAAAGAAAGGATATTAGTCTTTGAAGCATTTAATGAGAGGCATGATTATTTGGATTAAAGAAAATCCAAAAGAAAATGGTAAATGGTCACCAATGCCTTGGAAAATATGAGAGTTAAATAAATCAAAAAAGAAAATGGGAAAATGGTCTCCCATTAATGCTTTGGAAATTGAGATTTTACAAAATGAGAAAGAAATTAATTATGTCTCTAAGTGTGATGGTTATGAAAATAGTCCCATTAATTTAAATGGGAAAGAAATGAGAAATTGGGAGATGGTGGCTAGGGACACATGGCATGATCTTGTGAATCAAGAATAAACATTTAAAAGAAATTCAAATTAGTGAATAAATGGTCTTTCAAGTGTTAAATGCAAGCCATGATGTTGTTGCCTAAAAAGAAATTACAAAAGAAATGAAAATTAGTCACTCATTTATGAGTGAAAATGGGAGGATTTATTTAAATGAGAAATAAATGAAAATTTCAAAAATCCAATGGATGAAATGAATTCTTGAGAAAGAGAAGTAATCCAAGGGTGGAGATTTAAAGAGAGTGAATGGCATGGATTGCCAACATATTTTAAAAGTGTGTTTTCTCTAAGAGAGAAATCTTGTTCATTTGAAATGGAGAGTTGAGATTAGTTTTCCTTTAAGCACATGGATTGTGCCTTTAGTGAATGGCTAGGATGCATTCTTGAAATATGAGAAATCTAGTATAAAAAGGCAAGTGTGGGAGACTTGTCTCCCTTTTGGCCATTTGTAGAAATGAAGAAGGAAGAAAAGAAAGAAAGAGTAAGAAGTCTCCATGGAGGGAAAAGTGAAGAAAGAAAGAAGATGATGAAGAAAGTCAAGGCAAGTATTCTTTCTTCTCTTTATTTTTGGTGTGCTTGTATGCAAAAAATTAAGTGGCTTGTTAAAATGTCATTTTAGGTGGGAGATAGTGATGTTGGAAGCTCTCTTGAAGTGAAGATTTAATTATTCAAGAAGAGGTAAGGGATGACCCCATGAGAGGGTGGCCTTGTAATGGGTTTTAAATATGTTTCATAAATGTATATGTTGCATTTGGCATGTTCTTTTATGTTCATGAGACTTATGGCCGTAGGTTAGTTTGAGAACATGGTTGAAATGGTGGGTTGATGCCTCAACCTTGGAGGGTTGTGAGGGCAAAGAAATCTAGCCACATTTGCATGCATTTGGCATCATATAACTTGTTATGTTCATATTTATTTGGCATTACACCCTTATTGAGCTTAATGGCTCATGAGGTTTTATCCTCACATATAGGTTGTGAAAGCGTGGGAAGAATCAAGGAAGAGATGGAATGGCATGTGGAAGAATGGAAATGATGATTCAAGTGCATGTTATGGCTTATGGAAGCCTATTTTGTTATGTTTAATTTATGAAATGTAATTTCATTGTTAGATAATGGCTTGTTAAAGCCCAAGAGCATGTGTGTATTTTATAATTTGGGAATGTATGTTTCATTTAAAAATGAGGTTGAGGATTATGGCATGATGAAGCCTAGGTAAATCTCATTTGGTATGAGTTGTTGTGGAAGCATTAAGGGTGTTGTTTAAGCCTTGATTATGGAGAAATAAAGACAAAAATTGAAGAATGTGGAGTGTTTTTCATTCCTTTAAATTTCTGAAAAATTTGGGATTTTATAGCCCAAGAAATAAATAAATAAAAAAAAAGAAGAGAAGTGAAAAAGGGCAGCAGAAGGCTGTTGCATCAGCAGCAGGCCGCAGGCGGCCAGGCGCGCGCGGGTGCGCGACATGCGCGGCCAGTGGGGCCCTGTTCAGGCCCCCGGGCGTGCCATCGGACCCCGCCGGGCAATTTTTTTAAAAAAATTGGATTTTTGGGGATTTTGGGACATTTCTAAATTGAATTTGGGCCCCATATGAGTTTTCAAAAATAAAGGGATTTTTCGGGCATTTTTGGAGAAAATGCCGAAAATTTGAAAAACTAAAAATTTGAGTTTTTCCTCCAAATTTAGTAATCAATCAATGGATTGATTTAAATGGTGATTTATGGAGCCCGGTAAAATTCTTGGTTGGAAAAGAATTAAATAAAAAATTGAGAAAATGGCGATTGGGCATCAGAATGAGATTTTTTTTATAGCCGATGCGGTGTGGTTAAAGCCCAATTTGGCTAGTGAATCCTGGGAATGAGGGAAGGGAAGGACGAGCCTAGTTCCCACCTAGGGCGTTTCATCCTGAAACATGGTCCACCTTTCATCTAAGGCCGGGCAAGTGGACAATTCGGGTAATTGTTCACGAGTAACACCCGTAAATGGGAGCGGGGCGTTACAATGAGCGAAAATGGGCATAGGAGAAGGATAGAATTTGTACAACCTCTTATAAGTCTGCTACCAATTCTATTGAAAATAAGTGCATATCACCAACATGTAACCGCAATTGCGATTGTAGGAGGAGATTAGGATGTGGAGAATACTGATCATCAGAAGGTGTCTCAGGAACCGGACATGTAAATTAATTAAAATTATATTACAATAAATTTTCATAAAAAATTGGTTATGCCGTGTGTTATGTCTAATACAGGGTTAGCTGTGGTTGCTACATTATCAAATACATTAAGGACATCCTAAGCCATAATGAGAATCATTGGCAGATGCACCCGACTCCGGATGTTTGTACCTTCAAGAAACAGAATATGTTTGTATAAACATAACACTATAGTATAGCTTGTATATCAATGGATTAGTAGATTTTTCGTATTTTTATTTAGTTCAAATGATGTATATTTTTGTATAGACATTAGCAAATAACAAATAGTGTATAATGTGGTTTGTATTGTTATTAAATGTAAGGGATGTGGTGGTAGTATGTGTTGGACAAAGAGATATAGTCTCTAATGTGATGATAGATGTTGTAATGGTAGTATATTTTTGGTCAAAGAGACTGAGTCTTTAAAGTTATGATAGTATATGTTGCAATGGTAGTATGTTGTTTTACATAGAGACTGAGTCTCTAATGTAGGTTTAATGTCTCAAAAATAGGAAAAACTCTATTGAAAATTTCAAATTATACTATTAGGGTAATTTGATAATCATTACCTCATCTTAACCCGAGAAACGTAAAAACACATAATTTTAGTGCTAATGAAATCCACAAATATATAATAAAAATAAAAAAAATTGGAAATCAGGTTTAGTGGACAACCAAATCCATTAATTCAGTTTTGTTGCCCAAAAAACCCGGTTTTAATTTTTATTATTTTTTATTTTAAATTTTTTCGAGTTACCCAATAGTCCAAAAAATAAATTATTGTTTAAAAATTACACTTTTTTTTGTGGGTAAATTTACTATCATTACATCTTCTTGCTCTCATATTGTTAGTAGTTAAAACACTTGATCATGATTCATGTATTGGTTGTGTTGATATTGACAACACACTAAGTCAAAGATATTGTTATATATTGTGATTTATACATTTAATTATTCTAAGAAACAAAAAAAAACATCATTTTAGTACTAATAAAATCCACTAATTTATAGTAAAAATAACAAAAAACTAAAAATCGGGTTTGGTGGGCAATCAAACCCGATCATCAGGTTTTGTTGCTCACAAAACCCAATTTTTTAAATATATTTATTTATTTGTTTGTTTGCTTTAAGATTTTTTCAGGTTATTCAATAGTCTAAAAAAAATTATTATTTAAAAATTACACTTTTATTTTCGAGTAAATTTATTATCATTACTTCTTCTTGCTCCTATGTTGTTAGTAATTATAACACTTGATCATGTATTGGTTGTGTTGATATTAGCCACATACCAACTCAAAGATATTGTTATTTATTGTAATTTATAGATTTAATTGCTCTAAACAACATAAAAAAAACATCATTTTAGTGCTCATGAAACACACTAATTTATAGTCAAAATAAAAAATAAAAAATTTAAAAACTAGGTTTGGTGGGTAACAAAACCCAGTGTTGTTATTTAAAAATAAATTATTATTTAAAAATTACACTTTTATTTTTGGCTAAATTTATTATCATTACATCTTCTTGCTCCCATATTGTTTGTAGTTATAACACTTGATCATGTATTGATTGTGTTAATATTGACCACACACTAATTCAAATATATTGTTATTTGTTGTGATTTATACATTCAATTAATTTGAGAAACGTAAAAAAACATCATTTTAGTGCTAATGAAACTCATTAATTTATAGTAAAAATAAAAAAATAAAAAATCTAAAAACTGGGTTTGGTGGGCTACCAAACCTAGTAATTGGGTTTTGTTGCCCACAAAACACAATTTTTATTTATTTATTTATTTTACTTTTTTTTTCAATTGGATTAAGTTACCCAATAGTCTCAAAATATATTATTGTTTAAAAATTACACTTTTATTTTTAGATAAAATTTATTATCATTACATCATCTTGCTCCTCATGTTGTTAGTAACTCAAATTTCAAAAAAATTCAAAAAAGTCTCCCTTGTTTCCTCGTCATTGAAACTGTAATAGAGACTCAGTCTCTTTGTTCAACAACATTTTACCACACAACATGTCAATCATCGATTACAAGTTTAGGTGAAAGAAACTGAAAGACTATAATTGATAAAATATGAATAAATTCATATTCAAAGAATAATGTAAAAAACAATATTCATTTATGAACCCCGACAAAAATAGATTTGATTGATGTTGTGTCATCATTTTTTTCTCATGACAGTAATTTTTGAGTATTGTTGAAACATAAAGGATCATATGGTTAGTAAGAAATCCATTAACATTGTAAATGCGAGTAAAAAGACAAGTTATTGTTCAAATGATCTAACAACTATTAATAACATAAGTGATGATATTATATCATATTTGAATGAGTTTAATAACATAAGTTTATGTCTATTGCTTGTCTGTATCATTGCCAATATTATCATCACTTAGAATGCACATTTGTACAGAGCACTGACGACGAGTATGTCATGCCTATTTGCAAATGATGCATTTTCGGCTTATCTTTGCAGCGGCTCTAGTAGCATCCTTGGATTTCGGCGTAGTGGTTGTGCTAGACTCTCCAATTGAGGAGATCATTTCATTAGGGCAATCAAGACTATTGTGTCATAATGAACAACATTTTTCACATTTTTTTATTCGACGAGTTTTCTCGGTGAAAAGAATTCGAGCATTTCTCGGTCTACCCTGTTATCTTCTTTGTACGAGTGGAGTACAACAACCTGATTGATGCACGTAGGAAGAACCCAAGCGGACTTGTTAGGGAAATGATTGATGAGATGTGCATATACGCGTCTGATCCAGTCTGCGGTGTAATATAAATGACAAAACGAATGGTAGTACACCCTCATAAATCTACCACATACACCAAAGAAAGACAGAGAGTTAACATGTCACACTAAATTACAAACATAATAAGCAAAACAAAGTCAAATCATGATACTTGCTAACAACAATTGCATGAAGACATGATAATTAATCAATGTCCCACTTGTGACAACTGCGTATTTTCGCATCAATGTCAACTATCCCATTGTCTTTCTTAGCATGTTGCACAAGGTATTTGTCCCTTGTATTACAAGAACTATGCGCCATCCTCGACTTAATGTTTTAGCATGGGCCAAGTTGATATGCACCATTTATGAGGGGGTCACATTAGTTTCGAGTCTGGCAACGATAGCACGCCTATCACTAAACCATTTCTTAAACCTATGTCTCATAAATTCATGTGCACCGGCATGCTTTCATTATGTATTTGTTAAGAGACTCGACAATATTGGTGACCATCCTAAAATATCTTCTTCTCAGACAATATGCACATGATCACTTTTTTAGTCATGTTTCCATCAATATCAGATGCGTCTGAGGATGCATTGGCTGAATTTTTGCCAAGCATGTATCACACTTTAATATGGTGTAGTTATATACTGCACGATAGAATGTAGTCATCACATCGTTTCATCGTCTACAACGTTTAATTAATTTTTTGTTAAGGTGGAAAAAACAAAATACATATGGGATAGAAAGAAAGACATGGCTCATCGCATTCGCAATGATTTGGTGAAAATTGAAAACGATGACCAAATCCTCTCGCATGCCGATAGCCTCTCTCAATTCGTCAAAAACCAAATCCATAATTTGTCAAACTCACCATCTCTGAATCTAAAAGCGATGGGATAAATCATCTCATTCCATCTTTACAAGTGGCAACGAATATCTACCATTTATGTTCACCTTTCAAGTGGGCGCCATCAACCGGAATAACCGGTCTTATGTAAGACTGAAAACCCTAAAACAAAGCTCCGAGTGGAAAAAAATGAATATAAGAAATAATTATTTTCATTTGTCTATATTACCGTGATACTATCATGATTTGTTTCTTTTAACATGTGAAAATATGACGGTAGTTGCTGATATGACTCATCCGCATTGCCATAAGTGAGTATCTTTACATGTTGAAAAGACCTCCAAACTTTAGTGTATATAATCTGCACCTGTGTTGCACGAAAACAGAAATGAGAAACGTTTTTGATACGAAATGGAAATACTGAAACAAACATTCTTCTAAAAAAATAAACATAAATAGGGTCCAAAACGATTACAAGAAAAGTTTCGGAAACGGGGAAATGACTCATTCGATAAGTTTTCATTCAACATAGATCAGTACATCATGCTTATTCAACAACTCCCTCATTAACATTCTAAATGCTACTCGCCACTATTTCTGAGAACAAACTTATGATGACAATAACCTTCATACTTCAAAAATGTAAATCGTAGACGTTCGGAGTATATGTGTGACTCGACAGAAATTTCACCATATGCCAAAACGAATAACTGGGTCTGCATCTTGCAAAAAGAAAATATTTGCAGTTCACATCCTTGCAACCGGCCTCAAATCGAACTATACACGAATATCTGACTTGATAGTCCATCTTCACATCAACTTAATATTGTTCAAATGTAAAAATTAGTTTATGTTTACTTTTTGTTAAGCTCAAGAGTAAGTAAAAACGATTTTGATGGTCACAATTTTTTTTTATGATATAAATGTATTTATTTCTCATGCAAAAAGTAATTTTATTTTAGATTAAAAAGATAATTGCTTTTAGACAATTTTTTTTTAATCATTTATGTCTCAAAAGCTTATATTTGAATTTTCAAATTTTGAATTAAAGGAGAATTATTTTTAAGCATGTTTTCTCTTACTCATGCAAAAATAAATTTATTTTAAATTAAATGTGAATTGATTTTAGACATGCTTTTTTGTTTTAATTATTTATGTCTTAAAAGTTTATATTTGAATTTTCAAATATTGATTTCTCATGCAAGAAGTAAATTTATTTTGAATTAAATATGAGATATTTTTTTATTGTTTGAGAAAGCCTAAACATTTTTTGAATTTCAAATTTTATTTTAACATTTTCGTTAATTGCTAGTGTATTTAGAAGATGTATATATATAGGATAAGTATAGAGGTTCAAAGTAGGACAAACTTGATAGAGCATTCAAACAAGAGTGAGAATGTTCGAAATGCTGGAAGTGTACTGGCTAGTAGAATTTTCAACCGTTGGTGACTTGTTTGTAATTGTCTCTGGTAGTAAGCTTGTTATTTTTACTCATTTGTTATGTGAAAGGATTGTATTTTCTAGTAGTGTGTTAGTGGTTTGTATGTTGGTTCTAGCTCAAATTAAAAACTAGTATTGATTCTCCCTAGTGGAAGCTTAAGCTAAGTTTTGAAAGCCTCAAACAAAGTCTTAAGAGAGAGGATTAGGCTTTTTAGAGCCGAACCTCTATAAATTTCTCTTATTCTATGTGGTTGTGTGATTTTATTAATTTCAATTGCACTACAATCACCACATATTAAGATCACAAATTTAAAAGCCTTCAAAAGAGTTAAAATTATTAATTTTTGAAAAACCCAATTCACCTCATTCTTGGGTATTTTTCTGGGCAACTCTTTCAAAGTGTGCACCTAGGTATAAAAGATTACCTTAGTATGTAATTGACATTTCAGGTCTTGTTTCCTCAATTGTATAATTTTCTACGCCATTAACGATCCAGTTTCTTTGTGAAGTGTTGTTCTCAAATTGTGAATCTGAAAATTTTACTTCCGAGTACTTCAGATTGGCTCCTCTTTCATCACCACCACCACTACCACTATCATCACCACCACTATTATCACCACCTCTATTATCACCACCGCTATTATCATCATTATCATCTGTTTTATTATCCCAATCATCATCCATGTGTGGAGCGTTATCTAACAAACTAACCATACCATATATACCAAAATTATCATTTCGCAGTGAACTACGTGTCAATGTAAATATAACGACACCACCTGAATCTTGATTACCATCACTATATGAAGAAAATTAATTTTACATCTAACTACGTAGGTTACAAACTTTAGCATCTTTACAAATCATATTAACATACATCACTTTATATTTTTTTTGTCACACATAATAAACTTGACACCATATTCATCCTTGATAAGGAACTTGGTAGTTGGAAGATCACTCAAGTGTTTCATTACAAAATGAATGGTGATATCGTACCTTGTTTTATCAATCCCCATCACCGTGTACACAATCTCAACCAGTTGACTAAAAGTCGTATTCTTGTAGATTATCGTACACATCATATTATTCCCAATGTATGTATTATCACTCCATTCCCCGTTCCACATTTTTGTGCTGAGAGGAGTTGCTGCCTTGCGGCAGTGTTGGCTGCAAGGCACACTACCGCGAGGCTTAGCTGTCCGCTGCTACATCGTAGTGACCTCCCCATTTTCATTCGCTTTAATCCATTCAGTAGTCGCCACGTGTCGACAACCACCATTGAGAATCTGTTAGAACAGGAGATGCCATGGCACACACTAAGAGGGGGGTGAATTGGTATAATTAAAAATACTTTATAGAACTTTGAAATCCTTTTGATGAAAAATTTGATGCAAGTGAGGATTATTAAAATGCTTGAAAAAATAAATGAAATAAAACACAAGCAAGAGAGAAGAACACAAAGGATTTATAGTGGTTCGGCTTAACCCAAGCCTAATCTACTACCTTACCTCTTCACTAAGGATTTTTCAAACCATCCACTAAAAACCCCCTACTTAAACCAAGTAGGTCATCTAGTCCGAGACTAGGAATTACAACCTCCCACTCAAATGGGCCCTCTAGCTACACAAGCTAGGAAAATAATAACGATACAAATGAAAGAAAGAAGCTAAGAGTTAACACTCTTAGTTACAAGTTCTCTCACAATGAAAACTAGACTTAAGAATAGATTTACAATGATAGAATGAAGTCTTGTATAGAAACATATAAAAATGAAAGCACAGAGAACACTGTAAGGTCAAATAAAATGATTTCAAAATTCTAGATCATCTCGTTTCCGTCCATTAGCCTTCTCTTGATGCTCCATGAGTTGTATATATAAGCATCCATAAAGATTGAAGAGGGAACTAGCTGTTTTTGTGATCGTTGGAGTTGAAAAACTAGCTGTTACACCTTTCTGCAAAAAGAAATAGTCGACAGAAGAAATGCATAGTTGACTATTTTTACATGTAAAGCAAGAAATAGTCGACAGACAAAACAAATAGTCGACTATCTTATAACACAAAAATCCAATAGTCGACAGATACACTTGCATAGTTGACAGATGCAGAAATATGAAGAAAATTTTGAATTTTATGAACAAAAATAGTTGACAGACCAGAAGACATAGTCGACTATCCTTACTCGATAGTCGACAGATGCTAAAATAGTCGACAGATGCTTGAATAGTCGACAGAACAACCAAAATAGTCGACTATTTTGAGGCATAGTCGACAGCACAGAACCACATAGTCGACTATCCTTTATGAAAAATTTAAAACTCAACTGATAACATGAAGAAGCACACTAGATTGATACAAAACATCACAAGTAAATGTCCTCATTTTGTTTAATTTATATTTTACCTTCCATTTATTTTAATACATAAATGTAAATAATGAAATACCCCCCATTTGGATTCAATAAAAATATCTAAAAAATCAAAATCAATAAGAATAAGAAAGTAAAATTTGGATTTTAGTAGGAACTTAGGATTTTGCGATTTTACCACCTCCAAGATATACACTTTCTATTTTTTGAAAAATTCGTTAAAAATCGTTTTATCACTGATGAATGTTAGCTATTGAATTACCGGGAGTTAGTTTTCTAAAAAGAAAACATTTTCATATATGTCTCCTTATAAGGTGCTAGTCTTCCAGACTTAGAAAAATATTGAAACGTTATCAAAACGAGTTTCAAGACATGATGCATGAACTAAAGGATTTTTCATACGATTAAGTTTCAAGTCAAAACTTTTCATGCATGTTTCAAAATATGAAAAACTTATATTGAAAACCTTTCATTTGAATTTCTAGTTGGTCTTTTGCCTTAGAACAATTTTAGCTCTATGTTGACCAACGACTTCAAAGCTAATTTGAAAAATATTTTAGGAGATTTTATCATAATACATTTTTGTTCACATCTCCATGTATAAGAATATAAATCATTTGGTTTTCATTTTAACAAAGTATTTGAAATTGATTTTTGTTGAAAACCATAAACTTGACTCATGACTTGGGAATAAAACATGATATTGTTTTTCATCATCAAAACTAAACACAAGGGTAGAACATCAGAATCATGCCCTATAAATATCCAGCTACAGGACATTAATGAGGACCTCCAACTTCGGTAAATCTTGTCACTTTGAATACGCTTTACTATTTTTCGTGAATAGTCATTGGGATCCAAAATTGACTTTGGCATCGGAAGGTCTTCGCGGGGGAAGATTCCCACGAGCCCTCTAACCCATTTTTTGAGCATCAACAAGGTTAAATTCTTGTGGCGGACCTAGCAGCGAAGGCAAGGTCTTGCGGCAGACCTAGAGGCGAAGGCAAAGTCTTGCGGCGAAGGCAAAATCTTACGGCGAACCTAGCGACGAAGGGAAAGTCTTGCGGTGAACCTAGCGGCGAAAGCTAGTGGCGAAGCTAGTGGCGAGAGCTTGTGGCGAAACTAGTAGCGAGAACTTGTGGCAATAGCTAGCGACGAGGGCTTGTGGTAAGAGCTAGCGATGAGGGCTTGTGGCAAGAGCTAGTGGCGAATCCTTGCGGCGAGTATCCTAGCGGCAAACTCCTTTGATGTGACATCTTTTACGGCAACCTAACCTCACTCAACAAAAAGCTCGAGTGGACCCCACATCACAAAGTTTTATTGTTGTATTTTGTCAACAACACACATGATAACCAACGACACTAAATCCATTGTTGCAAGATTGAAAAAAGGAAGAAATTAGTCTGACCATTATCATAGATACAACAGATCCACAGACACACTCAGATCAAGTTAAATTTCTCAATTAAATTAAGTCGTAACTATTAGTAAGTTTATTTGTTTTTTGAGATTTGTTTTTTTCTTTTCTAAATAGATGATTTGTACAATTCAAATTTATGATTTTTGTCTTAAAACCAACAACAATATTATTATTATCATATTCTGTAACTAAATATGTAGTATATGAAAAAATTAAAAATCTTATGAAAAACATTGGAGGATTTTAACATAACACATTTTGGCATAAATGCTTAAAATTTAAATTTTGTTAAATAATATGATAAAATTAAATATATTGTATTAATATTTTATATTATTTTAATAATATATTATATACATCAAATTATTTAACAAGATACTCATATTATTTTAAAAATAATATTTATAACCATATTGGGTTTTGTGGCTCGCGAAACCTGATAACGATTTGTAGTTTCAATTTTTTTCTGCACAAATTAGTACAGATTTGGAATGATATCTACCAAAAAATGTTCTGCTCACAACCACAATCATTTTATACAACCTTAATAAGCAATGTGAACACAAATAATTTTGAAAAAAAATAAATAGAAATCAAATCGATACCTTGAGATTGAAGAAAATTGTTTGTTGGAGATAGAGAAATAAACTTGTTGAATGGGACTTCAATGAGGTCGTTGCGATTGATGAAAAATGTGTAATGACCCAACAAGCAAAGTATGAAGAATAACTGAGTTTGGATAGTTAGACAATTGAGAGAAATAGAGTTTAGTGAATGTTGGAAAAGAAGAGAGAGAAAAAACGTTATATGAAAGAGAAAGATATTTTGGTAAATGAGCCTAAGGGCAATGTGAACTTTCTATTTTAAAATCCCATTAAGGATATTTTTTGGTATTTTACATAAAAGTGGTTATAGAGTGTAATTAATTTGTTTGAATAGTCAATTTTTTTTTTTGTTGTGAAAAACATAAAAAAATAATTTTGTAAATTTTATCGAGACTAATTATGAATTCCTCCCAATAAAAAAATAATAATTTGAGGATAGGTATTGAATCTTTGCACTTGTATATAACTTTAAATAAACATATTTTTTATTTAAATGTATAATTTTTGTCTATATAAATTAATGAAGTGTTTTGAATGTTTGTTGTCATGATTCTTTGTCTATTAAGTTTTGTCTTAAGTTTTAATATTCAAAATTGTTTTTTTTAAAGTTAATATTCAAAATTGCTTTATATGTAATTCTTTTATTTTATTTTAGTTATTATCGAGATACAACAATAAATTTATAATTACATTAGAGTTTTTAGTATTCAAAATACCAATAAGAAATAAGTTTGTTAAATGATGCAAAGTGTCTCTCACCCAAATCCTTTAAAGCTCAAATCAAATTTGTCAAAAATTATTAGACAAAACAATGCCTTTAGAGTAGTATTTTCATATACTTTGGGACTATTGTGTCATTCCCTATTTTTAAAGACAAAATCTAACTGATAGAAGAGTATTTGTATAGTTTGTAATTGCTTACTTTAACTTTTAAGACATTAGTTTTTTATATTAGTTGGCATGCTATGACCGAGGCCACATTTGAAGGGTCTCCAAGAGATTTATCACTCTCTAGAAGATTATTCCCTTTTAACACCTGAATGAAAGTTATGTAGAAGCTTATGTAAAACTTGTATGAGAAGATCTCCCGACTCTTCGTAATTTATTCTTTTATTTTTTGTACTAACCCAATAATCTATCACTTACAACGCATTTAAGGAAAATATGCCATAATCCCTTGATAAGTATAATCATCCCAAAATAGTGGGGAGTGAACCCTAACCCAATAAGCATAGCTAATAAATAGAGTTACTAATTTAGTCAAAAAACTCGTAATAAATAGTGGAGAACAATTGATGTATACTTGACCACAACCCACACGTAAAAAAAATTAGGCCTCAGAATAAACAAAACTAGATAAGCCTAAAATTTAAAAAAAACCATGGAAGGCAATGAGACATTTTCATTTAGATTATTTAGAAAATTTATCGATAACTCTTATTCGAGCATTATGGGAAAATTTTATGAGAGAAATATAAGTTTCTCGAACACTCTTTGTATGCAATATCAATAACGTGCCAACTAATCACCAAAATTGATGACTTTAAAGTTTGAACAAGCAATATTTAAATGTGATGATGCTCTTCCATTTGTTAATTTAAGATTCTATAAATAGGCGGTGACTCCCAGCTTATATATGGATGTGAAAATTCATACTCTAAACGTATTGTTTTATCATTTGGTTTTTAGCGAATTTGAAGTAAGTATCAAATGACTATCATGGGAGATATCTTGCCCATTGTTGTTAAAATCGCGAGTCAACTCGTACGATTTTACAAGTTAAGAGGCATAAAATGAGTCAACTCGCTTGTAAGATCGAGTTTTATATAATCGGATCTGAATCTACTAGTTTACTGATCCGAATTTAGGAGTTTACTGGGTCCAAGTTTACGATTTTACGAGTTTACTAAGTTTAGTCTTGCCCATAATTTTGAGGTTAGAAAAAAAAATATTTTCGTCCCTAACTAACATATATATATATATTGTCAATCTCTTATTTTGGTTCTTTTGCAAAACCTAAATAACGTTGTGCCTGTGTGTTTGCTGCATTCGCTGCTTGTGTCTTTCTGCAAACCCTAATTGTTGTTGATATTTTTTTGACATTTTTTCTTCGTTCGTTCACCTTGAAAGTTCGAAGAATCAAACCCAACCCAGGTATGTGAGTAAGAGTGACTATGTTTTGCTAAGTCCGATAATCAAATGTCGTGCGTGTGTTGTGCTGAGCTATGTGTTACATTCAATTGATGTGCTGAGTTAGTGTGCTGTGTAGTTGTGCTTGTGTGTGTACATTTTCCTTTGTAATTTTATTATCTACACGTATAAGTAAGTGCAGATTCAAAGAATTAATCTTAAATATGTCACAAACAGATCATAGGTAGGTCTACTTTTATATTAAAATTGATGATTAGCAAGAAACAAATATAGCTCTTTGGTATTGGTAACTTAATTAGTGTAATGACATAATGTTGAAGTTTAACAATATTTGTTGTTTTTATGACTTAATATTTTTAGTTATTTTTAATAATGTTTGTTGATGATGATAGTAATGTTTGTTATTTGAAATTTTGATTATAGATGGATGAATGATGAATTTAGTATTTAGAAATTTCATATTATTTAGTATTTTTTAAATTGATAGATGAAATAATTTTGAAATAGGTATATCTATTTCATTTATAATAAGGAATATGTCATAAACATATATTTACATAAATTAAAAGATATTTTTAATTTTCCGTAAAATCGTAATACGATTCAATTTTATGAACTCTCGTATGATCCCATTTAAAATTTCAATTTTAACAACCTTGATCTTGTGCCCTGTAACTAGCTTATTTCTTGCAAGTTTTTTGAATATTGAATAATTTTTCATAATTATAAAAAAAAGACAAAAAACCTGCAAGAGAAATGAAAATTATAGATTTTTTAAAATATAAAAAAAAATTATTATGAAGCAAGAAGCATGTTGGGTAAGTTTGATGATGTTTGATAAGCATTATGGGCACATTATTCGAGATTGATATGCAAATAAATGAGAAAAGTTCAATAAATTAACGCAAGTGATTTATGGGAAATTTTTCGTTACACACGTTGGACAGCATAACATCCTCAAGTGGTTTATACTTGAAAACCTTATTTATTTTACGTGCATTGTTAATTATTGTATTTCTTATTAATTATAATATATAATGATTCAAAGATAAATATTTGGCATAAAACTTCTAAAACTAAATCGGGTCACACCATACTCATGCATCATACAAGAAAATATTTTTAAACCTCCACTAAGTAATTAAAAAAATAAATGAGTGATTGGATCATTTTAATCAAATATGGGAGATAATGCATGAAATTTACCTTATAAATATTATAGTTAGTAATAATTCCATAAGAATATCATAACTATTGATGTTTTTATGATATTAACGACGATGATATAATTTAAAACATGTTTTACATAACTATTTGTAACACTCAATTTAATGAATTAACACAAGTGGTTTATGGAAAAAATTTTGTTGCTCACATTGGGCAACATAACATCCCCTAATGATTTATACTTGAAAATTTATTTATTTTACATGCATTGTTAATTATTGTATTTATTATTGATTATAATGCACAATGCTCCAAAAATAAATATTTGACATTAAACTTTTAAAACTAAATAAAGTCACATGTATCATACACGAAAATATTTTTAAACATTTGCTAAATAATTAAAAAAATAAATAATTAATTTGAGCATTTTAGTCAAATATGGAAGATAATGCATGAAAATTACTAAATAAAATATTATAGCTAGTAATAATTCTATAAGAGTATCATAATTATTGATATTTTTATAATATTAATGACGAGGATACAGTTTAAAACATGTTTTACATAACTAATTGAAACACTTAGTTCAAATGTACGATAAAAACATTATTTTTATGTTTATCAGATGAAAGAAAAGGGTTATTTATTTTCCTAACAATCCGGTCCAAGCAAACCGGCGCAGAAACAGACCGGTTTAGCAGCGTCTTTATTATTTTTTGCAACGTCTTTTTTTCATACAGCTGTGAAGGAGTCACCCAGAAACGATTTTGGTCTCTCGCTTTCCTCACTCATATCTTCCTTCGCAAGCAATTAGTCTCACTCTAGGGTTTCCACAATCACTGAAGAGCGATGCTACTTCAACTTCCTCGCCTGACTAGTTCCTTGAGAGACCCATTCGACGTCGATCACGCTTACCTCCAACGCAAAGCCTTCCTCCAGAGCCGCCAACCTCGCAGGTCATCTCTCCGAACCGCAATCATCGCCGTGTTCCATGAATTAACGAGCGTATTCAGTGAAACCTGTTTTTAATCTTCGTCGATTTGTTTCTCTCTGTTTATTTGTGCATTTAGTGCCGGGAACACGCTCGAAGAGTCCCGCCTTGCGAAAAGGATCGTCCGCAGATGGGATGAAGGTGAGAGAAGCGGATTATGGTTTGTAATTCTTACCGGAATCGTCATTTCGTCAGATTGCGAGTTAACTTTGATTGAATTGTTGAAGCTTCGTACGAAGTGCGGCAAGCGTATAAGCAGTTCGTGGGCGCGGTTGTGGAGTTGATTGGCGGGGAAGTATCATCCGAGGAGTTTCAGGAGGCGGCTTTAGCAATTTATGGGGTTTTCGCTAAGACAGTGGAGGAGGACGAGATCATTAGAAGGATTGACGAGAAGAGGTACGCATTTAAAAATTTTGAATTACGTCGTTGGTATGGAATTTCCTGGTAGAAGAGGGGGTCTTAGAAGTGGTGGAATTCATAATAGGCTCCCCAAATGCCACGGAGCTGGGTTTTAATTGTTTTCAAACATAGCGAGCGTTGAGAGGGATCCAAATTTCAAGTATTGCAGGATGAGTTGTTTACAAGCATAAAACTACTAGATCAAGTGCTCAAACGGGGATCAAGGAAAGGGTGTTAGATTTTGACTTAAGACGTGACTTGGGATGGAATTAGGGTTTCTGATTAAGGAAATGATTCTTGTGCTGCATGCGTGTGCTTGTTTTTTGGTGACCATAAATTTATTGCCTTGTTGACGAAGGGATATCTATGATAAAGGATAATGTTGTTTGTGTAATATGAGGATATTATTGGCAGGTAGTCATGTTAGTGTAATATGAAACATCGAGTATAAATGAATGGAGAAATGGCTTTTTGGTACCTAAACATGTTGGGTGTTAGAGGATTAGATAGAGCCTGAAAAATGCCAACGTACTGCCAAGGGAAACATTTTTACCCATTTATAAACATAGAAAGGTATATTATCCAAAGAGACATCTCACTATTTTGATCTGTTTTATAAATTGTAGATATTTCATTCTTTTATAAATGGTTCAACTCTTTTTGTTTTTTGGTTGTTTGCTTTACTCTTATGTTTTGTGATAAGTAAATGATGTATAACAGAAAAGATGCATCAAGGGGGCGAATCTGATACAGTACAGATGATGCCAGTTTATTTTTTTTGTATCCTCAATGAATGCTATATGTTTCGATATGGAGATTATTATGTGCAGACGTATTGCTACACAAGAGTGTAATTGTAGCTAGTATGTATTAATGCAGGTTGGACTTGCAAAACGTACTTGGTCATGCTGTATTGGATGACAGTCTGCGAAAAGTTGCCTCTCTAGCCCAGAGACTTTCACTTTTGCAGTCTAATGACAGTTTGGATGTGTTTGTTCCGGACAGGGAAACAAATGGTACTCTTGATGATTTAGAATTTGGTGCGAATCTTGTTTTCCAACCGCCTTCTCGGTTTGTGGTTGATGTCTCTTTGGAGGATGGAGATTTGTTCGAGGAAAGCACTTTGCGTTATTCTTTCCCTCAACATGGATGGTATGACAACAACAACCACACTAATTATGATCCTTCTGCTGACAGTAAACTCTTTGATTTGCGGTGGTTAAGAGATGCTTGTGACAAAATATTGAAGGGGAGTACCTCACAGCTTCCCCGTGATGAACTGGCTATGGCTATCTGCCGGGTACTTGATTCAGAAAAGCCTGGTGATGAGGTAATTGCTCATGATGCTGTTGCCTTATATGCCTGAAGTAGTCCTTTAGGATTGCGCTTCAAGTTGTATGACACTTTTATTTTGAAGAGCTTGAATCTTTTTTCTTAAAGGTAGCTGGTGATCTTTTGGATCTTGCTGGGGATGGTGCATTTGAAATAGTTCAAGACCTAATATTGGTAAGGTTACTGTTGGCTTATGTCCAGGATCTTGATAAATGAGGATGTATAGTATTTGTTAATGAATTATGGTGTGGTTTTGCAGTTATATGTCCTGAGTTGGTTATTAATTTTTCTCTATTTATGTGTACTGGTGGTTTTGGTACTTTCGCTAAGCTGGGATGCTGACCGTTATTTTTGGTTGATATTCTCCTTCAAGGATAACAGTTATTTCACATCTTTGAAGATCTTAACCTTTGATATATCACGTGTCATTGCTTGTTTTAGAATGCAATTCTGAGGCAATGTTATTATTACAATAACTTGTTGTGACTGTTGTTTGTTATTCTGCTTTGGAGAAATTAGCTCGAAATAATTTGCCTGCTCATTGCCTCCATATTTGTTACGTTTGATTCTTTAGCAGTCTACTTTTATTGCCTTTGAAAAATTTTCCTTCCCCTTCAGCACAGAAAGGAACTTGTTGATGCTATCCACCATGGGCTTCTGGTACTGAAATCGGACAAACCTGCTGCAAACACTCAATCACGCATGCCTAGCTATGGAACTCAGGTTTGAAGTGGTTTGGCTGTTTTGGCACATATCCATACATGATACATATGGATATGGATATGCATTGTCTTTGTTTGCAGCTTTTCTTACTTTTTTGCTTTTATTCTGTTGGTAGCATTGTTGATATGTGATAAATTGCCAGCAAATCTAACATGTAAAAATCCTGTCTATGAGTCTGCAGGTTACTGTTCAAACAGAGTCTGAACGGCAAATTGATAAACTTCGGCGAAAGGAAGAAAAACGGAGTAGGCGTGGGGCAGATTATGGAGCTGAGGATAGTTTATCTGCCCTGAGCTTTAGTTCTTTGCTCCAAGCAAGTGAAAATAAAAGCCCGTTTGATGATTTGATTGGGTCTGGTGAAGGGTCACAACTTGCAGCCACTTCTCTTCCCCGAGGAACTATCAGGAAACACTACAAGGGATATGAAGAAGTCAAAATTCCCCCAACTCCAACTGCATCAATGAAACCTGGGGAAAAACTGGTATTTGTTTTAACTGCAGTATGAGAGTTCTACTGAGCATGCATTCTATTTGGTTTTGTCAGGTTTATGATCAGAATAATGGTCTACATTGATGCATTACTTTTGCACCATTAAATCATTAGGGCGCAAGATATTATTTGAGGAACAGTTATTTTGATAACTATTTATTCATCCCTTTTACTATATTTATATTTGTTGAAGGACCAAAGCTGTAGGTTTCTTATTTGTTCTCCAACAAATCAGTTCCATGCCTTTAGGTTTCTTATTTCTGTTTTTTTGGGGTGCATGAAGGACCAAAGCCATAGGGAATAGGGAGAGTGTGTAGTGTGTAGAGTGTCATGACCAATAGAGAACAAAATGAATGAAGATCCTGAGCAATAGGCAGTACAAATTGAGTGCTTGACTGACTTATAGTTATTGCTAGAGCCAGTCCATCTATCAGTAGTTCTTGCGGAAGGAATAAGCTGTCGATAGTAGGAGAGTGGTGTGCTTGCTAATGTAGCGGATTAATGTTATGTTATTTATATCTGTTGTATTTGTTATAATCTTGTTAGGCGGTTAAGGCTAAGTATATAAGCTTAGTCTCATTTTCAGTTCATGTGGTTGTTGTTGTTGTTTTCTTTCTAATCAATAAAGTTTGCGAGGTATTATTTCTTCTCTCGTGGTTTTCTTCTTCTTCTCATCGTGAAGCTCTTGCTTCATGGTATTAGAGCCCTAGACTAGCGTCAATGGCCTTTATTCCTGAGTTTAGTTCTCATTCTTTTCCTCATTCTTCTTCTGCTCTATCTTTGGCCACACAATCTGATTTCTCAGCAGTGGCAAAGGCATTCAATTTTATACCAATTAAATTAGATTTCGGAAATTATCTTTTCTAGAAAAGGCGCAAATTCTAGCCACAATTTGGGCGTTCGATCTACTGCCTTTCATCAACAAATTTCCTCCTCCATCGAAGTACATCTCCAATGCCACCTCCGATCATGATGCTCTGGTTGTGAATCCTGAGTATCTCAACTAGATCAGGTCAGATCAGCTGCTGGTAGGTTGGTTATTTTCTACCATAGAGAAAGATGTTCTTGCACAGGTGATTCATTGTGAGTCATCTATTGAGATGTGGACAATTCTTGAGAAGCTTTACTCACAACAAACTGCTGCTAAATCTTTTAAATTGAAGCAATAGTTAAGATGTATAAAGAAGCATGATCTGTTTGTTAATGATTACATCTTGAAAATCAAGACCATAGGACATGCCCTAGTTGCTATTGGAGAACCGTTAAATGATAAAGATCTATTGATGACAATTCTTAATGGCTTGGATAATGACTATGAAACTGTTGTGAGTCTTATTACATATCAGATGGAAAAGATTAACATAGAAAAAGTTCAATATTTGTTACTGATGCATGAGCAAAGGCTGGCTGCCAAAAATACGTCTAGTTTGTCTATTTATGGTCTTGATTCTGTGCATGTCATTCTTGCGTCTCAAAGGTTTAGAAATGGACGTGGCTTTAATATAGGTGGTTTCCTCAATAGAGGAGGTTCTATTCCACGTGGAGGTGGGTTTAGAGGAGGAAGAGGTCGTGGTAGGTCATCAGGTAGAAGGATATACTGTCAATTATGTGGGAAACGCCGGTCACCTTATGGATAGATACTATCATAGATTTGACAAAAAATTCCAGCATGTCTCAAGTCAAAATTTCAGTCCACAATTTGGTAGAGGTGGTGATGTATTGTAGTTTGATCCACAGGCGTTTGTAGCTATTCCCACTGGTACTAATGAGGCTTTCTTGACTGAGTTAGGGCCTGCACTTGGAACTCACTATGGTTATTTGTCACAATCTTCAGAGACAGTCCCAATCCTCCTCATTTTCATCCTATCATGGTGAACCATCTTGCTTTGTAGACTTCAGAGCCACAAACAACATTACCTCAATTCTTAATAACCTTTCTCTTCATTCTCCCTACAATGGCAATGACAAAGTTGCAGTGGGTAATGGTAAGAAGCTTCCCATTTCTAATATTGGACTTAGTCAATTGTATACCCAAACTATACTCCCACTTCTATCATTTATTTACCTAATGTGCTTCATGTTCCTAATATGAAGAAGAACCTTATTAGTGTTTCTCAGCTTACTAAGGATCATAATGTGATTGCTGAGTTTCACTCTAATTCTTGTTTGGTTAAGGACAAGGATTCAAGGCTAGGTGCTGTTAGAGTAGAAACACAATACTCTCTAGGACACTCACACTCACTAAGTCATGAATAGATACTCACACACACTCATGGCAACAAGAATTATAAAACACAAAAGTAAAGAACAGAAATTAGCATCAAGAACACCACACGATTATCTTGGTTCAGTCTCAAATTGAGACCTACGTCGAGATTGGCTTGGCCTTCACTTTCCCACTATCTTGTATAGGTTGATTACATGTGCCTTTGACAAAACTCTCTCATAGCCCAAATATCTTAAAAACTATAGAGTTCCCAACCTAGAGTATACACAACAATACCCGCTTCACTCTAAGCACACATTCAAAACCTCTCGCTCTTAAGATAGAATTTCCCACATAAAGCACAAAATGAAGTACCCCACAACAGCCCCCTCCCGACCCCTATTTATAAGCCATAGGCACGGGAGTTACAACAACATAAAATAAACGCCTCGAACTGACTGTTGTATAACAACCGACCAGCTGTCCTTCTAGAAATGTTTGTTCTTGTTGGAATATTCAAGAAGATAAGCAGCCGAGAAGATCAAGATCAAGATAATCCTAAGTTTAAGTTTGATTATTTAGATTATTTTTTAGATGTTTATCTTTGTAGTTCTTTATTTATATTTATCTTTGTAGTTCTTTATCTTCTTGTTGTATTTAAATTAATGTAATCTAGTCCTAGATAGTAGGAATGTAATCTAGTCCTAAAATATAGGAGAATTCTTAGGAGAATTCTTAGGAACCTCTTGTGTATAAATTTCATCATTGATATCAATAAAACTACAAGGAATACCGGTTCCTTTTCTCTACAGTTCTAGAAGACTTTTCCTAACCAACTAAGCAGGACATAAACAACACTAATTTTACATAGATTTTCCTAATATCTACTTCACTAATCTTGTACAAATGTTCTAACAGGTGCTATTACAAGGGATCCTTAAAGACTGACTCTACCAGCTGGCTTTAGCATTTGCTCATGCTGAATCCAAGGCTGTGTCTTCTATCAACTCTAGAAAACTTGCTGCTCATGTGTTTGCTAGTGTGTCTTCTTCTAATAAATGTAAAGGACAGGGTCTGTCCTCTTTGTCCTCTTTCAATGTGTCTTCTAATGTGCCCTTTGGTGTAAAAGTAGACCATGCCAACAAGATATGTCAGCAATGGCATGCCAAGTTAGGGCATCCTTCCTTTCATGTACTTCAGTTGGTTTTGAATAACATCAATGTTCCTTGCTCTAGTTTTGGTATTTCATTTTGTGATTCTTTCAAATTGGGCAAAATGCATCAGCTTCCTTTTGCTAGTTGTCAAATTACTGCAAAGAAACCTTTAGAATTGGTTTATTTGGATTTGTGGGGTCCTTCTCCTATTCTTTCTATTGAGGGGTATCATTATTATATCATCTTTGTTGATGCTCACACTAGGTATACATGGCTATATCCCTTGAAACTCAAGTTTGATGCCTTGACCATTTTCAAAACTTTCCACAAATTTGCTGAGCTACCATATCAATCTAAACTTAAAGCCCTCGAAACTGATAATGGTGGTGAATTTACGACTTTTTTACTTTATCTTCATGCTTGTGGCATTCAGCCTAGGTTTACTTGTCCTTACACACACCAACAAAATGGTGTAGTTGAAAGAAAACATCGACATATAGCTGAGATGGGTCTTACATAACAGCTCATGCTCACATGCCCTTAAAATTTTGGGTAGAAGCATTTCAAACTGTTGTCTACACTATAAACCTGTTACCAGCCTCACCTCTCAACTTTAAATCTCTTTTTGAAATTCTTTACAACAAACAACCTAACTATATGCAACTGCAGCCCTTTGGGTGTGCTTATTTTCCTTTTCTTCAACCCTATAACAAGCACAAATTCAATTTTCACTCTACCAAATTTTTGTTTCTTGATTATAGCGATGTTCAAGCTGGGTATAAGTGTTTACATCATTCGGGAAGAATCTATGTGTTAAGTCATGTGCAGTTTAATCCAGAGGAATTTCCCTTTCCTCATCTGTGTTCTACTTCTCTTTCTTCTTCTTGTTCCCCTCAGTCAGTGTCCAATGGGCAGTCCACTATATTTCTTCAATCCTTTCCTTCCTTTCCTTCTAGTTCTTTCACTCCTCAAGTAGCACAACCCTCTATCCCCCCCTTATCTTCTTCAATATCTGCTGATTCTTCTTCTAGTCATTCCTTACCCACTAACACTGATACTTCTTTTTCTTTACCCACTAACATTGATCAACCACTTGTTTTGTCTAAACTACCTAAGTATAAAGCTGCTCCAACACCATCTGTTCATCCTATGGTCACCAGATCTAAATCCAAGCAGCTTGTTGTTACTTCTCCTCATGCCTTAGTGAGTTCCTTAGAACCTAATTCTGTTTAAGAGGCTTTATTAGACTCTAGTTGGGTTAAAACTATGCAGGAAGAGTATTTTGCCCTTCAACGTAATCAGACATGGAATTTGGTTCCATTTTCTCCATATATGAACCTTATTGACTGCAAATGAGTTTTTAGAATTAAATACAATCTTGATGGGTCTATTATTAAGTATAAGGCTCGGCTAGTAGCTAAGGATTTCCTTCAAAATCATGGAATTGACTATGTTGAAATATTTAATCCAGTTGTCAAGGCTCCTACTATTAGGGTTTTGTTTTCCTTTGCCGTAACATTTGGTTGGGATATTCAACAAGTTGATGTGAATAATGTATTTCTTAATGGTGATCTAAATAAAGGAGTATTTATGGCTCAGCCTGAGGGGTTTTAAGTTCTCAATTTCCTTCACATGTGTGTCGCTTGAAAAAATCTCTGTATGAGCTTAAACAAGCCCTTAGAGCTTGATACACAAAATTTAGATCTGCCTTGCAAAATTGGGGTTTTAAAAGAGCTGTTTCTGATGCTTCATTGTTTATTAAAAGATTTGGAGGGCTCTTTTGATATATGATCCTTTTTTCCTCTCTTAGTTATTTCATTAGGTGCTAATTGAAATACGATTTTTCTCCTGTTCATTTAGCTTTCATTATCTGTTGCCAGATTGAGATAAAGGAGTTGGATGAGTTTGCTCAAGCTGCGTTCCATGGCTACAAATCTCTAAACCGTATCCAGAGCAGAATATTTCAAACTACTTATTACAGCAATGAGAATATACTAGTGAGGCTCGCATCTGTTCTTTCTGAACTTTTGCAATGAAGTGCATATTTTGATATCCTTAAATTGAATTTCTGATACTTGCAGGTTTGTGCTCCAACAGGAGCTGGTAAAACAAATATTGCTATGATTGCTGTTCTACATGAGGTTTACATTCATTGCCCGAACCTGTATCTCTATACTACTGTGGAACTTAAATCAATTCTGTTCTGCTTGAGTCTTGATGGATGCACTTATAAATATGAGAAATCATTTCTAATATCTATGCTCACACACTCTTATGTGTAATTTTCTCATTGTGTTAGCCTATTCTATTTTTACCTGCAATAACTAGCTGTAGATCCATAGCATGAGTTGGATTTTTGACCTTTTTTTCCAGATAGCTTAAAATTAACTTCAGATGTTATACCAATTAATAATAAAGGAAACCTTGAGACTTTATTTGAATATTAAAGATATCAGTTAATTTTTTCTGTTTTCTGGAACAGATAAGATTGACAGGGATTTAAACCATGAAGTTTCTTCATGGAAAAAGGAAAACGGAAAGCAGTTATGCAGGTCTTAGTTATGGAACAGTGGGCCATGCCGTTGCTATCACAAGCTAGGGGACTGTTTAGCAGTTTGGTTAAACCCAACATTGTTTTCCTATATTTGTGGTACACATTATTTGGTCATTGTCATGGTATTGTTGGTTTGCATCCACATATGTATTTTGCATTGACTTGACCATGAAACCTTTAATTTAAATAGAAGGAGCTTTTGCCATAACAAGATGTTCTTTCCTACTGGTAATGATATTTGAATGGTGATTTCTTTTAGCTAAGGTGGTTCATGTGACTGTTTCTTAGTTATCTCACAGCTAATCTGATTATTACTTCTCATGACTAGACATTGTCTTCCTTGTTAAATAGCATTGATCTCTCCCCCCCCCCCCCCCCCCTCTTCTCTCAATTTAATGTGTGTATGGTTAATGAAGTATCTTGTGGCAGATTGGACAACATTTCAAGGATGGTTACTTGCATAAATATGAATTTAAGATAGTTTATGTTGCTCCCATGAAGGTATGACTACCTTGTTTTACTCTCATCTTTATATTTAGTCCATGGGCTAATTTCTGGTTATATCTTGTGAAGGCATTAGCAGCAGAGGTTACATCTACTTTTAGCCATCGTTTATCTCCATTGAACATGACAGTGAAAGAACTTACTGGAGACATGCAACTCTCTAAGAGTGAACTTGAAGAAACTCAGGTTGTTTTCTATTTTTATGATTATGGTTTGTTTTTGGGGCAATATGTAGACTACACGCTATGATTTAACTCTTTTTCTTTTTAATCAGATGATTGTGACTACGCCTGAGAAATGGGATGTCATTACTCGTAAAAGTAGTGACATGTCACTCTCAATGCTTGTAAAGCTGCTAATTATTGATGAAGTACATCTGTTGAATGATGATAGAGGTCCTGTAATAGAAGCATTAGTTGCTCGAACACTTCGCCAGGTAAAAGTTTCATGCTGTCATGAATTTTACTCGCAAATTGTGAAGCATCAGTTTGTAACTTTTGTCAATGGGGTTTGTCACATTGTTGATAATGGTTCTATTCCTCAGCGATGAAGCCTCATCCTTGTCATGTACCTGGGGTTAACCTAGGGTCTAGAATGGACTTTGGGAGATATCCTGGAAGATAGAACAACAAGGTAGGGAGAATTTGAGTAGAAAGAGAGAGATAACAGACAAATTGAGAGAGAGAACAGAGAATTGAGAGGGAAGACTAGAGAAATCAGAGAGAGAATGATGAGAGGGAAAGTTTGAAATTCAAATATCATTAAACAACATCCATTATCTAACTACCTTAGACTATTTATAGGCTTAATAAATGAAGGTACTAACAGCTAAAACATAAGATTATGACCAAAAAAGAAACACATATATGTCACGGCCTAAGCCTGACAATTGTCTCCCTTCCTAATTTGATGAGAATTGGAAGGCGTTCCCAAAGGAATAGAGCGTTGAATAGAAAACTAGAGAGAGGGAGAGGGAGAGAGAGAGAGAGAGATAGAAAGAAATTCTTTAGATAATTCTCATTAATTCCTTAGAGAATTGTTTGAGAGAATTTATACAATCTGCCAAGGAGTAGATTCTTACAGCGTTGCGGATGTAACCACTTGCTGCCACCTATAATCATATGCACATGGATTCTGCTAGGGTAAAAAACTCTATAACAGAGAATTGAAGTTACAAAAGTAAGTAAAAAAAATTACAATAGAAAAAATTACAGTAGTAAAAGAAATAAAGAAATTAAGAAGTCTTTCATGGTTAAGTTCACTGCGTGACATTTCCTCCTTGTCACAATTCAAGGGTAGTTAGAAGGGCATTATTGTAATAAGGTTGTAGTAGTAGTAGAAGGTATTTTGTGAGTTATTAGGAGCACAAAGGTGCTATTTTTCAGATTTCATTTACTATTGAATAGCCTATAAATAGGCCCTAATATGTAGAGAAAGGCAGGCTGATGAATGAAGTGGATTCTTATCTCCCTAATTTTCTCTCCCTCTCGTTTCCTCTCTAATCTCTCTCACTCTCTTTCTTTTGATTTCTCTCTCCCTCCTTTAATTCTATCATCCAATTCTCTCCCTAATTCCAATCACAGCCCTAGGTAACCCTAGGAATGTGACAAATGGTATCAGAGCCAGTCCTTCCTAGGCTGTGATTTTGGTAAATTCATATTAGCTTGGTTCAAAATTGAGAAGCGAAACAGAGCCGATTGATTCCAGGCGGTGACTGGCGATTATGAGCACTTGTTCCATCGGAGTTTGAAGGACTGGAAGATAGATCGGAACCGAGCAGAGCTAGGCTAATCTTGGTCATAATTCCAACGGTGATTATCGGAAGGGATTTTCTGGAAGCAGGCAATTCTAGGCATGAGCGTGCAATTCAAGAGGGCGACCTCAGAAGCAAAGTTGCGCATCAGGTTTATGAAATCCACGATGAGCAGCAATTCCGATCGAAGCTGCTAAAGCCAAGGCAATTCAATGCATCTAATTCCATCGAGCCCGGTGATTGTCGGTGTTTCAGGCGAGTAAAATTCGGTGGATAATTAAAGCAGAGGTGACTGAGGCGAGAAGGAACGGCGCCGATGATTCTTAACGAACTGTGAAGACTGTCGGCGATTGGGTAAGAAGAGTGAATTGAAGAAGATCCAAATCTGAGTTCGAACGGAACCAAGATGATTCCAAATTTCAGGTGAATTTGGACAAATCAAGGTCGATGATTGGGTACGAAGTGGACGCAGGCCTGGGCGAACTGAAGCGGAGTGATCAACTTCAGGAAGTGATTGGAGTTGATCAATTTTAGGAGAATCTTTTAGAACAATGATTCTGTAGACTTATACAATTTTAGCAGGCGATATTAGGGGGCTGATTCAGATCTATCGGCTAGTAGTAATTTCGATTTGAATTTGAAGTCAAATAAGAGTGGTGCAGTGGGTTTGGGATCAGAAACGGATCTTGAAGGTGGAGTTAGGAGTTGATTCCGATTGTGAATTCTGCTAAATTGTGTTTGAAACTCGAAAGGTGATTCCGACGGTGACTGTGAACCAACACGGTTATGTACAGCTGATTGAGGCGAGCTTAGTACTGTTGAATTTGGATTTTGCGGAAGGTGACTGCAGGAAACAATCTCTTGTGTAGGGGTGTTCAAAAAAACCGGTGGATCGCGGAAACCGCCCGCACCGAACCGTGCGGTTTTTTTAAAGAGGCAGTTTGGTGCGGTTTGAAAAACATTCAAACCGAGGTTCTGCGGTTTGGAGGTTGGCGGTTCAGTTTGAAATCGAACCGCCCGATATAATATATTTTAATTATATTTTAAAAATATATATATAATATCAAATGTAAAATGAAAAATGGAAACGTGGCGCGGGGGGGGGGGTTGTTTAACCCACAAACCCTAAATCCCTAAATCACTTCTCTCTCCCCCTCTTTGTCTGTCGGCGTCGTTGATGCACCCCCCGCCGCACTAAGTTTCTCACCGACAGACCCATGTCCCCGTCGGCCGCCACTGCCATGCACCTGGCCCTAGCCCATTCGTCGTGCCCAGACACCGACCGAGGCGAGAGCAACGAAGCTTGCGATGAATCGACCCATCCCCTCGCCGGCCGCCGCTGCCACGCACAAGGACCTGACCCACCCGTCACACCAAGACACTGACCGAAGCGAGAGCGACGAACCGACCCCTGCCGCCTATTGCACCAAACCGACTCACAATGCCATTTCAATCAAGGTATTGCAATATCCTAACTAAAATAAGATGGGTTCGAAGCTTTTATTATTTGGAGTAAATCTTAGTCGATGAGCGTGTGTGGAAGCTTGGTGATGGTGAACTAGATTGAGATTCTGAGAGTTGTTGCATTTCCAGCAAACCGCAGAAACCGAACCGCACCGCACCGCAATCTGTGGTGCGGTTTCTCCTCACCAAGCAGACCAGTCGGTTTGCTTATAGGTGCAAACCGCATGTGCGGTTCGGCGAATTTTCTTGGCCCAAAACCGGCCAGGCTGAACCGTGTACACCCCTACTCTTGTGTGATTTTAGAACATCAGTGAATTGCTGATCAGAAGTGATCTTAGCGAAGTGGATTTGCTTGGTTCTCTAGAAGTTGAGGGAGGCAAGTTCTAGGTTATTTCTGACTAGGTTCTAGCAGATTTTATTGGCTGCATCGGAATTGATCAATAGAGGAGGTGGATCCAGAGCAGCTAATTGCGGATTGGGAAGTGGTGAGAAATGAAAGATACAATTGATTGATGATCGAACTGACCTCCACAACCAGCTATTTATAAACTAGAGGGGCGGAACTACCTAATGGAAAATAACTAACTTATAAAAGTCAAAACTACCCTTAGAAATTACAATTAGTTACATTTAAATCCTGATAACTGATTGCTGTCAAATCATCTTTTATTTTTTCCTAATTTCTCCCATAATTCCAGCATTCTATTACTTTGGGAAAAACAGTAACAAGGGGGATGTCTTGCTCATGAGGCCATGGGGAGCGGTTCACACATGAAACAAATGAGGTCGCAATTGCAGCAGAAGAATGCTGCACTCTCAGTTGAAGGCAGACATCATGAGGAGTTTGGCCATAAGCCTCAAGCATTGGAAAAGAAGTTTGAGACGGGGATCAACCAATTGGACAAGGAAACAAGAAGTGTGGTACATGATACAAGCAAGGAATTCGGCCGTATGTTACATGAGCAGCTCCGATGATACTAACTAAGAAATATCATTACAACTTTCCTGTGGAATTCTTCGATTATTATTGCGAAAGTTTTAACAAAGAGGACTTCCTTAAAATAGAGCACCCGAAGGAGAAGGCGAGAAGCGGATTCATTGCCTATTTCCAATGTGGAGTGGAAAAAGTATACTAGTTTCAGCAAAATTTTCATGGAGGAATGCAACATTAGTGATGATATTGGTGGTGAATGGCATTATCCAAAGGGAATCTGTAATAAACAGATTGCTAGGGCAACAAAGGCAAAGGGACAATATGATATTGTTGAAAAAGAAGTTCATTCCAACAAACACAAGGAAAAAGGAGTTGTTGAATTGTTTGCATGGAATCAAGAGGTTCTGATTGAAAATTTAGTCAATATTAAGGAAGTTGGTGCTGGAACCGAAGCGAACTTATCAATAGTAACTCAGGATTTTGAAGAGGAAAGAAGATTGGATGAAGAGATTTGTGTAGACCAAACTTTATAAGAACTGGAAGCTGATGATTTGGGTGATAATCAGTCTATATAGCAGATTGGAGGTGAGAACTACTATGTAGATGCCTTCCATACATCTGATAGTCCGGGCAGAGATATTGTTTTATTAGATAATTTGGCTATAAATCATGTAGAAAAAGAAGGTCGGGATAAAGGCCATATGGCAGCCATTGAGGAACAATTGGCTGGGATTGAAGTCACAGTAGATCCCAATGCTAATGCTCATAGACAGCCTTGGCCTGAGTATCCAAGGCAAGTCTACAATTCTCCATTGCGCATTTTGAGGATGTTGTTAATATTTTTGCAGCAAAGCATGGCTGTGGATTGAATGGGAATACAGTAAAGGCAACTAAGGATGTAGGTCTGCCATTCTTACTTGTATTGGACGGTAAAGAACTACTAACAGCAGTCACGGGCATGGTTAGTCCTCTCTTTTGACTCAAAGTTTCAGTTGTTAACTGCATCGGTCCGGGTGTGGTTGATTATGTTCTTAAAGTGGAGACCAATCTTGATTGGACAACCATTGTAAGAGGTGGTTGTAGTGGGTTTGAACTTGATCAAGTTGCTTCTATTGAAGCTTTGGGCCAAAATGATGCTCATAGTCGCTTTCAATTTCCAAACCTAACTGCTATCACCATCTTGGGATCCGTTCTCCAATAATTTACTTCAGAATTACCAAATTGTAAGTATCTTCTCCTCCATTCTATGATGGATTGCCAGCACCGATTGATGACTACTGTCTCCTCTAATCTGCACTTGACTGCCGATTTGGATTGCGACTTGGCAAGCCCTCAATCCAATTCTGCAGCCGAGGATTGTCGGAATGAGCTTCACTGAATTGCCTTAGTCACGTACAATGACCTAGATCTAGTCACTCCAAAATCATTGTTGAAGTTGCTTGGGCCTGTTTCACCTTCACCCACCTTCACAATCTAGACCTTGATCATTGCTGGAAACTTCCAGATGTCTCAGTTGATGATTGTTGGTCTGTTCTATCTTTAAAAGTCGAACAAGGACTAGCAGGGTTTACAGCCGTGGACGATTGGCTCAATGCACCTTCGATTCTGAGTTGAGAATTGCTATGAATTGCCGGAATCACAATCGAGAATCGATTGGCTCTGATATCATTTGTCACATTCCTAGGGTTTCCTAGGGTTGAGATTGGAATTAGGGAGGAAATTAGAACGAGAGAATTGAAAGGAGGGAGAGAAATTAGTAGAAAGGGTGGGAGAAATTTGAGAGAACCAAGAGATGGGTAGAGAGAATTAGAAGGAAAGTATTTCAATCTCATTTTACTTAACATCCCATAGTAGCCCTTTTATAGGCATAGCTGGCTGCCAACTGAATAAATAAGAACACCCATGTGGTCCTATTAGATTACAAAATATCTCCTAACAAACTATTGTAACATATTACAATATTGCCCCTCTATGTCTCCTAGAGTCAAGACAGGTACTAACAACTACAGCATAAGAGTACAACCAAAAGAGAAACACGTATAATACTTATTACTAATCTGTCCTTAGGATCCTTGGTCATGACAATCCTTTTATCTTTTCTATATCAGCTGCAAAATTCGTCATGTTGTGTATACATAATTGCCTTATGGTTGCTATTCTGGTTCTTGCTTATTTTATGGTGGACTTGTTCTCTTGATTGTTTTTGGTTTCTCATTGTTCATTTTTGAATTTTTTCTTGTACCAAGTAAAGCTGTCTTTCCTCAGCATGCAGATGCCATGTAGACATGATGGGGACACAACATCTGCCGTGTTACGGCATACATTCTTATATTCTAGAATATTCTAGATATCTCTTGTACTTACAAAAGTTCATGATGTCCTAGAAGTATCTCATGTATAATTTTACAATCTGGTACCGGCTGTTGGATCTTGGCCATTGGTTAGGAGGTGGATGGCTATGTATGCGCCTCCCCTTCTCTCATATGTAAATTATCCTATAAATTTTAGTTAAAAAAAGTTCAAATCTGTTTATCTGGTTTATGATACGTATATGTGATGTTTGTGGCAGGTTGAGTCCACACAGAGCATGATACGCATTGTAGGCCTCTCAGCTACTTTACCAAACTATATGGAGGTTAATTCCTTTCTGTTACTTGGGCCATATACTTGATACATGGGATTAGGATACATAAGAATTTAAACCCAATATCCATGTATATATATAGGGTTGGGTTGCACAAGAATTTAGAATCTATGCATGGATTTTTTTTGATATTAACTAATGCTGTGGTTGTGTCCATTTAAGCATCCAGGTTGCTCAATTTCTAAGGGTGAATCCAGATGCGGGCCTTTTCTTCTTTGACTCAAGCTACCGTCCCGTGCCTCTTGCTCAGCAGTATATTGGGATTAGTGAGCATAATTTTCAAGCTCGCAACAATCTGTTGAATGAAATATGCTACAATAAGGTCCTTTACATTTGGCACTCCTTGTTTGAAATATTTTTCTGGATTTTCGATTTATGGTGTAAAATATTACTTTCCTCACTAGGTTGTTGATTCATTAAGACAAGGGCACCAGGCTATGGTTTTTGTACATTCACGGAAAGACACAGGGAAAACAGCCGATAAATTGGTATGAGCTAATTTGCTTCTGGCTCCTGCAAATATTTGGATATATATTCTTTTTAATGCACAGCTCAAGTATTTACTTATTATTGGTGCAACATGCAATTTTGTCGTGGATTTGGTCAACTGACAAGGAATGTTGTTGGGTGCTAAAATTGCCACATGATCATGGAGTTGCAAGTCCTTCAGAAAAGTATTGCAAACAACACAGAGGGCATCCATAATCACCCATCAGGTGAAATGGTTGGTGCCACACCCTTTGAGAAAATGTGAGCATCTGGAAAGTAATCATCCTGTCCCCACCAAGCTAGAAATGGTTTTCCTTGCTAGCTGATCTTGGAACTCATCTGAGCTTGACCCAAAATATCATTTATTTGATCTGTATGCACAAATCAAGTATGTGATGGAATGTCTCAATTATCTTTATTCACTGCCATCTCATGAAACTTTTCCATGTGAAGATGGTTTTGAAACTATATTTCATCATTCCCTTGCTAGAGGATTGTGTTAGGAAGGGCATCCAACATAATAATTTTTCCAAATTGTTATTTTAGATGGATTTGTACGAACAATGTGACTTTTAGAAGTTAACATATGCACAAGCCTATGTTGACTACTCATGCTGCCAAAAACCCTGATCTACTTTTGCAGGCTGAACTTGCCCAGAAAAATGGCGAACTGGATCTTTTTATAACTAATACACATCCACAGTTTGAGTTGAGGAAAGTAAGTATCTTTTCTCGTCTGTTGGTGTGGCACATGCACAGTAGCATATATGTTTAATTTGTTTTTCTGGATGACTTTATTTATGAATTTTAGAGGGAAGTGTTGAAGTCGAGAAACAAGGAGCTTGTTCAACTCTTTGAATATGGTATTGGCATCCATCATGCTGGGATGTTACGCACCGATAGGGGTCTAACTGAACGTCTTTTCGCTGATGGACTATTGAAAGTAACTTATATTGAACCTTTTTGGTAGTTTATATCTTCACGTTTGATCTCTATGCTGTTACATTTTTCACCCCTTGTTTAAGAACTATGTTTGCACTTGTCTTAGGTGCTCGTATGCACAGCTACTTTGGCATGGGGAGTAAATTTACCAGCACACACTGTTGTGATTAAGGTTTGTGCCATATTTGAATGCTGGCCCAATTTTTTGGTCAGACATAATATCTTCTATGCTTATTGATGTTGCATGGTCTGGTGGTATTGCTATATAGGACGAGCTGATTGCACAGTCATATTTGTTTTCACTGTTGGGTTTAATGTTTTGTTATATCTGATATTATTTTATGTTTCTGTTGAGATTCCATTTTGTTTAGTTAAGGATCTTTCACAAATTTGAAGTTATTTTACTAGATCCAAAGATTTGGCCATTTATTTTTTCTCTCATGGTGTTTTGTTTTACATGCAGTAAGTCAATTAAGGATCTTAACCAGCCAACAACATAGAGCAAAACCTGAAAAAAGTTTCAACCTGACATTTTTCGGTTTTTCCTGATCTCTGCCTGTAGATAGATTGCAGAAAACTATCAGTCTGAAGAATGGTTGCTCTTTATTTCTTCAAAAAACAGAATTGAGGAGCAAGAACAAAGAGGAGGATAAACAAAAGAAAACCAAAAGTAAAATTGAAAACAAAACAAACTTATCAAACAATATGTTAAGTTTGAAAATGGAAACCAAACAGAAAAAAATAAAACTAACATTGAAATTGAAACTGAAAGTTTTGTCAAAGGGGGCCCCGAAAATTTTTGATTATTGGTGGTGAGGATCTAGAGAAGAAGTTTATTCTGAGTTCTTTGCTGTTGAAGGGGTAGAAAGGTGGCTCTGCATTTTCTTTGGGGAAGATTATTTTGGGGTGTAATGAACTTGATGTTATACTATATGCTTTGATGCCATCTGGGAGTCTTGATGTGTTCCTGAAGGAGTCTGGATAATGGAAGTGGATGCAATTTGTAGGTTTATAATAGCCTTCCCATTTTCAAAGGCTGGATGAAGTTGGTTCATGTCCTACAGTCAGTCAACTATGGTTGGCTGTGGATAGTAAGTGTCATGAGAAACTTTGTCTCATCCTATGTTAATGACTAAGGTGGCGGTCTATAATAGCTTTCCCATAAATGATTGGTATGGAGACAAGAATCAAATTATTTTATGTGCTAAATAAAGTATCTTATACAAAAATAATTTAATGTGTCTATATTGTTATTCTGCATTGAAAATTTTATTTTATTCATACATTCATTATTTTGCATTGAAATTGTTTTGGAGGAGACTGTAGCTTATTAGCCTTAAGCCAGCATTCAAGTAATTTTTCTGTGAATGCCTAGCCATGTGCCGCATTATGTGAGCTGCCATTAAGAATTTGTCCTTTGAGAGAGATCTTAGGGGCTATGTTCATTTCTGAAGGGGTTGCCTGCATTTATTGTCACTGTTATGGAGTTCATTATTGTAACCCACCCCATTAAACTAACAATGTATAATAATATAACTAGATGAAAAAGCTACAATCTATTAACTCTATATTGTTTTATCATAATGCTGCTTCTCTCTCCAGGGTCTGATTTTTTTTTTTATTATTTTTATTTTTTTTCTGGTTGGTTTTATATGAATAAATAGGGAATGCCCTGGCAAGCAAGAGATGCCCGACAGATCATCTTTTTTTATTTTTTTATGTTTTGATCTTCTGTTGCCTCTAGGGAACTCAATTGTATGATCCTAAAGCTGGTGGGTGGCGAGACCTGGGAATGCTTGATGTTATGCAGGTAAGAAGGCTTCTCGATTGGCTACTTAGTGGTATTCTTGTGATTCTGCTGCTGTGGATGTGGATCCATTTTCCCCTTTCTTTCTTTTCTTGTTAATAACTGCTGTTATAGATCTTTGGACGTGCTGGAAGACCTCAGTTTGACAAAAGTGGCGAGGGCATTATAATCACAACTCATGACAAATTAGCTTACTATCTACGGCTACTGACAAGTCAACTTCCAATTGAAAGTCAGGTAGGTAATGGTATTTGATCGTTTGTAAATCTTTGAAATATCATGTTAGGTTCATATTCTTGGTATCTATATGTTGGATTGCTTTGGAGTTGACAGCTAAAAAGGATAAAAAATGTGATTCAATAAAAAATTAAGGATTTTACTATTATCCTGTTTCTGCTGGTTGATTTCACTTTATCTTCAATTACTTAATGAATTCAATATGGTTTTACTTTTATTTCATTTCCCCCATAGTAGTGATACTTGCTGAAAGAACCTATTATTATTAAGTAAACATATTTATTGTTGCTAGTATTAGTTTTGCATCTTCAATAAGTATTGGTTCATGCGAGCCCGTGTTGGAGGGCATGGAGGCAAATAGTTTGTGAAATATTTTTCTAGGGGTAAATATTGAAATTAACATGGTTTACTTTTTTTCTTTTTTTTTTTTTTGTTTATGAGTGAGTATTTATATATTTTATTTCCATTAGAGTCCCAATTAGGGATTATTTGATATTTTCTAACTAGGGGTAGGATTTGTTAAAAGTTGTCTAGAGTATAGGATAAGAAGATCAGTGAAAAAGCAGTGTTTTTTGAAGGCAAATGAAGTATTAAATAGAAATTGTAACAAAAAACTATAATTAGTAAAAGTTATGGGGTGAAATTGTAAATATTTTATATCTTCATTGGGATATCCACCCACTATTATAAATAGAGGGCAAGGGGTAGCGAGAGAGAGAGAGAGTTCTCAGTTTTCTGTTTATAAGAGTACTGATCGCTAGAGAGAAAGGCTAGAGTTTGATAGCTTTGTAATCATGGGGTGAAGGCTTGGTGTACTCGGGAATAGAAGGGAGAGAATTCAACTGTGTAACTAATCATTCTTTGAATAAAGAAGGTTGCTCGAGGGGGTCTTGTTTGTTTTAATTTTGTTTCTGTTTATCGTTTCTGTTGAATTCATTGAATCTGTTCTTAAGATCAAACTCATGAATGTGTGAGATTGTGTGGCATAATTTCTGTCCAAGAAAACTGTTCCAGTGACCCTAGGTATAACAGGATTAATAGATTGTATAAACTCTGTCAGATGTATTTTGCAGAGTAGCTTTGGTATTGATATGATAATCTCCAATTCTTTGAATTTGATTTTCTCCAACGTAATTAAATGCATTGTTACTTTCCAAGTAACACTCTCTTTACTAAAAAGGAAATGGCAGGCTGTGTACAGATCTGAGCTTCCCCTGAACTTAGGGAGCCTCTCTCTCTCTTTCTCTATATATAGATATATATGTATAATATACTGTCAATATCTGAACGGCTAACATAGTAGTTGAGGTAGTAAAGCTTGGAAATTCATTAATTCCTTAAGAATGATAAGAGTTATTTTGCATGTAATGTAGAAGTGTCCATTCATTCATGCAGTTGCACACATGATGGGAGGTGATTCTTTGTTAAACAAGGTGCAATAAGTCTTTGGACTCTTGGTGGTTTGAATGAGATTCAGCCTCATCCTTCCCTTTGACAAGCTTGGCTTTTTGTCTGCTTTTATTTTTTTTTCCTTTGTGCTAGTAATTGAACGATTAAGCTGGAGCTCCGAAGCGAGATGGGCTTCCTGGGTATACCACCAGGAAGTTCAAAAGATAATCAGATATAGCTTTTGATATGTGGTGAGCAAGTGCTGTACGTGCTGGTCCTTGAGCGAAATATCAATTTCTTCTGCACGGTTGAACCAGCTGATGCTCTTCTTGTCACAGCTTTTTTACTCACATGAACAAATGCTTGTTTAAGTCATATTTCTTGCTGAAGTTGGAACTAGAGGAAAAAGCTTTCCTAAGTCCATTATTGTATGTTGTTTTATTTTATTTTTTTCTTCCCCTGTTTAATTGTCATAGTTGGATTCATTATATATCTTGTGCACCTATAAGGTTGTAGGTTCTTTATATATATATGTATGCATGTATACATGCACAATCACTGTAGTTTCTTGTTATAGATTGACTTTTTCATCGTTTTAAGCCTTGTGAAAATATTTAGAAATAGTTGTTTAATTTTTAACCTTCACTACTTTTCCCTTTGTTGCAGTTTATTAGTTCTTTGAGAGATAATTTAAATGCAGAGGTGGTTCTGGGTACGGTGACAAATGTGAAGGAAGCTTGTGCATGGCTTGGATATACCTATCTTTTTATAAGAATGAAAAAGAATCCATTGGCATATGGTATTGGATGGGATGAGGTATTTTGTGGCAAAGGCCAAACATGCATTCATTTGCAATGATTGCCTTCTATTTTATTTTATTTTATTTTTTTTGTTCAAATGTTTTGATATGCAGTACTTTGTCGCTATTATGTGTTCAGAAAGAGTAGATGTTGAATTTCTCACTGTGATAATCTCAATACTGTTTTCATTATTTGGTTATTGGATTTTTAGTCATAACAAATTCATTTATATTATTTGCTTAGTTTTCTTGCACAAACTGGGATTTTCTTTTTGATGTCTCTTACCCACCCTTTCTATTAGCCACATTTAAGCCTTATGTTCTTGATTTAGAGGTCCATACTTGCTTCCACTTCTTACTATTTTGCCTACATTTTTGGCCTTTGGATCTACAATGCCAGCTACCCTTTAAGTGATTTTTAATTACTTTAAAGAGCAAAGACAGCTTAAATAGATTTACATCCAATCCCCCACCTTTCTTCAACCTTCTTAACTGATGAGTCTCGACCTCCTTTTCTTCACAACTTATTCCAGGGGAAAATAATTTTTTAACCTTCATAGTGCCATCCTACAGCACCTTAGTTTTTTCTTGAATCCCTCCTACCATTCTATTAATTTATACCAGCATGGATCAAATAGTTCCTAGATAAACTAGAGAAGATATGTTTGGCTTAACTTGGAGCCATCACCTTAACTAGTTTAGGCTCAATTTATTACCATATCAGAGAGGTTTGGTTTTGCTTTGCATGGTAAAGGTTTGATCTGTCATTATTTCTTTGCCTCCTTCCTCCTTTTTATCTGATTTTTTTTATCTTTAAAATTAAAAACTTTAATCTTTTGTTGACTTGCTTGTTGCGCCATGTGTTCTCTACTTTTTTAAGTAAATATATTCCTTCTGATTCCAAAATAACGACCACTTCATAAAAAAATAATGAAATATATATATATATATATATTTTCATGAAAAGAAAAGGGGGAAAAAGAGAGAAACTTCTAGTGCCTGATTGCAATCCATCTCTTGAACTCAGCTTGCTCTACTTATCTCCTGACTTATTTCAGACATATCATTTCCGGAGTTCAAGTCAAATTAATTTTAGTTCAATGCTGAAACTACACTACCAATGAGCTTGGATATTATTGTTTTCTGATATTTTGTTTTACCACTGATATTATTGTTCATGCCACTTCTTTGTACTCTTGTACATTTCTTCTAGTGCACTTTATATGCAGTGTTAATACTTTTTTGTTTAAATAGGTTATTGCAGATCCTTCTTTGACTTTAAAGCAAAGGGCACTTGTGGCAGATGCCGCACGTGCACTTGACAAAGCAAAAATGATGCGTTTTGATGAGAAAAGTGGCAATTTTTACTGCACTGAGCTTGGCCGGATTGCCAGCCACTTTTATATCCAGTACTCTAGTGTTGAAACATACAATGAAATGTTGAGACGCCATATGAATGACAGTGAGGTATTAATTGTGATCCAGTACCACATCTTATGTACAGTTTGCTTCACTTCTAGTTTTAACTTTTATCTTCTGAACAGAGTGACATTAATCTGGAAAATGGGTGTGGTATCTCACTTCTGATGCATGAGAATTGATAATTACCCTACCTTCCTTGGATGCACAATATTCCATTTCTAATCTGAGTTTGAGAGCCATACCTATTTTACTGGTTTCCTTTTCCATGCTTAATGAGCCCCCCCCAAAAAAAAGGGGCATAGATATCAGTTTGCAGTTCCAAATTTGCATCTGCAGCTCTTATCACTTTTCCTTTGAATCTGTTGTGATGTCTTTCTGTGTCTGTAGGTAATTGACATGGTAGCTCATTCTTCTGAGTTCGAAAACATTGTTGTTCGAGATGAGGAACAGAATGAGCTTGAGAAGATGGTCCGGGTGTCATGTCCTTTGGAAGTTAAGGGTGGGCCTACAAACAAACATGGAAAAGTTTCAATTCTTATTCAGGTTTTTGCTCTTTTTGTCCTTCCAGTAATTGCTGCTTGACTTTGCAGAGAAGAAAGGAATGTATATGTTAACTGTACAGTCATGTAACTTGCAGTTGTACATTTCTCGGGGCTCTATAGATTCATTCTCATTGGTATCTGATGCTGCATATATAAGTGCAAGCTTGGCTCGTATCATGAGGGCCCTGTTTGAAATCTGTTTGGGCAGAGGGTGGTGTGAAATGTCTTCATTCATGTTGGACTATTGCAAAGCTGTGGATCGTCAAATTTGGCCCCATCAACATCCCCTCAGACAATTTGACAAGGATATTTCAACAGAAGTTTGTCTGCCTACTATTATTTTTTGGGTTGTGCACTCATGATGCTTAATAATCTCTATTTGATAAGCTATTAACTTTTTGGCAGATACTGCGGAAGCTCGAAGACCGAGGGGTTGACTTGGACCATCTCCGAGAGATGGAGGAGAAAGATATTGGAGCACTGATTCGTTTTGCGCCTGGAGGAAGGGTATACCATTTTATTTAATGATTCTCCAATATATTCACTATTAATTTTCTAATTAAAGAAACATAAATTTGATTTTGCTTCTTCCTGAAATATCAGGTGGTTAAGCAATACCTGGGATACTTCCCATTGATCCAGTTATCTGCAACTGTAAGCCCAATCACCAGGACAGTTTTGAAGGTAAATTAATTTGAAGGTTTTTACTGTCTTATTCTGATAAGTTAGAAAAAATTGTTTATTTACTTGCAACTGTAATGCAAGTTTGGTCTTTCATCAGGTGGATTTGCTCATAACTCCAGACTTCACATGGAAGGATCGTTTTCATGGGGCTGCACTACATTGGTGGATTCTTGTTGAGGTGCTGACATGATCCCCCTTCTGTGTCTGTTACGTGTGAAAGGGGGCTAACCATTGTATTTAGGCAGTTTTAGCTTACACACATTTCATTGATGGATCACTTTATGTTTTTTCTTTTCCCAGCTAAGTAAAAGTTCTGTGGAAAATTCCATTTTAACTTGTAAAAAGAAAATAAAGTTGATATTTAAGCTTTCCCATCAGTACAGCCATGCGTATGCATGTTCACCATTGCTTCTTGTTAAAGGGGGTTATTCATCTAAAACTTTGCTCTCCCCCCCAATCTTACGGGACCTTGAAAGGGACCTTGAAAGTGCTTTCCTCTTCTCTTCTGCCTTTTTTTTTTTGTGTGGCTAATAAAAGTGTTTTCACTGTACTTAGTTGTAAATGACTGATGATAACATAATATTAATGTTGTGTCAATAGGTTGTTCTCCTATTTTAAAGGGCACTTAGAGTTCAAGGTAGTTTTTAGACAATAATTGCTTTTGACTGCATCTTGCAACTTAGATCTCACGGAAAAAGATTCAAAATCTTTTCCTTTGTTTTTGGACTTCTGAATTAGCAGTAGATATTTCTATGTTTTTAATCAATAAAGTACTTCTACAGTAGTGTATGTCTCTGTCTTGATTGCAAACTAAATACATGTTATGCCAGGTTTGATGATGGCTTGGGTAAATTACCAAAAAATACTATCCTTTTTAGCCTGTGAAACCCTTAGCATCTTCTCGTCCTCCAGGCTCCAACAGCCAGAGTGAGAGAGGGAGGCAGGCCCGCTTGACCAAATGCTTTGCAGTCTTTGCTAAACCAATGAAATTCTTAGGATTGGAGCTATCTTTGCTTCTTGCTTGATTCATGCAACTCAGTTCCTTGCGGAGCAATGGCCTCTTCTTTCAGTTGACATCCTGAATGGAACTGTAAATGTCCAAATCATGGACCCTTCAGTGAGGAATTCTGTCACATAAATCCTTTTAAGTTTTAACTGACCCTATGGTAGTGAATTTTATTGAGGTTTGAATGCACAAGGAACTCACAGGAATGGAATCATAACAAGGTTATGCCTAACACCAAGTAGATTGATGTTATTGTCTGGAACCATGTCTTGGTACATTCCAACACCCAATATTTACAGCAATAGCCTCCCTCTGGTTTGCACCAAGTATGCTTCTTCCAACTGCTACTTCGGTGTAAACATTAACACTCTGAGCTGGTACCCTCTGTTGATTGTATGATTTAAAATCTTGCGATTATTTAACCTGGCACTTCATTCCGAAAAGAACTTTAGCACAATTTAATGAGGTGTTATTTATTGAGTTCTTTCCTGAAAAAATTCTGTGTAAATTTGTTTCAGTCATCTCGTCCATCTTTTTTCTGTTCTAAATTTTTGATCTAGTCGGCTTAGTGCTGCTTTATTCTAATTCACTCTCTGCATCCCTTGTATATTGTATTAGTCCTGAATGGAAGCACTGATTAACTTGTTTATCTAGGATTCAGAGAATGACCATATTTATCACTCAGAGTTTTTTACATTGACGAAGCGGAAGGCAAAAGCAGAACCACAGAAGCTTTCTTTTACTGTGCCAATTTTCGAACCACATCCTCCTCAATATTACATTCGTGCTGTTTCGGATTCTTGGCTGCATGCAGAGGCTCTATACACCATATCTTTCCAGAATCTAGCACTTCCAGAGGTCTTATTTTATAATACAAGTATAATCATTGGTTGGGTGGTGTGGGGTTCGTGTAGTTTTTCAAATGGTGTTAAGTTTTTTTGTTTATTATTGTTAATATAAGTCAATGCTTCGTACAGGGTCGTACATCCCACACTGAGCTGCTAGACTTGAAACCTCTCCCTGTTACTGCACTTGGCAACAAAACTTTTGAAGCCTTGTACAACTTTTCACACTTCAATCCTATCCAAACACAGGTTCCCATTCATGGAACTTGCCTGAATTTTAAATATTTATGCCTCATGATTTCTCTTATGTAGATTGGAGTTTGTGACTCAACTTCAATGAGTTTGCAGACTTTTCATGTGCTGTATCACACCGATGTGAATGTTCTCCTAGGAGCTCCAACCGGTAGTGGGAAAACTATATCTGCAGAGCTTGCTATGCTCCATCTTTTCAACACCCAGCCTGATATGAAAGTATGTGTTTTAGTCTTATGCATGTAGCCCTAACATTTGATCTTTCATTTGTTTTTTTTGTTATGACATTATATATTCCTGTTGGATTGTAATATACCTTGCTTTGTTGTTTCTGAATCTGTTTGATGAGTTGAATTGTTATTGTTAGCTCACGAGAATATGGCAGTGTATCACAAGATGGAAGTTCCTATTTTTGGAGACTTACCTAAACCCATCTTAGGAAACCTTCATAAGAGTGTACATATCTTGGATTTCCTAAAGTGTATAGCTTTGTTTCCTTTGTGTATAGTTTCCTTTTCTTTAGTTTCCTATCTTGTTGTACATGCCTCTTCCATAAGAGAGGCCACATTATGGATTAACAGAAAATAGCATTATTCTTTACATGGTATCAGAGCCTCTTTTTGCATCTAAACCCTAAAGTCGTGCCTTCATTGCACGCCTCTAGTTTCCTCCTGCCTCCTCTTTGATTCACTTCATTTTTTTCCCCTATTTCCCTCTTAGGCCTTAATTACCACTGATCAAGTTCCATTGAGTGAACATGTTAGAGGTTTCGGAGACCCTCCCCTACATGACCACCGATGAAACAGCTCCTGTGGATCAAGTGGCTGGTGTTAGTAACGGTGCTGGTTCCGGTATTGGAGCAGGAATAGGCGAAGCTACCAAGGATGCAACTTTCCTATGGTTTGGACGGTAGGAACTACCTGTTGGAGATGCTCACTCTAAGACAAATGAAGCACAATCATCTGTTAACAGGAAGTTTGTTTTGAGGGAGAATGTTGGAGATCACATGACATGAGTAACTAAAGTTGTTAGTCTTTTCTATGGTTTAGTTTTTCTGTTAGCTTTCTGTTAAGCTTGCTGGTTGTAAGTTAAGAGGCTGGCTGATTATATATATATCAGCATAGTACTCTTTTTCTGTATTGATTATGAGAATTAATACAATATCAGTTCTCTCTCATTATCTCTCTCTGATTTGTCCCTCTTTCATATCGTATTTTGGCACTACCTTCAATGGGCGCAGCTGGTCCAGACTTCCTCAAGGGTCGAGGCAAACTTGGTCACCTTTCCTCTCCTCCACCAAAGGAGACATATCTAGGGTTCTAGGTATGGGATGTAGAGGGTTCCCTTGTTATGTCATGGCTATGGAATTTCATGCAATCCGAGGTAAGTAGGAGTTATATGTTTCTAAGTTTTGCTAAGGAGATTTGGGAGGTAGTTAAGCAAACCTACTCTAAAGTGTAAGATGCATCAGTTATCTATGAAGTTAAAACCAAAATAAGGGGAGATCTCAGTAATAGAGTACTACAGTTGTATGAATGGATTATGGCTGGAATTAGATCAATACCAAAATGTTAAGATGGTTTGCAGTGCTGATGCTGCAACTCTCAAATCGAATCCTTGAATGGGATAGAATTGTTAAATTTTTGGCTGGCCTTGACTTTGTTTTTGATCAAGTGAGGTTGCAAATCCTTGGCCGAGAGCAACTACCCTCACTCAATGAGGTGTTTGCCATGGTATGGAGTGAGGAAAACATAAGGGCAGTAATGCTTCATGGTGCCTACACCGATGGATCTGCCATGGTGTCAAATAAAGGGGAAGGGTCACACTTAGATCTAGGAAGTGAGGTGCTGAAGGGAGGACTAACAGCAAAGAGGGACTTTGGTGTTCCTATTGCCAAAAGCCTCGTCATACCTGAGACGCTTCAAGCTCCATGGGAAGGATGTTGTCCTAAACAACAAAGGAGGATTCCCACGCACAACTCCTAGGCCTCGGGCCCATTCCTACGTATCTCACAAGGGACAAGAAGAGGATAGATCAATGGATGAGCTTGAAGAAGATTTCAGTTCAGATCACACACTGCTCAATACTGAGGAGATCACCAAACTGAAATCCTTCTTGAAGACTATACAAGATGGAGGTTGTTCCTTGGCACATCAAGACCTCTCATGTAATTGCTCTCATTTTGTATTTTTTCCAGCCTTAAACATTGATAGGAATGATATTTGGATCTTAGATTCTAGAGCTACGGACCATATGACACCTAATTCCTATTTGTTTTCTACCTACCAACCCCTTAAGACCACTAAACAAATCCAAATTGCTAATGGCACATCAGTCCCCATAATCGGACATGGCAGCGTTTATGTGAGCCCTAACATCACCCTTAAACAAGTTCAACATGTTCCCCAATTATCTGCTAACTTCCTGTCTATCCACTAGCTCACAAAAAGACCTGCACTGCCATGCAAATTTTTCCACTAATGTGTGTTAGTTTCAAGCAATGAGGATCGGGAGGAGGATTGGTGTTGCTAGGGAAACAAATGGACTGTATTGCTTGACAAGAAAGGCTTCTTAGAACTAGATACCAGTGGTTTGCTCTTCTTAGGTTACTGCCGATCATCACCAAATCTGGCTGTATCACTATCGTTTGGGTCACCCACCATTCACTGTGTTAAAATCTATGTTTCCTACTCTATTTCTTTCCTTAGACCCTAGTCTATTTCATTGCGATGTTTGTGTTATCTCTAAACAACATCGTGTGTCTTATTTGATTATTAATAAAATCCATTCTATATCGTTTGCATTAATTCATTATGATGTGTGGGGCCCTTGCAAAATTCCTAACTATTCTAGAGCACGTTGGTTTATCTCCTTTATTGATGATTGTACTCGCATGACATGGGTTTTTTGCCTAAAAGACAAGGCAGCCATCCAAATAGTCTTACCAACCTTTTGTAAAATGATTACTATCCAATTTGGAACCCCTATAAAGAAATTCTGAACTGATAAGGCTCGAGACTATTTTAATTCTCATATGCATCAATTTTTCCAACAATAAGGGTGAAGCGAGAGCTTCAAGGTCGAATAAAAGAAAATCGAGATGAAGAAGACCTCGAGCAGATTGATATTAGAAAAACAGATAATTCTGATTACAAATAACAAAGGACTTAGAATGTCCTTATATACAAAAGAAAGACAAAGATAACCGCCCAACATAAAATAACAAAACTTAACAGATAACATAATTGTAAATAAGAGACAAATACAAGAAAGAATAGTAACTACTCTTCTACAAAGGGATTGTCCATGAATCTTCATTTATACTCCATAACAAAATGGTGTAGCTGAAAAGAAGATGAAACATTTTCTTAATGTGGCTCGAGCTATGCTTCATCATCGTAAGGGTTTCTAAAACTTTTAAGGGGGAGGCTGTCCTTACTGTGACATTTCTCATTAACCACATGCGTACTAAAGTTCTAAATGAACAGTCCTCTCACTTGCCTCACCACTCACTTTCCCGATTCCAATTTCCACACCCCTTTTCCTCGTGTTTGGGTGTGTCTCTTTCATCCATATTCCCAAACACTCTCGAGATATGCTGGATCCAAGGGCTGTTAAGTGCATTTTTCTTGAATATTCTTTCACACAAAAAGGGTATAAATGCTATCATCCTCTCACTTGCTAGCTTTATGTTTCTAAAGATGTCACCTTTGATGAGACCACCCCATTTTTTGGTTCTTCTTTAGCCATTTACCAGGGAGAGATTTCTCATGGTGACCCTACTAGTGACATCTTCTTCCCTTTGTCCTCTCTTTAGCCCAATTCTATTCCTCAATCCAGCTCTCTTCCTCAGTCCAAACCGGTTCCCCAAACACTCCAACCACCTGTTACCATTGGGCTGCCCTCAGATAACCATGATCAAGGGTATGCCGAATATGATGAGCAAGTAGCCTCCCAAAGGATGTTAACTCCAGTGAGATACAAGGGGTTCCCTTATGTGTACAGACGAAAGCAACCTAGAAACTTAGAATGCACCATGCTCCTTTCCTACTCAAAGTTTGGATCACATTCTGCCCATGCCTACAACCTCTCTTAGCCCTATTGTTGATGATATACACCTGCCTATTGCTCTTAGAAAGGGAGTTAGAAGCTGCACCCAACACTTAATGACCAATTTCCTATCCTATCATCGTTTCTCCCAAAACCACAAAAGCTTCCTAACATCTCTAGATTCAATTATCATTCCAAATTTGGTAACTGAGGCTCTAAGGGATCAGAATTGGAAACAAGCTATGTTGGAGGAGATAAGGGCTTTTAAGAAGGAACCATACATGGGATCTTGTAAATAGACCTAAGGGGTTAATCTAGTTGGATGTAGATGGATTTTTAATTTCAAGTATAAGGAAGATGGGACGCTCGAGGTATAAGGCTAGGCTGGTAGGTAAAGGCTACACACAATCATATGGAATTGATTATCTAGAGACATTCGTTGCGGTAGCAAAAATGACCACAGTTCGAATTCTTTTATCATTGGCAGCCTCTTTTGGGTGGAATATTCAACAATTGGATGTAAAAAATGCATTCCTCCATGGGGACTTAGAGGAGGAAGTGTTTATGAATTTACCACCAGGTTTTCAAGAAGGATATGAAGGGAAGGTTTGTTGGCTCTAGAAGGCCTTATATGGGCTCAAGCAATCCCCTATGGCTTGGTTTGGGTAGTTTTCTAAGGCCATGCACCCTATGGGATACATCCAAAGTAGGAGGGACCATACTTTATTCATCAAACATTCAGAAGAAGGAAAGGTTACAATGTTGTTGGTATATGTAGATGACATGATAGTGATTGGCAATGATGAAGTAGAACAGGGAAAACTAAAAGAGAGGCTAGCTAAGTAGTTCAAGATCAAAGACTTGGGTGTACTCAAGTATTTTTTGGGAATTAAAGTGGCTTATTTCAAGGCAGGTATTTCTCTCTCTCAAAGGAAATGTGTGTTGGATTTATTGGCTGAAACTGAATTAAGTGGAGGGAAAGAATCAAAGATCCCTATTGAACGTAACAGCAAACTGTGGAACAATCCTAACAGCCAATCAGTAGACAAAGGAAGGTACCAACGGCCGGTTGGAAGACTGATATACTTATCACATACCAAGCCAAGCATTGCTTTTGCCATCAACTTGGTGAGCCAGTTCATACACAGCCTAACTGAGGAGCATAAGCTAGCTGTCAAAAAAATCCTATGTTATCTAAAGGCTACTCCATGTAAGGGGATCCCGTTTAAGGCCGGAAATAAGCTGAATATTAAAGGTTTTTCATATGCAGATTATGCGGGGTCCATGACTGATAGGAGATCTACAAGTGGCTATTGTGTCTTCCTAGGAGGGAATCTCATGTCCTGGAGAAGTAAGAAGCAAGAAGTAAGGTGTTGTGGCGAGATTAAGTGCAGAAGCAGAGTTTAGGGCTATGACCCTTGGTCTATGTGAAATCTTATGGTTAAGAATTATCCTTGATGATCTAAGGGTTCCAATTCAAGGCACAACTGAGGTATGGTGTGATAACCAATCAACAATTAGCATAGCCCATAATCCAGTTCAACATGACGAGACCAAACATGTTGAGATAGACCAGCACTTCATAAAGGAGAAGTTGGAAGCTGGTCTCATTCATCTACCATACGTTCCATCCAAGGATCAAGTTGTTGATATATTGACTAAATGATTGCCAGTAAGGAGGTTTGAAGATCTAGTAGGCAAGCTGGGAATGTGAAACATACATTCTTTAGCTTGAGGGGGTGTGTTAGCTCACTAGAATATGGCAATGTATTACAAGATGGAAGTTCCTATCTTTGGAGACTTACCTAAACCCATCTTACGAAACCTTCCTAAGAGTGTACATATCTTGGATTTTCTAAAGTGTATAGCTTTGTTTCCTTTGTGTATAAATACTCTAGTTTCCTATTCTTTAGTTTCCTATCTTGCAGTACATGCCTCTTCTATAAGAGAGGCCACCTGTGTACCATTATAGATTAACAGAAAATAACATTATTCTTTACAGTTATTATTCCAAAAATTATAACATTTGATATAGTTAACATTTTTTTTGGTAGAAACAATTTATTTTTCGTGGAAAATAATATCTCTTATTTATTCAATAATTAGGAAATTATTGGGAAAAATTACGAGATATTAGAAATCAATTGGGTTGGGTCATATAGATTGACTTCTAAGTTTCCTAATAAAAACAGTGATGTTGCCTAAAATGATGTTAGCTACATGATGCGGTCACCAAACAAAACCCGGCCCAAAGCCGACCCGACCACGCCGGAACAATATTTTAATACTTCTTAAGTTTTAGAATTCTACTTGGTTTAGGATTCTACTTTATGTTATTTTAATACTTTTTAAGTTTTAGAATTCTACTTGATTTAGGATTCAATTTCATGTTTCTACTTGATTTAGGATTCTACTTCATGTTGGATTAGGATTTATTTCTATTAGGATTTTAGTTGGATTTTGTTTACAAATATTAGATGGATTTGGATTAGCCAAATATTATAAATATGCCTAGGATCTAGAGTTTATAATCAAGTTTTTCTCAATCAAATTTCAGCAACCTATTTGGGTTTTTTGAGCAAAACAATTTTATTTTTGCGTTTTCTCTAAAGCCAAGATTCGGCCATTGAAGTTTGCTCTTTCAAGGGTTTATTTTGGTGTGTGTTTTTTTTTCACATGCGCTATACGCTGCGTCAGGTAGTATCAGAGCGATTAATCAACCAATCAGATGACCAATTTTGAAGGTAACGATAGCAACTAGCCTCGTGATGGTGATCAGGGGTTGTCCGCAGTTTGGAGAGCAATCGAAGAATATCGGGAAGTAACTCGTACTATCCAGCAGTGATTGGAGCAACATAGCAACCAATTGGGCACCTTACTACGAGTTGATGATGACAGGAACCTGAATAATGGGGTGAATCAAGTCGGAGCGGGAAGACCACCCATTAATCATGTCTTTGTTAATCCTAGAAGACCAGTGATTGAAGATAGCGATGAAGAGGATGATTTTGGTCGATCAATAGCTAACCCTGGTGGTAGAGGGGTTAGGAGGAATGCGCATCAGTACAACCACTGGGGCAACAATGAGTATAAACTAAAAGTTGATATTCCAACCTTTTGTGGAGATCTTTATATTGAGGGGTTCCTGGATTGGATCACTCAGGTTGACCGTTTTTTCGAATACATGGAGATCCCAGATAAACGACAAGTAAAGTTAGTGGCTTACAGGTTGAAGGGCAGTGCATCTGTTTGGTGGGAGCGATTAAGAGAAACGAGATTGAGGAAAAGCCGACAGCCAATTCAGACATGGAGACGAATGAAGCAATTGTTAAGAGGTAGGTTTTTACCCCTTGACTATGAACAATATATGTTTGAAGCTTATCAAAGATGTGCACAGGGAATGAAGAGTGTGAATGAATATACCTCTAAGTTTCTGCGATTGGCAGAGAGAAACCAATTGTCAGAAAGTGACAATCAACAAGCATCTCGTTACTTAAATGGATTGAAGTCTGCTATTGGTGATAAAATTGAGGTTCAGATGGTTCTGAGTGTGCAAGAAGCAAAGAACTTAGCTTTAAAGACTGAGTTAATGTTGAGTGAGAGAGCTCGTAATGACAACTATCGTTGGTATAGTGAGAATGAAAATAAACAAGCAGCTTTTGATAAAGGCAAGTCGGTTCAGGGAGCGTAACCCTCCAATCCACCCCATACAATCAACCCTAATAAGGCTACAATGGGGGGAAACATTCGAGGTACTACTTCTAATCTTCCAAAATCCCCTAATCCTTATGCAAAGCCTATTCTTTTAAAATGTTTCAAGTGCAATGAGGTTGGGCATTGTAGAAAGGGAAAAACAGTTAACATTGTAGGAAAAATCCTTATGCAAAGCCTAGTGATTGCCCAAGGAGAAAAACAGTTAACATTATAGAAAGGGAAGAGGAAGATGTTGCTAAAGAAGAAGTATATTGTGAGCCTGATGGGGAGGATGACGAAGAAGATTATGGACATGGGGAATATACCTGTGTAGTGAGGAAGTTAATGCTATCTCAAAAGAATAAAGATACTACTCAGCGGCATAAGCATTTTCGCACGAGGTGTACGGTGAAAGGAAAAATCTTTGAGTTGATTATTGATAGTGGAAGTCAAGAGAACATCATAGGAACAGACATGGTGGCAAAGATGCAGTTAACTCCTGAAAAACATCCAAGCCCTTACATGATTGGATGGATCAAAGAAGTTGGTGGCATACATGTGGATGAACACTGCAGGGTGCCTTTCTCTATTGGTAAGTACTCCGACGAAGTCTATTGTGATATTGTTGATATGGATACTTGCCATATTTTATTTGGGAGGCCTTGGCAATTTGGTGTGGATGCTAAGGACTCGGGTAGGAAGAACACATATTAGCTTGAGAAAGAAGGTGTGCGTTATACTTTGTTACCCATAGTGGAAAAGAATCAAACCAAAGCTTCTAAAGTGGAGGGGCGAAATTTTCTTACCATTACACAAAAACACACTGAGTTTGTGAGGGAGTGTAAGGATACTCAAGAGGTTCATTTATTGGTTATCAAGGGAGAGAGTGTGAGTGAGCCACTGAAGGTGAATCAAATTCCAGTGGAGGTGCAGGGATTGTTGGAGGAATTTCATGATGTGGTTCCTGAGGAGTTACTTAATGAGCTACCTCCTATGAGAGATATACAACACCACATTGACTTAGTTCCTGGTGTTAGCTTGTCTAACCTACCACACTACAGGATGAGTCCTAGGGAGAATGAGATTTTGCGTGAGCAGGTAGAGGAATTGTTGAGAAAAGGGCACATTCAGACTAGCATGAGTCCATGTGCAGTGCCTGCATTATTAACACCAAAGAAAGATGGAGTTGGAGAATGTGTGTTGACAGTAGAGCCATCAACAAAATTACCATTGGGTACAAATTTCCAATTCCTAAACTCGATGACATGCTTGATCAACTTGATGGGGCTGTGATTTTTACCAAAATTGATCTTAGAAGTGGTTATCATCAAATCAAAATTCGACCTGGAGATGAGTGGAAGAGAGCTTTTAGGACGAGAGATGGGTTGTGATAGGTCACTGGTGTAGCGGACCTACCAAAGATGCCACAAATACAACAGCATGAATGAGGGTTAGAATAGGGAATTAATACATGCAGGTTGTTACAACCAGCATGTGCGCATGGGGGTAGTTTTGTAATCCACATGCTGAGGGAATAATCGCATGTGCAAGGGAATTCGGTTAGAGAGGGGCATAGGAGATGTATAAATAGCTGAGAAGAAGAGGGAGAGGGCAGTTGAATTTTAGTAGAGAATTGGGAGAGTTAGGGCCTCTCAAATGCCCTGTTTCATTCTTGTTTTTCTGCTGAAAGGGATTGGAAAATATTGATATTGGATTGTATTGGAATTCCATCGGGTTCCTATCAATTTGGTATCAGAGCACTTCGATCCTAATGGGGAACTTAACGGATCGAGTTGGAGATTTAGAGACGAGATTGGATAGCATACAACTGAGCGTGGACGCCATGAGAAGTAAGGTTCGGTCGGTGGAGAAGAACGTTACTTCCCTGCTGGAATAGTTTGAATGGATGAGAGCGAGGTGGGAGGAACAACAGCGAGAGCGGAAGGGAAAACAGAGTGAGGAGAACCTACCTGTGGGCTCGTCCCTCACTGGGGAGGCCACGTCGGAACTTAGGGAACGGAGTGAGGAAGTAGGCGGTGGGTTCAAGATCTTGGGTAGGTCGGAAGTGAGAAGTCTACGCTCGGCGATGCTCATGTTTAAGGGAGATGGCCCTGATGGTTGGGTTTTTAGGGTCGAACAGTACTTCTCCGTGAATCAATTAACGGATGCGGAGAAGCTGGACTCAGCGGCTCTTTGTTTTGAAGGAGCTGCTCTTTCTTGGTTCCAGGGGGAGCAAAGACAACGGCGAGTGAGGAGCTGAGAGGAGCTCAAGGCGATGTTGAGGAATAAGTTCAAACCCACGCAGGAAGGGACGGTGGAAGAGAGGGTCCTTGCGCTTCGACAGTGGGGGTCCGTCAAGGACTACTGCCTTGGCTTCAAGACTCCGGCCTCACCGCTCACAGGCACGCCAAAGGCGTTGTTGGAGGGCCACTTTATCAATGGAATGGAGCCAGTCATCCGAGTCGAGAGGAGGGTGTCGAGGCCGATCGGGCTGGAGCAGATGATGGACCTAGCCCAACCAATTGAGGAGATGAATCCAGTGATTCGTGGAAGCATTTTTGGACCCGGCCCAAACAAAGCTCAGGCCCCTTCGTCCCCAATTTCGAATCACCAGCGAGTAGTGATATTGCCTCCTCCGAAGATGGCACAAAAATGGGTGAGGCCCAACCTTGCCTCATCACACTGGCCTCCGGCCGTCGCTAAGGCGATGGGTGAGGAGTGGGAAGTTGCGGTGTTGGCTGATGAGGAGAAGACGGACACAGCAATGCTATGTGTGTGGGGTGCTGCACTTTCATGGGCCCAGTGGGAGCGAAGGAGACGAAGAGAGATTCGTGTGGGTAAGAAAGCAAACCTGAAAGACGAAGCCATAGGGCGCGACCATCGCATCTCCGCTCAAGCAATGGCGAAGAAGGGGAAGGCGAAGAAGAAAAAGCCGGTAACTAGGCAACCACACGGTGACAGTAAAAGCGTCAAGAAGAAACGCAGGAAGAAGAAGAAGCTTCAAAAATACCAAGCTCCAGTCCCAACCGAAGACACTGCGATGCCAATTCAACTCGATTCGGACGCCAACAATGATTCCTCCTCCGGTGAGACCAAGCTCGAGAAGATCCAGAAACTTCTCGAGCCCTACACCAGGTACCAGAGGGTTAACTTCCTTGTCGGCGCCGCCGTGCCCGACGCTTTCCTCTTCACTCGCCTCCGCGACGTTGCGGATCGCGACATATCTCATCGCAAACTCGTTGTCTACGGCCTCGCATGGGACACGGCGCGAGAAACCTTAGTCTCTGCCTTCGAGTCATATGGCGAGATTGAGGGCTGCAACGGCATCTTCGATCGGGTCATGGGCAAGCCCAATGATATAGAAGTTCCGCTTATGATAATGGAGTCTTGTTTAGATTCTGATTGGCTCCAACACTCTTTTCACTCTTGGGCACAGAGATATCAGAATGCAAACAGTGCTGAATTTGTTGAAAGGCTGAAGGAGGAATTGGTTGATCCTACTCTGTGGGATGAGTTAACAGATTTTGGGCTTTCAAGGGTTGCTCTCATCAACAGCACTGATGATTTATCTGGTCCGGCAGTTAGTGGGATATCGCTATTGGGAGAAGATGAACCTTAGTTAACTGTATCTGAGCATCAGCGAGAAAGACGAAAGAAGCAGTCTGCTGTTGGAACGCCAGACTATTTGGTTCCCGTGATTCTCTTAGGGACAGGGCATGGTGCAACTGAGGAGTGGTGGTCTGTGGGTATCATTCTATTTGAGCTGATTGTTGGTATCCCAGCTTGTAATGTTGAGCATTCTCAGATAATATTTGATAATATTCTCAACCGAAAGATACCTTGGCCTTGGGTACCTGAAGAAATGAGCTATAAAGCCTAATATCTCATTGATCGGTTATTAACTGAAGATCCTCATCAGAGACTGGGTGCAGGAGGCGCCTCGGAGGTGAAGCAGCATGCATTTTTCAGAGATATTAACTGGGACACCCTTACTAGACAGAAGGCTTCTTTTGTTCCTTCATCAGAGAGTGCACTTGACACCAGTGACTTCATGAGCCGGTACTCGTGGAATTCTGCAGAGGAACATGTTTTTTATGCTGCCAGTGAGTTTGAGGACAGTGAGAATGGTAGCACCACTAGTAGTAGCAATGGTGCAAGCCATCGCCACGATGAACTGGGAGCCCGACAATGTGGGTCAGCAACAATTTCCTACTTTTCACCTTGAGGACAAGGTGAAAGTGCGGGAGGGGAGTAATGATAGGTAACTGGTGTAGCGGACCTACCAAAGATGCCACAAATACAGCAGCATGAATGAGGGTTAGAATAGGGAATTAATACATGCAGGTTGTTACAACCAGCATGTGCGCATGGGGGTAGTTTTGTAATCCACATGCTGGGGGAATAATCGCATGTGCAAGGGAATTCGGTTAGAGAGGGGCATAGGAGATGTATAAATAGCTGAGAAGAAGAGGGAGAGGGCAGCTGAATTTTAGTAGAGAATTGGGAGAGTTAGGGCCTCTCGAATGCCCTGTTTCATTCTTGTTTTTCTGCTGAAAGGGATTGGAAAATATTGATATTGGATTGTATTGGAATTCCATCGGGTTCCTATCAGGTTGTTTGAGTGGTTAGTCATGCCCTTTGGACTAACCAATGCACCAAGCACTTTCATGAGACTAATGAACCAAGTATTGCGCCCTTTCATTGGTAAATTCGTTGTGGTATATTTTGATGATGATATTTTGATATACAGTAAGTCTATTAATGAGCATGAGGGGCATATTCGAGATGTGTTGAGGTAAAACAAACTTTACGCTAATTTGAAGAAGTGTACTTTTATGAGTGAGAGCTTGTTGTTCTTGGGCTTTGTTATAAGCAAAGAGGGCGTAAAGGTAGATGAGGAAAAAGTGCGAGCTATGAGAGAGTGGCCAACTCCTAAAAATGTCAGTGATGTACAAAGTTTCCATGGGTTAGCAACTTTCTATAGACGGTTTATCAAACACTTTAGTAGTATTGTGGCTCCAATTACTGAGTGTTTAAAGAAAGGAAAGTTCCATTGGGGTGAAGAACAGGAGCGAAGCTTCACCTTGATAAAAGAGAAATTATGTACCGCTCCTGTCTTAGCTTTGCCAAGCTTTGAGAAATTGTTTGAGGTTGAGTGTGATGCGAGTGGAGTGGGTATAGGTGCTGTGTTGTTCCAAGAGAAGAGACCAATTGCATTTTTCAGTGAGAAGTTGTGTGAAGCTAGAAGAAAGTGGTCTACTTATGATAAGGAATTTTATGCAGTGGTGAGGGCTCTTAAGACATGGGAACATTACTTGATTGTCAAAGAATTTGTTTTTTACACGGATCACCAAGCTTTTAAGTACTTGAGTAGCCAAAGGCAATTGAGGAGTGATATGCATGCTAGATGGTCTGCTTTTATTGATAAATTTCCATATAAAATTGTGCATAAGTTGGGACAGCATAATCGAGTGGCAGACGCTTTGAGTAGGCTTGTGGATTTGATAAAGACCCTTAGTGTTGAGATTGTTGGGTTTGAGTGCTTGAAAGAATTATATACGACAGATGAGGACTTCAAACATGTGTGGGAACAATGCATGTCTCAGCAACCGTCAGGAGATTTCTATGTGCATGATGGGTTTCTCATGAAGGGAAATCAATTGTGCATCCCTTGCACATCTCTTCGTGAGAAAATTATTCGGGATTTGCTTGGTGGTGGCTTAACAGGGCATCTTGGTAGAGACAAGACTATTGAAGCTGTTATGGGAAGGTATTCTTGGCCAAGAGCAAGGAGAGATGTTTCTATTATTGTGGCGAGGTGTTATATATGTCAAACAGCTAAGGGGCACTCTTCTAACGCCGGCTTCTGCATGCCATTGCCTGTTCCCAATGCTATTTGGGAAGATTTGTCTATGGACTTCGTGTTGGGTCTACCGTGAACCCAACGAGGTATGGATTCTGTTTTTGTAGTGGTTGACAGGTTTTCCAAGATGGCGCACTTTCTTCCATGCAAGAAGACGACAGATGCAGTATCTACAGCCAAACTATTTTTCAAGAAGATTGTTAGACTACATGGAGTCTCTAAAACTATTACTTCGGATCGCGATACAAGGTTTTTGAGTCACTTCTGGATTACCTTGTGGAGAATGTTCGATTCATCTTTGAATTTCAGCAGCACAGCACATCCCTAGACTGATGGACAGACAGAGGTGGTGAATCGTACCTTAGGAAATCTGATTCGCAGTGTTTGCATAGACAAGCCACGACAATGGGACCTAATCATAGCTCAAGCGGAATTTGCCTACAACAACGCCGTGCATAGCTCAACAGGAAGATCACCATTCTCTATCGTATATATGAAAGTTCCTAATCATGCATTAGATTTGGTAAAATTGCCAAAGGTACCAGGTTTCAATATTGCAGCTAGTGACTTAGTCGAACACGTTCAAGCAGTTCAGGAAAATGTCAAGCAAAAGTTGCACAAGGCGAATAAGAAATACAAGGCAACCGCTGACAAGCATAGGAAGCACAAGGTATTTGCGGTTGGAGATGAAATCATGATATTCTTGAAGAAGGAACGGATTCCTGCAGGACAACAGAACAAGCTCAAGCCAAAAAAGTATGGTCCTTACAAGATTGCAAAAAAGATCAACGATAATGCTTATATTGTGGATTTGCCAAATCATATGGGTATTTCCAAAACATTCAATGTTGTTGATCTTTCTTTGTATTTGCCGGACGTTGAGTTGTCATACCTAGATCATAATTCGAGGACGAATTTTTCTCAAGTGGAGGTGAATGGTGCAGTCACCAAACAAAACCCGGCCCAAAGCCGATCCGATCACGCCGGAACAATGTTTTAATACTTCTTAAGTTTTAGAATTCTACTTGGTTTAGGATTCTACTTTATGTTATTTTAATACTTTTTAAGTTTTAGAATTCTACTTGATTTAGGATTCAATTTCATGTTTTTACTTGATTTAGGATTCTACTTCATGTTGGATTAGGATTTATTTCTATTAGGATTTTAGTTGGATTTTGTTTACAAATATTAGATGGATTTGGATTAACCAAATATTATAAATATGCCTAGGATCTAGAGTTTGTAATCAAGTTTTTCTCAATCAAATTTCAGCAACCTATTTGGGTTTTCTTAGCAAAACAGTCTTGTTTTTGCGTTTTCTTGAAAGTCAAGTTTCGGCCATTGAAGTTTGCTCTTTCAAGGGTTTATTTTGGTGTGTTTTTTTTTTACACACACGCCATACGCTGCGTCACTACAGGACAAAGGGGGTTCTGTAAAAAGAAAAAGTGCCTACAACAAGATGCCTAGCGCCCAAAGGTCTAACTATCTGCAGGAGCTAACAGGCATTTCTGAAAATGAAAAAATTACTAGGGACAGGGATTGACATCCTCCGTCCTTCCTTTCAAAAAGAACTCAGACTACTCAACCCCTCAAAAGCTCTAGTTCAAGCTCTGTTGATAATGACCACAAGACACAAATAGGATTCACCCACCAGATACAATGCAATCTAGGCATCTCTACCATATGCATTTGAGTATCAGTTTGCCATGTTTACGCAGCAGCTTGGACGGAATACTGTTCTCATTAACTTGATATATGATAGCACGACATGCAGAAGTTTGGTGACTGACCATTTTATAGCATGACATGTATTCTTTCTTGTGCTGCAGATAATAATGTATTTCACTCATGTTAAATGTTTAGTGTGTTTGATTTATATTTTCCCTGATATGCTCGTGTTTTATTGTTCTGTTGTAGGTTATTTATATAGCACCCCTGAAGGCTATTGTGCGAGAAAGAATAAATGACTGGAGGAAACGTTTAGTATCTCAACTTGGAAAGGAGATGGTGCTGAATTTTGTTTCTCTGTGTAAGTAATTCAAATAGAAGCCAAGAAACTTACACGGTGCTTCTGGCAGGTTGAAATGACAGGGGATTATACTCCAGATTTGATGGCTCTCTTGTCAGCTGATATCATAATTTCTACTCCTGAAAAGTGGGATGGCATTAGTCGTAACTGGCATGGTAGAAGCTATGTTAAAAAGGTGCTTTTTTCATTTGTTTATCATATTTTTTGGGTCAATATCCATTTGTGATGATATATTTCAACAAGCCGCTGTTGGCATCATCCAAATATCTTATCTTAGGTTGGGCTTATGATTTTGGATGAAATTCACTTGCTTGGAGCTGATCGTGGACCCATACTTGAGGTATGTACTTGTCATAATTATTTTCCATTATACAGCGTACAATGACTTAAAGATTTTCAGAATTTTACACTTTTTTTACACCTTTATATTAGCAATTATATTTAGAGGAATGAACCTTGATCATGTCTATAGTCTCATGCAAATTGTTTTGTAAAAGATGCAGTGGTAACCTTCTATGTAATCAACTCAAAATTGGATGTATAACTTAATCAGAGTATTTAATAAGTGGTGATCCAATAGTTTGTGTCCGTAAAAATGTGGCTTGGCCATTCTTGTATCCGTAACAATTTTGTGTTTGCATCCACTGGTAATCTATCTTCATTATTTTTGTGTTCTAGGTTATTATCTCAAGAATGAGATACATATCATCGCAAACAGAGCGTGCCATTCGGTTTGTTGGCCTTTCAACGGCATTAGCAAATGCACAGTATGTTTTTTTTTGAAAATTGACTTTGCTTTTAATTACCTTGATTTTTTTCTTTCTCTCTTGATCTTTTATTCATTGTCTACATAACTTCAATCTTCCCCCTGAATCCTACTCCATGTATTTATCCAATACTAAGGTTATATGCACTGTTGGAATAATCCCCCAGCTTTCTAACTCTCAATAACACTCTCCTTCACAACGAAAATCTCCCTCAGAATTTACTCATCTTGATGACACAAAGATTGACGGAACAATCAGGAAAACAAATCACAAACCGAGAAGCAAGAAACACCAAACAATTTATCCTGGTTTGGTCTTTTAACAAGACCTACAACCAGACTGCCCTAGGTACTTTATCTCCACTATCTTGAATGAAACTTAGAGGATTACATGCACCAATAACATCATCAGCCTTATACCCAGAACTGCTGAGAGTTTCCCTACCCAAAATACAAAGATATACCCTCTTAGTACTCAAGTAGAACCTGAGCATACTCCTCTCTCCCTCTCATCCCAAGACAAAATAAAGCTACTCCAAAGACTAACACCCGACCTCTATATATATAGCATAGAGGCGGTAACAGAAAGCTATTAAAATACTGGAAGTTACAACCAACTAACCGAACTAATAAATCTGCTAACTAACCCTTCTAGAAACAATCCTTCTAGACTAGGACAAGTGATATACAAATGCTAATAGCTAAAGAAAAACTCTCCCGAGATAACCCAAGCTAATCTAATACAAGTGATTACAACATGCGCTAAATATAGTTTTGGGCAAGTACAGTAATATGTTCCTGTTTCATATGGTTAATTCTCTTATTTATTGACATAGTGATTTGGCTGACTGGCTGGGTGTTGGGGAAAGTGGACTGTTTAACTTCAAGCCTAGTGTGAGGCCGGTACCTCTTGAAGTTCATATTCAGGCAAGTAGTAGTGGCCTTGTCATTATCTCTGTCCAGCTGTCTATATTGCAGCATCTTGTACCATGCACATTACATTACATTAGATATATTTGTGCGCGCACGCTCGCGCATCAAACATATTATTTACTTGTCCAGTTTTGATTATGTTTCAATCATGCTATATTGCAACATTATCATCTTATTATTTTTTTGTATTTTGCATTGTTCTGAATTAATAATTTTTTACTTATGTTTCTTTGACAAGTAATGGATAGGTAGAAAGGTGTAAAATTTCTCTGTTGTGCAAAAGCTAAACTGTTATGAACCATAACAGTTTATTGAAACCTGTAACAGCATTGTCATTTATAACCCAAAAATTGAAATATCATTATTGCAGTGAAGCATTGTTGAATAACTCTGACAATTCTGAGTGTTTTGACCTCAATGTCACTCATGAAATATTCATACAAAATGCCCGGATGTAGGCCCATTTATTAAAAGTTGACTTTCTGAAATTTTTGTTTGATAATGATGATTTTTGAATGCTTTGTTGCTCAATGTTTGTAGACGTGGTATGTACCAGCAATTTGTTTTTCTTCTAAAAGATTGTACTGATTTTTGTTTTAACTGATCAAATATTTCCATTAACCTTTCATAGGATTGGATTTTGGGCTGTTTTTCAAATTTCAGTTCCAAATAAAAAATTATTTAAACTTTCATTTGCAGGATTCAAATACTTGATATGAATCTTCTTGGTGTTCAGTTTGTTATTGGTTGGTATAAGGGTAAACAAAATTGTGAGAAGGCAATATTAATCCTAAACTTTAGCTTGTCCAGGTAACTGGATTGTTGGGTGAGCTTTTGAGGGGAGGATACCTGGTATTATCTGATTGGCAAGGGTAGTTGTGTGGTAAAGCATGTAAAAATGTAGTAATTAGTTGCTGTGTCATTAGTTGGTAAATGACCCATGACTTTTAGAGACCGAGGGTGTTATATACAAATTCTTTTCAGTAATTAAGATTATCTGAGCCTTGATAGAATGTTATTCTCAAAACATTTATGAGGTTTATGATTACTGTGCCAAAAGGAAGGATATATAGTTGGGAATGCATATTTTAACATCCAATTGATATGTTGATACAAGTTCATCGAATTGGTGTGAATCTGTTTTCTTTTGTTTTCTTTCCCTGCCAGCCCTCTCATGCCCATACCATCTATTCTGGTACTTGAAGTGAGTTTCTTTCTTCACTATTTGTTCATCAATTTCATACTATCTGAAGTTTTGTCACTTTACAGGGATACCCAGGGAAGTTTTACTGCCCAAGGATGGCAAGCATGAACAAACCCACGTATGCTGCTATATGTACCCATTCACCTACAAAGCCAGTTCTAATATTTGTTTCTTCTCGGCGCCAGACAAGGCTTACTGCACTGGACCTAATTCAGGTGCAATCCAATGTTTTTGTCTGATAAAAATTGTATCAATGAAGCATCAATTGATATTATTCTTTTTGTGTAAATGAAGTTTGCAGCCTCGGATGAGCATCCAAGACAATTTGTTAGTATGCCAGAAGAAGCATTACAGATGATTCTTTCTCAAGTCATTGATCAAAATCTCAAGCACACTTTACAATTTGGGATTGGATTGCACCATGCTGGACTCAATGACAGGGACAGATCTCTGGTTGAGGAACTTTTTGCGAACAACAAGATTCAAGTACTTAACAACCCCTTTTTCCATTATTTTTCTCTTTATAGGAATATATTATATATTTAATTGATCACAAAGGCTGCACTCCTATTCAATTTCAATAACTGCACTCTAATTTTTATACTGTGTAGGTATTGGTTTGTACAAGTACATTGGCATGGGGTGTAAACCTTCCGGCTCATTTGGTTATTATCAAGGTGGGGAAATTAATTGCTTGTATTCGTTGTTGTTCCAATCTTCCGCCTCACTTAGACACACTCTACCCTCAAGATAATTGGAATTACCCACACATGAAAGAAATAAGAGAATAGAATATGAATGCAGTAAATTAGAAGAACACACACACACACACACGAAGACTCGAGATTTATCCCGGTTCAATTTCCCTTGTAGGAAACCTACATTCAGATTGTCTTTAGCCTCTTCTCCACTATCTTGAATCTAAAAAATGATTACATGTACTAAAACCAAACTCTCTCACACAACCCTATACCTAGGCTATACAGAGATTACAACAGATTACAAAGCTCTTAATTGCTTTCCTCTTACACAGCACATACTCGCACAAAATTCCCAAGATGAAATAATAAGACCAATGAGAACTAAAGTCCTTTGACCTTATTTATAGAACATAAGGGCAGACCAAACAAGACTTAATAAACTAACAGTTTTGGCTGTTATAACTAACCAACTAACAGAACAACTAAACCAAATACACGAATACATCCCTAACATTAATTGCTCACCCTTGACAATCAACTAATCTAATACAAATGATTTAACATTCGTCAATTGTCACCTAGTGTGATTAAAGTTTCCCAATTGTCATTGTCATGGTTATGGTTCTTTATTCTCGTTCAGAATATTGTTATACTTTCCCTTTTCATTGAATAATGGAAATAGTAATCCTTATTTTGTGAAGTATTATTGAACTTAAAATTGTTTGCATTTTTGCCAAATCTAGTACTACAATCCCGAGCTTTAGTCTTAGTAGGCGGATTCGGCTGTAGCCAAATCTAGTACATGTTAATTGTTCAATTCTGTATACCAAGCCAAGCTTGTTGCAAAATCGGAGCTTGTGGATACTTTTCTATAATCATTTTTATTTTTGTTAACTACTATGGTTTCCTAAGTTTTACATTGTAAAGATCTTATATATTATCAATTTAGTTGAAATCCATAAGCAAGTCAAGGTAAGAACCTTAGCTCCATCTGAATGCCGAGGTAGCGGCAATTCTGCTTTGCTTATCCGAATGGATTCTCAAATCAAGCATGCCTTTGTGGTGAAAGTTATGGGTTGCACAGGATCAAGGGGTCAGGTGACCCAGGTGAGAGTCAAATTTTTTGACAAACAGAGTTGGTATATCATGAGGAATGTTAAGGGCCTATCATGAGGAATGTTAAGGGCCTAATGAGTGAAGGTGATGTGTTGACCCTGCTTGAGTCTGAGAGAGAAGCAAGAAGGTTGCGTTGATGTCTTGTTTGATATGAACATTGTTCCATTCTACTAATGCTTTTATGCCTATGCCGTCTGCGATGAGAACTTGTCTTGATGTTTCTGTCATTCTCTTTCCCCCTTTTTTGTTGTTGAGGAAGACAATTGGTATGGTTGATTGAGTTTTGTTAAATGGTTGGATTATGTATGCTTAAGTACATGGTGGTATGAAATACATTGTGATAGATAGGTTTTTGTTCAAAAAAAAAGTAAAGGTAATGTAAGAGCTCCCTGGAATCATGAAAATGACATTCTAACCTAAGCTTAGTTGTGAGCATAAAAAATTTAACCAGAAAAATGTGGGCCTATAGGGTTTTTGCTTGTATTAGAATTATTAGTATAATTAGATATATTGCATATTTATTTATTTATTTGTTATAACTATGTGTAATTAGGCTAAATCCATAGGCTAAACCCGTAGGTTTTTAGGCCGGTTGTGCCTATTATAAATAACACACTAAGAGACTAATCTCTTAGGTTTTTCTCTCACAATTGTTTTCTCACATGGTATCAGAGCCACCGGAGAGAAAAACCCTAGCCACGCTGTGTATCTTTTTCCAGTGGCCTAAAAAAAGAAAAAACCCTAGTTTTCTTCTTCACTGTCACTGTTCACGCAAAAAAAAAAAAAAACCTAGTTTTCCTTCACTGTCATTGTTCACGTCAGAACATCACTTTTCGGCTGTCGTTTGCTGGAACCGACACCACCCTAAGGTTCGCCGCCTTCAGACCGAATTTCTGCCAGAAAATTGAAGCCGTCGGAGATCCCACGCGTCGCGGGCATGCACAGCCGTCCGCCCCCACGCGCTGGCGCGTGAAGGCGCGTCCACCAGCCGTTTTCTCCCGGCTTCTCCATATCAGCTCGCCTCCCTTTCCTAGGCCTATTCTCGGTGTCAAATCCTTGCTATGTCTAACCTCAATTATGCAATTTCTGTTGGTGTTACTCCTGCAACTGCACCTGTTGCTCCTGCTGCCTCTCAGTCCTTTACTATCTCCAATTTCGAAACAGTGAATATCACCACAGTTAAGTTGATAGGGTCTGCCAATTATCTCTCATGGGCAGCCTCTATCAAAATGTGGTTTAAGGGGTAAGGCTAAGTCGATCATCTTACCATAAAGGCTGAAAGTGTGCCGGAAGCTAATCAGGCTAGATGGGAACAAGTTGATGCCCAATTATGCAGTCTCCTATGGCAGTCCATTGATCCATCCATCATGTAGCTCTTTCGGCCATTTGAAACTTGTGTTGATGTGTGGAAGGAAGTTGAAGAATGTTATACGAATGACATCCAGCGTTTGTACACTGTGGTCTCTAATATCAAGAATTTGAAGCAAGAGTCGTCTATGAAATCTTATTTGGGACAGGTTCGGGATCTCATGCAAGAATTTGATGCTCTTCTTCCCATTACTATGACCAAGACCGAATAGGTTGCTCAAAGAGAGAAGCTTTTTATGGTTACTGCTCTTTCCGGTTTAAACCCAGAATTTGACGCCTTCAGACATCAAATCTTAACTAGCTCCACTAATCCTACCATGAAAGACTTTTTTAAAAGGTTGTTGAACATGAGAAAGGCTATAAGTGTTACTCTCCTGAGTTGAACCGCTATCTTATGTCTGCTGATGTCACATTCTTTGAACAACAGTTTGAGTCACAACGCCTTGACCAGGTATTGCCTATTCCTTCTCTTTCGTTGCCCTTTTCAGATCCATCTATCTCCTCCTCGGTGGACCCTTCACTACCATCTTCCGGTCCACACTCCCCGACTCCTCCACTTCTTACTTATCATTGTCGTCCTCATCCTGTCCCTGGCACCGACATTCCTCTTGACTGCGACTCTCCTGACTCACTCTCTCCGTCAGTCTCTTTCTCCCCGTTAGTGGTCACTCCTGCCATGGGTCCCCAGCCCGACAACCTTCCTATTGCACTCCGCAAAGGTACACGGTCTACTCGCAATCCACATCCTCTTTATATTTTTTTGTGTTATGACCGTTTGTCATCTGCTTATAGTGCTTTTGTTTTGAGCCTTTCTTCTATTTCTATTCCTAAAACAACAGGTGAAGCCATGTCCCATCTTAGTTGGCGCCAGGCTATGTTAGATGAGATGGGTGCTTTGCATTCTACTAACACTTGGGATTTGGTGCATTTGCCACTAAGAAAGACTCCTGTTGGTTGTTGGTGGGTGTTCACCCCTAAAGTGGGCCCTAACGGACAGGTGGAACGTCTTAAAGCCCGCTTGGTTGCCAAAGGCTTTACAAAGATCTATGGGCTAGATTACAATGATACCTTCTCTCCAGTTGCTAAAATGGTCTCTGTTCGCTTATTTCTCTCTATGGCTGCCATGCGTCATTGGCCGCTCTATCAATTGGATATTAAGAATGTCTTTCTTCACAGTGATTTGCAAGAAGAGGTTTATATGGAGCAACCACCTGGTTTTGTTGCTCAGGGGGAGTCCAATGTAGTCTGCAAACTCAAGAAGTCTCTCTATGGCCTAAAACAATCTCCACGAGCGTGGTTTGGTAGGTTCAACACTGTGGTTCAAGCCTTTGGTCTCACTCGAAGTGAAGCTGATCATTCAGTGTTCTATTGATATTTTTCTTCTTTATGTATCTACCTCGTTGTTTATGTAGATGACATTGCTATCACAGGGAACGATCAGGTTGGTATACAAAATCTGAAGGAACATCTCCATCAGCACTTTTAGACTAAAAATCTAGGTAAACTCCGGTATTTCTTGGGTATTGAAGTTACTCAATCAAGAGATGGGATCTCAATCTCTCAGAGGAAGCATGCACTTGACATCTTAGTAGAAACTGGTATGGTGAACTACAAACCGATTGACACCCCAATGGACCCAAATGTCAAACTCTTGCCGGGACAGGGGGAGTCTTACTCAGATCCTAGAAGGTATAGAAGATTGGTAGGCAAACTGAACTATCTCACAGTGACTCGTCCTGACATTGCTTTTGCTGTGAGTGTAGTGAGTCAGTTTCTCAATTCTCCATGTGATTCTCACTGGGATGCTGTTATTCGGATTCTGAGATATATCAAACAAAAACCGGGTAAAGGGCTACTCTATGAGGATAAGGGGCACACATATATTTGCTGTTATGCAGATGCAGATTGAGCCAACCCTCCTTTTGATTGTCGATCGACCTCTGGATATTGTGTTCTTGTGGGAGGAATTCTGATTTCTTGGAAAAGTAAGAAACAAAATGTAGTAGTTAGATCCAGTGCAAAGGTAGAGTATTGGACTATGGCTAATGCAACTTGTGAGCTCATCTGGCTTAAGCAACTCCTAGAGGAACTCAAGTTTTGTGAAGTGTCTCCTATGAAGCTTGTTTGTGATAATCAGGCTTCCTTACACATTGCTTCCAATCCAGTGTTTCACGAGCGAACTAAGCATATTGAAATTGACTGTCACTTTATTAGAGAAAAGCTGGTTGAAGGTGTTATTGTTACAGAGTTAATTCCAATGATCAACTTGCCGATGTCTTCACCAAGTCTCTAAACGGTCCTCGGATAGAATATATATGTAACAAGCTTGGTGGATATGATATCTGTGCTCTAGGGGAAGTATTAGTATTATTAGTATAATTAGATATATTGGAGGCAGCCCTTTGGTCAAATAATCAGCCAACTGTTCTTCCGAAGACACATATTGAATGCAAATCAATTTGGTTTCCAATTTTTCCTTAATAAAATGTTTATCTATCTCCACATGTTTGGTGCGATCATGCTGCACAGGATTATGTGCTATACTTTTAGCTAACTTATTATCACAACACAATTTGATTGGCCCATGGCTGAAAATCCTCAAATCTTCCAAAATAATTCGCAACCACAACAACTCACGTAGGCCCATTGCTAGTGCCTGAAATTCGGCTTCCTCACTTGATCGCGCTACTACCCCTTGCTTTTTACTCCTCCAAGAAACCAAATTTCCACCTAAGAAGACACAATAACCTGTGGTAGAACGTCTATCAACCAAAGACCCTCCATAGTTTGCATCAGTGTATCCTGTGATATCCAGATCTGTCCCAGTTTTAAATAAGATTCCTTTACTTGGAGTTGCCTTTAAATATCGTAGAATTCGTCGTACAGCTTGTATATAATAATCTTTTGTAGGACAATGCATGAACTGACTAACCAAACTTATTGCGAATGCAATATCTAGTCTAGTGTGAAATAAGTAGATTAGTTTGCTGACCAATCATTGATACCTCTCTTTATCCATCGGTTGACCTTGATCACATAGTTTAACATTAAATTCGACCAGAGTACTTGCACCTTTGCCACCTAGCAAACCTGTCTCATGCAATAGATCAAGAATGTATTTTCTTTGGGATAAGAAGCTACCTCTATACCCAAAAAATACTTCAAAATGTCAAGATCTTTAATTTCAAAAGTCTTGGACAGATTATCCTTAAGTTGTACCTGCTCCTCACAGTCATTTATAGTGACAATAATATCATCTACATAAACCAAATGAGCTGTTACCCTTCCCCCATAGGAATGCTTAAAGAAAGAGTATGATCACTCCTACTTTGAGAATAACCCATATGCCTCATGGCTTTAGAAAGACGATCAAACCAGGCCCGAGGAGATTGTTTAAGGCCATAAAGAGCTTTCCTTAATTTGCATACCTGTCCGGACAACCCTTTATCAAAGCCAAGAGAGGGTTCCATTAACACCTCTTCCTCTAAATCTCCATGCAAGAAGGCATTCTTTACATCAAATTGGTGCAACTTCCAGCCATGGTGCGCTACCAGGGCTAATAGGATACGCATAGTTAACATTTTAGCTACCGAAGCAAAAGTTTCTAGGTAATCAATACCATAAGTTTGTGTGTATTCCTTAGCAACTAGCCTTGCCTTATACTTTTCTAGGGACCCATCTGCATTATATTTGAGGTTAAAAACCCACCGGTAGCCTATGGTCTTGACTCCCTTTGGCTTAGGGACAATGTTCGATGTCTGATTTTTTTCTAAGGCCCTCATCTCCTCCTACATTGCTTGAACCCAATTCTGATCTTGGAAAGCCTCATTAACTGTCTTAGGAATAGGAATTGTGTCTAAGGAAGTCAGAAAAACCTTATGATTTGGAGATAAGCGGTGATAGGACATATAATTATTTGCAGCTTCTGCTCCCTTTGCGAAGGGCAATTGATAGATCAAGGTCATTAGTAATTGATGCAGATAGTGAATTAGATGTGGCAGAATTGGGCTGAGAATCAAAGGGACAACAACGTGAGGTTTCTTTACCTAGATTAGGAGAGGAAACTGGTGCTGGAAGAGGTTCTGGAATGGGCTGCTGTTGCTGTGTTCTCCTCTTAAATACATAGGGAGATCCTTTGAATCGAATAGGAGTGGATGGCAGCTGTTCTTTTGGAGGTTCTGGCTAGTTCTGTTCATCTAAGGAAGAGTTAGATGGAGCATGAATCTGCAAATTATGAGAGGTTTCCAAAATAGGAAGATCATTATTTATATCAACCCAAGATATATGTGTATCTTGAATATCAGCACTAGGAGGACCAAAGAATGACTGATTTTCAACAAATGTAACATCTTTGGTCACATAAAATTTTCTAGTAGCAGGGTGATAACACTTGTACTCTTTTTGAGTGGGCGAATAACCAAGAAACACACATTTGAGGGCTCGAGGGTCCAGTTTATCCCTGTGATGTTCGGATACATGGACGAAAGCAACACAACCAAAGACTTTCAAAGGAAGAGGAGTATGAGAGAACACTGCTAGAAAATAGGTGGACAAGTATTGAATTGGGTTTTGGTGTTTTAGAAGAGTAGAAGGAACTCGGTTAATTAGGTAGACAGCAGTCAAAACTGCCTCCCCCCAGAAAGACTTAGGGACATAATGATGTAGATTGAACAAATGTCTCATTTTTCTTTCTACTACACCATTCTGTTGAGGAGTATCAACACATGAAGACTCATGAATTATACCTTCTTGCTGGAAGAAGTTATGCAAGTGATGATTGAAGTAATCTCTTGAATTATCAGTTCGAAATTTTTTAATTTGAGACCCAAATTGAGTAGATATCATCTTATAGAAAATAGGCAAGATAGAACTAATAGCAGCCTTATTCTTTAAGAGATAAACCCAAGTTATTCTTGTACAGTCATCAATAAAGGTAATAAATCACCTAACCCCAGAACAATTAGGAATTTTATATGATCCCCACACATCCAAATGAATCAAAGTAAATGGAAGAGAAGATAAATTGTTACTTACAGGATATGGAACTCTATTATGTTTAAAAATTTCACACACATCACAATGAAGATTAGAAATGTCCAAATTTCTAAGCATAGTTGGAAACATAGACTGCATAGTACTAATGGCAGGGTGCCCTAAACGACAATGTTGAAGCCAAAAATCATCAATTAAAACAGCTGGCTGAATATGAATTAAAGGAGCTGAAGCTGGCTGAGAAGAGTAGGTTGAAGGTTTCTCCCCCTTAAGATCAGCACTGCATGTCTTTAGAAAATACAATACATTCCATTCCTCACTACTCCAATCTTCTTCCTCGTGTCCAGTGCCTGAAATTCACATTTGTTTGGGAAAAAGACAACACAATAATTTAGATTCTTGGTTAGCTTATGAACATAAATCAAGTTGCTAGAAAGATTTGGGACATGAAGAACATGTTGCATAGGCAATGAGAAATTAAGATTTACATTACCATGTCCAGCTATAGGAATTGTATTACCATTGGCCACCATTATCTTTTTGGAGCTACTTAGTGGGGTATAGGAATTGAAGACATTTATATCAAAGGCCATATGATCAGTAGCCCCCTAATCCAGAATCCATAGATTATTCCTAATAGTATGTGAGGCAATACTTGATTCAGAATTCAAGCAAATGCCTGTTTGGGCCATGGAACAAGAATCACCTTGAATGTCTTTAGGAAGCTTTTAAGCTTGCTGATTTTTTCAGCATTAAGCTGTTCGGTCATGATAGATGAATCGGTTGTAACTGAATTTGTTTTCTCCAATGCAGTCTCTTCCTCTTTGGCAGTTTGATAGGCTTGAACTTGTTGTTAGGGTTGAAAATTCTGAAGTTTATTCATTCCTCCTACCTTATTCAGTACCGCTTTTTTCCCATGGAGTCTAAAACAGGTCTCCCTAGTATGCTTGGGTTTCTTACAAAAAGCACACCATAAACCATCTTTATTTTGAGCTTTAGGATTAAAAACATTCCCACCTTGTTGTGACCTAAACCGAGAAGCATCTTTCTTGTTAGTTGCCATTCTAGATCCCTCAAGAGAAGTCTCATTTAGCATAGCTATTCTCCTATACTCCTCCCTACGAACAATAGCAAAGACTTCGTTTAAAGAAGGAATTTTGTCTTTCCCTAGGACCTCCACCCTTACTTGATCAAAATCAACATTAAGGCTTGCTAAAAATTCAACTACCCTATCTCTTTCAAATATTGCAGTTATGGTGGCTGCATCTTCACTACATTTCATCTTGATATCTTGATAATGATCCAACTCAAGCCAATATCCATTTATTTTATTATAGTACTCGGTGACAGTTAGAGAACCCTGTTTAGTACCACTTATTTTCATCTTGATATAAAAAATAACCGAGGCATCTTACACTTTAGAATAAGTACGCTTTGCAGTATCCCAAATCTCTTTAGCCGTAGACAAGAACATGCAATTTTTACTTATCTCAGGATGCATTGAGCCCCATAGCTAAGACATTATCAAGGAATCCTCTACTTCTCATGCAGCAAAATTAGGGTCTTTAGCATCTGGACTAGGCTCGGTCAGGTGGGTCATCTTTCCTCTTCCTTTCAAGAAAGTCCGCACAAGCTGCGCCCATTGTAAGTAGTTCCTTCCATCTAGTCTATAAGGCTGATGTAACCCTGGAAGGTCACTGTTAGACAAACTCCCCATTGGCATGTCAGATGAAGCACCGTTCTTTGTCTCAGAAGTGTCTGTCATGGTGAAGACTCAATAGTATCGGTAGTAAGAAAAAAATAAGACAGCAACAGTATCAGTAGTTTGAAACAACAATGGAAGGAAGAAGCGTTCAACAATGGAAGATTTTGACACCAGGGATGGGCTAGAGAGATGCTGGAGATCAGATCTGGAGCATCCGGAGGCGAAAGGGCTGCGGACGCTTCGTCGCGCGTAGGCGTGTGGAGTCGGAGCGAGCTTGAATGGTGGCGCGTCGGTCGGTGCGTGGGGTTTTAGTTGCTGGTGATTTTTCTGGGGTTGGCCGATTTGGAGATGGCGAACCTAATGGTGGTGGTGCTGCTGCAAGATGATGGTCAGACAAAGGAGTTCCGACTTGAACAGTGCAATGAAGGCACTTTGGAAGACCGAAATGGCTGTGCAATGAAGGCACTAGGGTTTACTGTATCAGTCTATTAACGAGACTCTGATATCATGTAGAAAAGGAGGAAGGGAAACGGTATTCCCGTATGTTTTATTGATACTAATGAAAAATATTTATACAAGAGTTTCCTAAGAATTCTCCAAAGAATTCTCCTAAATTTTAGAGATTACATTCCTATTTTATAGGACTAGATTACAACAAAGAAAAATACAAATAAGCCTAATCAAGAAAGAAATAAGATAAAGATAAAGTATAAGATAGATAAAATATAAAATAAATAAGGAGGATAAAGAATATATTTTATCACTAAGAGTTGCCGACCACTGCTCTTCATTGGCCGTGACCATGAAGAAGATCGAGAGCTGCTAGCCACTGCTTCCCTTGACTATGTATTCCTTTATTGTTGTTTGATTATGAATTGTTTATGTTTGAATTTGATGATGAATACTTGTTAATCTATTATATTTTGTTTTAATCCTTCTAATTTGCCTATATTTTATTAAATTATTTTTTTTTTCTTGGTGTGCCTTGCCTTTGCTAGGCATATGCCTCACCTTGCGCCTCTCACCTTGGACTCTAGGATCTTGATAAGTCCCAAATCTAAGACTTACATGAATTTGGAATTGAGTAGTTGTAGAATTCAAATTGGAGGAAGAGAGAGAATTTTGGAGGGAAAGATTTATATTCTATTCAAAATGCATAAATCCCATCCTCGGTGCCTCTTTTCGTTTTATAGGCAGCCTCATGGTTGTAATCGCCAGGGTACAAGTGGTTATAGCTGTAATCATTTCGTACAGTTGTGGCTTATTACAATACTAGGCTAATTACAGCCTTGGCCCCCTACTGCTAATTACATTCATGCCCTTGCTCGCCCTTTAGGGTTGTGACATTTCCCCTCCCCTTGAGATTTTTCTTGTCTCCAAGAAAGGACAGTGGTTGGGCTGCTCGGGGGTATTGCTTCAGCCAGTCCGGTAGGTACTCCCAAGTTGCATTATCTAGGTGTAAGTGGTTCCACTGGACCAACGCTTCAATTAGGGGAATAATATCCTTGTAGGTGATTCTTCGATCCACAATGGCTCGGGGCTCCATGGGTACCTCTCTGTCTTCATCTACTGGGGGAAGATGGGGGCTGGTTGTCGCTGTAGGCTCCACTGCTTTCCTTAGTAGTGACACATGGAACATCAAGTGTGTGGTTGTCCTTTCAAGCAATTGCAGCTTGTAAGCTACCTTGCCCAATTTAACAAGCATAGTGTATGGCCCAAAGTACTTGGAGCTCAACTTAGAGGCAGGGGTTGATGAGAAATAGTGCTGGAGGAACCTCTTGACCTTCAGTTGCACTCTATCACCCACATTAAATTTTCGATCACTCCTTCTATTCGTCATTTGCTTCATCCGATTCTGAACAGATTCTGTTCTAAGGATATAATACCCGAGAACTTCAACTAAGTTTGTAGAACTCAAACTTGTTAATTGATTCAATGAATAGAAATCTATTTATACAAGTTTCTAAGCTATCTAATCCTAATGTTTAGGAGATAATATACAGCAATAAGATAAACCATAGCAGAATTTAAACAATAAATAATAAAAGATAATAACCACATCTATTCCTATTATTTCTCCTAATTTCTAGGAGCTTTAATCTTCAAACTCTCTGCTTATCTTTTCAGCACTTTAGCAGTCTTCTTTATCTCTTTGTAGCACTCCTATTTCACTTAGGACTCTCCAACACCCCCCCTCAAGTTAAGGAATAGATATCTCTCATTCCTAGCTTGTTGATGAGAGTCTCAAAACTTGATCTCGCCATGGATTTGGTGAGCACATCTGCTTCCTGTTCTGCTGTAGGAATATATGTCAATTTGATGTCTCCTTCTTCAATTTCCCGTTGGATGAAACTCCGGTCAATCCTGACATGTTTCATTCTATCATGTTGTACTGGATTGTTAACAATACATATAGCTGATTTACTATCACTGTAAAGCTTTGTTGGCTTTGTTAGTGGTAGTTGTAGATCCTCCATTAATCTTACTAACCAAATTAGCTCACAAATATCTTGGGCAATGGCCCTGAATTCTGCTTCAGCACTGCTTCTTGCCACTACAGATTGTTTTTTGCTTCTCCATGTGACTAAGTTGCCCCACAATTTTGTGCAAAAACCTGATGTAGACCGGCTGTCCATCACTGATCCTGCCCAATCTGCATCAGAATATCCTTCAGCCCCTCTTTCATTACTCTTTTGAAACAATAATCCTTTACCTGGTGTTCCTTTTAAGTATCTCAAAATATGGTATACTGCTGCCATATGTTGCTGTGTTGGAGCATGCATGAATTGGCTTATGATGCTTACAGAATAAGCTATGTCAGGACGAGTTAAAGACAAATAGATTAGTCTTCCAACTAGTCTTTGATATCTTTCCTTATCCACCTCAAGATCATTATCTCTTTTCACATATTTCCAGTTTCTTTCTAGAGGAGTGTATCTTGGTTTGCATCCAATCATTCCTGTATCTCTTAGAAGATCAAGAGTATATTTTCTTTGAGATATTATCATACCTTCTTTACTCCTTGCAATTTCCATCCCCAAAAAATACTTCATTGTTCCCAAGTCCTTTAGCACAAATTCTGCCTTTAGCTTCTGTTTTAGGGCTGTAATTTCTTGAACATCATCCCCTGTAATGATTATATCATCTACATACACAATCAAAATGCATCTTTTTCCATCGGTATGTTTGATAAATAAAGTGTGGTCAGCCTTCCCTTGTGTGTAACCGAATTGAGTCAAAGTAGAGCTGAATTTTTTAAACCATGCTCTAGGAGATTGCTTTAAACCATAAAGAGATTTATGAAGCTTACATACCTTGCCGATCCTCTCTTCTTTCTCAAACCCGGGTGGAATTTTCATATACACTTCTTCTTCTAATTCTCCATTTAGAAATGCATTCTTGATATCAAATTGAAATAGCTCCCAATCCAAATTCACAGCAATAGATAATAATACTCTGATGGAGTTTAATTTAGCAACCGGAGCAAAGGTTTCTTCATAATCTATTCCATAGGTTTGAGAGTAACCTTGGGCAACAAGCCTAGCCTTATATCTGTCCACACTTCCATCTGAGTTGTATTTAACTGTAAACACCCATTTGCAGCCAATGATCTTCTTATTTTTCGGACTATCAACCACTTCCCATGTGTGATTGCCTTTGAGTGCCCTTATTTCTTCCATCACTGCCTCCTTCCATTTAGAATCAGCTAGGGCTTCTTGGATGTTTCGTGGTATATTCACTCCATCCAAAGTAGTAATGAAGGTCCTGAATTTAGGAGATAACCTGGAATATGTCAAGTAATTGGAGATTGGATGTTTCACACATGATCTGATGCCCTTTCTTATAGCAATAGGAAGATCTAACTCACTGTTAGCAGCCTTATTTTCTCCCTCAGTTGCTGGACCTTCCCTCGGTTCTAACAATTGGTTGAGTTGAGGAGCTGAACTTTTACTTCGCCTTGAATAGACTTTTATTAGTTTTTCCATGTTCAAGTCTTCTTCTATATCAGTTTCCATAGGTCCAGCTGGGTTTAGAGATTCATGAGAGGGAGGAATGCTCGGACAGTGAGGCTCAAATGAGGCTGACTGAGAATGATCAGCAGCAGTTGTTGGATTTGAATCGTTATTAGGAATGGGTTGAAGGACTGGGAATAGAATGGGCATAGGTATAGTAGGATCCCAATGGTTGTCCTTCATTTGAGGTGTGGTATTTGAGTAGTATAACTCATTCTCCACAAAGGTTACATCACATGAGATAAGAACTTTTTGTGATGTTGGACAAAAACACTTGTAACCCTTTTGAGTAGGGGAATACCCAATGAATATACACTTTAAGGCTCTTGGTTCAAGTTTATGACGATTTGGACTGGTTTGGTAGACATATGCTACACACCCAAATACTTTGGGAGGAAGATTGTTTAGAATCCGAACATGAGGGAAGATGGATGTAAGGTTTTGCAAGGGGGTTTGGTATTTTAGGACTTTGGAAGGCAGCCTATTGATGAGATAAGTGGCTGTTAAGACTGCCTCCCCCCAATATCTATTTGGAACGGAACTTGTGAACATAATGGATCTAGCCACTTCAAGTAAGTGTCGATTTTTCCTTTCAGCTATTCCATTTTGTTGAGGGGTGTAAGGACAAGTACTTTGGTGAAATATCCCATTGGTAGTTAGATATTGGGTGAATGGATAAGAGAAGAATTCTCGGCCATTGTCAGTCCTAAGAATGCAAATAGAGGACTGAAACACATTCAAAATGAGTTTATGGAAAATCTGAAAAATGGCACATGCCTCTGATTTTTCTTTCATTAGGTATACCCAGCACAACCTTGTATGGTCATCAATGAATGTTATGAACCATCTTGCACCATTTAGGTTTGGAATTCTAACTGGCCCCCATATATCACTATGAATCAAATGGAATGGTTTAGATGGAGTGTATGGGTTCGGTTGGTAAGTGCTATGAGTCTGTTTGGCAAGAATGCAATGATCACACTTGAGTAACAACTTTTCTTTATTGATAAATAAATTGGGGTACAAGCGTTTCAAATATGGAAAACTAGGATGACCAAGACGTCTATGCCATAATAAAATTTCAGAATCTAAGCTAGCTGTAAGAGAAAACCTATGTGAAACTTGACTAGGAGAATCCTTGTTATTAGAAAGCCAATAAAGTCCATCCCTCTCCTTAGCACTGCCAATCGTCTTCCCCGAGGATCGGTCCTGAAAAACACAATATGAAGGAAAAAATGTCACAATGCAGTCCAAGTCTTTCGTTAATTTGCTCACTGATAGCAGACTATATTCTAAATTTGGCACATATAGCACTGATTTGAGCAATAAATCAGCCACATAAACACTTCCCTTTCCTTTTACCAATGATTGTGTTCCATCAGCCATCAAGATATTTAGCTCCTTTTCTTCAACCTGAAAAGTATCAAGTGTGGCAGTAGATCCGGTCATATGATCGGATGCCCTGGTATCTACCACCCAACAGTCCTTATTTATCTTTCTAGTGGTCAAAGACAAAGGCTGATTACCTTTTTGTGCCATAGATGCTGAGTGTCCTGGTGCAACATCCTCTGATTCCCTTGTAATGTGAGAATTTTGTAGCAGCTTCTGTAGAAACTCAAGCTGATCATGAGTTAGACTCATACCTGTTCTGTTTTCACTATTAGGAGCACTTGTTGTTGCATAGGCTGATCTCTCTTTCTCCTTCTTAGACCTAGGCTTCCAGTTTGAGGGTTTTCCATGCAACTTCCAGCAGGTACTTTTGGTGTGATAGGGTCGGTTGCAGTGCTCACACCATTGCTTCTCCTTAGAATTATCTTCCCTTTTTGTAGTAGCAAGGGCTGATCCTGAGTTATGTTCCGTTGTAGATGGAAGCATTACTCTTTTTCTGCTCTCCTCCCGCCTTACTTCGGCAAACGCTTCTCGAAGTGATGGTAATGGTTTAATGCCTAAAAGTCTGCCTCTTACCTCATCCAAATCTGGATTAAGCCCTTGGAGGAAATCAAAAATTCTCTCCTTTTCCAGCATCTTGCTGTGCTTCTGGCTGTCTTCTGCACACTTCCAGTTAGGATCATAAAACAGATCCATCTCTTGCCATAACTCCATTAGGTTGTTATAGTATTCTGTCACGCTGAGGCTGCCTTGCTTGGTGGTCCGAATTGCAGCCCTAACCTCGAAGCATTGGGCTGTATTTTCAAGGTCGGAGTAGATTTCTTGAACGGCCTCCCAGATTTCCTTTGCCGTTTTATAGAAAAGATAGGGTCGACCTATCTTTGGCTCCATAGAGTTGATGATCCAAGCCATCAGGATTGAATTCTCTACCTCCCATCTTTGATAATCTCCTGAATTTTCTGGTGGTGTTGGAGTCGCCCCGGTTAGATAGCCATATTTTCCCTTGCCTTTTATCACCAAGGTTACGGATTGAAACCATTCTCTAAAGTTTCTCTCGTTTAACCTATGTTGGGTGATTTGCAAGGTATTGCTGTCCAATGACAGGGTGTTGTGAGACACCACAGTCGTTGGAATTGAGGATTGTTGAAGAGCCGAACTATCAGATGACTCCGCTGCACTTGGAGCTGTATTCCCATGGCCTTGCGGATCCATCTGTCTTTGATCGTTAGGCTAGATCGAGCCTTGGCTCTGATACCATGAACAGATTCTGTTCTAAGGATATAATACCCGAGAACTTCAACTAAGTTTGTAGAACTCAAACTTGTTAATTGATTCAATGAATAGAAATCTATTTATACAAGTTTCTAAGCTATCTAATCCTAATGTTTAGGAGATAATATACAGCAATAAGATAAACCATAGCAGAATTTAAACAATAAATAATAAAAGATAACAACCACATCTATTCCTATTATTTCTCCTAATTTCTAGGAGCTTTAATCTTCAAACTCTCTGCTTATCTTTTCAGCACTTTAGCAGTCTTCTTTATCTCTTTGTAGCACTCCTATTTCACTTAGGACTCTCCAACAGATTCTAAGTTGTGGTTAGTTCCTTCTTCAGTAGCTATGTCACTCTTTGTCTTTATTGTAAATATTCTCCCACGACAGGTACTGTTGTGGGGGCATTGATTAGGGCAGGTAGGAGAGGGGCTGGGTACCCAAATAATGCTTCAAACATGGACTTCTTGATGGCACTGTGGTAGCTTGAATTGTACCACCACTGTGCCATAGATAATCACTTGCTCCAACTCTTAGGCTTGGCAAAACACACGTAGGTAGGGCTCCAAGCATTGATTCACTCTTTTCGTTTGCCCGTCCGTTTTCGGATGATATAATATGGACATATGCAGTCCTACTCCCAAGACTTTAAACAGCTCTTGCCAAAAATGGCTTATAAAAATCTTATCCCTATTGAACACTGTTGATTTTGGGACCCCATGAATCTTCACCACCGAGTCAAGGAACTACCTGGCCACCTCTTGGGCCGTGAATGGGTGAGTGAGACTTACAAAATAAGCGAACTTAGTTAATCTGTCCACAATTACCAATATGGCATCCTTGTCCTTTGATTTGGGTAGTCCACAATTACAAATGTGACATCCTTGTCCTTTGATCTGGGTAGTCCTTCAATAAAGTCCATACACCCCTTCCCAAGCCTATTCTGGGATGGCCAACGATTGGAGGAGTCTCGGTAAGGCCATATGCTCATGTTTGCACCTCTGACAAGTAGAGCAAGACAACACAAATTCCACTACCTCTTTCTTGAGTCTTGCCCAAAAGAACATATGTCTTACTCTGTGGTAGGTCGCCCGAATGCTTGAATGGCCCCCCAAGGAAGAGTCATGTAGGGATTGTAGAATCTTCCGTCTGAGCCTCTAATCATCCCCTACCACTATCCTGCCACGATATCTGATCAATCCTTGTGTCATGGCATATCCCTTACTCCCCAAAGGATCCACTGCCAACTATTCTTGCATTTTCTTAAGTTGCTTAGTGATGTGCCTGAAATATTAGCACCCCTTGTTTGATAAGAAAGTTCGCCCCAAACAAGAAAATACTAGTTTTGATTCATCATACTTTAAGATAAAAGAAGGAAGAGTAATAAGAATCAAGTAAATTCGCCACTAAACAAATGAATTGCTTAGATAAGAATTAGGATAAAAATGCTCTCAACACTTTTTTCATAAAAATGTTCATGCCAAAACATTACAAGATCACACATATAAATACTAGTTTTAAAGACAAACCTAATCATTAAAGATAGACAACATCATTGCCTCTTTTGACAAAAGAGAGCCAATGATGATAAAAGACAAACCAAAAGCATAATGTAAAATATCATTGTGCCACTTTTGACAAAGGGAATCACGATTGTCTCTTTTGACAAAATGGGGCTAATGATGATAAAAGACAAACTAAAAGCATAAAAAAAAAACATCATGATGCCACTTTTGACAAAGGAAAGAATCATGATGATAAAACACAATGAAATATAAAAGACAAAACACTCTCAAACAATGAAGGGTGACATCAGTTATGACACTTGGGCTTGTTGGAAAGACTTGGGCTTGGCAGATGGGTGTCATGACCCTAGGGTTTAGTTAGGGTTTAGGAAAGAATTTGGATAAGAGTTTGAGGAAAATAGAGCAGAGGAGGACAAGGAAGAACATAACAGAATTGAGGGAGAGAGAGAAAAGTCGTGGGAGAGTATTGAGAGAGGAAATTGAGGTTCAAATCATTCATTCATTAAAACTCCCTTCCTTTAACCACTCAAGCCTATTTAGAGGCTTACAATTGAAGATGCTAACAAAAAAAAAAAAATGCAACTAAGAAGGAAAACACATGACATGTATTACTAATATATCTTTAGGGTTCCTTGGGTCGTGACAATTCCCATCCCTTCAAACAATTCTTATCCCTAAGAATTGACTATTGTTGGCCCTATTATTCAACCAATTCCAGCCTTAATAATCTGGTTTCTTCTTCGCATTTTCTTGTTCTTATATCTTTATTTTCTTTTCTTTTCTTTTGTCTTTCCGTGTCATTTCCTCTGAAAAGAGCAGTACCCTGATTTGCTGCAATATTTGTTCCATCCATCCACCCATTCCTTGTTGCTCTCAAAATTAATTCCATTTTACCTGTCACGCCTTCCACCCTAATCTCTCTAACTGTAGAGAGTAAGTCAAACTGCTTTGCAGGCCAAAATTTGGTTCGATGTTGTTTCTTTCCAATGGAAATAAGAACTATCAAAGCAGCAAAAGTCTCATTTCCTTGGACAAGGAATTTCCCCACCTTCTTCTAAATATTTTCTTTCTCTTCAGTAGAGGTATCCTCAATTGGAGTATCTTTAACTTCCCGATTGCTGGTGTACACTAAAAACCCACTTCCAGCAGATTTTTCTGTTAGTGGAACGTTGATAGCTTCTTCAACAATTACGATTACTTCCTTGGTAGCCTGAATTGCCTGATCCAATTCAGGTTTTTCCTCATTCTTTGTAGCTACCGGCCTTATCCTTAGGTCTTTATCAGCCTCATACTCTTCATCATACTTTTCATTAGCTACAAGGACACTATCACCATCGCCGTCCTTCACTTCCAGTGCTGGTTCATCAACCTCCAGCAGATATGAATAGTGATCCCCACCAATAGCCTTGTCCAATCTCTCTTCCTTGCTAAAGTCTTTAGTTACAATTGGCCGGTACAACTCCAATTTTTCCTCCGATTCATGCTTGGCATGATTTATAGCCTTAGAAGCTCCCTCAATCAGTTGGCTGCCCTTAATATAACTGTTAGGATGCAACTCTTGCTTTCTAAAAATGGCTTCCAAGGCGAGTTCCTGCAACCTTGCTTTCTCGGCTGCCTCTTTCATAGTTGTCGGCATTATCATCTTGATCATTGACCTCAGTTTGTCCTTTAAACCACTAACAAATCTTGATATAAAATAGTACTCTGTTAGAGCTGGCTGATCACTCCACAATAGGGACCTGAACTCCTCAAATCTATCCCAATAATCTATCACCGATCCCTCTTGACTTAATTTGTTGAACTCCTCAGTCACCTTAATCATGTTCTTCTTCATCCCAAATTGGTCATGTAAATTTCCAGCTAGATCAGTCCACCTAATCTCCCCTTCCTTGGACACTGGAGTATGACTAGAAGTGTGGGAAGATGAACATCTTACCTGAATTTTCGGTTTCAAGGGTAGTAGTTCCTCTCTCTCTCTTAAAAGCCATAGGTCATAGGAAGGGTGCCCTGGCTGGGCAGAATTGGATCAGCTACTGCCCGGGGAGGAAAATTCGGTGATAGCCAGAATTGAGGTAGCAAAGACAACGTGTTAAACATGTTGTTGATCCGCTGGACATGTTGCTCCATCATCTCCCAATGCCTCTCCAAGTCACTTCGCACTCTTTCTCGAGAGGTAGCTAGATCCCAACGCATGTTTGCTTTGTTGGCCCCAATATCCTCCTGGCTGTAGGTCACTGCCTCCTACGTTGCCTTAGATTCCTTAACTTTTGAATTCCACCTCTTAAAATGATCATCAGCCTCAGAAAATCGATCTTCCATAGATTGTTGTTTTATACGATCTTCCTTAATCTCTTAATTAACAACCTCCAAAGTTCAATTGTTACTGAACAGCCTCCAATAATCACCCTTCGTTCACACGACGGTCACAAGCAGTGTCCTAAACGAGTTCTGATAGTCACTTCACTTTGATTCCCCTTCAAATCTGAACCTCAATTATCATCCATGATTCATTGGTTCTTTGTCGCCTTCCAATTTTGAACAATTTTTACCGAAGTTCCGTCCGAAATGGCCTCACAACCGTCAGCCTTTCACATGCAGCAACCTAGGTCTAAATTTTTGTTGTCGACCGCTCCTGCCTTTCGCCTCAATCACATGCAACGAATTTCCTGGAATCAACCTGATTTAAGGCTAGCCCCAGCAGTGTCGGCACCCAATCACCGTCCATTGTCTTGCTTTTAAAGCAACTTCCGCTGCGTAACTCCTCCTTACCTGATTTGATTTCGTCACAGAGAGCAATAGCCTATGGCCACATGCAAATCACGATCCTCTTGTTCCGTGTTCGATTCACAGCGGATTCAAGATTGCTCGGACTCGATCGCTATCGTTGTAGCCTCCAATCGCTCCAATCTGCTTCTCTTTGATGCCTTAGTCTACTTTAGTCGTGCCTTCCTTCTCGCCCTGGTCACATGCAACAGCCAGATCTGGAATCACAATTGAAATTACCGATCTATTTCCTTCGAAATTGCGACAGCCAAAGCTTGATTGGCTCTGCTTCCAGCGCGACTTCCTTTCTCACTGGAATTCACTTATCTCTGTCCTAGTTCAGAATCGCAGAATTCTACTTCAAAGAAACCGTTCTGACCTGGGACATGATCGAGGACACTTGAGTTTATCGCTGATTCCAGATAGCAACTAGGATTAGGATCGAATACACTAGATCTCCTCGCTGAGGAGCGTTGCCCTCAACATTCAAGTCGGATCACTGTCGGAACTATCTTGGCCAAGGTCGCCTTCAATACCGAGCTAATGTTTGCTTCGCACGACTTTGCCTCTCAATTTTGATTCAATTCCGTGCCAAATTTTGCTTGCCTGAAGCACTGAAAATTGCTTGGCTCGTTCGGAATTAAATGCTTGAATCGCCCTAGCTAACTGCTAAGAACTTCCAAATCACAACCGAGATTTGTCGGCCTGTTCTGCCTTTGAAGAATCGAATCTGAATTTAGCTATTACAATCTCCACAATCATAGCTGAGGAATGCGTTGCTGTTGTGGAGGTTGTTGAACTCCCATCCTCTCAAATGCTCGAATCAAATGAGTAAGTTGTTCCATCATCTCTGCTTGCCTTCGTTGGAGACCCAGGATTTGAGCTTGTTTTAATGAAAGCCCTCTTGGTACATCTTCTCCAGCCATGATTAGAACCTAGGCTCTGATATCAATATGATGTGCCCAAATTACAAAGGAAATACTAGCACCCCTTGTTTGATAAGAAAGTTCGCCACAAACAAGAAAATATTAGTTTTGATTCGCCACACTCTAAGATAGAAGAAGCAAGAGTGATAAGAATCAAGTAAATTCGTCACTAAACAAATGAATTGTTTAGATAAGAATTAGGATAAAAATACTCTCTGCACTTTCTTCATAAAAATGTTCATGCCAAAACATTACAAGATCACACATATAAATACAAGTCTTAAAGACAAACCTAATAATTAAAGATTGGCAACATCATTGCCTCTTTTGACAAAAGAGGGCTAATGATGATAAAACACAAACCAAAAGCATAATGTAAAACATCATCATGCCACTTTTGACAAAGGGAATCACTGGCATTTGTCTCTATCACAAAGGGTTTTGAGAAGTCAGGGAGAGCTGATATTGGGGCCCTTGTCATTGCCTCTTTGAGCGTTGTAAAAGCCATTTCCGCTTTAGGGATCCACTAGAACTTATCCTTCTTTAATAGTTTGGTCATGGGCTTACTAATTATCCCATAGTGTGGGACAAACCTCCGGTAGTACCGTATAAGTCCCAAGAACCCTCTTAACTCCTTCACATTGGTAGGGTACGGCCATTTTGTCATGGTAGTGATCTTCTTCGGATCAGTTCTAACTCCTTTCCTTGATATTACATGCCCCAAGTATTCAACATCTTTCTGTGCAAACAAGAATTTGGACTTCTTGACATACAATTGATTGTGTTTAAAGATTTGGAATGATGTCCTTAGGTGGAAAAGATGAAGTTCCAAGTTAGGGCTATATATTAATATGTCATCAAAGAATACTAATATGAATTTTCTTAGGTAAGGGGAAAATAATTGGTTCATCAAGACTTGAAAGGTAGTCGGGGCATTAGTGAGCCCAAATGGCATAACAAGGAATTCATAAAGGCCTTGGTAGGTTCTAAAGGCAGTTTTTGGGATGTCTGCAAGGTGCATTCGAATTTGATGGTACCTAGATCGCAAATCTAGCTTAGAAAAAATGGATACCCCATGTAATTCATCCACCAAATCTTCTATATTGGGAATAGGGAATTTGTTCTTAATGGTTTGGGTGTTGAGTTAGCGATAGTCTATGCAAAACCGTTAGGTACCATCTTTCTTTTTGACTAGTAGAGCAGGTGATGCAAATGGGCTTTGGCTGGGTCATATAGTTGAGGAGGAAAGCATTTGTTTAACTTGTCTTTCTATTTCAGATTTTTGTGTGGGTGGGTAACAGTAGGGCCTGATGTTGACAGGTTCTGAATTGGGCTTTAAGAGGATGGTATGGTCCAAGGCTTAGGAAAGGGGAAGAGAGGTAGGTTCAGCAAACAATTCCTTAAACTCAATCAAAAGTTCATTGAATATGCCCAAGGAGGTTACCTCTTCTTGAGATAACTCAAGTTCCACTTTTTGCTTCTCATTGCCCCTTGCTCCCGTGCAGCCTGTTTCCTCCATTTCCACAGCTTGAATGGAAAATAGCTGTGAAATGTGGGACTTTCCTTTTGTGAGCAATTTCTGTAATTTCTTCCTCGTGATTATTCTGCATTCCCCTGACTCTAGGCTGCCCACTAATGTTAGCTTCTTGCCATCCACCTCCGTTGTCACTTCCAACTTATTGAGGTCAAACGTCAGAGGGTTGACAGTCCTCATCCAGTCCACCCCCAATACTATATCATAGCCCCCTAGTTCCAACACCCTTAAGTCCATCGAGAACTCTTGCCTTTGCATGAGCCACTGGAAATCCATACATTTGTAGTGGCTAAACATACGGTCACCATTGGCCATTGTGACAAACAACGGTGTGGTGGCCACCAACTCACACTATATATCAGTGGTAGTAGCTTCGCTGAGGAAGCTATGTGTACTGCTACTATCTATGAGGACTATCAACTTCCTCCTTCCGGCTTGCCCTTAAATTTTTATTATTTTACCAGTTGGTTCCCCTTTCAATGCATGGAAGGATATCTCCCATCCTTCATCTTCTACCTCATCTCTTTAACTAACTCCTTGTCTCGTTCTTTGATCTCCCCTTCTTCCTCATCATCCTCTTCTTCCTTGCCTTCATCTTCAATAGTTGTTGTTTGCACTGATGGCTTGGCCCATACTTATCACCACATTTGTAAGAGAGCCTGAGTTGCCTTCTCTGTTCAATTGTAGTCCCCTTCGCGCCATTGTAATTCGTCTTAGGGGGTCCTAATGCTACTCTAGCACTCATCCCTTTTGTATTCACCCCTATCGACATTGGAGGGTTCACATTGCTCCTAAGCCACGGTTTGCCCTTCCCAAAAATGGCCTATAACATCAACTCTTGGTGCCTGGCCTTCTTTGCAGCCTGCCTCACGGTGGTAGGCAACATCATCTTGACTATAGATCGCAATTCTGCTCTAAGGCCACTAACAAAATTTGATGCAAAATACTGCTCTGTCAAGCATGGTTGTGCATTCCACATAAGAGCTCTCAATTCTTCGAACTTGTTTAGGTAGTCAGTCACTGTGCCCGTTTGCTTCAACATCTTGAACTCCTCAATCACATCTGACATGTTCTTCTCCCTAAACCTTACACATAGCTCTTATGCGAACTCATTCCATCTAGCCTCTACCACCCTTGCCTTAATCCACCCTTGATACCAGGAGTCGACATTATCATTGAGATACATCGCTGCCATGGTGATCCTCTGCACCTCGGGCACATTATACAACTGGATGAATCTCTCACATCGATGGATCCACCACCTCGGCTTGGATCTGTCAAACAAGGGAATATCCAAACGAGGCATAGGGATGGAGATATTAGTGTGGGAATTCAAACCTCTTACCGGTACCTTGGTTTTCGCCTCTGATTGCTCACTCGGCTCAATAAATCCGTCAGGTCGTGGGAGTATTTCATGGCTGGAATGGCTGGGATCAGTCGTCGATCACGGTGGAAATTTAGGTGGCTACCTGAATTGTGGAAGGGCATAGAGCATATTAAATATGCTATGAATTCTTTGCCCATACTAATCAATGGTTTCCCGATGCTTCTCCAACTCCCTCTACATCGCTTCTTTGGCAACAGCTTGGTCTTCCTTACCTTGAGCGATCCCCTCGTGAATTTGGTTCATTCCAAACTCTAGCGCCTCCATGCACGCCTCCACAACAATTGAAATTTGGTTCATTCAAAATCAGAATTTGAGTCTCATTCTTCAACAATAATTTTCAACCATAGCTGCTAGGGACAAAAAAATTCATGTTGTGTTCATTTTGGTTACCGGAGCAAAAGTTTTCTGATAGTCAATTCCATATGTTTGGGTGTATCCCTTAGCTATCAACTGAGTTTTGTACCTTTCAAGTGACCCATCTACTTTATATTTGATTGTGAAAACCCATTTGTAGCCCATCGGTTTCTTTCCTTTCAGCAAATCTAGAATTTCCCAAGTATTGTTCTTCTCTAGGGCCTACATTTCAACACTCATAGCATTCTTCCATTTTTTACACTTTAAAGCCTTTGATAATGTGGTAGGAATAGATATTGTATGAATGTTGGATATAAGGGATATTTTGTACACTTTTCGATTCCTTTTCTTAGGGCTATAGGCAGGTCTATTTTTGTCCTAGAATCAGTCTTAGAATGTGAGTTGAGAGACCTTACCTCATTTCCAGAATCTAGTTCTAATGATAGGTGCAGCCTTGGTTTAGATTTTGGATTAGTCTTTCTTGTGTAAATTTGTGAGAAACGGTTGTTGGTAATTGTTTCTCCCTTTCCAGGGTCATGGGGTTCGGGGAGATTTGATATAGGAGATTCTAGTTTAGGGTAAGCAAGCTGAGGCTGGGTTTCTGGTGTAGGGGTAAGGGCATGTTCTATAATTGTAAGTTCAAGAACAGGGTCTTTAGGATTTGCAGCTTTAGGTAAAGGTTTTGGCATGGGATGGGTGCAGCTTTAGGTTTCTAAACTTCAAGTGGAAAGGAGGTAAGGAGTGGCATAGGCTCATCCTTATCTTCCATAATTGAAGTCTCCCTCTGAAGATAAGGTTGAGAAAAATAGGATTCATGCTCAGCAAAGGTAACATCGGCAGTGATTAGAAACCTTGTAGTGGGAGGGTGATAGCATTTGCATCCTTTTTGGTTAGAAGGATAGCCCAGAAAGACGCATTTATATGCTCGAGAATCCAATTTCCCTCTATTATGGTTGTGAACATGAACAAACGAAACACACCCAAAGATTCTAGGGCTGGGAGAAGATGTGGAAGAAAAACTCAGATAGAAGTGAGATAACATGGCCATTGGAGTTTGAAAATTTAATACGTGGGATGGCAAGCGATTGATGGTGTAAGAAGTTGTAAGGATTGCTTCCCCTCAAAAGTGTTTAGGCACATTATGTTGAAACAGCAAGGCCCTAGCAGTATTTAGAAGGTCGTTCTTTCTTTTTGCAAGGCCATTTTGTTGTGGGGTAGAAACATAAGAAGACTCGTGGATAATACCCCTTTAATGGAAATAGGTGGAAAGAGTCTGGTTAAAATAATTCCGAGCATTATCAGACCTAAACCGTTTGATTTGAGCCTCAAATTGAGTTTGGATCATATCAAAAAAATTTTGGAGGATGTCACTCACATCAGATTTAGATTTAAGGAGGAAGATCCATGTAACCCGTGTACAATCATTGATGAATATGACAAACCAACATGCGCCATAAATATTTGGAATAGTTGGACTCCAAATATCATTATTAATTAAATAAAATGGAAAAGGGATTTTGTTATTACTAGAAGAAAAAACAACACGCTTGTGCTTGGCAAGTTCACAAATATCACAATGAAATTTGCTAATATCTAGATTTGTAAACAAAGAAGGGAACATAATCTTGAGTGTGGAGAAAGCAGGATGTTCTAGTTTGTAATGATGCAGCCAAATAATGTTCTTGTGGGGCTGATATTGTTCAGGGAGGTAGGTTAGGGGCTAGTTCCATTTGGGAGCAGTTTGTTTCTCAGATTGGTCAAGGTAGTATATTCCATCTCGTTCCTTAGCACGCTCAATCATTAGTCTTGAAATAAGCAACAAGAAGGTAGAAAAATAACTTTGCAGTTGACATTAGAAGACAATTTAGATATTGAAAGGAGATTGGTGGACAATTTAGGCACGAGGACATTTTTAGGAGTGAGAGTAGGGTTAATTGTAATTTCTCCTATGCCAACTACCATGATTAATGAACCATCAACAATAGCTATTTTTCTATGTCTAGAACATGGAGCATATGAGTGAAAGGACTGGGAGAAGGTGTCATATGATCAGTAGTGCCAGAATCAATGATCTAGGAATCTGGAGAATCAGTATAAGAGGAATTTAAAACATAAGAAATAGGAGGTTTACCTGAATGTATCAAGAAGCAGTTACATGAGATGATTTGTCCAAGGTACTTAGGAATTGCCTTAACCTTTCAATCTCCTTTTGGTTGAATTCTTTCTATTCTTTGGTTCATGGATTTGTTCTTCCTTGTGTGAAGTGGCCATATTAGCTTACCCTCAACTCCGATGCAGTTGTTCACCCGTACTTCCCCATTCTTTACTTGATGGCTTTCTATTTAACTTTTAGCACATCTCCCTAGTATGCCTGGGTTTCTTGCAGAAAGTACACCATAGGTTGTCACGGCTATCACTGCCTGTGTGCTTAGGAATTGTCTTACCATTGTCTCCATTCAGTTGATCTCTCTTGAATCCACGACCTCCTCCATTAGCCACCAATGTTGAAGCCTTGATTGGTTTAGGGTGCAACATGACACCTCTTCTGCTTTCTTTAGTCAATATAATTGAAATAACTTTATTAAGTAAAGGTAAATCAACTTTACCAAGAATTTGGATTCTTACTTGATCATACTGCCCATTAAGTCATACTCAGGTTATTAAAGGCCTAAGGCGCACAAGGGTCTTAGGCGCAAGGCAAGGTGCGAGCCTGGTGGAACTAGGCACAAGTTAATAAAATAAAAATGTCCTAGTTGAAGAAAAAAATATAAAATAGGTTCTAACTTCTAATAATATTTTAACAAGCATTTTATAAAAAAAAAATATAAAATTTAACATATGCTAACTATGATATTTCCATATTGGATCTTTTCTTCTACCAGTAGAGCTACTATTAGGATTAGGATCAATAGTCTTTGATGACATTTTAAATTTTTGATTCCTGTAAGATTCACAACATGTCAACAACAATACCACTCTTAAGACCATCTTAAAAAAAACAAAGAGAAGATATTTAAACTCAAACAAGTACCAATCATCATGCAAAGTTCTAAACAAACACATAAACACTACAAGTCCACAATCAATAAACACTACAAGTCTACAATTAAGAAAATATTTTCATTTTGAAAAATGTTATTTTTCTAAGTCTGGAAGATTAGCGCATTATAAAGGGACATATAAGAAAATGTTTTCATTTTGAAAAACTATCTCCCGGTATTTTGATAGCTAATATTCATTTTTGTTAAAATGATTTTTAATGAATTTTTCGAGAAATAGTAGGTATGTATTTTCGGGGTGGTAAAATCGCTAAATCCCGAGTTTGTACTAAAATTAAAATTCTATTTTCTTATTGTTATAGATTTTGACTTTTTAAATATTTTTATTGAATCTAAATGGGGGCTACTTTCTTATTTACCTTTATGTATTAAAGTAAATGGAATGTGAAATATAAATTAAATAAAATGTGGACATTTACTTAAACTAAACAAATGTAAATATGTTGTAATGCATACATGCTAGAACTGAGAAGAGGGGAGGTGGTTGCATTCTCACCCTGCAATTAAAATGCAATAAAAACACATTAAAACTTTTATATTTTTTTCTTTATTTTGGTGAGAGGTTTATACTCGTCAGTGTACGAGTGTAGTTGTAGTCCAAATTTAAATTTATATTTTCTGGATGAGTCCAGGTCGTCTACTGAGAGATTTATTTATAACAAAAGAAAAAGAATATCACAAACACACACACACATTTGGATGAATTGGAAACAAGATTTTTTATGGATTTTCAAATAACAGATGCTAGGAAATAAAGCAAGACAAAAGTTAAAATAAACACTGAATGTAAAAATATAGAATTAGATAAGTCTTGAGTTAAGGCAATTTCAACACCAATCCGTTGATCCCCAATTTTTAGCAGAAAAGATTAGCAACATTAATTTAATTTCAGATATGAGAGTTTGTTATTAAATGCAATTAGAGATGATGATAGTTCTAATTTAAGCAATCCTCATACATGATATGTGAGATTCTAGTTTAAGTAATTACCATAAATCCAATTACAATTAATACACAAAACAACTAAATTAATCATCCGGGTTTGGGTATGATAGCGTTTTCAATTCTAGTAACTCTCATACGTGGCATGAAAGCTCTAAGTTAGGCTTACGCTCCAATCCAAACCTAGTGATTTCTTAATTTAAAAATATACACTCATATTGAAATTTAAATTAATATCACTTGTTTAAAGCGTAGCTTTCTTTAGGAATAATTGGCGTTGGACACTGTTCTTGCCTTAACCCAAGATTGGGTTTAGCTACTCATCTTTATTTGTAAATTAATTGACAGGAATTTAAATGACGTAATTTAAATGACAAGAATTAAAATAGCAGAAATTAACCAGCTATTTAGGTGGTGAATAATAAAAAGACAAGAATTAAAATTGCAGAAATTTAAAGGCATAAATTAACCTGCCATTTAGGCGGTGAATAATAAAGTAACAATAAATGACATAAGAATTCAAGAGAAGAAAGAAATAAAGTAAGATCACAAGAGAAAATAATAAAGAAAAGAAAAGAGAACAAGAACAATTCTCAAAGAGAAAATATAAGAAAACAACTAAGTTTTGATTCAAGAATAATAATCACTCTTACAAATACAATTAAGTGAGCTATTTATAGTCTACAAGATGTAACACAAACCACATAATTTTAATTATTCAACTAGACATAATTATATCTAATGGGCACTCACACACTTAAAGTTAAATGGATTTTAGCTATAATACACACCTAATAAAGTACTCATAAAATAAATATTTAAATATAAAAATAATAATAATAATAAATTTCTACAATTGAGTTTTTGGTCTTCATTAAGATTAAAAATAATGCTTGGGCCTTCTTCAAATGATGTCTTCCATGGGTTGCTCAAGTTGGACCTTAATTCTTCATGGAATTTAATTCTTCATGAGTTTTAATTCTTCATGGGCTTTAATTTAATTTGAGTCTCCAATCCCACCTTCTTCATGCCTACAAACAAGCAATTGAGTGTTATTAATAAATTATATATTATATATATATTTATATGATATATTATATAGTATATTATATACTTATATATTATATAGATGCTCCATGCATGCACTCCATTGAGTATATTTATTATGTTATAATATATATATATATTATATTTACATGTTTATTATAATATATTATATATATAGATATATATTACACATAACTATTCAATTAAACAATTTAAAATCAAAACGGGAGTTATAATTATAACAAAATTTTACAAAATTTACCACTAATTAGGAGGCTAGAACCAAGAATGGTAGCTGGTTTCGGTGGGCAGTGGGCTGCTTGACAACTAATTTCATGAGGCGCGCTTAGGCGTGCCTTTAACAACTATGAGCCCAAGGTTGCGCCTGAGGGCCTAGGTGCGCCCAGGCGCGCCTGGTAGATCTCGCCCGCCTGGTTTGTTTCTAGGCGCCAGGCTTGCACCTAGTATCAAGGCGTGCCTTTAATAACACTGGTCCTATTAGAAAATCATAAGATCTCTCTTTCTCTATGAAGGGTTTTAGTGTGGCTGTATCATCACTATTTTTTATCTCAATAACCTAATAGGGATCTATTTCTTGCCAAAGTGCTTTTAGGAGATTAGCATATTTTGTGACATACTTGTTCCCTTGTTTTGTAGCATTGATTTTGGCATTCAATTCATAAATCCGAGCTGTATCATTAACTTTCGAAGAGTTTTTTGAATAGACTCCCAAACTTCCTTGGTTGTGGGTAGAAATATATAGGTGTCACTTATTTTTGGTGCCATGGGACTCCAAAGCCATACAATGATCATGGAATTCTCTTCATCCCATGCTGCATAGGCTAGATTTTCCTTCATTGGTTCGGTCCCTGTGATGTGACTTATCTTTCCTTTCCCTTTCAAAATGGTTTAGATAAGTTGAGACTATTTGAGGTAATTTCTTCCGTCCAATCTGTAGGTTGCATGAATCTACTACAATTCTCCAGAAAATAGGATCCCTGGAGGTACTGTTGTTTCTCTTGTATCACAAGAGCTAATCTCACTAGTTTGAGTAGACATCTTGATTGAACGGAGAAACAAGGCTAAATAAAGACTAAGAAAGAGCTACGGATCAGTAGGTGCGGTTGCAGCAATGAAGGCTGGAGGTTAGGAGGATAATCGGCAATGAAGGCCAAAAAAGGGTTGCCCATGGAGAGTTCCCTAAAGGTCTGATACCATTTTGAACAAAATAGAAAATGGAGAAAACCCTTCTTTTAGGAGTAGAACTCTTTTGTTAGGTCTAGCATCCCTCTATTGAAATTTATAGTAAGTTGTACAATAATTAAGGATGGCTAAAATTAAGGTCTAAATTATAGCTAATTACATCTAATCTCATGCTTAATTGACTACTAAATACATGCTAATTGATAGCTAATCTTTGACTTCTAATTACATACTAATTGATAGCTATTCCTTGATTTGTGGCAAATCCTCTTTCCTTGATTTATGGCAACTCTTCTTGATTTTTCTGCCTTGATTCACGGCAACTTCATTTTGTTAATTTTTTGGTGGATATTCCATCAGTTTAACCAATTAGTATAAGCTCTCTTCCCATGCCTGCCCCAAAGAAGGAAAAGGAGGAAGAAAATGCTATTACTGCTGCTCATGAACTGCTGCCAGTTGTTCTTGGATTAGAAAGAGGCGAGGATCCACAGATTGTAGCATATGAAAAACTAGTATCATTACCAGTATCACTGCTTGACAGTCGTGTTTATGTGAGCATCCAGGTCCGACTAACATATCATGTCAGTAGCTTTTTGCATCTGATGCTATATCAGCCTCAACAAGATCCCCCATTCTGCCACATTTAACCTAAGTTAATTACTATTTAGCATGTAGTGTACCTAACTGCCGCTATGCACCTTTGGCCATGCCTAGTTAGTTGTAGTCTAACGACACATCTACTTGTATTCCAGGGAACAGAGTATTATGATGCAAAAACAAAGCGGTATGTTGATTTTCCAATCACGGATATCTTGCAAATGATGGGTCGTGCAGGAAGACCACAATATGATCAACATGGGAAAGCTGTCATTCTTGTCCATGAACCAAAAAAGAGCTTCTATAAAAAGGTAAAAGAAAGATTATGACATGCTTTTTGAAATAATCAGATTGCTATCCTTTGCTCACAGTTGAAATAACTGGTTTTCTCTTTTACAGTTTCTGTATGAACCTTTTCCTGTTGAGAGTAGTCTAAGGGAGCAGTTGCATGATCACATAAATGCTGAGATAGTTTCGGGTACAATTTGCCATAAAGAGGATGCAGTACATTATCTCACCTGGACTTATTTATTCCGAAGACTGGTAAAGCTTTTGGCAATTCCTGTTGCTGTTTTATAACTGGATCAAGTTTCTGTCCCATGGTCCAGAATTATCCTATGAACTTGCTCATTGCTTCTTTTATCTGAAAGGGATCAATTTTTTAATCCGTTTGACCATTGGAGAACTTTATCTATAAGTCTAACTATGACTGCAGATCTAGACCTTCAGTGGACGTTAAGCTGTTTTCAGGAATGGGGAAAACCTTAAAAACATTTTAAATGTTGTGAATGCTGAAAAAAAAAATTTCCAAGAAGGAAAAAGGCATCCTTGTTTGTTTTATAACCGGAGTGACCATTTTGAGCACCAAGCGTAGGTTGATGTCAAAAGTATTTTGTGTCTGAAACTCATAGGGAAGATTACATAAAAATATTTTATTGTATTCATAGTGGTACATTCCACAAATTTTGTGATAAAGTGTTATGTATTGCGTTCATAGTAGTACATTCCACAAAGTGAACTTTCTGATAAATGTCTTTTTTTTCACTGTCTGGATGAGTTTAATCTTCGGAGGTGTTTAGTTATTTAATTTCTTCTCAAAATTATGGTTAAATTCTTTGAAATTGGATGGAAATTGAAAATTTCCCAAAATGTTTGATCTGCTCCTGTGTTGATCAAAGCTCTGTGGCTGATGCAAGATATGACATATACCAAATTCATAAATGGATTTGCATATAAAGATACTAATAATATTATGGTCGGGATTGGCTCGCTAAAAGTTATCTGAGTAAAAAAGGGTGTCCCCATTGCACAAGACTCCCTGCCTTGCTAGGTGAGGGAAGGGTTGTATTTGTATGCATCTTTTCCCTAGCTTTTTCCCAGAACACAAACCCATGGCCATCTAGCTCACTCCCTTTTTTGTTGCACCCAAGGCTCACCCTCAAAAGTTATATGAATAAGAAAAATAAAAAGAAAGTAAAATGTTGGCATGTAACAAGAAGTAACCTAATAGGTTAATCCAGCTAAATTATCAGCGGGATGGGGGGAGGGCAAATAGGTGTGGTTTCCATTACGTTTAGGATTTTTTTTTTTTTTCACTCTTTTTATCTAGCTTTCTATAACAAAGGTGGAGTTGTGTTCTTCCCCCCCCCCCCCCCCCATGGAGGTCTAAAGCTTGTAGTGACTTTCATCATTTGAATTGCTTGCTTTGTTCTATTCTTACCTTTGATAATCAGAGGAAGAGGAGTCAGTAGTGGTTGTTTGGTTGATTACTTTACATGCAGTGCACAGAGATTCTTCGAGCATTTGTTTTGGCATTGGGTGATGTTGCAATGATCATGTTTCTGGATAAGAGTTAGCCTTGCGCAAGTAGGAGGCTGGGTTGTCTTTAGCCTATTTCCTTTTTGTCATGGGGCATATTTGGTGTAAAATTGTATTTGAGGGCTGTCAGGAGTTTTATAGAGTTTTTGCAAGAAGAGTAACATTTTCACTTCCCCCTTTTCTTGGTTTTTGGAGACCACTGTTACTTCTCCAAAGTTCCCTTGTCTCCTCTAGTATATTAGTTTTTGTTTTAGGTAGAATTGTCCTTACTTTTTCCTGCTGTACTAAATATGGCCCCCTTTTTGGCAATCATGTTCTAGATGATTACTTATTTATCCAAAAGAGAGCATGTGATATACAGTGATAATAAAATCACAAATGAGTTGCACACATAGAGTTTGTAAATGCATGTGTCAAATCTATTTTCTAACTTTGGAGTGATGATTATTGCATATAGAATATGATTTAGACTTTACAGCTTTAGTCATCCTTATTTCCATATACAATTTTGAGATTTAACAAATATGTTCTTATCTCAGATGGTAAATCCAGCTTACTATGGCTTAGAAGGTACTGAATCTGGGACTCTGAGTTCTTACTTATCAAGGTAATATCTTGAATTCAAGTCTCAAATTTATGAGAATGTAACATTTCATTCAATATATTGGTTTCTTATTATCATTCATTCTGTTTGGCAGCTTGGTGCAAAACACGTTTGAGGATCTAGAGGACAGTGGATGTGTAAGGCTGAATGAAGACAGTGTGGAGCCTATTATGTTGGGCTCAATTGCCTCTCAATATTACCTCAGCTACAAGACTGTGTCAATGTTTGGTGCAAATATAGGCACAGATACATCACTTGAAGTAAAAGTCCTTACATGACAACTATTTGATTGCATTTTTGCACTCTTGGAAGAAATTTAGCTCATGTGCCTCTTTCCAGGTTTTCCTTCACATACTGTCTGGTGCATCTGAATATGATGAGCTTCCTGTGCGGCATAATGAGGTGGGATACTAACCATAAGATTCTTCTATATTTGAGTAAATTTATTTCTGGGTGACAGCAAAATTAATGTATTTTGGATATTAAAATCATTCTGATTTATTTACGAAAATTTATTTATATGCATAAATTATAAATTTGTGTGGCAGTTGAGCTTGCAGCATGCGATAATGATATCACATTGTATCCCTGTGTATAGGTTAAGCACCTATGTACTCTCAAGTGGCTTTTGAATTGGTACACTGGCATGATTCCTTTTTCCATTTAGGAAACTTTAGAAACTGAAATACTTACTGAAATGCTAAAATAAGTAATCATTGTCGGATACTCACCAATAATAATAATAATAGTAATCAGTTATGGAAGTTGTTTCACCTTGATCACTTTTCGGAACCAAAGAAGCTAGTGGAAGATATCAGATTACAAATTCTTAGAAGTATCATCTTGAACACTTCTGTCAATTGGCTTATTTAAGCAGATCCTTATCTAAATTGCCATAAGCAGTACAGCGAAATAAGATTTTGTTGCTCTAAATATACTATACTTTTTCTCATTTCCTCTGAGGTTTTGCCATGTGCATCAAGATGTAGTGAAAGGAAAATAAATATCTTGTGGTTGCTCTTATTTGCTTTGCTATTAAATGCAAACCTATTTAAATTTTATTAAATGATGTGTTTTTTATACAATGAAAATCATCGTCTATAAGTTTAACCCTCGATTCCAAATTGATAATGTTTTTCTGTGATCTGTAACTACATGAAAATTCTGCCTCATTAGCTGTGTTACATGGAGATCCTAATGGGCAACACAAGACGTTTTGGCAAGGGCAGAGTATACACGTTCTTTGTCAATTGAGCATCTGCCAACTGAGAAGGCTTCTGATTCTTGCTTGACATGGATGCTTCAAGATGACTAAAGCGACCATGCCCATGTGTTATGTGAAAACTCAAGTTGTTCCACAGGAAATAATGAAGAATTTTTAAAAATTTGAATTTTTTTCCGTGAATTTTTGGGTTTGAGAATTTATTAATCAAACACTTTGATATATAGTGCCCTGTGGACATGAGATGTTTGTTGAACTTTCTTTAACTGTTCTCACTTTTGTTATAGGAGAATTACAATGAAGCATTATCTCATAAAGTTCCATATATGGTGGATAAGAATCGTCTAGATGATCCACATGTTAAAGCAAATATGCTTTTCCAGGTTTGTCTTTACTTTTGAAACATATTTTAGAAAAAGTTGTTACAACATTTGGTATTTTTTTTTCTCCCATGTGTTTTTTGCCCAAATATTTGAAAATGGAAACAAGAGGTCATCTTGTTCTTCTTTATTGCTGTTTCCTGCAACGGGTTTAAAAAATATTGCTGTTTCCTGGTTAGTTTTACTGCTTCTCAGATATATGAACAATTTTTTAGCAAAGCTAAGGTAGGTTACACCCTCGTGATGTTTCCATTTCATATTTTCCAAAACTTGAAAACTGAACCGAAATATATCTCATAATATATTGTCGATGTTTTCTCCATCAGTTTTTGAAAATTTTGAAGTTATGAAAGCATACTAAAAATAAATAAATAAAAGGTGTGTTTTCACTTGTTCCTATAACACTTCTTTTTTTTTTTTTTTCACTTTCACTACCTCCGTTGTGATCTTGGGACTCAATCTCCTCACGCCCACCACCACTGCCTCCACTTCTCACTACCCCCTCACTATCACCACTCACCCACCATTAACCATGTCCAGCGCTGTTGACCACCACTCAATGCCGAACCCCACCATGACTACTCCCCTCTACTACCGACCACCAATCACTATTAAAGGAGTGTCCCCAGTGCATGAGACTCCATGCTTTACAAGGGTCGCAGAAGGACCGTTTTTGTATTTACCCTTTACAAAAAGGTTGTTTCACAACTCAAACCAAGATCATTCAATCTCAAAGGAGCAACCTTATTGTTGATATTAAGTCCCGCCCTCAATCACCAATCACTATTATGGAAGGAAAAATAAACAGGCAACAAAAGCCAAAGACAAGAATTGACACTACCAAACCAAATGTAATAGTCTTTGTAATTTCTTGGTTTTCTTTTCTTTTGTCGATTTTGGTCAATCTTTCTTTTTACTACATTATTTTCATATTATTATAATACATGATATTTGGTTTACAGGCACACTTTTCGCAGCTAGAATTACCAATCACTGACTACATCACAGACTTAAAATCTGTGTTGGATCAAAGCATACGTATCATACAGGCCATGATAGATATATGTGCTAACAGTGGATGGCTTTCAAGCACAATCACTTGTATGCATCTTCTGCAAATGATCATGCAGGTATTTCCTTCTTGTAGTTGCTTTGATCCTTGTTTAACAGTAATGATGGACCTGATGGAGAAAAAGAGAAGCTGGTTAGTGATGTAAATAGGGGCCCAATTAACCCCAGGATATTTGACCTGATGTTTTCTTTGAATGACTTGAGTTTTAGGTCTCACTATAACATCATCCACACTTATATTTTTACTAAACTTGCATAAAATATGTTTGATTTTTTACCTACTCAACTGAAATCCTTTATATTCTAATAAGTCTCCCTCCATATCTCAAGCTTAGTATTTGCACCACCTTTTCTCTCATCCATCAAAACAGTGTCATCTGCAAATAGAGCATAGACTAAAGCACTTTTTTTATGTATTTAGTGAGTATTCAAGATATTTGAACTAATTTTTTTCATGGAATGACTTGATCTTCAAGTCTGACCATAACATCATTTACACTTATATTTTTACCAAACTTACATTCCATATATTTTGTTTTTGCCCCGCTCAACTTAAAGCTTTTAGATTGTTAAGAAGAAGATAAAAGACCAATCTTATTCATTCTGATGGATTCCAGCCACATATATACACTCCTATCATTCGTATAGGCATCAGTTTCTTAAGTCTAATTAGATAGTTTCCTAAACTAGTTTAGGAAATATGTACAAAAAAATGAAATTGTATAGAAAAGGAAAGGAAATAAACTACAGTTGCTAAATACCATAAAATCAGACATAAATAAAACACTACACGATACAAATAAATAAAATCAGACAAATAACCATAGTGATATTCTTGTCATAGGTTCTAATTCTATAGCTCTTCAAGACATAATTCGAGATTTGGACACACATTTTGCTCTTAAAACTCAGGATCTGTTAACTACTTCCTAGGGTTTGAAGGTCATAGAGATCCCACTGGTATATATCTTACTCAATCCAAATACATTTTGGATTTATTGAAAAAGGCAACAATGCAAGATTGAAAGACCTATGCAACTCCATTTCCTTGACTAATGAGGGTGATATGTTTTCTGAGTCATCTCTCGATAGAACTATCATTGGTTCTTTTCAATATTTGACCTATACTCAGCTAGACATTGCATTTTTAGTAAATAAATTGAGTCAGTTTTTGTCCTCACCTAAGCAGTAACATTGGTTGATTTGTAAAAGATTGCTTCGGTATCTTAAAGGGACAATTGGTCTAGGCTTGTTATTTGTTCCATCTCCTAATTATCAGTCTTTAACAGTCTATACGGATGTTGATCATGTGGGTTGTAAGGTAACTAGACGGTCTACCAGTGGGTTGTGTGTCTTTCTTGGAAAAAATTTATTGGTTTGGGGCTCTAGCAAACAACCTGTAGTGGCCACGTCTGCTGGTGAAGTCAAGTATAGGGCTATAGCACAAGGGGTGACTAAGGTCTTGTGGCTTAAATCTCTATTTTCGGAGTTAGGTTATCCATGTATGAATACGCCAATTCTTTGGTGTGATAACCTAGCTACTAAAAGCATTGCTGTAAATCTTGTGTTCCACTCTCAAACCAAGCACATTGAGATTGGCGTGCATTTTGTAAGAGAGAAGGTTGAAAATGGTGATGTTGGCATTCAATATATTCCCACTCTTCATCAAGTGGCTGATAACTTCACTAAAGGGTTGTCAAAGGATAGATTTTTGTTTTTGTGCAACAAGCTGGGTCTCAAGCTATCACCTATGTATCACAACCATGTTGTTGTTCCAGATAGCCTACAGATAGTATATAGCCTTTCTCTCTGTCATCTACTATGTAGTTTGATTTGAGGGGGAATGTGGAAGGAATAATCTGTCGATAGTAGGAGTTTGGTGTGCTTGCTGATGTAGCAGATTAATGTTATGTTATTTCTATCTGTTGTATTTGTTATAATCTTGTTAGGTTGTTAGGCGGTTAAGACTAAGTATATAAGCTTAGTCTCATTTTTAGTTCATGTTGTGGTTGTTATTGTTTTCTTTCTAACCAATAAAGTTTGCGAGGTATTCTTTCTTCTCTCACAGTTTTCTTCTTCTTCTCATCACGAAGCTCTTGCTTCCAAAACGAACAACACAAACTGAGAGGTTCTTTTATTAAACAATGAAGCATAAAAAATAGCTCTTTTAAAACCCCAATCTTGCAAGGCAGATCTTAATTTTGTGTACCAAGGTCTAGGGGCTTGTTTAAGCCCATAATGAGAATTTTTCAATCGACATACATGAAGGAAATTGAGAACTCACAAACCCCTCAAGCTGAGCCATAAATATTTCTTCATTTAGATCACCATTAAGAAATGCATTATTCATGTTAACTTGTTGAATATCCCAAACAAATGTAATGGCTAAGGAAAACAAAACTCTAATAGTAGGAGCCTTGACAATTGTACTAAATGTTTTAGCATAGTCAATTCCATGATTTTGAAGGAAACCCTTAGCTAAGCCAAGCCTTATACTTAACAATAGACCCATCAAGATTGTATTTAATTATGAAAACCCACTTGCAGTCAATAAGGTTCATATCTGGAGAAAATGGAACAAAATCCCATGTCTGATTACGATGAAGGGCAGAATACTCTTCCTGCATAGTTTTAACCCAACTAGAGTCTAATAAAGCGTTTTGAACAGAATTGGGTTCTAAGGAACTCACTAAGGCATGAGGAGAAGTAACAACAAGCTGCTTGGATTTAGATCTAGTGACCAATATAATGAACAGAAGGTGCTAGAGCAGCTTTATACTTGGGTAGTTTAGATGAAACAAGTGGCTGATCAATGTTAGCAGGTAAAGAAAAAGAAGTATCAGTGTTAGTGGATAAGGAATGACTAGAAGAAGAATCATCAGATACTGAAGAAGATCAGGGTGGGATAGAGGGTTGTGCTATTTGAGGAGTGAAAGAACTAGAAGGAAAGGAAGGAAGATTGAAGAAACGTAGTGGACTGCCCATTAGACACTGACTGAGGGGAACAAGAAGAAGAAGAAAGAGAAGTAGAACACAGATGAGGAAAGGGAAATTCCTTTGGATTAAACTGCACATGTCTTAACACATAGATTCTTCTTGAAGGATGTAAACACTTATACCCAGCTTGAACATGGTTATAACCAAGAAACACACATTTGGTAGAGTGAAAATTGAATTTGTGCTTGTTATAGAGTCGAAGAAAAGGAAAACAAGCACACCCAAAGGGCTACAGTTGTAAAGAATTTCAAATGGAGATTTGAAGTTGAGAGGTGAGGCTGGTAATAAACTTTTAGTGTAGACAACAGTTTGAAATGCTTCTACCCTAAATTTTAAGGGCATGTGAGCATGAGCTGTTATGTAAGACCCATCTCAGCTATATGTCAATGTTTTCTTTTAGTTACACCATTTTGTTGGTTTGTGTAAGGACAAGTAAACCTAGGCTGAATGCCACAAGCATGAAGATAAGGTAAAAAGGTCTTTAAGTTTAGATTGACATGGTAGCTCTGCAAATTTGTGGAAAGTTTTGAAAATGGTCAGGGCATCAAACTTGAGTTTCAAGGAATATATCCATGTATACCTAAGGTGAGCATCAACAAAGATGATATAATAACAATACCCCGTAGTAGAAAGAATAGGTGAAGGGACCCCACAAATCCGAATAAACCAATTGTAAAGGTTTCTTTGCATTAATTTGGCAACTAGCAAAAGGAAGCTGATGCATTTTGCCCAATTTGAAAGAACCACATAATGAAATACCAGAACAAGAGCAAGGAACATTGTTTTTATTCAAAACAGAGTGAAGTACATGAAAGGAAGGATGCCCTAACTTGGCATGCCATTGCTAACATATCTTGTTGACATTGTCTACTTTTACACCAGAGGGCACATTAGAAGTCACATTGACAGAGGACATACTCTGTCCTTTACATTTATTAGAAGAAGACACACTAGCAAACACATGAGCAGCAGATTTTCTGGACTTGATAGAAGACACAGCCTTGGATTCAGCATGAGCAAATGATGGAGCCAGCTGGTAGAGTCCATCTTTAAGGATCCCTCATATTAGCACCAGCCCTAAATCCTTGTCCTTAATCAAATAAGAATTAGAGTGAAACTTAGCAATCACATTATGATCCTTATGTTAGGAACCTAGGGGTATATGGGACAAATGGGGCTATAACTAACAAAGGGTTGTGTTGTAAGTGGTTAGGGGGCTAGGAGTTAGTTGAATGATTGTTAGGGAGTCAGGAGAGAGTCTATAAGAAGGCTTGTGTAATAGCTGAAGGGATTATCCAATAATACATGAATGTTTTCCATATTCTCTCTCTCTAGTCTATCTTTATCCAATTCTTCATACGTCTCTCTCTATTCTTTTCTCTCTCTCGTTCTTCCTCTTTTTGTTATGTTTCCCTCCCCATTTTGTTCTTCTTCTTCTTCTAAATTCCTATTCAAACCCTAGAAAACCCTAGGGTCTTAACACCTTAGTAAGCTAAGAAACACTAATAAGGTTCTTCTTCATATTAGGAACATGAAGCACATTAGGTAAAGAAATGATAGAAGTGGGAGTAGTTTGGGTATGCAATTGACTAAATCCAATATTAGAAATGGGAAGCTTCTTACCATTACCCACTGCAACTTTGTCATTACCATTGTAGGGAGAATGAAGGGAAAGGTTGTTAAGACTTGAGGTAATGTGGTTTGTGGTTTTGGAGTTTACAAACCAAGATGGTTCTCCATTATAGGAATCATAGGATGAAAATAGGAGGATTGGGACTGTGTCTCTAAAGGTTGTGACAAATAATCATAGTGAGTTCCAGGTGCATGCCCTAACTCAGTCAAGAAAGCCTCATTAGTACCAGTGGGATTAGCTACAAACGCCTGTGGATTAGACTGCAATACACCCACCACCTCAACCAAATTGTTGAATTTTTGACTTGAGACACGCCAAAAGTTTCTGTCGAATCTATGATAACATCTATCCACATGGTGATTGGGTTTCCCACATAATTGACAGTATATCCTTCTACCTGATGACCTACCACGGCCTTTTTCTCCTCTAAACCCACCTCCACGTGGAATAGAACCTCGTCTATTGAGGAAACCACCTCTATTAGAGGCACTCCCATTTCTAGACCGTTAAGATACAAGATTGACACAAAATCAAGACCATAAACAGGCGAACTAGACGTATTTTTGTCTGCCAACCTTTGCTCCTGCATTAGTAACAAATATTGAACTTTTTCTATGTTAATCTCATCCATCTGATATGTAATAAGACTCACAACAATTTCATAGTCATTATCCAAGTCATTAAGAATTGCCATCAACAAATCTTTATCATTTTACTGTTCTCCAATAGTAGCTAGAGCATGTCCTATGATCTTGGTTTTCAAAATGTAATCATTAACAGACAGATCATACTTCTTTATAGATCTTAGCTGTTACTTCAATTGAAAAGATTTGACAACAGTTTGTTGTGAGAAAAGATTCTCAAGAATTGTCCATATCTCGGCAGATGACTCACAATGAATCACCTATGCAAGAACATCTTTCTCTACAGTATAAAATAGTCAACCTAGCAGCAGTTGATCTGATCTGATCAAGTTCAGATACTCAGGATTCACGACTGGAGCATCGCGATCGAAGGTGGCATTGGAGATGTACTTCGATGGTGGCATTGGAGGAGGAAATTTGTTGATGAAAGGTAGTAGATTGAACACCCTAATTGTGGCTAGAATTTGCGCCTTCCAGAAAAGATAATTTTCGGAATCCAATTTAATCAGTATAAAATTGAATGCCTTTGCCACTGTTGAGAAATCAGATTGTGTGGCCGAAGATAGAGCAGAAGAAGAAGAAGAACTAAACTCCTGAATAGAGGCCATTGACGCTAGTCTAGGGGCTCTAATACCATGAAACAAGAGCTTCACGATGAGAAGAAGAAGAAAACCGCGAGAGAAGAAAGAATACCTCGCAAACTTTATTGATTAGAAAGAAAACAATAATAACCACAACAACATACAACAACAACAATATATCCAGCCGTTATTCCACTATGTGGGGTTGGCTACATGAATTCTAGACTTCTATGTGGGTTACATCCTAACAGATAGTTTGTCTAGAATTCATATTTGGATCCGACTAGGTTTTACGCTGGCTGTCGGCTACCTAACGCAACCCTCCTCCTTTATCCGGGCTTGGGACCGGCAGTGGATAATATCCCCTGGCGGAGTAATGATGAAATGAAGTTTGAACACCATCTTCACATGAAGAAATTTCATGAGATGGTGGTGAATGAGGATAATTGATATAGTTGTGTTCCATAACTTAGTTGACATGGTGAAACCAACAAGTATAATATGGAAACACAACATAATAATAACCACAACATGAACTGAAAATGAGACTAAACTTATATACTTAGCCTTAACTGCCTAACAGCCTAACAAGATTATAACAAATACAACATATAGAAATAACATAACATTAATCTGCTACATCAGCAAGCACACCACACTCCTACTATCGACAGCTTATTCCTTCCACCAATACAAACAATATTAGTAATCTGCATATTAGGAAATCTGTCGTCTTCTAACATAGATTATAAAGTATCTCTAGCTTTATTTTTCACATGTATTTTATCTTATCCATCAAAGCAAATGTCTTCAGCAAATAGTCTTAGCTTCTCCCACACATATTTCTACTTTGTGATACGTGTCTTTAGTAGCACATATATAAGCAGTGGGATTTTTTTTTCTTCTCTAAAACCTTCCATAAGCCTTCTTTGGTTGGGTATTTTGTCTTCTTTGGTTGGGTATTTTGTCTTAATATTTCTCTAAACCTATAAAGACTGTAAATTCTTTTGTTTTTCTCTAGACCTTTCCATCAAGCTCTTTAGCAAGTATATAGCTTCCAATATTGGCCTACCAAGCGTGAAATAAAATTGATTTTTCAGGCACCTTAGTTTGTCTTATTAGACTTTGTTTAATCACCATCTCTCAAAGCTCCATGGCATTGATCATTGGCTTGATCTCTATATAATTTCCACAACTTTGAATATCTTCTTTGTTCTTATAAATAGGTAATACAGTCCTCTATTCATTTGCATCCTCCTCTATTTAAGGATCACATATAATAATTTCATGAGCCACATAATGCCTTTTTTCCCCATGCATTTTCATGCTTCGTTCGGAATATTATATGGTCCAACTGCTTTATTTTTTTCATCTTTTTTATGGCTTGGTTCTCTTTTTTCAAGCAAATACATCTAGAGAACGTATAATTCATCTGTTTTTTTTTTTTTTCCTCGAAATTACTGAGACTTGCGTCATCTTGCTGATAGAAGTTTCATATTGACAACAAAGGGTGACAGCTAACAGCAACAACATACTAAGCCTTTATCCCACTATGTGGCTGCTCTGGTATTTTGTTTCATGAACAGAACTCAAGGCCCTGTTACCTGTGCTATCCTTAATTTGATTCCATTTATGCTACCTAGTACCTCCCTTTGTCAGATTTTTTCCATTCAGTTTTTGTTCCTTTTGTTTCTTAAAACATTGAGTTTCTGTGCCCGAGTTTATTATGTAATTCTATAGATATCTTAGTTTAGTTTTCTTCCACCAGCATAGCCACGGAAAAAGTAGTTATCCTGGAAGTAATATTTCATGATTCCTACACTTTTTCTATGTAAATAATCTTTCCTTCTCTTAAAGCTTCATCTGATAGTTTTAGCATTCACTTTTCAGGGTCTATGGTTTGGCGAGGATTCTTCTCTATGGATGTTGCCATGCATGAATGATGATCTTGTGAGTTTGCTAAGAAGAAAGGGAGTTTCTAGCGTCCAACAACTACTGGATCTTTCCAAGTCAACGTTGCATGCTCTCATTGGAAATTCAACTGCTTCAAGATTATATCAGGTGCATGAAGTATATAACATTGTTTCACCATGGTCTTTTACGCAGAATTTGTGAGATTTGTTCTTATTCAGTTGGGTCAATGAGGAAGTTGAAGATCTTCATCCAATGTTGAAGTCAAGATAATTGTCTATAAGATGAATTTTAAATCATGAGGCTGGGGAACCTTGATTTGGATGTCTGTATGGACTAGTTTTGAAGACTGGATTGTAGGAAACCCCCATCTTCATTGATACATGAATTTTGCATTAGTTCTTCGACCAGGTAAGGCCCCATTTTTCTACCAGAAGTACAAGATACAAAAATAAGTTAGAATATCTATGTTGCATCGGATTTTTATGTGAGGGGTCAACTATCAAAAGATTTTTTTATTAAACAAATACTATGAAGTTAGGGGGATAACATGAAAGATCTTCATACAATTTGTATATAGTCTGAGACCCCTACATTTTGAATGGTTTATTTTAGAATAAAAATGAGCCAAAAATGGATTGATTAGACCTGTACAGATATGTCTTGTGACATTTGCTGATGTCATGTAGTAGATGAAGCTAAAGTAGCTGTAAATTCTAATTTAAAACTTTGGGGAAAAGTTGAAAATTTAGGGGGCAACCGGCTTACTAATAAAAGGTAGGCACGAATGAGGAGGTCATAGTAATAGTCAAAAACTCCAAAAAAGTAATTAACTGTGACACCCAAGGCACAAATCATTTATTCTTAAATCATTTTGTTAAATCAACTTGGACTAAGTACAGGGATGTTTTTTTCTTGAGCCAACCGTAAATGCACTTATTCAGGATAAAATCAATAGTACTTGATTGAAGATGGTTTGGGCGCCTAGAATGAAGAAAAAGATACTGAACTTTATTTGGATTTAGATAAGACATGGTGTATAGCATTTTGAGAAGTACAATATTCATCAAAGTCCATCGACCAACAGAGGATCTGTGCATCTCGTTAGCTAGTTGACAAAATACATAGAGTCAAGTTCAATGGTTAGGAGACTGGGAGTTAATTTAGCATTAGTAAACTTTGGCATGGTTTGTGCCCCAATTGGAATATACGTCTTCAGTTCTTCAATATCCACTGGGTTACTCAGACTTCAATATCCACTGGGTTACTCAGACTTACACTCATTAAATAGCCTCCTCTAAAGTATGTCATTTTTTAAGAAAAATGTAAATATACGAGGGCGTTACCTATATCTATTTGAGGTACCTATTTGATAGGGATATTTTGATATGCTCTCTAACTTTTGTTTTTAAACAAGATTTAGATTAGGTTTTAGCTTGTTTTGTTGGTTCTGTTTTGATTTATCATAGTTGTTTAGATGATAGAATTATATTTGATAGCTTTAAGGCATGTAATGTAATCTTCCATTTAACTTTGGATGCTTGAATAATGTTATTTCCTCTTCTTGAGTTTCTCTCTCTCTCTCTCTCTGTCTATGCTTTTTTCTTCTCCTTGGCTTCTTCTCTTCTCCAGCTGCTGCGTAATCAAATTTGATCTTCAACTTTGTCTTCATTGCTGTCCCCCATCACTATTACTTGTATAATCTTTCAAACTTCTGTAATCTCCTGTTCATTATACAGCAACTATGATGAATATTGAACTTATTAGAATTTGCTTATTAACACTTTATGGCAATTTTAATTATTGTGTGAAGGAAAGTGAGAGTGGATGACTTACTGTAGATACTAACAATTTATTTCCATTTAGACTTTTGTGAGTTCTTGCCTCAATTTTTGCGAAGCAGTATATATCAATGTTCCTAGTCAGTGATTTAGATGTGAGCTTGTACTTACCTCTCCGTTGATGCTCACTCCCTATCTAGTAACTTTGCATGTGTGTATTTTCCTCTGTTAGTTCTTAAATATGCCCTATTGCAAAAAATTCACCATATTAGGATTGCCTTTTCTTCCCCTGACCGATCATGTTTGCTCTCAAATGGCTGTTCAATTCTATACTCAATTTCTCAGGACCTAGAGCATTTTCCCCGTGTCCAAGTTAGATTGAAAATTCAGAAAAGGAATCCTGATGCTGGGGAAGCTTCCAATCTGAATGTTCGACTGGAAAAATTAAATTCCCGCCGCAAAACATCAAGAGCTTTTGCCCCTCGATTCCCAAAGGTGATTTTTCATCCTCCCTACATCCCGATCAGAAACAAAACTAAGTTTGACATTTAATTTTATTTTTTCTTCCAGTTCAAAAATGAAGCATGGTGGTTAGTTCTTGGCAATACCTTGACATCTGAACTCTATGCTTTAAAGAGAATTTCTTTCTCTGATAGATTGGCCACCCACATGGAGTTGCCATCAACACCAACTGCTATTCAGGTTTGAAAAAAAAAAAAAAATCGTATTTCTGAGCCTACCGGACGTAAATGAGCCTTGTATAACTAAAACACATTGTATTATGTTTGCCAGGGGCTGAAGCTGATTCTAGTATCAGATTGTTACCTTGGATTTGAGCGAGTTTACTCCATCGGGGAACTTGCAGAACCTTGATTAACTGGAAGCTGCAATTTGGGTAAGATTTGAACATGCCATAGGCCAAAATTGACACACTTAATTACATCAGATCATCCGTGTTCAGATCCAGATTAGTGAACATTACCATAAGATTGTTCATTTCTGTATCAGCAATTGACTTCATAAGTAGATGCAGGATTAGCCTTTTCAGATGCTGATTAATCTGTCATTCCTATAGACCGCATCTTCCAAATGGGTTCATGAAGTAATTGGATTTTTGTATCTATGTCCCGAAATGGGTAAACAATTAATCGATTTATTATCGAAGGAATTGTATACTTACAGCATGAAGTTTTCCGACACGCTCTCTGCATAGGAGCTGATCCTTGCCAAAGATATGAACCTAGATATGGTGATTGGAGAGCTAGAGTGAATGTAGGTGATCGATCCCATGTAGGGAGATTAAGGCTCGCGATGATGATGATAATGAGGACTACAACAATCAGGAGAATTGTACTACTAGTTGAGCCCAAAAATGAGTGACCAAGAAAGGATAGAAATTAATAAATCTAGAGCAAGATAATGACTTTTCCGTCCTTTTCTCTGATCTCACGTTTATAAGGGATCCGAGAAAACTGTGAACTGGATTTCAGGTTAGGTAATCCTCCTCTATTCAGGCTTTGAATTGTGTTGTTCTAATATTGAAGAACCTTTACCTTCCATCTTCCAACCAATAATATCACCTTAAAGATGAAGAAGGTAAGAGTCATGATTGGAAACCTCTAGGAAAATCCTTTTCTGCAAGTTGAACGTATGTATTAATGCTCGGTTTGCTGCTTCTCTCCTAGCCTGCATTGAAACAATGCTCGAGACAAAAACAGTTGGCTTGGGTTAGGGTTGAGCTGCTTGTGTTTTCTTGATCAAAGACATCAATCATATCCACAAATTTGCTTATAAATATGGGCATTTTGTTACATCTCTATCCATTGTCCCAAGAGTTCTGCAAGTTGAACGTATGTATTAATGCTCGGTTTGCTGCTTCTCTCCTAGCCTGCATTGATACAATGCTTGAGACAAAAACAGTTGGCTTGGGTTAGGGTTGAGCTGCTTGTGTTTTCTTGATCAAAGACATCAATCATATCCACAAATTTGCTTATAAATATGGGCATTTTGTTACATCTCTATCCATTGTCCCAAGAGTAGCCAGCACTCAATTGCATAATTAATAGACTTTTATTGACCCCACAGTGTGTTCCACCAACTCTATTTATATTGCGGGCAAAAAGTAGATTCCTTATTTAAGTTCATGCTCCGTACACATGGCCTGCGAGCCTGGGTCGTGGGTGCACCATAAGTGGCACGGCCCGTTGTAAGGTCAGCCCATAGGCCTCGTCCATGTTTAGCTTTTCAGGCTCTTCGCCCTGGGGCAATGCCCAGTCGAATGCGTGTATCAAAGTCGCTGTCACGAGCTGAACCATCCGAAGCCCAAGGCTCATCCCCGCGCAGATCCGGCGCCCTGCCCCGAACGGTATGACTTCAAAGTCATTTCCCCTGACATCGGCATTGGGCCTCTCCCCGCCGGGCAAGAAGCGTTCTGGCCGGAACTCCAGCGGATCGGCCCATGCCTCCGGGTCACGGGCGATGGCCCACACGTTCACCAGAAGAGTTGATCCTTTTGGGATGAAGTAGCCGTTGATCTCGCAGCTCTCGGCCGCCATTCGAGGGAGGGAGAGTGGAGTTGACGGGTGGAGGCGGAAGGTTTCCTTGATGATGGCCTGGAGGAAGGTTAGTTTGGGTAGGTCTGGCTCGGTAACCACCCTGTTTCGGCCCACCACTGAGTCCAGCTCTATTTGGGCCCGGGCCAGAATCTTTGGGTGCCTAATGAGCTCCGCCATGGCCCACTCTACGGTGCTAGCAGATGTGTCCGTTCCTGCTGTGAACAAGTCCTGCACAGTGTCGATTGGGAAATTAAATTGAATTTGAATAAATTTTTATACATTAGAAGCATGTGGGGAGTAGAGGAGAGAGGGCGCACCAAGAGCAATGCTTTGATTTCGGTGTCAGTGAGCCTCCCCCCTCCCTCACCGTCGGTGTCAACATCCTTGAGCGAAATCAGAGTGCTCAACAAGTCCGTATGCTTCTGACCGCCGCCGGGGTGGCGCTTGTGCTCCTCGAGAATGCCGGTGAGGAAGACGTCGAAGCGGCGGTGGAGCTTCTTCATCTTGGCGGCGACGCCCTGGAGGTCGAGCCACTCGAGCGCCGGCACGAAGTCGCCGAGGTTGAAGACTCCGGCGAGCACCATCAGCTCCACCACCATCTGCTTGAACTCGTCGACGCCTCCGCCGCTGTCGTCGTCGCGGAACACTCTCCGGCCCAGCATGACCCGGCCTAGCGCGTTGGTGGCGCAGACCGTCAGTGTTTGCCCTAGGTTCACCGGCCGCGCTTGACCCGCACTCGCCAGCCCGCGCGTCAGTACCCCAACCTCCTCCTGTTCACACCTTTTTTAATCTCAGCCGTCGGTTTCACACCCCGTACGTCCATTTTAACTTTTTTTCCCAATCATATTCAGTACTCGCCTGATGCCTCCAATGCTTTTTAACCCAAATTGTTTGTAAAAAAACAACAAAATGGAAAGGGCTCTAGTGGTAGTGGTGGGGAACTCTACTTTTATAATCCGTCAAAAGACGTGAGGGACGTAACATTAAAAAAAAAAAAAAATCAAGTTTATTGCATATATATTATATATATTTTGATGATATTGGTGTATTGATATATTATATTATATTATATTATAAAAATTATGAAAATATATTAATAATTTGAAAATTATGAAAATATAATAATAATAATAATAATAAAAATTATGAATAATTTCAACTTGTATCAATAATTTCAGTTTGGAACGTGTTAAAAAAATTATAGAAAAAATTTCATAATTTTTCGTAACAAAAAAAATTATAATATGTAATTAGTTTAAAAATATATGGTCTAAGAATGTATTTAAAATAATAAAAAATTTAATTTATCATATAAAAAAATTAAAAGTAGGAGAATTAAATTATGATTTTTGGCCAATATAACATTTATGGACCTGGAACTGGTAAGAAGCCTGCAGTAAGTGTTTAATGGTCCCTGGAGATTATTTTAGAAGGAATTTAATAAAAAAATATCATAATTAAGTGTTTAAATAATATTTATAAAAATGATGATATTATAATTAAAATAGAGAAATATTCCTAACATTTTTACTGTTACGTAATCATCAAAGGAAAAGATATTGAGACAGCAAATATTTGCAAAGGACATAAATTATAAAACACCAAATTTGTCTTTAAAAATAAAAATTAAATACAATTATAAAAAAAATGAATTTTTGTCTTCTTTTTAGATAAATATCATAATTGAGTGTCTAAATAATATTTTTATTTTTAATTTTTTTAGTTTTTAATTAAATGAAATACATGAAAAAGTATAATAATAATAATAATATAACTATAAATACTATATACGTATACTCCGTGCTGCTAGTAGATAGAGAGAGAGAGGGAGATTGATTTGACTGACCTGTCGGACATGGCGGAAGTCGTCCAAGGCCTTGGCGGAGAAGAGGTGTACGGAGCAGATTTTCCGGAGCATGCGCCAACGCGGGCCGTACGGCGCGAACACCAGGTCCTGATAGTTGTAGGCAATATGCTTGGCGCCGGAGTTGGGCGGGCGGCTGGAGAAGTTAGCGTCATGGGTCTTCAGGAACTGCGCGGCCGCCGACGCCGACGCCGCTACCACCACGTGCACCATGCCCAGCCGCAGGTGCATGAGCGGCCCGTACACCCGCGCCATGGCGGCGATCGTCTGGTGCGGCTTGGTGCCCAGGTGCGGCAGGTTGCCGATCACCGGCCACGGCTTCGGCCCCGGGGGGAGCGGCCGGCTGTGGCGGCCCCGCAGGCCGAGCAAGCAGTAGAGAAAGCAGGCGGTGGCGAGAGAGTAGAGAATAAGAGCGAGGGGAGTCATAGTGATACCGTTTGGTTTGGTAAAAGGCTCTGTTTTCTTAATCACAAGAGGGGCTTGTTTGAATATATATATACATAAAGACAAAGAGGGACGAGGTTAGATCGCAATAGAAGTTGCAAATCTACCTTTTTTACTTTTGTTTCAAAGCACGTGAGGAGGAGACTTGTGGTTGGAGGGGGGGCGGCGTGGAAGGGGGAGTAGCAGTCGATGGTTAGGTGGCACGTGCCATCCACTCTGAGTCTCAGCTTCGCCAATTGCCACTAATTATTGATCTCCACACCTCCAATATATATATATATATATATATATATATATCTCATTCGAATAAATAAAATGACTACTAGTATAAAAAAACACAGTTAAAAGCTTTCTTTTAATGCTTGCTGGCCTCAATTTCATCTGATTCTCGGTTTGCTATTATTATTATTATTGTTAGTTTAAAATCAAATTTATAGAATAGTGGTTGGTTGTTGACTTTATGGTGAAAGATCACAATCAGTTGCCTGTCACTGTTTATTTTCTTTGTTAAGTGATCAATTAAATCCCACATCTTCATCATCAGACTTCACTGGTAATAACTCTGTTTGGTTAGGTAGTGTTTGCTAATTAAAATATAAATTAAAAGAGTTAAGATATAAATATATTTTAAAAATTTATTTTTTTTAATATATTTGTTAAATTTATTTAACAACTTTTAGAGACGAAATCACGTGATTTCTATCTGATATTTTTTAGATATATTTATCTCTCTCATTCAAACTAACAAATGGTCCATATGTTTTATAAAAGCATTCTAAGAAATTTAATAAACAGTTTGATAAAAATTTTAAAATACTTTACAGACTTCTTGATCATTTCATGTCTTAATCCGAAAAACATTTTAGCATTCTCTTAATACAAAATTATTTTACTCATTTTAACAAATGCCATCTAAAACTGAAAGTTGATTTTAAAGATCTACTATTTTCATAATTTAATGTACTTACTTACAGAAATAAAAATTAATGTATTGAATTTCATTGCCAAGTTGCTCAACCAAACGCCAGGCCCAAACTGTCCCAATCCGGACAATGAAAGTTAGAGCATTGGTCTTGGTCTGGGCCCGGGCCCGGCCCCGCCCAGCCCAAGCATACCTACCTTACTCCAATCGAGAATTTGCAATTAGCTAGGGCTTAAACATATATATGCCCTTTTTTTTTTCCTTTGCTGGGTTTAATTAAAAAGATCAAAAAGACCTAAGTAGCCAACTGGATGTATATATCATTTAATTTTCAAATTGCTACTGCCATAATTAATTCAGATTGTGACAGAATCTAGGACGCCCATTCTGTCACCATCCTATCGCCCCCACAGATCAATTCAGATTGGAAGTATAATTTATTCAATTTTCATTTGATATTGTAATAAATGCATCCACTTCTTTAGGGTGAGGTCTTATGAAAATTCAATGCTGCACCGCTCCACCGGGCCAGCAGCGGCGAGTTACGTGTCCTGTGGCAGGCATCCCTCCCCTCCCTCTCTCTCTCTCTCCCCCTTAACTTTTCTTTCCAGAGCTGTAAAAAGACTACAACAAACCGAAAACATAACAAAAAATATAAGGAATGTTAATAAAAATTTTATTTAATTTTTTTATTATTATTAAATATATATTTATTAAAAGTTTGATATTTTTATTTTTTAATATTCTTTATATTCTCAACCTTTAAAAACTCAAAATATAACCAAAACTTATTTAATGGTGATTTAAAGTTAAAAATTTGACTATTTTTCATGAAGGAACTTTCTCATTTAACAATTCTAGAATAAAATTTTAAATTTATATATTATTTATGTGTATATTTATTAGGCTTAAAGATTATTTTATAATCTTTTTTATTTGTAATGACTCAATGAAATATATTAATATATGTTAAAACTGAATTAGAAGCCAGAGTGAGGACACACCGGAGACACCGAAAAGATGCAGCAGGATACGCTCGAGGAGATGAGGAGGTGTTGGAGAGAGAGAGAGAGAGAGAGAGAGAGAGAGAGAGAGGAGATGCCAGAGTAGACGCCACAAAAAGAGAGGAGTCGCCGAAGGAGACGAGGAGACGCCAGAGAGATGCAGGAGACACCGGAGTCTACGTCTCTCTCTCTATATATATATATACACACACAGAGGAAGAGAGAGAGGAGGGGCACTCCGGCCACGTGGAGAGCCTCTATTGGCCACACTTCCAAAATCAAACTGTCAATACAATGCATACAAGACAAAAGCCAGAAAACAGAGGAAAATACAACTATAGGAAACCATTGAACACTACTACTTCAACACCAGCACCAGAAACACAGACTCTTCATTCATCCATTTCGTCGTCTTCATCTTCGATTTCTTTGATCCTCGTCTTCTTTATTGCCCGGGCAGCATCACTGTTCCTCGGTCCATTGGATATCTGAATCAGTATATCCGATTTCTGCCCGGTGGCTGCATTGACAAGCCCTCCATTCTTCTCAACCCTGTATATCAATTCCTTCCTGTTGTATGCAGCATCTATGTAAACAGTTGTGTTTTCATCAAGAGTTGACATCCCTCGTACATCTCTTTTACACCTCGAAGAATGCTAATCGTATCTACAACACTAGGTTCGGCCACATAAACTTGTTGGAACCGTCTCTCAAAAGCAGCATCTTTCTCCACATACTTCCTGTATTCCTCAAGAGTTGTAGCACCGATGCATCTGAGTTGGCCCCTAGCAAGCATTGGCTTGAAGAGGTTAGCAGCATCCATGGACCCTCCTGTTCGACCGGCGCCCAGAACAAGGTGTATCTCGTCAATAAAAAGAATCACTTTCCCTTCAGCGTCTTCCACTTCTTTCAACACAGCTTTCAATCTTTCCTCAAACTCTCCGCGATACTTTGCTCCCGCAACTAATGCCCCCATATCTAATGCTATAAGCCTCACATCAGCGAGATTACTAGGAACATCCCCTCTAACAATTCTCTGCGCTAAGCCTTCAACGACTGCAGTTTTACCCACACCAGGCTCTCCAATAAGAACTGGGTTGCTCTTGGTTCTTCTTGACAAAATCCTAATAACCCACCTAATCTCCTCATCCCTCCCGATGCCCGGATCAAGCTTTCCAGCCTGCACAACAAGGTCTCTGCCGTAAGTCTTCAGAGCTTGGAATTTAGTGTCCCCAGCAGCACTTTCCACTTTCCTTCCTTGCTTGCCACGGACCTTCTCCACCTCTGTTTTCACCTTTGCAGTACTGATCCCTGCTTCCTTGAGAAGATCCCCAATTTGGGAATCTTCCAAAAGGCCAAGGATCAGTTCAATGGCTAATTGCGTGTCACCTCTCAATTTCTGTGAAGATTGCGCCCGTCGAAGCACCTTAATGAGAGAAGTGCTTGCAGGGATTTCATCCGGGGGAGGGCTTTGCGTGGGGAGTTTCTTCAATGCCTGATTGAAGACCCTCTCAACTGATTTTGCAGCTTCTTCACCACCACCAGCATTGGCAATTGCTTGCCAGAAAATACCATTCGGATCGGAAATCAAAGCCGTGGCTAAATAAAGCGGAGCGAACTGTACATGCCCGGCGTTCGCAGCCAACACATAAGACCGGGCAAGAGCCTCACGAGTGAACTTGCCCCGATACATGATCTATTCTTGAACCTTAAATAGAAAACTCTAATAAGAACATAATTCAAATACCCATAGATGATTTTATTCTTGAAGCTGAAATAGAAAACTCTAATAAGAACATAATTCAAATGCCCACGGACGAAATTTTGCATCCAGTCCTGAGACCCTAACATGATTCATGATAATTTTTACTTGACTTTGAAATAGTACATTAAATACACGTTTGTTAAAATAAACAAAATAAGAGATATTAAGATAAGATTTGAATACTTTTCGAATCAAGATAAAGAATGGTTAAGATAAAGTTATGAAGTATTATTTTCATATGTTTGTTAATGTATATAATATTAAGGTAAAAGATTTTTTACCAAAATATTCCTATCACCAAATTCATTCAAAATTGTTTGTTAACATCAACAATAAATTTATAAATAAAATAGTATTTTATGATTAATATGAATTGTAAAAAAATAAAAATAAAATTTTATTTTGTAAATCTATGTTTAAAAATAGATTTAAAAAGAGTTGAAAATAAGAATAATTATTGTTAGAATTACAATAATTATAGCTAGATAATTAAAAATGGCCAAAATATATTTTCATAATAGATAATAAAATATAATTAATTTAAAAATTAGTGAAAGGAATTATATTAGTTAATAAAATATATAAAGAGTAAGAGAGAGAAATTTAAATTTTAAAAATCAATTAAAAGAATAATGTCATTTAAATTTTAAAATTTGTCAAAACAATAACAATTTAAAAAATGTATTAAAAAATATTAATTATAAGACTTAAATAAATAATTTTTTAATAAATTTAAATCTTTAAAATATATTAAATTGCATTAACTATTCTACAAGAAACATATAAGTAATTGAGACTTATCATAAAAGAGTCAAATAAATTTATAAGAGAGAATATCAGATAAATTTATCTTCAAAGAGGGAGATAAGAGATCACTTGAGAGTTTTTTCGAAAATGGTCATATAAATTTAACAAACATATTAAAAAGATCAAACACCTAGAATATTTCTCATATTTGATATTTTTTCTCCCTTATTTTGCTTAACAAACACCTCCTAAATAAGGAATTGATTCACACTATTTCATAACTTTGTCAAATTCAGTCCAAAAATCATTCAACACTACTCCAAGGAAAAAAATAAAAAAATATAGGAAAATGAAAACGTTAGAGAACTTTTTGTACAGAAAATGGTGATGGAATCAACTATCAGGTCTAGAATCATCAATTCAAAAATCAAACAAGTTTGCTGTTAACCTCCAACCCAATGCAAAACAAAGGAACAAAAAATAGGGGGAAACTGAGCTGACCACCCACCCAAACTAGCACCAAAATCCCAGGCTTAGTTCCATAAAAGGATCAAAATACAAGAAAGAACAACATCTTCAAGGAGACTCGAACACTTGATATTGCGAGTTACAATTCAATCAATACGTTCAGAAATCATGAAAAATAACAGTCAAACTGACCTAGAATTATAACAACCAACCTCGCGAAACACACACAACCCATTATCGAAAGCAGCCCAAAGTTCAACAGCATTGATTCAGAAACACGTTCACATAGAGACGAAATAGATGATCCGTTCGGCTTACCTTTAAATGCGAAAATCAAGCACGAATGGAGCGAAGTTAAAAAACGAGATTGAGAACTTGTGGCTTTCGATTGTAGCTGACTCTGCTGCTGCTGCTTCTTCTTCTTCTTTCTGTGTGTTGGAGTAAGAGGGAGAACTGGGTCCGGGTGTATATATAGCCTTCCCAACGCGGCAACGGCCCCGGCTACCCCCTCATGCAGGGGCAAAATAGGTCATTTATGGGGTGGGACCTATTTTGTACCGGCTCAAGGGAGTTGAACTTGGAAAATTCTATTTATGATTATACTTTTTAATTTTTTTTTATAAATCAACATAACTAAAATTTTAATTTTTACTATTTATAATCAAAGTAATTATTTTTTACAATCATCTATATTTTAAACATACCTTCTAAATATCTATCCCACAAAAGACATTCCCCATGTGCAACAAACCCTCTTCACACCACTCTTCACATCTAACCATCTTCAGACCATTGTCATCTCATTGTTGCCAGAGTCGTTTGTCTTGCTCGCCCTCTTCACTGGAGTCCCTCGTTTTCTCGTTTGAATTATAGAAGCCAAATAAGAAAGATTTAAGAAAATTCTATTTGTAGTCAAGTGTTTTGCTCTTCGTGAGATAATATAGTTGCCCATCATCGCACCCGAAGATTTGGGGGCTTTAAAGCACCCAAATCCATGACTTCAAGAAAATATAATTCTCTAGAATCCATGAATTCGGGAAAAATCACATATATATATATATATATATATGTATGGCATATATGTATGTAATATGAAGTTATCTCATAAAATATTATTGCATTTGATTGGGTTTGACCATTTGTAATTCCCACATGACAAGACTCTTTCATTTGAAATAATTTATATACAAAATCATTATATATATATATGTATATATTAGTTTCATAATTGTATACATATAATAATATATATAATAGTATGCAGAACCCATGGGTTCGGGAGAATTGCATTCTCTTGAATTCACGGATTCGAAAAAAATGATTTTTCTCGAATTCATGGGTTCGAGAGAATTGATTTTTCCTGAATTTATAGATTTAGGGTGCTTTCAAAGTTCCCAAACCCTAGGGTTTGCATTCAATCACAAGCATTCGGAGGCATCGAACGGCTCCAGCAACAGCTGGCTGGAATGCCTCCGAATCGCTGCGTTCGAAAGCGATGACCGCCACCGAACCCTGGGATTCGAGGTTTCCTGAACACCCAAAACGTTGGAGTTCGGGCGTTCAAGGGTTCCCCGAACCCCGAGGTTCGAGGAACCCCAAACCGCCCGAACCCTAGGGTTCGAGGTTTCAAGGGACTGAAGGGATATTTTTTTTTTATTATTTTTCAATTAATCTTATTTTTTTAATTCATTCGTCGTGTATGTATATGTAAATTATGTGATTGAACTAGTGATCGATGTTGTAAATTGTGTATTTTCTCGTTGAAACAGGAATATTTGTTATCTTCTTTGTCAAACTCTGGCATAAACATTTGCGGATAATAATCTTCCATCGCTGATAATAACTGATAATTGGCTATGGCGAGGAGAACTGAGTTGAGCAATGTTTGGTGTTAAATAATAGTGACTGCGTAATACTTGATGTTGAATAATAGTGATTGCGCGATGTTCAGTTGTAGGTGAGCAAAGTGGTTGTGGCGATAATGGTTGAGAAAGTGGGTGCACGCACTTGAAAAGTAATTATGAGTGATTGAGTGTTAAATATTTAAATGAAAGACAAATATAAGTTTTTATCTCAAGATATTTTAGAAATTTTAAAAGTAAGTTATGGATAGCAAAAAAAATATGATTATAAATAGGATTTTCTGTTGAATTTTGTGCACTCCTTTCACCTGGGACAAAAGTAGGGGCAAAATGGCCTGTTTTGTCCCAGGTGAAGTAAGTCATCTCAGGGGAGATTAAATGGCTATTTAATCCCATGAATTGAATTTCATTTGATGGTGCGGTGGTCGATTTAATCCTTGTTTAATCCCATGAATTGAATTTGATTAGGTGGTGGATGGTGGCAGCTTTAATCCTTTGTTTAATCCCATGAATTGAATTTCAATGGGTTGACGGGATTAAACAATTCAATTCATGGGATTAAATTAATTCAAGATTTAGAGATATGATTAGTTTTTCTCTTGCGTCTCATCCTTTTATTTTTTAGCTAGAAAATGAAAGGGGCTAAAAAATCAAAAGAATGAGAGACGAGGATGAGAATCTTCTTTTAACAAACCCTAGTTAAACTAGGTATTTAAGAAAGTCCAAACATGTATTAGACATGATGGGCCAAGGCCCTATTCATTTGTAAATTTTTCATCTTGTTTTACTTTTTACTTATTTTGTCAACATCTCATGAATTTTTCCACGAGTGCTAGGTTGCCCCAAAAATTCACAAATTCTTATGGACTCCAAAAATATTTTTTGGTCCTACTAAAAATTTTATAAAACTTCTCTTTTTTCGTGGATCACTTATAAAGGGTGGATAATACTTCGTGGCACAAAAATTTATCTATTTTTCATCAGACAATTAAAATGTTTGATTTTTCATTGCATGTTTATTTTTTAAATATTATATATTTGTAAACTAAATCCGATCTCCTCAGGTTTTAAATTTAGCCAAAAAATTTGATTAATCTAAAAAAATTTTAAATTTTTCACTGCATTTGAATTGTTTAATCCCATGAACCCATTGAAATTCAATTCATGGGATTAAACAAGGATTAAAGTCGCCCCATCCAATAAAATTCAATTCATGGGATTAAACAAGGTTAAGGGTAAACAAGGGGTAAACCCCATCCATTGAAATTCAATTCATGGGATTAAACAAGGATTAAAGTTGCCCCCATCCAATGAAATTCATGGGCCATTGGATGGGGGACACCCATTTAATCTCATGGTGGATGAATAAATGGCTGCCCCTATCCACATCATCCACCCCAAATGACGAAAAATTCTACATTGCTCGAGGGGTTTAGCAAAGGGCTCATCGATTGAGAGCAAAAAAATTAAAATGCTCTCGTCTACTTTATAAATTTATAAAATGAGTTATTACCCTGCTCTCTCATCTTTCTCTTCTCATAGTCGCGATGCGACCACCAAGCACTGTTGTTTTCACGTCGCTGCCATTGTTTCGTCGTCTCGCTGCCATCGCCTCATAGTCTTGTTGTGCCTCACCCAATTGCCTTGTCGACCATCGCTACATCCTCTTACGGTTGTTGTCATTGCCTCGTCGCCTGCAGCCCTATCACGACCATGGGAAAGGAGAAAAGAGAAAGCAGGGCAGTAGACCACTTTGTAAATTTGTAAAGTAGGCGAGGGCATTTTTATCTTTTTACCCCCATTCGATAACCCTTTCTATCAATCTGTCTGGTCCTGTAAAAGAACTCCCCAAATGACTTATTTTGCCCTTGGCAGCCCATCCATATCATCCATCCCAAATGACTTATTTTGTCCTTGGGTAAAGTCACCCCAGGGTGCACAAAATTGAACTCCCTCAAAACCATGTGGCTATAGGTATATGTCTTTCCCAACTTTCCCTCAAAATCGACTATGTGATGTGATAAGAGGAGCGAATTCAAAAATTTATATAGGAGAGATTGAATTTTTTTTAAAAGTGTAAAATTTTATATCACATATTTTGGGATGGATTGTAATTTTTTTTATTTTACTATGTTGTTATTATTTTTTTAATTTTTATATTAAAAATTACTTTTTTCATTAAAAAAATTAATATAAAAATTAATTTTAATTGTGGGTTACCCTAGGCTTCAGTCCAAGGAAGATCACACATGGATCCACCACTGTGTGACATGTAGCTTAAAAATTCTATTCTCGTGACATTTTGGTATTACCAAAATAACCTTAAGAAAAAAAAACCTATTTTTGACGTCTGTTTGCAAAGATAAATCACATCAAATATCACTTAATTTTGGTATCTTTTTTTATTTTAATCACTCAACTTCAATTCTTTACTTTGTGATCATAGAAGTTTGATTTGTTTTGCAATGTGATCACATTTCAGATTTTTCGGCAACCCTTTTGTCAAAGTGGGTGATGTGGCGCTGTTGTGGTGTTGATGTGGCAAAGAATAAAAATTTACTTGTTAATTGTGCAATAACAAATAATCAAAACATGTCACGTGTCAAAACCCCTTTCTTCTTCCCCCTCTCTCATGTTCTCTTCATTAGAATTTAGAGCTCGCGCTTGTACCCTCGTCGTTGCACCCGTCATCGCGCTAACTACTGTCGATCCTCTCTGATGAAGTCACTGTCATCATTCTCCTCTGTTGCGGCTGTCGTGGACACCTCTATGGTCGTTCACCTGCATCACCGTCTCCCCATCAATGCTTTTGTTTGCCACTGTTGCAGCCTTCGCCGACGCCTCCGTCTCCGTTTCACTACACCATCGTCGCCTTCACCTCTGATCACACGTTGTATTGCCACTGCCAACGCTCAAACGAAGAGAAAAGGGAAAGGGTACAAGCGTCGTCGACGCCTTCATCTCTATTCCCCTACACTGCCACTGCAGCTAGCAACCCTCTCATCGGCGTTCACCTCCAAATGCTTCGTCATTGTCTCCGCCTCCAATCACCTACTGTATCACTATTGCCAACGCTAGAATGAGGAAAGAATGAGATAGGGGAAAGGGAAAAGGTTTGACACGTGGCATATTTTGATTGGCTACTATTGCATAATCAACAAATAAATTTTTACTCTTTGCCACATTAACACCACATCAGCACTACGTCACCTACGCCGATGAGGGGTAACTAAAAAATCTGAAATGTGATCACATTGCAAAACAAATCAAACTTTTGTGATCACAAAGCAAAGAATTGAAATTAAGTGACCAAAATAGAAAAGACACCAAAGTTAAGTGATCTTTGGTGTGATTTACCCCTGTTTGCAACCACACATCTTCTCCTCTCATCATTGGTTACCCTCATTCTTTTCTCCATTCATCACTGTTGCCGACTTACTTCCTTAACTACGACACTACCACCATCATCGCCATCACTAGTTATCACGTCACTCTCACCGGCGGCCGCAATGAATGTAGTCACCATCATCGCTCCCGAACCCATCATCGCTCCCGAACCCTGAGGTTCGTGTGCGATAATGGTAGCCGTGTCCCTCGTGGCTATCGACAATGATGGGTGGTCATGTTTCTTGTGGTTGCTGGTGCTCACTTGTTGTTGTCGTCTTCTCCTCGCCATGGCCATCGTCTTTTCCATGTGAGTCACTGGGGTTCGGGATCTAGTCGGGGAAGACGTTCAGGCCATTTTCTCTGACCAAGGGAGAAGACATATATACACACACATATACACACACACACAATTAGAGAATCGAAGACCGCCAGGGAAGCGGTTTGAGAAAAGGGTCGGTCATAATGGCCATAGCAATACACAATGCAGACACTGATATAACAACATTATAAGTCCAGACTATCAAGGATTCAACTCAAGGCAATGTACATACTGGGAACTCTTGAAATGCAAAGTTGTCAAAAAATAATACGAAATAATAAACCATAAAAGTACTTCATATACCATTATATAAAATATGAAATGCCTTTTGAGGCCCATGACAATTCCATTCATCAAATACACTTCATTTGCTTTCACAAGGTTTTATCAAATTGCAAGCATTAAAAAGCCTTTTTTAAAAGTATAATTGTTAAAAAGAAAACAAAGACCGTTTGCTTGAATTGAGATGATAATTTTCAAATTATAAAGCAAACACACAGAATCCCTACATGGACCACATGCTTTCCCAAAAACTAAATTACGGCATATCTGGCTAAAATCAAGCTAAAAACTTAACCCTCGCCCTCAAACAACCTCAAGCCTTGATCAGCACGATTGGTAACAGTCCTACGCATACCAAAATTCTCATAAAACTAACCCAAACAAGGATAAAACTCGAGGAAAAACAATCGATTTGTGCGATCTGAAACAATTGCGTATCTTTATCCTCCAACAAACGATTCTAGCTACAGATTTGAATCTTACTTCTGAAAAGTGAAGGGTTGAAGAAACCCGAGAGAGAGAGAGAGAGAGATGGGGGGAGAGAAATAGAGATTGAAAAGAGTAAGAGATGGGAGACACTGGAGAAAGGGAGAGGAGAGCCAAATGAGACCAATAGATGAGATGTTAGTGAGAGAAAAAGATGAGACACTGGAGGACAGGAGGAAATGTTGGAAGAGACGCACGTAGGACGACAACAAACACTAGAAAAAGAGATAGAGGCAACTAAGAAGCTTTGGAGGTGCAACAAACGTAGTCACGCATTCACGCAAAGAGAGAAAATGGGATAGGAGATGCCAGAGGACCGAGGACAGGAGGAAAGACAACAAAGGACGCCCGATGTCGCTGCTAGTGGAGGATCAATGATGAGGGGAATGAGCCCAATTGACGATAGAAGGCCGAATGTGAAGGAGACACGGTGGAGAGAGAGAGAGAAGCTCCAATTTTGGGCAGGGATTCAATTTTTGGGCTAATCAATTAATTGAGGGTATATTTGTAATTGAACAATTGAAGGTGTCAATGGGATTGTTATCCCAGATATGCAAGTAGTATTTCTTCATATGGACATCAGGATTTTAGAAACTTGTAGACCTTGGGTAAATCACCCCACACATTACAAAACTTTGGTGTCTTTTCTATTAAGGTTACTAAACATCATTTCTTTGCAATGTGATCATAATAGTTTGATTTTTTTTGCAATATGGTCACATTTAAGATTTTTTGACAAGCGCCTCACCAGAATTGATGATGTGGCGCTAATGTGGCACTCACATGCTATTGTGTAATAATTGCCAATGAGAAGCTGTCACATGCCACTACTCCCAAATCCCCATAAAACCCTTTCTTCTTCTCTCTTTCTATCTCTTTTCTCATTTTCACCCGCGTTGTTACCCTCCTTCTAGTCTCCGTTTGCTGCCATTGAAGCTGTCATTGTTCTCCTCTAATGTTGTCGTTGTCGTCTCTATCTCCGTTCGTTACTGTTAAAGTTGTCACCATCAACGCTTTTAATCGTCGTTCGCCTCTGCAGTTGCCAACGCCTCCATCTTCTTCCCTCTCCTTCCCTCTCTGGGTCTTCTCGTTTTCACCCGTAACTTCTCCTCTCATATTGTTGCTCGCCATTTTCTATTCGTCGTCGTTGCAACCTCCGCTGACACCTCCATCATTGTTGGCCTCTGACGCAACTATCATTGTTACCTTCAAATAATATATATATATATTTGTAATTTTTTGAAATATATAATATATATGTAGTTTATAATTAATTGACCTTTGCACCTTTTTTTTAAAATAAGTTGAGATTTTCCTTGGGTTTAATGACTAATTAATTAAGATTAGGGGTTACATCTTTTACTTTTTTTCTTTTATTTTTTCCTCTCAAATCATCAAATTGATGTTACTTTTGCGGTAAATTTAGTATTTTTATGTTTAATTGATTTACAATAATAAAATTATATATAATTGTTTAATATTAATTAAGATATCATGGTCATTTTACCTTCATGAAAATATAGGTTTTTTTTTTTGTTGAAAAATTATTGTAAAGGGAATTCTCAATCAAAAATAAAACTATAAGAGCATAAAGTGCCTCAATTATAAAATTTTATAGAGTTTAGTGAATTATAGCCATAAATCAATGAAACCAATATAAATGAACAAGATTAATTTTTGTTGGTATCTTAGTAAAGATATCGATCTCGAATTACATAATTTGACCATTTGAAAAGTTAAATAAAATTTACTATTCTCAACTTGTGTATTTTTGTTGGTAATATTATGTATTTTAATAAATATATATTATTTGATGATGGCAGTGGTGGCGGCTATGTCGGAGGCCAACGGAGATGAAGGCATCGACAACAACTGCAACAACAAAGAATGGCGATATGAGAAGAGAAGTCATGGCGAGAATGAGAAGACATAGAGAGAGAGAGAGAGAGAGAGAGACAAAGGTCATGGTTGGAACTACGGTGGCGACTATAGAGGCGAACGACGACAAGAATCATTAATGGTTGCGGCTTCAACAGTGACGGTGGTGGCTAGGCCGAAGGAGAATGACGACGGCAGGTGCAACAACGATGAACGACGACTAGAAAAAAAGTAGTAGCATGGGCGAGAACGAGATGGGAGGAAGGAGAATAGCAACGTGAGAGAGAGAGAGAGAGAGAGAGAGAGAGAGATAGGGTTTTATGAGAATTTGGGGGGTAGTGGCACATGGTAGCTTCTTATTGGCAACTATTGCACAATTAGCATGTGAGTGCCATATCAGCCACAAATCAATGCCAAGTCACCAACTCTGGCGAGGCTTGTCGAAAAATCTTAAATGTGATCACATTGTAAAAAAATTTAAGGCTTCATTTTCTTTACGTTTTCAATTTTTAGTTTTGAATTTTAAATTTATTTTTAATTTTTTCTTTTGTTAGTCTATTTTCAGAAAACTAAAAACGTATTCTTTTTATTATTTTAAAAAATTATTTATTAAAACAAAAAATTAAAAAATATGTTTACTTTAGAATTTTGAGAAAAAATATTTTATGATATTTTATTCAATGAATTTGATTATTAAATGATAAAATTAACTCTTTTTAATAAAATTTTACTATTAAAATAAAATAATAAATTTAATTAATAAATTACTGACATCTAGTGATAACTAATATTAAATATTATTATAAATTATATGTGTAATATACTTAATATTATATTATATGTTATTTTATATTTTTAATTATAATATAGATATACTATATTTTCTAAATTTTAAATAAATATATAATTTTATTTTTAAAATTTAAGAATATTTTTTTTTTTGTCTTTCTTTTCTTTTTTTCTCTTTTTCTTTTTTAGAGTTAAAACATAGAAAATGAATTGTGTTTTTCATGTTTTGGATTTAGAGATTGTTTCGGTTGAAAACAACCAAAATAATTTTTTGTTATTTTGAGTTTTCTTTATAAAAAAAATTCTTATTTTTTAAAATACATTTTTAAAAATAACAACGTAAATGCATTTTCATTATTTTAAAAAACTAAAAATTAAAAATGTTTTGAAAACAATAAAGAGAACGTAGTATAAACTTTTGTGATTATATTGTAAAGAATTAAAATTTAATAAACACAATAGAAAAGACACCAAAACTTTGTAACATTTGGTGTGATTTACCCACTAGATCTCTCTCTTTCTCTCCTATTTTATATTTGATTAAGTCTTTTTTCGAAAATTGAGAAACTACCGAATCAAACCCAACTTTTCCACCATTCCCCATTCAAGCAATTGTGTCACATGCTCTTGTCCTCTAAACATATTTTTACAAGTTTTTGTTATAGGAGGTCACCATTGAAGCAAACATTTGTCATATCTAAGGGTGTGCAAATGGTTAGTTTGGTTACCAAACCGATCGAAAATCACTAACCGAAATAATTGAATCACATGTGTTACGAAAAATCTTTATAAACAAACGGGTTAGTCCAATAACATCGAACTAGATTTAATCGAAAACTAAGACAATACACAAAGTACTGATAACAGCAATAAGAAGGTGAACACAAAGTAAAAACTCTCTGTTTAAATAACGTTCAAGGCTTAGATCTAAAGAATCCATTCACCATTGTGTTAACGCCAACGAATAAGAACCACAAGCCATAACAAAGGCCTCAAACTGAAAGCTCAGAAAGCCCAAACACCTCTCGATCGAATACAAACGAAGCCCTCTCTCACCCAATCGATCAAAGCCACACACAATTGGTTACCACAGAAGGTAAATCGGTTATAAAGACAGGAGGTAGAAAGCACAAAGCAAAGAGAAAAGCTTACCCTAGAATGGATGATCGAAACCCTCTTAAATAAGGCACAAGCATATCCAACAAATCGGCCAAGATCAACAAGGACAGATGCAGTCTCTCAACATGGAAAGAAGTATCAGACCGACATGAAAACGGAGCCATGGAAGATCAGTCACAAAAGGAAACAACGAAGGAAGCAATCGACCAAGCAAGGAAACAAGAAAGAGAAAAGGGCTAGGGTTCGACCAAAGAAAGGAAACACCAAGAGAATGGGTCGCACAAAAGGACCTTTTATATGTGGACTTAAGGCTTAGGAGATAATGGGCCAAGGAAGTGAGTTTTTCCCACTTAAGCAAATGGGGTGAGGCTTATTTCTCCTCTAAAGTGGGAATAGAGCTTATGGTCTAGCTTCTAAAATAAGTTGCCTAAAAGTGATGACAGATTTGGGTTCTTCAATCTCGGACCGAAATCTATGAAGATAAAACCCACCCGAAAAAATTGTCATCTCCTTAGACCTCATTAAGAAACACAAAACCCACAACATGTAATAACCAAACCGAACTGACTGACTAACCCCAACTAACCAATCTAACCGAAATCTAAACCATGGTAACTGAACCAACCGAAAACCAAACTAACCCACAAATTAACCAAAGGCACCAAGTATTAGTTTGGCCTAACTGTTGCCTCTGGCCACCTACCCGACCAATGATTCCAATGATCGGAATCAATCATCAAATTCTCCCAAATATAGTGATTTATATATCCAAAAATGAGTTTGATCAAACGATTAATTTTTTATAGATCTAAAAATTGATTTTTTGATAAAAAAACTGAAAACACGTTTATGAAATAATATTGTCGATTACCATCCACGACGGATTCCGACAATCAAAATAGACCATCATATTTACTTTGCCTCAGTAATTCACATACCTAAAAGTTAAAAACATTTAATGGTTGAATTTTAGTAGATATAGGTTTTAATGTAAAATAAAATTGCCAAAAAATTGAGTAAAAAGTTTTATTATAAGCTGTCTTGCCGTACTACTGCTGTTTTAAGTAAAAAGCTGATCTATCATACCTATTCTAGCGTTTGAGAGATACTGTAAAATTGTATGTTTGATTTTATTTGTCTACAAGTATTTGTATTAATTGTCTGTGTTAATTTTCGAACTTCGAGTTGTGACTGACTTGTTCATTTATTTAGACTAAGTAGGTGGACCACGGGTCTATAGAGAAAATAGGGCAATTCCAGCCGAAGGCGGATTATGATCCAGGATTCTCTTGATTTTTTATGTTACAAAAAATAGATTTTAACACTAAGTATTCTATAATAAAAATAAGCTTTTGTAAAACCTTTAATTTTTAAACAAAGAAAATCATCTTATTTTTCATGTTCTGTTTGCATTTGAAAATATTAAAAAAAAATCACCATTTGATATGAAGAAAATGTTTTCTAAAAATTAACATTATCTTAAAAAATAGAAAAAGAGGATTATAACAAAAAGATCTTTTTTTATTTTTCATAATGCCTTTTATATATTATTTTAATATAAAAAATCTAAATTGAATTGAAGCTGGTCTAACATTAATGTCTGTTAAGAGAATAAAATAAAGAGTAAATGATAGTTTTGTTATTAAAAAATAATGATATGTTAGTATGTTTGCCTCATATGAATAGTTAATCCACAACTTTGGATTTACTCAATTGGGTCACCCACTTGGGCGTAAATGGGTCCTGGGCCCAACCTTTAAACCATTTTATAGATGGACCTCTCAGTTAAAAATATATTTGGGCTTTATTTATTTAGTAAGGAGTCTTAATTTCCTTAATGTATCATAAGCCCAATCTATTTTTAATTGTAAAAATTGCTGGGGCTAGTCGTTATGGCGTGTTCGGCTCGGCTCGGCTCAATTTGCCATTTATATAGAGTTGCGTTGAGCCCAGAGTTTTTTGAGTCATAGGTCAATCTGACCTAGCTCGTGTATGAACCTGACCAAATTTTGATTTTATAAATAATTTTATTTTAAATTTGAATTTAATTTTTTGATATTTAAATTAATAATTTTAATACTTTAAGAATTATATAGACAATATTATAAATTCACCATGATGATTAATAAATGTTAAATAATTTATACCTCATACACAATTTTAAAAGAATATTTATATTTCATACACAAAAAGTTATAATCACTTTAAAAACTAAAAATATATTAATAAATATATATTTCGTACATAATTGTTAGAGTTTGAATTCAAAATATGAAGTAATTTGTATTATTTTTAAATATTTTACAAATTTAATACTATTTCTAAAAATGGAATTTGAAAATATTGAAAATTACAAATTTTCAACCTTTTAATTTATATGTTCTAAATTTGTAGTTTACAAATAGAAATTGTATTTTTAAAAATATTTTTATATCTTATATATTAATTAAATAAAAAAAATTAAAAATGAAATTGATTTGTTTCCATCAAGTTTAACCTGTAAAAACTTAGGCTGTATTCTCTTTATTTTTCAATTTTTAATTTTGAGTTTTAAATTCATTTTCAGTTTTTATTTTGATAATTTATTTTTAGAAAATTGAAAATACGTTCTCTTTATTATTTTAAAAATTATTTCTCAAATTAGAAAATACGTTCTCTTTGAAATTTTGAAAATTATTTTTTAATAATATTTTATTCAATAAATTTGATTAATCAGTAAATTAAAAATATTTAATATTAACATATTATTAAAAATATATATACATTTTAAAGTTAATAAATTTTGTAATATTTTTTCCATTACAATAATAAAATATGAATAAATAAATAAATATACGTGTTTTGAGTTTAGAGTTTGTTTTGCATGAAAACACTCAAAATAACTTATTGTTGTTTTAAGTTTTATTTATATTTTTATTTTATTTTTAAAAATAGCAAAGAGAAAGCGTTTTTATTATTTTAGAACATTAAAAATTAAAAATAACTTGAAAATAACAAAAAGAATGCAACCTTACAAGCTTAAGATGGGCTAAATTCGACCCCCTATAAGCAAACTTATTCATTGAGTTGGACTTTTATCTAATTAATAAACTAAGTCTATGAGTAATACCAATGGACTAAGTCCAATATAAAATCTCTGGAGGTAATATTACAAAGGTATTATTGTTAAAACGGTGTCAAAGTTTATTTTATTTATTTAGGTAATGTTTATTGAAATGAGCTAAAAAATAATAAAATATCAAGATAACATTATAATACTTTTCAAACTAATATATGTAGGAGTGTTCATGGTTCAATCTGACCGGTTTAATGCGCCGAACCGCAAGCTTGGTTTTCTATTTGGTGCAGAAAATCGAATCAAACCGAACCGTATTGCATTTTGCTGTTTGGTGAGGTTCGATTTTCATGATTTCAAAATATTCTATATATAATATATAATATATAAATTATATATCATTTATGCGAGCGGTTTGATTTTGAATCTAACTGTTAGTTTGCCAAACTGGGAATCGAGCGGTTTGACAATTTTTCAAATCAAACCGGACTGCCAATTAAAAAAAATTGACATGTTCAGTCCGATCCAGTTCCATTCGGCCAAAAATCGGGGTCTAACGGCTTTTTTGGACACTTCTAAATATATAGAATGATTAAGATAAATCTGAAAAAAATATTTTAAGATTTTTTTATCAGATTATTTGTTAAATTTTTTGAAATTTATTAATAATTATATTTTTTATTTTTATATATTTATAAATGCATATGATAAGCACTAAAATAAGAAATTTTTTTTTATTAAAATGTTATTATTACCAGATTCATCTAAAACAAATTTATGATTAACATGAATGGCAAAAAATTAACATGAATGGCAAAAAATTAACATTAATAACAAATTTATGATTAAAATAGTATTTTATAATTAACATGAATGGCAAAAAATTAAAATTAAAAAATAATGCTTTATTTTTTAAATGCATATTCAAAAATAAATTATAAAAAGTCTCATACAGTAAAAATAATTATTAATAAAATTATAATAATTTCACATAAATAATTAAAAATTATCAAAATATATTTTCATAATAAATAATAAAATCTAAAATAAAATAAAATAATTTTAAAAATTGATGAATTTGTAAAAAAATGCCATTAAATTTTAAATATTATCATGACAATTTTAAAATATATTAAACAAGTAAATAAATAATTAATAAATAACATTAATTATAAAATTTAAATAAATAAATCATTTTAAAATTAATCTTATTATAAAATTAAGATTTAATAAATTAAAATTTTAAAAATATATTAAATAACATTAATCATCTTGTATTAAATTTATTTATAAAATATAAAATAAGCATTTTCTTCCTCTGATTAACAAAGAAAAAGTACCATATACTCTTGCCAGCACAACAAAAATTGCTTCCACATATATCGCCATTGAGTAATGCTACTTGTAGAGAAAACTTTAGAGAAAACTTTACCAAAAGTTTTTTAATTTATTTTTTATTTAATTTTTCATTTTTATTTTTTTAAATCCTGCCCATTTCACTCTCTATCTCTCTGTCTCCCCCCCTCTTTCACTATCTCTCTTATAATCTCTCAAACCCACCACGCTCTCTCTCCCTTTTTCACTGCCTACACACTCTCTCTCTCCCACAGTCTCTCAAACCCACCACCACCACCAGTGCACACTCTCTCTCTTTCCCTTTTTCATTGCCCACACTATTTCTCTCTCAAACCCACCACCCCCACATCGCCCCCCGCCAGTCGCTCGCACCGTTCGGCCTCACCCGCTGTCACCCCTCCCTCCTCTACGACCAACCGCCTCGCCCCTCCCTTAGCCGGTCACCCCACCCCCCATCCGACCAACCACCGCCACCCACAGGTAGGCCCCCCCACTCGCCAGCTATATTATTTGTGTTAGTTGGCTTTGATTCTACCTAATGGATCAAAATGGAGGACAAATAACTATCCAGAAACGAACACTAGCTCAGCAGTTAAATAGGAGATAACACAAATAATATTATAACTTCATATAGTAAAACTTACTTTGAGATAGTCAATAATCATCTCAGTTCATAACATGGCTAAGTAAACAGATACAGAGTTGATGGTTGACTTAAACCTCACCATGCAATTGAATCATAACTTATCCTCATAGGTAACATTAAGACTACAATGACCTTGGCTTGTCAACATAAGTGCAAGATCTTTATGTCTACGCAGGGGCATTACTCTGCTTATTTTGCTTAATTTGTGATGGCCCTACTTTCTAGTTCTTATTAGGAAATGATGGATAATTGATTTGCACCACTTGAAAGAATTTATTTGCTTAAATTCTTATGAACTCATTGTTCATAATGACAGTTTCAAGTAAATTTTTAATCAGCTTGTAAGCAACTCAATGTAAACAATGTTGATGATCAAATAGTTGTTCATCTACCTGTATCTTACAAGTTCAAGCTTGCATATTCTTACCTTTTGCGTTAAAATTAATTAAGGAGTCAATAACACTTCACCATAATAATTGATATTTTGCTGGTTTGCTTACTTCAAACTGGCCTGACTATCTATTTCTTATTAGGAACTCAGTTTTGGATATTTGATTTGAGACAATTAAAGAGTCCACTTACTTAATTTTGTATGAACTCATTTTTCATATACTAGCAGTGGCGCACTCGCTAGAGAGAACGAACCGGAGGTGGGGGATTGGATGACCGGAGGTGGAGGCACCATGATCTCGTCGCAATAGTGCACTCGCCACAGAGAGAGAGACCCGAAGGCCGGATGTGCTGGGGGGCCACGGTCGCTTGCGACAGAGGGAGGGGCAAGGCTGTGCGAACGACTGGTGTGGGGGCGATGGCATTGCTTACAACGGTGTGGGGTGAGCGATGGCGGTCTGTGGGTAGACGGTGAAAGTAGCAGAGGAGGGGCGACAGTGGGTTTGAGAGAGAAAGAGAGAGCATTGTGATGGGGTTGAGAGATTATGGGAGAAATAGTAAAAGAGAGACAAGGAGTAAAATGGACAAGATTCAAAAGATAAGAGATGAAAAATTAACTCAAAAATAAATTAAAAAACTTTCAATACAGCTTTCTCTGAAACTTTTTCTACAAATAGCATTATTCATCGCGATTATCATATTTGCCTTTATAAAAAGGCTCCTTTCATTGAACCACAAAGGAGGGGGGAAGAAAGCCCAATTTGACCAACCATTCAGACACTTCCAAACTCAAACCGTCAATACAATACATACAAGCCAAAAGCCAGAAAACAAGGAAAATAAAACAGCAGGAAACCATTGAACTAACTACTACTTCAACAGGTTTCCCTGCACCAGCACCAGAAACACAAGACTCTTCATTCATCCATTTCGTAGTCTCCGCCTTCGATTTCTTTGATCCTCCTCTTCTTCACTGCCAGGGCAGCATCACTGTTCCTTCGTCTTCGATTTCTTTGATCCTCATCTTCTTCACTGCCAGCGCAGCATCACTGTTCCTCGGCCCATCGGGTATCTGAATCAGTATATCAGATTTCTGCCCGGTGGCTGCATTGATAAGCCCTCCATTCTTCTCAACCCTGTATGTCAATTCCTTCCTGTTGTATGCAGCATCTATGTAAACAGCTGTGTTTTCATCAATCTCTTCCCCCACAAGCATTTTCGACAGCTCGGTCACCACCCTCTTCGCCAGCCATCTCCTGATCGGTCTGGCGCCATATACCTGCAAACAAAGATCCCTCACATTTAGCACCAACCCAAGTAATAGAGGGAGGGCTGAAGATTGTATTTGTATGCAGCCTTCTCTTCTTTTCTCTATATGGTTTTTTTTTTTTTTTAAAATTTTCTTTTTGACTTTCAGTAAATATATCTCGCAATGTCTTAATATGCTTACCGGGTCATAACTCTCTGCTAGGATGACATCCAATGCCGCTTCAGTCACACCTAAGGCGACACCCCGCCCTGCCAGGCGGCTGGCTACATCCTCCAACTGAAGCCTAGCAACCTTCCTCAGCTGCTCATGAGATAGAGGGTCAAATACCACAATTTCGTCGAGCCGGTTGAGCAGCTCAGGCTTGAAGTACTTCGCCGCCTGTTATATGTACCAACAAATGTATGTTGATTCCAACTCCGAAGTGGTGAGTGATGGTACATCTTTCGTGGGAATTCAGTGGCATTGTGGCATTGTTTCGTTTACCTCTTGCATCACCATTAAGCGTGCTGCCTCCATTGTCAACTTGCCCATTAAGCCTGCCAAGAGGTACTCGTCTCCAAGGTTCGAAGTCATAATGATCACTGTATTGGTGAAATCAACCGTGCGGCCTTGACCACCAGTTAACCTTCCATCATCCAGAACTTGAAGCAAGGTGTTGAAAACAGTGGGGTGGGCTTTCTCTACTTCATCAAATAGAACAACGCTATACGGCCGCCGCCTCACGGCTTCTGTGAGTTGACCACCTTCCTCGTGCCCAACATAGCTGAAAATATACACACAGCTAGCAGTAAGTAAATCATCTTTGAATCTTGAACCCTACGTAAAATAAAGAAGATTTGACAAACGAACACCCTTACCCGGGTGGAGCACCGATTAATCGAGCAACCGAGTGTTGCTCCATATACTCGGACATGTCAATCCGAATCAATAGATTTTCATCATCAAAGAGTTGTTCTGCTAGAGCTTTTGCAAGCTCGGTCTTCCCAACACCTGTTGGACCCAAGAAAAGGAATGAACCAGTTGGCTGCTGTGGCCTCCCCAACCCGGCCCTTGACCTTAACACGGCTTCAGCAACTGCACTGACTGCCTGATCTTGTCCCACTACTCTTCGGTGCAACCGCTCGGCAAGGCCAATCAGCCTCTCCTTCTCATTCTGTCCGAGCCTTGTTACAGGTATACCAGTCCAGCGAGACACCACCGCTGCAATCTGCTCCGGTCCTACAGTCTCTGTTAGCATCAAATTTTCCTCTATGCTCCCTTCAAGCCTTGCTATTGCGGCCTCGACTCCTTGGATTGCACCGGACTTCAGGTCAACTAATCTTGCCAAATCATTTCTTCTTGCTTCCTGTAAGAACAGGAGCTCCTCGCGCTTCTGTTTAAGTCGGCAAAGCTTATAAATCCTTTTTTTCTCCTTTCTGCCCTTCATCAGCAAAGGCACACACTTGTCCGTCCGATCATCAAGGCTTGCTATCGCTGCCTCGACTTCTTGGATTGCACCGTAATTCAAGTCTGCTACTCTTGCCAAACTACTTTCGGCTTCCTGTAAAGCGAACAGCTCCTCCCGCGTCTGTTTAAGTCGGTGAAGCTCATCAATGCTTTCTTTCTCCTTTCTATACTTCATCAGCAAAGGCTGAAGCTTGTCCCTCAGATCATCAAGCTCCCTTTTTACCTAAAAGTTTATGCAAGTTTCAATCAAAAAGACAATTAGCATCTGACAGTAACCAACATCAAGACCCAACTACACATAATGAATAGATGCTTACTTCAACGAGGCGACTTTTACTAGCTTTGTCACTCTCCTTCTCCAGAGCATGAAGTTCAAATTCTAACCGAGTCCTTTTCCTCTCCAGATTATCGATCTCTTCCGGTTGGCTGTCCAGCTGGACCCGTACATTTGCACAAGCTTCATCAACAAGATCAATTGCCTTGTCTGGCAGATGCCGCCCTGAACAGAGGAAAAAAAAAATGTGCATGTGAAACAACTGTTTTTCATAATACCTACCAAGTAAATTCACGACCTATATCAGTTTTCAGCATTCAATATGCACAAGAAAGAAGCCAAAAGTGTCGACTAAAAATAAACTCATAAATTTGGAAATGGTAATTTCTGCATACCAGTAATATATCGAGATGATAGGTGTGCAGTTACGACAAGAGCTCAGTCCTGAATTCGAGCACCGTGATGTCCCTCATACCTCTCTTTGAGACCTTGAAGAATACTAAATGGGTGTCACCTCTCAATTTCTGTGATGATTGCGCCCGTCGAGGCACCTTAATGAGAGAAGTGCTTGCAGGAGAGAAGTGCTTCAGGGATTTCATCCGGGGGAGGGCTTTGCGTGGGGAGTTTCTTCAATCCCTGATTGAAGACCCTCTCAACTGATTTTGCAGCTTTTTCACCACCACCAGCACTGGCAATTGCTTGCCAGAAAATACAATTCCACTTGGAAATCAAAGCCGTGGCTAAATGAAGCGGAGTGACCTGTACATGCCCGGCACTCACAGCCAACTCATAAGACCCGGCAAGAGCCTCATTTGTCTTGTGGGTGAACTTGCCCGGATACATGGTCTATTCTTGAACCTTAAATAGAAAACTCTACTAAGAACATAATTCAAATCTAGAATCATCAATTCAGAAATCAAACAAGTTTGCTGTTAATTTGAGAACCTCCAACCCAATGCAAAACAGAGGAACAAAAAATTGGGGGAAACTGAGCTGAACACCCACTCAAACTAGCACCAAAATCCCAGGCTTAGTTCCATAAAAGGATCAAAATACAAGAAAGAACAACATCTTCAAGCAGACTCGAACACTTGATATTGCGGGTTACAATTCAATGAATCCATTCCGAAATCATGAAAAATAACCCCCGCCATCAAACAACCTCAAGCCCTGAGTGGAGGAAAAACAAAATGTGCTTGTGAAACAACTGTTTTTCATACTACCAACCAAGTAAATTCACGACCTATATCAGTTTTCAGCATTCAATATGCACAAGAAAGAAGCCAAAAGTGTTGACTAAAAAAAAACTCATAAAATTGGAAATCGTAATTTCTGCATACCAGTAATATATCGATCTGACTGCTGTGCAGCTACGACAAGAGCTTGGTCCTGAATTCGAACACCGTGATGCCCCTCGTACCTCTCTTTGAGACCTCGAAGAATACTAATCGTATCTACAACACTAGGTTCGGCCACATAAACTTGTTGGAACCGCCTCTCAAAAGCAGCATCTTTCTCCACATACTTCCTGTATTCCTCAAGAGTTGTAGCACCGATGCATCTGAGTTGGCCCCTAGCAAGCATTGGCTTGAAGAGGTTAGCAGCATCCATGGACCCTTTTGTTCGACCGGCGCCCAGAACAAGGTGAATCTCGTCAATAAAAAGAATCACTTTCCCTTCAGCGTCTTCCACTTCTTTCAAAACAGCTTTCAATCTTTCCTCAAACTCTCCGCGATACTTTGCTCCCGCAACTAATGCCCCCATATCTAATGCTATAAGCCTCACATCAGCGAGATTACTAGGAACATCCCCTCTAACAATTCTCTGCGCTAAGCCTTCAACGACTGCAGTTTTACCCACACCAGGCTCTCCAATAAGAACTGGGTTGTTCTTGGCTCTTCTTGACAAAATCGTAATAACCCTCCTAATCTCTTCATCCCTCCCGATGACCGGATCAAGCTTTCCAGCCAGCTCAACAAGGTCTCCGCCATAAGTCTTCAGAGCTTGGAATGTAGTGTCCCCAGCAGCACATTCCACCTTCTTTCCTTGCTTGCCACGGAGCTTCTCCACCTCTGCTTTCACCTTTGCAGTACTGACCCCCGCTTCCTTGAGAAGATCCCCAATTTGGGAATCTTCCAAAAGGCCAAGGATCAGTTGATCAACGGCTAAATGGGTGTCACCTCTCGATTTCTGTGACGATTGCGCCCGTTGAAGCACCTCAATGAGGGAAGTGCTTGCAGGGATTTCATCTGGGGAAGGGCTTTGCGTGGCGAATTTCTTCAATGCCTGATTGAAGACCCTCTCAACTGATTTTGCAGCTTCTTCACCACCACCAGCATTGGCAATTGCTTGCCGGAAAATACCATTCGGATCGGAAATCAAAGCCGTGACTAAATGAGACGGAGTGAACTGTACATGTCTGGCCTTCACAGCCAACCCATGAGACCCGGCAAGAGCCTCTTTTGTCTTGTGGGTGAACTTGTCAGCATCCATGGTCTATTCTTGAACCTGAAATAGAAAACTCTACTAAGAACATAATTCAAATACCCATACGATTTTATTCTTGAAGCTGAAATAGAAAACTCTAATAAGAACATAATTCAAATACCCACAAACGAAATTTTGCAATCCAGTCCTCAGATCCTAACAGGATAAATTCATGATAATTTGTACTTGATGACCCTGAAATAGTACACTAAATAAGGAATTGATTCACACTATTTCATAACTTTGTCAAATTCGGTCCTAAAATCATTCACCACTACTCCAAGGGAAAAAAATAAAAAAAATATAGGAAAATGAAAACCTTAGAGAACTTTTTGTACAGAAAATGGTGATGGAATCAACTATCAGGTCTAGAATCATTAATTCAGAAATCAAACAAGTTTGCTGTTAATTTGAGAACCTCCAACCCAATGCAAAACAGAGGAACAAAAAATTGGGGGAAACTGAGCTGAACACCCACCCAAACTAGCACCAAAATCCCAGGCTTAGTTCCATAAAAGGACCAAAATACAAGAAAGAACAACATCTTCAAGGAGACTCGAAAACTTGATATTGCGAGTTACAATTCAATCAATCCGTTCCGAAATCATGAAAAATAACAATCAAACTGACCTAGAGTTATAACAACCAACCTCGAGAAACACACACAACCCATTCTCGAAAGCAGCCCAAAGTTGTACAGCATCGATTCAGAAACACGTTCACATAGAGACGAAATAGATGATCGGTAGCCCAAAGTTCAATAGCATTGATTCAGAAACACGTTCACATAGAGACGAAATAGATTATCCGTTCGGCTTACCTTTAAAGGCGAAAATCAGGCACGAATGGAGCGAAATTCAAAAGCGAGATTGAGAACTTGTGGCTTTCGATCGTAGCTGCCGCTGCAGCTTCTTCTTCTTCTTCTTCTTTCTTCTCTGAGTTGGAGTGAGAGGGAGAGGTGGCTCTGGGAATATATAGCCTTCTGATCCTACCTAGACATTTTGGTATTAGGTGGAATATATAGCCGTCGGGCTGTCTAACATTTTCCCATAAGAGATAGCCTTCTGATCCTACCGGGCTTTCTAGAATTTTCCTTGCGAAAATATCTGGAGACATTTTGGCTGCTGCAAAATTACGCAGGAGAGGTGGCTCCGGGAATATACAGCCTTCTGATCCTACCGAGACATTTTGGTATTACGTGGAGTCGTTCTACACATAATAGATAGCCTTCTGATCCTACCGGGGTTTCTAGAATTTTCCTTACGAAAATATCTGGAGACATTTTGGCTGCTGCAAAATTACGCGGGAGACGTGGCTCTGGCCCCTGGGAATATATAACCTTCTGATCCTACCGAGACTTTTTTTTTGGGTACTAAAGGTGAAATTTCTCATTCTGAAGGTCTCTCTCAGACTGTCTCACACTACGAGAGAGGAGGTAAATTAGGTACATGATGGCCATGGTCAATGAGAGACCCAGTGCTAACTGCCCACAAAGACTCTACCCCTGAGGAACAGAAATACTGAGACTTTTTGATATTATGTGGAGTCGTTCTACACAAAATATATAGCCACCGGGCTTTTCAGAATTTTCCTTACAAAAATATCTGGAGACAATTTGGGTGCTGCAAAATTAGGCGGAAGAACAGTTAGCGTTCTCTTTATTTTTTATTTTTTATTTTTTATTTTTTATTTTAAATATATTTTTAATTTTTTATTTTAATAATCTATTTTTAAAAAATTAAAAATACGTTCAATTTATAATTTTAAAAAATTATTTCTCAATACAAAAATTTAAAAAACTCATCTTCTTTGAAATTTTAAAAATTATTTTTTAATAATATTTTATTCAATAAATTAGAAATATTTAATGTTAATATATTATTAAAAAATATATATATTTTAAAGTTAATAAATTTTATAATATTTTTTCTATTATAATAATAAAATATAAATAAATAAATAAATAAACATGTTTTGAATTTAAAGTTTGTTTTGAATGAAAATACTCAAAATAATTTTTTATTATTTTGAGTTTTCTTTATAATTTTTTTTTTATTTTTAAAAATATATTTTTAAAAACAGTAAAGAGAATACATTTTTATTATTTTAGAAAATTAAAAATTAAAAATGACTTGAAAATAAGAAAGAGAATGTAACCTTAATTTTCCTATCTTTTTTATATTTTAGTCACTCAACATTACTAAAATATCTTACGAGACATGAGACATTTTGCCTCTGAAAAAACATAGTTTTGATTGCTGCAAAATCACGCCAAAGATCATTTAATTTTCTTATTTTTTTTATATTTTAGTCACTCAACGAGATACTTTAGTATTACTAAAATATCTTACGAGACAGGTTGGTATTACAAGACATTTTGGCTCTGAAAAAAACCTAGTTTTTACTGCTACAAAATCATGCCAAAGATCACTTAATTTTCTTGTCTTTTTTTATATTTTAGTCACTCAACAAGACATTTTGGTATTACTAAAATATCCTATGAGACAAGCTGGTATTACCAGACAATTTGGCTCTGGGAAAATTTAGTTTTGACTGCTGAGAAATCGTGCTAAAGATCGCATAATTTTCCTGTCTTTTTTATTTTAGTCACTTAACTAGACATTTTGGTATTACTAAAATATCCTACAAGACATGTTGGTATTAGGAGACATTATGGCTCTGGAAAAACCTATTTTTGACTGCTGCAAAATCATGCCAAAGATCACTTAATTTTTCTGTCTTTTTTATTTTAGTCACTCAACTTCAATTCTTTTGTCTTGCAATAGGAATTTAATTTGTTTTGCAATGTCAGATTTTTTGGCAACACCCTCGCCGGAATGGGTGTTGTAGCGCTAACATGACAGAGTAAAATTTATTTGCTGATTATGTAATAGCTGTAACATTCCAAAATTTTGAAGATAAATAATTATTATTAATTCTTTTTGAGATAATTAATGAATATTTGAAAATTTAAAAAGAAACACTAAGTTATTTTGCTTTGAAATATTTACGAAATTATTAAATAAGGAGTTATATAATTTTCTTGTAGATTTTAGTACCGAATCGATTATAGAGAATTATTTTGTTTTGAAATATTTATGAAATTATTAAATAAGGAGTTATATAATTTTCTTGTAGTTTTTAGTATCGAATTGACTACAGGGAGTGCCCTAGAGCGTAGATATCTAAGAAAAATGATACGGTATTGACGAACGTCTCAAGATAGAATTTATGATATTAAAAGAAATTAAAATTAAAATAATTTTTGATATAATTTTGATTTAAGTTGAAAAATTGAATCATCATAGAGGATTCTTGGGAAGTCAACGGAATTTTGAAGGGGCTCTGATTTTTCATAACTATCAATCCTAAGGTAGTTTCGAGATGAAGCAAGGGTCCCGTGAGAGCGCAGGGACAAAAAACGACTTTATTAAGTAACCTTAGATTATTAATTTTAGATTTTAATAGTTTAATTCAAATAAAATTTTTATTTGTGGGTGTAATTATAAAGTGAAAGGTTGGAATGAGATTAAAAATATAAGTTATGAATTTATATATAATTATATAATAAATTATATATGAATAAAAGTATAATATATATATATATATATATATATAAATGCGTGTGTGCGTAATTATGTGTGCGTGAGCAAAGGGCGAGAATTTGTGCGCTGAGAGCACATTGAAGGATGATTGAAAACATGAAATGGAGAGTGAAAAGTAATATATATATATATATAAATATATTATTCATGTATGTGAAGCTTGAGAGCGTGATGTTGTGGGCGCTCTTAGAAAACTATTATATGTAACGTAGAACTTTATAAAATCTTATGTATAGAAATAATATAATATATATATATATATGCTTGAGGGGCAAGAAAGCATGCAAACTATGGGCAAATCCATGGTATTAAATTGGAAAATCAGTGGGAGTGAATTGTGGGTGAAAAGTGGAAGAAGAGTTAAATAAAATAATATATATATATGTATATGTGTGTGTAAGTATATATATGCGTGAAGCTGTGGGTGAGTCAAATGGTAACTTGGAAAGCAGTGGGTTAAGAGGAAACAATGGACTCTTTGAAGTAATGCCCAAGTTATAATTATGTATAAATTTGGTGTGTGTTAGAGAGCTCCCACTTGCCTGCCAACTCAAGTCCTATATATATATATATATATATATATATATACAGACATAACATAAGGGAGGAAATTGGAAGCAGCAGCGTGGGATGCAAGGGCTGACCTCCCATTAATTTTACTTTTGGATTTCAGCTTGGCTGCAAGGCATGCAAATGCTATAAATAGTGAGGGAAATTAAGGGAATTGAAGGAGAAAGTGGGAGGATAGAGCAGAACTTGAGCAGCCAGAATTTGAGAGAAATCAAGGTTTTTTTGGAGTTCTCAATGTTTAGAATTTCAGGTAAATCGATAAAATTATTAAGAGTATTATATGTCAAAATTATAAATTATTTCAGCTAAATTATGAGTTTTACGTGATCAGATCTAATTATTATGAGCTGTAATTTTATTTTCTTCTAACAAAACGTTTTACTTCATAGTAGGAAGACAAAGAGGACAAGAATTGATCATTTGAAGGCAAGTTTCTAACCCTTTCTTTATATTCTTTAATTCCTATGCAAGTCCCTATTATTTTTCATAATTTATTATCTCCCTTACCATAATTCGATTCCATGCATTAATTATATAAATACGCGTGGTAACTATTTTATAATATGCGAGTTGTTGTTGAAACTATAAACGTGACTCCTAGAGATATTTATTTCTAATCGTCACAGGGTTTTGTATCGCTCTTATTTTTCTTAAGAATGATGTCGAACCAGTTGAGGTTAGGTTTTTAGGGAGTAGGGAGGCTCGATGTAATTGTGGCAATCAACTGACCAGTCTCCGTCTAATATGCGGGATCAGCCAAAAATATGTGTATTGAAGGGCATTACTCGTAATCCCAAAAGCAAAGTGGTACAAATACTTACGCCGTATAGGGGTTCATATCTTAACCCCAGAATTATATCAAATATCAATATGTCGATCTGCAAATATTGGGGTTAATGCCTTATGCCATAACTGGGTTGGGTACATAAGGCATTATGGCATAAGGCATATTTGTCATACATACTGATGAGCTAACGAGTACTCGACGTCAGAGGCCAATGGTGATGTAGGCGTTGACAACAGTTGCAACAATGGAGAATGACGATATGAGAAGAGAAGTTGTGGTGAGAACAAGAAGACATAGAGAAAGAGAGAGAGATATGGAGATGGAGACATCGGCAGCGACTGGAACGATAGAAGCGAATGGTTAGAATAGCGGCAACGACTGTAAAGGCGAACGACGACCAGAAGCATTGACGGTGGCTGGGTCAAAGGGGAACGACGACTAAAAGGAAGTTAGTAGAATGAGCGAGAACGAGAAAGGAAAAAGAAGAGTAGCAGCATGAGTGTGTGTGTGTGTGTGTGTGTGAGAGAGAGAGAGAGAGAGAGAGATAGGGGGGTTTTATGAGAATTTTGGGTAATGACATGTGGTAGCTTCTTACTAGCAATTATTGCATAATCAACCACAAATCAGTGCCATGTCACCAACTTCGGAGAAAGGCTTGTCGAAAGATCTTAAATGTGATTGCATTGCAAAAATTTTAAACTTTTGTGATCATATTGTAAAGAATTAAAGTTTAGTGAACACAATAGAAAAGACACCAAAATTTTGTAACATTTGGTGTGATTTACTCACTAGATCTCTCTCTCTTTCTCTCTCTCTCTCTCTCTCTCTCTCTCTCTCTCTCTTTCTCGATTTTATATTTGGTTAAGTCTTTTTTTGAAAATTGACAAGCTACCGGATCAAACCCAACTTTTTCACCACTCCTTATTCAAGCAATTGTGTCACACGCTCTTATCCTCTAAACATATTTTTACAGTTGTTATAAGAGGTCATTATTGAAGCAAACATTTGTCATATTTAAGGGTGTGCAAATGGTTGGTTTGGTTACCAAACCAATCGAAAATCACTAAACGAAATAACCAAACTACGTGTAATAACCGAACCAAATTGATCGACTAACCCCAACTAACCAAAACCTAAACCGTGGTAACCAAACTAACAGAAAAGCGAACTAACCCACAAAATAACCAAAGAGACCGAACATTAATTTGACCTTACTATTGCCGCTAGCCAACCAGTGATTCCAATGATTGGAACTGATCATTGGATTCCACCAACCACGGTGATTCATATATCTAAATATGAGTTTGATAAAATAGTTGATTTTTTTCGTAGATCTACAAATTAATTTTATGGTTAAAAAAACTCAAAACACATTTATGAAAAAATGTCATCGATCACCATCCACAATGGATTTCGACGATCGAAATAGACCATCAAATTCGCTTTGGCTCAGTGACTCCCATACCCAAAAATCAAAAGCATCTAATTGTTGGATTTTAGTAGATAAAAGTTTAATGTAAAATAAAAGTTGTCGAAAAACTTACTAAATGAGCCATCAGCATCGACAGGCAAGCACGACAATGCAAAAATTTGAGGGAAAGATAGGTGTTGGGTCAATGTTGGTGTCAAAGGAAGAAGAAGGGCCAAGCGAATTGGAGACGAAGACAAAGACAAAGAGCCAACCATTCGGCTTCAGCCAATTGCTCTACCAATCGACCTTTCGTTTTCATCTTTGTCTCCAATCGATAAGCCTAGAGACGAGGGATGATGGTGGTGACAAGGGGTAGAAATGGTGGTGGGGGGTGGTCAGTTCAAACGTCAAAAAAGAAGAAGAAGAAGAAGATAAAAAGACAAGTATAACTTAGAATGAAGGACCAAACAAGCAACATCGATTTGATCCTTCCCTGCATATTGTTTTTATTTTATAATGCACTCAAAACAATGTTGTTTTGCATATCAATTGGTTCGATTAGTTCAATTAACCGACAATGAAAATCAAACTGATAACTGATAATTGAAATTTCTACAAAAACGAACTAAATCGCTAATCGACTACTACAAAATCGAACTGAATTGACCAATTCGATCAATTCGATTCAGTTAATTCAATTTAACTGAACTTCTACCCAGTCCTACTCATATCCATTTGACAAACCATTTTTAAACAAAGATAATATAAATTAATTGAGCCAAAAATTTACTCATAATCAATGTCATATGTGTCGCTTTTGAATAAAAAGTTCTATTATAAGCTACCTCTTACATGTTACTGCTATGTTGAGTAAAAAGTTGATCTATCTACCTATTCAAGTATTGGTAAAATTGTATATTTGATTTTGTCCATGTACAAGTATGTGTATTAATTGTGTCAGTCTAAAAAGTTAAGTTTTGATATTCAATTTGTGACTAAGTTGTTCATTCACTTAAACTAAGAGTAGGTGAACCATGGGTTTATAGAGAGAATAGGGCAAATCGGGCTGAAAGCTGATTATGTACCAAAATTCTCTTGATTTTTTATGTCACAAAAAATAGATTTTAACACCAAATATTCTATAAAAAAAATAAGCTTTTGTAAAACCTTTAATTTTTAAACAAAGAAAATAATCTTATTTTTCATGTTCTGTTTGCATTTGAAAATATTAAAAAAATCACCATTTGATATGAAGAAAATGTTTTCTAAAAATTAACATTATCTTAAAAAATAGAAAAAGAGGATTAAAAAAAAAGGCCTTTTTTATTTTTCATAATGCCTTTTATATATTATTTTAATATAACAAAATTTAAATTGAATTGAAGCTGGTCCTAACATTAAATTAATGTCTGTTAAGAGATAAAATAAAGAGTAAATGATTGTTTTGTTATTAAAAAAATAAGGTTACATTCTTTTTATTGTTTTCAGTTTATTTTGAGTTTTTATTTTCTTTAAACATTGAAAATGTGTTTATTTTTCTATTTTAAAAAAATTATAAAAAAATTAAAAAATAATTTTTTGCTGTTTTGAGTGTTTTTAACCAAAAATACGCTGAAAACACCAAAACGTGAAAAACACTCCCCCTCTTTCCCAAATCTCGCACACATCTCTCTCTCTTCCTCTCTTTCTTCTCTCCCTTGATGATGCCGATAGCCAAGTAACATCCACTACCATGGCGAAGGCAAGAAACAACGGCCATGGCAAAGCAATAAAGACCGACAGCCATGGCGATACACAAGGCCATGGTCGGTCGAACATGGTGAAGGCGCTGGAGAGGTCGCAATTAGAGATGACGCTTTGAAAAAGAAAATCGACGACTAATAACAACAGAATGCAACATTTACAGTCATGGAGCCTTCGGCTGCCAACGACGCGTCATTGGTCATGGCAATGACCTTGATTCCCTTACCCGCGACATTGCAATAAGTGAAGAAAAAGACCCACAACCATAATATCCACCGCCCGACAACATGAAAAAAACCTTTAATTGCCAAAAACTATCAGTCACAGTGGTCAGTGGGACTGAGTACATTTTTTAGTTGTGGTAAAAAATTAAAAATCAGATATATAAAAATTCAACTGTTAAATTTGGGCAATTTTTATGTATGTTAAGTCCATTGACTTGACATTTCTAATGGTAGACTATGATTGCGTGAATCTACAACTAGGGGTGGTCGTCGACAACAAAGAAAATGCATGGCGCTATAGAGAATAGAAGAAGAAAAAGAAAAAAAAATTATTTTTAAATTTTAAGAATAAAATTATATATTTATTTAAAATTTTAAAAATATAAGATAACACATAGTATATTATTAAGTGTATTGCATAGGTTATGTATAATAATATTTAATATAAATATAAATTATTGCTCAAATTCATTAATTAAATTTAGTATTTTATTTTAATAGTAAAATTTCATTAAAAGGAGTTAATTTTATTATTTAATAATCAAATTTATTGAATAAAATATCATAAAATAATTTGTTTTCATTTTTTCATTTTTTATTTTAAAAATAGTTTTTCAAAATAACAAAAATAATAAATATTTTAAAATTATAAAATAAATACTCAAAACATAAAATTAAAAATAAATTTAAAACTAAAAATTAAAAATTAAAACACAAAAAAAAAAAAAACGCGGCCTAATATGTTAGTGCGTTTGTCTCATATTAATAGTGAATCCACAACTTGAATTTACTCAATTGGGTCACCCACTTGGACGTAAATGGGTCCTCGGCCTAACCTTTAAACCATTTTATAGATGGACCTCTCACTTAAAAATATATTTGGGCTTTATTTATTTAGTAAGGAGTCTTAATTTCGTTAAATGTATCATAGGCCCAATCTATTTTTAATTGTAAAAATTGCTGAGGCTAATCATTATGGCGTGTCTGGCTCGGTTCAACTCAATTTGCCATTTATATAGAGTTGAGTTGAGCCCAGAGTTTTTTGGGTCATAGGTCTATCTGACCTAGCTCGTGTATGAGCCTGACCAAATTTTGATTTTATAGATAGTAAAATTATAAATAATTTTATTTTAAATTTGAATTTAATTTTTTGATATTTAAGTTAATAATTTTAATACTTTAATAATTATATAGACAATATTCTAAATTCACCATGACTGTTAATAAATGTTAAATAATTTATACCTCAATACACAATTTTACAAGAACATTTATATTTTATACACAAAAAGTTATAATCACTTTAAAAACTATAAATATATAATTCGCATGTAATTGTTAGACTTGAATTTAAAATATGAAGTAATTTTTATAATTTTTTAAATATTTTAAAATTTTAATATAATTTTTAAAAATAGAATTTGAAAATATTGAAAGTTACAAATTTTCAACCTTTTAATTTCTATGTTCTAAATTTTTAGTTTACAAATAGAAATTATATTTTTAAAAATATTTGTATATCTTATATATTAATTAAATAAATATATTTTTAAATTATTTTAAAAATAAAATTGATTGTTTCTATAAAATTTAACCTATAAAGACTTACAAGGCTAGGCAAGTTAGACTTTTTATCTAATTAATAAATTAAGTTATTAAATAATTTAAATCCGACATAAAATCTGTCGAGATCTTATTACTAAGTTACTATATTAAAAGGTTTCAAAGTCTTTTTTATTTTACTTATTTAGATAATATTTGATAAAATGGATAAGAAAATAAAATATTAAAATATTTTTAAAATTAATATATGAAATAATCAAAATAAATCTAAGAAACATTCAAAAATTTTTAATAGTGTATTTGTTAAATTTTTTGAAATCTACTAATAACTGTATTTTTTATTTTCATATGTTTATAAATGTATATAATAAATATTTAAATAATTTTTTTATCAAAATATTTTTATTATCAAATTCATTAGGTTTAAATCAATAATAAATTTATAATTAAAATAATATTTTATGATTGTAAATTATAAAAATTAAAATTAAAAAATAATATTTTATTTTGTTAAATTCATATTCAAAAATAAATTATAAAAAGACTAAAACAGTAAAAATAATTATTGATAAAATAAAAATAATTTCACATAAATAATTAAAAATTATCAAAACATATTTTCATAATAAATAATAAAATATAAAATTAAATAAAATAATTTAAAAATTGATAAAAAAAATCATATTAAATAAAAAAATATATATAAAGAGAAATTTAAATTTTAAAAATTATCAAAATATATGAAAATTTAAAAATATATTAAATAAGTAAATAAATAAAAATAATTATAAAATTTAAATAAATAAATCATTTTAAAATTAACCTTATTATAAAAATAAGATTTAATAAATTTAAATTTTAAAAATATATTAAATGACATTAATTATTCTATAAAAAAATATAAATAATTTAAATTTATTTATAAAATATCAAATAAACATTACCTTCCTGTGATTAACAAAGAAAAAGTACCATATACTCTGTCCAGCACAACAAAAATTGCTTCCAAGAATATCGCCATTATCATATTTGCCTTCATAAAAAAGCCCCTTTCATTGAACCGAAAAGAAGGGGGAAGAAAGCCCAATTTGACCAACCATTCAGACACTTCCAAACTCAAAGCGTCAACGCAATACAGACGAGCCAAAAGCCAGAAAACAAGGAAAATAAAACTGCATTGAACTACTACTACTTCAACAGGTTTCCCAGCACCAGCACCAGAAACACTAGACTCTTCATTCATCCATTTCTTCGTCTTCGTCTTCGATTTCTTTAATCCTCATCTTCCTCACTGCCTCGGCAGCATCACTGTTCCTCGGCCCATCAGATATCTGAATCAGTATATCCGATTTCTGCCCGGTGGCTGCATTGACAAGCCCTCCATTCTTCTCAACCCTGTATGTCAATTCCTTCCTATTGTATGCAGCATCTATGTAAACAGTTGTGTTTTCATCAATCTCTTCCCTCAAAAGCATTTTTGACAGCTCGGTCACCACCCTCTTCTTTAGCCATCTCCTGATCGGTCTGGCGCCATATACCTGCAAACAAAGATCCCTCACATTTAGAACCAATCCAAGTAATAGAGGGAGGGCTGAAGATTGTATTTGTATGCAGCCTTCTCTTCTTTTCTCTATATGGTTTTGTTTTTGTTTTTTTTTTTAATTTTCTTTTTACTTTCAGTAAATATATCTGGCAATGTCTTAATATGCTTACCGGGTCATAACTCTCTGCTAGGATGACATCCAATGCCGCTTCAGTCACACCTAAGGCGACACCCCGCTCTGCCAGGCGGCTGGCTACATCCTTCAACTGAAGCCTAGCAACCTTCCTCAGCTGCTCATGAGATAGAGGGTCAAATACCACAATTTCATCGAGCCGGTTGAGCAGCTCAGGCTTGAAGTGCTTCGTCACCTGTTATATATACCAACAAATGTAAGTTAATTCAAACTCGAAAGTGGTGAGTGATGGTAGGTCTTTCGTGGGAATTCAGTGGCATAGTTTTGTTTACCTCTTCCACCACCATTAAGCGTGCTGCCTCCATTGTCGACTTGCCCATTAAACCCGCCAAGAGGTACTCGGCTCCAAGGTTCGAAGTCATAATGATCATTGTATTGGTGAAATCAACCGTGCGGCCATGACCATCGGTTAACCTTCCATCATCCAGAACTTGAAGCAAGGTGTTGAAAACAGTGGGGTGGGCTTTCTCTACTTCATCAAAAAGAACAACGCTATACGGCCGCCGCCTCACGGCTTCTGTGAGTTGACCACCTTCCTCGTGCCCAACATAGCTGAAAACATCAACACACAGGCACTAAGTAAATCATCTTTGAATCTTAAACCCTACGTAAAATAAAGAAGATTTGACAAACGAACACTTACCCGGGTGGAGCACCAATTAATCGAGCAACCGAGTGTTGCTCCATATACTCGGACATGTCAATCCGAATCGATAGATTTTCATCATCAAAGAGTTGTTCTGCTAGAGCTTTTGCAAGCTCGGTCTTCCCAACACCTGTTGGACCCAAGAAAAGGAATGAACCAGTCGGCTGCTGTGGCCTCCCCAACCCGGCCCTTGACCTTAACACAGCTTCGGCAACTGCACTGACTGCCTGATCTTGTCCCACTACTCTATGGTGCAACCGCTCGGCAAGGCCAATCAGCCTCTGCTTCTCATTCTGTCCGAGCCTTGTTACGGGTATACCAGTCCAGCAAGACACCACCTCTGCAATCTGCTCCGGTCCTACAGTTTCTGTTAGCATCAAATTTTCCTCTGTGCTCCCTTCAAGCCTTGCTATCTCGGCCTCGACTTCTTGGATTGCACCGGACTTCAGGTCTGCTTCTCCTGCCAAATCATTTCTTGCTTCCTGTAAAGTGAACAGGAGCTCCTCCCGCTTCTGTTCAAGTCGGCAAAGCTTTTCAATCCTTTTTTTCTCCTTTCTGCCATTCATCAGCGAAGGCACACGCTTGTCCGTCGGATCATCAAGGCTTGCTACTCTTGCCAAACTACTTTCGGCTTCCTGTAAAGCGAACAGGAGCTCCTCCCGCGTCTGTTTAAGTCGGCGAAGCTCATCAATCCTTTCTTTCTCCTTTCCATACTTCATCAGCAAAGGCTGAAGCTTGTCCCTCAGATCATCGAGCTCCCTTTTTACCTAAAAGTTTGTGCAAGTTTCAAGCAAAAATACAATTAGCATCTGTTAATATAGGATTCAAAATATATTGATATGTTATATGTTATTTGATTAATTTACGTAAGTGACATATAATATATATATGGTATTATATTTCATGTTAAATATAATTAACAAATAAATAAATTGGGTCAAGTACATACGAAATAAGTTGGGTTTGGGCCGCGGATGTATGCAGCCCAGCAAGCCCAGCCCGTGCATTTTATTCTTTCTTGTTAATTCCAGCCGTGTCCTTTACCCTAAGTATATAAGCTCTCTTTGGGTGATTGAACCGTCAATTTTTGACACACACACACGAACAGAAGCCCTAATGGGGCAAGAAGAAGAACAGTGCACGCGAAGAGCTCGATCGGCACGATCACGAAGGAACTCGACGATCAAAACGAACGAAGAACCGCAAGGCGTTTTCGATCTCTGTTCTCACGGTAAGTGTGTATCACTTGGGGCTTTTCTTTGTGAGAGAGATTGAATTTGAGAGTGCTGGATTGCTCGGGGATTTGGAGCATGGTACTCTCTATAGTTGTCTTGTTTTGGTTTGGTTTCTGATTTGTGAGTGTCCGTGAGGATCTTTGTGTATATTGATGTAAATCCCTTGATTATCGCTAGTGGATTGCTCTTGCGTCTGTGCGTTGTGTTTCTTTCGTTTTATTCGGATTTCTTGGATCGTTGGTACTGCCATGGTTGTTTGGTTGTGTGATTTATTTCACAGGAATTCTTAACAGCATCTGTGAGTAACCAACATCAAGACATAACTACACATAATGAATAGATACTTGCTTCAACAAGGCGAGTTTTACTAGCTTTGTCACTCTCCTTCTCCAGAGCATGAAGTTCAACTTCTAACTGAATACTTTTCCTCTTCAGATTATCGATCTCTTTGGGTTGGCTGTCGAGCTGGACCCGTACATTTGCACAAGCTTCCGCAATAAGATCAATTGCCTTGTCCGGCTGATGCCGCCCTGAACGGAGGAAAAACAAAACGTGCATGTGAAACAACTGTTTTTCATAATACCAAGCAAGTAAATTCACGACCTATATCAGTTTTCAGCATTCAATATGCACAAGAAAGAAGCCAAAAGTGTCGACTAAAAATAAACTCATAAAATTGGAAATCGTAATTTCTGCATACCAGTAATATATCGAGATGATTGCTGTGCAGCTACGACAAGAGCTCGGTCCTGAATTCGAACACCGTGATGTCCCTCGTACCTCTCTTTGAGACCTCGAAGAATACTAATCGTATCTACAACACTAGGTTCGGCCACATAAACTTGTTGGAACCGTCTCTCAAAAGCAGCATCTTTCTCCACATACTTCCTGTATTCCTCAAGAGTTGTAGCACCGATGCATCTGAGTTGGCCCCTAGCAAGCATTGGCTTGAAGAGGTTAGCAGCATCCATGGACCCTTGTGTTTGACCGGCGCCCAGAACAAGGTGTATCTCGTCAACAAAAAGAATCACTTTCCCTTCAGCGTCTTCCACTTCTTTCAACACAGCTTTCAATCTTTCCTCAAACTCTCCGCGATACTTTGCTCCCGCAACTAATGCCCCCATATCTAATGCTATAAGCCTCACATCAGCGAGATTACTAGGAACATTCCCTCTAACAATTCTCTGCGCTAAGCCTTCAACGACTGCAGTTTTACCCACACCAGGCTCTCCAATAAGAACTGGGTTGTTCTTGGTTCTTCTTGACAAAATCCTAATAACCCTCCTAATCTCTTCATCCCTCCCGATGACCGGATCAAGCTTTCCAGCCTGCTCAACAAGGTCTCTGCCGTAAGTCTTCAGAGCATGGAATGTAGTGCCCCCGGCAGCACTTTCCACTTTCCTTCCTTGCTTGTCACGGACCTTCTCCACCTCTGCTTTCACCTTTGCAGTACTGATCCCTGCTTCCTTGAGAAGATCCCCAATTCGGGAATCTTCCAAAAGGCCAAGGATCAGTTGATCAATGGCTAATTGGGTGTCACCTCTCAATTTCTGTGACGATTGCGCCCGTCGAACCACCTTAATGAGAGAAGTGCTTGCAGGGATTTCATCCGGGGGAGGGCTTTGCGTGGGGAGTTTCTTCAATGCCTGATTGAAGACCCTCTCAACTGATTTTGCAGCTTCTTCACCACCACCAGCATTGGCAATTGCTTGCCAGAAAATATCATTCGGACTGGAAATCAAAGCCGTGGCTAAATGAAGCGGAGTGAACTGTACATGCCCGGCATTCGCAGCCAACTCATGAGACCCGGCAAGAGCCTCATTTGTCTCGTGGGTGAACTTGCCCGGATACATGATCTATTCTTGAACCTGAAATAGAAAACTCTACTAAGAACATAATTCTAATACCCATAGATGATTTTATTCTTGAAGCTGAAATAGAAAACTCTAATAAGAACATAATTCAAATACCCAGAGACGAAATTTTGCATCCAGTCCCGATATCCTAACGGGATTCATGATAATTTGCACTTGACCTTGAAATAGTATATTAGGGAGACGTTTGTTAAAATAAACAAGATAAGAAACATCAAAACAAAGTTGGAATGTTTTTCGGATCAAAATATAGAATAGTTAAAATAATGCTGAGAAGTATTCCAAAATTTATATCAAAATATTTGTTAAATTTTTTAAAATTCACTGATAATTGTATTTTTTCTTTTATATGTTTGTTAATGCATATGATAAACAATAAGATAAGAGTTTTTTTTATTAAAATATCTCTATTACTAAATTTATTCAAAATTATTTGTTAACATTAATAATAAATTTATAATTAAAATAATATTTTATAATTAATACAAATTATTAAAAAATAAAAAATAATATTTTATTTTCTAAATTCATGTTCAAAAATAGATTTAAAAAGAGTTGAAAAGTAAAAATAATTATGGTTGGAATTACAATAATTCCACTTAGATAATTAAAAATATTGTAAACATATTTTCATAATAGATAATAAAATATAAAATTAAATAAAATAATTTAAAAATTAGTGAAAAGAATTGTAGTAGTTAATAAAATACATATAGAGAGAGAGAGAAAAAAATTTAAATTTTAAAAATCAATGAAAGGAATAATGTCATTTAAATTTTAAAAATAGTAAAAATATATAATAATTTAAAAATATATTAAATAATATTAATTATAAGACTTAAATATATAAGTTCTTTTAATAATTTTAAATTTTTAAAATGCATTAAATGACATTAGTTATTTTACAAAAGGTATATAGATAATTGAGATTTATCTTAAAAGAGTCAGATAAATTTATCTGAGAGGAGTGAACTGATTTTACAAATCTGCTTCCATGTCTTCAGGGAAGGGGATGATGGAAAGGAAACGGTCACTTATTATCGACCGTTATTCTTTCCTCGTTGTAGATCTGCTTCCATATCTTCGGGAAAGGGGATGATGGAGAGGAAATGGTCGCTCACCGTCAACCATTGTCCCTCTCTCGTTGTCGCTCATCCCTTGGCGTAAATGGTGACAAACAAGGGAAAGATTCGACATCAAATGAAAGAGAAACTCGAGGATGAAGGAGAGTTGGGAGTGACAAAGGAGAAAATGAATTGCCTAGAAAATGTATTTTTTTCCCCTCCAGAATTTGTTTTCCCAACAAAAATGAGAAAAACCCATCACGTGACCAAGAGTAAAATTTGTATTATCTAGAAAATATAACTAATCAAACACTTCAAAAATTAGAATTTAGATAAAAAAAATATGGCCAATCAAATAGGCCCTAATAAGAACATAATTCAAATACGCACATGAAATTTTGCAGTCCGGTCCTGAGATACTAACAGGATTCATGATAATTTGTACTTGGAACACTAAATAAGGAATTGATTCACACTATTTCATAACTTTGTCAAATTCAGTCCTAAAATCATTCACCACTACTCCAAGGGAAAAAAATAAAAAAAATATAGGAAAATGAAAACCTTAGAGAACTTTTTGCACAGAAAATGGTGATGGAATCAACTATCAGGTCTAGAATCACCAATTCAGAAATCAAACAAGTTTGCTGTTAATTTGAGAACCTCCAACCCAATGCAAAACAGAGGAACAAAAAATAGGGGGAAACAGAGCTGAACACCCACCCAAACTGGCACCAAAATCCCATGCTTAGTCCCATAAAAGAATCAAAATACAAGAAAGAACAACATCTTGTATTGCGAGTTACAATTCAATCAATACGTTCCAAAATCATGAAAAATAACAGTCAAACTGGCCTAGAATTATAACAACCAACCTCACGAAACCGACACAACCCATTATCGAAAGCAGCCCGAAGTTCAACAGCATTGATTCAGAAACACGTTCACATAGAGACGAAATAGACGATCCGTTCGGCTTACCTTTAAAGGCGAAAATCAAGCACGAAGGAGCGAAATTCAAAAACGAGATTGAGAACTTGTGGCTTTCGATCGTAGCTGACGCTGCTGCTGCTTCTTCTTTCTGTGTTGGAGTGAAGGAGAGGTGGCTACGGGGGTATATATAGCCTTCCCAACCCCCAAAATGACCTATTTTGCCCCCCTGGGGTGACTTTATCCAGGGGCAAAATAGGGCAAAATTATTTTGCCCCCCTGCGGGATTTTTTTTTGGCTCCTGGGAAAGTTTGTCCTGCTCCTTGAATCAAAAATTCCTTTGCTACCCCTGGTCACCTGGGGGAATTTTTTTTGGCTCCTGAGAAAGTTCGGAGAAATTCTATTTCAAGCCCACTTTATTACTATTTATAGCCCACAATTAATATTTTTAAATTATTCTATATTAAAAACCCTTTTTACCCTTATAGCAGCCAATCACTTCTCTCACAGTCCGCTTCTTTCCTCTTCACAGTCCACCTTCTTCCATATGCAACCATTTATCTAGTGAGTTGTGCGAGGAAATGTTCAACGGCGAGTTTCAACTATGGGGTTATGGTAGGGAACTTGAGTGGTTGGGAAACTCAGGTTTCCCTTACAGTGAGCGATCAGTGAAGTCTAAGTTTCCCGACAGTGAGCGATCGAAGAAGCCAGGCTTCCTCAACTACAGGTTCTCCAGCAATCCATCATCGGGAAAACCTGACTTTGCCGACTACCCGCAATCGAGAAATCTTGAATTTCCTAACCGTGAGCGGTCGGGAAAGCCTAAGTTTCCCTACTGTCTGCAGTTGGGAAAGCTTGGGTTTCCCGACTATGAGTAGTTGGGAAACTCAAGGATTCCCCACAACGGGCGGTTGGGGAATCCTTGCTTCGTCGATTGCTCATAGTCGGAAAAGCAATGTTATATTAATTTTTTTTATACAATTTTATATTAAAAAATTTTAATAATATTATACACGAAAGAATATTAGCATGTCCAAAATAATAAATAAAGTTGTGCTTCAATTTTTGTTACATTCATATATGAATAATTTTTTTATGTTTTATATTATGCCATATATATAAATATAATTAAATAAAACTATATAAAGATAAATTTAATAAATAAATTTTATTATGTAAGTACTCTAAATATTTATAGTATAACGTAAATTAAAAAATATTTTAAAAAATATTTCTAAATATTGAATATTTAAAAAATTAATTAAAAATAAAATTTATATATTTTAATTAAAATTCAAATATTTTAAAAAAAATTTGTCTAAAACTTAAATGAATCTGCTTAGTTGCATCCATATATATAATTTTTTTATGTTTTATATTCTATCATGTATATGTATGTCATATATATGTATATATATAAATAAAATTAAATAAAAAATAATATTATAATAAAAAATACATTAATATTAAAAAAATTATTTTTATTTAAGAAAATAAATATCTCGCATCGGGGGTTTGAGGAACCCCCGACCTGCCAAGGTCGGGGGATCCTAGAGTCCCCGACTAGCCGCGGTTAGACATGGCCAAAATTGAACCGGACCGGCGGTTCGAACCGGAACCGAACCGGCCGGAACCGGAACCGGCCGAACCGGAACCGGAATCGGAACCGGACCGAACCGGCGAAATTCGGTCCGGTTCCGGTTCGAGGTTCCGCGAAACCAGAACCGGCGGTTCCGCGGAACCGCGGAGGGGTGCTGCACTGCAGCACCCCCCTTCCCCCCGCAACGATCCAATTTTGGACCGTTGCAATGCATTGCAACGGTCCAAAATTGGATCGTTGGCTTCTGCCAACAGGCAGCAGCCCAATTTTATTATTTTTTTTTTCTAATCCTATGATTCCTATCTATATATACCCCTCCCTCCCCCACTCATTTTTCACACTTTCTCTCTCTATCTCTCTCTCTCTCTCTCAAGTCTCAAGCTATTATTCTCTCTATTTTGTCTCTCATTTAATATTTCAATTTCAATTCCTTCAATCTTCTCATTTTGTTATTTGTCAATTTATTCAATTATATTGTTAATTATTTATTACTTGTTACTATATTATATTATTACTAATATTTTCATTATATTTGTCAATTTTTTACTATATTATTTTATCATTATTATATTTTTTTATTATCATACTTTTTTCAAAAAAATGGCAAGTGAAGGTAGAAATTTTGAAAATGTTGAAAAAGTTGAGTTTGAAACTCAAAATTTTCAAACACAAGAGAGTGAAACTCAACAAAAGGGAGGTGGAAAAATTTCTACTTCTGATATTTTTAATATTCATTTCAAGAAAACACCAAAAGGAGATGGTAAATTTGATGTATCTTGTAATTATTGTAATCAGGTATACAAATTCAAGCAAGGAGGTGGATATGGTACTTTCGCCCGACATTTGCAAACAAAGCACCCGCTCAAAGTTGGATTGAGCTGCGATCAAACACAAATATCTGGGTTTGCTACCTCTTCAAACTCTCCTCAATTATTTCGTTATAATGAAGCTAATTGTAGGTCTAGTTTAGCTGAAATGGTAGCAATTGATCATTTATCTTTTAGTTTTGGTGAAAAATTAGGTTTTACTCGATTTTGTCAAAACTTTGTTAATCCTAGTTTTAAATCAATTCCTAGAAATACTTTGAAAAGGAATTTGTTAAAATTGTTTAAAAACTCAAAAATTGAATTGATAACATATTTTCAAAACAATAATATTAATGTTTCTATTTGTAGTGATATTTGGAGTGATCATTGGTAAACTCATTCATATATGGGTATTACTTGTCATTGAGTTGATGAAAATTATGTTTTACAAAAAAGAATTCTTGCGTATCGATGTTTTGATGAAAGTCATAATGCTGAAAATATTTGTAGATTAATTCAACAAATTTTACAAGAATATAGATTAGTTAATAGAATTTTTTCAATTTCTTTTGATAATGCATCGGCTAATACTGCTTCTATTAATGAATTGAAAAGAATTTGCCAACCAAATTTTGGTGAAAGATTTTTTCATGTTAGATGTGCATGCCATGTTTTAAATTTATGTGTTCAAGATCGTATTAAGTCACTTAATTCTTATTTAGATCCAATTAGAAATGTTATTTCTTATATTTGGGTACACCCTCGAACTGCAAAAGCATGGGCACATTTTTGCACCTCCAATGGTCAAACCCCAAAACGTTTTTCAAAAGATGTTCCTACTCGTTGGAACTCAACTTTTAAATTACTTAATTAATCTTTTGAATATAAAGATTTATTGTGTTCTTTTGCAGCAAATTATATTCCACAATATCCTATTTTTCCAACTATGTGGAATGTTTGTAGTTCAATTTTGAATATTTTACGAATTTTTAATGATGCTACTCATACACTTAGTAGTGTTTATAAATCAACTTCACATCAATTTTTAATAGAAGCAATGAATGTGGCCGGTGTATTAATGGAAGGAATTAATGTTGAAGAAATTTGTCATGCTGTTTTAGAAATAAGAGAAAAATGGTTACGTTATTATCAATTTATTCTTGAAATTTTTCTTCTTACTATGGTATTTGATCCTAGGTGTAAATTTGATGGTTTAATTGAGTGTTTGTCTAACTATTATTCGTTGTTAGGATTAGAAAATAATGAAGAAATTGATGTGAATATTATAATTTCTAAGGTTAGAACTTTATGCAATCAATTATATGAAGCATATGTTATTGCTCCTAGTAGTGAAGAATCATTTCCATCCATGGCTTCGCATTCCTCTTCCTCCCAACCAATGAAATGGGGTCATAAATTTTTAGATCAAAGGAGGAAAAAACCTAGATCGAGCTCACATTCGGAGCTTGAAACTTATCTAACCACAGTTTTTGAGTTTGGTGATGATACAGGTTTAAATTTTGAAATTTTGAAGTGGTGGAAAAGGCACAAGGAGACATTTCCAGCTCTTGCAATTATTGCAAGTCAACTTCTTGCAGTTTCAGCTTCAACTGTAGCTGTTGAACAAACATTCAGTAGTGGAGGCAACATTTTGGACGAAAGAAGATCAAGATTGGCTCTAGAATCATTGGAAGCTCAAGTTTGCCTCGATGATTAGGAAAGAGCCAACATGCGACGTCAAGAAGAACTTATCCATTCATCATCATCTGACGAATGGGTTAATGATGGTTCAACAACGGCGACTTCCGACTCCAATGAAGATGCGTAGGATCCAAGTCCATTTTTTATTTTTTTTCACATTTGTAAAAATTAATTACTTGTATTACATTTTTGTTGTAATTATTTTTTAATGAAATTAAGTCTAATTCTATTTTTTATTTTTTATTTTTCACATTTGTAAAAATTAATTACTTGTATTACATACTTGTTTAGTTGTTTTAATTATTTTTAATGAAATTATTACTTATATTTCTTCAATTTTTAGTAGTGTTTTTTATTAAAAATATGGTTGAGAATATCTATATTTACAATTACATTTAACAATTAAAAATCGAAACCAAACCGAACCGAACAACGGAACAAGGACCAAAATTGAATACAACAATATTTAAAAAAAATTAAAAAAATTCGGTTTGAACCGAAACCGGAACCGTTAACCGAACCGGCTCAAACCGTTGACTGAACCAGTCCAAACCGTTGACCGAACCGGCACGAACCGGAACCGGAACCGAACCGTCCCAAACCGCCCTTGGGAGGTTCGATTCAGGTTCAAAGATTTCTTGAACCGGAACCGGCGGTTCATGAACCGTGGCCATGTCTAGCCGCGGTCGGGGACTCGAGGATCCCCGGACGAGCGACGGTTGGGGGTTCCTCCCACCCCCGACCAGCGGCGGTCGGGAGTTCTGCAATCCTCGACCAGTGGCGACGGGGTTCTGCAACCCCCATCGTTGCCGATCCATAGCTCAGCGGCGACGGCGGGACGGGAGGGGGCGGGCGCTATCGACCTTTGCCTCGCCTTCTTTGCTGGAATTAGTGGCCTTCGCCTCGTCTTCTCTTCGCCTCGTCTTCTCACAGGTAATCACACACTCTCTCTCTCTCTCTCTTTCTATATATATATGTGTGTGTGTGTGTGTGAATTATATTTATTATAATCTTCTTCTTCTGGTTCTATTTTTCTATTTTGCAAGAGTTTGAGAGTCTGGTTCTAGTTTGCTGTAGTGGGCTGCGAGAATGTTGAACAAGGAAGGCAAATTGGTTCCATTTTGCTGCAGTGGGCTACGTTGAAGGAGGAGGGAAATATCAAGGAGGGCAAATTTGGGATATGTGGGGTGAAATTAACAATTCACGGGGATTTTAAAGAGTAAAAATATAAATTAAGTTAATGTGGGCTATAAAGAGTAATAAAGTGGGCTTGGAATAGAATTTCCTAAAAGTTTGTCCTGGAACCAAAAATTCCTTTGCTACCCCTGGTCACCTCAGGTTATTTTGGAGGTGACCAGGGGTAGCAAAGGAATTTTTTATTCTAGGAGCAAAACAAACTTGAAATTTGGGAAATTCTATTTGTAATCATCCAATTTACTCATTGCAACCATTGTAATAAAAATTTTAAATTTTACTATTTGCAACCCTTGAATTTATTCTTTGCAACTATTTACATACCAAATATACCCTCCACACACCCATTGCTCAAAACACACACCCACGCGCTCAAACCATAGTCTTCTTCTTCTTCTTCAGAACAGCACCGCCGACCTCGAAATCGCAGGTAAACCATATTTGATTTATTTCATGTAAAGGCAACCGATCTCTTCGTTCGCGGAAGAATTTCCAGTTTGGGAAGCCTCGATTTTCAATTTTTCCCTCAAATATCGCTGTTCGAGGGGGCGGGGTTCCCCGAACATCGCTGTTCGGGGAACTTAGCCCCCCCGAACAGCGATGTTCGAGGAACCCCTAACCCCCCGAATCTCGCCATTCAGGAGTAAGTCTCAAAAACTATGAAAGCAATTATACCAATGATATAAAATATGAAAGCAAATGATGTATAAAATTAAAACCGAACTTACCTAATTTGGATCAGATTAAGTTGAGTTATTGGTATCAAAAATTAAAATTAACTCAAAAAAAATTAAGATTAAAACAACATTAATTTAAGAAAAAATAAATATAATATTAATCCAAATATTCGGAACATAATAATTTAGAATAATTTATATATATTTGAAATAATTTTTATACAAAATTATTATATATATGTATATAGTTATAATATAATATATAATAATATAATAAACATATAATAGTATAGTATAATATTATATAATATATTATATTATTGAATTAGATTCTATATATTATATTATTGAATTATATAATATATTATAATATATAATATATTATATATTATATATAATATATTATATAATTCAATAATATAATTCAATTAACTCAAAAAAATTAAAATTAATTAAAATTATTGCTTTAATTTTTGAGTTATTGGTATCAAAAATTAAAATTAACTCAAAAAAATTAAGATTAAAGTAACATTAATCTAAAAAAATAAATATAATACTAATCCAAAGATTCAGAACATAATAATTTAGAATAATTTATATATATTTGAAATAATTTATATACAAAATTAATAATTTATATACAAAATTAATTTATATATATTTGAAAAGCGATGTTCGGGGGGAACGGGTTCCTCGAACATCGCTGTTCGGGGAACCCAGGCCCCCCCAAACATCGCTTTTCGGGGGGGACTGGGTTCCCCGAACAGCAATGTTCGGGGGAACCCCTAACCCTCCGAACAACGAGATTCGGGGGTATGGGTTCCCCGATAAAACTATGAAAACAACAATAATATAAAATATGAATGATGTATAAAATTAAAACCGAACTTATCTAATTTGGATCAGATTAAGTTGAGTTATTGGTATCAAAAATTAAAATTAATTCAAAAAAAATTAAGATTAAAGCAACATTAATTTAAGAAAAAATAAATATAATATTAATCCAAAGATTCGGAACATAATAATTCAAAATAATTTATATATATTTGAAATAATTTATATACAAAATTATTATATATATATGTATATAGTTATAATATATATAATAATATAATATAATATATAATAATATAATAAACATATAATAGTATAGTATAATATTATATAATATATTATATTATTGAATTATATAATATATTATATATATAATATATTATAATATATTATATTGGATTTCAGGAGAATGCAATTCTCCCAAAATCTGTAATTCAGGAAAAATGATTTTTTTCGAATTCGAGGTTTTCCGAACACTTAGAACGCTGGGGTTCGACCGGTTAGGAGTTCCCCGAACCTTGAGATTCGAAGAACCCTAAATTACCAGAATCTCAAGGTTCGGGGCATCTCTTAACCCCAAAACAGTGTATTTTTTATTTTTTAATTAATCTTATTTTTTTAATTTATCCGTCGTGTATGTATATGTAAATTATGTGATTAAACTAGTTATAGATGTTATAAATTGTATTTTTTCTCGCCGAAACAGGAATACTCATTTTTTTTTTGTTAAATACTGCGTAATAATGGTTACGCGATATTCAATTGTGAGTGAAAAAGTAGTTATTGCGATGGTGATCGAGAAAGTGAGTGTACGCGCTTGAAGAATGATGATGGATGATTGAGCGTCAAATGTTTAAATGAAGGGCAAATATGAATTTTTATTTCAGGATATTTTAAAAATATTAAAAGTGGGTTACAGAGAGCAAAACGTATGATTGCAAATAGAATTTCCCTTGAAATTTTCCTGAAACCAAAAATTCCTTTGCTACCCCTGGTCACCTCAGGTTATTTTGGAGGTGACCAGAAAGTTTGTCCTGTTCCTGGAACCAAAAATTCCTTTGCCACCCCTGGTCACCTCCAAAATAACCTATTTTGCCCTTGGATAAAGTTTCTCAAAACGACTTATCAACATTTGTGGCCTTATCCAAGATTTAATTTATTGACTTTTTAATAATTTAAATAAATATTAAAAATTATTTAATTTTTATTTAATTTATTCTTTTAAGCTGCAAAATTATTAATTAATTTTTATATTTAAATTTAAAAATTAAATCTTTTTCAATTGATAAAATAAATAAGAAAAAAAGATATGAAAACGTAAAAATTGAATAAGAAAAAAAATATGAAGAGTTTATAGACAGATCCTGCAAATTAAAAATTCATTGATTTACTTTTATTTTTTTTAATACCCAAATCAATGCAAATTCTCTAAACAAAGTTTTTATCGTTCAAAAAATCATTTTATTAAATTGTCCACCTAAACTAATATCACTTCTTATCTTTTTTTTTTTTGGTTACGTTACTAATTTACACTTCATTATTCATTGCATAATATTAAAAAATTATCCATAGACTTAAAAAGTTGGGGGCCTCATTATCTAAATGATATCTTACTATACATTACCTAATATGGAAAAATGATCTGGACCTAAAGAGTAGGGGGCCTCCTTCTTTAAATAAAATAAACAAAATATAAATTTAAAGAAAACTATTAGAATTAGTAATTTTTTATCTCAAAATATTAAAAAAATTAGTTAAAAACCAATTTCGGAGCCCACTTTCTTGGGGGCCCTAGACATAGGTTTCACTGGCCTATGTCTTGAGCTGGGCCTGACCCTAGGGTGCACAAAATTGAACTCCCTCAAATTAATCGAAGAGACCAAATACTAGTTTGGCTTTACTGTTGCCATCGACCACCTAGTCGGCCAGTAATTCCAATTATCGAAATTAATCATCAGATTCCCTCAAATACGATAATTGATATATGCAAAAATAAGTTTGATCAAACGGTTGATTTTTTATATATCTAAAAATTAATTTTATGGTAAAAAAAACTAAAAACATGTTTATGGAAAAATATCGTCGGCCACCATCCACAACGGATTTTGACGATCAAAATAAACCATCAGATTCACTTTGACTCAGTAACCCACATATCCAAAAATCAAAAGCCTTTAATGGTTGAATTTTAGTAGATATAGGTTTTAATGTAAAATATAATTTGCCAAAAAAACTTACTAAATAAGTCATTGGCGTCCATAGGCAAGCATGATGGTGCAAATCAGAGGGAGAGAGAGATGTTGGGTCGACATTGATGTCGGAGGAAGATGAAGGGTCAAGCAAATTGGAGACGAAGACAAAGAGCCAACCCTTCATCTTCAACCATTTGCTCAGCTAATCAACCCTTCATCTTTATCTCTAGTCAGATGTTAAAGAAAAAAAAGAAGAAGAAGATTGAAGGGCAAGTATAACTCATAATGAAGGACCAAACATGCAACATCGATTATGTCCTTCCCTAACTACTGTTTTCCTTTTATAATGCACTCAAAATAACGTCATTTTGCATATTGGTCAATTTATTTAGTTCAATTAATTGACAACGAAAATATAACTAATAACCGATAACCAAAATTTCTATAAATACTAATTGAATCGTTAACCGATTACTAAAAAATTGAACCGAACAGACTGATTCAGTTCAATTAATTTAGTTTAACTGAACTTCTGCTCAATCTTAGTCATATCCATTTGACAAATCATTTCTGAACAAATATAATATAAATTAATTGAGACAAAAATTTAGTCATAATCAATGTCCTATGTCTTGCTTTTGAATAAAAAGTTTTATTATAATATGTTTGATTTTGTTTATGTATAAGTATTTGTATTAATTGTGTTTATTTAAAGGGTTAAGTTCTTATTTTCAACTTGTGACTAACTTGTTCAGTCACTTAGACTGAGAGTAGGTCGACCATGGGTTTATAGAGAAAATAGGGCAATTCAAGCCGAATCTTGATTATGAACCAGGATTCTCTCAATTTCTTATGTTAAAAAATTAGATTTTAACACCAAGTATTCTATAATAAAAAAACAAGCTTTTGTAAAACCTTTAATTTTTAAACAAAGAAAATCATCTTATTTTTCATGTTCTGTTTGCATTTGAAAATATTAAAAAAATCACCATTTGATATGAAGAAAATGTTTTCTAAAAATTAACATTATCTTAAAAAATAGAAAAAGAGGATTATAAAAAAATGGTCCTTTTTATTTTTCATAACGTCTTTAATATATTATTTTAATATAAAAAATTTAAATTGAATTGAAGCTGGTCAAACATTAATGTCTGTTAAGAGGATAAAATAAAGAGTAAATGATAGTTTTGTTATTAAAAAATAATAATATGTTAGTGTGTTTGCCTCACATTAATAGTTAATCCACAACTTTGGATTTACTCAATTGGGCCACCCACTTGGACGTAAATGGGTCCTGGGCCCAACCTTTAAACCATTTTATAGATGGACCTCTCAGTTAAAAATATATTTGGGCTTTATTTATTTAGTAAGGAGTCTTAATTTCCTTAAATGTATCATAGGCCCAATCTATTTTTAATTGTAAAAATTGCTGAGGCTAGTCGTTATGGCGTGTTCGGCTCGGCTCGGCTCAACTCAATTTGCCATTTATATAGAGTTGAGTTGAGCCCAGAGTTTTTTGAGTCATAGGTCAATCTATTTTTAATTGTAAGAATTGCTGAGGCTAGTCGTTATGACCAAATTTTATTTTAAATTTGAATTTAATTTTTTGATATTTAAATTAATAATTTTAATACTTTAAGAATTATATAGACAATATTATAAATTCACCATGACAATTAATAAATGTTAAATAATTTATACTTCATACATAATTTTACAAGAACATTTATATTTTATACACAAAAAGTTATAATCACTTTAAAAATTATAAATATAAAAATAAATATATATTTCATACTTAATTATTAGAGTTTGAATTCAAAATATGAAGTATTTTTTATAATTTCTTAAATATTTTACAAATTTAATACTATTACTAAAAATGGAATTTGAAAATATTGAAAGTTGCAAATTTTCAACCTTTTAATTTATATGTTCTAAATTTTTAGTTTACAAATAGAAATTGTATTTTTAAAAATATTTGAATATCTTATATATTAATTAAATAAATATATTTTTAAATTATTTTAAAAATAAAATTAATTTATTTCTATAAAATTTAACCTATAAAGACTTACAAGCTTAGGCCAGGCTAAATTCGACCCCCTATAGGTAAACTTATACATCCAGTTAGACTTTTTTTCTAATTAATAAATTAACTTATTAAATAATCCTAATAAACTGAATCCGACATTAAATCTCTTGGGATCTTATTACTAAGTTACTATATTAAACAATATCAAAATTTATTTTATTTTACTTATTTAAGTACGTTTATTAAAATGGATAAGAAAATAAAAAATTAAAATAAAATTAAAATATTTTTAAAATTAATATACGAAATGATCAAAATAAATTTAAGAAATATTTTAAAATTTTTATTAAATTGTTTGTTAAATTTTTTAAAATCTATTAATAATTATATTTTTTATTTTTATATGTTTGTAAATACATATAATAAATATTAAGATAAATATTTTTTTATCAAAATATTTTTATTATTAAATTCATTAAGTTTACATTAATAATAAATTTATAATTAAAATAATATTTTATGATTAATGTGAATTATAAAAAAATTAAAATTAAAAATTAAAATTATATTTTTTAAATTCATATTCAAAAATAAATTATAAAAAGACTTAAACAGTAAAAATAATTATCGATAAAATTATAATAATTTCACATAAATAATTAAAAATTATCAAAACATATTTTCATAATAAATAATAAAATATAAAATAATTTAAAAATTGATAAAAAAACATATTAAATAATAAAAAATATATGGAGAGAAATTTAAATTTTTAAAATTATCAAAATATATGACAATTTAAAAATATATTAAATAGTTAATAAATAACATTAATTATAAAATTTAAATTAATAAATCATTTTAAAACTAATCTTATTACAAAAATAAGATTTAATAAATTTAAATTTTAAAAATATATTAAATTACATTAACTATCATACAAGACATATAAATAATTTAAATTTATTTATAAAATATCAAATAAACATTATCTTCCTGTGATTAAGTAAGAAAAAGTACCATTTACTCTGTCCAGCACAACAAAAATTGCTTCCGCGAATATCGCCATTATCATATTAGCCTTTATAAAAAAAGCCCCTTTCATTGAACCAAAAAGGAGGGGGAAGAAAGCCCAATTTGACCAACTATTCAGACACTTCCAAACTCAAACCGTCGATACAATACATACAAGCCGAAAGCCAGAAAACAAGGAAAATAAAACTGCATTGAACTACTACTACTACTTCAACAGGTTTCCCAGCACCAGCACCAGAAACACAAGACTCTTCATTCATCCATTTCGTCGTCTTCGTCTTCTATTTCTTTAATCCTCATCTTCTTCACTGCCTGGGCGGCATCACTGTTCCTTGGCCCATCGGATATCTGAATCAGTATATCCGATTTCTGCCCCGTGGCTGCATTGACAATCCCTCCATTCTTCTCAACCCTGTATGTCAATTCCTTCCTGTTGTACGCAGCATCTATGTAAACAGTTGTGTTTTCATCAATCTCTTCCCTCACGAGCATTTTCGACAGCTCGGTCACCACCCTCTTCTCTAGCCATCTCCTGATCGGTCTAGCGCCATATACCTGCGAACAAAGATCCCTCACATTTAGCACCAATCCAAGTAATAGAGGGAGGGCTGAAGATTGTATTTGTATGCATCTCTTCTTTTCTCTATATGGTTTTGTTTTTGTTTTTTTTTTTTAATTTTCTTTTTGACTTTCAGTAAATATATCTGGCAATGTCTTAATATGCTTACCGGCTCATAACTCTCCGCTAGGATGACATCCAATGCCGCTTCAGTCACACCTAAGGCGACACCCCGCTCTGCCAGGCGGCGGGCTACATCCTTCAACTGAAGCCTAGCAACCTTCCTCAGCTGCTCATGAGATAGAGGGTCAAATACCACAATTTCGTCGAGCCGGTTGAGCAGCTCAGGCTTGAAGTGCTTCCTCACCTGTTATATATACCAACAAATGTAAGTTAATTCCAGCTCCAAAGTGGTGAGTGATGGTAAGTCTTTCGTGGGAATTCAGTGGCATTGTTTTGTTTACCTCTTGCATCACCATTAAGCGTGCTGCCTCCATTGTCGACTTGCCCATTAAGCCCGCCAAGAGGTACTCGGCTCCAAGGTTCGAAGTCATAATGATCACTGTATTGGTGAAATCAACCGTGCGGCCTTGACCATCGGTTAACCTTCCATCATCCAGAACTTGAAGCAAGGTGTTGAAAACAGTGGGGTGGGCTTTCTCTACTTCATCAAAAAGAACAACGCTATACGGCCGCCGCCTCACGGCTTCTGTGAGTTGACCACCTTCCTCGTGCCCAACATAGCTGAAAACATCCACACACAGCTAGCACTAAGTAAACCATCTTTGAATCTTGAACCCTACGTAAAATAAAGAAGATTTGACAAACGAACACTTACCCGGGTGGAGCACCAATTAATCGAGCAACCGAGTGTTGCTCCATATACTCGGACATGTCAATCCGAATCAATAGATTTTCATCATCAAAGAGTTGTTCTGCTAGAGCTTTTGCAAGCTCGGTCTTCCCCACACCTGTTGGACCCAAGAAAAGGAATGAACCAGTCGGCTGCTGTGGCCTCCCCAACCCGGCCCTTGACCTTAACACAGCTTCGGCAACTGCACTGACTGCCTGATCTTGTCCCACTACTCTTTGGTGCAACCGCTCGGCAAGGCTAATCAGCCTCTGCTTCTCATTCTGTCCGAGCCTTGTTACAGGTATACCAGTCCAGCGAGACACCACCTCTGCAATCTGCTCCGGTCCTACAGTTTCTGTTAGCATCAAATTTTCCTCTGTGCTCCCTTCAAGCTTTGCTATCGCGGCCTCGACTTCTTGGATTGCACCGTACTTCAGGTCTGCTACTCTTGCCAAATCATATCTTCTTTCGGCTTCCTGTAAAGTGAACAGGAGCTCCTCCCGCTTCTGTTTAAGTCGGCGAAGCTCATCAATCCTTTCTTTCTCCTTTCTATACTTCATCAGCAAAGGCTGAAGTTTGTCCCTCAGATCATCAAGCTCCTTTTTTACCTAAACGGCGTTTGTGCAAGTTTCAAGCAAAAAGACAATTACCATCTGACAGTAACCAACATCAAGACCTAACTACACATAATGAATAGAAACTTACTTCAACAAGGCGAGCTTTACTAGCTTTGTCACTCTCCTTCTCCAGAGCATGAAGTTCAACTTCTAACTGAATCCTTTTCCTCTCCAGATTATCGATCTCTTCAGGTTGGCTGTCCAGCTGGACCCGTACATTTGCACAAGCTTCGTCAACAAGATCAATTGCCTTGTCCGGCAGATGCCGCCCTGAATGGAGGAAAAACAAAATGTGCATGTGAAACAACTGATTTTCATACTACCAACCAAGTAAATTCATGACCTATACCAGTTTTCAGCATTCAATATACACAAGAAAGAAGCCAAAACTGTTGACTAAAAATAAACTCATAAAATTGGAAATAGTAATTTCTGCATACCAGTAATATATCGAGATGATAGCTGTGCAGCTACAACAAGAGCTCGGTCCTGAATTCGAACACCGTGATGTCCCTCGTACCTCTCTTTGAGACCTCGAAGAATACTAATCGTATCTACAACACTAGGTTCGGCCACATAAACTTGTTGGAACCGCCTCTCAAAAGCAGCATCTTTCTCCACATACTTCCTGTATTCCTCAAGAGTTGTAGCACCGATGCATCTGAGTTGGCCCCTAGCAAGCATTGGCTTGAAGAGGTTAGCAGCATCCATGGAGCCTTCTGTTCGACCGGCGCCCAGAACAAGATGTATCTCGTCAATAAAAAGAATCACTTTCCCTTCAGCGTCTTCCACTTCTTTCAACACAGCTTTCAATCTTTCCTCAAACTCTCCGCGATACTTTGCTCCCGCAACTAATGCCCCCATATCTAATGCTATAAGCCTCACATCAGCGAGATTACTAGGAACATCCCCTCTAACAATTCTCTGCGCTAAGCCTTCAACGACTGCAGTTTTACCAACACCAGGCTCTCCAATAAGAACTGGGTTGTTCTTGGTTCTTCTTGACAAAATCCTAATAACCCTCCTAATCTCTTCATCCCTCCCGATGACCGGATCAAGCTTTCCAGCCTGCTCAACAAGGTCTCTGCCGTAAGTCTTCAGAGCTTGGAATGTAGTGTCCCCAGCAGCACTTTCCACTTTCCTTCCTTGCTTGCCACGGAGCTTCTCCACCTCTGCTTTCACCTTTGCAGTACTGATCCCTGCTTCCTTGAGAAGATCCGCAATTTGGGAATCTTCCAAAAGGCCAAGGATCAGTTGATCAATGGCTAAATGGGTGTCACCTCTCGATTTCTGTGACGATTGCGCCCGTCGAAGCACCTTAATGAGGGAAGTGCTTGCAGGGATTTCATCCGGGGGAGGGCTTTGCGTGGGGAGTTTCTTCAATGCCTGATTGAAGACCCTCTCAACTGATTTTGCAGCTTCTTCACCACCACCAGCATTGGCAATTGCTTGCCGGAAAATACCATTCGGGTCGGAAATCAAAGCCGTGGCTAAATGAAGCGGAGTGAACTGTACATGCCCGGCATTCACAGCCAACTCATGAGAGCCGGCAAGAACCTCATTTGTCTTGTGGGTGAACTTGTCAGGATTCATGGTCTATTCTTGAACCTGAAATAGAAAACTCTACTAAGAACATAATTCAAATACCCATGGATGATTTTATTCTTGAAGCTGAAATAGAAAACTCTAATAAGAACATAATTCAAATACCCACAGACGAAATTTTGCAATCCAGTCCTGAGATCCTAACAGGATTCATGATAATTTGTACTTAACCCTGGAATAGGACACTAAATAAGGGATTGATTCACACTATTTCATAACTTTGTCAAATTCAGTCAAAAAATCATTCACCACTACTCCCAAGGGAAAAAATAAAAAGTATAGGAAAATGAAAACCTTAGGGAACTTTTTGTACAGAATACGGTGATAGAATCAACTATCAGGTCTAGAATCATCAATTCATAAATCAAACAAGTTTACTGTTAATTTGAGAACCTCCAACCCAATACAAAACAGAGGACCAAAAAATAGGGGGAAACTGAGCTGAACACCCACCCAAACTAGCACCAAAATCCCAGGCTTAGTTCCATAAAAGGATCAAAATACAAGAAAGAACAACATCTTCAAGGAGACTCGAACACTTGATATTGCGAGTTACAATTCAATCAATGCGTCCCGAAATCATGAAAAATAACAATCAAACTGACCTAGAGTTCTGACAACCAACCTCGCGAAACACACACAACCCATTATCGAAAGCAGCCCACAGTTCAATCGCATGGATTCAGAAACACGTTCACATAGAGACGAAATAGATGATCAGTTCAACTTACCTTTAAAGGCGTAAATCAAGCACGACGAATGGAGCGAAATTCAAAAACGAAATTTGGAACTTGTGGTCTTCGATCGCAGCTGCCGCTGCTTCTGCTTCTTCTTCTTTCTTTCTCTGTGTTGTTGGGAGATGATGAGAGGGAGAGAGAGCGGTGGATAGTAATATAGGAGATGAGAGAGACATCGGGATTTTTGAAGGCGCCACTAGAAACTACTAGACTTCTCTCTCTCTCTCTCTCTCTCTCTCTCTCTCTCTCTCTCTCCCATTTTATATTTGGTTAAGTCATTTTCGGGAAATTGAGAAGTTACCGGATCAGACAACCACTCCCCATTCAAGCGATTGTGTACACGCTCCTGTCCTCTAAACATATTTTTAAAAGTATTGTTAGGTACGTCTAATAAAAATTCCTATCCCAAACCTTATTATATTATAAATAATTTATTCTTTATTTTAATTTTATCTAACTCTCCTCTCTATTCTTTTTCTATTTAATTCACTGTTTTATTTATAAATTTTAATTTTATTTATTTTATCTTATTTATAATTTTTTCTATTATAAAAATTTATTAGTTAATAATCAAATACACAAATAATCATATATATACACATAATTAAAAATTAAATACACAAATTAATAATAAAATACACAAAATAATCAGATACACACATACACATAATCAATAATTAAATACAAAATAATCAAATACGCATATATACAAAATCAATAATCGAATACACAAATCAATAATTAAATACATAAATACATAATATCACTCATTTAATATAAAAATAAATATAAAATATCTTAAAATCACATAGATGTGTTCGATTTGCTTGATGAAGATGAAGACGTTACTGTCGGTATTGGTTTTGCTCCTTATTATTGTTATCAAATCTGGTGTCTACAACTTGTCCGCTACACTTGTAATTCGTCTTATCCAATCGTCTTTGCTAGATCTATTGTCATTGCCTCTTTAACATATCTTTTTAGGTTGATTTTATTTTTGCATTTGCCTATAACTCGTCTTCTTCGATCGATTCAATCTTCGCTGTATCTCATTCTTTCTCTTCCCGTATTGTTAGCCATTGGCCTATTGGGGATAGGGAGAAATAGCGACAAGATTTTAATTATCAACTTTGACAAGGCTTTTTAAATTTGCTAAATTTTTGACAAGAAAAATTGACTATGACAAGCTCAATTTTAACTAAAAAACTTAATTTAACTCCTCATTTTTTGACTTAACAACAAATTTTGCCATTAGAATCAGCCTCACAAGAGGTCACCATTGAAGCGAGCATTTGTCATATCCACTTGTAGTAAGTAATTAATTATGGCAGTTTGATGGCAGCGACGACTAAACAATTTCTGAACAGAGATAATGTAAATTAATTGAGCCAAAAAAGTTACTTCATTATCAATGTCTTATGTCTTGCTTTTGAATAAAAAAATGTATTATAAGTAATGTCTTAATAAAAAATTGTATTATAATTAATGTCTTCTAGTGCTAGTGCTCTCTAGCACTGCTCGCCTAAGTCTCAGGGGAGAAGCACCGTCCGTCTATTGCAAGTGTTAGAATATTTGAGATATTATAATATTATTATAAATTTTATTCGATTTTTATATAAATTTTTTTATTAAAATAATATTTATTAAAATAACTAAGATAATAGCATATTAAGATAAAATTAAAATATTTTATAAAACAAAATATATCAATGATTAAGATAAGAGTAAGAAATATTTAAATATTTTTATCAAATTATTTATTAAATTTTTTTAGATGTACTGAAGAATATATACATTATTTTTTTTATTTGTAAGGTTCAATATATGTTTATATGAAAAGGAGAGAGATAAATATATTTAAAAAATATCAGATAATAAGTCACGTGATTTATTTTTAAAGAGCCATCAAATAACTTTAACAAAAACATTAAAAATGACAAAACTCTTGAATACTTTTCATATCTTATATTTTTTAATATATATATTAGTTAACAAATACTACTTAATTATATTTAATTAAAATGTCAAATTATGAGTTTTAACCTGCGACCGACTTATGAGAGTAACTAAACCCGCCAGTATGTAGAAATAATAATTTTTTACATTAAAAAAAACATAGGTTTTAACATTGAATATTTTATATTAAAAATAACTATTTGTAAAACTTTTAATTTTTAAACAAAGAAAATCATCTTATTTTTCACGTTCTGTTTGCATTTGAAAATATTAAAAAAAATATCCATTTGACATGAAGAACATTTTTTTTCTAAAAATTAACATTATCTTAAAAAATAGAAAAAGAGGATTATAAAAAAAAGGTATTTTTATTTTTCATAATGCCTTTTATATATTATTTTAATATAACAAATTTAAATTGAATTGAAGCTGGTCCTAGCATCAATGTCTGTTAAGAGGATAAAATAAAGAGTAAATGATAGTTTTGTTATTAAAAAATAATAATATGTTAGTATGTTTTCCTCATATTAATAGTTAATCCACAACTTTGAATTTATTCAATTGGGCCACCCACTTGGACGTAAATGGGTCCTGGGCCAACCCTAAACCATTTTATAGATGGACCTCTCACTTAAAAATATATTTGGGCTTTATTTAATTAAGGAGTCCAAATTTCTTTAAATGTCTTTTAGGCCCAATCTACTTATAATTGTAAAAATAGCTTACGGGTCGTCATCACAGCGAGTTGGACTCGGCTCAACTCAAGTTGCCATTTATATTGAGTTGAGTTGAACTCGGATTTAAAATAAAAATATCAACTTGCCATTTATGTTTGCCATTGTAAAAATTGACACTAGTTCTGCATTTTATATTCATACAAAGATCATATTTTTCATGTGAGGTGTCTCAACAAGCCCACGCTCCTGAGCTTCTCAACAAGCCCCCGAGCCTGGGATTTTACTCCGAACCAACCGACTCCGTGTGCAAACCTCAGGTCTGACTCCGAGCCTAACCTCTTCTCACCGTTTGTTGAAATTTCCGCACTATCTCGATCACTTTATCTTTGCTCTGCAACACATCAGCGCCCCCCCTCCCTCTCTGTCCGCCTCTCCGTCTGCAGCTCCATTCCCGTCACCGATTCAGCTCTGGAAAGATTGGACTCAGAATTCAGCGGTGGACCCCTCGACATCCGTGTACGGTTATGTCTCCTTCTCTCTCTGCTCAAACCCTAATTTTTTCCCCTAAGATCGAGTTTTTTCTTGGGTCTCGGCTCCGTTCTGTTTGACCAGATTGCCTCGTCATTTTGCACGCTTTACTTGGTTAAGGCAAATTGTGATTGCGTTTTCGATCTTGTTGGATGCATCTTTGAAATTGTGTTGTGTTGGTTGGTGGAGAATTGCGATTCTAGGGTTTTGTATAAGATATTTTTGACGCTTAAATCTCTATCGACTTTCCGATGTAGAAATGTGTTGGATGCATTTCATTACGCTTCTGAGTTCCTTCTGTACTGGTTATTGGTTTTTCTAGTGTAGGGTTGTTATCTGATATTCTGAAGTTTATGAATGCGATCGAAGTATCTTCTCACGATATGGTCTTTTGAATTGGCTAAGGCCAACCATCTCAATTGTCAAAGATTCTGAATCTGAAGGCACTTGTTTATGGCCTGCTACTTACACTGTATGTCATGGAAAGATGAATAACATTACATGACTTCTGAGAAGTTAGATATCCCATTTGTATTGCATAAGCTTGCAAATCTTGTAAAATAGTCTTGAGTTTCATTTTTAGAACTGATAGACTGCAGAAACAGTTCCCTAATTTGTGTTGTTTTCTTTGTTGGATAAATGTATGAATTCAAGGGGCAAAGAAACAAGAAAGACAATATCCCTAAGATCGTAAAAGAGGAATTTCAAAGACGATGACACTATGCATCTTTGAAAAAGAGAATTTGAGAAAAGTTGTTATTTTTGGTGATATGGATGGGTATTGCTTGAAATTGCAGTACTCCCATATAATTATGGGCATGTTGATGTGAACAAATACTAGGTTGCTCAAGTTAACATTGCAAAAATTTTCTGCTATAGATTATTTCACTGTCTGACTTTCTGAATTTTCTACTTCTCCTTTCTTCATTTGGTTGCAAGTTTAATGTTGAAGTTGAAATTCAGAATATCTTAGCCCCAGAAAATTTGCATATTATTTATGCATGCCTTTTAAGAACATAGTTGCTATATATTACCATCAAGTTTTCTTGAAAGGGTTTTACTTTGGGGAATATTTAATAAACTCCCTTGTGTCATATGCATGTTGAGAAGATGTCATTAGGTTATGAAAAGGATTTTTAGTTAAGAATAATGGGTAGAATATGCGCTATTTATATGTGTGTTGCATTATGAGTGCTTTACTTTGAAACTATTTTAAGCAATGGCAGAGTTGGTATCATCCATCTGTTGTTTGCATTTAATAAATCGTGAGGATAATTTCATCCCTCTACTGATATAATTTTGGTATATGATGAACTCGTAGAGCCATGGATACCAGCAATCATGGCAGAGCAAAATTATTTCTTCAATTGGTCTCTTGGGTCTAGCTGGGGTTACCATGGAGCAGGCATGAGGGTTCAAACCTGTTTCCCACCTAAAGAGAAGTTTTTTGCTTCTTGTCTTGTCAAGAAGGTGTTGGAAGGATGGTATAGAAGATTTGATATGTTGTAATCTAAAGTGAATTGATATTTTCAAGTTATTGTTTATGTGACCTTGTTGTTTAAATTTTGTGGATGTTCAGAGGAATTTGATGTTTCTGGAGAAAGGAAACCTTAGAGGAGATTTTTTTTCTGGTCCCCTCTCCCCTTGCACTGGAACACATAGAAGGCAGCATTAAGTTAAACAGTGCTTGGCCTGTTTGGAAAAATTTGAAAGCATATAGAATTAGAATTTCGATTCTTAAGTTTGAGAAATAAAAAGATTCAGGAATTGGAATTCCATTTTCCCTAAAACTTTGGGACTAGAGATCTGATCGAAGTTAGTTGGAATTATGGGATGAAAGAATGAAGATTCTTGAGCTTCATTATTCAATAATCCCCCCCCCCCAGGCGACAAATACCCATAACATTTTCAATATCATACGTTTTAGTTTTTATGATAACATTACAACGATATCTCCTATGGTTTAGGTCAATTTTACACCTTATGCAGTTTAATTTTGTTATTTTGAGCCCCTGTTGTTTGCTCCCCCCCCCAAAAAAAAAAAATAAATAAATAAATAAATCATTCATTCTGTTAGTTTTGGACCCAGCAGTGTTTCTAACCCTTACTCTTTTTGGAAGCCATAACCAGTTCATTAACTCATTGATAATCATTGAATTAAATTGGTGGGCGGGTGTATTGTGCTTGATTCATGGGGTTATTAAGCAAGCTGCGTTGTGCTTATTGCAACTACCATGCAAAATCCCCAAAGACTTGTGCCAAAATCTTGTCCCTCGTCAAATGAAAACATGCAAACACTGTCTTCTCCTCCCATCTTTAGCTCAATTCTTCCACTGATTTAAGGTAATGTGTATTGAAAACCTAGAAATAGCAAGGAATATATGTCCGCAAGATAACTAACTATTGCCATTCCTTTTCAACATAAGATACCCATATCCCTCTCAAATTTGTTTTGATTACTCAGCCAAAGGTGTATTCAAGCAAAATGTAAAAATAATAAAATGGAAAAGTAAGAACTTGATATCCAAAAACAAGAGTTTCATTTCTGTTTTTGTGAGTCAAATACTTGCAGAACAGAATGAATGGGTGCAGGACCCCAAACCAAAAAATACAAATTCTGTATGCACTTGGTATCTTGTGGAATTTTTTGCCAAACATCTAGAAATCTTGGCAGAGCACTGTTTCAATGGAGAAAAATCCAAATAGTTATTTGAAGGAAACATCACTTGTGGACTGGGAAATGGGCATACATGTAGAGACAAACCTAGCGATTGCCCAAAACCCAAACCCTCCTATGATACTTCTGTTCCAATTTCAAGACACATTGGCGATGAATCATGATTACAAGAACATAGATGCACAAATAGTCTTTGTGCATGCGTGCGTGCGTGTGAATTTGTGTAATGATCTAATAGTGGAAATACCTAGCAGATAAACCCCTCTTGCCAATGTAGTTCTTTGCCCCAACTTAACCCAACAATGGTTAACAAATTTCTAACCTGGTCAGGGCTTTCAAAAATGGTTTAGTTTAGCAAGGTTCAGTAAAGAATGTTGAGCTTCAAATCAACAGAAGGAGCTGACCAGAAAAAAGAAAAAAACACACTGACCCAAAATAACAAAATTAAATCATAGCAGGTGTTCGTAAAGTTGAGCCTTATAGGGGTTTGGTTGTGATTTACCCTTTTTTCTTTTTCATTTGACAAGGTGTTCAAAGAGATTAGTTATTAAGGAAGTAAAGCTAAGGTGTTTAGTAGCTTGTATTTGTACTTCTATTATACTTAATGTTGGACCTAAATACTAGTAGATGTGATTTTTGTCTATATATATTTGTGGAAGCTATTGATAAATGAATGTGAATTCTATATATAAAAAAAAGAAAAGATGCTACATACCCAATTTTCTTGTCCAAGTCATATTATTATCTTTTAATTAATAATTTATTTAATCTTAAATTTTCAATAAAGGTCATGATTGCATGTATCATGGTTTTTTTATAATTTTGTTTATGGTACTTTAAGGTTTGATTAAGACTCCGTTGTTTGGGAAAATGTTTTTTGTACAATATTTATTTATTTTGACATATATATTTTACATACAAATGAAAAACCAGCATCTGAGGGCTAATTTCATTTTCTTTTGAAAATTTTAGAATGCAAGCAAAACTCCAAAAAATAAAATGAAAAATAATTGTTTGTGTAAAAATTTTCCCAATGTAAAATATTTTACATCGAAAAAAACAGAGCCTAAGTTTCTTCTATGATAGTGGAATTTATAATTCCATATTATTTTGTAGAGTAAAATCTATTCAATTTTTTGTGTTGTATGCTCACTTTCTTTTTAAAATCTTGATTGAGATATTGAGGATAATATGGTCGTACTACTTAATTCCAAATATTAGAATTTGAATTCAATTTTTTTTTATGATTTCTCCAAAAAAAATAATAGAAATACTAAGTTCATTGGAATTAGAAGATGAGCTTTTGTTGCAATGGTGTGGTTGCTCCTTTATGATTGAAAGGTCATGGGTTTGAGTTATGGAAATAGTTTTTTTTTTTTTAAATATGTAAAATAAGGGTTTGTATACAAAAAACGACCCTCACTCGACCCTCTTAAAATGGAGAGTCTTGTTCATTGGGAATGCCCAAGTCCATTGGAATAATTAAGACTATGAACTTGGAAGTTCAATGAATAGAGTTTGTGCGTATTTTGGTTGGGCCCATTGGCGGTGGGGGTAGGGGAGTTCTAATGGGCCAAAGTTTGTTTTTTTTGACCTTTGTATTAATTAGGAGTTCTTTGTGTTAATCAATGTTGTCTTCTGCTTCCAATCTTGTAACGATGGTTTTGTTCACTTCTGTGTGCCATTGAGGTGAGATGATTGTACATTGGCATTCATTAATGTTTCAGGAGAAAAAATCTAGGATGCCCTCCACGACCTTTATGTTACTATTTATTTTCATTTACTTTTGCATGTGTCTCGAGTGCCTCCATTATTGTCTGTCATTAAAGCCATATGTTAGTCAAAATATAAGAATTTGGAAAGGGATTAAACTTTCTAAGTATATAGATTGTCCAAGATATCAATAAAAGCACAACTTATTAACTTACTTATCTTCCTAATATCTAAGCTTTTAAACAGGTTGGTGGATAGCAACCAAACATGGATTTTTGTTTTTAGTCTGGGGATGGACTTTTGAGTGATGTTTTTGTCCTTTATTTAGGGACCCATCCCTTATTTTTTGGCCCGATGTGTGATTATCCAATTCTACATCAGTAGTCTACTAAGAAGGTCTTGGGTATATTCTTTGTTCTATGAACCCTTATGTCATTTTCAGCTAGCTTTTTTGGGTGAGGACCGTGGTGTTACTGGGGGAGGGGCTAGATTTTCCTTTAAAGGGCTTGTTGAGAACTAGGGACCTGCCTATGTGCTTCTACTTTTTTATTCCTTTTTTAATCATTAGTTCTCACACGTGGTGTCAATGGAATGTAACACATAAATTAGTTAACAAAAGAATCTGGAAAGCTTTAATGGATCCTATAGCTATATGGGAACTCAGGATCCAAGACAATATCTTCATTTCCATGTCTTCCAGCTATTTATCTCTGACTTTGATTTCATTTTTCTATAAAATATGGACTCAAATCTGGGTTATAAACCCCCCCCTCAAAAAAAAAAAAAAACCAAGCGCGTGCACCCCACCGGGGGGGGGGGGGGTCTTTCTTAAACAAGGGAGGTAGTTTAAGCGAATTTCCTAGCTAGATTCCTAATGCTAAGTAGGCAGGTGCATGAGCAAAAGTTTATGGTTAGGTTCTTCATGAAGGGAATGAAAATACATTGGTAATTTATCTTTAATATGCTATCTTTTTGTTAGCTGTCTGGTCCAGTTTTTAAGTTAGATAATGTTATTTGGACTGTGAATAGGGCCTTCCAATTGCTGCCAATTCTTGTCTATTGTTTCTTAGCTTCACAATTTCACATTTTATCCACATAGGATGTAATCACATCCTGTAATCTAAGGATGAAGATTGTAAAGTGAGTTAAAGTTGCATTCCAGTGTCAGATTTTGAAGACAATTGAAAGTTCGCTAAAAGTTAAATTTAGACCAGGGATGTGATTTTGTCTCATCGGTAGGAGAAGATATGTATTTGTAATTGTACACATTCAATTTATTGCATTAATGTGACTTCTTATGCTTCAGAGTTGCCTATGTTTAATTGACCATCTTTAGTTTTTCTTTGTGGGCATCATGCAGGTTGGTGCTGTGAGGTGGCTATATTGTTGTCTGAGTGACGCTTAATAATCCATAAGAGGTGTGTGCTTTTATATATCTTAGTGCTTATGAGATTAAGTCCTGTTGGAGCATCTAATAATTGGATCCTTAAAGGGAGTCATGAATTTGGCTTGTTCATCTTTCAAGGTAGTTTTATAAACACTAATATTTTTGCTGCAGTATTGTGTTGGATTATCTATGCCTGGCAACGACATTGGAGACAGGGTTCACAATTTCTTTGCTCAGGATAACTTGCCCGAGGTCCAGCGTAATTCTCTGGTTGTTGATGGAAGCTGGCCAGTGTTAGGAAACAATTTACGTACAGGAAGCCACAGACACATTAGTTTACCAAGTTCTAATTCAAAAAGTTCCATTCTACAGCAATCAGGTAATAGTAATCTGGTTACTTGAAAATAAATGAGAGTAATGTAATTTTCTAAAGAATTATCTCATAGCAGCTGAATTTTATGTTCCCTTCCATTTAATTGAAAGTGGAGTTATTTCTTATTGGAAAACAACAACATATCCAGCCGTTATCCCACTATGTGGGGTTGGCTACATGAATTCTAGACTTCTATGTGGGTTACATCCCAACAGATAGTTTGTCTAGAATTCATATTTGGATCCGACTAGGTTTTACGCTGGCTGTCGGCTACCTAACGCAACTCTCCTCCTTTATCCGGGCTTGGGACCGGCAGTGGATAATATCCCCTGGCGGAGTAATGATGAAATGAAGTTTGAACACCATCTTCACATGGAGAAATTTCATGAGATGGTGGTGAATGAAGATAATTGATATAGTTGTGTTCCATAACTTAGTTGACATGGTGAAACCAACAAGTACAATATGGAAACACAACATTTATTTCTTATTGGAACCTGGCTGAAAATGTGCGTTCTTACTTTCTCAAATATATAGTTACCTTTTCTTTTGTCAAAAACAGATATTTGGAGAGGATGTAACAGTCATTCTTTTTTCAGTGTTGCATGGCTTGAACTCTGCAGAGTCAACTCTGGAGAAAAGTCAGTCTCAAAGTGAGCTGCTGAATTTGAATGGCTATATGCATGGGCATCAAATTTTGCGGCCAAAACAGAATGAGGCAAACATCTTGGGAGTAGACACATCAAGAGGCCTATCTATCTATGAATCACAGCAGGGGAAAGCTTCTGTCTATCACACAAATTCAGTTAGGTCAGACTCATCTGAATCTCCAGTGAATTTTGATTTTTTTGGTAGTCAACAACAGATGATAGGCCAGCAAACAGGAATGCTACATTCTTTTCCACCACAGCAGTCTGGATTTAATGATGTTCAGCTACTGCAGAAGCAGGTGATGTTGAGGAAACTGCAAGAGCTTCAGAGTCAGCAATCTCAAATCCAGCAGCTGGATGGAAGACAACATAATTCAGCAGATCAGGTTCCCTTAATCAATGGCACTCCTATTACTGAAGCGTCGAATTATCCTTGGACAGCTGAGCCTACTGCAGGCAACTCAAGCTGGCTTCAGCGTGCTATTCCAGCCATTCAAGGTTCCTCCAATGGATTTAAGTTTTCCTCTGAGCAAGACCAGGCAATGGGTTTGGTTCCTCAGCAGGGGGTTCAGTCTTTGTATGGGGTTCCTATTTCTAGTACCGGGGGTACCCCAAACCAGTATCAAATACAACAAATGATGATGTATGGTAATTTCCTTCCTGGTAATCAATATACAGGATTCTCACATCAGGATAACATGCAGCATGGGTTAATTCCCAGGCAGGGATTTCAAATGGAGAATTTGTTTGGCCATGATTCCGATCAAGGTCATGATAATGTGATGAATTCGGAGAACCTTCGGCAAGTAAATGCGCTTCAAAGAAATGCACCAGTGGAGGAGTTCCGTGAGCAGCAGGAGCTAGCTGGTCCTTCAGAAACATTGCAGGAAAGTACAGTTCTACCAGTTTCTTCTTCACAGAACACAGTTGCCTTGGATCCGACTGAAGAAAGGATTTTGTTTGGGGATGACAATATATGGGATGCTTTTGGTAGTAGTGCCAACATTGGGTCAGCAGTAGGTATAAATCTGTCGCATGGTACAGGACTTCTAAATGGATTTCCTTCTTTACAAAGTGGATCTTGGAGTGCCCTTATGCAGTCTGCTGTTGCTGAAACTTCAAGTTCAGGTTATGACATGAGTATTCAGGCAGAATGGGGTGGTATGGGTTTTCAGAATACTGAAGTCCTGGCAGGAAATCATCAGTCTTCAACCTATGAAGACAACATGAAACAACAGACAGTTTTATCAGAGAACAACATGTTGTCTTCTGGGACTATGACCCTCTCTGATGATAACAATGCTGGCAATGGCAATCAGGGCATCCCAGGATTTCAGAAGTCAGGGCAGAGATATTCATATGAGACCAGTGAAAGGCCACAGTCTGATTCTACTTGGAGATCCATTCAACACTCCACAGAAGGAAACAAATGGTTAAGTCGTGGTCCTCTACAAAAGCCTCTTGCTGAAGGGAGTCAGGTTTATACCAATGCTTATCACTCTTTAGATGCAGAAATGAATGCAAAGAACATTTCGAGAGCTTGGAATCCTCAACAGGGAGTTTTGTCTCATAAGTCCGGCCAGCCACAGAGTACACACAATGACCATAGCATCAATGATAGGGCATCTGGGGAAACTGTATCAAAAATTCATGGGAATGAAAACGATTTGCCAAGTTTACGTAATGATCAGAAGAGAATGGTTTATGAGGAAATGGGTCATGGTGGTCATTATTGGAGACATGATTCTGGTTCAAACTCAATCATTGGATTGGAGCATGTAAAGCCTGTCATGAAAAGCCCACAGGTGAACAGGGAGGACTCAAGTTTGAATAATCTTGCTACGATACCAAATACTAGCACGGCAAGGGCCAGCCAGGAAACCTCCCAACTACTTCCCCATAGTCATAATTACTGGAAGCAAGTTGATTCTTCAGTGAAAAGCAAATCAAACGAGGATTCGCTTCTGTACAAGGGCCCTCAGGTTCTAGAGTCTTCCATAAACAGCTCTGGTAGGGATACAGTTAGAACACATGAGAGAGGGAGCTGTGATCAGAAAGAGAATTCTAGTGATAGCCATTGCTCTAACTTGTCGCAGCACAAAGGCATTGGTGGTGTAAGAGAAAATGATGGAAGTGATTCACGTAGTTTGCCTGGAGGCAAACAAAATTTATCTATTCAAGCTGGCCAGAGAAATCCCGGTCCTCGCAAGTTTCAGTACCATCCAATGGGAAACTTGGATGAGGATGTTGAGGCTTCTTATGAAGTGAGGCATCCTATTCATTCGCAGGTTATGCCCCATCACACCCCTAGAACACCATATAGTCACAATCAGGGGTATTTTGGTCAGTCCAAAATTTTCGGTCAATTCTCTAAAGCTTCTGCTGAAATGGAAAAGGTGAATTATGGTTTTATGTTTTTTTTACTATTGTATTTTTGTTATTATTTTAGCTGGAAAATATGAAATTATTTAAACTACAGGGGTTTTCAGCCAATTTTCAAGGAAATAGAAAGGCAGAAGAAGATGGACCTTCCAGAGGCACTCTCCCAGGTTTTGCACAAAATACTTCTGCTGCTCCCTTAGCACCAAACAAGGCCACTGAATCAAGGTGGTTTGTTATTGAGCTTCTGTTTTCTTTATTGCTTCAACTATAACTTTCCTTTACTTCATGTTCTTAACTCTATTCTGGTTTTATCTTGGATGCTGATATTATTCCTTTCAGTTTACAAAAGATGGATACGACAATGCTGGTTCTTTTACTAGATGTTCCTTGTTTGTCATCATTTGCTGCTGTCAGAAAGATAGCATGTGTGATATGTGCCATGTGTAATGCATACCCTGGTGTTCTTGTGGTACCAAGAGTCATTTGATTATTGTCATAGTCTTTGTGACATTAAAAATGAATTGCCCTGCACATGTTTTTATTGACATATTTTTGGGATGTTCTAATCCTAGTGTAGGATGGAGGTGGTGGTGGAAATCCTTGGGGTTTTTTATCCTGGAGTCCTATTTTTTGATTGAGGACATTGGAAGTAACCTCTAAATACATTGAGAAGCATCTTAAAATTGGTTGTAAGGCCCAGGCATTAATTTAGGATGTTTTGGATGAAGAAAAGTCCACCTGGGAGCTTTGTTAGGCTTAATTTTGATGCTTTTATCTCTTAATTTTTGTTCTTGCATATGGTTAGGAGAAATGATGGATGATAGAAATTAGATGAATGTCTCCTAGCTCAGACCCAGTTTATTGCCTCTTTGAGAATACTGTCTGGAAATTTGAATGGAGGAAAAACAAACTTGGAAACGCCCTTTATGTATGTGGGTTCTTTTGTTGCTGTTAATGTTTATTTTTTCTTTTATAATTTAAATTTAAAACAATACTTGGTGTCTGTAACTCAATGGCTAAAGCCTGAATTCCTATTGCCTGGAAATATAGGTAATGTACTGTTATCATTTGAAATTAAGTTTTGAGATTGAACTTTTTCTTTCCTGAAATACATTGTAGCTCTAAGGGCAAGCCTTGGTAGCAATGGTATGGTTGCTTCTTTGTGATTAGAAGGTCACGAGTTCAAATTGTGGAAACAGCCTCTTTGCAAAATAAATTAAGGTTGTATACAAAAATGACCTTTCACTGGCCCTGGCAAAGCCTAGGGACGCTGTTTAAATACATTGTAGCTCTAATCCAATGCAGTGTTGTATGTTTTTGGTAATGTTTGCTCGTAATTTCTTTATATGGATCTACAGTGAACTTAATTGATGCATGTGTTTCCTCGAGTCAAACAAGTTTTTTGTCTTTTAAACCTCATTTTGGTAATTTATTTCTGTATCTGATTTTTCAATCAAATTTGGCTATGGCTATTTGTGCATGTCAGGAAATCATTACTGCAACAAATGATGTCTTGTAATATGACAAGTGTTATTGGATCCTATATAGTAGAGTACAGTTAACTGTTTTTCATGTTTTGTGTATTTTTTTGTTTATTGTGGCTGCATCCTTAAACAGAGTGACTGTTGATTGCAGTCAAAATATGCTTGAGCTTCTTCATAAGGTGGACCAATCCAAGGAAGTTGGTAATTCTGATGGACCTATCCATGCACTTCAGCAACATCAGTCTTCTGCTTCTCAAGGTTTTGGTTTACAACTTGCACCTCCATCGCAATGGTTGCCTGTCCAAAACCGTGCCGGGACTTCTCAGAGTTCAGCACAGACAGACAGTTCTCGTAGTTCATATTTCACCAACCTTGAAATAAGAGAAAAGGGTCGTACAAGGGTGGCTTCCATTGCCCAAGGGCAATCTTTGCCTTCTTCAAGTGAAACGTCTCAACAAGAAACTGACACTAATAAAATTGGTATGCCTGGCCAAACTGACAATGAAGTGTTACAACATGGGGTGCAGGGAAACTTCTCTTCAGCATTTACTTCTGGTTTACCCAATTCAAGAATTAAGCTTCAAAATCAACAAATTGATAGCTTTTCTGCCCATTCTCAACGGGCTGATGACCACACTACTCTTATAGGTCAGCTATTACCAGCATCATTGGCTCATACAACTAAGATACCCCATGATATATCTGCTTCATCTGGAGACGCATTTCAGCCTACTGATACTAGACCTTCTCATGAAAGAGTTTCTGCCCCAAAAAGTTCAGTTCGACAGGCTGAGCCATCCTTGCAGCCGTTTACTTCTTCTGGCATCTCACAGCAAGGTGCTTTTCCAAAAAGGGTGCCTACATGGACTGGTGTTCCTGGCCAGCAACATTCTTTCAGTGCTCAGCCTCAGAAGCTTCCTTCAAATATTTTCCATCCAAGCAAGTCAAATAATAATATGGTGTCAACTTCATCCACACTGCGGGACCTAGAGGATCAAGATGATAGAAAAAGACGGAATATCCCATCTAACTTGGGTGCAAACTCAATCAACTCCCAAGGTTTTGTTCAGAGGGAAGAACAACCGGCAAAGGAAAGCCTTGATCAGTTGGTGTCTACTGGGAAGACAAACTTCACTGAAAATACAACTGCATCCCAAGGGAAAGAATCTATTGTTAGGAATCCATCTGATGCCTCCCCTTCTAGTTCTGCTTCAAGCCAGAGAGATATTGAAGCCTTTGGCCGTTCCTTAAAACCAAAAAATCCTTTGCATCAGAATTACTCTTTGCTGCATCAGATGCAGGCCATGAAGAATACAGAGATTGATCCAAGTATCAGGGACTTGAAGAGATTGAAAGGAGCTGATGGACTGGGCTGTCAAATAACTCCTGAGGCTGGGCATTCGGATGAGACCAATGTCATAGTCAGAGATTCACTACTTCCTCACGGTGCAGTTCCATCTGGAGACTCTCAAATGCTAAGCTTCCCAGGGCCAGCTGATAATAGGGAAAGTAATTCATCTTCTCAGCTTTGGAATGTATCCTCTCAGGATGTATCTGCCTTTGGTCGGAAGGATTCTGATAACTACCCTCGGAGCTATGGTACAGCTTCTGGTAGACCTGAAAATCCTCAGATTAGCCCTCAGATGGCACCTTCCTGGTTTAATCAGTTTGGAACCTTTAAGAGCGGGCAGATGTTGTCAATGCATGATTCACAAAAAATTGACAATGTAACTGTGCAACAACCATTTACAATTGGAAAAACTTCTGGTCGGCCCCATGTGCATAATTCTTTGGAGCTAGGAAATGCAGCTTGTTTAAATCAAGTTGATAATATCTGGCAAAGGTCAGCACCCACTTCTGTGGCATTTGAGCATGTATCTTCTGCTCAATCAAGACCTCAGGATGTTGCTGATCGCCATTTGGCTGTTATGAGAGAAAAGAAGCGGAAAAGTGCTACAACAAAGCCTCTTCCTTGGCATAAGGAAGTAGCTCAAGGTTCTCGAAGTATTCTTACCATAAGGTTGGTGGAATTAATCTACAAATTTGTTCAATTTACTGTTTTGCCTCCTTCCCCCTGTTGGCAATTTTCCTGTGTCTTGTTCAAATATAATGTATAAAAGTCTGGTATTGCATGGACTCTTTACCTTTTTTTTTTTTAACTTCAGTGGTCTTGATTGTTTTCTTTTGGTTCATTACTGCTTGCAGCATGGCAGGAAATGAGTGGGCCAAAGCAGCAAACCGGCTAATGGACAAGGTATCTGATCTCACAATAAATGCTTATTTTTAATTTAAGTCCTTTTATAGTTCTATTTATTTGTTTGTGTGGTCATGGCTTCATTCCTGGAAACAGGTGGAAGATGAAACCGATATAATTGAAGATGGACCACCTATTGTTAGACCGAAGAGGCGTCTTATCTTGACAACTGAGCTAATGCAGCAATTGTTTCGTCCCCCTCCAGCTGCTGTTCTCTCTTCAGATGCTGGCTCAAACTTTGAACCTGTGGCTTACGTTGTTGCTAGACTAGCACTAGGGGATGCATGCAGCTTAATTCCTTGCCAAGGAAGCAATGATTGTGCTCCTCTTGACAGTACAAACCTGTAAGAATTGTGTTTGAAGTTATATGGAATTTTGGTCGTTGTTCATGTCCATTTTGCTTCATGTTTGGTACTTTTTATATTTAGTGAGGCTAATTATCCTGTCCATAATTATGTTTTTTTTCCTTTATTTTCACTTGTGAAAAATGTCTTGTAGTTCGTCTGATAACTGTAAAACACATGAGAGAACTGGTGATCAGCATCTTTCTAGAGTTACAGAAGACTTGATTGGTAGAGCAAGGAAGCTGGAAAATGATTTCATAAGGTAACCCTCCATTAGTTTGATTCTATCTGACATTTTATTTATTTGTTTTGGTCCATCTATGCAGTTATGTGACAAAACTTGTATAAATTTCTTTCTCCATCTTTTGTGTCAAGTTGGTTATACAATTTTCATAAGCTTTTGGTGCTTCACTGATGGCCACCTTTGTTCATTTTTAGCCGCAATATGCATATTCAAAATTTTGTCATTAGGTCATCATCTGTGTGAGCTCATTTGGTTGAGTTTTTCTTGTACTTATGCACTTCACCATGATTTCTTTTAGTATTGAGCTTTTCCTTTTTGACACTGCTATCCATTTTTTGAATAGTAGTGGTCATTCCATTCTACAATAGATTTGTCTTGCTTTTAATGATCCAATCACTTTGACCCCACACTTTTTTCTTAAAGATAAACTTGTGTGTTGTCATTTAACTCCCACCATTCGATTCTTGCACTTTGCATCTTATCATTTTTTTTTCCTCCATTTTTTGATGTGAAAGTCTAGAACAATAAGTCTATATGTTGAGTGGCTCTATTTTTCCTCGTAAAAAGAATCTGTTTGAGTAGTTGATAAGCCACTTTTATACAGGTTTGTTGTGACCTTTGAATTGAATTGCTCTGAATCTTAACACAAAACTAAATGTTATTCCAGCAAAAGATAAACATGGTCGGTGGATTTGTATGTTTTATTTGTCAAATGCATAAATACATAAATACACTCCCCAAGTTTGTTTGGTTGCTGCTGTTGGTATTATATGTTTTATTTTTTATTTTATTTTTTTTGGTTTTCCCTTGTTGTCATCGTCATTGTAATGTTTTTTTATTGGGTGCAGATTGTACAAGAGAGCCTCAGTCTTAGACTTGCGAATTGAAAGCCAAGAGATCGAGAAGTTTTCTATGGTTAATCGTTTTGCCAAGTTCTATGGTAAGGGTCAAGCTGATGGGACCGAGCCCTCATCGTCCTCTGATGCAGCTGCAAATGCTCAAAGGTCCTTCCCCCCGGGATGTGTTACTGTACTTCCAATGCCTAAGAATGTGCCTGAGAGGGTCCAATGCCTTTCGCTTTGATTGATGATCATTAGTTTATTTGTTTTATTACCTCCCCCCACCCCAACACCCCCTCGCCCCCCACCCCTCCCAAAAAAAAATCCCGGTCAACTCCCCCGCTCCATGTGTCAGAAATTTCTTGCTACCAACACCCAGCGACAACATAGAACCAACCCCATACAAACTGGAAAAAGGCAGGTAAGGAAATATGGATTGGATGGTAGAAGACATTTGTGTCTCTAAATGTTAGGTTGTTGATGTCAGTAGTAGAGAAGAGAAATACCAACTGACTGCTATTTAAACTCTCTGTTGGAAGGAAGGCCATTTGATATTTTCCCATATTTGGCCATTCATGATGTCATCCCTGAGGAAAATTGTAAGTCCCTATCCGCCCTTGTACATCCTTATGTCAATTTTGAAGAATACTTGGGGGTGCTCCATCATTTTTGCTGCTGCAAGTGGGCATATATATTATATTAGATGGATAGATTTATACATACATACATATATATATATATATTCTGAATATTTTACCCTTGGCTTTGGCGCTGCCTTTCAGTTTTTGCCAGTTGATGGTTTGTTAATGTATGTATGCCCCCCCCCCCCCCCTCCTTTTGTGTTTTGAGGGTGGGGATGGTTTTGGAGTGTTTTCGTTTTCTTTTTCTTTTCTATCCATTTTGCACACACCAAACTGTAGAGGGTGAATTCCACCACTTGGGAATTCTTATAGTTTGGGCTATTTTTATGTAGTACAAGAGGTTATTTCAAAGGATTGAAGTATCGAAACTAAACTACAAGTGATGTCTATAAAATAAAATGGTCCCAATTTATGTTGGATTAGTGTGAAATTTCTCCAACTTGGGCACTGTTAGGGGTTAATGTACGATGCAGCATGGAGACACGGGATTCCAATACTCACTAATAACCCATTTGGTTCGCGGGATTGGGCGTTCCTAATCCCAAAGTGAGTGGTATACCCCTTAGCTCTTAAGCTTAGGATAAAATAATCTCTTTTTAAGTCTTTTCTTTTGTATTTCTTTGATAGTGGGATTAGCTAATGTTGGGCATGGGGTCATGATGACAAAAGACGTTAGTGGTCCCGTCTTTTTCCCTTTTAAATCTACTAGAAATGCCTCCAAAATATTCACCTGCTCTTGCCCAATCTAGAGAGAGGCATCGAGGGAGTCGAGCTCGAGCCAACGAGGAACCGTCCTTTAGAGCTTTTATTATTGGGAATTGGGAATCACATTCACCACGTCTGTCGTCCGCACCTGCCACCCAATATGCAGATCTGAATACTAGCCAGTATTGTCATCCTACCCCAATACCCCGATAACTAGCAAAATATATCTCCCTGTTATATCACAGGCTTGTAGGGCACCACCAACGCGTTGCGTATTAGAATGTTTAATTAAAATTTGAAAAATTCTAGAAAGCTGGAAGAACTTACGGACAGATTTATCATGGAAAGGGGGGCAAAAAGATGATTTTGTCCATATGCCTGCTTTCTTCCATCCGCTCTCATGGATTGCAACTGCCCTGCTTCTCTCCTTTTTCCTCTCATGGCCGTTGCCCTAGCCTCGCCTTGTTGCTGTGTCTTTGTCGTCTAGCTGTCATCGCCACCTTGCCTCGCCTAATCGTCGCTGCATCTTCAACGACGATTGGCGAGGTGAGGCAAGGCAACAGATGCGAGGGGAGGGCGACGACGAGACTAGGGCAGCGGCCATGGGAGTAGAGAGAAGAGAAGCAGGGGTGGGGGCAATTTTGACTTTTTGCCCCCTTTCTATAAAATTCTTTGAGACCCTCTCTAATTCTGTAGTGAAATTTTTAAAATTTATGTTAAAAGGCTCTAAAAGTGAGAATAATAATAATAATAATAATAATAATAATAATAATAATAATAAATTGAGATTTAAGTTGAAGACTATGTTGGTAGAAATATATGTAGGAGAATGAGATACATGATCACATGTTACATTAAATAAGAAGAAATGGAATAAACTCAAAAGTAATACTTTCGTATGATTTTATTACTAATTTTATTTGAAATTATCACAATTGAAGGATGTGGGGATTGGCAGAATACTTTAATGTAGCTATTTTAAAATAAATTTAAATCATAATGTCATCATTTTCACATCAAATCAAATTTTAATTAAATTTAAACCAAACATTGTCCTCATTAATATTGTTGAGCATTGACCATCAATTATCAATTACAATGCAGCAGCGTCATGTCATGACTCATCATGACCACCTCCTCCACACTCTAATAGGAATAGTGAGCGCTTATAATAAGAAAAGAAGACAATTTAATTTTTTAATCATAACTGTAATTTTTCCAACAAGACCTCAAAAGTTATTCCCCTCGAACGTCTGCCCAAACCGCCAGTTCGGCGGAACAACGCCATCCGACTGCACCGTCCGCCCGTCGCCGCTCGTCACTCGGAACGACAAACTCTGGCCTACCAAATCGGCCGAAATCTGCCAGTTCTGCCCCCAGTTTCTCGTCATCCTCATCCAATCAGTCCCCGATCCCTTAACTGCCATATCCACAACATCGCCGGAGCCTCCCACGTTGTAAACCAGCACAAGAATCCAGTACGGATTCCCCTTGATCTCAAACCTAATTCCGCCTCTCTTGTAGCAGGGAACTCGCCGGAAGGACACCGGGACGATGCCGGCCTCGTAGACCGCGATCTTGAGGAACATCGGCATGGAGAGATCGAAGTGCTTCAGGGGAGGGTTGCACCAGTTCTCGTTCGGTTTGGTGTAGTTCGGCGGGCAGAAGTTTGTGGCCGTCACTCGGATGACGCCGTGCTTGCACCACTGTCTGTCGTTGACGCAGACGATCTCGAAGCAGGCTCCGCAAGCGGCGCCATTGTCGAAGAGAGCGGTGCTCAGAGCCGTCGTTTCCAGGCCGTAGCCTTGAGCAAACAGGTCTCCGTATCCACAAGCTCCCTCTGTACGTAACAATAATATCAAAAAAATTAATAAAATAATAAATCACCAAAATATTCAAAATTTATTTATTCACCTTATTTTAACAATCTTCACAAAACAAATAAAAGATAATTTTAAAGAAACATAAGGTTAGATCGGTAATTTCACCCCAATTAAGTTCACAAAATATATAATTAAAATCAAATGAAATTAGATGGATGCATGTGAACTTGCCCATGGTCGCTTGGCCACTCATATCGCCATAGAAAGTTGCATGGGCAAAGTCCCAACCACCACCATTGCCATTGCCATTGCCATTGCCATTGGGATCAAAGCCATGAACTCCATAAGCCATGGCCATGGAGGTCATGGTCATGGCAAAGACTATTAGAAACTGAGTTTTTGCCATTATTTTAGCTATTTTTCTTGCAGATGGGAAGCTTCAAATTCGTGTATTTATAGGCTGAGAGATTGATAATTTCGGTTTCAGAGTTAATGATTTTAACAAATTTAGAATTTAATGGCTTCAACAGAATTATTAGAATGTTTAATGATTTTAACAGAATTAATAATCTCTTATTTAATGATTTCAACAGAATTAAAACACCAAAAATTACATCTGAAATTCATTTCTTATATAAAATTACGTAACATCGAATATATAATAATAATATTTTTATTATTTAAAATGTTATAACTTAAACTAAAGTAATATTATAAATATAATTTCAAGAATTTTCAAATAAGAAAATTAGCATTTTCACCATGGAAGAGGAAAGAGCCAAGAAAATTTTAGGAATATAAGAAAAATACTATAAATAGAATATAGAAGGGTATTCGTGAAAATAAAATAAATAAATAACTGTGGTCGAAAAATTTAAATTCTTTATTCGACAATTGTGACTAAATTTTATTGGAATTATAATTCCTGAATTAGGGGGTAAATAAAATTCTAATTCTTGCACTTTTCTTATTCCAAATACAAATACAATACAAGAATTTATTAATAATTGTTAGTGTTTATTAAAACTCTTAAATTCCAAATTTTTTGGGATTTCCCAATAGCTTGTAAATGAATAGCCATAAAGGAAATGAAAGATCAGAGCAATGGAGATTGGAGGCATCCAAAACGGATATTGTGCCATCTTTGGCCTCTTTTCAAGCCTTCCATATGACATTTCTACATTACCATTATGGGTTCCTTTTTTAGCATGTTTGGCTTTATCTGTGACACCGTAACAGATGCAGAGAGAGTTGGCAGCTGTTTATAAAAAAAATATTCAACTATTACATAAACTAAATTTATCAACAATCAACTACCCAAGTCAAAAATATTGTTTGAACCATCGATTTTAATTATTTTTGAAAGAAATTAACTAATATATTTCTTTAAAAGAGTCATTAATTCAATTAACAATTTTACGCTGATATAAGATCTCAGTAATAATTTATTAAATAACTTTAGAGTAGCAATCGTTTGGTAATTTTTTTTTTTTTTATAGATAGTAATAGTATAAAAAAAAAAAAATCACAGGCTTTTGACATTTGCTACTTATGTCTTAAAGATATCATATAGTTTATGTGCCAACCTGTCCCAGCCAGATTAAAGTTGGTGATCTTTGCCATCTTTATCATGCAGTCTGTGCAAATGCTATGCTGCTCATTGGCATTACATATATAGGAGGAGATATTTATTATTAATTAGTCTCATCTCGTTATACTAAATAATAACAATATGGCTCTTCTATGTTCATTATTATTTGAAAATTAGGCCTCTCTAACCCACACAAGTGAATTTCTTTTTAGTAAAAAGGGTGAGTTTAATATTAAGAGATTTGATGACAAAATAAGTTAATTTTAACAATGTAAGGAGTGAATGACATTAAATGAGAGTGAAATCTTCCAAGCACACAACAAAGAAGGAAGTTTGTTTGTTTCCCCTTCTTCTTTTAACATATGGATGGAAATAAAAAACAAAGATGTTCTCTTTGCTACAAAATCAATAATAATAATAATAATAATAATAATAATAATAATAATAATAATAATAATAATAATTCCAAAGCTTAATAGATAAAAATTAATTAAGCTTAATAGAAATTGTTGCTTATGCTATGTCTAAAACTTTCTCATAATTTTCTTTGTCCTCCTATCCTATTTCATCCACCTCTCCATTACATTCTTGGTTTCTTCTCATATGTTCAACCTATACTAATCACAATTCAAAATTATTTTATCTTCAATAAACACCACTTCAATCTTATAACCTATATAATATGATCTCATTTTTTTATTTTATCTTTCTTGTATTGTTGTACAACCACACCATATAGATGAAGTTTTCTTTACTAAAAGATAAATAACGCACACATAAGTCAATATAAATGATGTGCTGGATGCAGAAAAAAGATGGGCATAAAACAGCTAAATGGTAAAATCAATAGCTTGAAGCAGACAAACACTAAATTCTATTGTTTCAAAATTTGCGAGTACAGGTACCAGGGTGACAAAAACATGAGACAAACCTCAAACCTTCATCGTATAGTTTCATACATTTTGAGTATCTATAACAAAAGAAACTAAGAAGAAAAAGGGTAGCTGAATTCTTCATGGCTCAATAATGAAAAGGGGCTGCAAATAGGAAATAAATGAATGATTTAGACAGACTAGCATAGACTGTAATTAGTGATTCAAAAGTACATGTGCGCGCGAGCACAAGCGCATGTGCGTGTGCGTGCGCGTGTGTGTGCGCGTGAGAGAGAGAGAGAGAGAGAAAGAGGGGAGATGCATACCGTATCCACGCTAACGGGTTTCCCATCATCTACAAATGCTTCGACAACAGTTCCAGATTGATCAGCCTGCAACAAAAGAAACAAGAAGGAAGAGTTATTTAATATCCAGCATCCTCAGACCATGAATCATGATGTCTGTTTTCCTTGAGAGTCTCATCGGAAAACGGTTAGCTTGCAATATTTTTCCATGCTGAAAAGGATTCAACTGATTTGCTGAATTAAGAGATCAAGCTTCCGTGGCCAGAAAACACTCTGAAAGTTAGTTTACTCTTTTAAAACTCATTTATACAGTACCATGAAATCGAAAAACTGAGGGTTTTTTTTTTGTGTGTGTGTGTCTAAAATAGCATGTTCTAATCTCACTAAACCAACAATATTATTGGGGATCTAAGAAGCATAGGCACCTCAATACAACACGAATGTGTCTGTGCTTCTTAATTAGGGCTTTCCATTTTCCTTTCATAAAGAAATCTTGTCCTCTTAGAGAATCATTTTTGTTGTCAGTAATCTTGTACAAAAGTGATCATTTTGAACCAGACAACTAGAACTCACAAGCTTCGTTTATGACTCCTTAGCATACAGATCATAATTGTCACTTATCAAAAAAATAAAAAAAGAACAGAAAAGAAAAGAAACTAGCACAGAGAACATTAACCCGCCAGTAATTGAAACAGATTGAAACTGGGAAACATAAATTACAAACTTAAAGCCCGAGACTTACTTCAATCTCATTCATCAGTTTCATTGCCTCAATGATGCAAACTACCTGACCTTTCTGGACCTTGTCACCAACCTGAAGAACCAAAATAGCAAATCAGAGGATGTATGTGTTATTTGATATTCTTTTTTGAAAATATGAAGAAAGAAAAATTAGCTTGGCTGCCATGTTATGCTGTGAAACGTAACATTGTATGCTCAAGAATGAAAGTCCCAGAAGCATGCCTTCCTAGTGAGGCAATCCTGGTCTACTGAACCACTGGACACCACAACTAGCGTAAATATTTAGAATTAAATACAATTATTCTAATAAATCTAGATAAAAGGACCAAAGAAATTTAATATAAACGATGAAATTAAGGAAAACATGGGGATAGCCCGGGGGAGGGGGGGGGGGAAGAGGGAGGACATTTTGAAATTACTAAGATAAATTAATCACATAAATAAATAAATATTCTGCAGGATTTATGAGCTTTTGTGTATTTATTATAACGTGGCTAACTACAAATGAACAAGTGGGAGGAAAAGCTGTTCATCAAATTATTCACCAACGCTAGATTTCAGAGGAAAAGAAGGAACGTAATTTCTAGTCAAAGTTAAGAAACATTCGAACACTAAACAGAAATAGTGTAAAAATATTTAGCTTCCTAGCCTCATTACTCCGTCAGGAGATATTATCCACTGCCGGTCCCAAGCCCGGATAAAGGAGGAGGGTTGCGTTAGGTAGCCGACAGCCAGCGTAAAACCTAATCGGATCCAAATATGAATTCTAGACAAACTATCTGTTGGGATGCAACCCACATAGAAGTCTAAAATTCATGTAGCCAACCTCACATAGTGGGATAACGGCTGGATATGTTGTTGTTGTTGTTTTCCTAGCCCTAAAATTTTAAGAATAAGGCTGCTATGCTTGATGCTTGTCAGAGCTGTCCACTAACTCTGTCAAGGGTGACCATAATACCACTTTGTCTCTTATAAGTTATAAATTGCTTTCATTTTGTTCCCACAACTAACAAAAGACTACAAACTTACCCCCTATTTACACCCAAACATTCAAAATTCCTATTAGCACTTCTGCTAACACTCACCGCTCCTCTCTTTTTTTGTCCCCTAAGAACACAGAGATCCACCCCCCAACAGCAACCATTATCCTAACGGCCCACTACTCTTCCTCCCACATTATGCCAAAGCATGTAGTTTGGGATTTTGGTTTCTAGTAACAACAAAGCTAGGAATGCTAATATTATATGGATCTTTCAGATGGAAAATAAGGAAGGGTCTTTATGCCAACACTGTAAAGACAGTGCTCTGATTTCAAGTTCTTGGAAGGAGGATAAGACAATGCATGATGTGTGGGGATTCTGGCACACATGGCCATAGACCTCATTCAACTCTGCCAGAAATCACAGAATTGAAAATCAAGGAAAAGAGGAGGGGGCAGATGGGTATCTTGCGGTGCTGGTAGGGGAGGCATGACAAAGGAGTGGACCAATTGGGCAAACAGAGAGAAAGAGGAGAGGGAGGAAGGATGTAAAGAGAGAAGTGAATGGTATGGTTATGGCGAGACAAAGGTCATGGAGCAAACCAAACACATATTGAGATGGGGGATTCTTGTTAACTCGAACTGAGTGGACTTGGAAACACTCTCTTTGGAAAACTAGAGTAAGGCAGATTACAAAGTAACCTTCCCACACACTCACAAAACAAGGAGTCTTGTGCACTAGGGACAAGCTCCTTTTTACTAGATAAAGTTTTAGAAATAACAATATAAGCAAGTGTAACTTCTTTAGGAATAACTTCCTCAAGATTTTTTCTCTAAGACCTCCCTCTTGCACGTGCAAACCCACCCAAGCACAAGCGTAAGCCAACTTGCATGCACCTCTGCAGCCACAAACACAACTGAAATTAACAAAGAGATTTACCTTCACAAAAGGGGGAGCTCCTGGTGCTGGAGAACGATAAAGTGTTCCAGCCATTGGGCACTTCAGTGGAGGGTGTGATGATTTTGGCTTTACTGGGCTTGGAGGTGCTGGTGGTGAAGCTGGAGGGGAGGGAACAGACCCAGCAGGAGCAGGAACATTGACTGGCACTGGCAGTTGAGATGGCACAGTAGCTTGAGGATAAGGGGGTTGCATTATAACCGAAGGAGCCGCACCAGCTTGCTGTTGCAAAGCTTCCTTCTTTCTTATAATGAGTTCACAACCCAGTTGCTTCAGCTGTAGCTCCATGATGTCTCTTGAATCTACAAGCCTGACAAAGAAAAAATTAACCAAATTAGGAAAATAAATCCTCCAACATGAAGAAACATTCTGCAGAGCTGATAGGTGGGGTTACTGGGATGCTGAACGCACTCAATAAGGTCTGCTGCTTGGGTCATAAATGCTGAAATGGCTGATGCATCTGGAATATTATTTTGTGAAGCAAATTTTTCTGCAGCTTCCTCCTCCTTAGTCTTAGGAACTGGCACAGAATTTGATAATTTCTCGCTATCAATCTTGAATGTGGTGCGCAGGTTTTAGATAAATCACGAAGGCAAAATCAGTATACAAGAGGAAGCACAGAGAAGGAGAATGAACTATAAAGATTCTATTAAATTATGCAGCTCACCTCGTTAAGCTGGGAAAACACCTTAAATCCATCTGACTGATCATGCCTCGACCCCTGCTGAAGAAACACATAACAACTTCCATAAATATCAAATTAAACAATATGCAGGAGCTGGAGCATGAATCTAACAGCACATGGTTGATCTTGAGACTTGAAAGAGGTGGTATAAGGTTTTGACTAGAAAGCAATGAAAAGAGTAGAAGGATTGAAAGAATCTTGATAATTTCTCACTAAGATTGTAATTGTCCACTTCTTTACATTAAGAAATTATGTTACTGTTGGGTAAAGCTTCAATAACTGTCTTCTAATTTTCTTGTTTCACCCTATCTTGTTTCTTGAGATGATACGAGCATCTAGACAACTTTGTACGCACCATATCTGCACTACTTGTCATAAATAAGCATTCATGGCAGTAACTTACTTACCACTAAAGAATGATAAAGGAAAAGAATAGGCACATTCCAAATACAATTCCCTTGACCCCTAGGAACAAATTTGGATTCAAGCTATAATGTAGAAACAATTCAGCGTTAACTAACTAGCTGGAAGAATTTACAGCTCATTATATACATGTTGACTTTTATGCGGCAAAAACAAACTTGACTTCCTTTAATACATCTATGTGGTGTAGTTAAACATTCTTGCTAAATCCAAATTGGATAGCTTGACATGTAGAAGCCCAATAACCGTTGTCTTCAAGTCTGTTGTTGCAAGAAGGAGAGAGGAATGTCACATGAGTAGAATTTTCATAAGAAGAAGTTGACTCAATTTACAGTAATGACTTCAAATAAAAGGATCATTAGCTTACATTTTGAAATTCAAAAGTCAAACTGCAAAGTCAGTCTATAACCTAGATAGAAGATTTTGTCTGTCCAAAGTTTTGTAACCTAAATCCGAGCAGTGCTCTATTATTTGGATCTAACATTTATTAACTGAAAGGAGAGGGAAAAACAATTAAATTATTGTTTGATTATGTATGGGTAACTAAACAAAATGGTGAACTTTTTATTGCTCCAGGGGCAGAATCTCCAAAGAAAAATAAATGACATGAAATAAAATTCATTTATAGGCATACACATTCAATCAGCAACCAAACTAAAATAACTGAAGTTCCACAAATGTCTCTCCATTTTCTAAGCCAAATAAAAAGTAAACAGATAAATCTAGCTTCACTCCATTTTCTATCCCCCGTACAAAATCTAAGTTCAAAACATAGCTTGAACATTAAGTAATGTCTACACATCATCTTAGCCCAATCAAAGAGAAACAGAAACGACGCATTTGGCTTCTCTAGGCCTTATTTTTCTCCCCGTTTCTTTTCCCTTCCATGTTCCTGACCTCGAGAATCCCACTTAACCTCCATTCCCCGTTAAAGCGTCAAAATGCCTCCAAAACAAACCGCAGTGTAGGTCGAATCGAGAAGCAACAAGCAACCTAAACCAACTAAAGACGAAGAATTACCTGAAAACTGAGGGACGACATCCCTCCAGCGAACAATGCCGGCGAACTCGACAGAAACGAGACGGAACAGTGCTCGGGTCGCTTCGAACTCGGGCGCGAGGCAGTGAATGGAGCGGAGGTCTTGGGGCAAGGCACGGAGAAAGACGCCATTAGAGAGTGGATTTGGCGATCGCAGCAGGGGCAGAGGAGGAGAGAAGAATTGGCGTAGGGATTAGGAAGTGAGAGAGCGATAGGAAGACGCCAATTTGTAGGGCGAATTGGCGGTGAGATCGGAGAGATCGAGTGAGGAATTCGAAGAAGAAGAAGGGAGGAGTCCAGGAGAGGGCAAACCAGCGGCAACGAAGTAGATGTGTGTTATGTGCTGTGGTGGGGAATGGCGATACAAACAATGGAGGCTTTTCATTTTCTATTTTTATTTTTTTTGTTGCTACCTGGCGGTTAAGCGGTTCAACCGTGGGTTGAGTCTATTTATTTTTTTAGAAAAGTAAGAATATATGTTAGCTGTATAGAATATTTTATATTTATTAATTTTAATTTTTAATTAATTATCTCATTATAAAAAATACTAAATTTAAAAATAAAAATTATATTTTTTTTAAATTTCACGGAATCTAAAATTTTAAGATGAGTAATTTTAAACAAATTTGATTTGGGCTTTTTTAAGAACACGGCCCAAGTTGTTCGTGGCCCTAACGGCCCGTGATTACAAGACTATAAAACCCTAGCCGGGTTCGTAGCCCCCAAAGGGCCCGTCGTTGCGGAGGACGATAAAAACCCTAGCCCTAGCTGCCCTTGGCTCTCTTGTACGCACAAACCTTAGCTAGAGCTCAGAGAGAGGATCCGGCGCTCAGAATTGAAGCGATGGAGGCGGCGAGAACTGTGAAAGATGTGTCCCCGCATGAGTTCGTCAAGGCCTACGCTGCTCATCTCAAACGCTCCGGCAAGGTATCTACCATCTGTACATGCGTTTCCATTGTATTCTGATTTCCTTTTTCCTGCTGGTTCAATCGTTTCCATTGTATTCTGATTTCCTTTTTCCTGCTGGTTCAATCGTTTCCATTGTATTCTGATTTCCTTTTTCCTGCTGGTTCAATCGTTTCCATTGTACTTGCTTTATCTTCTTTTTCTTTTTCTTTTTCTTTTTCTTTTTCTTTTTCTTTTTATGCTGCTTGATTTAGCATCGTGGTTAGGTATGAATGAATGAATCTCTCTGAGGCTTTACGTCTTGCCAGTAAGAGTTATTCTGGCGGCATAAATTGCATATCTGCTTTGCACAAGCTCATTCGCTGATTAGGCCTAGCGCTGAGTTGGAAGTTCCTGGTTTTTGGTGGGGTTTGACTCTTTATTGCTGTGTAATTCAGTTGGTTTTTAATAATTGTTTGGCAGTTATTCAAGTTTATAGACAGCTCATATTGTCACAGCATGAAATATTTAGTGCTCTCTTTCGCTTACTGGTGTTGTGAGTTGGGGTTGCTGATCTGATATTCAATCAGTTGACATGCCATTGATGCCAATATGTTTTCTTTTTCTTTTTACGGATAAGTTACCGGGAATATGGTTTGACAAATTAGAAATTGCGAGACCAGGCTACTGTGTGGTCGATCATTAATTATGTTCTGTCCTTTTTGTTAGCTGTTGATGTTTCCTTAGTTTCTGGTTGATGGAGCTTCCTCAGTCTACTGTACTAGGAAGACTTACCTGATGTTTTCTTGCTCTCTGATAGGTTGAGCTTCCTCCCTGGACCGACATTGTGAAGACTGGTAAATACAAGGAGCTCGCTCCGTATGACCCTGATTGGTACTACATCCGAGCCGGTGTGTGATTCATTGTTATCATTTTTTTTTCTCCCTCTCTTCTGAACTGCTGGAATACATGTGCATTATTACTAATTGCTTATTATACCACATTATTTTGTCCTCATCTGATTTAATTTGGCAGCTTCAATTGCTAGGAAAATCTATCTGAGGGGAGGTCTTGGAGTTGGGGCTTTCCGCAGGATCTATGGTGGGAGCAAGAGGAACGGGAGTCGCCCACCCCATTTCTGCAAAAGCAGCGGCGCAGTTGCAAGACACATCCTTCAGCAGTTGCAAAACATGAACATCGTTGACTTTGATTCCAAGGGGTGAGCTTGTGTTACGTGTGTTTTTGATTTTTAGCTTTTATTGTCTTACACTTTTGGCCTTTGGTGGGGGAGGAACTTGCAGTATAGTCATTGCACTTTTCTTGTGCTTTGGTTTGTGACTCTGCTTGTCCATACTGCAAGCTGACAGTTTGATAGGATGCATCTTCTTCTCCATTTGGGCTTGGACTAGTATAGTGTGTTCATATTTATTTTGGATGGTCCTGGAGGAGAAACTATGTAGTACTAGACAGCAGTATATCAAGCTTTAATCTCATTGCGCAATGGGGTCTAATCAATACTAGACAATGAAGAATTATTTAAGTGTGCAACTTTTTATGATTGCAAGGCCTTATTTTTTAAGAACCAAAATTGAAGCAAAGCATTTGTGATGATCTGTTAGTCTATTGTTTTGCAATCGCATGAATCTACTATTGTTTACTGAAACATTCATCGTTGTTTGTGCATTAGTGGGAGGAGAATCACATCAAGCGGCCAGCGAGATCTTGATCAAGTTGCGGGAAGGATTGCTGCTGTTGCTCCTTAGAGATGAAAAGCATGCATCAATTACCATGGATTTGGATTTGTAATGGCAGTTCTTTGGATGAGAGTAGATTTAGACTACTTGTGAATCAATTTTCTGCATGGTGCCCCCCCAGCATATGATTAATCATTTTCTGCCGTCTCCCAGTTGGTTTTTGATATTCCCTTTAGTTCTGGTTGATGGAACTTCGTCAATCAACAGTACTAGGAAGACTTAATGATATTTCTTGCCCTTCGATGATAGTGTTTATTAACTTCATGCCAATTGTTTATTAATTATTAATTAAGTTGCATGGATCTATAATAGCGGGTCTTACGATACAAAAGGCTGTACATCTTGTGAAGGAAGGTCATATTTGATAAAAGAAAAAGTAAAAAAAAAAAAATTACATACAAAACCTATACCTCTTTATTCATTCTTACAAAAAAAGAATATAGAGCACTGGAATGTTTATTTTTGTATATTTAGCACTTCCAAAATTTCAATAATAAAATAAAAATAAGAAAGACTTATATTTAATTTAAAAAAAAAAGTGAGAAAGCACTACAAGGTTAATAATAATAGTTACTGCTTGATATTTGATACATTTTAAAAAATAAGGAGTAAATTCGCATGTTGAGTCTGTCTCAACATCCCAGGGATTAAAAATTGGCACTCGTTTGCCCTAACAAGCAAGTTTGCCATTCATTTTCTTAAAAAAGTAATTAATATTTTATTATTTTTTATGAGTTTTAAGTATGTTTCACTGTTAATTACATAATCGTATATAAATATCTTCATTAAAATACGTTAAATACAATCATTAAATTACAACACTTATAAATTTATTAAAACTAACAAATAAGTTGAATGAAAATTTTTAAAGAAAATCTATGAAAAAAAGGAAAAATCAAGGATTGGTTTGGGCTTTTACCATAACGCTGCCCATGTTGGTTGTAGCACTATAGGCCCGAGGTTACAGGGGACTATAAAATCCTTGCCCTCGCTGCGCTCGGTTCTCTTGCACACACAAACCCTAGCCAGAGCTCAGAGAGAGTATCCGCCGCAGGGTAGAAGCTATGGAGGCGGCGAGGAATGTGAAAGATGTGTCCCCGCACGAGTTTGTTAAGGCCTATGCTGCTCATCTCAAACGCTCCGGCAAGGTATATACCATCTGTACATGCGTTTTCATTTTATTCTGGTTTCGTTTTTCCGTGCTTGTTCATGTATACCTGTGTACTATAATTTATAGTTTATTTGTTTTATCGACATATTTTTTAAAGTTTTTGAGGATTGATCCGAGCCGAATATCACCTTTTGAGATGTATTTGATGTTTCTTCTATGCTGCATGATTTAGCATTATGGGTAGGTGTGAATGAACGGATCACACTGTGACCTTCTGCTGCATGTGTACTTTGGCATGGTTGAAAAAATTTGGCATGTTAAGGGGTTAATCTTGGATCCAACGATGATGTATCTTTTAGGGGTTATTTCTCACATTTTTTATTGTCTTAGTTATGGGGTTAATCATCAAAATTAGTTATCGGAGTGATGACATGAAAGATTGGTTTGCTGGAGAGCTTATTTGTATTTTTGCCAGTAAATTTTGTTCTTCTCTTTAATTATGCTGTAAGGGCAAGATCAACCTGGGTGTTTGTGTGCTGGAAACTGGTTGGCCTTTTGTTAACATAAATAAATATTGTTGATAGTTTATTACTTCATGTTATTGATTTGGATTAAGACATTTGTAATTTTCTCTGTTTATTGGCATAAAATACTGTAGCATTTTATGCTTTGTTATGTCGTGCCAAACTTAATCCATTACCTTAGCTTGTAAGTGGTTGTCTAGTTGTGGAAAACTGTCCCATTTTTTCAGAAAATTACTCCAGGGAAAATGGGAAAGTTAGAGAACTTGTTCAAATACAAAAATTTTCCAAATGGAAATTGTGGAAAATGGTTTTCCAAAAATTTTCCACAAATCCTCTTCGTCTCATTCTTTAACGCAAGTCACATAAAAAAATTAAAACATCTCTCTTTTTAACATATGTTCTAATATTCTAGATTGCAAATTAGTTTCTGTATTTATAACATTTGAATGCGTTCACCAAATTTCCTATAGAAAATAAAACTAGAGATGTTATAGAAAATTGGAGATAGAAAACTAGAAGTCATTTTCCACAACTGAACAGGCCCTAAGCCACTTGGGACCAGGTTTAATGGTCTTTTTGTAAGCTGACCTGTTTTGGGTAGGTGGATGTTGGCCCCATTGCCTGGCACCTTTGGAATTCTCCAGGGTGAGGGCAACAACCTACTGAGCTAGAATTAGGAAACTCTGTGACAGTGAAATGGTCGATGGGAATTTTTGTATTTAAAAAAAAGAAAATTCTTGTTGAGGGGTCAATGTGCAAGCTACTGAATGATGAGGGCTGAGCTGTGTGACTAATTTATTGGGGACTCTTTACTCTTTTACTGTATTGTATTCTGCTGTCCGTGGGCAGTGTATATGATTTAGTCTCGTAATAGGTTGACAGTTGTGGCAGAATTGCTGGGTAAGATAATTTGGTACTTGTATCTGATTACTGTACAGTTTGATAGTAAGAGTTCTAGTGACATAAATTGCATGTCTTCTTTGCACAAGCTCATTTTTCTGATTAGGCCTAGCTCTGATTTGGAAGTTCCAGGGTTTTTGGTGGAGTTGACTCTTTATTGCTGTGTAATTCTGTTGGGTTTTTAATAATTGCTTGGCAGTTATTCAAATCTAGGGAGTTGGTATTGTCACAACTTGAAGTACTTGGGGTGCTCTTTTTGGATTATGCCAATGATCTAATGTCTCTTTGTGCATTGTTGTTAGGAGTGTTCTTTCTAGGCTGATGTCCAATCCATCGGCATGCCAATATGTTTTATTTTCTTTTTGGTGATAAGTTATAGTGCAATATGGTTTGATAAGAAATTGTGAGACCAGGGTACTGTGTGGTCGATGATTACTTATTTTCTGACCTCCTTGTTAGCTACTGGTATTCCCTTAGTTTGTGGTTGATGGAGCTCCTCAATCAACTGTCCTAAGAAGACTTACCTGTTGTTTTCTTGCCCTCTGATAGATTGAGCTTCCTCCCTGGACCGACATTGTGAAGACTGGTAGATACAAAGAGCTTGCTCCATATGACCCTGATTGGTACTACATCAGAGCTGGTGTGTGATTTGTTGTTATCCTCTCTCTCTCTCTCGAACCGCTGGAATATATGTGCATTATTACTAATTGATAATTATTCCCAACTATTTTGTCCTCACCCAGTTTGATTTGGCAGCTTCAATTGCTAGGAAAATCTATCTGAGGGGAGGTCTTGGAGTGGGTGCTTTCCGTAGGATCTATGGTGGGAGCAAGAGGAACGGCAGTCGCCCACCCCATTTCTGCAAAAGCAGCGGCGCGATTGCAAGACACATCCTTCAGCAGTTGCAAAACATGAACATCGTTGACTTTGATTCCAAGGGGTGAGCTTGTGTTACTTGTGTTTTTGATTTTTAACTTTTTATTGTCTTACACTTTGGGCCTTTGGTGGGGGAGGAATTTGCAGTATAGTCATTGCACTTTTCTTGTGCTTTGGTTTGTGACTGCTTTTGTGCTTGGACTAGTACGGAGTAGTTCATATTGATGCCCCTTGAGGAGAAATAACATGTAAGTAACACTAGGCATTGACATATCAAGTCTTTATCCCACTAAGGTAGTGTTTTGTTAATCAAGATATAGACTAGAAAAAATGGGATATAGAAAATATTCTAGATAAAATTGATTTATATTGTGTTTGTTAAATTTATTTGGTGACTCATGAAAAAGAAGTCACGTGACTTCTTATTTGACATTTTTCAGATATGTTTTTCTTTCCCTCCCCTCTAGATAAGCATATCTTGAACTTTATAGATGAGAAACAATGACACATGTTTTTTAGTACATTTAAACAATTTAACAAACAGTTTAATAAAAATCTTAGAATACTTTTTAGTTTTATCTTGATCATTCCATATTTTGGTTAGAAAACATTCCAACCTTGTTTTGATACAATCTTATCTCACTCTTTTTAACAAGCGTTATCTAAGTGGGTAACGAAAAACATATATGTGTGCAACTTTACATGATTGCAAGTTGTATCAAGAAATATTTTTAAGAACCTAACAGTGATTTTTATTTTTTTTTTCAAGCAAGCATTTGTGATGGTTGGTTAACTGGAGAATGAGATTCTGCAATTAGATTGTTTATTGGACTTGGCTTTCTATATCTACAGAACATGTGATATGTAAATTTGTCTGTATAATGGCGTAGGGAATGGGTGAGGTGTGTATATTTGTTAGCGTATTTGGTTGCAACGGTACGAGTATTATTATTTTGCTGAAACATTAACATTCAATGTTGTTGTACATTAGTGGGAGGAGAATCACGTCAAGCGGCCAGCGAGATCTTGATCAAGTTGCTGGAAGGATTGCTGTGGCTCATTAGAGATGAAAACAAGCACACCAACGCATACATTGATTACTATGGATGTGTAATGGTAGTTGTTTTGATGAGAGTATATTTAGACTACAGTGTTGAATCAATTTTCTGCATATGAACTCTTGCCTTTTTATGGACTCGGGTGTTTTCGTGTTCCTTAGCCACTAGCTTGCGGGGGTCGTTTGTTTATTGTATTGCTTTCATTCCTACTAGATCCTAAATTTGAGTAATGGAACGGCTTAAACATCTTTATGATTGATTGATCTTAATCCCAGCTACGTGAGAATGGGACGTTCGATTTAGATAGTGCTTTGTTCACAATTTGTGACTCGGATATCTTTTGTCGTCTTTACAGCAATCTAAATCTTTTGTGAAAACTCTGTTGGATGGTAACGCATATTGGATGAAGGAAAATTCTAAACAGTTGTAGTTAGAAAGTTTTGTGGGTTGAGAAGTTGGGCAACCCATTTTGTTTGATACTCATGGGACGGTGGTAATATGTTCATTGGCTTCTACTGTTCTCACTTCTCTGACTTTAATTTTGGCCATATAAAAATAAAGTTTTATAAGTTCTTCAATACATTAAAGTTTCTATTACTTATGGTGAAGCTATTTTTAAATGGTGGAAGAAAACGACGTCACTTGATTTGCTTTGCAGCGTAAGAAAAAAGAAACATATTGAAATGAGAGGGGAGCGGTTTGGCTTGTAGTCTTCTTCGACGCGTGTTCAGCCGGTCCCTCTCGAAGTTCGTAAATACGCAAGGCGAACGTTGCGTAGGGAGCAGGGCTTGGTCACGTGGCGAACGCGTGGCAGTGCCGGGCAATGCCTGATGAGCACCCTGCCGTTCTGGGTGGGGCCGACCCCCCTGCCCACCCCCTTCTCTCCTGGCGCCACGTGGCCCCCCGGTGGGATCTACGCACCCTGGCGCTTTCCAGACCCTCCGTTTCTCCCTCCACGCGGAATCTGAATCACTCGCCCAGAGAGAGAGAGAGAGAGAGAGAATCTCAAAAGGAGAGTAATACAATTAGGCCACCTTGAATGCCAGATATTGCGCTATTTTGATTTAATAAAAAAAATTTAAATTTAAATTCCTTCCTCTCACACTCTCTTTCGTGCTTTTTTTTTTTTTTTCTCGTTTTGACCGCCTCTCTCTATTTTCTTCTCATGTGATTGCATCTTTAATGTTTTTTCGACTAGTTTTTATTATCTCTCTTTCTTGTCCGTGTCTTTGTGTCTCTATCTATGAAAAAGTAATTTTTTTTATTCAAAAAATAATAAGATTCAATAGTTAAATACTTATATATTTAAACTTAAATTTTTGATCAAATTTAACATTTGCATATATATATATATATGTATATCATTATTGATAAAAGTAAAAGGCCTACTTTCTTGTAAATCAAGATCAATGGGGATTACATCTAAAGGATTTCAGAGACCTAGTTACACACACATAAAAACACATAGAAGAGAGGAAATGTAGATACAAGTTGAATAAGGAGAAACGTGAAAGAGAAAGAAAGATATATTCATAATTGTAAGAGTGTGTAAATTTGTAATTGTCTCTTGGTGGCACTAAAGGTGGTCGAATAGCATTATTTTTTAAAAAAAAGGAAAAAAAAATCAAAAAGGTAAAAAGGATGAGGAAGCCGATAAATTAATTTGGAAACTGCTGAAAGAAGAGCATCCGAGCATTCGCTTCCCGATTCCGTATAAAGAGAAGCAGATTGATTTCTTCTTCGAGTCCTCTCTACTTTGCTTCGATTTTCCACGCTCGACACCGCCTTCTCTCTCTCTCTCTCTGCTTAGGGTTCGTTCGATCTCTTCGATGGCCCTCGCTCTCTGGCTCCTCGCGTAACTACAAGAGTAAGTGCTGTTTGATCGTCCTTTTTTGCTTGTCTTGATCGCACTTTGATAAGAAATCAATGCGGTTTCGACTGAAGCCTGCCGAGTGGCCTTTGAATTGAGATTTTGTTGTGCATGTGTGTATTGAATTGAACCGTTGCCTGAGGATGTTGAATGTGACGTAAGTAAAATACTTGTCATGATCTGATGGACGCGTTATTTTGATGGAAACTTTTTTAAACTTTTGGAGACATTTTCCGCCTTTTCTTTTAGGAAAACTTCTTATTATGGTTTAGTTTGCGGTTTGAGTGAACCTTTAGTTGTATTAATTTGTCTTTAATCTCCCAATAATTTATTCCTATTCCAATTCAATACTGAACTTTCCTCAGGATACGAACTTAACCTTAATGGAGATAAAAAGAGGAATTATAGGTTTTTATACATCTTATGGTGCTCAGTGGGAGAAGTATTCATTTAGATTTCATGGGGAAAGGATGGGCCACGCACAGAGTTTTGGAAACTGCCTGCAGTTTAGATTTAATATATAGTGCTCACTGGATGAGGAGATGTAAATTTATGGATGTCCAGTGCCAGTTCCTAATTGTGACTATCCAGTTGTTATTTTCACTTACTCTTTTGGTTTACATGAGGTGATATTAAGCTGGATTTTCCCTTTGCGTTATTTTATTGATTCTATTACTTGAATTTTCCCTTTCTGAACTGCTCATTTCATTAGTACTGTTGCAAGACCTCTTAACTTTTCAAGTACCTTAGGAACCATATACTAATTCATATTGCTTTATTAAAACTTTAAATGGAGAAACTTTCGAAGAAGACATTATATAGATGGAAAAAGTTGTGATTATTGAGAGCATCCAACAAGAATTCATGGTTGGTAAATACTAAAAATTTGTAATTAGCTTTTGTTTTTTCCTCTCCCAAACTTCACAAAGTGGCACTAGGGATTCCTTTTAATTCATCTTTTCCCAATATATTAACTTTCTTTTCGATAAATTATCAGTTCTCCTTTTGTTTCAAGATGCTATAATTTTTTAATATAATCCTATACCTTTCACAAGATGCGAGTTATTATTCCTTAGATGTTCTCTGTATACAAGAGAAAGAGAGAGTTTTCTCCCCCAAATTTCTATTTACCTGTAAATAATATTCAGTTCATCACATAGCTATTAATTTATTTTTTGCCAATATATTCTTTTTTGCCAAATAATCAATTCACCTTCTGTTTCAAGATGTTAAATTTTATAATATAATCAATTACCTTCCACAATTTGTGAGTTTATCTTAAATATTTGAAATCTTCCTTGTGAAGATAAGGCCATAGATAGAAATGACTAGCAAACTAGAATTCATGTAGCTAGCCCCACATGGTGTGATTAAGTCTTGTTATGTTTTTGTTATGTTTGAAATCTTCTTTATTGGAGTTAGAATGATGAACACACGAGGAATTACATATTTTGAAGTTTTAACTATAAAGTGATAAGCTGACTACCTTTTCTATAGGGTTTTTGATGGGTGGCAAAATAAATTTTGAAATCTAGAGCAAATCTTGTACCTTGTTTGATTACTCTAAAACTTTGTATTGCTTCCGTGCATTACAAAAAAATTGGCTATATATTTGCTCTTTTCTTTTATATTGATACCAATCAGGGAAACCTGCCATATTTTCTTCATCAAGTTACTTTTTTGTATTTTTGACATCTTCTCTGTTGTGCAGTCACAATGGATGATATTACACCAAATAATTGCATTATCCTTCTGGACGTAACTCTTACTTTTTGCAGGTTATAGTTATTTTTATCTTTCTGCTAAGTTCTTTCCTGATTTGGGAGTTGTTACCTGCTTTGAGTCTGATGATTGGGTCTTCAGAGAATTAGAGGAGGATGGTTTCGTGAATTTCTGTTTCTGGTTTCTTCTGTGAAGATGGGATGGTCCCTGTTTTAGCCAACTCCTTGAAGTGGCGTTGTAGTTCAATAAAGGAAAATACTATGATTTTTTCTTTCATGACCATCGTTGAATGATGTGAACATGGTAGAGAGTTTCGTAGATTTCTGTTTTGATGGAGTCAGAATTACTGTTTTGTCAACATGCAGTCGGTTCCATTTTTGCATGTAGAGTAGAATGACTTTGGTTTTAAAGAATGGATGAGTACAGAGAAACTGAGTTTCTACTTCCAAGTTGGTTCAGCAAGAACCAATCTGACATGGCAGAATCTCGTGTCTTCATCATTTCTTGCCTTTTGGCTGGCTTAATTGGGATCTTGACCATAGCCTACACTGCCTTCCAATGGAGAAGAAATATCAACTTGAGTTGGATGAAAGCTATAGCCAGATCAAAGAAAAACCCAAAGGCAAGGAACAAGGTTCCTGGTGCTCCTCATACATGGATATTGGAATCTGTTTCTCGAGGGAAAAGTTTAAATTGTTGCGTGTGCTTAAAATCAGTGTCCCCTTCTCAATCTCTTGGACCAGTGGTGGCCTCAGACACTTTCATACATTTCTGTAGCATATGTGGAGTGGCAGCTCACCTGAGCTGCTCCTCGAATGCACACAAGGATTGCAAGTGTGTGTCTATGGTTGGTTATGACCATGTGATACACCAATGGGCAGTCCGATGGACTGAGGTAACAGATCAACCTGATGAAACTTCTTTCTGCACCTATTGTGAAGAGTCATGCAGTGGTTCTTTCCTTCGAGGATCCCCCATATGGTGTTGCTTGTGGTGCCAACGGCTTGTACATGTTGACTGCCATGGCAGTTTGTCCAATGAAACAGGTGATATTTGTGATTTGGGCACATTCAGGAGGCTTATTTTATCACCGCGTTTTGTTAAGGAGTTGCCCTATTCTTCCTCTGGTGGACTTCTGAGTTCCATCACTCATGGAGCTAATGAGATTGCATCTTCTATGCGTGCTACTATTAGGAGTCAAAGCAAGAAGCAGAAGCAGAAGCAGGGAGCTGAAGCCTCGGTTGACACAGGTGATAGCAGTAACTTTGGTGACATATCCACGGAAAGTACAGCTGATACCCATCAAATAATTAATGGTTCTCAGAGAAAGGGGGATAGCAGCAAAAGCAACCCAAGTATTGACAATGGGGATCGGCAACCAGATGGTGATACTGTTAAAAAATTGGATTCAAAACCTAGTCTTAAGAGAAGTTCATCAATCGGTCAAAAAGATGAGTCCCAGATTGCAGGGTTGAAACAGAGATACGAGTTGACTGATTTGCCACCAGAGGCAAGACCCTTGTTAGTTTTCATTAACAAAAAGAGTGGGGCTCAACGTGGAGATTCACTCAGGATACGTTTAAACATGCTCTTGAATCCTGTTCAGGTAAGATGCTTAACTAGACATAAGCATTCTCTCAGCCCTCCCCTATCTCTAAGTGATTTATTAAAACACATATTCCTTCATAATCAATCATTTGTTAAGAATCTGGAAGTGATAACAGTGAAAAATGGGAATTGTGTTGAAATTTCTAAAGGGGCTTGACCCTCATTTTGAAGTTTTAAAAAGCTTGATCTTTAATGATGCTCATATAGGTTTTCGAGTTGAGTGCTACACAAGGACCAGAGGCAGGTCTGTATTTATTTAAAAGGGTGCTCCACTTCAGAATTCTTGTATGTGGAGGAGATGGTACTGTTGGCTGGGTTCTGAATGCCATAGACAAACAAAATTTTGTTTCTCCTCCTCCAGTTGCAATTCTTCCTGCAGGAACAGGAAATGATTTGGCCCGAGTTTTGTCATGGGGAGGTGGTTTGGGTTCAGTGGAGAGACAAGGGGGCCTTTGCACGGTGTTGCACCACATAGAACATGCTGCAGTAACTATTCTTGATCGTTGGAAGATAACAATCTTAGACCAGGAGGGAAAGCAACTTCAACCCGCAAAATTCATGAACAATTATCTAGGTAAATCCATGCAATATTTTTGAACTGCTTAAGTAATACAAAGGGTGTGAAGTGTCTGCCAACTCTTGGAACTGGTTTTACTTGTTTTAGAGTTGATGGCAACCAAAATGAATATCTGGATTTGTATGTCACATATTCAATCTGCTTGACCATAATTGGCCTTATCTGAATTAATTACAATTTAACTTGGCTCTTCTTGTTTGAAGTCAACATGCATGCCAGTTGACATGATAAATCCAGAAATATTTTCTGTAATTGCATGTTCATCATGAACATGTTTTTAGACATGTTTGTATTGTTGGGCTGCCTTTTTAGTTGCAACCTTAGCCTTATTTATGTATGTATTGGATGTTCCTTGTTTGATCACTAGATAGTTACCAATTGATTTGGCAATTGCCAGTGCCATGTTTGGCTAGTGTTGGGTCAGCTAAGGACTGCTGCAACAAGTAGTGAGCCCATAAAAGAGGTATGACAGTAACTTGAAGCTTTGTTACGATTGCCTCTTAACTGATTTTAGAGGCTAGAAGTGGGAAAATGAGTTTTTTCTTGGGGTTGCTAACATGTTATAAAATTCTAGGTCTTTGGACCAAAAGAAAGTTTTGATCAGGTAGAGTGACTTTGCGTGCTTTGGGGGCTAGGAAGCATTGGTATAGACATGGATGTCGAAACACAGGATATGGCAATATGGTAAAATTATACAGATCTGGTAGGGATACGAAAATATATATTTTAATAATTTTCATTAGTGATGTTCATGAATATAATAATAAAAGGAACTAAAAATATTTAAAAAGTACCACAAATGTAATGTGAAGGTATTTTCCAATGATAATATACAAAAATATTGAAGAAATAATGTTAATCCAACATAAAGGTGCCCATATATTATATATATCATTCGACATACACAAAAAAAGGTAACTACTCTCTGGAGTTGTAATTAGGATCAATTGAGTAATCTCCTCAACCTGCTAATGTTGAAGGTGTTCTTCCCAAGCCTGGATACGGGTGGAGGGTTGTGTAGGTAGCTGACAGCTAACACACAACTTGTTGGACTAAATATTTTGTGTGACATGGGCATAACACCTGAAGTGGAAGTGTCAAAGCTTCCAGATTTTTTGGGGTTTTGATGTGCTATGTTGTATAATTGGATAATTGATGGCTTAGGCTCTGATAAATAGAAGGTTCTTCATATTTGGTTCTCTTGTTAAGGGCTCTTAAATGCTTTAAACTAAAGAGAAGAGATATTGTTAATAAGCATTACATTTGCATCACAAAATCTAAGATAGCTTCACATCTCTAAAAAAACATGTTCTCTGCTATAAGATGCATTGCCATATAAGATTCAGAAACAGAAAAAAACATTTACAGATCTCTAATCATGTTCCTTATGGGATGTAATGTGAAATTACTTAATACAAATTGCTAATGTTTAGAGCACTTGAGGTTTGTGGGTGTTTGGAAAAGACAGTGGTGATGCAGGAGCAATACAAAAATTAGTATTAGCAGTGTTATTTTTTGTTATTTCGCATATTTTATTATTATTACTTTCGCAGCTTTCTAGTCATGTTATTTTTATCTGGGTTCAGACTATGTTGTTGTGGTTTTCAGGGTCTATTTTAAAGCCCATGTTTTCCTTATGGGCCTAGTAGTAGTTGAAGGTATCTAGCCCAACAGAATTAGGAAAACTAAACTCTAATCCTTGTGGGTTAATTAGGAGGACTATTTAAACAGTTGTAATGCTACCCCAGGGTTAATTTTTTAGGCAGTTTACTATTGGAAGAATTGTCTTCTCTGTTCCTAGATGTTTAACCAGATGTTGACCCCTGTTTGGCTGAAGAACCGGTCACCTTAGGCTGTGTTTCAGGTCAATTTCATCTTTCTTCTCTCAGGATTCTCTCTCTGCACTTGGTAAATTTTATTCTAGACTCCTTATTCTACATCAGTTGCTAACAAAGCCCAACCTTGATCTGTCCCACTCATGGCAGCACGAATATCAAGAGTTCCTAGACTTACCTAAGCACAGGAGATGGCCGAGATGCAAAGGATGATGGAGCAACTCATGCTAGAGGTGTGTGACCTGTGTAGAGAACTGTTAGAAATTTGAGGAGAGGCACCAGAAGGTGATGTGAAACCCTAGGCGAAGATATTGGGGATGATGATTAGCACGTTAACCCCTTCCATGTTAATCCCTTCCATAATCCCATGATTTGTGATAAGCCTGATCATAGTGGATTAGAGGAACAGTTACCAAAAGCGCTAGATCTGAATTTTGGTATTCACGTTGAAGTTTCAGATTTTTATGGTAAGATGCATGCTGAAGATTTCCTTGATTGGAAATCCACTTTGGAGACTTATTTTGAATGGAAGCCTATGGCTGATGAGAGGAAGGTTTTGTTTGTGAAGCTGAAACTGAAGGGAATTACCCTTCATTGGTGGTAGAGGCTGGAGGAACAGTGTGAAAGGCAAGGAAAGACCAAAATTTGAACTTGGGAGATGATGAAAACAAAACTAAGGAGACAATTTCGTCTAGCTAATTATATGACAAACCTGTACAAGAAGTTTCATGGGCTAATGCAGTCAGAGCTTAGTGTGGAGGAGTACACAACAAAGTTCTACAACTTGTCAATATGGGTTGGGTTGAGGTGTGACTGATAAGCAGCAATCTGCCCGGTATTTATCTGGATTGAATTCTTCTATTCAAGATGGAATTGGTGTGAATGTTGTGTGTGTGACAAACCTTGAGGAGCCGTACCAATTTGCTTTTGAGGCAGAAGAGAGGGTGGCTTGATTTGGACTAACGCGTCCCATATAAAGTCGCATGAATATTGGAGTTAATTCCAATTATCCTCCTGCTGCTAGGGGTGGAAAAGGTACTCAGTCAGCACCACAAAGCAGTCATCAAGCTTCTTTTAACAATAAAGATACCTTCAAGACCATTTGGAGAATTGAAAGGGAAGGATTCAGCAAGAATTAGCAATTTTGGAGGCAGTGGCAGTAGCTCTTCCATTTGCTGTTTCTCATGGTGAACAAGGCCACACATCTTGTTCTTGCGCGCCCCCCCCCCCCCCCCCTAAAACCCAAAATGTCGAATTAACTTGGTTGAGATTGAAGATGGAGGAGTGGAGGAAGGAGTCCCTATTTATGATGAGATATATGAAGGAATTGACTTGCTTCCTGTGGAAGGTGAGAGCTTGGTGGTAAGGTGTGTGATGACAACACCTAAGGTTGAGGAGGCTGAAGATTGGAGGCGGCACAGTATATTTTGCACTAGAGTTACTTGTGGGGGAAAGGTGTGTAATGTTATTGTTGATAATGGCACAGTGAGAACATAATTTCCAAAGAAGCAGTGGGAAAACTGAAGTTACCAATAGAGAAGCATCCCCATTCTTACAAGGTTGCTTGGGTTCAGAAAGGGAGTGCAAGTTTCTGTTAACTTCAGGGTGCTTGGTGCAGTTCAGAATTGGTAATGACTACAAAGATGAAGTTTGGTGTGACACAGTTTCTATGAATGTCTCTCACATTCTATTGGAAAGGTCGTGGCTATATGATCGAAATATAAAGCATCTTACTACAAGTCTATACCTAATACTTACACTTTCCAAAAGGATGGAAAGATATTCGCACTATATCCTTTAAAGGAGGAACCAGCTAGTCAGAAACCCATTGACAACAAGGTTAATTCTTTTCTCAAGGCTGGAAGATTTGAAAGGGAGAGCAAAGAGTGTGGGGTGGTTCTAGGGTTGATAGAATTTCTGAGAGCAAAAGAGAAGAAAAACCTCCACTATCCCCTGAAATCAAAAAGCTTTTGGCTGATTTTCAAGAGCTTGTTAGCGAAGAGTTGCCTAGAGGGTTACCCCCAATGCAAGATGTACAACATGCTATTGACCTGATTCCAGGAGCATCATTACCAAGTTAGGCAGCCTGCCGTATGCCACCACAACACAGGGCTGAGATAAGGCACCAAGTAGAAGACTTGATTGCAAAGGGACTGTCGAGAGAAAGTACAAGTCCTTGTGCTGTCTCGGCGCTACTAAAACCAAAGAAAGATGGTTCATAGAGGATGTGTATAGACAGCTGTGCAATTAGCAAAATTACTGTGACATACAGGTTCCCCATTCCAAAGTTTGAAGAGATGTTGGATGTTCCAATGGGATCAATTGTTTTTTCAAAGTTGGATTTGAGGATTGGGTACCATCAAGTCTGGATTCATATTGGGGATGAGTGGAAGACAGCATTTAAGACATCAGATGGATTATTTGAATGGCGGGTCATGCCTTGTGGTCTTTCTAATGCACCCAGTACTTTCATGAGAGTGATGATAGAGATATTAAGACCTTTTCTTAATTCATTTGTTGTTTATTTCAATGATATACTTATTTTCAGCTGTGACAAAACTGAGCATTTGAGCCATCTAAGCCAAGTCATGGTAGTTCTTCATAGAGAGAAACTCTATGTTAACTTGGAAAGTGTTCCTTTTTGCGTGACAATGTGGTTTTTTTGGGCTTCATTGTTTCAGCTGACAGTTTGAAACCTGATCCAGCCAAAATAAAAGCTATAACTGATTGGCCTTCACCTCGGTCAATTGGGGAAGTTTGTAGCTTTCATGGGTTGGCATCTTTTTATTGACGATTCATTTGTAATTTCAGTTCAATTATGGGTCCTATAACAGACTGCCTCAAAGGAACAGAGTTTTTGTGGACAACGGAAGCAAAAAAGGCCTTTAATCAAATCAAAATAGCCATGACCCAAGCTCCTGTCCTAGTTCAACCAAATTTTAACAAGTTGTTTGTTGTTGAGTGTGATGCATCCCATGTGGGTAGGGACCGCTCTCAGTCAAGAAAACAGGGCAGCGGCTTTTTCCGGCGAGAAGGTCATTGAATCTAGACAACACTATTCAACCTATGACCTAGAGCGCTATGTCTTGTTACGTGCTCTACACTATTGGCAACACTATTTGTTGCATCAAGATTCTGTTGTCTATACAGATCATGAGGCTCTTCGGCACCTCAATTATCAAAAGAAGCTGATCCCAAGTCATGCACCATGGAGTTCATTCCTTCAATAGTTTACTTTCACTGTCAAGTACAAATCTGGTGCATCAAATAAAGTGGCAGATGTACTTAGTTGAGGATCTTTCTTGGTAACAGCTTTACATACTCAAGTTATAGGCTTTGAAGAGCTTAGGTATCAATACATGAGTGATCCATTTTTAAGCAATATAATTAGAGACTTACCAAGCTCAATTGTAACCAGTAGTTCTCACCCATTTCTTATGCATGATAGATTCTTGTTTTGTGGGAACCAATTGTGTACACCCGAAGTGTCTTTTAGAGAGCAAATTATGAGGGAGCTGCATTCTGGTGGTTTAGAAGGGCATTTTGGGAGTGACAAGACTTTGGCTATGGTAGTAGAACGTTATTATTGGCCAAGAATGAGTCGTGATGTTGAAAGGTTAGTGAGACAATGCAGGGTCAGCTAATATTCTAAAGGGAATTCACAAAACACTGGATTATATACTCCATTACCAGTTTTTTCCTCTCATTGGATTCATCTTAGCATGGGTTTTGTGCTTGGACTTCCAAAGACAACTAAGGGGTATGATTCTATGCTAGTTGTGGTTGGCCGTTTTTCTAAAATGGCACACTTTATTCCGTGTTCTAGGACTGCTGATGCATCTCATGTCACTGATTTATTTTTCAAAGAAGTGGTGTGCTTGCATGGAATTCCTAGTTCAATTGTGTTAGATAGAGATGCAAGGTTCTTGGGGCATTTTTGGCTACTTTGTGGAGGAAAATGGGGACACAGTTGCAGTATTCCAGCACTTGTCATACACAAACAGATGGATAAACCGATTGCGTTACCTTCTTGGAGATTATATGAAGGCATGGGTGTCACGGCCCTAGGTTTTCCTAGGGTTTGGCATGGGATTTGGAGGAAATTGAGGAAGAGAGAACAGAATGGAGGGGGGAAACAAAACAGAAAGAGGGAGAAAATCAGAAGAAAGGGGGTAGGGTTCAGATGAAACAGAGAGGGAGAGAGGAATTGAGAGGGAAAACAGAATTGAATTCATTCATTCATTCCTTAGCTGTTTATTCTCTATTCTACAGCCTATTTATAGGCTGTTACATTCATGCAGTTATTAACAAACTAACAAATTGAAGTATGCACTACATGACCTAAAGTACAACTAAGGGAAAATACAAACCAAAGAACAATTACTACTAATGCCCTTGGGGTCATGGCAATTCACCCCTTCTTGAGAGGTTTCTTGTTCCCAATAAACTTATTACAATTGTGCCTTCGTCGTCACCCAATTCCTGCTGGTTTTTCTGCTTTGTTTTTGTTTTGTACTCCTTTTATGTTCAACAACTGTCTTTGGCATCAGTGGTCGAGGCTGAATTTATCTCCACACTTGTAACATAATCCTAATTTCCTTCTCTGCTCCATAGTAAATGATTTGGCTGCTCCATAGTAAATGATTTGGCTGCATCAGGGCTTGGGGTAAGCCTTAGATTTCACATTTACTTGATTCCCCTCCGATGGTTGATAGAACAAAGGCTGAGTTACTGTTGCAATCGTGTTCTTATTGAAAATCGCTTCCAATGTAAGCTCCTATAACTTTGCCTTCTTAGCAGCCTGCTTCACTATCACAGGCTGCATCATATCTTGACTATTGGCCTCAACTCATCCTTAAGGCCACTAGAAGTTGGACACAAAATAGTGCTCCGGTAGTGCTGGTTGTGAACTCCACATCAAGGACCTTAACTCCTCAAATCAAATTTGATAGTCAACCACTGATCCTTCCTATCTCAACTTATTAAATTCTTTAATCACATCTGTCATAGAATTCTCCCCCAAAATGTTCACACAAGTCTTTTGCAAATTCAGCCCAACTAACCTCAAATCGCCTTGTTTGAAGCCAACCTTGATGCCATGAATTAGCCATATCATTAAGATAGGCTGTCGCCAAATTAATTTTCTATCCTTCTGCTACATTGTAAAACTGGAAAAATCTCTTACATCTACAAATCCACCACATCGGTTTCAATTTGTCGAAAACCGGTATTTCTAGTCTTGGTGCGGAAGTGTAAGTAGAGGTTTGAGAATTGCCTCTTACCGGAATGGCTAGGCCTAAGATCGGGAGCTCCTTAGCCTATTGTACTCCTAAAACTCTAGGAGGATTGCCATTGCCGGGCAAAATTGGATCAGAAATAGATCTTGGTCTAGATTTTGATTTGGAAGCTCAGGGGAGAATTTAGGATCAGAAACGGTTCTTGGTGGGAAATTTGCTGGTAAACGGATTTGAGGCAATAATGTCGACAACATGTTGAACATGCTGTCTATTCTTTGGCCAAATTGATCTATCGTCTCCCGATGCCTCTCCAATTCCCTCTGCATACTCTCTTGAGATGCAGTGAGATCCCCTTGCACGTTCTCCCTTATGGTTGAGATGTCCTCCCTGCCGCAACTCCGGCCTCTTGAGTTCGAATCATCCTCGTTTCCAATGCCTCTATCCTTGACTCAAGCTGTTTCATTCTTGTGCATTCTGCCATTTCACTGCCTTCAAGAATCTTTTCTGATCTTCTTACAATGACTGATAGTTAACAACAGTCTCTTGTGATCGCCTATATCGTAAATCTCACTATGCAAGACCTTCTAAAATAGAAAAGAAGAGGTTTGTACAATTTGGGAAATTAAAGAAAAATTTCAAGAACAAGAACAAAAATTAGGGTAGGAACAAAAAGAAAGAGGGAGAATTGAGAAATCAATGGCTTGTAGATCGCCTGACTCTAGCTTCTCAACTTCGAACTGCAACTTGGGTCGTGATGTAATAGGCAAGAATCAATTGTTAATCCTGCCTCAATTTGATACTGCTTGTTGGGACCGCTTTCTGTTGTAATCTTGGAATTCATTGAGACTTGGTAGAAATTAACAACGGGTAGGAGGAGTCGAATCCCCTACAACCCAATCAGTCTTAGATCAATCTCTATCAGTTGAACCAAGAGTTGCTGCTCCGCCTTCAAGTCCACCAAGAATTGATCTGATCAGAGGAACTCCCTAGCCTGCTTCGCCTTCAAACGTCGAACAAGAATTGCCAAAACTTATGCCGAAAGTCGCCTATATCGCCCCCGAGGCCAATCGGCAAGTCTCGATTCTTCTTCGTTTAGCTCTGTTGTAGTTAATAGACATTGCAAGAATCACCGCCAAAATTCGTCAAACTCTACTTCGTTGGATCGGCGACAGAATTTAACAACCCAAAAATCAACCGGCTCAATTACAGCTTCTAGAGAAACGATCAGATTTACAGCCGAGGAATAATTGGCTTTGATACTAAATGTCACGACTCTAGGTTTTCCTAGGGTTTGGAATGGGATTTGGAGGAAATTGAGGAAGAGAGAACAAAATGGATGGGGAAAACAAAACAGAAAGAGGGAGAAAATCAGAAGAAAGGGGGTAGGGTTTAGACAAAACAGAGAGGGAGGGAGGAATTGAGAGAAAAACAGAATTGAATTCATTCATTCATTCGTTAGCTGCTTATTCTCTATTCTACAGCCTATTTATAGGCTGTTACATCCATGCAGTTATTGACAAACTAACAAACTGAAGTACACATTACACAACCTAAGGTACAACTAAGGGAAAATACAAACAAAAGAACAACTACTAATGCCCTTGGGGTCATGACAATGGGACATGATTCTGCCTCAAGCTGAATTTGCCTTTAATAACTCTGTCAATTGCACAACCAAGAAGACTCCTTTTGAGGCTGCCTATGGGCATAAATGTCAACATGTCCTGGATCTCTTGTTCCTTTACCAGCGGAAGCTAGGATCATGAAGATGGAGCAGCATATGCTAACCATATTCACTGTATACGTGACGAGGTACAAGCTGCAATTAAAGCTAGCAATGAGTAGTACGAAGGAGGAGTGGACAAGCATCAACGCTTCAATGAGTTTGCTGATGGTGACCAAGTGTTGGTACACCTTAGAAAGGAGAGGTTTCCAAGAGGAGCCTAACGTAAACTGTCTTCAAGAAAAATTGGTCCATGCAAAATTTTGAAGAAAATAAGCTCCAATGTTTATGTGGTGGAACACTGCCAGATGATCTTTAGATTAGTCCTACTTTGGATGTTGCTGATACATTCGAATTTCATGGCTTTGATGATGACATAGGGCCACTAACTTATAAGGATTGGACTGCAATTACCAAAGAAGCCAAGAGAGGTGATTGGGGAAGTTATTGACATGAAAGGCGCAGTCTAGAAGGGGGAATCAATACTGCAGATTTCTTATCAAGTGGTTAGGGAAGTTTCCGCCTGAAAGCACTTGGATTTCAGAAGAGGAATTGAAGAGGATTGATCCTACCACTTATGACCAATATATCCACATTTTCTCAGCAGAGCTGGGAGTCACGACCCAATGGGAATTAGAGTGGCAATACTGTAATTAGTTGCACTTGTTTGTTGGGAGATATTTTTAATTCTGTTGAAGTGCACATGGGTGCTGTTTCTAGAACCTACTTTCAGTTAAACAGCCTATAAATAGGCTATAGTATGTAGAGAAGTTATGTTGAAATGATATATTGAATTCAGATCTCTCTTACATTCTCTCTCTCGTTCTCCCCTGTTTTCCTCCGTTCTCCCTATTTCTGCTCAGTCTCTCCCTCCAATTCTTCTCTCTCTCTTGAATTCTTCTCAATTCCCTTTCTAAACCCTAGCCCAACCTTAGGTCGTCACACTGGGTTTCTCTTCACCCTAAGGGAGTTGATGCTGGAGCAATAAAAAAATTATTGTTAGCAGGGTATTTTTTTTGTTGTTTTGCATATTTTATTGTTATTTTATTCTCACTGCTTTCTGGTCATGTTATTTTTTTTCGGGTTTAGACTATGTTGTTATGGTTTTTAGGGTATTATTTTAAAGCCCATGTTTTTCTTATGGGCCTGGGAGTAGCAGAAGGTGTCTAGCCCAACAGAATTAGGAAAACTAGACCCTAATCCTTGTGGGTTAATTAGGAGGACTATTTAAACAGTTGTAATGTTACTCTTAAGGTTAATTTTTTCAGTAGTTCACTATTGGAAGAATTGTCTTCTTCATTCCTGATGTTTAACCAGATGCCAGCCCCTGTTTGGCTGAAGAACCAGTCACTTTAGGCAGTGTTTCAGATCTATTTTATCTTTCTTCTTTCAGGATTCTCTCTGCACTTGGTAAATTTTATTCTAGACTCCTTGTTTTACATCAGGGGGGATGGAAACTAGATATGGATTGAGCCAATTATCAGTATTTCTATCTTACAGATGCAAAATTATTATAATCACGATCCTCTCCCTCTGGGTTTTAGAGTCACTACTCCTAGTATATGACAATTATCAATTCTTCCTAGGATTTAGTTTTTTCCAGGGATAACGATGAACCCAACTTGGATGAATTTGGACTATTTGTAGATTTAATTAGATCTTCATATTCATTCTTAAAAAGATCAAAGATCAATGCAAGAACTTCTAGTTAAGCTGCATCTAAATTCCCATTAAGGTGACTTGCCAAGATGAACCTATGCCTCAAGCCATCAAGACATAGCCCTAAAATTCTTGGTTTGGATAACTTCTGGACTCATTTTACTGTACAAGGACTTGTGCGTGCAGGTCAATTTGATGCCAGCGCATCCAGTTATTTAAACATATCAAATGCTTTGTTGAATGTTATCTAAACATGTATCTTCACTTGTTGAATAAGAACTAAGCTTATGGCTTTGAAAACTCATACAACAAGGACTCCTATTTCCCAATAGGATCTTTTTGTAAAAACTTGATTTTGATTTAATGCCCTTATAATTCATAATTAGTCCCATCATGAAACCAATTTATATTAATGGACCCATAATATGAGCCACTGGCAGCTTTCGTCTAAAGCTTGAGAATGCACGGTTCCAAATGTTGCATCTTGGATTATAGAATTGTGCAACTTTTACCACTTGTCATTAGATTTCTTTTCTTCTGGTTCCAAATGCATGTGAGGTTTTCTGATTGAATCCATCATTACTCATTTGCTGGGAGGCAATTGATTTATCATGAATTCTTCTGCACTGTGGTGACAAATACGTAACATTTTCACAGGGGTTGGTTGTGATGCAAAGGTTGCTCTGGATATCCATAATCTAAGGGAGGAGAACCCAGAAAAGTTCTATAACCAGGTAAGTGCAAATTTTCTAAAGAATGGATTCTGAGCTTTACTGTTTAGGAATATACTGGTGATTCTGTGTAAGTTTCACTCTGGTTACCGGAAAATAAGAATAATTGCTCAAGGATACTTCTTTCTTTCTTTTTCTCAGCTTTTGCTGAGGAAAACTACTTATGCAATTTTATCATTTTGTCTTGGCTGAAAGTTATCTTTCGATAAATTTGTCATGCTCTCTACTCCCAAATTATTTTTTATAAAGAGAAGAAAAAGGTCTTCACAAATTATAATTTTCATAAATTTATTGCAGATGTTTTCAGTTGTCAATGTGGGCTTGGTATGCTTAATTTGAAAAGAAAATAGCAAAATAAGCAAAGCTTTGCCAAGTTCTGCTTTTTATGTACACTTTTATGTGCTTTGCTCTAAGAACTCAAATAGTAAACAAAGCTTCAGCCTAGTCTTGGAGCGCACACATTTTTCAGTGAAAAAATGTTATTTGTCTATTTCAAGGTGGTTATGAGACTTTATCATTTTGTTTAAGCTAATTTTTACTACTGATTTGACTGCAGTTTATGAATAAAGTTCTTTATGCAAGAGAGGGTGCTAGGAGCATAATGGACAGGACATTTGAAGATTTTCCTTGGCAAATTAGGGTGGAGGTGGATGGTGTTGAGATAGAAGTCCCTGAGGTAGGTTTGCAAGCTGCTCAAAACTGTGCATTGTGCTAATAGCCTCCTAACGGTTTCAGAAACTGTGGACAGATTTTTTCCGGTCTTCCTGTCTAATTGAATTGGCTTGTCAAGAATTCAGGATTTCATTTATAGATACCAGACTTTGAATTTTAACATATTCTAATTTGATACTGTGGTGTCTTTTATTTGGCTAACAAATTTGTTCTTTTTTTCTGTATTTATGTATTTTTTTAAGTTTTGAGTCCAAAATTAGGATTCATGTTGTTGACTTCTATATATTTTCTTTGGACTTGAAATATTGGTCTTAAACTAACAGGATGCAGAAGGTGTTCTTGTTGCTAATATTGGAAGCTATATGGGTGGTGTAGATCTGTGGCAGAATGAGGATGAAACTAATGACAATTTTGATCCACAGTCTATGCATGATAAGATATTGGAGGTTGTGAGCATATCAGGGACATGGCACCTTGGAAAGCTTCAGGTAGAGCCATATCCCCCAGAGGTTTCCTGTGTACATATCTATATGTTATTGTAAGAACTTTTATCCATGGTGCCGTAACTGTTCATATTGTTGTTTATTGCTCATCCTTCTGTAAAAATTTCCTGACTAGGAACTTAGAAAGAGGTTTCTCTTCTGCTGTGAATGACCTAGCTTTAAAATACGCTTAATGGAAGTTTGATGTACATGAAGATATTAGTTACTTGTCTCTGCTCAGAAGCATATGTTGGTTGACTTGTGAAGGACTTTCATCTGATTATTCTTTGTACTTTCTCAATAGATTGGGCTTTCTCGGGCTCGACGACTTGCCCAAGGGCAGTCAATTAAGATTCAGCTTTTAGCTGCGTTCCCTGTTCAAATAGATGGAGAGCCTTGGCTTCAGCAACCATGTACACTGGCTCTCTCTCATCATGGACAGGTTCTCTCTCTCTCTCTCTCTTGCCCCCATGTGAGTGTGCACATGCAATACAGCACATGAATCAGTAATGGAATTTATGAGAAGATTGAATTGGTTGAACGCCTGAGAGCAAGAGTCTCAGTTTTGATGAATATTTGTAGTAATGTGGAACATATTTACAGCAGAAAATTAGGGAAAGAATTATGCCTGAAATACAGCCTATAAATCAGTCTGTCAAATTAGCTCTGTATCAGCCAATAAATTAGCCTATAAATCAGCTAATGAGTTGTGTTAACTATATGATAAATAAAATATTCAACAGAATCATGATCAGATGATATTCAAAACCTTCCTTCTGCAGTCAAGTCTTTTATCAGATGTAATACAAAACCTTCTTTCTGCAGTGAAGTCTTTTGTCTGTCGGTTAAATTCAGTTTACTATTTTGTTATAGATATGGTTAGAGGTCTAGAATTCATAAAACTGGCCTAGTGGGATTAAGGCCTGTGATTGTTGCTGTTCCTGCTGTCATGGTGCTTGTAAAAAGTAGCTACAACCACTATTAGGATTTGAACACCTTTTAACCTCTCCCCTTCCCCCTCCAAAATCATGTCAATTGAGGACTCGAGTCCATGGTTTCCTGGAATCATGGTTTTGGAAAATCATGGTTTCCTGGAATCTGAATGAATAATTAGGTAAAAAGATATTGGGAAACTGGAAATGTTAGTTGTGATTACCAATTCCATCAATATATTTGTGCCCAAGAACAGTAACAACAGTGACCTTGTCTGGGGCAAATTAACAGTGAACATCTAGTTGGGAAGAATTGGTTTGATAATCTAAATGTTTATCTATATATGTGGGCATGTTTCATTCGTGCAATATGTTGAGCAATGCCAGATTTGCATTCAAGATATATAGGACTTCTTGGCTGAAATAGCTGTGTCCTTGGTTGAATCAATGTGGTATATGGGCTGGTCAAGGCAGGTGGCTGATTTCATATAGCCATCTGGACAAATCTTCTACTTGATATTTTACTCTTTTGGGCATTAAACCAGCAAGTTTTTAGTCTTTATTTGTTCCAACAAACTCAAATCATTTCAATTCCCTGACAGTACTTGTTGCTGATATTGTAGTAATCTGAACCCAATTGGCAGGTGGCAAGTAAATGACCATATTACTAAAATGTTTTTCCCTTGTGGGCTATAGATGGTGAATGAATCTCTTTTCAGATATAGATGCCCTCTGAAAAACTTACTCTCTGCACAGGCCTTCATGCTGAAGAGGGCAGCAGAGGAACCACTGGGCCATGCAGCCGCCATCATTACTGATGTGCTTGAGAATGCTGAGACAGATCATGTGATCAGCGCATCACAGAAGCGTGCTCTTCTTCAAGAAATGGCATTGAGGCTGTCCTAGAGTGGATCCAGTAGTGTTCAGAGATCTCTCTGCTTCTGCTTCTATGCCTTTTGGCCTCTTCTTTTGATGTTCATGTCTTCTGAGATTGAAATTATCACTGAAAGCTCAAACCTGTAGTGAATGAATCTTCAATTAGTGGCAAATCAAGAGGGAATACTTCTGAGGCAGTTTCTTATTAGGCCCTTTTGGGATTGTGGTAGGTGGTGTTTTACAATGAAATGGGACAAGGATATGTTATTGTTTGGTTGTTCATATGCACAGCAGAGTGAGAGTGGTGGTTAGTTGCGCAAATGAATGGATAGCTTGTGATGGTCGTGGATTCCAATTCAGGGTACCACTTTTCATTCTACACAAACCAATTTGATTGAGTAGCTACAGCGACCAGATGCCTAGGAATATCTATCCAGTAAGCATTTGGTTGACTCGGTTTCATCACTTGGCCTGTATTCTACGACCAACTTGAAGGTATAGGCTCTGGCAAGCTGCATCTTCACAGCTCAAAGCCACGGGTTTCAAGATTTGTTTATTTGGGGTCCTATTTATATCAACCGCAAGGGAGCAAAAGTTCTGTGCAGCATCATCATTCCACCAGATATGTGTATTTTGCTTTTCATAATTCGTTTTCTTCTTTACATGACTGGTATAATCTTCTCTTTTGCTGGGGTTGAAATAATAGTTGCGAGATTTTACCGGTTTTTGTGCCTTGGGTCTTCGATATCTTTGGCTGTGGATTCCCTTATCTTTGTATTGATTCTTTATTTTTTTATTCTGTATTGAACTTAAAAACTGTAATTTGCTTTATATTTGTTCCCTCATTCCAATCTTGCGACATGGAACTGATTTAGAGGAATCACAAGAGCAAAAAAGCCCTTGCTCTTGCGATTTGCTCATCACGATGATGAGACCAGCGTCGACATCTTTTCCAATCGAACATTTGTTTAAAGTGTTACTAGGACCAGTAGCAAAGACGAGAACTAGGAGCGCACACGTCAAAAAGTTTATGTACAGAGTCATTCGGGAAAAAACATCAGAAAGAGGCACTGTAAGCCCACATGAGAGAAGCTCACTAGCCGTCTTGCCTCTATTATTTCTTCCAGAATAGACTGCCCTTCACTTTCCTCCATAGCTGCATCACAAACCCTGATCTGGCACCCCTTCCTCCCCCTCCAGCCACAGTTTCATTACCGAACCTTCTGGAACAAATTCTCTTGGGACTCTTGACATTCTCTCTGTAAATTCTGTGCAAGCGACGGCGACAGAAGGGAGAGTTCAAGTAACACGAGTAGGGCGAGGGGGGCCCATCGGAGCCCTGGATGGCTTTCTTCAGCTGCTTTGTAATGGCCCGGAGCTCGTACGAGTCGTAAAGGCTACTGCCCCCTTTATGGCAGGGGCTTATTCGCAGCGCGGCGCTTAGGGTGTCCGCTGGAGGAGGAACTGGCCCTGGCTGTCTCTGGGCTGGGATGTCCATGTTTAGGCTTTGGTTTGGAGCAAATCATTCATCTTTTTGAGCAGGGATGGCCTGTTTTGTTTTAGTCTGGTCTTGGATCTATAGGGGGGTTCCCATTGGTGGAGTGCTTAACAAAGGAAGTTCCATAGTATTCGACGCAACCATGTTGGCATCTTCTGTTGTGAAGTGTTGTTTGGTGTCTCGTGTTAAACGGAAGGAAACTGATCTGTATTTTTGTAATTGTCCGTTATTACAACCGTTATTGTGATTTAGATTTGGCCGAACCATATTGTTTCTTAAAAAAAAAGTGTTAATAGTAATGAAAAAAAAAAATTTTTTTTTTTTTTAGATTACGCCTTATTATTAGCGTCCCCAGCCATCCCGTCCCTAGAGCTACACTGAGGAGGTAAATCGAGGAATGTGCCTAAATGATCAGGGTGATAGACCTAAGCACCACTAATATCACTCCTAAGGTCCTCCCCCAGAAGAAAGAATTTTGATTTTCTCAAGAATCGAATCCACACTAGGAATCTCCAAACAAGCTTTTCAGCTTACCCTTTTACCACTTGACTATGCTCTTGGGGGCAAAAATTATTCTTTTTTTGATAGAATATAGGCCCGGTTTAAGACTTATGCATCGAGGCTCAAAATTATTAATTATTTAAAATTTATTTTTTTATTTTTTGAGATGTAAAATTATTAATTTTATTTTATGATAATTTTTGTTTGAATTCATACTTTATTTATTTTGTTGTTCTATTTAAACAAAAAGGTCCTCAAATTTTCAAGTTCACAAATTATATTTTAATGTTAAGTAATGAATAGTGATGTGTTATTTAATTGCAAGTTTATAGATTATTTTTTAATATTATATAATAAATAATAAGGGTCATGAGGAAGTTTCTTACTCTTTAAATTTATGAATTATTTTTTAATGTTAGGTAATAAAAAGTAATGTGTAAAATAGTAATGCAATTAAAAAAAAAAAGTAAGACGTAGCGTTATTACGAAAAAAAATTCATACTGATCAGGTCATTAAAAAAAAAAGTAAAAGTAAATTGATAATTTTTTAATTTATAAGTTGTGGATTTTTTTATATTTTTTATTCAACTTTTATGTTTTCATTTTTTCTTTTTTGTGTATATTGTCAATTAAAAAAGATTTATTTTTAAAATTTAAATACAAAAATTTAATTAGTCATTTAGCATCTCAGAAAGTAAGCAAAATAAATTTTATATAATTTTTAATATTTATTTATATTTATATTATTAAGGAGTTATCAAAATAAATCTTTATTTAAGGTCATAAATATTTTAAAACCCATCCTCGATAGAAAATTATGAGTTTGAATTTTAAAAAAAAAGGGAGGGCTTCATAACATGCTTGAGATGTAATTTGTAAAAGTTGGCTGCAATACAATGCGTTGAAAGCAATAATTTATATTTTAATGATTTTGAGCCAACCCTAAGCATCCTTTTGTCAAAGTCTACTTAATTAAGCATTTGAAATGCTTGGAATTCTGCAACAATTCATGTGTTTGGCAACATTAAGAAGAGAGAGAGAGAGAGAGACTCCCCATATTCGACGGGTACTTCCTCACATGTGGACATTTGTATTGTGGGCTGTGATTTTATACCTGTAAGTAGCTTGATGTTTGACCAATTCTCCCTAAATAATTAAAAATTTTGGTTTCTCTACAATCCAAATGCTAGCCTACTGGTAAGTTAGTATTAGGCTCTTTACCATCAATTTATATAGTTTGGCCAAAGAAGCTCCATATTGGCCCAACTTATTGACAAAAAAGACATTGCAAAGTATTTCTCTTTCTATCTCTTCTAAATTAACTTGCTTATTAAGCAGCAAATGTATCCTTTTGAATTTAAAACAATTAACTTTCGGTCACATATTCCTAAAGTTTATTATCACAAAGGCATGCCTTTACAAAATCTGTTTCCTTTTTCTTTTCATTAACCACTAATACATGGCAATTTGGCCCTTCTAGTCAGAACGATTCTTGGACCCAAACCTTTTGGCCTGCAACAATAAATTATATATGTGCTCTCAATTTAGTGTTCAATTTACTTATAACATGTTATACAGCTAGCTGTTCATTTATAACTATATATATATATATAATTGGTGATAAAAAGAGACCAATAACATGCAGCCAGCCTGAAGCATTAATGACAAGGTTGGCAAAGCCAGCCCAAATCATAATGACAATACTGGCGATGAGTGACTTCACGTTTGAATATATTTTCTTTCCATGATCTTATTGCTTACATTTAATTAGATACATGTGGTCAAATTATGACCCACTCTCCTACAATTTAGTTTGAGTTCTTTGAATCACATCGGTTGATAGATAGATTTATAAAATGGGAGTTAAAAGATTAAAATGTCTTCTCTTATATTATATTAGAAAAAGTACTAATGTGAGTGAAGATATTTTATTCTTTTAACTCTTATTTTATAAACTTATCTGTCAACCTAATCTAACTCTCAAAAATTCTCATCAATGTTAAGTAACCCTTTTGACACCCTCACTAGAAAACCCTTTGTTTCATTGAAAACCCCAACAGTACGATTCTGACAAAGGGATGCCACCTCTAAGTTGATCTGGTCACAATGACTTACGTATTTCTAGGTTTTTCTTATTAATTTATAATAAAAATAAAAAATTAAAAAAATCATAATATAAAATTAAAAAATAAATTTATTTACCCGTCATAATCTTGAAATTATCGCCCTTACGCGATCCTTTACTACTTGTGCCCTCGATTTTAATTGAAAAGATAAATCACAAGTAGAAATTTTATCCTATTACATAAGGTAAGAAATTAAACACACGATCTACTGATGTAAATTCTAATTTATCGTGATTCAATCACTTAATCTGTATTTTAAATGCTACATTCTATAATCTTATACTTGAGATTAGATTATTTATTTAAGTTTGTGAAATTATAGGAGTGTAGTTGTACCATTTATAAGTCATAACATATTTTTTATTTACATTAATATGACATTTTTTTTGGCTAACAGTTTGAATATAATAAAAAAATGATAATGTTTGGTAATAAAGTTTCCAAATAAGAAAATTAGTGATTAATTATATTATGCGTCGAGTTGCTTTAATTAAAAAAAAATGATTTAAAGACTCTCTTAATTATCAAATTCAATGAAGCCTTAATAAATAAAACTTGATTATTTAAACATTATTTATCCTCTTTTTAAACGCATAGAGTTGATTTTATTTTTTTATAAATTTATATATTTTTGTAATTTCTAATAAATAATATTACATAATACATTTTAACATGCCACCTGTCAATTTCTTATTGGGTTTTCACATTCATTAAATTTTGATCATTTTGTCCCGTAAAATTTATAATTATTAAGGCGCTTGGACTTGCAATGTCGTATTCCAGCCCGAATTCTTGAAAATTAATATAAATAATGCGGTGAAAGAGACATATGCAACTGCAAGCAAAGCGCTCTCTCTCTCTCTCTCTCTCTCTCTGTATTAAAAATCACTGTTCTTCACGCTTTCCCTGCACCTTGTGGTGCTGATTTGGGGCCATTTAATCAGGTACCTTCACATTCATTTGTCAAACCCTGTTGCTTCAGCGCGAGCTTTCAACAGTTTAGACGTTTTTTGTAGCATTTTAAATCATGTGTCTTCAATCTCACTGGATGCCTTCTTTGCAGCAACCACGTTGTTTCTGAACTCTAAAGCTTTCTTTGGGTTCCTACCCAGCTAGGTTAAGGTTCTCGTGAAGCCCCTTTTGGAATTGGGTTTTGTTGAAGATTCTTTTGTGTTTAATGGAACAATGGGTTTCAGTGAAAAGATAATTCTGGAAAAAGAAAAAGGAAGAATTTAAGGCTTTTGTGATTAAATATTCAATGGATTGTTTATATGATATTTATGCTTTTTTGAGAGTGTGTTCTGAAGACAGTAAATTGCTTGTTCTCTCATTTAAGGCAGCATTTGGTGAGGTAGCATGTGGGGGGTTGTCTTGGAATATTGATAATCACCTCCATTCCTTGCCAAAACTGACTTTAAATGAGCTTTAATGAAATGGGAACTGTTTTCCAAACCTGATTTTAATACAGTGGTTTTCAGTTTTCACTGAAGAAAAGGGTAGAATTCCCTGTTTGTTACTAAAAGGTGCCATTTGAAATGTGATCCCATTCATATTTTAAATCTGAGTGGAACTTTGCTTGGTTTGGGGGAGTCCACGGGGCTAGATCCTAGTCGGGTTTTGGTTATATAAATACGTCTCTCTCTCTTTATCTCGCTTTTCATATAGAAACCGAGGACTCTTCTTAACTGCAGAGATCATATTGATTGTGGGTGTTGCTTTGAAGTAGCGAATAAGGTAAATATATGGTATCAACATTTAGTTGGTATGGACTGCATGGCTTCATCTGTTATTTGCATCTCCTCTTTTGGGTTAATGTTTTAGTTCTCATTTACCCAACTTGCTGGTTAACCATGAATGATCGTATATGTATTAAGTTTGCATCTGGTTTTAATTCTCTCAATCATGTTTCACATCTTGCTCTTAAATTGTATTCCTTGCACATTGCGTTTTGAGTTATATAACCACACTTTTTGGAGAATAATCGGAGTGTTACGAGCGATCCTGCCAATTTTGGACCGAGGCATTTGAAGTAATTTCCCCCCTTGTAATTACTGTTGTATTAATAGAACCCTTCTACTCAATTATAGAGATTGAGACCAACATCTCTTAGAAAGATTTGATGATAAGAGCCTAAGAAGTGAGATTGCAAATTTGTCCTTCTAAAAGATTTTGTTCTCTCTTAAATTTGATTTTTGCAGCATTTGGATCCAATATCAGTTAAGGGCAACGGTACATATAAGTTTCTCCTTTGCAGTTTTGCCGATTCCCTATCTGTGTCTTTAAACCATCTTCCATCCTTGCAATATCAATTAAGTGCATTGATTCCTGTTCTCTGATTCATCTCTTCTTTAATGGTGTTGACAGCAAGAAAGGAAAAATGATTAAAATCTGTTGCATTGGAGCTGGGTATGTTGGTGGACCAACCATGGCGGTTATTGCCCTCAAGTGCCCCTTGATTGAAGTAGCCGTTGTCGACATCTCATCTGCTCGAATTGCAGCCTGGAACAGTGATCAGCTGCCAATATACGAGCCTGGTCTTGATGAAGTGGTGAAGCAATGCCGAGGAAAGAACCTCTTCTTTAGCACCGAGATAGAGAAGCATGTTTCCGAGGCTGACATAATCTTTGTCTCTGTCAACACCCCAACCAAAACTCGGGGACTTGGGGCCGGTAAAGCTGCAGATCTTACGTACTGGGAGAGCGCAGCTAGGATGATTGCTGATGTATCGAAATCCAACAAGATTGTTGTCGAGAAATCAACTGTCCCTGTAAAAACAGCAGAAGCAATTGAGAAAATCCTGACCCATAATAGCAAGGGCATAAGATATCAAATTCTCTCAAACCCTGAATTTCTGGCCGAGGGAACCGCAATTCAAGACCTTTTTAACCCTGACAGGGTTCTTATTGGGGGGAGAGAGACACCAGAGGGACAGAAGGCAATCAAAGCACTGAGGGATGTTTACGCTCATTGGGTTCCCGAAGACAGGATTATATGCAGCAATCTTTGGTCAGCCGAGCTCTCAAAGCTGGCTGCCAATGCTTTCTTGGCTCAGAGGATATCATCTGTTAATGCCATGTCTGCTCTTTGTGAAGCAACTGGGGCTGATGTTTCACAGGTTTCCCATGCCGTTGGGAAAGACACCAGAATTGGGCCAAAGTTCCTCAATGCCAGTGTTGGCTTTGGTGGATCATGTTTTCAGAAAGACATTCTTAACTTGGTCTACATCTGTGAGTGCAATGGCCTGAATGAGGTTGCAAACTATTGGAAACAGGTTATTAAGGTGAACGACTACCAGAAGAACCGGTTTGTGAATCGTGTTGTTGCCTCCATGTTCAACACAATCTCGGGTAAGAAGATTGCCATTCTCGGCTTTGCCTTCAAAAAAGACACTGGTGACACAAGGGAAACTCCGGCTATTGATGTGTGCAAGGGATTGTTGGGGGACAAAGCCCACTTGAGCATATATGATCCTCAGGTCACTGAAGATCAGATTCAGCAGGATCTGTCAATCAACAAGTTTGATTGGGACCATCCGATTCACCTAAAGCCAATGAGCCCCACCTCTGTGAGAAACGTGAATGTAGTCTGGGATGCTTATGAGGCAGCAAAGGATGCTCATGGGCTCTGCATTCTCACTGAATGGGATGAATTTAGGTCCCTTGATTTCCAGAGGATTTTCGACAGCATGCAAAAGCCTGCATTCATCTTTGATGGTCGGAACATTGTGAATGGTAACAAGCTGAGGGATATCGGGTTTATTGTCTATTCTATTGGCAAACCATTGGATCCATGGCTGAAGAACATGCCTGCCATGGCGTAGGACCTATATCTATATCGCTGGTTCCGGATTATGTCAAAGAACTAGAATGAACAACATGAGAAGAAGTCTTGAGTCTGAACTTTTCTTTGATACTGGTTACCTCCTTGCTATTGTATTCAACTTAGAAAATAATTTCTTGTGTTTCTTTTGCCATATTTCTTTTGAAACCTCAGGCCTTATATTTGTCAGTTTTTTCATTTATCTCTTTACAGAGTAATGGTAATACCAGTTAAAAAGCTTTACCTTACAGAGTCGTTTGATTGATCAGATTTTCTGCTTTTCCTTTGAAGTTTGAGAAATATCATGTCTGGATACTTACAGTGGCAACTTGTATGTTCCTAATTCAAGAGATTTCGTTGCCAGGACCAAAACCACAAGAAGGCCGCAAATTTTGGATTTTGTTTGTGTTTTTTCTTTCATCTACTTTCTCAGCAGCCAAACAGAAGTGGTGAGGATCCAATTTCAAACCATGGTATCAATATGCTCAAACCCAATTTAGTTGCAAACCTGAGTTTTAGCTGCGGATTCAACTAGAGCCAACCTTAGTTTCAAACTCACCAAATTCAAACCAGGAGCACATTTGATTTTCAGGGCTGTAAAATCTGGCAAAAAGCCACTACTCAAGTGCTTGTGAGACAATTTTCTGCAGTGTAGGTGTAGGCTATTGGAACCCAACACCTATTGACTCTATTCTAATTAATAGTGCATCACATAGTATAGTGCATCTATCAGTGTTTGAATTTTAGGCTATTACCGTGGGGATGAAACTATGTCTGCCAGAACAGATGATACCAGATGCAGGAAAAAAGGGAAAATTCTTCTCCTTTATTTTCTTGTTCTTTTTGTCGACAGTCTGTGAATTTATATTGTTAATCTAATAGTACCCTAAAAATATAGAGCAAGTCAAAATGAAACACTCCAGATTTTAATAAATTTATCGTTTGTCCGTTGTTACGACCTTTTTGCAAGAAAGTGAGTAAAGATACTGCATAAAAATATAACCTACGCCTGACCCTTGCAGAGTTTGGAGCCTTGTCCTTTGGAAAGCCGTTTTTATGTTTATGCTTATATGATTTTAAATGTGAAAGAAGAAGAAGAAGAGAATTAGGGAAGAAAAGAAGAGGAAGAAGATCAAGAGAGAGGGAAAGGAGGCTAAAACTAAAAGATAATTCAAACTTCTAAACAAATCTATGAATACAATAAAAGATAAAATCCAAATAAATCTTATCAAAATGAAATATGAAACATAAAGTCTAAATTAATAAATGTGAATGAAACTCAATTCCCAATACCAGATATTAATACCATATTATTAATTTGGATGTTGCTTGTAACACATTTGAACAAATTGAAAGACAAAAACCAAGACAAAATGTGTTTCTTGCCAACAGTCAAAAGTGGGAATTTGTGAATTAAAATGGTGGTGAGGAGTGAGGGTCAAAAGTAAAATTTGTTTATTAATATTTTATTTTGTGTTATTGGATTTGATTCCTCAATAATTAGGCCGAATGCAATTTCAAGTGCAACGAGTCATATTGGTTTCTCCTAGGTAGTTCCGCCAGATACTTTTCCATGTCGTCAAACATCTTCCAGCTGTGAAAGATATTGGGTTCTATATTTTGTCATTTCACCAGACTCAGTACCTATATATAGTCATGAACCTAGAATGAGAAGGCAAGCCTTGAGATAAACAAGTTCTTCCTGTTCAGAGCAGCAAAAGAGATAAAAATGGTGAAGATCTGCTGCATTGGAGCTGGGTATGTTGGAGGGCCAACAATGGCAGTCATTGCCCTGAAGTGCCCCACCATTGAAGTAGTCGTCGTCGACATCTCCGTCGCTAGGATAGCCGCCTGGAACAGTGTCCAGCTGCCCATATATGAGCCAGGCCTTGATGAAGTCGTGAAGCAATGCCGGGAGAAGAACCTCTTCTTCAGCACCAATGTTGAAAGGCACGTCTCAGAAGCAGACATCATCTTTGTTTCAGTCAATACCCCGACCAAAACCAGGGGACTAGGGGCTGGAAAGGCAGCAGACTTGACATATTGGGAAAGCGCTGCCAGGATGATCGCTGACGTATCGAAATCCGACAAGATTGTGGTAGAGAAATCAACTGTTCCTGTGAAAACAGCAGAGGCAATCGAGAAGATCCTCAACCACAATAGCAGAGGCGTCAGCTTTCAAATTCTGTCGAATCCGGAGTTTCTTGCAGAAGGAACTGCAATCCAGGACCTTTTTAATCCTGACAGAGTTCTCATTGGGGGAAGAGAAACCCCTGAGGGCCAGAAGGCAATCAAGGCATTGAAAGATGTTTATGCTCATTGGGTGCCCCAAGACAGGATAATTTGCACCAATCTCTGGTCGGCAGAGCTCTCAAAGCTGGCTGCCAACGCCTTCTTGGCTCAGAGGATTTCATCCATCAATGCCATGTCTGCTCTGTGTGAAGCAACTGGGGCTGAAGTTTCACAGGTTGCCAATGCCATAGGCAAGGACACGAGAATCGGCTCCAAGTTCCTGAGCGCCAGTGTCGGGTTTGGAGGATCATGCTTTCAGAAGGACATGCTCAATTTGATCTACATATGCGAGTGTAATGGCCTCACTGATGTTGCAAACTATTGGAAGCAAGTCATCAAGGTGAACGACTACCAGAAGACCCGATTTGTGAACCGGGTTGTTTCCTCCATGTTCAACACTGTTTCAGGCAAGAAGATTGCCATTCTCGGCTTTGCCTTCAAGAAAGACACCGGCGACACAAGGGAAACTCCAGCAATTGATGTGTGCAAGGGGCTACTTGGGGACAAGGCCCGGCTGAGCATATACGACCCTCAGGTTACAAAAGATCAGATTATGAAGGATCTGTCCATGGACAAGTTTTACTGGGACCATCCAATCCACCTGCAGCCGATGAGTCCTTCCTCCGTGAACCAAGTGAGTGTAGCTTGGGATGCTTATGAGGCCACCAAGGATGCTCATGGCCTCTGCATTCTCACTGAATGGGACGAATTCAAGACGCTGGACTACCAGAGGATCTTTGACAGAATGCGAAAGCCTGCTTTTGTGTTTGATGGCCGAAACATTGTGGATGTTCAGAAGCTGAGGGAGATTGGATTCATTGTCTACTCCATTGGGAAGCCACTGGATCCATGGCTCAAGGACTTGCCTGCCGTGGCCTAAGGTGAAGAATGTGGGAAACTTTTAACTCGCTTCAATCTCAGAAATAATTACATTTAAGAGAGACAGGTTCTTGTCCTTCTAGATGTTTCTTTACTTCAATGCCCCATCAGCTCTAATATTGAATCATAAATTTGCTTCTGTAGCCTACCTTCTCACCTGTGATACATATAGTTAGTTTCCCAGTTGTGTTTCCTTCTTATGTAATGTGATGATAATGAAACTTGAAAAGCTTTATTCTTATCCAGCGCATTGCTTGATGCATAAAAGGAAATGAAATAAAGGAAAAACCTGCTTCATATCCCAACAGAAATTAAGCCTAAATGATCTAACTATTGGCCATAGTGCATCGCCTATAGATTCCCATCTACCATTGACCACAAACTTGGATAAATGAAGAGGGTTTTGTTAGGTAGTTGACAACAATACAATTATTGATAAAAATTAAATTTAAGTATTTAATTGATATCAAATTAAATTAGTGTAGTTGAATATAAGAACTTAATATATGTTTCATGATATTATCACTCACGAGACTTTTCGTTTTGCGAAGATCAAAGAAAATTCATATTTATACGTAATTATTTGTTACTTTTAAAATGAAATTGTCACAATTGGATAATTAAAAGGGATATTAATAAGAAAACTTTTGTCATCTAATTAAACATAAGTATCCAACGGTGAAAAAGTTGTTTGACTACTAAACATTGGATATTAGTTTCAAATTATAGTAGTAAGCAAATCAATAACACAAATTTATCTTTTTTATGAAATAAACATAATAAGAATTTATTTCTGTGCTTAAATCAAATCAAGATTTCCCACCTCTTTTGAACATAAACATGGTACCAATTCACTTCTGTCAATTCGAGAAATATCGTGTGGTTCGAGCATGGCCTGTTTGAACAGTAGGCCCAAATTATGTGGGCTGACCCGAACTTAAGGGGCCGGCCCATTGGTTCGGATGAGTCCAATGGGTTTTTTAATTCATGAATAAAAAATACACAAATCATAAATAAATTTAAAGATACAAAAATTACTACTTTTGTGCAACACTTTATAAAATGGGTTAATTTAAGTATTTTATTTTAATTACATTTTAAGAAGTAAAAACTAATTATTTTGGACATACGATTGGAAGGCGTTTCATATGCCTTCCCTTCCCTGGGGTTGGGCTGCTTGGGCAGGCATTTACAAGGGCCGGCCTGATGTGCCAAAGTGATGTTTGGCCCAATTGAGGTGGCTTGCTTCACAGGCTTGGGCTGCAAAGGCACAAGGCCGATATACTATTAAGACTAAAATGTGTCATTTATCTAATTCTACCTTGAGATTACCACTTTTGTATAGTCTTTTATTGCTCGTACCTTCAATTTCAACAGAAAAAATAAATCGCAAGTAAACTTTTAACCCTTACCTAACTTAAGTATCGAACTCGTGATCTATTGATACTAATTCTAATATATCACTTGTCCCATCACTTGACTTATGATTGGGAACTTATTTAATTCTCTTATTATGTATGTATAGAATTTTGAATCTTCATTTAACCCCATTTGGTTCATTGGAATAAAGGTAGAAGGAAATGAAAATCAGAATAGAATAGAACAAAATGATATTGTAATTTTATTTTATTATCATATTTAATACATAGTAATGAAATGATTAATTTCTTTCAACTGTTACATTTAGTATGTTAAAATTTAGATGGAACTAAATTAAAAAATAAATCTATAATCAAAATTCTCTCATGTTAAAAAATATTAATATTATTATTTTTGAGTTATTAATGTCTTTTTTTGAGTGTTAATGAAATATTATTATTATTTTTTGCATGTTTATAACATAGAATTGTTATTTTTAGGAGTTAATAAATATTACTTATTTGGATTTTGGGTGCTAATAAAATATTATTTTAATTTCTGGGTGTCAATAAAATATTAATTTCACATTTTGACGTGTTAATAGTATATTTTTTTACATGTTAATTGAATATTTTCTACTTAAGTGTTACTGAAATATTATTTTTGGGTGTTTAAATAAATTATTTTTCCAGTCCTAATAAAGTATTATTTGTTATTTATGTAAGGAATTTTGTGAGTTTAAAAAAAACAATATTTGTGGAATGAAGTGAGGATTATTGTTGCCATAATCCCTAATGGCAACAATTATGGCAACAATAAAGCTTTATTTTGAAGTTTGCAGTGTCCTGAAATTGTAGAGCATGGGCCGTATAAGAATTCATCTGCAAAAGCACTCTTCTCATATCATAGGCAAAATTCATAAGATAATTTCTTAAGAGGCCTTAAAATGTACAATAAGAAATGCAAGCCAAGAGCAGCCCTATATTAAGGCTATATACATCTTGAGATCTGTTCTAAACTACAACCACCAGTATTCAAAATGAATGAATAAATGAATGAGGACCACACCACACCTCTTCAAATAACACAATCGAACATGGAACAGAACTAACTGGTGAACCAGACACCTAGACCAGTATAATATGTACAACAAACCAAGATAAAAAGAAAGCTAAGACTATTTTTTCTGTTTTTTCATCTTGGCTAAACAACATCGTATGGTAGATTTACAAAATTGTGTTTAAATTTGCTGCTCTTCTCTGTATCTTTTCCTCACAGGCCCTTTCATTCGGTCCTGGATGCTCGTCCTGCTCCACGAGGCATTTTCTTTGACCCAGCTGCCAGAGAGGAGAAGAGAACCAAAAAGAAAGAAACAGCGAATTAGACAACAACATAGTACCATCTTATTGGTGGTGTCAAGAATTAATACATTTCTTTACTTGCTCTTTAAGAATAATATTGACTAGAGAGTAGCTTTAATACCAAAATCAATCATTTGGGTAAGGCGCACAGATCCCTCTGTCTTTTTAGTAGTTTAAAACCATAATGTTTCATTTTTAATTTGGGAGGAGAATTGCAGCGGCTGTTAGCATTTAAGCGGGAGAGGTAAACAGAATAGATAATTACAAGAAAAAGAATAAGAAATATATTTTGCAGTTTCACCACAACCATAAATTTTTTTGAGACTTCATATAAAAAAAATTCACTTCCGAAGACCTCATTTAAGAACATGTAGCGCTGATAAAATCACTACATTCCAACAAATAAAATATCTTGCAATACTAAGATGGCATGGAGGAAGAATGCCAGCTTTTTTTAAACCCACAAACTACCTAGCAAGCAAAGAGATACTAATTCAATTTTTAGATAGAAAATCATTTTAGAACTCATAATGAAAACCATGTGGCAGACCCCAAGAAGATTTGAGTTAAATGGTACCCAATACAAAACACACAGGAATCATGAAGAGAGAGAGAGAGAGAAAGAGAGAGAGGGGCATACAATCCTCAACATCCTTCAACTGATAATAGTGAGGAGCAATTTCCACCAGCCACTCAGGTTTTAGTTCAGTAACCTGTAAGTAGTCACTTCCAAATTAGTTTTGTAATGGTAGAGAACTAACTCACTCACTCTCGCAGAACCATCATACAATTGTCCTCAGTTACTTGCAAACTGATGAGATATGGATACAGAAATAAGAATAGAACAAAATAATATTTACCTGCCGCATGTACTCTTTGGTTGTCAATACCAGTTCATGATAAACAACCCATCTTGGGAGCACCTACAAAATAAGAAAAACAAAAAGATATAATCTTCCACAAGAAACATCAATCTGCTACCTCTATGGGAGTTTCAATCTTCATCAATTCCATGTGCAAGTGCAGCTGCATGAATTTTGCATACGAGGAAATATCATGACTCTCATTCGATTACTTCATGTATAACATATAGTAATAAATTCTTGCATTCTTATTTAGGTCAAAAGCTAACTGCAAGTGACATCTTTAAGGATTAACATGATTCAAGAAGTCTTTAGCATCTCAATTTAGGATTGGCAATATTATGAAAAGTAATCCAAATAAGCATCCAAAGCCATTGCATTTACCACAAAAGCTATGCGTCACATTTACCAATAATGTCCCACCTGAGCTAAACCAGAGCTGGGGTGGATATGTACGGTCTGGGGATATTTGACTGTCCGATAAGATCCATTCTTCTGCAGCCTAGCTGAATGTGGGAAGAAGCCTGGAAGATGATAAAGAAAAAATAGAATAATCTTAACATGACAGTGATAATGTTGATAATGAAAAAGATGTACTGCAACTCTCATATCACAAGCTAAGGTTTACACAAGACCTGCTGTTATGGACTTCTTTATAGCTTCTAGATCATTAGTGTTTGACGTTAATTCAATTTCAACCCTCTCTAATAGCCCCTCCAATTGGTCTCTTATGTCTCTTGCTCGCTTCATGCTCCTGACCTGAGAAGCAAACCACAAATGTAGGCCAGTACCAAGTTTAAATATCTACAAACACCATAAAGGAATACATATGATGAAGAAATGAAAATACTTAAATCTCTTAGCTTTAAAAGAAATGAAAAAATAATTCACGTCTCTATTTACTCACCCAAAAACAAGAACAAAAAATAGAAGTAAGTGTCAGTATCTGGTCTACCACTGTTAATTCTTGAATCTACTGAATATCATCACCAAATTAGTATCTTAAATCTAAATGCAAAAGAGTAACATTGAGCCCTAAGAAACATCAGGTTGTAATCATTCCTTGCAATTCAATGTCAGGGTTTGCCAAAACCTTCAGTTAAATCATGCCAACTGAAGCCATAATTTCACCATACCATAATCTTCAAACAAGCAATGAGAAACTCAAATAGTATAAAATCTAACTGCCAATGTGAAGGTAGCGTTGCATACAAAAATGGCCCTCCCCCAACCCTTACAAAGTGAGGAGCCTCGTGTACGATGCCATTTTTTTAACCAAGAGACAGGCATCTTACTACGGAAACCCAAGCAAGAAGGTATTAGATTATCACAAATTTCTGGAACCAGATAATCTTTAGTTTGTATGTTCTATAATGAAGCTTTTAAGTCTAAAACAAGAAGACTCAGATCTACAACAAAGCACTTAAAGATAAGTAGCCTCTGGATGGCAATGAACAAAGATTCACATCAGACAAGAGTGGAGGAGAAGTAAAAGCACAATCAGGTATTTTGAGATGCCAAAACAAACCTGAATGTAATTCTCATAGCACCACTGCGTTGAGTAGTTTGTTTCTTTCCATGAACTGTAGACCTGAAACAGAGATAAATAGTAAGGCAACACCTTCTCCCGGGACATGAGCTCAAGCAACTTAAGATGTGCTGGCTCACTTCACAATGTCTAGGGCAATATGTGAATAGGGTAGCAAGAAGAAGTTCAATTAGGGCATTTTTTCAACTGTTAATGCATTCTGTGCCACCATACTCATCGTTAAAAACATTTGGGCAATAGAAAATGTACAAAAGACACGAACGTCAAGATCAATAAGTATGCCCATTGTGTGCTATGTAAGTGAAGCACGAGAGGAAGGTAGAAAAGATGGTGTGTAGGACCTAAAATCATAGATAGGCAATCATTTCAGACACAAACCTTAAGCTATGTTATTGATATTATTACGACTAACCTTAAGCAATGCAATATGATCTCCAACATTCCCAGTGTGAAAATTCAATCTTGCATTGTCAGCATGGACTTGTTTGTCCTTCGGGCGGTAAAAGATTGAATTTCCAATAGAAAGCATTGAAGCAATTGATATGATTTCGTCTGAGCATGTATATTTTTCTGAGGCTACAATCATTTTAGATAACATTGGATCAAGAGGGAATTCCGCCATCCTTCTACCTACTTTTGTCAACTCCCCTAATTTATTCAATGCACCCAAGGCAAAAAGTAGTTCTAGGGCTTTAAGCACTGCTTCAGCAGGTGGTGGGTCCATAAAATCAAAATTCACAAGGTCATTTATGCCAAGGCTCTTAAGCGTGAGAACAACATTTGCAAGGTTGGTCCGTTGTATCTCAGGAACAGTATTGTCTTCCAAATCATTGTAATAGTTGTAAGCAGTGTATAGACGAAAGCACTTCCCAGGGCCTGTTCGTCCAGATCGACCAGCCCGCTGATTTGCTGATGCTTTGGAGATGGGAGCAACCAGCAATGACTCCATGCCACTCCTGGGATTATAAGATTTCATTTTGCAAAATCCAGGATCAATAACATACTTTATCCCATCAATAGTTAATGAAGTTTCTGCAATATTAGTTGCCAGGACAACCTTCCGTGCCCCTTCAGGAGTGGGTTCAAATATTTTTGCCTGTAGCTCTGTTGGGAGGTTTGCATAGATGGGGCATATGATAAGTTCAGGAATTTTAGTTCCAAGTCCTCTTGTTCTATGTTTTAGGATCTCCTCAGCAGTTTCAATTTCTTCTTGCCCAGTGAAGAATACCAGTATGTCACCATCACCAGGTTGTTGGGTCACATGGATCTGAAGAGCAGTGACAATGGCCGCATCTAAGTAATCAGCCTCTGGCGCTTTCGTGTAGTGTATCTCGACAGGAAACCGCCTGCCAGGAATCTTAAAAATTGGGGCAGAATCAAAATAATCACTGAATTTCTCAGCATCAAGTGTTGCACTCGAAATGAGCAATTTGAGATCAGGGCGAAAACGAGAAATATCCTATCACCAAAAAAAAATCTTCAGTCTGATGAGAGAGAGAGAACTCTAATTAGCCCAACATGGGAAAAAAAAAAAAGCCAGCATAAAAAGGGCACCCATCAAGTCACTAGAGCTAGCTCTCTGTTCATGCAACAATATCTCATCAAAATGTCAACTATAGCATGCAGTTGGTCATCCTAGTGGTATAGTTGTTCACAAAACTAACTTTTTTTTTTTTTTTTGGGTGGGGGGGTATCAGGCTACCAGAGATCATTTCTGCAAGCAACCGAGAGATATAACCAACCAATTATGTTGACAATATCTGCAAAAGAGTTAAAGGCTGATACCCCCCTTAGGTTGACTACAATAGAAATGGTAGTCAGAAAAAGGATTTTTAATGGTGTCTAGGGTCGGGCCAGAAAGGATTTTGAGGCTGTTGAGGATTTTCTCCAACTTGTGCATTTAGGAGTATACGAATTTCAGTTATAGATGACAAAGTAGCACGGCAGGCAGTACCTCTAGACTACTACAATACATCCATTTGAAAATCTTATAATGCAGGTAATGAGTTTTTTCTTACCTTAACTAAACCAAATAAAATGTCTGTTGAAAGAGTTCTTTCATGGGCCTCATCCACCATCACCACACTGAAAATCATTCAGAAGATTGTGCATTAGTTACATAACAAAGACCACTCCGTATCAGAATTATAAATCATAGCTCACCTGTAACTTGCAAGATCAGGTTCACCAAGGAATTCTCGAAGTAACATACCATCAGTCATATATTTCAGAACTGTCTTTTCTGAAGTGCAATCTTCAAAACGAATTGAGTAACCAACCTGAAAGTAGAGTTTGTAACAATCAGAGGTGCCTAACTGACATTGGATTAATACAGCAGGATCCAAGCAAAATAACAAAAAAATATTATGCAGCTGCCCCAAACAATTCAAGGCAGCTGATACATAGATGCAAGTTTCTAATGTTTTCCCATTCAATGATCTCATATACTCATTTTCTAACACTTAATAACTTTAGAGTTAACTGGTTATCAAGAAACTAGTCATCCAAAAGAAAATGCAGACCTCATGGCCAAGTTTGACACCCATTTCTTGAGAAACTCGAGCAGCAACACTCATAGCAGCCACACGCCGGGGCTGGGTACATCCAATCTGCAAAGTGCAAAACAAGATTACACGGCACGAGCAAGGAACAGATATTTGAAGTTCTAGCAGACATGGATTTCAAAATGGAGAGCAACAAATCCAAGCCTATAACAACTCAAGCTAAAGCAATCAGGATAGGTGATTGCATCAGAATATAGAACAATATTTTTTATGGTTGTTTCTTCTTTTTTCTTTCATTTTTTTTTTTTGGGGGGGGGGGGGGGGAGGGGGGAGGGTCACTGTAAAAAGCAAGGGAACTTTTTTCAGTAAGAAAACGGGTATTAGTCTCTTAATTTTATATACATTCACAGTTAGTTAATGAAGAGAATTCCTACCTTTCCACGTTTCGTGTACCCAGACTCATGAAGATATTGGGGTATCTGTGTTGTTTTCCCAGAGCCCGTCTCTCCAACAATAACAAGAACCTACAAAATGCAATTAGAAAGATAAATGTAAGTAGAAGAACAATGCACGAAAGATAATTTGGCAAAGTTTGGACAAGGAATAGAGTGTGAAATATGGAAAAATCCTATAGAACATGCAAAAGGGAACAGGCAGGAATATTTAGCAACCTGATGATCATGAATAGCTTGAAGTAACTCCTCTCGATATGGATAGATGGGCAAAGTCTTTCTGTCCTCCTGAATGAGCAGAAATCAAAAAACAAAAACAAAGAAAATGTAAGAACTGCAATTTACTTCATTTAAAGTAGAAGTAGTAGTTAATTACTGCCAGCAGATCTGAATTATAGCAGATGTTCAGCTCTGATTCTTGAAGTTTCACAAAAAGAACTTGAGAAATATCCAGAAAAGAACTGGAGCGGATGATTGTTAATATTTTCCTCCACAAAGGCCCAATGTAATGATGTTTTCAAATTCCATCTCAAAACTATTTTTTGACAAAAAAAATTATTTAAAAAAAAATGCCCAAGGCAGTGACACCTTGTTCCCGCAAGTGAAAGAGCAAAACCACGTGGGCTCCTCCTACAAGACTACAGGGAAAGTAAAATCCCTGAAGATCAAGGGAACGTCAAAGAGCAGTATACAGTGTCACTAAAGGCAAGCATTATCCTGACTGATCTTCTGACTATCTACTTGTACAAATTTATTAAGGGCCTAAAGTTAGAGCAGTTAATCTCTAATTGCACTATTTCTAAATAATTATTTCTTTAGAACCGCTTGCCCCCTTCTTTCCAAGTTCTGCAAATTATTAACTACAACTGGATAACTAGACATAAATCTTGCTTAACAACTTGAATCTATATATTACTGCTCCAAGTTTTATATGTTCCAGAGTCCTATTAAAACTAAAATTTCAACTAAACACCAACTGGCCTAGTCGCATACAAGATACCAAGCCTTTATCCCATTATGTGGGATTGGCTAAACCAACTCGCCTAGTTGCACAAAAGAGAACAAAATTTCATCAATATTCTACAACTTCACCAACAATAGACCACAAGAAAGCCACATTCATACGCAACACCGCAGATTATGCAGGTCTGTTATTCATTTAAAGTTCTCATGGTCCACTATCTTTTGGGTTACAAGTCTAGTTATTCAAGAAATAGAAACAGAAAATCTTTATGTCATAAGTTGATCGACTTGTTTTCTTTCTCTTATTCTCATAGTACAAAGTACTGCTTCCAGGTAGATCGATATACCCAAACACAATGGACAGAGAATAAGAAACCAAGTAAGCCACTTCCAAAAATAAACAAAGAAATGCAGACCTGAAGCTTCTCAAATGCTGATTTTGCCATGGATTTCTCAAGGGACTCGGTATCCAACTCATTTTCAAACTGCATATAGGAGAGAATAGCATTAGAAAACATTGTAGCAATATATTAGGAGGTATACAATCTAAAACTGTACTGCACATACATTGACACCATCCATCACTGATGCCTTTATGAACTCAATCTGGTCCTCAAACACAAACCTGATAAATACAAGAACTGGTAAAACATTGTGTTGTCACGTGAACAAGACCTCATGAACAAATTAAGGGATTGCAAACATGATATCTGGTAAACAAACACTTAACAATAATTCCAACACAGTTTTTCAATTTTCTACTAAACCAAAAAAAAAAAAAAAAAGAACAAGCAAAAAATGGAGCAGATATAAGCAAAATATAAAAACTTACTGATAATCTTCAGATTTTAGCTTTCTATCTTTGGAACCAAATTTGAGAGTTGCCTTTCCTGCGATATGATGATGACTACAAAATTAGAACATTGAGAATAAGGAGATTCTACATCTAGAACTCAAAAGGCATTAACAAGCCAATTACCTATCTGATGATCTTCCCATGCTTCTTGTTCTGCAAAGGGATTCATTTTGTCTCCAGTACTTGTGTCCCTGGAAGGTTTGGAATTCAAGCTCAATATGGATCCCCAAGACAATAGATTTTGTATGACAATGCCAGAGCATGTGATTATATAACAGAAGATTGTTTAAAAAGAAAAAGAAGATAAGGAAACCTGTAACGCTGCATAGCAACAGAAAATCTCTTCTCTTGATCTACCCCTCCTTCCTGATCATAAGCTTCAGGCATCCTATACTGTATTTCAGAAAGAAACATAAAAAGGCATCCCATAACTATTTCAGAATGTTGGCAATAATGATAACAACAGTTATATACGAAGAAAACAAAAGATTCTGTGTAAACCTCAGTCAGTTAATCCTTTAAAGCAATGAACAAATTTGGCACTTTTATACCAATTCAAGTTAATCAGTTTTGGGCAGCTATATAAGAAATCAAGTATCTATTGGCCTGTAAGATATAGCTCCACCTGTTTGCTCTACCAGAATCAGTGAGGAAATCCTCCTCTCAAAGAACTCGGCTCTCTCTCTCTTTCTATGGTTGCAGCATTTTCTTCTCTTTTTTTATCTGACCACTCTCCTCTCTTAATCTTCCATTTTTCTTTCCTCCTACAAGCTAGTTTCACCAAACCAGAGCAACAAAGGAATGCTAAAGTGTGTTTGCGAAGTTGAAATTGGAGGTGGGTGGTTTGAATATATCGATTAAGGGCTTTTTCTGTTTGGGCAGAGATTGATTGAGGGTTTCTTTAACTTTCTGAGGGTTTGGCTTTGGGCTTTGGTTGAAGAAGAAACTGTTAGCCGACCAGCAAACCGGCTCAGTTTGGCTAGTTCACCGGTTGAACTGAAGTTTAGCCCCAAAAAAAGCTGGTTTTTTTCTGGACGGTTGTTTTCCATGAACCAGTACAGTTCTCAGATCATTGGTTTCCAGCACATAATTGCATTATTGAACAGAGTCCAATTGCAGCTATCAACCAAAAACAGAAAGTGTTGTAAAATTTAACAGAAGAATTAATAAGCAAAGATTTATCTCAATAACTATTTCATATGAAAACCAAGAAAGGGAAAGTTACCTCTTCTACATCATCAGCCTCTTCAGTCCTCTTCTTAACAAGCTCATATATTTCTTTCTTGTATCTGCCAGATTAAAGAAGTCATGCCAAGCTTACTATTGACCACTCTAATAGCAATTACCTGTTTTACGCAATACAAAATACTACTTTACAGGGATATTGAAGTAAGCTAAACCATGCCTCTGTAAAGTAAAGTTAAAGGGGGTCACAAGTGGTAGTGACAAGTGCAAATATGTCACATAGTCCACACTGCATCAAAATCCAGACCCAACAACAGCAAGAAAACATAAAAAAACATTTGTAGTGCTAAGATAGTCATAAGGTGCCTTATATTCAATGAACCTTTATTTCTTCCTTATCTATTCAAGGGCAAACTAGTTCAATATGAGATGTTCAATGCCATGCACAAACTACACTCTTGGATAAATTATTCTCATACTTAATGCAACCAGATAAGAAGAGAAAGGAAAAGGACAAAAACAAAGATCACTCATACATTAATCAACCTACAGCAGTAACTCAATGGAGTGTGAATAAAAAAGTAAAAATAAAACAAAAGGTCACTCAAAAATTAATCAACCTGCAACAGCAACTCATACATATCATTACTTGTTTCAAAAGGGGGCTTGGCATGGACTGTTTACTTTAAACAAATCAATTTTCATAATGCGTGGTAATAATGAAGAAGCATCTGAGTACAAAAGAAAATCTTTGGGAAATGCATAGACTTGTAACCAAACCCAAGCTCAATTACCTCAGCTCACGGTACTCTGCTTCAGTCAATTTAACACCCTCAAATAGATACTGTTCATCTTCTATATCATCTCTGCAATGACAAAGGCATGCACAAGGAATCAGAATGGATGAAATAAAAACCATAAGACAACATTTTTTATTGGAAATTAGAACTTGCAAGTTGCAATAATTATCAAGAGGGGAATGTTCACAATTGACATAGAAGCTGAAAGCATGAAAGGAAAACTAAGACATTATATCCATACCTAAGCTCCTCCAGTTTCTTTTGCTCCCTTTTCTTTAAATATTCTTGCCTTGAAACTTTTCTGAAACATAACGACAAACAAAATATAATGGGTATCAGTAGGTGACACAGAAGCATCAATAACATCAAATAAACACAGCGCAAAGAGATATCAGAGCAACAAAGACCACAATAACACATAACAATTCTGGCATTGTTGAGAAACTGTTCAAGAGCAAAACCAAGAATTCACAACTATAAGTCTATATAATTGATGTGTAGTCAAACTTCAAAGGCTTCTTAGCAGTGTAGCACTTAGTAACTGGCTTTTCCAACCACCAATTAACAAAAGCTTGTGAAGAACTATCTTCGAGTAATCTGAGACATGGCCCTTGCATCTTTTGCATGTAAACCTTTGTATTCAGAAATGTGACTTGCAATTTCATTTCACTTCCCCACCCCATCCCTCTCTCTATCTCTTACACAAGTTGCATCACTTTGGTGTTTTGTTAATGCAAGTATAGTTTTCGCCTGTAGAAAATAATTTCTTCCCTTGTGCCATCAGCGCTCTCCCTCAGTGTCATATATCAAAATACCTAGTAGAGAAAAAAGTTGAACCACCCAACATGACTTCGGGATATCTTACTCCAACAAAGATGTTTTACAAACATGTGAACTAGTAGGATCTTTAGCAATAGATAACACAACAACAACAACATATCCAGCTGTTATCCCACTATGTAGGGTTGGCTACATGAATTCTAAACTTCTATGTGGGTTACATCCCAACAAATAGTTTATCTAGAATTCATATTTGGATCCGACTAGGTTTTACGCTGGTTGTCGGCTACCTAACACAACCCTCCTCTTTTATCCGGGCTTGGGACCGGCAGTGGATAATATCCCCTGACGGAGTAATGATGAAATGAAGTTTGAAGTTTGAACACCATCTTCACATGGAGAAATTTCATGAGATGGTGGTGAATGAAGATAATTAATATAGTTGTGTTCCATAACTTAGTTGACATGGTGAAACCAACAAGTACAATATGGAAACACAAGTTCATGCAAAAGACAAACAAGGTGAAACCAAAAAAAAAAAAATTCATGCAAAAAATTTTCAAGATGATATCTCTCCTTGCATTGTCATATAAACTAGATATCACATCAAGTATTTCATGACATGGGACAACTCAAAAGACAAACAAAGAGATCCAAAATCCATCCCAAGTAACTACCAAATCCAGTTCACCAAAAGAAACACCTGAACATGATATATTTTTTTTTCAGTGTTTGCATGTGTGGATAAGTTCCATCAAATAAGAGGGATGGAAAGATGTGTGTGTGTGTGTATACGTATAAAAGACCAAAGAAGGAAATATGAACACGCATGGGCATATATGTGATTAAACAAATGAAAGCTCATTGACACCCTCCACCTATTCTCAAGCAATATATGAAGACAAGGAAGAAGAGGACCCAAAATGTCCTATTAGGATATGGGCTAGACATTCTTTTGACACAAGCAATATAATTGAATTTTCAAATAGATCAAAAACTCTGCTTGTGGATTGAATTACACCCTCAAAACATCCTTTTGGAGGAGGGAGGTTGCATTAGACAGCCAACAACCTGCATAAAGCCCATCAAATCTGTATTCTATTAGCGTTGTCATCCATCAGGCCAAGGCCATAATTTATCAGAACTTCTAGGACTTTTCCCTCTTTAAGTAATTAAAATTTAAAATTTCAATCACTTTCTCATCCAACAAAAATCTCATTAAACTGCAGTATTCAAAAAGCATCAAGCTCTCTAGTTCTTTTTGTTAGTATGGTTTATTTGTTTTAGAAATTAACCAGAAATTTGATAGAAGCCTGTCCCTTTGCAAATGCCCTAACAGCAAAGGCTGCAATCCCTTGACAAAGAGACTCGAGTTGAAATAAACCTCCCAAGATCTTCTTTTAAGCCTAAGTTTCAGGAGGCCACAAAGAAGAGATTTGTGATAAGGCGTGAAGGATTTTGAAGAAGATTCTGGGAGAGGAGGCCCTCTTGAATTGGCCTTGTTCTTCATTTTTTTTCTGTTCTTCTTCTTTTTTATTAGTTTACTAGAACTGAGGATTGTAAATCAGCTGGTTATCCACTGATTTGGAGAGTGAAGCTGCAGAATTGAGTGAGAACTCTATCATTTTGGTATCAGAACAATCGATCCATGGGGATGACGGTCTCTGAAAGAGTGGTGAGCTGGAGGGGCGTATGGCGAGATTACAGGAGGGTCTAGAATCGGTGAAGGCGAAAGTCATGAGGGTCCAAAATATCGAAAAAAACATGGCAGGGATGATGGACCGATTCAACCTATTCATGGCGCGATGGGATGAGCAGGAGAGAGAGAGAGAGAGGAAGGGGAAGCGAGATGGGGAAGACCAACCTGCGGGTTCTTCTTTGTCAAGGGAGGGAACGTCGGTGACTGGAAGGCGAAGTGGCGAAGGGGGCAACTGGGTCGACGATGTCGAAAGGCAGGAGTTTCGTGGGAGACGCCTGGAAATGCCCATCTTCGAAGGTGATGATCCAAATGGCTGGGTCTTCAGGGTTGAGCGCTACTTCACCATAAACCAACTGACAGATGCAGAGAAGTTGCAGTCGACGGCTTTGTGCCTTGAGGGAGGAGCTCTGTCGTGGTTCCAGTGGGAGCAAAGGAAGCGACGAGTGAGGAGTTGGGAGGAGCTTAAGGGGATGCTGAGGAACCGATTCAGGTCCACACAAGAAGGGACCGTGGAGGAGCGATTCATGGCCCTTCGACAGTGGGGAATGGTGAGGGACTACCGGAATTGCTTTGAGACTCTAGCATTACCCATTGAAGAGATGCCCGAAGCTGTCTTGGAGGGACACTTCGTTAATGGGCTCAAACCGGAAATCAGGGTGAAGATTAGGGTATTGAGGCCCTTGGGCCTCGAGAATATCATGGAAATGGCCCAGAGGATTGAGGATCGGAATCAGGTGCTCCAAGGGAATCGATTTGGTTACGGCCCAAGTAAGGTAACCCCACAACCAGCTTCGACCCATATGGTGCTGCGAAATCTTGGGTTCCAAGCCTCCCATTCTCCCAGGACAGCCACAGCCATTTCCTCTAATTCCTCAAGATCACTAACCAGCAGGAAACTGACCACACCACCCTTCAAACGATTGAGTGAGAATGAGCTACAAGCCAAGTATGCGAGGGGATTATGTTTTCGCTGTGACGAGAAATATTCAATTGGGCATAGGTGTAAGAACAAGGAGCTGCAAGTGATGGTTATTTATGAAGAAGAGAGGGGAGAAGAAGAAGAGATAAAACATGATGAAGCATTGCAAGCTCCTGGGGAGTGGGAAGATACTATCAAGGAAGGGGAGATGGTGGAGTTATCACTAAACTCTGTGGTAGGGTTGACTCCTCCTCAAACGATGAAGATTAAAGGGACAATAGAAGGCCAAGAAGTGATTGTCTTAATCAACAGTAGGGTTTCCCACAATTTCATAGCCGCTGATCTAGTACAAAAATTAGGACTCTTACGAATGCCCACCCAAGGATATGGGGTGATAATGGGTTCAAGTATGGCAGTGCAAGGGGCAGGGGTACGTAAGAGAGTCCCCCTATTGTTGCAAAATGTGTGGGTAGTGGAGGACTTCCTTCCTTTGGAGCTGGGCAGCTCTGATGTCATTCTTGAGATTAAATGGTTGGCCACATTGGGAGAGACACAAGTGGATTGGGGTTCCCTGATCATGAGGTTCAAGGTGGGAGACACGGCCATTACCTTACATGGGGATCCTAGCCTTAGCATGACTTTAGTGACCATGAAGTCTATGATGAAGGCATTTCGGAAGGGTGGGGAATGAGTATTACTGGAGTTGGGTTGTTTAATGGCTAAAGAAGTGGAGGGTAAAATCCCTATCAGCTTGCAAGGGGTACTATCTGACTTCAAGGCAGTCTTTGAAGAGCCATGTGGGTTGCCTCCTCAACGAAGATAGGATCATACCATCACACTGCAGGTCGGGGTTTCTCCTGTAAATGTGAGGCCTTACCGATACCCCCATCTCTTGAAGATTGAGATTGAAAAGCTTGTTAGGGAGATGCTGGCAGCAGGTATCATCAGGCCAAGTATCGGCCCCTTTTCCAGTCCCGTGTTGCTAGTCAAGAAGAAGGACGGAGGGTGGAGGTTTTGCATGGACTATCGGGCTTTAAACAAGGTAACTATCCCCGATAAATTTCTCATTCCAGATATTGAAGAACTCCTAGATGAGTTGAATGGAGCTGCAATCTTTTCTAAGTTGGATTTAAAATCGGGTTACCATCAAATACGTATTGCACCTAATGACATCCCGAAAACTGCTTTTCGCACTCATGAGGGCCATTATGAGTTTATGGTGATGCCGTTCGGATTAACTAATGCACCCGCTACATTTCAGTTTTTGATGAATGAGATTTTTAGGAAACAATTGAGACAGTTTGTTCTCGTATTTTTTGACTACATTTTAGTGTACAGTAGAACGATGCAAGAACATCGGGATCATTTGTGTTGCGTATTGGGAATATTAGCTGAAAACAGGTTGTATGCCAATGCAAAAAAATGCCGGTTTGGACAATTGGAGATTGACTACTTAGGCCACATTATTTCGCAGCAAGGTGTGGCTGTGGACAAATCAAAAATTCAGGCAGTTATGGAGTGGCCTAGCCCTCGTTCGTTGCGAGAACTCCGTGGTTTTTTGGGGCTCACGGGATATTATCGTCGATTTGTACGAAATTATGGGAAATTAGCTTGGTCATTAACGGAACGCCTTCGAAAAGATAACTTCTATTGGGATGAGAGTTCGGAGCAAGCTTTTCAATCCCTAAAGGCAGCCATGACAGCTTTACCTGTGCTCGCTCTACCAGATTTTTCAAAGGAGTTTATAGTGGAAACGGATGCCTCAGGACATGGACTCGAGGCTGTATTAATGCAGGAACATAGGCCGCTTGCTTTTTATAGTCATGCTTTAAACCCCAGCGGTCAGAATAAGTCAGTCTATGAGAGGGAGTTGATGGCTATTGTATTTGCGGTACAAAAATGGCGACATTATTTATTGGGAAGGAAATTCATCATCCGAACAGATCAGAAAAGCTTAAGGTTCCTGATGGAGCAACGGTTGATGAACCCGAAATGTCAAAAATGGGTGATGAAATTAATGGGCTACAACTTTGAGATACAATACCGGCCCGGTTTGGAGAACCGTGCTGCTGATGCGCTCTCCTGATTTTCCTTTCCGGTCACATTCATGGCTCTTACTGCTCCTCAAGTGCTGCAGTTAGATCAGCTCAAGGAAGAAGTGGCTGAAAACAGCCACTTCCAGCAGATCATCAAGGAACTACAAGCTGCCCCTTCAAGTAGGCCAGGCTATTCCTTGGTGGATGGGCAGTTATTATTCAAGGGCAGGTTGCTGCTTCCCCCTGGCTCAACCTTGATTCCATTATTGATGAAGGAGGGTCACGATGGACAGATTGGAGGCCGCTTGGGTTACTTGAGAACTTACAAAAGGCTGACTACTAATGTGTATTGGGTAGGAATGAAAAAGGAAATCCATCAGTATGTCTGCTTTGTCACCGGGGGGCCTACTTCAACCGCTCCCTATTCCACATCAAATTTGGGAGGATGTGTCAATGGACTTCATAGAAGGACTACTAAAAGCAAGAGGAGTGGACTCTATTTTAGTGGTGGTGGATCGGCTTAGCAAGTATGGGCATTTTATTAGATTGAAGCACCCCTTTTCAGCAGCCAGTGTAGCAGGAGTTTTTATCAAGGAAATCGTACGGCTGCACGGGATTCCTAATTCTATAGTCTCGGATAGAGACAAAGTTTTCATCAGCTATTTTTGAAAAGAGTTATTTCAGCTACAAGGCACACAGCTAAATAGGAGTACCGCCTACCACCCCCAATCCGATGGCCAAACGAAAGTGCTCAACAGGACATTAGAGACTTATCTCCAATGTTTTGCCTCTTCTACACCTAAGGCGTGGTACACTTGGCTTCCTTGGGTCGAGTATTGGTATAATACTTCCTATCAATCCTCTTCTAAGCTAACCCCTTAGTCTATGGGCGAGAGCTGCCTCCTCTTCTATGGTTTGAGAAGGGTACCACTGCCATATCCGGATTGGAGCAGCAGCTAGTAGAAAGGGATTTAGTGCTGGAAGAACTTAAAGGCCAACTGCTGCGAGCACAAACAACAACAACAACATATCCAGCCGTTATTCCACTATGTGGGGTTGGCTACATGAATTCTAGACTTCTATGTGGGTTACATCCCAACAGATAGTTTGTCTAGAATTCATATTTGGATCCGACTAGATTTTATGCTGGCTGTCGGCTACCTAACGCAACCCTCCTCCTTTATCCGGGCTTGGGATCGGCAATGGATAATATCCCCTGGCGGAGTAATGATGAAATGAAGTTTGAACACCATCTTCACATAGAGAAATTTCATGAGATGGTGGTGAATGAAGATAATTGATATAGTTGTGTTCCATCTTCACAAGCAAAGATGAAATCCATAGCGGATAAGAAGCGGAGGGACATTCAATTTGCAGTGGGAGACTGGGTTTACCTGAAAATTCAGCCATATAGAGAAAGGACTTTGGCTACCAAGTTAAATGAAAAGCTGTCACCAAGGTATTATGGGCCCTTTGTTGTGGAAAAAAAGATAGGGAAGGTGGCATATAAGCTGGAACTTCCACCCACCTGTGCCATCCATCCCGTATTTCATGTATCTCAACTACATAAGGCCGAGGGAATAGTACCAGCAGCAGCTGCCTCCATCCCAGCTCAGTTGACGGCTGAGTTAGAGATGATAGTGGAACCAGAATTTTTATTGGGAGTACGTCCAGGCAAAAGGAAGAACCTAAGGGGCCTTGATGTGCTAATTCAATGGAGAGGGTTGCCACCCTTAGAAGCTACCTGGGAACCATACAATCAAATATTGCAGTAGTTTCCTGAGTTTCACCTTGAGGACAAGGTGAGTCTTTTGGGCGGGAGTCATGATAGAGCACCAATACAACACACGTATCAGCGCAAGGGAAAGAAAAGTGGCAAGAGGGTAATTGAGGAAAAGAATATAGGGGTAGAATTGTCAGAGGCGGTTAGGAATAACAACCTCACGTGGCTGCAACCGTCGGGAGAATCCATACAAAAGGGAGAGGAAAGAGGAGAGAAGGTGTGAAGGATTTTGAAGAAGATTCTGGGAGAGAAGGCCCTCTCGAATTGGCCTTGTTCTTCATTTTTTTTTTTTTGTTCTTCTTCTTTTTGATTAGTTTACTAGAACTGAGGATTGTAAATCAGCTGGTTATCCACTGATTTGGAGAGTGAAGCTGCAAAATTGAGTGGGAACTCTATCAACTAGCAGCATGGAAGTCTGCCTAGGAGAAGTCAATTGACACTGCTTTGATACTTTCTGATACATGTTTATCTATTAGAGACAGACAGACAAAGAGGACCGACCAACAAAATAAATACGTCTAATTTTCCACTAAAAGGTAATATTATAAGGAAAAAAATAACCCCCCCCCAAAAAAAAAAAAAAAGAAAATACAAACAACAAACCTTAACACTTCGATACCATTTTGCTCCATAGCATTCGATCTCCGAATTGCTTCCTCTGTTTTATACAATTAAGCGGATCAAGACGAAAGAAATACAAGTGAGAGAAAAAGCAAATACACATGTAAATAAAAATAAAATAAGAATTGAGTATATATAATCCTAAAGATATTTCACCTTCCTCGTCCTGTGTTAATTTTTGCTCAGTTAGCTGTTCCAAGAAAGTTAAACAAAGAAAAAAAACGAGCATGTCAGAAAGAGATTGGAGAAAAGCTAATCTTGTATATGCGAACAATCAATATAAACAAAATAAATTAGCAAGCACATACCAAGAAAAAATAATCGATTAGCAAGTATAAGAATCCAGAGGAGAGTTATAATAAGGTAAGAACAAAAAAAAAATCCAAAAGCTGCCAAAGCAAACCAAACATTAATTAACAGATAAGAAAGCCACATGTAAAGGTGGCAAAAATAAGTTAAAGAAAAGTAAGTCTCTTACCAGAAAAGCCAGTTCAATGCACAATAAAGACTCAAACATGTCACTAGCAAATTTTTTCTGGAGTTGAATTGAGCAAACCCAGAGTAGAGTCAAGTTCACAGCAATTAAAGGATAATGCAGTCATTAGTGTTTCATATAACAGTTAATATATTATTCACATGTGTGACTCCGAAGTATGCCAAGATTAATAAAACTAATAAGTGTGAATTGCCAGACTTGACCACCATAGAATTCGGATATAGCTAGGAAAGTCTTTAGTCTTGAATCGGTGAACCAGACCTGCATTTCACACACCTCTGGGCCAATAGCTCTTGAACTTCTGAAAGCAAACATGACAGCGAAGATTCTTGCACATGAGGTCCTTTACTTTCCTATGTGTAACACTAAATATTAAAGCCATGTACTTGTTGGCTTGACTTGATTTACCAAATTCCAAAGTGAAGAGTCAGTTATGTCCAAATTAATAAGTCTTTTCCATAGTTAAAATCACACAAAAAATAACCACATTTGATTAACCAGTGCAATCCAAGAAACAGATTAGACCAACTAGTTTACCTTCCTCGTTGCTGCTGCATCTCGTGCTTTCATGTTGCGTTCCAACTCCTCTCTCTCTTTCTGGTCACGCAATCTTTCTTCTTCAGACTGCACACAGAAGAGATGTCAAAAAGGTTCTGCTCAATCAAGTCAGTATCAAAGTGCAGATTATTAACTTTCATCTAAATTTAAAATATTAATAATAACATATTACATACAGACTAGGGCACAACTCAGCAGCAATTGCACATAATTACCAATTTAAACAAAATAACAATTTTGCTTAAATAACCTATTTAACATAACAGATTTATATTTGGGGGTACAGGCCAATACCCCATTATCTATTAGATTTCAGCTCGTACAGCCAGTATTGAGACCAGAATAGTACTGGGCTAGTTTAGTACCATTTTTCTATCATTACAGTACAGTATTGGTAACTATGGAAAGAATAAATTATTTGCTAGAATATGAAATCACAAGCAAAAACTAGTGCTTATTGACTGTACTAGCAACTGCTCAGGATACCTCAGAATCATATTCATCCAGAGAAGTACGTCTTTTAACTTGTCTTTCTTCTTCCCCATTTACAACTGCCTGCAGAAATGCATTCAGTCAAAACAGAACAATTGGGTTACAACAAGTGGTATAAACATAGCAGCTTACCATAAGAAAAAAATTGAATTCTATCAATAAAAGTACTAGCACTATGCCTGATCATCTTCATCTTCCTGATTCTCAGTCTTCTTCCTGAAACGTTTCTTATGACTATCCCTTTTTCTGGACGGAGAAGCCACAAGAACAGAAGAACCATCTCCAATGGCACCGCCAACATTATCATCATCGTCATTGGCCTTCAATAATGTGTAAGTCTTCTGCTTTCTCACCAGCGTTGCTGCCTCTCGTTCTTGTTTCTGATAAAGCTGATACATACACCAACAAATATACCAATATGCAACAGAATAAGATGAAGTTTGTCAAAGAAATTAAATGTTTCAAAGCTATTAGATTGCTCTAAACTCATGGGTACATTGAAATACCAACGGCAATAACTCACATTAACCCCTGAAGTTTTACGTGGAACTCTTGCAAGAATCTCCTCTGCAAAAGCCTGTGTTTCACTAGTAGCTGACAGCCCAAAATCCACAAGTTTACTCACGAAATCAGTTGGTGATGAAGCTGTCTTTGCTGCAACAAAATCACCATCCATGAATGCCATTATCTATAAACTGCTTATATGAATATTCAATATCTTAAACAAGCATCTGTCCTGTGTGGAGTGGTCAGAGTATTATAGGGAGACAACTAACATAATCCAATCACATATTGAACAAGCGTGGGCTGTGAGTATCCCAACAGCAACATCAACTGGTCTGACACCCAAGTTTTCAACTCGCTTCCCATTTTTCACTGCATCAAGAGAAACCTCATCAAACCGATAACCCCACATCCTTGTCTTAGCCAATAATATAATAAATTGAGCATTTGGTCTCCAAAATCAATCTTATTTGGTCAAGTAAATAAACACTGAAACAAACTGGTTATCAATGCTATTACAAAGGTAAAACACCACTTGAAAAACTGAACCTATTTTTTAGATGACAAACTGCTGTGCTGCCACTGACTTGAAACATAGACAGAAAAGAAAAGAAAATAAATTAAGAGATAAAATGTAGGACAGGTCAGATAAAGATCAACCCAGTCACCAGAACATGAAAGGGATATGAATAACTTGATAGTACCGAGTTACCTACGCAACAATTGACTGCAATTTGTTCACATTTGTAAGCGGTTAAAATCAACCAAAAAAACCTATTCAATTTAACACAGACGTGAAAGCAGTTCATCGAGGATCAAGCACATGGAAAAGTTTTCGCATGCACTGCACAGTTTCTACAGAATTTCAACCCACGTATACATCCATTTGGCACGTACGTGAACATCATGTATTTATTCATTCTGGTAAGAGCGGAGAAGCAAAACAAACAACCACAAGAACAAAGGGGCAAAAACAAAACTGGACATCAAAACTAAAGCTCCCATTAACAACTAACGAGCTCAACAAAGCCCCCGGACACAATAGATACTACTCCTACAGGGTAACCAACAAAGCCCCCGAAGAGAGCACCCGTATGAACAGCTCAACCCTTGGAAAAAAATAAATAAATTCTGTAGAAGCCAATAACGACTAACGAGCTCCGCAACATCTGCAGAAATACATTACCTCTAGGGTTTCGATTGAGGGATTTGATTTTCCCCGAATGGGTTTACGTTGATTGGCTGAGGAAGAGGCGGAGATACAGTTCCAGATTTCGATCTACTGAGGTTTAGGGTTTCGCCTATTTTCCATTGAGAGCCAGGGTCTTGAGACAGCGGGGGGGCAAATCTTTGAAGAGTAGAACACAGAATAGAAGGCAAAGCCCCCAAAGAAGCGGGTAAGACTCAGAAGGTTGCCCCCAAAGTGAAATATTATGGAAACTACTTTAGATTTAAATGTTTTTTATTATTTTTATTAAATTTATTTCATAATTTATTAAAAAAATATGTGACTTTTTATTTATTAAAAATCAGATAAATAAAAGAGATAAATTTATTTAGGATTTTTATAAATAACAAAACCTTATATGTTCACTTGTATTATAAAACTCTCACCATAATTAAATAAATATTTTGATAAAATTTTATTATCTCAATATTTATCACATATATTTTAATAAATATATAGAAATAAAATATATATTTTTTACCGTATTTAAAAAAAAAATAACAAGCAGTCTGTTAAAAATATTTAAATAGTTTTTAATCTTATATTGATGATTCGATAATTTAGTTTTTAAAGTATTTTAATTTTTATATTAATATTATATTATTTTACTTATTTTAATAAATGCTACATTAATAGTAAAACTTAGTAAATAAAACAATTAGGTTGCGTTGTCTTTCTTTTTAAATTTTTAATTTTAATTTTTTAATTTTATATTTTGGTAGTCTATTTTCAAAAAATTGAAAATGCATACTTTTTGTGATTTTGAAAAACTAGTTTTCAAAACATAAAATTGAAAAACGTGTTATCTTTGAAATTTTAAAATTAATAATTTATTAAATGAGTTTAATTATTCACAAAATTAAAACTATTTAATTTTGAATAAATCTGTTATGTAAATAACCATGCAAGAAAGACAATGATCGTTCGAGCCTGCAACCCACATTTTATAGAGATAAAAATTTATTGAATCAATTAATTGTATCAGGTTACATCGATCTTTGATAATGTGTTATGTCATTGGTTGAAAAGCACTCAAGCGATGTCCAAAGCCAACTTTTGGAGGCCGACAACGACGACACGTTTCCCTTTGATGAGATTCAGAGCAACGGCATAGTCTATGGAATATGTAACACCCCACTTTATCGAGTATGTTGTAAATTTCAACAATTCAAGGATAATAATTTCTTTTTCTTTAATACCACGAAAACTAAACCACATCATTCATCATATTCATCCTAAAATTTTCATACATCTATCTCAAAAGAGAATTATTTATCATAAACATCAAATGCGAAAGTTAGATAATCTAGCATCTTAACATTAATTATAAATCAATTATTATATGCTTATTAACCATAAATAAAGTTATACATCATTATTTCTCAGAACGTTCATAATTCAAAAATAGCATAACTTAAATAGATGGGTTACATAACATACATTCAATTCATCATGCACTTTGTTAAGTTCCATTTCATGCCTCATTCATTTTCGTTTCTGTTACAATCTCCATCTTAAAAATTTGAATATTTCAATGGCAAAACTCAAGTTAAATGATAAATCATATAAGTAAGGGTACAAAAATAATATTTCGTGTATGGATGCAAAATATCATTTTTTATATCATTTCGGTTTCAGCCGACCGTATCTTATTGCTACTCCTTATTTTTACAGTCTTCTTGCCAAACCGAAGTGTATGGGTACACATTTGGAAAAGTAGCGGTCCTGACCCGCACTTTCAAACTCTTATCCAAATGCATGATCAATAATATATTTGTGTACATATGCATATTTTATCATCAATACACGTAAATACAATCTACATGACATACTCACATACATACATGACAACACGATAAAATAATTTACATAAAATCAGATTATTGGTAGAACCAATTACCTCAAACGTATCTCATAATATCTTAATTCGTGTGCCAGACTTCTAATGTACTCAATTCGGATCCTCAAGATATCCTGATTATCATATTCGTTAAAGAAATAAATATTCTATTTATTTCATAATTTGTTCATAATTTTATTCTATTCCTTCTTATTTTTCTTTAATAAATCCAAATTAAATATTTTTCAAATATATCTCTATAGCAATTCATAAAATAAATTCCCTAATCTTCTAAAATTTTACTCACATTAATTTAGCATCTCAGCCTTTCTCAGTATGCATGTTCTAACCTCAAAACACGTGTTCGACCTCGATTGCTGCACACTACTTCGATTATCGCACACAACATCCATTTTCGTACACCCATTGATTTTTTTACAATGCCTCGATTTTTGTGCATCGACTCAATTTTTGTGCACAGCCTCGAAACGCATGATCGAATAATTTTTCTCGCAAAAATCCCTAAAATAATCATAAACCTTCATTTCCTATTTTCTATAATTTTTCTAACACTTTTCGAGATTTTTCCTATATTTTTCTCTTTTTTTTTCATTTTTCCTTTTATTTTCTTTTTTCTTTTTATTTTCTTTACTTTATTCCTTCTTCCTTCTCATTTTTCTTTCCTCTCTACAACCTGCAACGCACGAACAGAGCTTCACTAGCCCAGCTCTGCCGCGTCACCTCCATCATTTTGCCTTCGCGCCTACCCTCGACTGCCTCTGATTGTCGCCATCAACCCCGGCCTCCTGCGGATAGCAGCGGCGCTGCTAGCCAACCTCCGCCCGAGCTACCATGGCTTTCTGCCACCCTCATCAATCACCAAGGCCCCTCGTTTGCTGCCCACTGAGACCACCATCGACCGTTGACACTGCGAGCTGCTCCACCAGGCCCCATTGCCAACCACTGTTTGCTCGAGCTTGTGGCTACAACGGCCACTAACGACGCCATCTACAGCCCTCTCTCTCGAACTCTCAAGCTGCTCTCACTCTTGATCTTGCTTCTCGATCTCTTGGGTCCTTACTCTCACGAGCTCTCGGCCACCATCTTGCTTTAGCTCACTGCCAGAGCCGATCCTAGGCTAGGGCTACAGCCCAAGGCCCATAACTGATGGGGGCACAAAATGATTAAAAAAAACTTAATAAAATAAATATAATATTTATTTTTTATCCCCTATTCTCTCTCCCTCCACTCACCCTCACGGCGCTAATTTAGAAAGTTGTCCCATCCTTTACATTTTTGTCTCCAACTATCACCTCCACTTTCATATAAAATTAATTTTTTTATTCCCCCATTATTCTCTCTCCTCCCCCACCCCTCCACAAAATTATTTTTTTTATTTCCCCATTATTCTCTTTCCTCCCCCACCCCCATCTCTTTCACGCTAAAATCTAAAACCCACCATTAATATTAACATTTACTTGAACTGAGTTTGGGCTCCATTTTCTTTATCTGTTCTGGTTCTGGTTTGATAATTGATATTGATCCTAATCCATGAATGTACTCCTTGTCATTGCCTGTATTCACATATTCATTCTTTAACATGTTTAAGTTGATTGCAATTAAATATTTCATATTTGCAGGTTCAACCCCATGAAAGATCAAAGATGGAACCATCAGTTGCTTGTACTGATTTGGAGACTGAAATTTCATTGTCGTTGATGGACCATAACCCTAATGGATGGAAGGTATCTCATCTAAAATCCAATTATTTTTTTTTTATTCAGTCGTCTAGTTCTCCTGCGAAATCTATTGTGGAGGAGAAGAAACAAACAATTAGATCAATCAAAATTATTCTTGTAAAAGAACTTCTTACACAAGTAGTACCTATCCCCGAATTCGTGTTTGGTCTAAGTGTTTGAGAGATTAGTGGATAATGCTTCCATAATAGTCTCACTGTTAGCAGATTGTTGTCTTCAAATGATTGAAGTGGTAGGGAAAGGATTGCCAATTCCTTGCTTAGTGAAATAAATTGCTTTTTATTTCTTAAAGTACTACTGATGCAACATATTATTAAAAAAAAAAAAAACTACATACTCCTATGTTCAAATCCTTAATACCCTTTATAGAAGAAATTAAGCAGCAGACCCCCACACAAATCCTTTAAACCCTTTATTTATTTTCAGATGGTAATACTGTTGATCCATTTGTTTTATGAATTTGTCCAAAAAATTGAAGTTTTACCATCAATTGATATTACCATCAAAATTTATTTTACCATCAATTAATGGGTATGTCATATGGTAGCCATAGTCTTGAAGTTTTCATCTCTGAAAATATAACTTTTTTCTTTAATTTTTATTTTTATTTACATTTTTTTTATCAACTACATTTAATTCATTTATTCAAGTGTCTTTACATTGTTGAGAATTCTTGGAGTTATTATGTATTACCCTAGAACTTAGTATGATCTTTTAATTTGGATTAGTTCTCAAACTTAATGAGTTAATAAGATGTTATTATTCAAGTTTCTGATTTATAAATTCATGCTCTTTTTCTGGTCTCTTTTAGTTTCAGCTAACTTCTTAATCATATGTTAATCGAATCCTCTTACATTGTTATGCCAAATTAGAAAATTTGTCATTTTTTTTTATTTTAGGAATTTGTTGTCTTGGAAATTTGTAAATTGTAATACATATCTTTATTAACTTTTTCTTCTTTATTATTTGATTCAACAGAAAACTTGATTGGGATTCTTGTTCTTTATAATTGGAAGTTTCAAGTAGAATAAAATATGCTCAAAATCCAGGTTTTATTGTTCTTTGTTAATTAGTTTTATTTTTTTTATTGTGTTGTGTTTATTATAAAAATAAAAAAATATTTCCTAAGAAACAACTTTCCGAAAATCTCAAGAGACAAAGAAAGAAAAAAAGAAGAAGAAATTGCTCAAAATTTAAGAGGATCTTTGAATAAATATTTTGTTAAACAAACCAATGCTTCACTTGAAAATTTAGATTAAGATTTACTAAATGAATGTGAACAACCAATTCAATTGGAAGAATTAGTAGAAAATGAGAATGAAGTGAATAAAGAAACTGGTGATCTAGATGAAAATAAAAATATTGATGAACCTTTCCTTGAGGAAAATGAAAATATTGATGAACCTTGCCATGAAAATGAATGTCCCGAAACAATATTTGATTTGAACATTTATGATCCACGAGTTTGGGATAATCTTGATGCAAAAATGAGATATTTACTTGTAGAAAAAGGTCCCATAAGAGAAACTAATTTCAAATTCCCCATGGACGAACATAATAGACATTTTTCTTCAAATTATTATCTTCGTATATTACCAAATGGGGAAACTAAGGATCGAAAATGGCTAGTGTACTCAAAAGAGTTGGATAAAGTGTTTTGTTTCTGTTGTAAGTTGTTTAAAACAATGAATTTTAAAAGTCAGTTAACTAGTGAAGGAACTAGAGATTGAAAACATCTTGGTGAGAAACTTAAACAACATGAAAGCAGTATTGAACACCTCACTAACTCGAGGTCTTGTATTGAATTGCAAATCAGATTGAACACCTCACTAACCAATGCTTCACTTTAATATTGAGGTGTGTCGATGTTTCAAGTACTCCAATAAATATAAAAGAGTACTTTCTAGAGTTTCTAAATGTGGAAGATACATCTGGATTATGAATTTTTAATGAATTGCAAAATGTAATTAAGTCTCCTACACTTAATATTGATGATGTGAGGGGACAAGATTATGATAATTACTCTAATATAAAAGGAAAAAATCTAGGTGTACAAAAAATATTACTTGATATAAATCCTAGAGCATTTTACATGCCATGTGATTCTCATTGTCTCAACTTAATAGTTTGTAATATGGCCAACTCATGTGTTAAAGCAAAATCTTTTTTTGGAGCGTGTCAATGCATATATACGATATTCTTTAATTCAACAAAACGATGGAATGTGTTACTTGATTACATAGATGGTTTGACTTTGAAATCATTTTCAACTACATGTTGGGAAAGTCACATTGAAAGTGTCAAAGCAATAAAATCTCAAGTTTCTTAAATCAGATAAGCTTTATTTAAATTAACAGAAATTAGTAAAGATGCCAAATTGAGTAGGAATGCTCAAAGTTTAGCATTAGGAGAGCTTTCAAGTTTTGAATTTATATTAAGTTTGGTTATTTGGCATGACATTTTGCATAAGATTAACTTAGTTAGTAAAAAGTTACAATCTGAAGACATGCGTCTTGATGCTGTTGTAAGACAATTAGAAGGACTTGTTTTATTTTTTGAAAATTATAGAATAAATGGGTTTATTTCTGCCATAATTGATGCTAAAGAAATTTCCCTTGATATGAGAATTGAGCCTGTATTTCCAAAAAAACGTCAAGTTTGTAGAAAAAGACATTTTGATGAGGTTTTCAATAGTGATAGAGAACAACAATCAGTTGAAGAATCATTTAGAACTGACTATTTTCTTATTATAGTGGATATTGCTCTTGGTGAATTGAAGAGTAGGTTTGAACAATTGCATTCTTTTGAATCTATTTTTGGGTTCTTATTTGATGCTGCAAAGTTTACTTCGTTTCATGATGAATTGAAAAATTTTTGTGTGAATCTTGAAAATTCTTTAAAACATGATGATGTTTTTGATGTTGATACAAGAGACTTATTTTCAGAATTACAAGTGTTGCAAGTGATGTTACCAAAAGAAGCGTATGAAACAGATAAACCATGGACATCCATTAAAATTCTTGAGTTTGTAAAGAGTGTGGATATGTTTCCTAATGTAATGGTTACTTATAGGGTATTATTGACTATACCTGTGACTGTGGCATCTGCTGAAATAAGTTTGTCTAAATTAAAATTATTGAAATCTTATTTGCGGACCACCATGACTCAAGATAGACTAAATGGATTAGCGATATTATGCATTGAAAATGATATGTTAGAAAACATTAAATATGATAGTATAATTGATGATTTTGCATATAAAAGTGCAACAAGAAGACATTTTAAATGATGTTTTGTGGTTGAGATTTCTTTGCTATCTTTATTTTGTAGGTATATGTGATGATTGTTTTTACTTCGATTAATTGTGGAGGATAAAAGGAACATTGATCAAATCAATAAATGCTTGCAAAGATTCGAGAGAAAGCATGTAGACTCAAATATGTAATTTTCGTTTAATAATGTAATGTTTACAATGTGGGGTATTTTTTTTCCTTCGTTTGGGATTTTGTCCCATTGGGTTTTTCCCAAACAAGGTTTTAATGAGGCCCTAAAGTATTCTTTTTCATCTTGTGTAAATTTTTATAATTTTAATAAAATTAATTAGTTGATAATTTTTATTTTTTTTATTTAATTTATAAAAAGGGGCACATTTGAGAAAATTTGCCTCGGGCCTTAAAAAACCCAAGATCGGCTCTGCTCATTGCCATGGCTGAATTCGGCCATTTCCCTATTTGTTTCTTATTATTTCTTCTTCATTTATTCTGTATTTATAGCCAATGCACCGAATTAAATTTACTTGGCCACCACTCATTCCCCTTGCATTTCTTCCAGTCTCTTTTCTCTGTAAAATCTTTCGACACCAATTTCATCATGTTGCTCCCCACACATATTTATATAATATATATTATGCAATTAATTTATCTACTTCTCATTAATTTTACTTGAGAGTTTTATTAATTATACTTTCACCATCTAATGCCATAATTATTTATCATCAAGCCACTCAAAATATAAATTTTCTTGAATTTAATAATCAACAATTACTTGATAAATACTGATTTCGCCCCAATGTCCTAATTGGGACCTTGTTTCATCCTTAAACCACTTTAGGGTTGATCATTGCGCGAAATCGAAGGCCCTTTAAGGTTTCGTTGATTTATTGGGAGTCTCTTACGATAATTCGATTTTTTAACCTAAATCATAATTGTAATTTAATTATACTGAAAATCGACTCAATTCAAATTTCTTTATTTACCATAAATTATATTTCGGAATACTCATCGAGATCATATTATTTTTCTTAGACAATTATACTCGGGGACATTCCCTGCCGTCGATTTAGTACTTATAACTGCTATCAAACCAATTTTTCGATATTCTAAACTTATTTAAATTACGTGACAACCTTATAAAAATATGAGTTTTTACAGAATAGATCATCGTTTTGTCAAACACTTCTAGACTATCGCCAACATAGGAAGTTTGGAATGTATGAAATCTCGCTGAACCTTCCCACACACAAGATTATAAAATATACTTGATAAACTTGTTTCATCGCCATGAAAATGCGCAAGTAAAGCTCAAAATGAAACTTGTTTTTTGTATTTTGAGTTTGGAGTTTATTTTACATAAAAACACTCAAATAACTTTTTGTTATTTTAGATTTCATTTGCAACTTTATTTTTCAAAAATACGTTTTTGAAAATAGCAAAGATAACGCATTTTTATTATTCTAAAAAATCAAAAACTAAAAATAATTTGAAAAATAGAACACAAGCTTAGATCTTGAACCTCGCATTTGTTGATCAATTAGTAATTATATTTTAATTTTTATTAAAAGTAACTATTTTTAGTTCAAACAACTTGTTTTAATCAAAGTTATAAAATATTTTAAATATTTATATTTTTTATTTTTATACACTTTATTAAGAATAGATTTTAAACATTTTATAACCTGAACTGAGAAAAATACGTGGAGTTTGAATTGAAAATAATTTTATTATATTATTATTATCGTAAGTATTAATTTTTATTATAACATAATCTTTCTTCCTTTTTTGTAAAATTTTATTAATAAAAACTAATCATAATATACATTAATATAAACTTGAAAGTCACTTAATATTAAATTAATATACGTCCCACGATTAAGTAATTTTGATATTTATATTAAAATATACCACATTACTTTTAGTTAATAAAATTTGATGAAATTTTTTTAAAAATATTAAATTGTAATAAAAAATTAAATTCAATAATTATTATAAGATATTTTATTTAACTATAAATTCTTAAATTATAATTCCATCAAAACGTTATTATTAAAAGAATTCTTAATTCATACTTATTTTTTTTATTTTTTTATAAATACATTTTATCATTTGATCTATTATATACATATATCACCTAATATAGGACTATTATGTTGTCGGACAAATTTTATGTTATTCGATACGAGTTTGAGGGGATGGGTGTGTGGGTCTCACTTTCACCCTTTCATAGGGTCCACACCCCTTTTTAATTTGTTTATGTTGAATAAATTTTATGTTGTCTCATATAACTAATAGAAAATTTTTGTCCCTTAATAAATATTTATTTACTATTTACATGCATATGATATAGATCACATTTTTAATTGAAAAATTAATATTTTGTTAAATTAAAGGATAATTTTCAATAATTTATAAAATTATTGAGATAATATTATTAACACATAAAAAAAATAAAATTATTAAGATCATGTTTGAATAAAATAATTTAAATTATACTATGTCATCTAAAATGACATTCTTGTTATTTTAAATTATTTTATTTACTTGGTTTAAATTTATGATAATTTTGAATCTAAATTAAAATATTTTAAAATAATTTAATTAAATAATATATTTTAAATTTTAAAATTCAAACGACAACTGATAAATATAACTTTTTACTAGTGATTGGTTTATTATATTTGTTGTCCCTTCTTACAGCCATTATGGAGGGGGCAGTGGAGAAAGCTGAGTTTGGAAAAGGGCGTAAAGTGAGAAAGTATGAAACTTGAAGGAGTGAAAAGCAATTAATCCCCAAAGCCGGGAAACATCGGCAACGCGCTTTCTCGTTCAAAGTCCTCCCTCTCTTCGAACCCAATTTTCTCTGCTCAATTTTTCTCTCGGAAAAATTGAGCAGGTCAATCACTTTTAATCTCCTTCGCGCGGAGTGTGAGGACCAGAAAATTGGGTGAAGATGGGCTGTTGCAGCAGTAAGAACGCCGATTCGAAGGCCACTCGCGTCAACCGCTGGCGCTCGACCGGTATTGTCGCCTTGCGCGACTCCAAATTGAAGGTCACTTCTCATCCTCGTTCTTCAATCATTCGATTGTTGCGTTACACAGGTGTAAAATTTTACATGCCCATAGGATAGGCAAAGTGACTGGTCTTGAGCTTGATTGGCAAGGGAAATGGTTTTTGACTGATATGGCAATATAGGTTTTGTTGTTTCTTTGATGCGGGAGCGTAAATGATACGCTCATGGCAGGATCGTGTTTTGTTTCGGATGATCACTCGTTTTGTTGGAGTTATAGTCGCGGGTCTTCTGATCGATTATCTCGATTATAATCGACTATTATTTTATTGATGGAAGTTTTATTTATTCGCTACCGTGCAGTCTGTTTTGGACTGATATTTTGCGGCGTATGTTCTTGCTGCTGTTGTTGAATGTATATTTGGAAAAGGAATGCAGAATTTAGTTGCGGATGGCTGTTCCTGGGGGTCGCAATTTTGAAGTAGAACTGGTGTTTATGGGATGTTTAGCCAAAAAAACATTGTATTTTTGGGATAACATTATAAGTGTTCTGCAACTATGTTTTTGGGATGAGTGCTTGTAGGGTGCAAATCTGCCAGTTTACCTTGTGGTTGATGGTAACTGGCTGAGGATTGAATCTCACAGATTTGTAGGTGACTCGGGAATTAGGGAGCACTTGCCAGCGTGACTAGTTAACTGGGAGATAATCCTATACCAGGCACTCTGCAGGCATATGCCCTTTGTCTGATGGATATGGCAAATGACAAGCCTTTGTACTGATATTCTTGTGGAATGATTCCCTCTGACTAAGTCATGTTCACATCTTAGTCAGTTGACTTCACCGGATTTTTTCTTAATATTTTTATTTAAAACGTGAAGTAGCAATGTAGGTTTATTACCAAATGTTTTCATCCCCCTCTGTTTCCCCCCTTCTCATTCTTTCGACAAACAGAGTGATCTGTCTAAACCCGTGTATTTTTTGTTTATAATTATGTACTTATCACTGTGTACTTTTCACTGTGTAATGTTTTGAAGTGTCTTGCTTATAGCTGGAGGAAGTCAAGGGCTCCTTTAGCCACTGACTTGGAGACTATTTGAATTTTTCTATGGTATGGCCAAATTTGTTCATGCTCTTATTTCATAAATATAACATGATTTTTCAAAGTTGTCTCCTAAATTTTGACTTTTTATCTAGCTAACTTAGTTTTTACCCATCTGCTACATGTTCAAACTTTTCCTCTTATTTGCTGCTATTGTGGTGAACTTTCAATTGTGTTAAAAGAGTATTTAATTTGATAAGAATTGCAACTTGCTCACCTTTCTACCTGTTCTATTATTATGATTATAAAAGTTATGTTTGAATTAGATTTTTAGGTTGACAGTAGCCGCAGGAGACTTTTTTCATGAATATATTTCATGATCTGAGTATGATTTGGAGACATGGTAGCTGAAGTCAATTGTTCATATTTTTACTTCTCTCTCTCTCTCCCCCCCCTCTCTTGTTCCCACTTTCCCTCTTTATTTTTCTTGTTTGATTTGTTTTCAGTTTTCTTTTGTCATTGTACAATGTGGCAACTATGTGCTTTTTTCCCTCGAGCAGACATTTCCTGATGATATTCTTGACCTGGATGGATCTGTACGCACTCTTGACTTGACGCATAATAGATTAGGTAATACTCTTTAATTTCTCAAATACCTGATTTTTTGGGTCAATTTTCATCATTTGATTGCATTTAGAGGTGATAATGCTGGGAATGGTCATAGAAATGTTTTCCATGGATACTATCTTTTTCCTATATTTTCAGTAAACATTTGCGTAGAGATAGAAGGTGAAACAAGTGGTTCTTGGGATTTCTCAGATTGCTAGCTGTTACTACTACCAGTTTTAGTTAATTGCATACTTGATCTGTTGTAGCCACGCCTCACTTATCACCACATAAGATTCTATTACCTGGTCTTTTGTGGCTAAGCCTTTTTAATATAATGGTTATTCATGTGTTGTCCCTTATGCAGTTGAAATTCCTATGGACATCAGCAAATTGATTAATTTGCAGCGGCTGGTAAGAGTCACAGGTTTGCATTTGAGTACCCATATAGTTGTCCCTGTTAAATACACATCTTGATGACAATTATAATATGTCATTTTGGAAATGTACCTTTGTTCTGTATGTTTTTATATGCATTAATGTCATGATTTCCTATTTCCTATTAAAATGATATTTAGTTCCTTCTAGGAGATAAAGTGTTAAATGTGATATCATTTTGAAAAGTGGGAATGAAGTGTTTCCAGTTAATTAGTCCTTCTGGTGGTGAAGCAAATATACTATCCTGAAACAACCTTTGCTTGATATAAAATATATCAGTTCTTTCAACTTGTAATGCAATTATCATTGTTATCATCTTTCTCTTTGCCGAACTTGACTTGCTAATTCCTGGAAACTAGTTTTTTTTCCCCTCTAATCTTGCAAGATGCGATAGCTAGAATGGAGTTATACAACAAATGTAAATTCCTACAGAAAAGCAAAGGAGAATGAATTTTTGTGTAACGAGTTTGCATGTACTTGAGGAGAAAAGGCAGACCGTTTTCAATATTCTAACACCTAAAAATAACAGTTTAAGTTTCCAGAGTTTCTTGATCATCCTGAGATTGATTTGTCATGTCAAGAATTGGCTAAGATATTCTTTTGTGTTCCCAGATGTCTGTGTTTTTGCTACCTTCTTTTTGCTCTGCTGTACATGTTGCTAAAGCATTTATTTTTATGGTTGCTGTACCTTGGGCACTACTGAAACCAATCCAACCCATTGATCATTTCTTCGTATGCCCATGTACTTGTGACTCTTCCAAGGCATTTCTGTACTACGACGCTCTACCAACCACATTTAGACATTGCTTTATTTCCTAAGTTTGGTATGTCTCTTGTGCTTTTTGTTTAACATGGTTGCCAATGAGAAAGAGAAGGAAAAGTGGCACGAGAGAGAGGAAGGGTTCTATTAGAATTGTCCTATGCACTTTCTATAGAAGCAGTTTCTCAAAAGTTTGAGAATTAAAAAACTTCGGGAATAAATTGTGGAGGCTTTGTTTAGGACACATTTGAAATTGTGCTTCTGCCAATCCACCCACTAGTATCAGTTTCTAGTGGTGCTACAGCATGACCCAGTTATTCAGATACAAAAGATGAAAAGTGGAAGTCTTCTTTATACTAGGATTGTGAACAGTCACCAGGAGCAGGTCAGAAAACTTATTGTCTTGTGACTGAGGTTTTCCGAGAATTACAAATTTTTGCATTTACAATCAACGTTTCCTGACTTTTTTTCTCCTGGATGCATGAAATCTGAACATATGCCACTTGTTCGACCTTGAGTTGTTGTTAACACTCTTGATACTGTACATGAATGTCAAATAAGTTGTGAACTTCATGGAATCTACCAATCAATTATAGTAGCACAGATGCTGCGTTACATTCTCAGCTTAATTACCGAAAAAATTTCAAACTTTACCTAGTGTATTGATTTTATAACAAACTTTAGAACTTCTCAATTTTTACATTTGAACTTTCAATATTGTGTACATTTTATAGCCATCAAAAAACAACTTACACCGTTACCATTGCTGACCTGGCTATCTGATGTGTCAACATGATGTCTAATCAGTACCATGTGACTAATCAATTTTAGGAAAAAAAAATTACCCAATCAGTCGAAGTAGTGGGTCACCTTTATCCCAAGAATGAAATTAAATGAAATTGAACCCCATTGCCATGGGATTATGTGCCATCTCAACGGTATGTCTTCTTCAATCAATCTTCCATAAACAAACATTCCTTTGAGAATATGAGGGTAAGAATGAATTCATTTTTATTTCCTAAGTTTCCATTTTCTTTTCCAGGGAATTGTTGAAACTGATTTGTGGGTTTTCTTGATTAGATGCTTAGAGGAAGGAACAGAAGAAATTTTTCTCAAACAAGTAACAGTATCAGATGTGAACAAGCTCATACCTCACATGATGAAAATGAAATTGGATTCAACCAAAACCCAACAGACCCAAATAATGATTGAAACTAGACATGCAAGAGAATCAACAACAAGATCTAGAATAGCAATAGGGGTGGTTGAGGCCATCCCCGTAGGTGAAGTGATTTGCTGCGCTTCCTCTGATTTTGCTTCATGGCGTTTACATTTCTGTTCGTTGCCTTACTTTTACACTGGTTTGGGTAATTTTACCTCCAAAAATTGATTAGTGATGTGGCAGCTGATTAGACACCATGTTGACACATCAGATAGCCACGTCTTTGCCATTTAGACATCTTATTTACGCATCAAATTCCATCTCAGCTAACTGTAATGGTGTTAGTCACTTCTTAAAGGTGTTACAAAATTGATACAATATTGAAAGTTCAAATGTAAAATTGATAAATTTTAAAGTTTGTTGTAGAATTGATATACTAGGCAAAGTTTGTTATTCTTTTTAAACATCTTCACTTGTACACAATTTTCTTTTTTAGTCCTTGTGACTGACTTTAGGTGCAGCGGTGACTACTTCCTCTGTCTGAACTATTCCCTCACAAATAATTTCAACCATGAAATTAGAAGTTTCCCTTTTCTTTGATACTTGAATGAAGAAAGTCTTCCCTGTTCAATGATGCTTGCTTCCTGGAAGTAATTTTTGGGCTTGCAAATAATTGTGCAACTATGACTACCAAGGAATGCATATTCAACAAATTCCTTTTATGATGATCTAATGTTACAACTCTAATGTCATTGAGTACTGGTTAGTCTCATTTAATATGATATATAATTTATATTACTATAATAGAGATTTGAAGTCCTGATAACTCTTTTTTATTTATTTATTTTTTTCAGGTTTTGGCTGATAACCTCATAGAGCGCCTTCCTATAAACCTGGGGAAGCTTCAATATTTAAAAGTCATGACGCTTGATGTGAATCAAATTAGTACCTTGCCTGATGAATGTAATTGTTTCTTCTCTAAGAGAGTGGCATGTTTAATCTACTTTATTGTCATTGGCTCTTGTTTTTGTCTGTGACCTGCTGCGGGTAGTGAATTTGGCTAGTGCACTGCACTAATTGTTTCATTTCCTGTTTTCAGTGGGTCAGCTGGTAAGACTTGAGCAGTTTTCCATCTCAGGAAATTCATTAGCACAATTGCCTGAGACTATAGGGAGCTTGCGCAATGTAAGTAACTGTATCTAGTGATCATAAATTCTCTTCATTTTGATTTGACCTGTTTTGCCATTTTCTGTTGTCACCAGGTAACTTTTGGACCCAGACTTATTTCTAAATTATCTTTGTTCTAAACATGCAATGCTATGTTTATCAACTTATTTTTAATTTTTTAAGCTTAGGAGTCAGATTTGTGTGTAATCCACAATTTTTTTTTGTTTATATTCATTTTCATGCTATAGTTTTCTTTGAATGTCTTTAAATATTTTGAATCATTATTTTTCTTGTTCATTTGGACTCTTGCACAGTCCTCATCTTCACTTTCGAGTACTTTGTTACAGATTTTCTGAGAATTGTTGGACTAACATGGGTTATCAAACAATGCAGTTGGTGCTTTTAAATGTGTCAAAAAACAAGTTAAAGTTTTTTCCAGAATCAATTGGGAGTTGCTTCTCTCTGGAAGAACTGCAAGCTAATGGTACTTCTAAATTTAGTTTAAATAGTTTTTGTTCTTCATGCCATTATTTTATTTTGTTACTGTTGCTGCTAGTAGTGATGGTGAAGCACTTGTAAGGGATTTGTAGCCTGGACATGAGAAAAACATTTTTGTGTAACCTCATCTTTTGGTGAAAAATTGTGTTTTAGTTTTGATCAAGATTATGATACAATAGTCTATCTTCACTTCTATACCATTCTAGTTCCACATGGCATTTTTTTGGTTCATATGGTCTTTTGACCCCTGCATCTAAGATTTTTCATGCTTCTATTAATTATTTTTATTTTACTATTTTGCTTCCCTTGTTTATGTTGGTCACGGTAGGTTACTTATAGCTTAAACTGCAGGGTTTGCCTGTGTTTATATGATGCTTTGGTTGTGGATACAAAATTAGTTGCTATTCAAATTTTGAGTATCAAGCTTCAGATGTTACTGCGGGTTTGGGTACAATTTTTGAGGATCAATTTGGAAAGCTAGAATTTATATAGCCTGCCTCACTTAGTGGGATCAAGGCTTGGAATTGTTGCTGTAGCAAGTTTGCTATAAACCTTCATCCATTATGATATTTCCATCTCAGCTTCAGAATTGATGATGTTACCATGATTACAGTCTTTTTCCACATCTTCCTACTTAATATCATAATCATGGCTCCTACCCCCTGTGTGGCAGAAAATTCTCTGGAGGAACTTCCGTCATCAGTCTGCAGTCTTGTTAACCTGAAGTCACTTTGCTTAAATAGTAATAATCTGAAGCAGGTAAGCACTGGAGTTTTGTGCAAACTTCTTCTTCCATGAGATATGCAATGCATGTGAGGCAGGCTGTCTTTCATCTATTCTAGTCTTTCTTTCCATATGTTTGTTCATCTTCATTACATAGAATACTACTATATGCAATGCTGTTCATATGATTTTAGCTGTTCCCTTCTCTGCCTCAAGTTAAGCCTTTCTTAGATTGTTTTTTGACTTTCTTACAAGCTTAAGTTTCCATCTTGTTCAACGTCTTATGGAAATTCTTGATTATGAATGGTTCCTTCACCAGCTGCTCAAGGCTCCCACAGGTAGCCTTTAGGAACTAAGAAAGCAATGATAGACTGATGTTTTTCCTGGCTAAGGAATATTTGATCATGAAAAGATAATGAGAACAGCTCAGATAAGGTGAATTAGCATGTGGTAACCCATTATTGTCTTTTTGAGAGACAACTTAAAGAATGCATGAAGAAATACGAAGCGATCAATGTTGATTATGAACTCCCCCCAAGGGATAGCTGGCGGGAAACCAACAGGATTGGGGCCCCTTCAAATTGAAATGACTAATGAGTGGTTCCTTGGCTATTATATTCACAATCCTTTTCATGTTCACTGTTGGATTAAGAAATTGTTACTATGCCATTCCCAACCTGGTTAATCGTGTCTTATTGAATAGTTTATGCATGCATTTATTTTGAGTACCTATTGCAACTATCCACTTTAACAACTACTGATATTCTGCCATCTATTGCTATGCAGATACCTTCGGACTTGTTGACAGACTGCAAAGCTCTACAGAATATTTCTCTTCACAACAATCCCATTTCTATGGAGCAATTTCAACAGGTAAAGCAGAGTCCTCATTTGTATATTTCAAAAATTTCAGAATAACTGCTGAAGTCTTACAAGTAAAAAATTTCAGAACTCTAACAAAACTTAACTTCAGATGCGGGGCTTCCAAGAGTTTGAAAGCCGGAGGAGAAAGAAGTTTGACAAGCAAATCGATGCAAATGTGATGATCAGTTCTAAAGGCCTGGACGAGGGTGTCGATCTATGAGAGTCCGGCACACTGCATTCTTGGTGAAGTTCCTTTCCCAAATGTCTGATATCCTGCTGGTTTTGATGAATTGCCATTTTTTCTTGTTTCAATTCAAGACTCTGCCTCGTTATTTGGTTATCCAGCCGTAGATTATCAATTTCAGCCAGACAAGTTCCTGAATGAAACTCAAATGCCACGTTCGAACGCACCAGTTACAAAAAGCTTATAATCATGGCTTGATATTTCTTTTGACCCATTAAATTTTTAAAACAGCATTTAATGTTTCTGGTGGGAACTCTTCTGGCAGGATATATTATGATACATGGTTTCCTCATTGTTTTTCACAGCTGGCATATATGTGCAAATGTAGTGTCTATGAACTCTTATTCTTGTTGTGTACTCGTGTTCCTAAATTCCTAATTCTTTCTGATAACTGTTCCCTTTGGCTTCTTACCTAGCTAAGACACCTCTGTTATTTGATTTTGGCTGATTTAATTTGACATCTACAGTGGCAGGAGGACGAGAACAGCTTAACCATTTCGGGCCTCTTTGCACCTTGGATCTGGAGTTGCTACTTTGACCAATAACTCTTCTGCTGCATTGCATTATTGATCTGTAAATGATGAACGATGCTGCCACAGTTGCTTTCGCTGTAACTTGCAGGATCGTACATGACTACATGAAACACCTCTTCTTGAAACCCGTGAATAGGTTCCAATTGTACAACCTAATAAACTTCAACTTATCCTTATTCAAGATGCAGAATAAGAAGAACTGAAGTTGCATGTAAATGTAACTCTGGATGCGGGGAGCTTTTGCACTTATATATATCCCTACTTCAGTTTCATCGGTTGTTTTATGGCAATGGTGTTTCGGGCAATGATACATAACCCAAATTTGTATATGGAATGATATGATCTAGTAGTATCTTTATGTAGAAAATAAAATATTAATAAAAAAATAGTTTATAATTGTAAAAATATTTTTATTATGGTATTTTGATGGTATTTAAGTAATAAGAAATTTGATGGTATTTATAATAAAAAAAATTATGAGGACATCAATATTTAAAAATTGAGTTTTTTTATTTTATAATGAGAGATTTAATTATTTAATACAAATTTTGCAGTGTAAATTACTTTTTACAATACTAAGTGAAACTCTTTAAGTTTGAGCAAAATTTATTTTCATTAAAAAATTAAGAGGTGTACATGAAAGCATGAATATTTACACCTTTTCAATTTTTAATGAGAGGATATTAACTAGGTAAAAGATTCATTTACAGTCTAAATAAATAGTATTATTTTTAAATTATTAATATTAATAATTTTAATTTAATAAATTTTTAAAAACATGATAGAAGAATTTAATTCCTTATATTTTGAAGATTGTAGATTTGTCATTGAAATTTACTTTCTTTGTTTATTGCACTGTTAAAATTAAATATATTTTGATTAATAAATTATGCTAAGAATGGAACATTTAAATCCATAGAAATTTATTCTTTTTCAACGTTTTACTCAATTTATGACTTTGTCAAAAATTAAACAGATTCAATTTATAATTATAATAAGATATACACTCTTAAAATTATCTTAATAGTCAGTAGAGAGTAGTGGACGAGCTAAATCTTTAAGTTCAAATTCACTTCTTATATAATAATTATGGATCAAATTTAAATTTATTTTTTTTATTAAAAATTATGAAACCGAACAACAATAACTTTCACCAAACAACCCTCCAAAAATGGAAAGTATCTACACTTTTAGGAAAGATCTGAGCCAAGTAAAGCTCATTTCTAAGTTTCAATGAGAAAACGCCACGTGTCAATTAATCTCTCTCTCTCGCCGAAAATGGTAATCCAATCATACCCTTCCGTATATAGCCCACAGATTATACACAACCCATGAAATTTCGATAAGCCCCATGCCCTAAATGTCAAGTGAAGGGTTGATATAAGGGCATTTTTCGTAATTTTTTCCAACTACCGACCCGTTTCGGAGAACCTCGTTACCACTTCCGACCACCCGATACAAAGATCGTCGAGCCCTAGCTTTACTCTTTTTCTCATATTATTACGCGCCTCTATTTCCAATTTCTCTCTTTAACTTTCTCTCGATCCGATCTCGATTTGTTCTTCGGATCCTCTAATCGACCACGTTTTCTTCCGATTCCCTATCTCTTCTATCGATCGATCCCTCTTTTCATCTGTTGCTATTTGGCGTACCGAATTCTAGGGTTAGGGTTTTCGGACTCCTTCGATCTGCGTCAGATCTCTTCGATCTGTCGTGCCCTTGTGTAAATCGATCCATTTTTTTATCTGGGCTTCGATTCTCTCTTGTATATTGTTTCCGATTTTATTGAAAAGTTTAATATTTTGTTGCGGGTTACGTTTTCTGATTTTGGAGCGTTAGGGTTTGTTTTATCTCTAGATCTGACGGAAAATTTCTGGGTTGTTTCTTGACTGTTGATTTTATCGGTGGATTGGGCTTAGTTTTGGGCATCTGAAGATACTCTAGGAATCTGAGTTTATTGTTTCGATTAAATTGGGGATTTTGTTTGATTGGGTTGGAGAAACGTCACTTAATTAAATTTTTGTACATTGTTTGGTCGGACATACCCGTTTACATTTTCGATCTGCAGATTCGCCTGCGGGGGAATAATTTTTTTTTTTGAGGTATGAGCCTTTTTATTTATTTTATAATTTTACAACATCTAACTTATTTTCTTTTCTAGTTATTTTTTATATTCACTATTTTAGTTAATTTAAGGAGCATTTATGTTCGACGGTACCTTTTCTTTTTAATGGAACAATGCTATGCATACAAAATTATAATAATCATGACAACAATGATGGTAATTATTATGATTTAAGTAAACAATAAAATAAATAAAAACAATCTTACTCAAAAAAATAAAATAAAACAAGTTGTTGTGAAAATCTTATTACTGTTATGGTTCTTGTTGTATTATATGCTAATGTGTCTTATTAGAGGTGGTGCTCCATCTGTAAGAGATCTGGGTGCTTGAATAATTGTCCCCATGCCTCTATATTTTTGTATTTATGATGCATCTTAACATTTGAGATTTCAGAAAACTTTAGAAAGCATACCGAGTGGTGTGCCGTGTGCAGTTTGGCTACTGTATAGCAGAACCTAGGTTGCTTCAATTTACACTTTGATGGCTGTAGTCCTACATGAGTAAATGTTCTTATACGTGTTGTGGCTAGTTTGAACATTTGAGGATAGCTTTTAAGAATGTCTTTCTTGAAGTATATGCAGACTATAGTCATAAAAGTGTGTAAATAACGTTTTAGTATTCTTTGAATGTATGGCCTTGAGGAGTGATTTATTATTATTAACTCTCTGCCTTCATAGTTGGTTTCTGCTTGATTTTTCTTATGAGTTGTGAAGTAGGTCATGTATGACGGTCAGTTGCATTCATATATCTTTTGGAGTTTTACAATGTAGTTAATCAAGATTAGAAAAAAGTAGTTCTGTGATGATAAATACTTTCAATTCAAATCCATATGGAATGATAGTTGCATTACAATCCTCTGTTTGATATGTTTCATTGATGACAATTTTTAGAGGGGTGCAAAATATACAGAATATGGTATATATGTGACTGATACAATGTTTTGGTAACTGGTTTTTCCATCAGCACTCTTGTCCATAAAATGGTTATCATCATTTACTTTGACCTTGATTGATGAGTTGTTGCTCTATTTTTACTCATTGTGGAGGTGTACTGAGCACCATAAGATTCTATGCTATGTGAATATATGATTCTGTTCATGACTTTGAAGTGCTTCTGCTGTTGTTTTGTTTATATATGTATAAAGGCATTAGTACATACATGCAAGCTCTTTCACAACTTAGCTTCTACGTATGCATGGATTAGAAACTTGGTTTATTGATTTCTTCTTTTTGAATGTGGAACCACAAAACTTATTATATTTCGTGTGTTTTCCTCCCTTTCTTCTCTACTTCTTATTGCAGTTAAAATGGTTCAGAAAAGGCCTTTGAGTGATAATGAATCATATGACACATCTACTAAGCACCCTAGGCAACAGGAGTGCAGTAACCAGTTGGTTTCTTTCCTGGGCTTTGTGCCTGTTGAAAATAAGACACAACTACCTATGATTTCAGGTTGGTAATGTTTTGCTTGCAACAACCTCTTCAGTATGTGGGTATATCTTGTTCAAAACTTTACCAGATTGAATGTTATTAACCACACAATTGTGAGGCCCTTGTGAGTTTGCTGGGTCTGGCATGTAAAATGACAGCAGTTGAACATAAAGTTTATGATAAGCTTTATCAGGACAAAATATTATATGCCAGTCCTTCCTGTAAGGGGCACTTGGTTTGATAAGTTCTTTTGAGTTGTTACCAATAATCTCTGGGCTTTAAAAGATAAAAATATTTCCTGGTTCATCTGTTGGGAAGATAAGACTTTTTAAATGCTTGAATAGTCTAGGAGCATAGAGTTCAATGTATACTTGCCCGGATGGTTTTGGCTCCATCAATTGGTTGGTTATGAATGCATCTTTAGCAGAAGATATCCATCTCTTTTACTTTTTCTTAAAAGGTTATTTGACTTATAGACTGGCCAATGTGTATTAGGCGAAGGCAAAGCCAATTGCACAGAGAGTGATGAGAAGCTTGTTGGTGGCATCATTACCAAACTCCCATTATCCTCCAATGATGATGAAATCAGTGTTCCTGGTTGCATTTCCAACATGTCCTGGGACTGCAGCACTACAAGTGAGGAGGAGGATGAATTGGAGGCACCCTTTCATTTATTGTTGTCCCCAGAATATTATAATGCTGACAGGCCAACAAGAGCATTAGTTCAATCTGAAGACATATGCACCTCTCTGGAGGAATATCCTCCTCAAAAACTTGTTCCTATTGGACCAGGTTTTCAAGCAGACATTCCGGCATGGGGTGCCCAGAGTGCAAAGGATGCTTCTGTTGGCTCGGATGGATCTGGACCATCAATTCTCATTTCTCAAACTTCAGGATATAATCTTAGTGATTGTAAGGACCTTGACCTTGAGAATAGGTTGGCCGGGTCTTGTGTCATTCCAATGCCTGAATCTGAACAATCTCCATGTAATAGTGATAATGTTGGAGTGGGTAGAACTGATTGCTCCTGTGAGGATTGTGGGTCTGTTAGATGTGTCAGACAACATATCAGAGAAGGGAGGGAAAATCTTTTGAGAACTCTTGGTCAGGAGACATTTCTGGAGCTTGGGTTCTCTGACATGGGGGAGGTTGTGGCTGATAAATGGAGTGAAGAGGAAGAGCTGCTGTTTCACCAGGTTGTGTTTTCTAATCCTGCATCACTAGGCAGGAACTTTTGGGACCATCTTCCCATGGTTTTTCCATCTCGAGCCAAAAGAGATATTGTTAGCTACTACTTCAATGTATTCATGCTGCGAAGGCGGTCTGTACAGAACAGATGCGATCCAATGCATATTGACAGTGATGACGATGAGTGGCAGGGGATTGATGATTATGGAGATGATGAAGTTAGGACAGCCGAGGAAGACGAGGATTCTGCTGTTGAATCCCCAGCCACTCAAGACGCTCCCAGTCATACTGAGTTTCGAGAGAATAATTCGCATCAGTTTCATGTCAGTGTACCTTCTGCAGGTTTTAGTAATAATGCACAGGGTCCCATCAATATTGCAAACATCTGCTCAAGAAAGTTGCTGAATGACTGTGGTCCTGATTCTAGACTTCAGCTCTCAGGTAAATGCCTCTGGGATGAAAAAGAAGATCTTGATGTACAGGAGGATTCCTGCACATCTTCTGATGCGGGGAGCGCACCATTAGCGACCCATGTGAAGGATGACAATAGCAACAATAGTATGAGTGGTGGGAACAGCCATGGTTTTGTCATGGAGCATTACAATGTTAAAGAATGGGATATTGGGTACTTGAATTGCCCAAAACGGGGAGTTGAACTTTTACCAACATGCAGTATGATTGAAGAAGTGTTTGGTAGTGGAGCTTCAGAATACGTGGGTAAAGACGGTGAGGGTTTGAGTTAGCGTTGCTTTGTCATTTTAGCTTGCAGGCAAGGTGCTTTAGGAAAGTTTGAAGCTTCAAAAGGTAGGAAAATTTTCCTTTGTGCTTCTGCCAAAGATGAAAGAAAGGTGCTTTACATTCTCTAGGATCTAGCTCCTGGAGGTGGTTGGCGTACAATGTGTGTATATGTTCTTGAAGGTAATCTAATGGGACTCTTAACTCGAGTCTCTTTGTCGCGGAATGCAACCAAAAGCTCTTGATCAATCCTCAAGTGACCGGGTGTCAATGCATTGGTCCAGGGAAATCCAGCTGAGATTTTCTTCTGGGGATCATTCTCTAGGAGCCATATAATAGTATTTCAAGATTGCAAATGCAAAGTCGTTGTAATACAATTATGTTGTATTACGTTCTTAAATATGATATTCTTGAGTAATCTGCCCATTCTTTGGTTGAAGAATTATTTAATTTTTGCCTGCATATGTGACTTGAATCTGTCCAGCTTGATGAGAGATTATTCAGGGCATTATTGTGATGTGGGAACTCTATAGAATCCTGAGAATAATCTCTTGTTAAGTTGCCAATGGCTGCAGGATCTTACAGATTAAAATCTTCTGAGAACTATGGAATATCACTGATATTTTTCCAGTTGTAATAATTCCACATCACTTTCTTTTGAATCTGTCACCTGATAGACCATAAACAAACTTTGGAAACCCTATTTTTTTAATCTGATCCTTATAAATTTTAAGGTATAACAGTTATTAAATAGAGTTGTTTGGATAAGGTTGTTCGTCTTTATTTTAATTGGAAAAAGTCTTTTCTCCTAACCTTCTTAAAGCTGACCCTTTTCTTGGTGGAATGCGCACTGCAAATATGTTGTCTTCCGAAAGTTGAAAGGAGAGACACTGTTAGTGTTGGTAATGGCTCAGCTTTGCTGATGCATTGTGTTCTTCTGTAAGAAATGGTTATAGGAATTCATCTTACTTAAGAGAGAGATGAAGACAATAAGAAGTGTTATCAATATATATCTGTATTTTTTTCCCAATCAAATCCTTGCAATTCTATATTCAAACAAAAAGTGGAGTTAAAAGAGGATTGACCTCTCTTGCCTTTCCTGCTTAAAGGGGGGTACCAGACAAAAGGAAAATCAAGCTTTTCCAATCACATTTTGATTGTTAGCTCTACACTCAAAACTCATTCAAAATCTGGAATATAATATAAAATCAAAGAAATATATTCTTTTAGTTTTAAACTGTGACCTCTTGAAAAAGAAAAGCATCTTTGAACTGGCTGCACTGCTGCCACTGTTTGCCAAAAGAAGCCCAAATCTTATGAATCCACTTACTGGAGATGATGCAGAATTGTGAATCAAGTCATGGTGGGGTTGGCTCATTTCCTTCTTTATTCCACTTACTGGAGATTATAAAAATTTTAATTCGTTGTTTGTTTCTATTAATTAATAAACATTTCTTCGTGCAAAAATCTTATAACTTATTATACATAAGCGTCTCCTATCTACCCAATTTTTTCTTTCTTTTCTTTGTTTTTGGGGGGGCAGTCAAAAAGGGGTGATAAAGTGGGAGAACACCTTTTAATCAGCAACAACAGTGAAGCAACTCATGGTCATGGAGAATGGAATATGTTCTTTTCACTGCCATGAATTCCATGCTTCCCATCATTTTCCTTTGGAATGAGAGAGCCAGCCAGCCATCCAGCCAGACAGACAGCCAGCCAGCCATTAAGACTAGCTACCACTCGCATGGATATCTTGCTCACCATTGAAGAAAGTGCTTTTGGTATTAAAGCAAAAGCAAATGCTTTTCCAATCAAAATTATGGAGAATTTTCATACAAAATAATGCAATTCATTGGTGCTTTATATATATAATTATAAGAATACCCTTCGTGCCTCGCTTACCTATATAAATTTTGAAACAATGTCATTTTTCCTGTGGAGTAATGGCACACACACTTATTTGCAAGTGGCACATGTACTTGGAAAAGAAAAATGCAACCCCTATAGCCTGGTCATAGCCACTGTTTCAATCAGAGACAGCTAATTAATCCTCTGATTTGCATTACTTTTGGCCTAATGAATTCAGTCAGGGTGCAACCCTAGGTAAAGATTCTCAATCCAATCAAGGAACATAAAGCACTGCCAAACTCACTAAGGGATTAACCTAATTAAGCTGTGCCAAGCTCACTAAAGGGATTACCCTGCCTCAATCACTTCTTTTTTTTTGTGAGGGTGGAGTGAAGATATCTATATTTATATCTAATCTTCCTTTAATTGTGACATTACTCTACAGCCAAGCAAAAAAGTCGATAATTTGAAGATAACATTTGCATGACACCTCATACATTAAGAATTAAATAAAAAAAAAAAACCCATTAAGAGAAGCAAAAATATCATTCGTGGTATCAATAACAATATCATATTTTCATAGTTTATTTGCTGAAATGAACTGAGCTTTGGTTCTTACACCCACATGGCTTCAGACAAGGAATGATGTGGCCTCTTGTTGCTTGGTGAGCCAAGAAGAGGCCGCTTGATAGGTTGCCAAGGTTTGCTGGGAGGTGGGTCCCACCTAGAAATTACTTTTTTTAAAAAAAAATTTACAGAATTAATATTTTCCCCCATTTGTTAAGTAATTGGATTTTCATCGACTCCTTTTGAGTATTCCCCAAGCTTTGCTGGTGAGAACTTAGCCAACAACACATGCACCATCACTGCCCATTAAAGGAGACACATGCCCTTTTAAGATTATAAAATTATTGCCTTATACAATATCAGTTAGATTTATATGTAAAAGTGGTGTCTTCTAACTCCTCATTATTTTCAATTTTAAAAAGCTAATCTTACCAAGATGGTGAAATAACCAGTCATCTCGCCAATCTTGCTAATTAAGTGGGTGGCTCAGCAGTAATTGGCTTAGTACTTGTGTAGTTCAATTGTTGGCTAATGCTTCATTAATTAATGTTCTTAGGGTTCATGTGGCTTCTCCATAATCAATCCCAATTCATGGATAAGAAGTACTTATTAATTTCCATAAATTAATTAAGGGGCAACATGCCTTCAAGAAATCATCACAATCCTTTAATATTTTTGGATTTCTTTTTTTAGCATTTATTCTTAAGTACTTTCTCATTGATATTTACTAGAATCATTATTTTTTTTCAGTGAAAACATAAATGATACTATCTAGATCACCCAAGATTTCTAATCATAGTCTTTGTGGTGCTTAATTTGATGGATATCAATCAAATTTTGGTTCATTTTTATTTTCTCACCATTTGAGTACTGTCGACGTTTAAAATTAGCAGACCATGATTCGTAGATGCAAGGAGGAGGAACAAAATAAAATGAACACAAGGAATTTTTACGTGATTCGACGAGAATGATGTTTACTTCACGACTGTTCTCTGGGTTTTTCGATCGAGTATACTTATTGTCGTCCCCTTTTACAATGGTGTTTTTGGCCCCTATTTATGGTCAGTGGTCTTTATAATTACATAAGATACAAAAGTATAAAGATGATATAATGGGGGATAAGTTATCTTTATCATTTGCATAAAACCAGAAATGGGTTCCTCATTATGAGGGATTTAACTTGCCTCAGATAAAGTGGGTGGGTTTTTACCTCCGGTTGTTTAGCAGCTTTGTTGTCTATGCGAGTTGAAGGATTAGACCAACGAGCTGAAAATATCGTTGGGAACTCGCTGGAAGTTTTGCTAGGAGCTTGTCTGGTCCCACAATCTGAGCTCGGGTTTTAGCGATGTGAGCTTGCTCTAACGAGCTCGGCTCGGGCCTACTAGGCTTCTTGGGATTGGGCATGTCTGTTGGGCTGTGTCCAGCCTAAAAGTAGTAGTGCGAAAAATACCCATAACAAATATATATCATCCTTTGTTTTTAAATAAGGTAATTGTTATTCTGAATTTTATTCAATTTTTTTGTAATGCCTGGGGTATGTTTTAACAAAATATGTAAACGTTTTGTAATTTTTTTTAATAAGTACTTATTTACAGAGAAAAAAAAAAAAAATTCTTTAACACCAAACTAAGTTGCCTAATCTCATTGTTGGCATTCTAATACAATCTTTGGATTTATGGCTTGTCACCAAAAGAAGCTTTATGGTTGTCAGCAAATACCCAATTAGGGCAATGTTTGGATCTAGACATCTAAGAACTTCTTTTGTGGTGACAAAGCAAATTAATGGAGAGACAACTATACAACTTAGGATCAAATGAGTGGTGGAAATAGCTTAGTGCTCTGGTTTAGAACTCTCACCTCTAATATCGATGGTAATTTAGTGAACTAAACCCTCTTGAATTTACAAGTTAGCATCAAAGAAGAGCTATCAAATCCTCAATTTTCTTTTTTTTTTTTTAAATTGCACTACAGATTAGTTTATATTGGGATCAATAGACATGTTTTTATGTTGAAAGAAGAATATTGGTTGAACATAAAACAAAAAAAAGAAAAGGAGACATAGAGAGAGAGAGAGAGAGAGAGAGAGAGAGAGAGAGAGAGTGTTGGTTCAAGATCTCTTAATAATGTCAGGAAGAGACGTGGGAGGAGATAAAAGGCCGGGGGTGGCCAGTCTTTTCTTAAGAAGATGTCTACTAGTCAATATATGAAGAAGCATCCCTTTTGGAAAAGGCAACATACTACTCTTCACTCACAAGTGAAGTTAGTGTGGGGAATAGGATATGCCCATTACACATCAAGTTGGTAGCTAGCTTCATGAATGGTCACCTCATATGTATCCATATCTATATATCTATCTAATCTAGCTAGGGTTTAAAAAGATACTGCAAAATGAGATGTTAGTTCCACATGGTGTTGGCTTCAAGCTACTTGTCATCAGTGTTAAAGTTAGCTTTTCACATTATCAAATTCTCTCATGTTGCTTGGAATGCACTTATGGGATATATATATATATATATATATATAGCATCATCAATTGATGATGCCCCCCTTCTTTAGCATAACAACTAATTCATCTAGTGATGGTTAGGCTGTAGAAAAAAATAAAGATTAAATAAATAAAATGGATAAACATTTTATAAAAATTTTAATTTTATCAAATTTTCTCTTTATTTTTGAAATTTATTACAGTGTTACGACTCGTTTTGTCATATTTTCTCCTCATTCGTTTAAGTTTTAGCTCAGTCTTTAGAATTAGTCACACTTCATCTAACAAGAGGTATTCAATTTTATAAATTACACAAATAAAACTTGTGTTTGTTCCTTGGAGTTCACTCCTACAAGCTCTCTTGATAATTACCTTTCTTCTAAGCTAACAGGCAGCTAAATTTATTAAATTAATAGCTTCTACTAAGAGATCTTTCCATTCCCACTAGGACCCACTAATTAATTAATTAAGCATCTGAAAATTAATCCCATCTTTAATTAATTAGTTCCTCCAAAATCTAATTAACCGGCGGTGAGTGTGCCTGTGCCTGGGCCGGTGCCGGCCCTTAATTAGTTCGATCGGGATGGAGCATAGAGCTAGCCGTAGCCGGCCGGCCGGCGCTCGCGCACTAAGCAAAATGTTAATGTCGGGTTAATTAGGGCGACTAATCACAACTTGCATGGCTGCCATGAACAAATCCCTTCTTTTGTACTTAATTTAGCCGGCAATGAGTAGCTAGCTGTGAGTTGTCGGTCTTAAGATTTGTTTAATTCTTTGGTGGCATGCAGGCTATTAGATGCAGCAGAAGTGGCACAAAGAGAGCAATCATATGTAGCAAGATGTTATTACTTAATTAATTAATTAACTAGCTAACAATATAATTGCCTTTTAGCATATGCTATTAATTAGTTCACATGTGCATGCACAGTATGTGCCGGAACGTCGGCCGGTGAATGTCCATAGAAGCAAAGAAAACAAAAAATACTTAGTACTCTATATATTTGATGAAAGAAAGGAGAGTAATTCAATCTTATTCTAAAAACGTAAAAGATTTGAGTGAAAGGAAAGTAACATGAATCCCACATTAAAAATTTCATCTTTTTGGGTTAAATGATAAGAATTAGATCTTTTATATTTATATTATGTTGGAATAGAATTTGGAAAATATCATATTGGAGGATTCATTAAATACTATTTATAAGCTACAAATAGGAAGCATTCAGTAGCTAGCTGAATTGGTTACTAAAGAGTGAGAGTGATGACGGGGCCTGCTGCCATTGGGGGGAGAGAGAGAGAGAAGCGGCCACGGAGAGGGATCTTTTTACCTTGGAGCTGGGGGTGGGGTGGGGTGGGCTGGGGTGGGGTTGCTTCGGAGCAAGACAAAGGAAAGAATAGGCAGCCAAAAGACAGATAGGGAGAGGGGAGGGCCCCACTCCATGGCTATGCTGATAGGGCAGTTAAGTTCTAGTAGCGTAGGAGGAGCTTCCTAACCCATAGGTATCATCAAAAATATATTTAAGGTAATTGTGGAATAATGTTATTGGGGTGAATCAAATTTTAGGTAAAAATAAAAAAGAGAGTTAAAAATGGACTTTGAAACGATATACATGGGGCATTGGTTAGATGGAGATGAGCAGTGAAGATGGGCATCTGTGGGCCGTCCGATGACTTTGGCGTTGGCGTAGGATTCTCACTTCATTACACGTGCTCCGCTTCCTGCTTCTACTCCTCTCTTTTGCATCCTGCATGGATTTCTCCTCCAAACGTAGAGAGAGAGAGAGAGAGAGAGAGAGTATAAACCGCTCTGCCTTTTGATTTTTCTCCTTGGCTTGTTCATCGCCATCATTAGCTACCAAGCCAACTGACCCATCTCTTCAAATTTGATCTTTTCTTCATTCTTCAACTACCCATAAACTAGCACTGAGAAAGAGGCAGAGAGAGAGAGAGAGAGAGAAGCTCAAGCTATTCACTGACCCTTTCTGTCTCTGCTTCAGATCTTGCTCTTCTTCCACTAGAATTCGACGAAATCTGAGATGGGTTTCTCCTCAAAACTTGTAATCCACCTTCGTTTCCACCTTTGAATCCAGTTTCTGATCTGGGTGTTTCCTCTGTTTCATTACCATTTTTGTAGCTTTCATGAGATCGAGACTGTAACTTTTTTTTTTTTTTGGTTCTTTCGACTTCCCAAATCAGATTCAGATTTTCCTAGGCTTAATCCGATCTGGGTTTTTTTTGATTTTGTGTTGAATTCTAATTCTGATCAATGGGAGAAGATCAAGAGCTGAAACATATCTGCAAGTTCTGCAGCAAGAGCTTCCCTTGTGGCCGATCATTAGGTGGCCATATGAGGTCTCATGTCATAAACCAGGCGACTGAAACCAACGAAAAGCTCGCCAAGAAGAAGCCCAGCAGTGGCGGAACCAATGCCAATTACGGCCTCAGAGAGAACCCCAGGAAAACCTCCAGATTTGCAGCTTCAAACGAAGATTCTTTGCTTGATGACAAATTCTGCAAGGAATGCGGGAAAGGTTTCCAGTCATGGAAGGCCTTGTTTGGCCACATGAAGTGTCACTCGGAGAGATTCCTTTGGAATAGTGTGGAGGAAGATGAGATCACTGACAACCAATCTAACAATGAAACTGCAACTCCAAACAGGAAGAAGAAGAGATCAAGGAGAGTGACAAGGTACACGGGTAATTCTTCTTCTTCATTTTCTATGGCTAATAATGCTGCTTCTTCATCTGTTTCTGAGATTGAGCAAGAGCAAGAAGAGGTCGCCATGTGTTTGATGATGCTTTCTCGAGATGTGGGGAATAAGGGGATTGGTTTGAATAATTCTGTGACTGAATCTTCTGATAACAATTTTGAGCTGCTTGAAGCTGGATCATCATCAATTCTAAGCAATCCAATTGGTAAAACCAAGGGCAAGAATTCTCTAAAGAAGTTGGAGCCCAGTATTTTGGAGTCTCAGAATTCACAGTTTGATGCAAAAAGTGGGTCTAAACTGAGCAACCCAAGTGTTTGTTTTAATGGTTCAGTGGGAAATGGTAAGGCAAAGAAGGCTAGAGTAGAAGCTGAATTGGGGGACAGTCGACTGGTGGATCTATCCGAGTTTGGGTCGAGGAAGGAATTGAGGATTATCGCGTCAAAGAAACTGGGTTCGGGTGAAAGGTTTGAGTGTACTACTTGTCAAAAGAGCTTCCACTCCTACCAAGCTCTGGGAGGCCATAGAGCCAGCCACAAGAAGATGAAAGGCAGCTGCTTTGCTTCGAAAATCAACAGCAGTGACAACAACAGCATTGAGACTGAGATTTGCCCTGCCCAAATTGCTGAGCAAGAATTGGTTGTTGAACCAAAGAAGAACAAGGCACATGAATGCCCAATTTGCCTCAAAGTGTTCTCATCAGGCCAGGCTCTTGGTGGCCACAAGAGATCACACTTGATTGCTGGCTCTGAGGCCAAAACCAGCCAAACTGGCCTCATTCAGAAGCCAATGGCAGAGATCAGAGACCTTCTTGATCTGAATCTGCCTGCTCCAGTTGAAGAAGAAGGCAGTGGGCTCGATGGGTTCAAGCCATGGTGGATTTCAGGCAGCCACAAGCACGAGCCACTCGTCGGTTTGATCTCTAACTGATCCTAGTTCATCTTCATCACAGATTCAAGAGTGTACAGATTCATTCATTCTTTAGCAATTTCCAGTTGCTGCTTATTCACAGGTCTACAAGCAGTTTGATCCATTTTTTTTTTTTTGGTTGCATTTGTTACTTAATCCTTTGTTAATTCTTAGAACAAGAGTCCCAAATTCTGTCAAAACTTAAGCTTATTCATATGCTTCTTATCTCAAAAAAGTCTTTCACTGAAATTGAATCAGAGCTCTACACATGCTTGCAGTTCTTGTTGGGATATTTATTTAGTGGGCTGTTATTAATTGGAATGAAATTTTGGTTTTTGACGAATTCCACCGAAATGTTTGTTCCATGATGGATAGGTCTGTTGCCTTTTTGTTAGGCTTGGCACGCCTCATAAGCCTAGTGTGAACAGTAACTAATATAGAAGAGATTTGGCTGGACCACTTAAGTAAACTAGGTATTTTGTTGATTAGAGAAAGGTAAATCTCTATTCATAAAAGAAAGATTGATCAATGACTCATTTAAGTGCCCACTTAACGTTTAATTTCCGTTACTTATATTCATTTTTTGGTTTTGTGTGTGCTCTAAATCCATGTAAAATCCCTTAAAAGCTTTTCCAGATTTCCATCTTCGTATGTTTTGCATTGAGACTTGAGAGAGAGTGTGCAATTGCTCTTTCTTGCCAATGAAGAGAAGATGAGAGAGAGGTTGAATTGGAAGGGGGGTGTGAAGTCATGGAGGAAATTAAGGCATTTTTATTATGTAAACAAAGATGGCATGTGAGCTCATGGTGGTTGTTTAGTCACCTAACCTTAAACATGACAACTCATCTCACTAACCTCTCTTCTTAAAACTTTAGTGGCTTTAATGCTATGCTCACTTATCTATATTGACAAGGGCTGTGTTAAAATTATACAAATTTATAAATTTATTTTTAAGATTTTTTTTTATTTAAAAGTCTAATACAGTGTGTCATGTGTCTCACCATTCAAAGCTTCACACGTGTCCTATAAATATAGTGTGATACATATCTTATCATATTCTCGACTAATAGATGAAAAGATCGACGATTAAAAGATCTCTTTCAAAATTTGAAGATCTCGGATAGAGATTTTATTGAAAACTTTGCCTACCTATTATAAACTCGACCTATATAAGGTATAAGATCTCGATAGATACATGCATTTAACACGTAGAGATTCAATATTATTTATTTCACTCTCAAATACTAACTTAATCATCAAGAATCATACGAGGGGACAAAACCCGTACTTGTATGAAAATTCAAACTCAAATGTAATTGGTAATTTTCTCAAACACTATCATATTTTATTAATATTCATATGTTGAAAAGCAAAAAATAGATTAAAGTCTCTTATAGTTACAAATTACAATTCTTCCAACAATTTGTATGGTATGGAAAATTTGTCAGAATATCATTTTGCATAGATGTGATGAGAACAGTTACTTTTGCATTTGTCCTATTATGTAATTTCAGACAAAAGCTACTTTTAAGTTAAATAAATTAAATAGTAGTAAGATTGTTATCATGATTGGTGACACAATTTCAACAATAGGAACCAAACAAAACAGTGGTGCCTAACTTTGGGGCTTCCCTAAGAGCATGCAAAGAGAGCTTTGCCTTTTGGTTATTCCATTCAGCCAGCTTGAATGGGATTCTATGGGCGGTTAATTTTGCAGGGTTACATTACAGGTGAATGTTACAATATATGATATTGGGTGAATATTATTTGATTAAAATTTATTTAATTAATTTTGGTTAGTGCTCAATTTTTGGTTTTGGTTCGATTTTAATACTAATATTTTGGTTATTTAATTGAAATTTATTTATTAAAAATACTATTTAAACACTTAATAAAATATAAATATGTCTTCATTTTAATCATATCAATTCAAATGCATAAAATATCAAATAATATTTAAATATTTAAATAGCATTTGCATTCATTTATTGTTACCATTGGCTATATTTAAAATAGTTATTTTTTTTTTAATATCATGAAGGCATTTAGGCTATGTTTGGATTGAGGGAAAAAAAAGGGTGGGAACTCAATCCTCTTGTTTGGAATATAATTGAAATAAGGTGGGATTCTAATCCTATTCTTCCCTTTATAATCTCATCCCCAAAATTAAAGGGTAGGGGAGAAAATTTGTGCCTTTTTAAATATTTTTTTATATCATAAAAATTGAAGAATATTTAATATATAGACAAGTTTTAGCCTTAAAGTGTCACACATTACTTATATATCGTAGTCTATTTGCTTGAACTAATGGGTAAGAAGGATAAGTTTGACTCAAAACTCGAACAGTGACCCCTTCAATAGGTATAGATAATATATTGTCTAATTCAAATTTAAACCTACAATCTTGCGACACTTAAGTTTTGAAGTTACTCTAAAAAGTATATCTTTTATATTAAGTATTGAAATATAAAATATAAAGGCTATATTAAAAATTTAATATTGTATCATTTTTGTTTTTTATTTTTATTTAAACTCTTAATAAAAGAAAGAAAAATTATTATTTTTTATTAAATATTCAAATAAGAGTAAAATAAGTGCGCTTATTTCTTCTCAAACATAAACAAATTAGATAGAAGAGAATATCATATTTAACATTAATTAAAAATAAAATATCACGTAATTAATGTTTAAAATATAAAAGTTTAAAAATATTATTAAAATAATATAATAGCAACGTTTTCATAAATATAAAAAATTAATTAGAAAATTAGACGATTTTAAAGAGCAAAATGATATTGAAATATAATTTTTAATAATGACGTTTCATAAAATATCTCAAGTGGGTAAAAATATTCTACTGCCGTGGAAATAATTACAAGAATTATTTACTTGTTCCGGTCCAGAAGCTTCGGGTCAAGTTTAGACCCGACGCTGATCCGTTTGCCAGCTGAACCGCGGTTGTCCTTCTAACGGCGATTTACAACTCGAAGTAAGTTTTGTCTTTCTTAAACCCACAATTTGAATATAATAATAGCCTTTGAACCTCATTGCCTCTCTCTCTCTCTCGCTCGCTCGCTCGCTAACCTTAAACCCCCGGCTTCACAAAATTTCCCATTCTGATTCCAGTGCGAACCCTAGGATTCGAGGTTCTATCTCTTTGTTTTATTTGTTTTATGTTAGGAAAATGATTGTTGTTGTATTGCCCAAATTTGAGAACTGCTTATGCTTTGTGTGTGTGTATGTAGTTTCGGAAAAGTATGATTTTATGTGGGTGTGAGTAATTCAGATTTGATTTGCTCGTTCGTTTTCTTTTGATTGATTGATGTTGTGCCAAAGATTTGGGGTGATCAGTTGGTAGCCTGGTATTTCCGGTGCTTATTATTATTGGTTTTTGGGATAATCGATTAGGTTGAACTTTGATTTTACTTTAAACCCACGTTAGAGAAGAAATTTCGACACGTTTAAATTAGGGCAAAGGGTGTGGCGATACCACGTTATGATTTTTGGTACAGGCTATGTTTTTGAATGAGGATTTCAGAGGGCATTTCCATTTCTTTTCCTTTTTTTGGATGGATGCAAAGATTGCTCAGGATGCTTGCAATTAAAATACAGAGTCAAAGAATTTTAGTTCAAATTACTTACTAATCCAAATACTTGTATCTAACTGGAAGTACAGAGGAACGAATCTATGCGTGTATGCATAAGATATATAATTTTAAACTTTTACTACAGTAATTTTGTGTTGTGATTGAAATGTATAACTTGGCATAATCATTTGGTGTTGGGTTGTTATAGATGTTTTTCACGAAATATTTTGATATTTTGCTTGCCTCTATAAGTATGGATGATCTTGTTATGCAGATGTCTAGCTGCTCCAGCTGTGGTAGTGAGAACTCCTTTGATGTTGAGGGACTATTTCAGATTCGGACAAGATGTGAAGAGGTAGGATCCTTGTAGGATTCCCACTATGATTACATATGCAATTTTGTAGGAGTTACTAAAGCCTGTTCACTGTCTACAGCTTGTTTAAATATGGATGTGTTATGTTCCATATGTGATTATATGAATAAGATGAGAGAAAGTTAATAAAATAGACTGGTAAAAATAAACTTCTTTTCTGCTGTGAATCTCCCTTTCAAACTTATCAATAGGATCAATTTCCACACTTCGGGAAAAATTTATTGTACCATTCATGTTAATTATCTGCTGAAGAATATACATACATGTATGCTTGTCTAACCTCATTCTAATTAACTTCTCTACTGTTTTCTCAATGTAGCTACGGAAAGAGAAGGACACGTTGAGAGACTCACAGTCCCAAAGCTTTGAACTGATCAGAGTAATTTCTTTTCTCATTCACTACACTCACTTTAATGAATTTGTCATATATGATTATTTCCCAGCTATAAGATATTCACAACTAAGAATACAAAGGGATGTCCTTTCATCTTAATGTTTTTTTTTTTAACCTACACTTCTGTATTTATTATTACCCCTCCATAGCCGGATTGCTTAGTCCTAGATACTGCAACCTCAGGTGGTTTGTACCAAAAATGGAGCCTAGCTGACAACGTGCCTGATAGTGTGAAAACATGCCAATTCAAAATATTGAACTTCTGACTATTAATTTGGCATTGGTTTACAGCCAATTACTGCATAAAACACATAGGAGTCTCTCAAATTGCACAAATTGTGTAGGATGTTTAAACACGATGGTCACGGTCTACTTTGGAAGGAACAAATGCACATTTATTATCCATCTACTATCACAGAGAATTGAATGGGGATTATTTGAGATTGATTGCATTGCCTAACTGTTTTGAATTTCATGTTGCCTGCCTCTAGCTTTTTTCTAGGTGGAGGCCACAAATCATAAAGTACTAACTTATAAATTTCTTGAATTATTCATGTTTTTCTGCTCCTACTAAGTTACTGAGGATATGAATCTTAAAATTGTCATCTAGATGGGAGTAATCATGTAGCAAACTGCTATTGGTGTTAAGACTTTTTGGGTTGAGTTCAGAGTTCAGTTAGTTTTCACCATTTTCATTTGGTTTTGATATTTCTCTTTTCTCTTCCAGACAGGAAAGAAGTGCATGGTGCTGGGAACCATCCACTGGGGGAGAGAGAGAGAGGGGGGGGGGGGTTCTGCTGAAATTCAGTTAAATGTTTCTGTTAATGAAAAAGTAAAATGAATGAAAACCTAGGAGGCTCATTATAAAGGATTTAAAATGTAATTGATTGGTGCAGAGATTGGAGGTGCATGTGAAGACTTTATCTGAGGCCCGCACTGATGATGAGAAATACATCCAGGAGCTGGAAAGAGAGTCAAAGAATTGTTCTCAGGAAATAGGTAAAAATTTACGTTTTGATACTTTACCGTGGTGCTTTGGTTTTCTATAGAAGTCCAGTCACAAACTCAGAAATGACTTAGGTTGAGTTGTTTGATGTCTTCTTCCTGTCATTTTCATTAATCTTTTGAATATTCCCCCTGGGGAACAGATGCCTACAACCATTGTGATTTAGTGGAAGGAATTTTCTATAATGCGCCACCATCAAACAGCTTTAGGAAACTATTTCATGTAGTTGGAAGGATAATTAGTATCATTTTTAATTTAAGAAAGTGTTTTTGTTCTTAATGAGACTCTTGAGTTTGAGGCTTCAACCTCAGTCCACCTAAGTTCAGCTTCAGGAAAATATTTTATTTTAACTAAATTGACCAAGATTCTGATGGAAATATGACTTTGGAGTCAGTCTTCATCTTCTGTTTTCTTTTCTAGTGGGGGTTGCTACTTTCTTTTCTAGTCAAGTCCACTAAAATAAGTCTTGTTATTTATGCTGATTGTTAAAATTAATTTGGGCAGACATTTAGGAAGATCTTTATTGTTAGAGTTTGTTTATATTCTTTCGCAAGGAATAAGGGTGTACTGCTAGTTCCTGACTTCAAGCTTAATTGATCTTGACATTATCACAGATTACCTTCAGGATCAACTTAATGCAAGGGACATAGAGGTACATGCCCTGGGTGAGCATGTACGCATACTTGAGTTAAAACTTGCAGGCATGGAAAGTTTAGAGGAGAAGATTGGCAGGTTAAGAGAGGAACTGAAGTGGTCTGAATCAGAGCGCCTGATTTTGATGCAGGAACTAGAGAGCAAAGAAATGGATGTACAGAATTCAGCTTCATACATACAAAAACTGGAGGAATCTATTTCATCCATCTCACTTGAATACCAATGTGAATTAGAGAGCATGAAGCTTGATCTGATGGCCTTGGAGCATAGTAATTTTGAAGCTAAGGTATTCCAGGAAGAAGCTGCTCAAGAAAAAACCAGAATGAATAAGTTGATTCAAGATTTTGAGCTTCAGATCCAGGATGCACAGAATGTTATTAAGCACTTACACAAGGAAAATGAAGACCTTAGGGTGAAGCTTGAATCATTTGAAATGAATGCAAAAGTATTCTGTCAGAAGATAGAAGAACAGTTTAAAGCATTCCCAGAAAATACAGGCAGACCTCAAGTAAATAATCAATCATTATCACCAGGACAAAGAAAAGACATTGGGTATTTTTAAACCTCTATTTTCCTCCCTTTTTCTTGTAGTTATATTCCTTGTCATATCTTATAACCTGTGTTAGTGTTTGGAGTGGTATATCTTTGAAATTGGTCTGCATCTTGTATACAGCACCTTTGCACTTTGCATAAGTTAGCATTTGAAATTTTGAATGCATTATGAAACCCCCATTCTAATTGTTCCGTCATCAGTTAGTTATATGCCTGAAATATATTCATAAACAGTGCATATCTTTCGTAGCATATTGTTTAGTTTCAAATGGAGAAGTTAATCCGTAGATTCTCCAACTTTAGAGACAAGAAAAGGTGAAATGAGCTCTCTTTTTCGGAGCCATTTGGCTGTTCTTGTGCCACCTGTAGATTCACCAACTTCAGACCATTTTGATGTTTTAATCATCTTCTAAGCATGATTCCACATTTGATGATCTTGTTTTGTTAAGATTTCTTGTTCACGTACTTTTTCTAATTTTGAAGCACCTGTGGCAACATTCTGGATCCGGTCCTTTCAAGACTGGCAGTTGTAGGAGCACATGATGCTGATTTTAGGGACAAGATGGATAAAATGTCATAATCAGATATTTGAGTACGTACTTCAGGTGGAACTTCTTAAGGTATGCACATGACTACTGTGAATGAACAATTGCGTTCAGGAGGTCAGTTGGTTTTTAGCCATCAACTTGATCTAGGTTTGGATTCAACAACCACATGCAACTTCCTAAATCAATTATAAATATTATTTGCTAGGAAGAACTAAGAGCAGAAAAATTGAAGGCAAAGGATGAAGCAGAGGATTTAGCTCAAGAAATGGCAGAACTAAGGTATCAAATGACAGGTTTGCTTGAAGAAGAGCGCAAACACCGTGCATATGTTGAACAAATATCTTTGCAAAGAATAGCCAAGTTGGAAGCACAGGTATTGATGTTTGGTCTTGTGATTGTTATGTTGCTCAATTCAAAAGTATTTACTGAGGGTCCTTGAATTTTTTCTTGTTATGAGCAAGATTCAAAAAGAAGGGGAGAAGACTTCCAGTTCTGTAAGGCTTATCCAGGGAGCTTAGAAATTGCCTGTCCTTGTCTTTGAGGCTGGTTCGTCGTTTTCTTCATAATATTGTTAATCATCTGCCAAAAACTTAGTTTTCTTTTCAGTACCCTTGCACGTACGTTATCCCAATCCTGATACCCTCCTCCAACTCGAACTTCATCGCAGGTGCCAAAGCATGTACTTGACTAATGCTCTTGAAACTATGTTACCCGAACCATCGATCTGGATTCCTTCAGAGATGCGTAACGGTAGAGCCCTCGCACTGATTCCGAAAACATGGAAGCTGTAAAGCTTTTCAGGATCAAGAACTCTGAGGGAGAAGTTGGGGAACTCCATTGGTTCCAAGAAATGCAGAAAGTTGAAGGAGAGCTAACGGTAACGGATGATGGGTATTCGGATTGTTCAATGAAGTATGCAAATCTATCTTTGTGTTATCATTGTAACGTTGGTTGTATATATTGAACATTCAAAGTACACATTGGAGGTGGGTATTGCAACAACTGCCTCTGTTCTATTTGGGGCTAACTATGTTTAATTTATTTTATTAATACGTGTCTTGTTTATGGTTTAACGGTTCAACTTGAATCTATCATGAAATAAATTATTCATGTCACGTTTGCAATATATGAATGGCAATGGACTGGAAATAGATTTGACTTATTCTCATCTTTTTTTCTTTTTTTTTGTCTCTATAGCTTGTTTTTTATATTTATAATTTCACATTTCTACCAAACGGTAAATACTCATACCCGTTTTAAAAAATAATATAAAATATTTTTTGTAGTTGTATAATTGAGTAATCATTAAATGTAGAATATAGATACAATAAGTTAAATATCATCGAGTGCTTTGATATATATATATATAATATTTGGGGAAAAAAAAAAAAAGAGCAGTTGAAGGCCAAATTTCAAAATCCGCAGAACGGTCTGATTTTGTCAAAGAAGGATTTGGTGAGTTGAGGGCTTTGAAAGGTCAAAGTCCACTTCTAACTTCTTCTCCCTTCACGCGCTTCGCTTCGTCTTTCTTGGGTTTGAAATCCTCAAATCCATCCAGAACGAGCGAACGAGCAACCAAGAAAGAAAAAGCAAGCACAAACCCATCCAAGATTTTAAGCAATTTCTCAACATTTTCTACTGTCTCCATCTCCATTTACATTCTTATATACGACCCCTCCGTCTTCCTCCATTTGGAACTCTCCAAACCCCACCCCACCCCTCTTCTCTCTGTAAACTTTTGCTTATCGACGGCCGCCTGGGGATTTAAGGTACCTGCCCAAGATTCAATTTATCTTTTGGTTCTGTTTCTGGGTTTTGAATTTCAACTGGAATCTCCTGATTTTGTGCTTTGGGTCTTTGCAAATCTGCCCTGAAGACTGGTCAAATTGTCGTCAAACTGAACGATGATGAGAAGTCGGTTTCCTTTTTCTTTCTGTATGATTGTGGATTTGTTGTTTTTCGTGAAACTTGGTCTTCTACTTGCAGTTCTTATCTCAGTTTGCTAATTTTGCGAGCGCTTGTGATGTTCTCTGTTCTCCCCCCTCCAAAAAAAATAAAATAAAATAAATAAAGGATGTACCTGGTTGCTGAGAAATTCTGGTAACAATAAATTAAAGCAATTTGCAAAATCATGTGTTATTGTTGTGTTACTCGTAATTGAAGATTTTTAGGGTTTGCCTCTTTGTCTCTATATTTTCTCTCGGGCCAAACAAAGCATAGAGGCATCTAAACTGTATGATTTGTTTTTATTTCAGTTTTATATGAACAATGACATGAGATCATGATTACTTGTGAGCTCTTGATTTCTCTTTTAAGTGCTTTTTGCCATGCTGTCCATAAAGGTTTATTCTCTTTTACAATGGGCAAAAGCTTTGGAGCGTTGCATCTCCAACTTTAAATCACTATCTAGGTTATTTTCCCCCTATGTTGAGAGAAATTTAAATTCCCTCATGAAATTACATCTTGTTTCCTATCTGTAACTTCTGTGTTTAGGGCTTTCTCTATAGCATTTTGTGAATCTCCCTTTCATGTCGTTTATCTTATGTGTTTTAAACTCTTCCATATGATGCTTAACTGAAGTGATGCACAATCATCTGCAACTTGTAACAGTACTTTAGCCTGCTCCTTTAGATGAGAAAAATTCTAGATTAACTACTTGCATTTGATTATTATTATTATTATCTGTTTCTTACTTCTGTTACCATCACCTTGTCATTTTTTTTTTATCTTCTTTCTTTTCCCAGACGCACAGTGAAAGTTGTGTATAAATTTCGTTGCAATCTTTCTGCACCTTTAGTTCTGCTTCTTCAGACAATCAGGCCCTACATTTTGCCCATCTACAATGTTTGGTTTCAAGAAGTCTCCCTTGAACAAGCACTCTAAACAGAACTCGGTTGAACCTAAGTTGCCTGTACATCCTGGCTCCAACCCTTTTGATTCTGATGGTGAACCGGATAGAAAGAAAGGCCTTAATCCCTCACGGAGAACTTCTTCTGAACCTACACTATTTAACTCAAATTTTGGTACCAACCCCTTCGATGATGATGAGGGAAAACGGACTTCATCTTCATATTCACTTCCTTATGCGGCAAGAAACAGATACAAAAATGATTTCCGTGACTCTGGAGGATTGGAGAACCAGTCTGTGCAAGAGTTGGAGAATTATGCTGTATACAAGGCTGAAGAAACTACAAATAGTGTCAACAGCTGCTTGAAAATAGCAGAGGAAATGAGAGAGGATGCAACAAAGACTTTAGTCACTTTGCATCAGCAGGGTGAAAAAATTACCAGAACCCACATGGTTGCTGCTGACATTGATCATGATCTTGGTAGGGTATGTATCTTCTCAATTCCATTCTACTTTCTTGAATGAATTTCTTTCATCCAATTTTTGTCTTATGCTTCTTTATGGACATGGTGCTTTACTGATGATCAGTTTGCTCAACCTCTTGGCTGTCTTCTGCACTATTCCGTTATGTTTTCCAGTGATGAATATGAAGAAGGCAACTGACCAAATCATCCTTATTTTTCTTGTCTGGATTTATACCATTAGCACTTTCCAATTAACTTGAAAGGTTATAAAATAAATTTTAGACGTGTCTGTTCTTGTTTTGCCATCAGAAGTGATTGTTGATCACTTTGGATAACTAATGCTCTACTATAGCAAGTTTACCGTGTGTAGAACTCAATAATTACATCGGTTTATTTTTTCTAGCTCGTAATCATGTATATCAAAGAGAAAGATGGCTCTTTCGTTTTTATAGGAGAAACCATGTTAGGTCACACCTTTTCCTATCTTTGCTAATTTTGGAGTAGAATGTACAGAAGGTTGGACCTGCTCTATTACCTTACTGTATTTTCTACTTGTGATTTCTTATGGATCTCAACTACTTGCTAATTACAAAAACATCACAAGATCACACTAGGTGGGATTGGTTCATCCACTTGGTAATTGCTTCAAAGAAAACAAAGAATGACTATTGATAACGAACATGTGACTTGAACTGAGGTGGTCGGGATCTATTGTTTAATGTGTTAGAATGTGGATGTATTTTTTTCTTTTTTATTGCCAAAAGCCAAAATAATTGAGAGCAAGCCTTGATAGCAACGATAAGGTTGCTACTTTTGACTTGTACAAGCATTTTACCAAAATAATTGTGAAGCCTCCTGAATTATGAGGTACACATTTAAAATCTGCCAATCTTTGAACAATTGGATTGCAATAGAATGTCTCTTGATTCTCATTATCAAGAAACCTTTTGAGAATAGGACTGGTCCTTCCGTGAGAACTGTCAACAAGAAGTCTAAGATTAAGAATCGACTCCGTCCATCCACAAACCTCTTAGGGGCCGTTTGAAAATGCTGTCTAAAATTTCAATTCCATTCCATCATTTTCATTCCAGTTCATTTCATTCCATTTTTGAAAATAGTTTTCAAAAACAAACACCACTTTCACTGTTTCCATTCCAAAATTTTGAAATGGAATGAAAACTTTGAAAATGGAAAGGTTTTCAAACAGGCCCTTAACTTTGTTCTTTCATTGAATTTCTGGGCATTCTATATTGTGCTTGTTTCTTGATCTGATAGATATATTACCTCTTTCCACATTTGAGTATTTGTACGGATTACCTTCCTTTCCTCGAAATGTAATCTTCGTTTATGCTTTTGTTTTTCCTGAATTACCTTCCATGTATTTATAGAAAAAATGACTTTTTGCGACATGTTATCACAGGGTGAGAAGCTTTTGGGAAGTCTTGGCGGCATCTTCTCGAAGACTTGGAAGCCAACAAAGACTCGCTCAATAAAAGGGCCTGTCATGACAAGAGGTCATACATCTTCTTTTTCTGCCCAAAACTAAAATAGGGGAACCTCTCTCTCTCCCTCTCTCTGTGTTTTCTTTCGGGATGTTGGGTGGGGTGGGAAGTTAGGAGGCAGTTGACTGTGTTTACTTATTTTTCTTTTTTGTTTGGTCTGGCTGCCAATTTTTGCAGATGATCTGGCTCAAAGAAGGGGCAATCACTTGGAACAACGTGAGAAATTGGGATTGGTTACTGCACCTAAGGGGCAATCAAACACAAGAATGTCCCCTCCTAAACCCACCGATACACTGCAGAAAGTTGAGGTTTGTGTCTCTTAAGTTTCTTAAGATTGAAATTAGGATCTGTTTTCGTCTAAATATAGATAAAAGGGAAATTTGTCTGTATGTTATGTTTGCTCATAGACTAGATTAGTTTTGTTGACATTGTCAAGCTTGAAATGATGCCTTTGGTTTTCTAATTTTGTATTGGCATATATATCACTAATGAGGCTTCCACTTGAGGGACTGTTTTAAATGTGCAAAATGTTTCAGTTTTCCATCCCTAATTTTCCACAGAATCTTCAGTTCTCATTTTCCATAGAAAATTTGGGAAGTGTGTTGGAGATGGTCCGAGTGGGCTTAAAGATGAAAATCTAGAAAATTGGAAAACTGTGTTATCTGTTTTCCATTTAGGATTTTGTATTTGATCATGTTTTCTAATTTTCTAATTATGGTGTAATTTGTTAAAAAAACTGGAATTGTTTTCCACAACCTAACAATAGAACCTCTGGGATGAACTCTTCTCTTTCTATAAAATCATGTCAAACTTTCCATGATTTCATTTTCACTGTGAGATGATGCTTGGATCCCAAAAATGAAGTTCCCAAACAGTTGCAACTCATCTTCTTTTGTCTACTTGCAATAATTGCAGGTTGAGAAAACAAAGCAAGACGATGCACTCTCAGATCTAAGTAATGTATTGGCAGAGCTGAAGGATATGGCTGTTGACATGGGATCTGAAATTGACAGGTTCCTTTACAATTTTTAGTTACACGAATTATGCGCCTTTAGGTTCAGTTTGTTCAATAGATTGGGCCTTTTTTCTGTTCAACGTTTCAAAAGTCATGATTAGTAAAACTTGTATGATAATTGCAGGCAAACCAAAGCTTTGGATCCTTTCTTAGATGATGTGGAAGAACTGCATTTCAGAGTTAAAGGTGCCAATCAACGCGGCCGGCGGTTGCTCGGGAAGTAGAGAAGGAAGAATGCAGGACAGCTGGTTTATGGAATGGCTTCTAGGCTTTTGCCTTATTTCTACTCATTTTTTCGTTGCTTGTTTTGTTTTGTATACACTGCTCTCATAATCTTATGAGGTTTGGACCCTCATGATGACATCTTTGTTTTCTTCTTTAGGCCTTGCACACAGTTACTTTAACGTCTTATTTGGAAAGTCCACATGACCATCGCTTTACCTCATTAATTTCTAATTGGTGCTGTTCTTTTGGATTTGCGCGCTCTTAACAAATTATATTTTTGGTTTGTGTGAAAGCTGGGATCACGGTTTATACACAACATCTCACTCACCAACTCAACCATAAAACATACACAATCATAAAGTAAATGAAAAACAAGATTGAAATACAAAAGAAAGATCAAATCATAACCTTGCACATTGATTTTTACCCTCGTTCATGCCATGAAAATGGCACTACATTTAGCAAATCCATCGAGAGAACAATCCATTAAGAATGAAAGAATCAATATAAAAGAGTTATTCACCATTTCACTGAACTCAAGTACAATTTTCACAAAAGAATTCAAAAACTATACTTCTCACAACTCTCTTTTTCACTGCACTCGTACACGAGAATATGATGATTGTTTAATTGATGATTACAATTGATCCCTTGCCCTCATCTTTATAGATTATAGGATGAACCAACTTAGGAATACAACCGATTCTTCAAAAATCTAAACTAACCCCAGTATATCCATTTAATTATAGAAATGCCCTACACACTAAATGTCACTCAATCATCATCTTTGACTCCTTTTTCTTCTAAACTTCCAGAACACTTAACACGACACGACGGGCAAAACATCAACACTTTGGAGGGTGAACTTTGAAATATTAGTGAGATTTTTTTTTTTTTTTACTAGAAGATCACAAGTTACATTTTTGCTCAAAAAAAGTGCAAATACAACATTCAATTCTCCTTCCAAAGTAGGATGTTAAGTGTGCTAAAATAGTCATGCTATTGGTACATCATTTATGTACACTTTGCGCTACACAATGTATACAACTGACAAAGATACCCCTCGCGCCTCACTGTGCCTCACCACCTTTAATGAGGGATATTTTAGACATTTTAACATCATTGTGTAGTCCAAGGTGTACACAATAATATACCAATAACATTTTTCGTGCTAAAAACACCTTCCAAATAAACTAGCATACAATAGAGAAGAGACCATAGACCATTCAAAGTTCTATTGAAGTGTCTACTTTCAAGTTTCAACCATCAATTGTTAAGAACTAAACAAAAAGGGGGAAAGTCCTTGTTCAGAGAAATATAATGCACTTCACTTGATGGAACATGGGCTGGAAAATAAACTCTCCCAACTCCTTGTGAAAAACTTCCATAACCACCTCACCAACACCACCAGCTAGTGAATGCATACAGAGAGGATTAGGAAACAGCCACCGGAATAAAAAATAAGAAAATCAAGCAAACAGAGGAAACTGAATCAGATGTGAACTACTCTTTACTTCTTTTAGAAAAAAAAATTAAACCCTTTTCTTTTTCTGTTTTCCAGAAAAACTATTCAGGGATAAGTTAAGAGGACTATAACACAATAGTACAATACGAATCCTAGCAGCTGTCATTTGGGCTGCCACATTTATTATCTGACATCATGATAAAGCTAGACAAATACTCATAGGATAAACCGATTTAACAGTATCAAGACATACAAAAAAAAAAAAATCCCCTGCATGTATGCCACATCTAATGTGTCACTCAACTTTTACCTCCATTATTCAAATAGTGAACACAAAATAACACGTTTAGCTCTCTAATGGTTCCTACACATCCATCTTTAACAGTACATCACCTTGTCTCTGTGGCTAGCATTGGAACTTAGGAAAAAAGGGTGCAGTTAAATTTCCATGAAACAAGAACTCGGTGCTTTACATATTGCTAGGTCCATTTGAATGATACAGTTCCGAACTTTAAATAAATACACTTGGAAGATATGTGAAACTTGGCTTATATGAGATGAATAAAGCTGAAGAAGGTCCTCAAAATATTAAATCTTATATAAGAAAATCAATTTTGAAATTGACAAATACCAGCGTAAGAAAGAACAAGAAACAAGGATTATATTGTATTTCCCACAAGTCAATTTCAACAAGAACAAAATATACCAAACCTTAATCCCACTAGTTGGGTCAGATTGATGAATTCTACCACATCAATCATCTCTCTCCATGACCATATTTTCTTTCTAATTCATGCCTAAATTTTCTCAATGTCTTTTCTTTGGTTCTCTTCTTCATCTTTTGCTATAAACGTCTTCCATTGCAATCCTCTTTTCTCACAAGTGCATCTACTGATATTTTTCTCACATGGCCAAACCATATCTAGGGTGATTCATGGTAGAAGAACAATCTTATGGTGTAAACTCAAACCCATACAAAACCACACACGATAAGAAAAATGTTAATAATTCCATCTGCAGTATTGCCCAAAATTGGTACTCAAAACAGAAAATTAAAATATCTTCTACAATATATAGTGCACCGAATGGCTAGTTATGCCATATGCTGGTGAATTGCAATGAAACCTCCTAGTCATCATTAGAGAGGAAGATCAGATCACTAGACCAAATGGCATCCCAAATCATATAAAATATACTAACTTGACAACAAAATTGACGGCATCACATAGCATCAACATAGATCACTTAAATGAAAAATGTATCATAACAGTCGGCAAAAACATGTACCATGACACTTCAGCATAACACTGACGAATAGATGATATGGTCATTTTTGCATTTCCAACTGGTGACATTACTTGCATGGGTTATTTCATCTTCTGACTTGTGTCTGGTTCAAGGAACCACACAATTGTTTATTTCACTCCAAAACCAACTACTAACTACTTCCATTCCCGTTTACCTTTCTGAATACTGAGCTCAAGTCCTACCTCCATCTCAAAGCTAATCAATGTAAATTACAATTCAGTAATTTCCACGCAGAACTGCGCATCTTCTCTCCTTCACAAATATTAATCCAACACAACCACCGAAGCAAAATTTCAAAACCCTAAATCCGATAAGAAGCAAAACACGATGAAATGGGAAATCCAAAATTCATTCAGGTCACTATCTTTACATCAAAAGGTCAAATTCTAAAACCTTCTCAATAGTATTCCAGGCATTAAATCAATTGTGCCAAAAGGATTGAAAAGAGCTAGGAATACGAACAAATTAGATTCTTTATCAACGCTTAATCTCCATGATGTTCTTGACCTTGGGCGCATAGAGCGAGTATACAATGACTTGTCTGTTGGCGACCTCCAGCTGGGACTTGCCGTCGGAGAACGCGGCGGCGATTGCCGACGGATCCGAGAGGTCCTTGTTCTGCCGAAAGGCGTCGATGGTTCGGCGCCTCGCGTACTCCCTGATGTTGTAGTCGGCGAACTTGCGGGCTGTTCGAAGGAGCGAGCGAAACAGCGATAGAACCTCCGACCGCCCCGCCAGCGGCACAGCTGCCACCATCCCCACACGCAGAGAGAGAGAGAGAGAGAAGGGAGAGGGGATCAGGTTGGGGATTTTCCTAGAATGACCTACTGGTTGAAAGTGTATATATATATATATATATAAACGCTAACTTTGTGGGTTCTATATATATAAAAGGAACACAATAATAACCAATGGTAATTTCCTCCCCCCAACTTAAGTGAGGAATTAGGTTTAAAAAAAGTGTTTTCATATTTTTCTTCTTTTACAGTGCAAGGAAGAAGTTTTATTCCGTATAATTCATACATTAAATATAGATTTTGGGACAGAACTGTAATTAATTGATAAATAAATTTTTTTAATAACGAATAAAAATTACCTAAATTAAACCCTAATACAAGTCTTTTCCTATTTTAATCTCATTTTTAACCTTAAAATTTACTTTATTACACATAAAAGCAAATAAGGGTAAAGCAATGAGACAAGAAAAATATACAGAAATAAGAAAGTGAAGAGAGAAGATTTACCTTATTAACTTGGCATACAAGTTTATCAAACTATTCAAGTATTGATTTAAAATAGAAAAATACCAATAGTATTGGGATGAGAAAAAATATGCAAATGTTTATCAAACTTAATTTTGTTCATTGTCCCTAGCCCACCCAGGTGGTCTCCAAATGGGAGACACTAGCTGATGCTACAAGCTAACTAACCAGTTTGGAGTCAAGGGGATTATGCTCCCAACTGATCTTATGAAAGGCTTGAGATCTAGCCAAGCTCAAGGTTGGATTGCCAAGCAACAGTAAGAACTACCAATCAAGAAGCAACAAGCTGTCCCTTGCCTTGCATAATGCCCATATATTGTTCCAAAGGCTCCCGGCAATGGTTGAAACTTGTGGTGTGCTGCTAGTAAAACACATATTGTTTGACTTATTTAATTTCCTGCATTTTCAGCCCTCACTGGTTGGGAATATCTCAAAAGGGGTGACCTTATTACCCAAGGCTTTCTGAGAGGGTTATCGAGGGTATGGGATCCATGGGGGTGACCCCCACACTCCTAACAAATTTGCATTGTGTAACATAAAATTTACTTGACGTGAATAAGATAATAATAAGTAAAATTTATTTTTTTATAAATTATTATGTCACATCAGCTAGTGTTTTTCATTTGAAGAACAGTTGGGTGGAACAAAACCAAATTCAATGAAACAAAACTAAGTATATGGATCTCATTCTTCCCACCCCATATGTTCTAGCCTTTGTGGCTATGCAAATTTATATGTACCAGGAAAGCTAATTTGGGTATTGCTGTGGCATTGCTGGTGTTTTGAATTTGAGGGTGTTATTTTTTGTTCCCTAATAAGACCCAAGGCAATGACGATTTTTTTTTCGAACGGGTCCTCATAGACTTCGGCCCGGGATTGAAGGACCCAAGACCAAATTACCGTCCTCTTTTGGCAGCCCATTTTAGAAGACGGGCCACAAGCCCACTCTCCATTTTAGAGGAGAAATGGGCCTCAGCCCATTTGCTCAAATGGTGACCGAAGCCCACTTAAGCCGGCCCATCTCCTTTAAAGCCCACATATATAAGAGCCTTAGGCCCTTTTGCTGGAGCATCTGTTTGCTCTCTTCTTTGTCTCGGCCGACCCTAGTTTCCTCTCTCTCTCTCTCCCTCGAGTTTCCTTCCTTGGCCGATTGCTTCATTGCTTCAATCCTTGTTCCTTCGATAGCGATGAAGTCCATCTTGCCTTCTGTGAGTTTAGTTTCCTTTGATGGTTTCAGTCGCCTTTCCTTTTGTGCGAAAGACAGTCTCTTAGATGTCGAAGGAAACGCCTATAAATCCATATCTGGGTTTCTCTCTTTGGTAAGTCGATCTCCTTGCTTTGTGCCTTTGATCTTGCTATTCTTACCACCGATTTACTGCTGTGTGAGTCGTTGCCTTCGGTTGAGCGAGAGAGGGTTCACTTTGCTGGTTTTGGCCGAGAAGGGTTGGGGCTTTTCTGGGCTTTGGTTTGAGGGCTTCGATAGTGGCTTGTGGTTCCTATTCGTTGGCGTTACCAAGAGGGGTAACTGGTCTCTCAGATCCGAGCCTTGAACGTTTGAAATCAGAGTTTGTATTGTGTTTTACTTTACATTCATGTTCTGATCTATATTTTGATTCGACATATCGCACTAACCTATTCTGTTTTGAAGAGATATTCCGCAACAAATGGTATCAGAGCCTTGTGTGGCTCCTGGATAGTGCCTTGTTCGAATCAGATCTGAAAAGCCCTATCGTTTTCAGATCCGATCTCGGTAAGTCTGTTTCATTTCAGATCTGATCTCGGTTTGTTCGATTGACCCTTGCAGGTTGTAAGGTGGGTTGCAAGGACCCCAGATCCGGACTCAGTCAGTCGCGGGGATCCACTCCGAGCAGCGCGTGGCTGCTCACTCGCCTGCCGACCAGCGGCGCGTGAGCGTGTAGGCGGCAGCGCGTGAGATAGCGCGTGGAGGCCGGGGTTGCCCCTCCTCTGCTCCAGATCTGAGCCTGCATCTTCTATAGATCTCAGTTGTGAGATCTGTGCCGGTAACTTCTCTGTATTCCTTTTTTCTAGCAATTAGCAGGTCATCGTGTGGGGGTGGCCATTAGGTTTTGGGGGTTACCCTGTGGTGGTAACCATTGCTTGTTGCTAGACTTAGGGTTATCTGTGATTTTATCTTGTACCAGCATAACTTGTTTTGATACGGTTAAGTATTGCTATTGTGCTGCATGTGAAATCTGCCTTAAGTTGTTCCTATCTGGTAGGTTGAACTTTAAAACCCTAGAAATATTCTGCTTGTGTGTGTTAAGCATATTTTTTTTGTGTGAACATGTCTGCACATCATTTTGAATTGGGGGTTTTCAATGGAAAAGGGGATTTCTCAATTTGGCAACAAAAAATGAGGGGGATTTTGGTACAACAAAAGGTTTCTAAAGCCCTAGATGGCAAATACCCTGAATCCTATACTGCTGAACAGAAAACTGAGGCTGATGAATTAGCCTATACTTCTATCATATTACATCTTTCTGATTCTGTTTTAAGAAAGGTAGGAAAATTTGATTCTACAAAAGAGTTATGGGAAAAATTGAAAAAACTCTTTGTGAAAAAATCCACACCCAACAAACTTTTCTTGCTTGAAAGTTTTTTCAGTTTTAAGATAGACTCCTCTAGGGATCTTGATGACAATTTAGATATCTTTAATAAGCTGGTGCAAGATATAACAAATTGTGGTGAAAAGGTAACTGAAGAATACAAAGCTATAATTCTTTTAAATGCAATTCCAGATGCATATAAGGAAGTTAAAAATGCCATTAAGTATGGTAGAGATACCTTGACACCTGAAATAGTCATAGATTCCCTTAGGAGCAAAGATATGGAGTTAAAAAGTGAGAAAAGACATGGAGAGGTCCACTTTATGAGAGGTAGGTCTCAAACTAGAGGACATGAGGGAGGTGGTAAAAAGAAAGGTAGAAGTAGGTCTAAGTCTAAGACCAAAGAAAAGGGGAAGGGTAAGTGTTTTGGTTGTGGCAAAACTGGTCATTATATTAAAGATTGTTATGTTGAGAAAAATAAGCAAAAAGAAAAATTAAAGGATCAAGAAGAAGCAAATTCAATAACTTCTTTTGACTCTAGTGAAGTTTACATGCTTATAGATTCTAACATTGCTGAAATTAATGCTACTCTTGGGGCACATGGGCAAGAATGGATTCTTGACTCAGGTGCATCATTCCATGTCACATCCCAAAGACATTGGTTTGAAAATATGCGTGAATCCGTAGGTGGCCATGCCATAGTTTGTAGCAATATAGCCTATAAGGTTGTAGGGATTGGAGACATCACACTTAAGCTAGAATCAGGATATGTCCTAAAATTGAGAGATGTTAGATTCATCCCTGAAATGGCTAGAAATTTAATTTCAGTAGGAGAATTAGAAAAGAATGGATTTACAGGAAAAATAGAAAATGAAATGATTAAAATGTTTAAAGGGGCAATGATGGTGTGTAAGGGAGTTAGAAGAAATGGGATATATGCCTTAACTGCTGAGGTAATGAGTAGCTCAGGCTCTCATCTTGATTCAATCAATTCTGATGTCACTCAAAAATGGCACAACAGGTTAGCTCATGTTAGTATTAAAGGACTTAAGTTCCTAAATAATAAGGGAGTGTTTGGTAAGGATTGTGTGTCCGACATCCCCTTTTGTGACCATTGTGTGTTAGGCAAACATCATAGATTATCTTTTTCTTCAAATGTGCATAGAGTCTCAAGGGTTCTAGAGTATATCCATTCAGATTTATGGGGACCAGCAACAAATCCCACTTTTGGTGGGAATAGATATTTTTTGTCTATAATAGATGATTTTTCTAGTAGAGTGTGGGTCTTTCTCTTAAAAGACAAAACAGAAACCTTTAAAAGTTTCAAAACTTGGAAAACTCAAATAGAAAATCAAACAGGCAAGACAATAAAGTATCTAAGAACTGATAATGGCCTAGAGTTTTGTAACAAGGACTTTGATGATTTGTGTAAAGAATGTGATATAACAAGGCATAAAACAGTTCCTTACACCCCACAACAAAATGGGGTGGCTGAAAGGATGAATAGAACTCTCTTAGACAAGGTTAGGTGTATGATGATTAGTTCTAATATACCTAAATTTTTTTGGGATGAAGCAGTGATGACTGCTTGTTACTTGGTTAACTTAACCCCATCAGCCACATTAAATGGTGACACTCCTTATGAGAAATGGTATGGAAAATGTGCAGATTACTCAACCCTTAGAACCTTTGGATGTGCTGCCTATTCTCATCAGAATGAAGGCAAATTGGAACCTAGATCAAGAAAATGTGTTTTCTTAGGATATCCTGAAGGGGTAAAGGGTTATAGACTTTGGGATAGAAGTCAAAAGAGAGTAAAAATAATTATAAGTAGAAATGTCACATTTAATGAAGCTGAAATGCCTTGTTTACAATTAAACAGTAACAATCAACAAGATAATGAGGGTGAGGATTCCCTAGAAGAATCTAGGAATATTAGCACCAACATTCCCACCACCTCAAGTGAGGTGGAGATACAAAATCAGGCTGAAGAAAATGAGGAATATGAGATAGTAGAAGATCAGCCCCTTATAGAACAGCCACCTCTATCTAATTACCAACTAGCCCGAGATAGGGAGAGGAGATCTCATAGGATTCCTCAAAGGCTAGAATCTGATTTTGATTTAGCCTTTGCTAGTTATCAAGATCTAGCCGATAAGGAGCCAAAAACATATGAAGAGGCAATTAGAAGTGAATACTCTAAAAATTGGAAAGAAGCAATGGGAGAGGAGATGAGTTCTTTAAATAAAAACCATACTTGGGATTTAGTACCTAGACCAAAAGATAAATCAATTGTGGGATGCAAGTGGATATTTAAGGTTAAAGAAGGTACAAGTGAAAAAAAACCCATAAGATTTAAGGCTAGGTTAGTAGCCAAAGGTTTCACACAAAAGGAAGGGATAGATTATAATAAGATTTTTTCACCAGTTGTTAAGTATACCACTATTCGAGTCATGCTTGCTTTTGTTGCTTATTTTGACTGGGAACTTGAACAACTTGATGTTAAAACTGCTTTTTTGCATGGTGACTTAGAGGAAAAAATCTATATGTCTCAACCCAAAGGTTTTGAAGATAAGGCAAAACCAGATTTTGTGTGTTTCTTGAAAAAATCTTTATATGGTTTAAAGCAATCTCCTAGGCAATGGTATAAACGTTTTGATTCATTTGTTAAATCAATTGGTTTTAAAAGAAGTGATTTTGATCATTGCCTTTATTTTCAGCATAAAAATAAAGATGAATGTGTATTTCTTTTACTTTATGTTGATGACATGCTTCTTATTGGCCTTGATGTTAAAAGAATAAATATCATAAAATCTGCTTTAGGTGGAGAATTTGACATGAAAGACCTAGGTATAGCTAAAAGAATCCTAGGTATGGAAATTACAAGAGATAGGTCAAATTCCATGTTATTCTTGCATCAAACTTCATATGTGTTAAAAATTTTAAAAAGATTCAGCATGCATTGAAGCAAATCAGTTTCTTTACCTTTAGGAGCCCATTTCATACTGTCAAAAGAAAAATCTCCAGCTAACAAAGAAGAAGAGGAGTACATGAGTAAAGTCCCTTATTCAAATGCAATAGGATCGGTTATGTACCTCATGGTGTGTACTAGACCAGACTTAGCTCATGCAGTTAACACATTAAGTAGATTTATGACAAACCCAGGACCTGTCCATTGGGAAGCTTTGAAATGGTTGCTTAGGTATTTGAGGGGTACTTCTAATGTAGGTTTAGTGTATAATCATCATTCAGATAAAATGAGTTTAATGGGGTTTACAGATTCAGATTATGCAGGTGATAGAGACAATAGAAAATCAACATCATCCTATGTTTTTTCTTTATGTAATTCATGCATTAGTTGGAAGTCTCAACTCCAACACATTGTTGCTTTATCCACTACTGAATCTGAATATATAGCTGCTACAGAAGCAATTAAAGAAGCATTGTGGCTTAAAGGTTTGCTTAATGAACTGTGTGTCCTAACAGAAAATGTTACTATTTTTTCTGATAGTCAGTCAGCTATACACTTGTGTAAAAACCCTGTTTTTCACGAACGCACTAAACACATTGATATAAGATTGTATTTTATTCGTGATATTATATCTCAAGATATTATTAGACTTGAAAAAGTGCATTCAGATTTCAACCCCTCTGATATGGGAACAAAGGTACTTACTGCTGAAAAATTCAAAAGGTGCCTAGAACTTCTAAGCATTAGTAAGATTACGTGAAAATAGTAAGGTATTTCTTTTACCTACTGATTATGCTTTATGCTGTATGTTATTTTTGCTGTTTATATTTCTGCTGGTCTTATTAGGAAACAAGGTGGAGATTTGTTGTTTTTTGTTCCCTAATAAGACCCAAGGTAATGACGATTTTTTTTTCGGATGGGTCCTCATAGGCTTCGGCCCGGGATTGAAGGACCCAAGACCAAATTACCGTCCTCTTTTGGTAGCCCATTTTAGAAGACGGGCCACAAGCCCACTCTCCATTTTAGAGGAGAAATGGGCCTCAGCCCATTTGCTCAAATGGTGACCGAAGCCCACTTAAGCCGGCCCATCTCCTTTAAAGCCCACATATATAAGAGCCTTAGGCCCTTTTACTGGCGCATCTGTTTGCTCTCTTCTTTGTCTCGGCCGAGCCCTAGTTTCCTCTCTCTCTCTCTCCCTCGAGTTTCCTTCTTTGGCCGATTGCTTCATTGCTTCAATCCTTGTTCCTTCGATAGCGATGAAGTCCATCTTGCCTTCTGTGAGTTTAGTTTCCTTTGATGGTTTCAGCCGCCTTTCCTTTTGTGCGAAAGACAGTCTCTTAGATGTCGAGGGAAACGCCTATAAATCCAGATCTGGGTTTCTCTCTTTGGTAAGTCGATCTCCTTGCTTTGTGCCTTTGATCTTGCTGTTCTTACCACCGATTTACTGCTGTGTGAGTGGTTGCCTTCGGTTGAGCGAGAGAGGGTTCACTTTGCTGGTTTTGGCCGAGAAGGGTTGGGGCTTTTCTGGGCTTTGGTTTGAGGGCTTCGATAGTGGCTTGTGATTCCTATTCGTTGGCGTTACCAAGAGGGGTAACTGGTCTCTCAGATCCGAGCCTTGAACGTTTGAAATCAGAGTTTGTATTGTGTTTTACTTTACATTCATGTTCTGATCTATATTTTGATTCGACATATCGCACTAATCTATTCTGTTTTGAAGAGATATTCCGCAACAGAGGGTATACTTAAATATTCTCCCTTTCAATGGTCAGCAAGGCTTGCTTTCTTACAAGGGCTGTCGGATGTAATTTGCCCTAATAAGGGAAAAATATATGATTGATGCTATGAAAACTATGGGAAAGGTCCCATTTGAATCCAATTCCATTTTTAGTCTTCATTTTCATGATTTTGACAATGAAAATAAAAAAATAATATTTGGTACCTTTTTTTATTTTTATTTATATTATTTTAGGTCAAATACATATTTAATGTTTGTATCTTTTCGAACATATTTGACACAAATTTGTTAAGAATTTTATTTGATCTAACAATTTGTCGAGAATATCAAATGCATATTTGTGCCAAAATTTATTGGGAATTTTATTTATAATACGTGGAACTACTATAATTACATATTTGATGTGTAATTTTAATTAAGTTCATAAATTTGCGTAATTATTTAATTACATCATAAGAGCATAAAATGCAGAATAAAACAAAAGAACGAAAATTCCAAATGCCCCAATTGAGAGCTCCAAGCATGAATTGGACCCCCAAATCTAATCATCTAAACCCTCTGCTATGGCCGTCCGTCGGCGGGGTCATTGGCCGGAATATTCCACTCCGTACAAGTAAGCGAACTCGTTTGGTTTTCGTCTTATTCTGTATCAAATTCTTTCGCTTTGGAACCCTTTGCATGCACTATTTTTGTGTTCTTCTACGGTGGGTTTAAAGTTTGTTCTTTGGCGTGTGATGTTATTTTGGTTCATATTTCGTTAAAGAAATTCCCTGTTTGTGGTTATTTTTCCTTATTGGCAATCTGCGTGACCGAGCAGTATGTTGGGCAGGAATTTTGTGATGCGTGCCGCTTTTTTGTTGTCGGGATCAATATGAATTTCAACTTGAATGTGTAGTTCCTGTCTATCCAAGTCAATCTCGTGCATGGTCTTTGAAAGTTTGGATTGACTGTAGTTCGTATGGTGCTCGTGTCCTTTCATGACAGTACCGATGCGTTATTCGGGACCAAAGTATGTAGGTTTGTTGGGGGAGTTCAAATATCATATTTTTGGTGCATGATTGTGCTGGAAATGCCACCAAGCCTATTTAGACCGTTAAATTTGTTGATAAGCTAAAGATTCAACGAATTACGTTAGTAACATGTCAGGAACCTAGGTTTAACCTAGGGTTTTAAGAGGAAATTGAAAGAAACCCAGGGAAAGAGAACAGAAAGGGTGGGAGAAATCAGAACAGAAGAAGAATTCAGAAAGAACAGAGAAAGAGAGAGAGATTAGGGGGAAATCAGGGAGGAAATTGAGAGAGAATTGATGAGAGAGAAGTCTGGACATCTGATTATCATTCAACTATGACTATTCTATAACTGATCTAGCCTATTTATAGGCTTTTCTATCATTTCAGTTACAATACAACTGAAAGTTACAAACTGCTACAGCAGCAAAGTACAACTAAAAAGAAATACATCTAATATACAATTGCTATATACCCTTGGGGTCATGACGTAACACTGGTTGAATGTCATTGTTAGAGAAAACTATTATACGTGTTTCATTGTCTCTGAAATTCAGCAGTGAGTTCAGCTGATTAATAGTCACCCTCAGTAAATATTCGACTACACTAAACTGCTTGAAATCTTTCTCATGAAAGCACTTAATTAAAATCCATGATGAGAAAGAAAAATCACAGTTGGTTGCTAATCCTTATCCATACAAATTTTCTCTCTATTACAAAATCATGTTTAGGTACTTGATGAGATGGCTGCAATTTTCTGATTTTTCTTGAGAAATTTCTATGAATTAGTTTTTAGGACTTGTTAGTGAGATAAAAAACGTAGGCTTTTCATATGAATAAAATTAGAGACAATATCTTGACAGTATGAGGTCTTGGTGGGTTAGGCAGCGGTATATGAATTCTAGGCCTCCAAACATATCTATGGATACCTTTGTACCTGCATCTCTCAATAATGAAAAAAAAAATAATAAAACAAAAGCCAAACAGAACCAAAGTTATAAATAATTATTCTTCAAGCAAAACTTATGTCAGATCCTTGATCTGACAGAGGGAATTCTTTTTGATCTGAGAGAGAATTCGCGGGAATGTGAGAGGGAATGTAGAATTAGAGGGTTGAGGGAGAGAAATCAGAAAGAGAGAATGAGAGAATTAGGAGGGAAAATTCTGATTCCAATTATCAAATCATAGCCTTCACAATGAGTTAGGTTGATCTCTTATACGGCCTCAACTTGGGATTGGCGCCAAAACGGTTGCCAAGTCCCTTCTAGATTCAGTACAAGTTGCCTAACGGTCTACATACAACTTGCATTGCTGGAACCTTCTACCAGCAAGCTAAATCCCTCCAAAATTACAATTATAGCTATGGATAGCAACAATTAGCAACAAAGTAAAAGATAGCAACAACGTAAAAGAGGTCACAGCGTAGGTACGTGACAGCTTAGAACTTTATACATCCTTAAAAAGATGCATTATTCTTTTCCCTGGACTAGCATAATAACATTATCCTAGGGGAAGCTACACCTAACCTAATGCATTGTGATTGTCTATCTTGGACAACCATACCACTAGGAGTGAAAGATTGTATGACAAAACAAGCCATCGCCTTGTTAACATTGTTACTAATTAAATGATTTTCCAAATTTCTCTAGTTGAAATGCAATATAAATGGAGAAGTTTTACATTTTCCCACTTTTCTCAAACATACGAGACCTATATATTAAGAATTTTTATCTCTTCCATTGTTTGTTGTGAGGGTGGTGTCTTCTTATGTAGTCCAAGGAAAAGAGATGGCCTCTTCTAATAAACTTTCAAAAGAAAGATAACCTCTTGACCTTCTCCCACAAATTTGATTTTGAAAGCTGTTTCCTGTGGCTCAATAGTTCCATCCCTATTTTAAAGAGTAGTAAGAAGAGGGCCCCCCTATTGCAAGACCTTGCAGCTAAAAGAAATACAATGCAGAATCCACCAATACCACCTTCCCCTTAGATTTAATTTATCTACTAATGGAGTGAAAAATTCTACTCCGCCTATGGATTGAGTGATTTTCTTAATAATTCTACCGTTGGAGGTATTGCTTAAATCACTCTTGTCACAGCTAGTCCTAAATCTAGATAAAAGAGGAAAATTGTGTTCAAGAGCTGACAGTCAACATAAAAATTGTTGGTTCTTTCATTATGAATTCTAGACAAAATATTATTTCATTAGGGCTTAATTGTCTTAGTGATGTGCTGTATTGCCTGAGTGTAATTAAAATATCTGCATCAATACATAGATGTAGTGTTAAATTTGCAAGAGTTCTTGTATTTTTATAGATAAATGTTAGTAAAGAAGTTTGTATTTGACCAGAAGCTGAGGATTGGAATATGGAACATTAGAACTTTGGCATGAGAATATATGGAAGTGGTGGATGCGATAATCAAGAGAAGAAGCAATATTATTTACCATCAAGAGACAATATGGGTTGGTGAGAAGGCTAAAATGTTGGCTGAGTCAGGATATAGATTTTGGTACACCTAGGGAAGGAATAAGACATTAAGGATGAGGTAGGATGAGGTACCAGATGTAAAAAGACTGGAAGATAGCTAAGAGGAGATTTTGAATAATTTTTATAAAAATTATCCATAAATTTTTGCAATATAAATTGTTAATTTGTTTAAGTCCATAACATATATTAAGTCTATTCTGTTATGTATTTTATTTTTCATTACTTAGATCTAAGTTATAATATTTCTTTATTTATTCAATTAATTATTTTAAAACTTGGTTTAACCCTAGTCTGGTTGGCCATTGACCCTTTTCCTTTTTTTGGTTTGATACCCTAGTCCAATTTTCAAAACATTGCTATCAACCTCTATAACCATATATATGACTTGGGATTGGGACATCACTGGCTTACTTATATAAACTAGGAGTCTTACATTGTTGGCTTACTTTTAATTTTTAAACAATCTTGATGTTGGAAGAACTTCTTACCTAAGACTAATTTAGAAGCCACTATGTATTAAATGTTGGCAATGGCCAATGTTAAGGTCCAATGATACTCTCACCATTAAATCGTGTTAGTTCAGCCACTACAATTCATTTTTGACAACAGTGCTTGTTTGAGCTTAGGGTTATCAGAGGAGGGAAGGAGCTAAATGTAAGATTTGGGTTTATATGCTATGTTTTCAATTGAAGTGATAATATGTTGGAACAAATATAAGGGAAAAGTCTCCTTGTGAGGGATCTTTCTATAGTTTTATATATGTATAGATATGTTAGTACATACATTTTCTATTTGGACATCACTAGAAGCAATTTCCTAGTTGAGTTCAATTAATTTATTTGGCTTGTCCTAATGGCTTAGGTTACATTTTGCTGGAAAAAGTGCCCCAGTTCAATTTCCTCTAAACTCCCTATCCAAAACCAGTATTTATATGTATGTATATATATATATATTTTCAATGACTTCCTCACATAGAAGCCAATGCTGCTTTAATAATAACTATTTTCATGTTTAGTTGCTTGACTTGTTAGTTAAAACTCTTATTTCCAATCTTCAGTGAAAGTAGTTGATTGAGGATGTTGGAAGCAACCTCTAAAGGAATATAAGAAGCATCTTAAATTTGGTTCTAAGGCCCAAATATTGATTTGGGATGTTTTGGATGAAGAAAAGTCCTCCTAGAAGCTTTGTTGGGCTTAATTTTGATATTTGATACATCAAGGGTAATTTTGTCATTCTATAAATGTTTCCTAGGGTTTGTTGGTAACTCTAATTATGTGTTATGATTTTATGTTTCACTTATCATCTTTTCTAGTCTTGTTATTAGTTGTTTTAGTTTTTGGTTAGTTTCCTGATATGAAAAGGATTTCCTAATCTTAGTAGGAATAGGATTACTAAAAATCTTTTATAATCATTGTGATCTCTCCCTTTTAATTCGTGAATAGGAACATGGCAACTTCTCTAAGCATGGGTGCTTTCATTGAATTTGTGTGATGCAATTCTAACCCTAGGTGTGGTGACTATGGAACCCTAGGTGTGATGCCTATAACCTATTTCTCCTTCTCTCTAGTCTTTGAATTTCATATTCATATTTTCACAAGCCTACTTTCAGACCTGTTTTCAGGCCCAAATTTCATCGTTCCAGCCATATTTTACGTCTAAATTGTCCACCAACCCCCTGCATCTCAAAATCCTAGCCATTTCAACAATTTTCCATAGATTATATCCCTAAATAAGCCTCCAATCAGTTGGTATTTGCAGAATTCCAGATATGCCCTACATCAGTAGTATTGTGGGCTACTTAACTGTATTACTTTAGCTGACTATCTGACATAGCTGAAACTAGCTTTAGCTATAGGGAAGATTGGTGAAAATTGCAGCTGCTTTTCATTTCATAATCGTAAAAGTTATGATAAAATAACCAATTTACACTCCTAATGGTGAATCTAGAAAAAATGGTTATGAATCCAGTTACAGTATCATGTCTTTTAGCTGCATTCTTTTCCCAATTATAGGTTAACTATCAGTGTAGCCCATGTTATATTTTTGTGTTGAATTAGTTTGATACCTATTTTGACCGGATCCCTTTTAACTTTTTTTTGGATGATAAGTTGGCTTGCTAAATGTGAAGGAATTGGCTGGGCTTTGCGGCCCAAAAGTATCCATATAAAGGCAAATTTGGGCTCAGGGCATTTGATGAATGGGTTACCCTCGCAAAGTGATGCGGTAAACTAATATATGCTAACCAAACATGCGTCCGGTAAGTTACGCACATCTGTCAATCTAGAGAGTATAAATACGACACCTCCATCCCCAAAACCCTAAATTTCTCTCTCTTGGACAGGTTTGAGGCTGCTGCCATCCCCACCCCCTTCTGCACAGGCAAATTGTTGTCAGTTTGTTCATCTGTAAGTGCAACATATCTTGACTCATCACTTGGGTTAGATCAAACATTTTCTTGAGAAAATTTTCTTAGTTATTTTTTTCCTGACTAATTGAGTTGATTTTGTAATAATACTCTGTTATTCTTCGATGACTAGCTGTATACTTGGATCTGAATTTTTATTTTCTGTTTCAGTAAAAATTAACACAATCTGATCATACCATAAAGTAAAACTTCTAATTTTCTAATCAATGGACCATCCTGGAGTTCTTGTACATGTATGTGCGTTTTGCAGTTATATATGAAAAAACACAAATATGTCCCTTTGGATGATTGAAAATAGCAAAAATTAAGGTTTTATGGTTCTTTCTGGAGTTCTGCTTAATTTTGTGTGCAGTGTAGGGAAGATCAGAGATTGGATGTGGCTTGACACATTATGATGGATTAGTCTTGTGTTCCGAGTGCAAAGCCAGCAAAGCAGCTAACCCATGCGTTTCAGAGGCATCCTAAAACTAAGAAGGACTAGTTTCCTTATTTAGTTGATTTGCTGTTATTTGGTTACTTCCTAAAACAGGATTAGTTAGTTTCCTATTAGTTGACTCTTCTTATTTGGTTATTTCCTAAATCTAATTAGGGCTAGTTAGATTCCTATTTAGTTGATTCTTCCTTATTTGGTTTATTTCCTTCATAAGTTCAAACTTCCTAATTAGTTGTTGTCATGAACCCAAGGTTCATAACGGGGCTGGATTGGCAATCGGAAGAATCGTAGAACTAAGAATAGAAAGTTTAGAGGGATATTTGGAAAGAAATGGGGGAAGGATGTAGAGAGAAATGAGGGAGAGAAGTAGAGAGAAAATGAGAGAAAATCAGATATTCAATTATCAATTTAAGCATATCTTTTCCTCTTACAATGGGGCCTTTATATAGGCTTCATCTAACAAAAATAACAGCGTTCATATGCTGTAATAACATTACAAAATATCTCCTAACAACTTACTAAATCTATTACTATAATGCCCTCCTATGGAATCTTGGGTCATGACAATTCCCTCCTTGAGAGAGTTCTTGTCCCCAAGAACTTGCAACAAGTAGCCATTGCTTCATCCAATTTCCGCCTTTTCTATTTGATTGATCTTCCTTTCTTTCTTTCTCCTTCTAGGTCTCTTCTTCTTCCTCGTTCTTAAGTGCCTAAGATCAATCTCAGGCCTAACTTGCCCCAAAACTTCCATAGAAGAAACTTTATCGAATCCAAGCCCAATACAACCACCTCCTTCTATAGTTGTCCAATCAAATTCAGCCTTCCATTGAAGAACATGATCAGCCACACCCGACCTGATATGGTTAACAGTTGAAACTTGGAATCTAAAGGAAGAATTAATTGTGTCCTTGACTTCCTTTGATAGTTCATCCCCGTCCCATACCAATAAGTAAGGTAAGCATGTATTCTTAGTTGCCGTTATTTCATTTCCATCCATCCCACTGTCATATTCTGCTGCAAAACTTCCAGTAACATCCTGAAAATGCTACAATGGAGGATTGCAGATTTGCCTTGGATACTCATACCAAAGCTGTTTGTGAGCATTAGCATTAGGAGCTGCTGCAACTTCCATTTCAGCCAATGATTCATCCTTCCATACGGTAGACAACAACTTGGATTTTCTAATAGGAGCAAAAACCAACACAGCAACGATAGTTTTATTTTCTTCAGCAAACCCTTCGACTCCTTCCGCTATATCCCTTAGTTTTCCTCTAGCTATTGCTGTCTTCACCTTCTCGTTGCCTATTTTAACCCAAGTCAAATCCATATTTTGTTCCAAATGTGATTGTTCCTCAGATTTTGACTTACCAAAATCTGAGGAAAGGCTTCAGCACCATCATCCACACCGATGGCTGGTCCTTTAGTCTGATTTGTCTGATCCAGTACTGTCCCATTTTCTACAAACTTCTGATCTGGAGCAGTCCCAAACCCTTCCGCCCCTGCCCTAGCTACCGGGGGTAACGAGTTGGCTTTGGCCTCCTCTATCACTTCATCAATTGCTTCCCTAATATTTCCTTGCGGCCTTTTAGTAGATGCATCTTGGGGTATTAATTCTTCTTCAAAAAGATCTGAAGGCTCCTTTTGATCTGCTGCCCTATCAGAATACTTCTTTTTCTGCCCAAAGTCTAGAGTAGGCAGTGAATCGGATGTTCGTAATCTTGTCTCCTCCTTCGGCTGCTCCGCTCCAAGGAATTCCTCCTTGTTAAAGCTTCCGTGATAATTATCAAATATTCCATCGGAAAATTGTAATGATACTTCTTAATAAGTATCATGGCAAATTCTTACAGCTTCTCGCAGAACATTCGACTGAATTCCTTGCACTCTTCATGTATCACACTTCTTGTTTCCTTGTCAATTTGGCTGATCTCCTTCTGAAAATCCTTTCCCGATGTTTGATGCTGCTGGTCAATTGAAAATGCAGCCTTCTTTGGCTGCCATTGAGGCTCCATTCCTACTAAAAATGAAGCATTCTGCTTCATGTATGCACTACCTCCCCTAACTTCATGAGTAGGACACCCTACTGAAAATGCAGCCTTCTTTGGTTGCCATTGAGGCTTTATTCCAACTAAAAATGACGATTTTTTCTGCTGCAATTGAGGCTCCCATGGTCTCCTACATGCACTGCTCCCCTTAGTTGATTTTTCACAATCAGCATACTTTGAAGACCAAGGAGCTATATACATACTGCTCTTCTTCAAACAAGTTATCCCAAAATTCAAAATTAACCTTTGTTTACCTTACTAGCAGCCTAGGATTTGATTGGAATTACCACCTGAAATTACTACTTCGTTAATGAAGTCGGATCAGAATTACCGCAAAAGAGTGCTGGAATTCACAACCAATAATCACCCATCCAAATTCGCCTTCCACAATCCACTCCCAGCTGCTCCAAACCTTGCTAGAATCCGGTACCAAAATTGTTGGGCTTCTTAGTCGAGATCCAAGACCTATTCCGCCACCTTCAGAGCTATCAAGAACTGGTCGGAGGACTTGCCTAACCTGCTTCACCTCCCAACGACAAACAAGAATTGCCAAACTTCCACCGAACCGGCTTTGATTACCCTTGAAGCCAATTGGCCAGTGCCACTGTGGGTTCTCTATCGCTGAATGGCTCCTACGAGCCGCCGAGAATCACCAGCTCTAAATCTTCAACCAAGATTGCTTAATCTTGAACAATTGCGATCACTCGGAACTCCTACACCAGTCGCGACTTCCGGGCTCGCCTGCTGCCCAGCCTACTATTCTCGCCTCAAACGCCTTCCGACTTGGAAATTAGCAGCCTAGGGTGTTGGTACTCACAAGCAAAGAAGTCGGATCAGACTTGCTTGCTCGCCGTGTATTTCGGAAACTTGCTGCGAAACTCTGCTTCTGAGGTCACCCTCTCGAGTCGCACGCTCCCGGCTAGAATCGCCTTGCTTTTAGAAAATCCCTTCCGACAATCGCTGGCCCAATCAGTCGGCAAATTTTCTTGGCCTCTCATCTCCTTCCTTCGATTTCGCTCTACCTACACTCACTTCCAGTCGCGAACCTCTTGCTAGTGATAACCCTACCAGTGATGAATCAATGCTTCCTTCCTCAGGTTCTACCCAATCACCAACCAAACCACGATTGCCAGAAACCCGCTGCACAACCGTGATTGCTTGCAACTCCTGCGCCAGTCGCGACCTCCTGAGCCGAGGACCACTAGCCAATGGTAGCTCCTTGAATTCGCATGGGTTGTTGAGAATCGTGGTCGTCACCTCCTGACGCTACTCCACATTTCAATTTCGAACTGCTTAGGATTAATTGATGCAGTTGGCGAGAACTGCTTTGCTCTCTCTCGTTCACTACCAACCTTAATATTTTCCAAATCGAATCGGAAACAATCGCCTACCAACAGCTGATAATCACCATCGGAACTCAGATCAAAACCACATCCAAGGATGGACTGCTTTGATACCATTTGTCATGAACCTAGGGTTCATAACGGGGCTGGATTGGCAATCGGAAGAATCGTAGAACTAAGAACAAAAAGTTTAGAGGGATATTTGGAAAGAAATGGGGGAAGGATGTAGAGAGAAATGAGGGAGAGAAGTAGAGAGAAAATGAGAGAGAATCAGATATTCAATTATCAATTTAAGCATATCCTCTCCTCTTACAATAGGGCCTTTATATAGGTTTCATCTAACAAAAATAACAGCATCCATGCGCTGTAATAACATTACAAAATATCTCCTAACAACTTGCTAAGTCTATTACTATAATGCCCTCCTATAGAATCTTGAGTTATGACAGTTGTGAGGGTTATTATAAATATCCTCTAGCTTATTAAAGTTTTGGTAAGCAATAAGAATTATTTTCCAGCTCTTTGTGCAAGAGATCGTGGGGTTCTCTCTAACAAGCTCTAAGTTTCACCATAGGTAGGAAGGGGAGAAAAACTAACAAGGCATCTCCTGCTTGCAAGGAAATTGCTACTGCCCTTATTAATTGCCATTGGGCTCAATCCCTTAACATCTTGAAATTTATCATGCTAGCATAAATTGTTTATATTCAAGGTAGCAAAAATACAACAAGCGGCAAGGCCACAAAATGGTGTAGACACACCAAAATGTAAGTTTTTGAATATGTAGGTCACACATGGTAAGGGCAAGGGCATGAACATGTATTTTTAACAAGCACAAAGGACATATTTATTCTATTCAAAGATAATGAAGGAAAGCAAGATAATATAAAAACCATGTAGATTAAAAGCCAGGGTGTTCGTGTAACTTTTTTAGTATGAGGGTGTTTATTATTTGAAAAGGAGTGTTAGTATATAGTTGTATATAATTGTATCAATGTGAGGGTGTTTAGGTAAATTCATGTAGGGTTGCAATCTACTTGAGCTGAGTCGAGATTCGTTGAACTCAAGCTCGACTCGCGAGCTAGTTTCTAGACTCGAGCTCGAGCACCTGCTGGCTCCAGTAGGTTCAAACTCACTAGAACTTGTTATTTTTCTTAAACCTAATTTGCTATTTTGTTTTATTATATATACATATATTACATTATGTTAAATGATTAAATTAATATAAAATAATTTTAAACATATTCAATTTAATTATATTATTATAATAATTTAAAGTTTGATAACTTTAAGTTAAATAATATATTTATAAAATTATAAATAAATGTATTAACGTAATTATAAACAAGGTTGTTCACGAGCTATTCGTGAACTTTTAATCGAACATTTTTACAAGCCTTTAATTGAGCCTATTAGTATTTATGTGCCTCTAGTCTTTCATATTTGCGAGCTTTAATAAGCCAAATTTTACTAAGCTCAAGGTTGTGATGCGGTCACCAATCAAGACCCGGCCCAAGGTCGACCCGACCAAACTAGAACAGTATCACCGGAATAGCAGCGCCAGAACAATATTTTAATACTTCTTAAATTTTAGAATTCTACTTGATTTAGGATTCTATTTCATGTTTGATTAGGCTTTTATTTTTATTAGGATTCTAGTTGACTTTTATTTAGGATTTATTTCTATTAAGATTTTAGTTGGATTTTGTTTATAAATATTAGATGAATTTGGATTAGCCAAATACTACAAATATGCCTAGGATCTAGAATTTATAATCAAGTTTTTCTCAATCAAATTTCAGCAACCTATTTAGGTTTTCTTAGCAAACTAGTCTTGTTTTGCGTCTTTTTAAAAGCCAAGGTTCGGCCGTTGAAGTTTGTTCTTTCAAAGGTTTATTTTAGTGTGTTTTCTTCACACTCGCGCTACACACTGCGTCAGGTGATATCAGAGCGGTTCATCAATCAATCAGATGGCCAATCTTGAAGGTAACGGTAGCAACCAGCCTTGTGACAGTGATCGGGGGTTGCCCGCGGTTTGGAGAGCAATCGAAGAGCAACGGGAAATAACTCGTACAATGGAGCAGCAATTGGAGCGAATCCTCAACCAATTGGACATTTTACAACGAGTTAAGGATAATCGGTACCAGACTAATGGCGTGAATCAAGTCAGCTATGTTAAACCGGGAAGACCAGCCATTAATCCTGTCATCATTAATCCTAGAAGACCAATGATGGATGATAACGACGATGAGAATGATCTTGGTCGTATGATACCCTAGTGGTAAAGGCGTTAGGATGAATGCGCAGCAACACAACCATTGGGGAAACGATGAGTATAAGCTAAAGAATGGCTTTTTGATGAGTTTGGAGCTTGATTTCGAAGATTATGTTGTCCCAGCAACCTCAACGTTTGCAAACTCAGGTCTGATTTATGCTGCTAACATGACAGAAACTCCAAGGTTATTGACTCATATTGGGGTATTTTCCAGTCCCGAGGGCTCAGGCATTGCTTCGCAACCCAAGGATAGTGGTGTTTCTTCTAATTGGCTTGTGACTGTAAAGGAGATGGAGGTCATGGTAGCAAATCCTTCTATAGTTTATTCAAGCTTTGGCATGGTTGAATCAAAGGCAATAGGAACATATTCACCTTTGCGATTGCAAAAGCAAGATGGTCACGTGGGTCTCTTTGTGGATAGGGGTGTTGGATCTCCTAAGCTAGTTAACTCAGCTGCTGCTATAGCTGATCAAGTGCTTAGACCAGAGGAGGATTCAAACATCAATATTTTAAGCGATGGAGAAACTACTGGTAGTCATGGAATAAGCCTTTATTCAAAACAGTTGCAAAAGAATGCTTCTCCAAGCAGAAAAATCTACGGATAAATTTGGAAACTGTTGAGAAGTCAAAATCAAGAAAGTTGATGAGAAGAGAATGACCTATGATAAGATCTACCAGATTAGAGAAGCGCTTAAGATGGAGTGTTCAACATCCTCAATCTAACAGTAATAATACAATGGAGGTAGAGGGCAACAAACATAGCAATGGCTGGACCCATGCCAACGCATATATGGCTAAGAAGGAGAGGAATGTCTTTTCTCATGTTTCCTTAGGAGAAAAGTTCGAGCAATTCAGGAAAATGTCAAGCAAAAGTTGCACAAATAAGAAATACAAGGCGACAACTGACAAGCATAGGAAGTACAAGATATTTGAGGTTGGAGATGAAGTCATGATATTCTTGAAAAATGAATGGATTCCAGTAGGAAAACAGAACAAGCTCAAGCCAAAGAAATATGGTCTTTACAAGATGCCAAAGAAATATGGTCTTTACAAGATTCCAAAGAATACCAATGATAATGCTTATGTTGTGGATTTGCCTAATCATATGGGTATTTCTAAACATTCAACGTGGCTAATCTCTCTTTGTACTTGCCGAACGTGGATTTGTCTTATTTGGATCAAAATTCGAGGTCAAATTTTTTCTCAAGTAGAGGTGAATGATGCGGTCACCAATCAAGACCCAGCCCAAGGCCGACTCGACCAAATCGGAATAGTACCATCGGAATAGCAGCGCCAGAACAATATTTTAATACTTCTTAAGTTTTAGAATTCAACTTGATTTAGGATTCTACTTCATTTCTACTTGATTTAGGATTCTACTTTATGTTTAATTAGGGTTTTATTTTTATTAGGATTCTAGTTGACTTTTATTTAGGATTTATTTCTATTAAGATTTTAGTTGAATTTTGTTTACAAATATTAGATGGATTTGGATTAGTCAAATACTATAAATATGCCTAGGATCTAGAATTTGTAATCAAGTTTTTCTCAATCAAATTTTAGCAATTTATTTGGGTTTTCTTAGCAAAACAGTCTTGTTTTGCGTCTTCTTGAAAGCCAAGCTTCGGCTGTTGAAGTTTGTTCTTTCAAAGATTTATTTTAGTGTGTTTTCTTCACACTCATGCTACACGTTGTGTCAGGTTGGCTCGTTTACAAATCAATATTCAAAGTTAGGCTTAAGTTGGTTCATTTATCTTAATGAAAGAACTCGAATGAGCTTTTGCTAAGTTGAACACCGAGCCGCTCACGAACGGCTCAACTCATTTGCGATCCTAAATTCATGTACTCATATGCATTCTTATATACTTAGGTAGTGTTTGTTAACTAAGATATAGACTAGAAAACGTGGGATATGGAAAACATTCCAGACAAAAATATTTTTCATTGTGTTTGTTAAATTTTGTGGAAAGAAGTCATATGACTTCTTATCTTGAACTTTCAGGATAAATTTATCCCTTCTCCCCCTTCGAATAAGTTATCTTGAACTTTACAGATAAATTATCTTGATAGATTCTTATCTTACTCATTTTAACAAACACTATCTTAGTAACACATAATCAGATTGACTAATACCTTTCTACAAACTGAAAGGTTGATTGTGGGCTAACAGAGAGTTTGGAAGATCGACTCCAAATGCAAAAAGTTGATTGAAGCCAAAGAAGCTTAGTTGTGAAGGAAAACAGTTGATTGAGCGTTTGAATGTTACCCGAGAGACTTGCTGTTTTTTGTTTGGGGAGGGGGGGGGGATCAGTTGTGGGTTGAAGTTGGGAAAAGAATGCACCTATATTGACTAACCAAGGAACAGTCAAACTATAGGTGTCAGTTGTCAACTACCATAAGGGAAAATGTATAGACCTGACAAGATACCAACAACAGACCCAAGTCCTTACATTCACCCTATTTGGGGATTTCCTTCTAGATACCAGAAATTGGCTGGAAAAATGCCTTTTTGAATTATGTGCTTTAGGTCGACCCACAGGCCATGACCAACCCCACCCACACAACACCCTGCAATTTTGACAATGAAGTTAAGATGGTGATATCAAGGTAAGGACAGGGTGCCATGAGTGCACCCCCCATGCTTGAGTAGATCACCTCCTTTTTAGTACACCTTTATCCAACTTGTGTTCTTAGAGTCATCCATGACAAGTCTTTTGAGAATGAGTTGTTCCCTCGATCTCTTTATCTGGGCTTGATTCAAGACCACATCTATGCTACGTTGGATCTCCCTACCAAAGCATATTACATGTCTTGTATTTGCAAAACCTTTTCCTAGCAAGGCTAATGCATGGCCTACTACTCCCTTTAAAGAACCCTCAGGAACTGTGGATATCAAGATCATCATCATCACAATCCTTAATCCCACCAGGTGTGATTGGCTACATGAATTTTAGCTCTTCAGTTATCTATTTTCATGTCCATATGGCTATATTTTCTGGAAGGCCATTATATCTCATGTCATTTCTTATGGTGTAGTTCTCTTTGGTCTCTATTTACCTCTTTTGCTATCAGATTCTTCGATTCCGTCTACTTGACTCACAAGTGCATTTATGGTCTCCTTTTCACATGTCTAAATTATTTTATTCACTTCTCGCACTTTTATCCTCAATAGGCACTACTCCAACTTTATTATGGATAATCTTGTTTTTATTTCTGTTTTTTCTTGTATGGCTGCACCCTGAGAGACTTCTAGATGATAGGCTAAAATTCAGGGAAATTGGTTTTCCCTGTCTTGAGGGACTTGCACCTTGACCAATCAATGAGATATGCCATCTGAAGGCGATACAGAGCTTTAAACAAGATCTGTACCCTTAAGTGGATCACTCACCTACCACCAGCTGTATTTAGATAAGTAAAACTATCTTGAGAGAACCTTCCACTGGTACATTCCCAAAAAGAATTCAACTCTCTTTTAGCTGAGTCAAATGGGGAGCAACCTGTCCATGATAAGCTCAAAACAGGATTCCTTCTCTTTTCCTCACTATGGCCAAGAGCTCTCCACTGCTTCTCTCCTCTTTAAATCAATTGAACTGTCTCCCTTCCCAATTTTTGGCAATTTGATGACTGATTGTTAACTATCATTGCACCCCGAGGACTTTGCTAGCCTCCTCTTACTACCATTTGGCCATATTTATTTATTTTGGTTGAGCCTTCATAATTACTTTGCCCTATCCAATTTCTGCTTGCTGCATCCTCCCACTGCCTCTGTAGGGTTCAACCTAAGGGGTTCATCTGAACACTGTTAGTCGAACTCCCCTTGTGACCATCTTCATGTGCTTCTGATTCCATACTCTCAACCCTTGCTACATTTGAGCTGGTCTATGTCAGCTTTTCAAGAATCAAGATAGTGCAACAGCTTTTTCAGTTTTTACCTACTCAGATGGTAACCATCTATGTTATGTCTTTTCAACTTGATTGTCTGGGGATTTGTATGTTCTCACTTACGTAATTGGAAACTAGATGTAGATGAAGTATTGCAACTTGTTTACTTATCAAAAACAAAAAGAAAAGAACAAAGTCTTTGTCATTTGTTACCAACACATCTAGCCAATTGAACTAACTTTTCCAGGTCTCTGCATTCTCGTTTATTTGAATATCAAGAGGCAGTTGCCTCTTGTGAAGTCTAGCTGTCCCTTGCATAATACCTTTATTATTGTGAAGTCTCCTATAAATGCTTGAAACTTTTGGGGTGATGCTAGTAAAACACATATCATTAACTTATTTAATTTCCTGCATTGTCAGCCTTGACTGGTTGGGAATATTAAAAGGGCACCCTAGTGCACAAAGCTTCATGCTTTACGAGGATCAGGAGAGAGTCATTTTTGTACATAGCTTTACTCTTGCTTTACATAAAGGTTATTTCCACAACTTAAACATGTTTCCTATGACCTTCCAGTCACAAATGAGCAATCTTAATGTTGCTATCAAGGCTTGCCTCCATTGGGAATATATGATTAATTGAAATTTGAGTTGACTTGTATGATTCTTGGGCCCATCACTGCTTTTAAAACAAACATGCTAGCTGTAAATTTTCTGCACTCTTTTTTATTTTTTTTATCCTTTTTGTGTGCTTGCTGCTAGCCGCAAAGATATTTATTTCATAAATTATAGTATCTTCATCACTATTATTGCCTCCCTTTTGAACCAATGTTTCTTTTAGCTAAATGTTGCTTTTCCCTTCTATGTAACTACTGTCAAATTTATTCACAGTGATCATGTGAACATTGGAATGGTGTTTGCAAGTAGCTTTCAAATAATATTGGTTGTGTGCAAATCTTTCAACATGCAATATACATTCACATCTGATACGTGTTGCAAATTTGCAGCCGCTATTTGATTGCACATGCACATGTGGGGCTTTGTTATGTGCATGTCTCTGATTTTCTTTCATGACCACTGTGAATTCTTTTGGCAGCTCCATAAGCAATAAAGATGGTGCAGACGATGATTACTGATTTGCAGGATGATCTGCTGAAAATAATTATGCTTTTCTTGGCAGACTCCTCTGAAGGTGCTCTCTATCTGGCAAGGGCAACAATTGCGTAAGACTTCTTTCAGAAGAATTTTCATAACTTAATTAGCACATTGCTATGGAAAAAAATATAGCACATTGCAACTCCAAACTAGAGCTCACTTACCCGTGTGACAATTTTTGCTTATTATGCATGCGTACTGATGTGCATATGGAGTTGGTTACTAATGGGGGAAATGAGCTTATATCTGTTTTGAGTTGAGTACATCCACATGTACTATGTTCTCTTTTCTATGCATGTCAGAGAGGCGCTGTTTGACTAACTGCTGCTGCTATTTTCTTGTCTGGCCAAATGTTGGTCCGAGGTTGGCATGATTCCTTTGTTTCTAGGCTTTTGTTAAGTAGGTTCTTAAGCCTAGTGTTTATCTGCTTCTTAGTCACCTGCCTTCAGACAAGTTTCTACTCTTCAAAATGATGGTAGCATGAAACCTGTTTTCATTTTAATTATTCAGCTATATTTCCCAGTAAGGGCCTTTTTGTTACGATTACCTTTTCATTTCAGTTGCAAAGGTTTCTTGAAATTCAGAAACGATGAAGATATCCTAAGAGCTGTCAATTTTGATGGCATGGGCCTATTGCATCCCTATGAATTGTACTGCTGCATTAATGGCTTAATAGTGAAATGTGCCGAAGCTGGAAATATTGGTGCTCGGTACATGTTAGCGAAGGTAAGTATAGGGCCACTAACTCAATTTTCTAGAAAGTAGTGGGCATTGTTCTTTTGTTCACGTGATGTCTTTAATTGGTCAAATATTTTATTTTATATCTTTTGTTTTTGCTCGAGACATTCAAGATAAACAGGGACATGGTTTTTCTTGCTTTAAGCAGGTAATTATGGTAACAACTTCTCATATGTGGATCAGCTACAAGACAGCAAAAGCTATTAAACGCCATCCGTCCCTTTACTCTTCCATTTATCAAGCAAGTAGCGGCCAACCTCCTGAGAGTTCCTTCTTGGCTCATTTTGTGGCAAACCAAGGAAGTAGTAGCAATGGATCAGCTGTAAGATTAATTCACTCTGAACTTGTGAGGTTGTTCCTGTGCCGTTGCAGCCCCATAGACCTTTTTATTATGCATCCATATTTAGAGAACTACCTCAAGTTCTTTGTTCGATCTAGAGGGCTTCAGTATTTGAAATTCCTCGCCAAAATTAATGCGATGGCTGAAATTTTCCAGGATCTTCTATATAGGTCCAAGATGAGAGAAGTTTGGCCTTTATTTGAAAACACACGGCCCACTTCTCTGTCCTTTGACATGAGGAGGAGGCTATCTCAAAGCTTGTTTAAGCCTGGACGATTTACCTTCGAGAGTGCAGAAGTTAAGATGATTTCACTATCTGCCTCAAAAATTGAAGAGCTAGAGAGGGAATGTGGAGGGGTGACCACACAATTAGTTCCAGGCATGCAGAGATGTATCCACATCCCAGTTTTAAACATGGTAGAAAGCCTAAACTTGAATCCTGTGGAGCACTGCTTGAGCTATAGGGAACTGCTTGAAAAGGCTGATCCATCATCCTACCTGGACTTGGAAAAGGTGCGGACTGGGTTTGAAGGATTGGGCAACATATTTGAAATGCATCGGCGTAAAGCAATGTCAACCTTCAATCTCATCTTCCCCCAAGACCAAGAGGTCTCCATGCTAACAAACCCTATACCTTACATAAGCAGCAACGAATAAAGTTATTGTATATGCTGTTGGTAGTGAACCTATTCTAAGGGACTTGTGTCATAGATTGTAGCACCCCCCCCCCCCCTCTCTGGTGTGTAACTATGACCTACCTATTAAAGTTTTAATATATGTTTTGGGACTCTTTCCTGCTGTAGTATATCTTTTATCCTCCCTTGCATGTTATGCACTTGCAAGTATGCCGGGAAACGGAAACGACCCTCTGTAAAAGGTCATAAATATGTAGAATCACTATAGATGTATTAATGTGAAAGGAATCACAGGTTGCAGCATCTGCATCACTATAAATATATGAATCTGCAATGAAGTCTTCTCTTCCATTGCATGTCAAAGAACAGCAAAAAATACAAGGAAAAACAATAAACAACTTGCGGATATGAGCTACAATATTGAAACAGACCACACCATGTGTGGTTTAAGTAATCACTTGCACACGGAAGCCTCGAAATAGGGGAGTACTAGGAACTTAATGGACAAAGGAGCAATCAGCATTGGAGAGTTCATGTCAATAAGAGCTGGTTTCAGACTGGGAATGTCTCCAGTAAGAGTCAGCTGCAAGGGTTTTCCATTCAGCAACATGGTTCTGCTTCGAAGGTTCCCATTCTCCGCTGTTAGATGATACTCTTCTCGGAGCAATGGTCCATTGTCTGATGCTTTCCTTCCAACCCACGACACCGAATTCTTGAGGCCATGCACGAAAGAGTTGCTATGGTTACCGGTCACCTCTTCCACTCGGAGGTCGCTGTTTATACTGTTTTGAACACTGATGTGGAACTCAGTCTGGTTGCTTAAATTGATCACAAGTAAAGTTATGCCTGCCTGTCAGAAGAGGAATTGGTAGTAGCAGTCAGGAAAGGATATAAGAAAACAGAAGGCAATAAAAGAGGAATCAAGACATGTAGCATGAGGTCCTAATTCAGAAACTAAAGGGCTGTTACGACCACAGTATGGTGTACTCAGCATAATAATTCTAAAGACCAAGGAAACCAATGAAAAGGGTGCCCCTAATGCACTGAGCCTCCCTATTTTGTGGATGGTGGGGGATTCATTTCTATATGCAGACTTACTCTTCCTTTCGAGCAATGGGCATAGGTGCGTAAGTATGGCGAAGCGCTGCTATCAACAGCAAGTACTTCTTTTCCCATCAGCGAATGCCACAGAAGTGCACTGTAGAGAAGAACCAAACATCCATAGAAGCCAGGGTTTGATGTTAACTAAGTACTGTTGCAATTACAAATAAAGAAACTTCTGAATAGTAACAAATAATTCCATTGGCACAGTTTCAAATTAGTGTCATGCCTGTAGTAGTCGGGGTTGGGAACAAATGTTATAGCGTCAAGGAGACCATAATATCCACCAATCAAAGTCTGTCTGCAATACACTCTAGTTTCATATTTAGCTGCCATCCCAAGCTGATCGAGGTACCTAAAATTTCATATATGAATAAGAGTCATGATAAATTAACGTTCTTCCTAAGACGAGAAGGAATAAGAAGGTTAGAAAATAAATGCCGAAATTAGAGAAAAGAAGCAAGGTTACCAAAAACTGTTCACAAAGGTGTTGGATATGTTGCGCCCACCACTATTATATGCCCCCCCAGATTCTCCAACCCATGCAGCAGCCCAAGGACCATGGGTTTTAATGGTTTGTTTAAGTTCCCCAAATGTTTCTGCAGCCTTGTTCAAATGATAGGGATTCAAAATTCTACTAATGAGATTTTGGTCAACCCCTGAAACAAAATAAAACCACAAAGGTACAGGCTTGAGAACAGACAAATTCCCGCATTTTTTGTGATTCTTAGCAGGCTACATCCAATGTCATCTTTTTCCCCTAATATTTTCTTACCGATTTATCCAATAAAATAGTTAATAACTTTAATCAAAAGCATATAAATGAATATATCCATTATAGAAGATAAAGTGGGACATTACAAAAAGTTGAACCACTCGCCACCCACCTGCTCCCAGATTGTACATATGATGTGTCACAGCATTGATCACCTGTGACCCCGAAACCTGAAGGAGCTTATTGAACCATTGCTCATCATAGAATCCTCCTGGAGCCACAAGTTTGGGTTTCGGGTTGAAGTCCTTATACAACTCGTCGATTAGAGTATTAAATTTGATCAAGTCTCTTGCATACTGTTCAGCACCAACACTTGCACCAACACCATTGCCACTTAACTCATTGCCTGCAGCAATAAGGTCAAGGATAAGGATGCGGCAGATCACGCCGTAGTCAGTCAGTTGAGCAAAGGGATTTGCTAGCAATATTACCAAATTCCCATGAATCTATCCGGTAGCCTTTGGAAATAGTGTACTTTATGAAATCCTTCGCGTTACTGGAATTCCAGTCTCCTCCCCAGAGTCTCTTACTCATCTGGTGCCTCCCGTTCAGTGCATTCAAGCCAAATGTCACAATTACTCTGAGAAGAGAAAAAGAAATCACATCGGAATTAAGTAAATATTCATCCTTTGTGCCATTGGATTTAATGGATTACAAATTAGAGAGTCTCACATTTTTGTGGAACAAGAAAAATTTGAAGCCACAGTAACAATCAAAATAAAGAGGATTAAGTCAAAACAGTTAAAGAAACTTAAGCAGCTAGCATCAGTCTCAAATCATCGCCCATTCAGAAGCCAATTCCGAAAAAAGTGAAAGAAAGAAAGAAGAAATGTCCCTTTTAAAAAACGGCAATTTCATCTGGTAGAAATGCACTCTGCCGTGTTTCATAATACAACTAAGAAAAGCAAAGAAATTTATACGTAGCTACTGCATCAAACTGACTACAAAATTGAGCTTAGCAAATAACTTTTCATGCACAAGCCGCTCGAAATCTGAACAGAGCACAAATATAGATGCCATTTTCAGAAGAACAGACATTTCAAATTAAGTGACTACCTCAATGTATGAAATTTAATCATTTATTTGTAGAAACTCATTAAAGTACAAGTTGAATTGCGGAAACAAGAACAGAAAATCAGGAGAAAGAAACGGAGAATCTGAACCTTACCCTGTCTTATTGAAGAAGTGGTTCACTTCATCCCACCTATCCATATGCAAGCACCCCTTTGAAAACCCGAACAGCCCCTCTTCCATCTTGCTAAATGAATGGCAAGGGATTTCCATATTTCCTACATCATACAGTACTCTATCTTGCAGAGATCCTCCTACTCTTATTCTCAGGCGGTTGAAAGCTGTTTTACAACCAAATGACTCATTCTAATGCATAAGGCTAATAATTTAAATTCTTAACCATCAGAGAATAGCTACCACACTACCAAACATGGTAACACCACAAACCTTGAATAGCATTCACAAGAGTAGGATGAGATAAGTCCTGCAAGATTGCAGACATGGTAATTACTTTTTTTGATTGTTCTTATTCATGACATAAAATAAACAGTCCAAATTTTTGAATAATGATGACTGCAGCTGCAAAAAAAAAAAAAAAAAAACATTGAACCATTACCAAATTTATGATCGATGAAGAATGCCATGGGCATAGCCTATAGTTACACTTATCAGGAGGCCACCAATCGACTGTTACACAGACATAATTAGGATCTGTATTAGCAATAGCTTGAGTTCCGTTGACTACAATCACAACATCTTCAAATTTTTGAGCCGAAATAACAGATAGAGATGCCACAACGAGAAAAAAGAAGTGAAAAGCCATTGGTGGATCAACAACAGCAGCTACTCCACCAACTCACTCAACCCAACTGCATCCAACAAAAAACAGCCAACAAGATTCGATCAATTTAAGCTCCAGTGCTATTGCTACTTTTCTTATTATAAAAGGAAACTATTATAAGAACAAATTTTCTGCAAACGTATAGGTGTCATTCTCGGTTTGAAAATCAAATCCAATAATTAGGCCACACATCTAGTGTCATAAACAATTAAAAACTCAAATCATTAGGTCAAATAATTGTTTGGGGGGGGGGGTAGAGCTGTGCAGGTTTCAGATATATTTTGTTTTTTTTTTATTTTAAGAGATTCTTGCTAATTGGCCAAACAAACTACAGTAATTCAAAAAGGATGCAGAAACTAGAAATTAAAATCAGCTCCCATTTGTCGGACCTAAGAAATCCAAGTTGATAAATTCGATCAAAACACACATGACAACGGGTGGACGGATGAATAAATGCAAATATATAACCAAGAAAACCGTCTCCATAAGACTTCAACAGTAAAAGCAAAACTAGCCCAAATCATTGGTCATGGGATTTGCCAAAACCCCAGCTAAAAACGATAATTCATATACCAAACAATTTAAGGAACAGCCTTAGATAAAAATGTTGGTGGAAACAAGAAGAATCAGCGCATAGCATTACTGAAAGACCAAATCTAAAGGTAATTAATGCATAATCAAAGAAAATTGAAGGCACCATGTCCTCGAAATTCAAGAAACAGCCTCCAAGAACAAATCTTTGCATCTTAAACAACTACCTCCAAAATGGAAACCAGAAGAATCTGAGCCTTCAACTCGAAAAACCAAATCTGAATAAAATCAAGGCAAAATCCAAGAAGTTAGAGGCAACCCAGATGAGAACTGACCTCAACACCATCAGGGATTCAGCAGTAACGGCTTTAAAAGGGCTCAGTAGCTCACAAGAACAACGCCAAAATGTGAAGTGGGTATTATGCAGACTGCAAAGAAGAACACGAGGTTTTCCCGTACTTTCCTTGGCGTTTCAGATGAACCTGCGCCACTCATTCCACGAGAACTGGGCTGGGTGAAATGTGTTGCTGTCAGATTCACCAATTATCTGGCCAAAACTCCAGCTTTTTGAGCTAATTGTAGTTCATACACGCCTATCGTATGCACGGAGCTAAATGGTAAGTACATACATATCCATACAACTTAGGTGAGATTTTGACGGATGTCTGTGGAGTTTGCTGAGATTCCAAGCTGCCTAGGTGACTAAAGATTTATCTTAAACTGCAAGTTAATGCCTTCCCCAGCCCTCTCTGGAAATTCGGTGGCTTTGGTTCATGAAACAGCCATTGATATTTTTTGTACTTTTTTTTTTTGGATCAAAGTCCGAACATGATTAAGATGCTTCTACATTGATATTTTTTATAATTATAAATATTAAAATCACATTATCTTGTATGAAACTCCTATTTTTATAGCATATTTTTAATGATAAAACTATGGGTTAAACAATGACTTTTCACTCTAGTCTTTGTCGAGTGAATGGAGAATAAAAGAGTGAAAAGATAAGGGGGACTTAGACCCATTTTTTAATTGAATTCTTTCAATGAAATATGGCTGAAGCAAAGGAAAGATCACTACCATAGCTTAAAGAAATAGCAGACATTAAGATGCCATTTCTTTGTGGTCTTTATCTGCATTTGGAAAACTAACAAGCAGCCTTTCAACAGAGGCTATATATTATTACAGAGTAAGCACTAAATTTGACATTAATAATTTTGTGAATACCCTTTGCCCAAAAAAAGAATTTGCCTTAACTCTTCTCCTTTAATCAGACTTAGAGGCCTGGTTATGGATGTGAACTGGAAAAGGGGGTGGGTCTGGTTGTACAAAATAATTCACGTCTTTTTTGACAATGGGCGTGGAAAATCGAAGAGAGTTGTTGCTTCCACAGTTGACGTGTTCTCCTGCATGTGACGTTACAGTGTTAGCTTGTCCTCTGGACTTCCTTGGCTTGAGGCCATCTGACATTGTGGTAGTGCCCACATAATGCCATGTTTGGTGACTTTTATTAACTTTTCTTGTCGGCGACTAAGGTCTGTTTTCTACCCTCTGCAATTTCCGGGAAATTACTCAAGGGTAAAAGTGTGTTCCTTAATAATCAATTTATACAAAATTTAGATGATTTGATCATAATATATGATTTATGTTTATGAAGAGATAAATAGTTTTATTAAGAAATATTTGAAGCAATATTGATTGGATTTTGTAGACCCATAAATTCGAACACACATCTAATTAGGCTATCTTACTCTTGAAGAAAGTTATTTAATAGTTATATTATATACTTGTTTATTTTGACTTTTTACATATCCCTATTGGATTGCTTATCTTCTTAGGTTTAATCTCAACTCTCCTCTTAAGCTCAATTTTAGTCATCTCTTTGGATTTAGTCTTGACCTAACAGTTGTCTGTCATGGCATCATTGCAATCTGATTAGATATTCATGTGGCAGCTTCATATCTTATCATCACTAAGGACTGATCCTATCTACGTTAATGAGGGTCTCGTCGTAAAAAATAATAAGAGTGAAATTTAAAAGGGAATTAAATATAATATTTAAAATTTAATTATTTGTGAGTGCGGCTCACGTGTATTATTTTAATTTTTGCTAAATATCTAGTTCTTGATATTGGGCTGCATATGGAACCTTTTAATATTAAGATCTGATCCAATACGTCATACTCCCATTGACATGATTTCCCAATTAGATCCAGGGCCTTTTGTTTTGATTTGACGTAAAATATTTATATATATATATATTGTATACTTTTTTATTTTTGATATTTGATTTTTTATATTTTAAATTAAAAAAATAAAATATTTTACATGTAATAATATTAGATATGTGATTTAATCTACCTACCATACTATGTGATATTATCTCTACTTGACTTAACACATGACATCAAGAGAAAAATCTTATTAAAAAAAATATTTTAATATTCAGCTAAAACTCACTAGTGATAAAGTATTATAGTTTATTATCATTAAATGAGAACAATATTAATAAATATTCATTATTTTTCTCATGACACAATTTAAGTTATTGAGTCATGATAAATTAGAATTCTTATTAGTAAGTTGTGGGTTCGATTTCTTATTTTGTGTAGTGAAATAAAGTCTCTATTTGTAATTTATTTTTTTTGTCAAAATCAAAAATACGAGTAGCGGAGAATCGCATAAGGGTGATAATCTCAAATAAATATTTATTGTATCAAGTAATTTTATGGAACAAAATTTCACCTTTTTTTTTTCAAATAATTACGTTTTAACATAATCTTTAATGAAATGTTAAAAGAGCAAAGAGATGAGGAGTTGAGGATTACTTGAGAGATGGGGAGAATGATAAGTCTTTGGTTTGATATTGTCCGATAAAAGTGAGTGAAATGGTCTGGAATTTTAGCGATCAGGACACGATCGTCATTATTGACAAAGGTAGAGGAGGGATTCGTCAAGAGAAGTGGCGGCCCCGGTCGCCGACTTCCTCAGCCCCGCTATATTTCGCTTTTTCAACATTCTCACCGCACCTCCCGGCCCCTGACTGTGTCGTCTCGGAAGAAAGAAACCCTAGAAAACAATTCATCGAAACAATCAAGCTTCATTTCCATTCACATTTTGACTTCACCGATTCCCTGTGCTCGGACAATTCCGCCGGAACTCCCTTTCCCACACTTGTTCGTGTCAATGTCTGGTTGATCACTTTCCTCGGTTTATGAAATTTGAATTCAAGTGTTCCAGACCTCTTTCCCCTGACGCATTTCTTATTTCTGGTGATTTGACTGTCGAATGTGTATTTATAACCTAATCGGTACTTTATTTTTTTGTTTTTTTGGTATCTTCCACTCGTTGAATTGAAAGGAAGTCGTTGAAACTGTTGTTTGGGACTTGTATACGGACATGTAGTATATTTTGGGGTTTGTTTGTTTGGATCGAGGAGTTGGATTTTGATCCTCGTTTGCTGTAAATTAATGCTTTTTCTCTTAAGGGGGGAGAAGTCGGGGTGTATGATCGGGCTTTGATGGAGAACACTGGGGAAGCAGGGGATGATCAAGGCTCTGGTTGGTTGCAAGTTAAAAAGGTCTCCCTCTCCCCTTAATACCCTCTTTCACATATATCGTATTGAATTGTGGTCTTTTGGCAACTTTTCTCGGTCTTCTTCTTATTCTGTTTCTGTTGCAAAACTACACGGAAATTGAAACTGGAAATGAATGCTTACAAATGCACCATGAGCTACTCCAGCATCCGCCTCTGAAAGATTGTGGAAATGGGAGTTCTTGGTTCTAAGTAATAGGTGTTGATTTTGTTTGTATTAAATCCTGTTATATTCTATTTGAAATGATCATAATGTGGTTTATGCTTACTTGTTGTGTTAGTTTTGATCCATTCTATTTACTTCAACTTCTTTGCTTGGCTACATGGAGAGAGATTAGTATAAATTCCATTTGAAAAAATGCGACTTAAACTGCTAGACACTTCAAATGGGTATTTTGGGGTAAATATCTTATTTTTTGTTGATGATGAGGGAATTGGGATATCAAATTTTTGGGCATTTGTGAATGGACATTGTCTCTCGATATTGACGATGGCAACTATTCTTTGTGATTGTCATAGATTCCTTGTAATAGATAGTGTATGTTTAATACGACTTTGGAGGAACTAGAATTATGAGTAGAGAAACTCCTAACATTTGACTCTGAAATTGATTCCATATGACACAAAGGGTGTTTTTTTTATGGAGGACATGGATTGAACACATCAATTGAGGGCCTTGATTTTGGGGGAGATTTCCAAATGCTTGGCTGAGCTCAACCTAACAAGCCTTTGCCTCAATTACTTGGGTGACTCTTTTTTTGTCTAAATTATGTGCTTTATATATTATTGACTCATGGAAAATGAGCTGCAAGATGCTAAATAATGACTTTATGGAAAAGAGTCACATGCCGCTGTCAATGCATATCGGTGCATTGATTGGCAGTTATCTTGATTTCCATTGTTTTACTTTCTCATTTATCCCAAATGTTAATGTTAAGAACTTTAAGAACACTCTTTTAGTGTTTTTTGAATTTTTGTATTTTTTTTTTCTGAGAGCAGGAACATAGATTTTCTCTGTTTCACTTTCTAGTTGTTTTCCAATCACTTGGGAAGATGATCTCTGGACTTATAAGCTCATGTTTTTATATTTTTGGCTAATGATTTATTCTTAAAGTTTTTTGGCTTTAGATTTTCTCATGTTTTTTTGCTTTGCTTTTGTTGCATGGAGTCCATACTCCATACTCCATATTTGATTACTTAGGGCCCTTTTCATATTTGATAACTTAGTAAGGGCCCATGTCATAATGCTGTCAATTTTTGTTTATTTGTTTTTAGTTTTTATTTTCAATAAAAGTGTGTAAATTTAATTTTCTGTCAGGAAAATGAAAACTAATGTGTTGTTTGATACTATTGTCTTTCAAAATTCTAAAAACAAAAACAAAAGATCACTCTTGATAAAAAAATTATTTATTTTACATGGTGATTAAATGTATGTGATAGTTCTATAATTTATTTTATCAAAAATTCATTAATGTACTTTATCAAAAAATAATAATATGAGTTACCAATGTTGCAATGTTAATAATTTATACTAATTTGTTAATAAATAATATTGAATTTATAACCATTTTAATGAAATTTCTTATACTAATATCCATTATTAATATCAATAATACTATAAATGTTACTATTAATCTTATAATATTAGTAATATGATGAATAATATTTTGATAATTATATTTAATATTTGTGATATTTCTATTATTTTTATGTCTCGGACGCTTTAACATTATGATATTAGTAAATCACTATTATTGTATTACTAATATTAATATTAAATTATAATAATATTTTAATGAATATTATAAGATTATGAACAATATTGGTCTTTAATATTCCAATATCAATATGATTATAAAATTATAGAAAATATCTAAGATTTATTATTAATATCATTAATGACTACCATTAATAATACAGTATTGGCAATATCATGAATAACATATTTGTAGTATTAATTCTTTAAAATTGACAAATAATTACAAATTTCCAAATATATTAATATTATAATGTTTGTTGATAATATGATATTATCTTGTATACCAATATTCTAATAAGATCATCATAATACAATAAAAGATCAATATTAAAATATTACTGGCAATAATATACCATGGAAAGGTACATTTTTAAAAAATGATAGCAACCACAGTAATAATCGCAAGCCTTAATTCCACTAGGTGGGTTCGGCTGCATGAATTCTAGACCTGTAGTCAATAGTCATTTTAGAATTCATGATGTTTTCATCTAATGAATTTTTTCTTGTCAGCTACCTAACAGCCCTTCTCCTTTATCTGGGTTTAGAACCAGCTTTAAATAAGAGAAACACCTTCAATACTATAAGCGTTCAATTGCTCAATCTGCAAGCAGAGTTATTTGTTGAAAATGATAATGTTATTTTGAAAAGAAGTGGAAACACTCTTTCTTGTTTTCATTTTTTTGCCTAATTTTCATTTTTAGTTTTCACATTTTTGAGAATGTAAATAGTTGTCTTCTGTTCCTGTTCTCAAAATTTAGAAAATGAAAACAAAAAACATTGACAAAAGGATTTCAAACTGGCCTTAAAAGTGATGTTTTGCAAAAGAGTGCTGTTTTGTGTGTGTCTCTTAATTCCCTCTTTTTGGTACAGTGGATTACATGCTTCCCTTTTCCCTTTTGCATTATGCAACTTTACTCAATTTTTTTTTTTTTTTAAATGACCTGGGAAAGGACCATCTTTGAAACCTCAATAGCTTGCTGAAAAAAGCATCCTCTATCCTAATCTTATGCTTATGATTTAATTGTTTTTTCTGTTCATATTTCTCATACAGAAACATAGAAGTAGCTCAAAGTTCACTCTCCAAGGTTGGGTTGGGGGATTCTCTGGAAAACAGACCTCTAATGTTCTGCGCAGTCAGGCTTCATCAAATGTAAAAGGTGGGAATTCATATGGCAAGCTTCGTGGCCAGCATCCAAAAGCAGTGGGTGATTGTGCTGCAAATAGCCATGGCAACACTGCAAATACTTCTGTTTCAGTTGACGACAAAAGCATGCATTACCTCGATAAATGTGTAGTTTGTGAAGACAATGAATGCCCTAAGTCACTTCCGTTGAGGGCTCCCACAATTTGTAATAAAACCGGAGTTGTTGAAAAGCTTCATCAAAAGGATAAGCCTGATCTTTGTCAAAAAATCAAGTGGAGTGATTTGGATGATGGTGCTGTTGTGTTGCCTAAAACAGAGACTGTTGGTGTTGAAATTAGGTTTGGAGATATTGGAACTGATGCCTATGGGAAGACTGAGGATGTTTCAGAACCATGCATTTCTCATTCCACTGACCTCAAAGGGGACAAAATGGAGATAACATCTGTAAATGCTGATTGCGCTGTTTGTCAGTCATTCTCATTTGTTCCAGGGGATGAAGTGAACTATAAAGATGTGAATGAAGTTTCAGAGGATGTCAAGGTACCAGTTGAGAATGAAGTTGTAGAGGATGTCAAGGTAGAAGTTATAAATGATGAATTAGTCAACTCCAGTGGAGATGTTTCCAGTCAGAGGGAAACATGCAAACAAGTCCAAGCCATTAGTAATGAACATTTAGATGTTAGCACTCTGTTTGGTCCCACAGACAATGAACAGGTTGGGATGATGGTGGTTTCTTCTGCATCTATAAACATGTGTGAAGCAGGTGATTCAGAAATATCTGATGTACCTGTGGTAGATACGGTTTCAAGCACTGTGTCAATCCCCCAAAACATTGACTCGCTTACATCTGAAAAGACTGGAACTGGAAAGCCTGGAGAATCTATGGCAGCAACCTCCTTTGAAGATTATGCTGATCATCAGGCAAACAAAATCCTTGATGATTTAGCGAATGCCCAGATTTTTACGGATGTAGGTGACGCAGGTGAAAATAAAGAAAGATTTAGGCAGCGGCTTTGGTGCTTTCTTTTTGAGAATCTTAATAGGGCTATAGATGAACTTTATCTTCTCTGTGAACTAGAATGTGACTTGGAGCAGGTGAAAGAGGCTATTCTTGTACTTGAAGAAGCTGGATCTGATTTTAAAGAACTAAAATGTAGAGTGGAGGAATTTGAGAATGTAAAAAAGTGCAGTTCTCAATTAACTGATGGCCTACCTATGACCATTAAGTCTGATTACCGCAGGCCACATGCACTTTCATGGGAGGTGAGCATTTTCTTTTTTCTTTCCAAATTTAATGAATTATCTCTTGCTAAAAATAACATGAAAAGTTCACTGTCAGAAGCAGTGTTGAAATAAGTTATATGTATCGCAGGTGATTTGGCATGGTGCTCCTCCATAGAATACCTAGCTTTTTAGGAGACAAGAATTTGATGTCTTGATGCCATTTAATAGAGGTGTCCCCACACTTTGTGCTGCATCTGTATTCATTTTAGAAGGATAGCATCAGTGCTGTTACAGAATGCACATCACTGAACATGCTAAAATGAAATACTGTGGGTAAAAAATAAGAGTCAGTTGGAGTATATCCTCTTGGCTTATTTTGGACTCAAGTTGTTTCCGTAGGGTTTTTGTTGCTTAAGTTCAACAACAACAACAACATATCCAGCCGTTATCCCACTATGTGGGGTTGGCTACATGAATTTTAGACTTCTATGTGGGTTATATTCCAACAGATAGTTTGTCTAGAATTCATATTTGGATCCGACTAAATTTTACGCTGGCTGTCGGTTACCTAACGCAACCCTCCTTTATCCGAGCTTGGGACCGGCAGTGGATAATATCTCTTGGCGGAGTAATGATGAAATAAAGTTTGAACACCATCTTCATATGGAGAAGTTTCATGAGATGGTGGTGAATCAAGATAATTGATATAGTTGTTGCTTAAGTTCATTAGGAAAAAAACCTATGTTAACCGTTACTAAAAAGTGCAACTACTTATTCTTGTCTTGGTTTTATTTAATCATCATTACGACCTTTTATCCTGTTGGGGACATGAATTTAGCTTTCCAATCTTTGCTTATAATTCATGTTGAAAGATCCAACAATTTTCATGGTAGTTATTTTTTACCTAATGCACCTCTCTTCCTTTATTCGAGTTTGGTATTGGCTGTGGCAAGGATGAATACCTTTAATTTTATAATGCTGTCCATTCTAATCTGTTCATAACTTTAATATAATAATATTGCTATTATGAATATGGTATGAATAATATTAATTTTATAACAATAATAGTATAATATGAATATTGTAATGGCATAATAATATTCCTATAACAATAATATTGCATATATAACAATTGAAAACATGTTGTATATAACCATTTAGAACACTTTTTTTTTGTCAGATTTCAATATAACAAAATAGTTTTCATATTTAACAATTGAAATCATTTTTCAATTTTTTTTTTATTTAAAAAAGAGAGCTTGAGATGTGTCAGAATCTCATTACACCTCAGCAAAGGAGATCTGAGCTATATATAAGGAGGATCCCTCCATTTGTTAAGTTGGCTTTTCAGGTTGGAGTTTTACCTCTGACTTCTCACATGGTATCAAAGCCAACTCTTGGCTGGGGGACTACCCTTAGTCGTGGTCATAAACCAATACCTTGCCTGATCACCTGGGCGTGTATCAGTTATTGGAGAAGTTTTAGTGTTTGGGGGGGGAGGGAGAGGATGTGTGAGAATCCCACATCGCTTCAGTAAGGGAGACTTGGACTATATATAAGGAGGAGGATTCCTTCACCTGTTAAGGTGGCTTTTTAGGTTGGAGTTCTACCTTTGACTTCTCACAAGATGAAGTAGGAAATTGGAGATGGAAAATTAGAAAATATTTCCATAAGTAAACAGTCCCTATGGTCCTTAATTTTTTCTTGCAGTAGTTTCTTTTGTTTTCAAATTATAAATTAAACAGCAGCAATGTAAAGATTATCATTTGTTATCTTGGGAGCACTTGAATGCACTCAATTGGCCTTATAGAACACACACACTCGCACGTGGATGAACAATACAAAATAAAAAAACAGTAGGGCAGAATTGAAATGTGAAGAACAGAAAACAATACCCCTGGAACACAGATAATTTATCCTGATTCAGATCATCAAACAATTGATGATCCTACATCCAGCCTTAAACTAGAGAGCAATCTTCCTTTGAATCTTGAAGGAATCAGTACAACAACAGTCTCACACGAGTACAATATTACCGAGATTACAAAGACTATCTATCTCTAGCTTTCCTCTCAAACAACACTCGTTTTCACCCCTCCCAAGCGACTACCCCAGCCCTCTATTTATAAACAATAGGGGCAGACATTACAAGGTAGAACACAGACATTACCGTTAATAACCCTGTTAGTAACTAACTATCGCTTGAGGCTTTTAACTGGTCTTCACTGATCCTTTTGGCTTACTCAATGCAAATATATAACATCATTTTTTTTTATTTTTCAATTATGTTCTATGGTCACACTGAAATATTTACATAGAGAACCTATCATGAAGAGAACAATATGATGACATAGTGCATGGATCGAACGGCTTGGGTGTGGTTCTGTTGGGTTACACAAATCATCCATATGAGTTCACAGTTCGAGGGATAGTGGGTATTTGATTAAGGGAAAACTAATGGTTCACTGAGTTTTTTTTTTTTGGGAGCATTTGGTCCTGTATTTGTACAGAGGAAAATGGCAGGTTAATGCATGAGGATCCTGGCATCGTTTATCTATGATTTCTTATCTAGTAAGCTCTTCAAGAAGCATATATTGACTTTCTTTGGAATATACTTTATGTTGACTGTGGGCAATTTGTCATGATGCTTGTATTCTGAGCAGGTTCGCCGAATGACCACTTCACCTCACAGGGCTGAAATTCTGTCTTCATCGCTTGAGGCTTTTAGGAAAATCCAACAAGAAAGAGCTAACATGCATGCAGCTGCTGATGCTGAAAAGCTGGGCCTTAATTATCCTAGTTGCGATCATATAACCAATGATATTTCAGATAAATATGTTGGGAAAAGTTCTTTGACACCAGATGCTAAAGAAGCAGTGCTGAAGTTAAGGAAGCACAGTGGAGTTTCGGGCACCACTCGAGGAAGCTTGAGTGGAGAGAATAGGAGTTCTGACTCAGGTAGGTCCTGTAGAATAAATCCGACGCAAAATAGCCATCTTCTCTTACAGAACCGATCTGCTTCTAGTATCAATGCATCTCGACTACTTTTTAGGGAGAGCTCCACTGCTGCTGTCACTGGAAAGAGCAAAAGGGAACTGGTTGGATCCACTTCTGAAATGGAAAAGCTTCTTCCTAAGAAAGATAAAATGTTGACAGAACATATGGTTGAGAAAAACCCAAAATATGTGGATCACCTTAAGAAGCAAACTCCTCTTTTTGAAAGAGATAAGGAGAAGAGAAATGGACCGTCATGGAAATCCATGGATGCCTGGAAGGAGAAAAGGAACTGGGAGGACATACTTGCATCTCCAATGCGCGTCTCTTCCCGTCTTTCACATTCCCCGGGGATAAGCCGGAAAAGTGCTGAGCGTGCACGAATTTTGCATGACAAACTAATGACTCCTGAGAAGAAAAAGAAGACTGCTTTAGATTTAAAAAAAGAAGCAGAAGAAAAACATGCACGGGCAATGAGGATTAGAAGCGAGTTAGAGAATGAAAGAGTTCAAAAGTTTCAACGAAACTCGGAGAAACTTAACCGTGTTAATGAATGGCAAGCTGTTCGCAGCATGAAATTGCGGGAGGGAATGTATGCTCGCCATCAAAGAAGTGAATCTCGCCATGAAGCTTTTCTAGCCCAGGTTGTGAAAAGAGCTGGTGATGAAAGCATTAAGGTTAATGAGGTTCGTTTTATTACTTCGCTGAATGAAGAGAACAAAAAATTTATATTACGCCAGAAACTTCATGATTCAGAATTGAGGAGAGCTGAGAAACTTCAAGTGATGAAAAGTAAACAAAAGGAAGATATGGCGAGAGAAGAAGCTGTTTTGGAGCGCAAGAAGCTAATTGAAGCTGAGAAGTTGCAGCGTCTTGCTGAGACTCAGCGGAAAAAGGAAGAGGCTCAAGTAAGAAGGGAAGAAGAACGAAGGGCATCAAGTGCAGCTCGAGAGGCAAAGGCCATAGAACAGCTGCGCAGGAAGGAGGTTAGGGCTAAAGCCCAGCAGGAGGAAGCTGAACTTCTAGCTCAGAAATTAGCTGAAAGACTTAGTGAAAGTGAACAACGTCGCAAATTTTACTTAGAACAAATACGGGAGAAAGCTTCAATGGATTTCAGGGATCAATCTTCACCTTTGCAGCGGCGCTCTGTGAACAAGGAGGGTCTGGGGAGATCTACACTTCCCTGTAGTGGTGAAGAGCAACAGGCAAATGTCACCAGTTTAGGAGGTTCTACTCTTCAAAATGGCAATCTCACATTGCAACACTCCTTAAAGCGAAGGATTAAAAAAATACGCCAGAGGCTTATGGCTTTGAAATATGACTTTCCTGAGCCTCCTGTTGAAAATGCTGGCATTGGGTATAGAACAGCAGTGGGAACTGCAAGGGTCAAAATTGGAAGGTGGCTTCAGGAGCTTCAGAGACTTCGGCAAGCAAGGAAAGAAGGGGCTGATAGTATTGGATTAATCACTTCTGAGATGATTAAGGTAGCAGCTTTGAACATTCCTTTCGTAGTTTGGTTTCTGACTATTTCAAAAGAAAATTAGGACTGAAAAACGTGGTTCCACTAGATTATCAAATACAACTTCCATTTTGATGTGCATGCAGTAATTTTACTATCATTGTAGCTTTAATGAAGCTAAATCTTAGGATGGGTAAATATTGTTAATTATTTGTTTTCTTTTCTTTTGCTTTGGATGTGTGCGCACATAGTTACTAGGAATGTGGTATTTAGTGTGCTAATTTTGTGGTATGAAGATGATAGGCTTAATTGGTTCATTATTCTGTGTGGTGCTGTACATTTTATGGTTGTTATCGGGTTGAAATTAATTGGATTGATACTTCACTATTGTAGAAGCTGGTTTGTTTTGTTTTGTTCTGAATTCCTTTTTATGTTCTTGTACAAGTACAACTTGTGCATTGAAGAATCCTATGCAAACAAAGTCAGGTTTGAATATAATTCAAAATGCAATAGAATATAGTAAAAAGTGAAGTAGAAGAAATTTACTTCTCTAATTTTCTTTGAAAATTATTCGGACTTGAAGTTCCCCCCCCCCCCAGTTTTAAATTGTTTTAATTGATTTCATGCACTGTTTGGGATTCCCATTCTTGGGGACCAGAATCATGTTCCTCACCATCATAGGACACAAGAGAATCATGATCTGGAACGCATGATCCGGATCACAGGTCTGGGGGGTAGAAGGGAGCCCTGTAACTATGTGCCAGCAAGCTTTGATGAAGCTAAACCTTTGAATTGGCAGAAATTGTCAATTCTTTATTTGCTTTTCTTTTTCTTCTTCATATGCACTTTGATGAAGCTAAACTTTGGAATAGGTAGAGATTGCCAACTCTTTATTTGTTTTTCCTTTGTTTTGTTTGTATATTTGTGTTATGTGAAAACTGTTTGATTCTTTGAACTAATACCTTTTGAAATTGATTTGTGGATTAGTTTTTCGAGGGTAAAGACCCAGAAGTGCAGGCTTCTCGCCAAACTGGTCTACTTGATTTTATTGCTTCGGCCCTACCAGCTTCTCACACATCTAAACCTGAGGCCTGCCAGGTGACAATCTACCTTTTAAGACTCCTAAGGGTACTGCTATTGGTGCCCATGAATAGGAGTTATTTTCTTGCCCAAAATCTCTTGCCCCCGATTATCCCCATGCTGGCAGCAGCTCTTGAGAACTATATCAAGATTGCAGCATCATCAAATATCCCTGGTAGCTCCACCTCGCTACCAAGCAAAACCTCTGTTGAAAATTTGGAATCAATCTCTGAAGCACTTGATGGCTTTTTGTGGACTGTTGCATCAATTATTGGTCATGCAAGCTCTGATGAACAGCAAATCCAGATGCAGGATGGTTTACAAGAGCTTATACTTGCTTATCAAGTTATTCATCGGCTGCGAGATCTTTTTGCTCTTTATGACAGGCCACAGGTTGAAGGGTCACCATTCCCTTCATCCATTCTCTTGAGCATAAATCTGTTGGCAGTTTTGACATCCAGATCCAGAACAGGTTCTTCCATTGATTGGGAATCTTTTCCAATAGAAGTGGTACCGGAAAATATGACTTCAAAGCCTAAGATTGAAGAGGGTGCAGAGTTTGGATGTTCCTCAGTAATTAACTCAAATGGGGAAGATAGACCTCAACTATCTTCCCTAAATGGTGGCACAGCTGTACCTTTGCCAGATGTACCTGAAGATAGGCCATTAGATGAATCATGTATGGTAACAAGAAGCAATGGGTCAGTTGTGAATGCAAAAGATTCTGATAACCTGGAGGTTCTTAACACAAAGATGGATGCTACAGATATTCTGTTTAAGTCCCGGCATGTTTTGATAGACAATGTGGCAAACTCTTCTGTACTGCAGAAGGATGAGAAGAACTCTCTGAATGATGGTGCAGCACAAAAGAATGAAAATAAATTAAGCTTGAAGGCACCAGTAACATTTCTACTTTCTGCCATATCTGAAACAGGCTTAGTTTGTCTTCCTTCTTTGTTGACAGCTGTGCTATTGCAGGCAAACAACAGATTGTCCTCTGATCAAGTAAGTGCTGTCAGTTACAAATATATCAGATCAGGACTATTAGGTTAATGTTTCCAATTTTAATGCACAATTCATGACAACTTCAGCATTTGTTTTATGTGAAATCCCCCAGACTAAACTTCCTTCAATACTGCATCTCTATAGACTCTAGTCTTGTTTCTCAAATTATCATCTCAACTATCTTCTGAAATTTTTTGTGACATGTAATCATGGGGGATGGAGTCACCTTAGTTATGATGCTGTATCAATTGTATCTACTGTAAACTGTGAAGTTCTCTTTGATATTGCCTTACCTGTAAGATCGCATTTTTAAAAGCATGTGTCTGTTTCCTTCGATTTTACATGATCAGATGTTTTGGTGGTGCGGAGGAAGATAAATTATCACACTTTTGTGTTGTTCTAATTAGTTGTCAGTATATTGTTCAAACTAGAGCTATATGCTAGGAAAACCTCCCCAACAGTGATATTTTCATGGTACAGCAGTTCATCGTCATTCCAATTAGTGATATGAATCATGGCCCGGTCCTTTAGTTAGTCTTTCCTCGCAGGTTCATATCTTCTTTCAGCCAAAATAACGTGGTGCTTAATGAAACTGATTTAGAGATGATTTGGCAATTATGTTTCAAAATACTCCGTTTCTTTCTTTCCCTCCCTTCCTCTCCTCTCCTTCTTTCTCTCTCTCTCTCTCTGTGGTTCTTGCAGAAAGTTGGTCTTCTTTTGTTCAATCTCAATTATTCGCAAGTTTTATAAATTGGGAATGAACTTTGATGAATGGGGAACCTCATAGAATAGTGATAAGAACCAAGATCTGAGTGCTCAAGGTTGGCAGGAGAGACCAGAATGGTCCAGGTGGTGGGTAAGAGGGAATCCTTGATCTTTTAAGGTCGTTAAAAGGAGGAATTTGAGATCCTTTAGGAGGGAGGGTGTAAGGCCCCTTTGTAGGTTGCTGGCTCTTGCAGATGAGCTTGGTTGTTACAAGACAAAAATGACTCACAAACAGGTGATGCCCCTTCTTTGTTAACAAATTTGATGGAAAGCAAGCTCCCACTAACCTGCAACCTGTGGAGCTACCTTTCCCTAATTTGGCCTGGTGATGCATCAGTGAGTTAGTGGAGGAGGTGAATGCTATCTCCAAAGGTGTTACGAGACAAAATTGACTCACAAACAGGTGATGCCTTTCTTTGTTGACAAATTGGACTGAAAGTAGTCTCCTGCTAACCTGCAACCTGTGGGGCTGCCTTTCTATAATTCGGTCTCGTGATACATTAATGAGTTAATGGAGGGAGATGAGTGCTCTCACCAATGGTGTTATGAGACAAAAGTGATCCACAAACAGGTGATGCACTGTCTATTGTTGACAAATTGGACAGAAAGTTGCTTACACTAACCTGCTACCAACAGAGCTGCCTTTCCCCAATTTGATCTGGTGATTCCTCCATGAGTTAATGAAGGCAGGTGAATGCTCTCTCCAAAGGTGCCACTTTCCTGAGAAGTGTATTTGTTCTTCTTCTCTTCTCCCCTTCATGGGCCCCATTTGTGGTGGACCAAGCTCCTTGGGAAAACTCTTAATTCATGTCTCCATTCCACAAGTCTTTGAGGGTCTTGAGGTTAGATCTCTAGCTTTCAGGCTTAGAGTTCAAGGTAGTGTGTTCTGCTGAAGGGGTGATTTGGATGGGGGTCAAGCGCCTTGGCAGAACTCTAAATTTATGTCTCCATTCCACAAGTATCTTGATTTTGATCCCTAGCTTCCAGGCTTAAAGGACAAGGTATTGTGTTCTGCTGAAGGGGTGGTTGTCAGGATGAATCTTCTGGCTGAGGCACAGTTGATGTGTGGTCAAAATCTTTTTTGAGGCAAACCTTAACTAACCTAAGGGTGAGAGATGGTTGCTTCGAAGAACAGGCTCAAGGAGGACAGTGAACCACTTGTAGCCAACTGATGCGATTGGCTTCATAAAATTCCCTTAGCTCTAGTGATCTGGTGTTGCCATGTGGTGGGTAAAGGTGCTATGTCATGGAAGGTTGTTATGCTGTGTGGGCCTTTTGGCCTCACCAGATGCACCCACAATTGTCATCAATTAGTAATCAAAATCTATCTATTATCATGTTGCATGCTTTAGAATAGTTGCATCTTGTGTTAGCATGCTTCATGGATTGTATTTAGTAACTGCTATTATTTTTTGAGTTTTAAAAGTATCATGATTACAATCTTTGAGAAGTAGATTTTTTTTTTTTTGTTATTCTTTTTTGGTAGTGTTGTGATCATCAAAACTAATAATTCTGACAAGAAAGCATGTAAAGCTGTATACACGACATTAATGTTATGGAAAAAGTATGCATATCACACAGTTCAAACAAAAATCAGTAATTAAATGTTTTAAAATCGAGCACATTTATATTTCAGAATCACAAAAAAAGGCGTTTGAGAAGTGTCTGGTGTTGGTTTTTCTATTGTCTTCACATGGACAACCCACTTTCTAGAAGTGTTTGTACTTCTTAAAGAATGATTATTCCCATTGTTATTGTAACATACTGTTATCTTTTTTTCTGGTTAAAATTATTGCCAAAGGCACCAACTGGTGATACCATGCATGTGTAACGTAAACTTCAATGCAATAAGCTCAAGTCCTAAATTTCCCCTGTATTCAAAGAACACGTTCAGAACACACACACACACACACTGTCTATCAGACTATTTCCTTGTGAAATCTGTGTTCTCCTTTTCTCATTATTTTTTAGTTGTTTATATCACATTCATGTACTTACAAGGGTTCATGATTATTACTATCATGCGAATAGGCATCAGAACTACGAAAAACCCCTCACATTGGGCATGTAATAATTAGGAATCCATTGGATTATGTTTCAGGCCTCGCATGTTCTTCCATCTAATTTTGAAGAAGTTGCAACTGGGGTTCTGAAGGTTTTGAATAATTTGGCTCTAATAGACATTACTTTCACACAGAGGATGCTAGTAAGTCATTCTTTTTTGTAATTATTTTAATTTTTCATTTATATCATAAGATAACTCTAGCTCCCTGAACTTGGCTTCTATTTTGATGTTATGGATTTCAAATTTTTTGGATACATGCTGTGTGATTTCATAAATGGATTTATCTACTCAATTTTCCTTTTTTCTTCTTTCACAGGCCAGGCCAGACCTGAAAATGGAATTCTTCCACTTGATGAGTTTTCTGCTTTCCCATTGCACAAACAAGTGGAGAGTAGCTACTGATCAGGTGATTCTGCATGCTATTTCATTTTATGGGTTGATATATACCATGCACTCACTTTTGTAGATGTGAAGACCTTGGAAAATATATGTATATATGTACTTATGTTCCTGCTGCACATGCTTCAGTAGTAAAACACTAGATGATGATTCAACCATTGTCTATGAGAATTATAACAGAAAAATTAATTTTTGTCAACTGTCTGCATTCTTGTGATATTTTCTGATCTTGGCTTTGAAGTTATAATGGAAGCTCAAATATTTTATTAGAGAAGAGTTTTGGAGAAATCCTATCTGCTTTACAATATAACATGGCAAGAAGTAATTATTAAAGTCAAGAGATTAACAAGAGACACAGTAAATGGGGATGCATCCAATCACACAATGGATTTCTATTCAAGCAGGCAGGGACATAGATATAAACCACAAAACAAGCCGTTTAGGCTATTTGTTTATAAATTGTGTATATGACTAGTTTCTGGGGTAAGGTTGCTCCCTTGAGATCTAGGCTATATTTCTTTCTATGCTTGGGTTGGTCCACTCCTTATGGCTTTCATTGGTTTGCGACCTTTCCTGTTGGCTATGTACTTGTCAAATGCTAGTCAGACTAGGTTTTCAATTTCTTTTCCTAGCTATGAACTAATCTAATCATACAAAAACAATGATTGGGTTTCTGGCTCAGAACAGGTTGCATCAAACTCTATGAAAGCTAAGGGTGGGTTTCTGGCTCACAACTAGTCACATCATTACTTTGGATAGAACCTGGTCGTACACTGGGATAATGTTGCTGATAGCAGACGACAGTTTTCCCACACTAGCTACTCACATGAGGGGAAATATGTTGAATCACTACTTGCTTCTTCCGTTTACTTGCAAAACATCTCATGAACTTTGATGGCTTGTATGGCTCCTGGAATTAATTTTGCATCCTTTTGGGTTCTTACAAATATAAGTCATGACAACCCCCTGTATGCGTAACAAGGATTTTGGACAGGCTGTCTTAAAGCTGTGATTTTCGATTTGTTTCTAATCCACTGCAACAAGGCCATGTATTCATATGATGGAAATTTGAGACATGAGCTTTCACAGCAGTGCTTTGAGGTGTAAGTTTGCCATTCCTGAAAATTGTGGATTATATATATCAGATATTGGCAATGTTGACCTAGTTTTACTTTTATGGCATTTGCAATATTTGGCCAATATTTGTCTCCTGTGTGAAACTGTTGCTCTTAATTTTATGGAGGTTTGGGTAGGTATCCTTGAGCTGTATGCATAATTCATGGATCCTGCACAGTGGATAGAGATGGATAGTATGCTAAAATTCATATAGCCGAGCCACCTAGTGGGATTAAGCTTGGTGTGGTAGTTGCACTAATTCATGGCAGTAACATTAATTATATGAAAACTACCCTTGTCTGATACTGCTTGTTTACAATTTCCACGTGTTACAGGCGGGCTTGCTTATGCTGGAATCTTTACTACTACTTGGCTATTTTGCTTTGTTCCATCCTGAAAATCAAGCTGTACTTAGATGGGGAAAGAGCCCTACCATTCTTCATAAGGTATAGTGGAATCTTCACAAAACTTGTATTGTATACTAATTTGCTTCAATATTCTAAATGTTGAAGTGGAAGTACAGGTATGCGATCTACCTTTTGTGTTCTTCAGCGACCCTGAGTTGATGCCAGTCTTAGCTGCTACACTAGTTGCTACCTGCTTTGGTTGTGAGCAGAACAAGGATGTAGTTCAGCAAGAACTTAGTACTGATATGCTTCTCTCCTTGATAAGATCTTGCCGAAATGGTTTGCCTGCAGTTCAACCCAGTTCTACCTCAGCCAATCATCTGACAGAATGCGCTAGTGAATCTAATCAGCTGGGCCCTGAATCTCGTAGACTTCAAGTTCAAGGTGAGATGATCCTTAGATCTGGCCGTTACAATCTAAGAAGCACCCGAATTCCTTCTGGAAGGGGTGGTTCTTCTGCAAACAGCATCAGATCCAGCAAGACGCGAAACCAGAAAGAAAGCAAAGCACTGAAACTTGGAGGCGAAGAAACGTCTCTGAAACAAAATCAGTCAGCTTCAGAAACCTCCTCTACTTCGATGCTACATTCCAGATTTTCTGGAAGCTTCATTGATAGAGCAGAACAGTTTTTTGCGGCAGAAAACACCAGTTTTAGCAACGAGGTATGAGTTTATGTGATACTTGTACACGCTGGAAGTGTGATTCTGGTCTCCATTATTTAACCAGTGGACCGTGCCGGCCATAATTATAGGAAATCTTGTGGGCTTCTCATATGATCAACTGTAACATGTTATACGAGATGCCTGCATAAATCATAGGGGTGAGATCTGGTTCACATTTTGGAAGTTAATGGTCAAATCGTAAATCTTGTTTTCATCCGGAAGGTATGTTTTCTAAATTAAGATCCATTACTCTTCCAGCTTCATAAATAAATGTGATTATTCATTTGTGAGAATCGTTTGAAGCGGAAGTAACCTAAGTTGCAAAATATTAGGTTTTTAAGAGGGTATCTAAAAACTTGGAAATATGGATGAGAATAGCCATGTAAGGAAGGGAAGGCATGCGAGTAAGGCAGGCATTGCTTTCCCAGAAAAAGGCACCAATCTTTGCAGTATTCATGACCCTTAACGACGGGTACAAACTGCTAAATTTAGGGGTCCCTATTTGAATGAATACCGCCGCCCATTTTGTATCCGTACTATTGATCTGACTGACTTGGAAAGATGATGGGTAAGTTTCATGTGGTGGTATCTCTCTGGAGTGATCACTTGTGTGTTTTCAAAAAATAAATAAATAATTGATCAAAAAGACTTCTTGTGTCAAAACGGGTTTTGACAGGAACCCAAATGGCTGGGTGAGAGAGGAGATCATGGCATTTAGAAGGCGGGGGGCGAATTATTGAAATTTTATAAATTTTAAGAGAAAAATGATTATCTTCATTTTGGTTGGTTAATGGAGTGATTTTGCCACCAAATTGAATTGGAAGTTTAGAAAATGATTTAACTGTATTAGCCAAAATAATCAACATTAAAAAGTTTAGTAAGAAATTAGGACCTTTTTGTTGTGCAATAATTATTGTGAGACATTAGTTTAGGTTTATGATGGTGAAAATGTGGTTAACAATTTTAAACTTATTAGTACTTCTACAAAAATAAATTATATATTGTGGTTAGCTAAGTTGCACGGAAATGAGAAATGTTTTTGATGAAAAATGAAAATAAGGAAATGGTTTTTTTAAAAAAAAATAAAAAATAAAAACGTAGTGTAAATTTTAAAAATATAGGAATTTTTTTTATAAATATAACTTTTAATATAAAAAATTAAAAAAAATAATTCAAATATAATACAAACATAAACAATGCACATTTACCAATCTTATGTGTTCATAAGATGAAAATTTATCCATTTTATCAATTTTATTTTCAACCCAAATATATATACCAATCTTGTGGGTTCATTTTTTGTCAAAAGATGAAACTAAATTCACATTTTATCAAAAATGAAAATTCACATTTTCATAAAGTATAAAAAATTTGCTAGATTTTATACTAATCGAGCCACTTAATCCCTCCCGTCTCTGTTCACCAACTGGTGGGAAAAAAATCTAATAAATATTTTTGGATTTGGGACAAACATAAACACAAACATAACTCACATCTCATAGATATCAAGTCTCTAAAATTACAGAAACACAAACACAAAGAAAGAATGTACACACAAAAAAGAATACAAAGTACTAATCAAATAAACAGATAGATAAAGAGAGAGAAAAGTTACTTAGAAGAAATGATCGGTGGCGATTGACAAACGAAACAACTAGCTGCAAACTAGCGGTGAGGCTTCGGGATTTGATGATCGAGAGAGGGACGATCTTCAGTGAAAGAACGATGACTTGAACTGGAAGCGAGAGAATGACATAACAGTAAGTGGTTGACTAAGATAATGGACTTAAGATTCAGAAACTAAGGGAAAGAAGAAGAAAAATAAGAAAGAAGACTGAAAAAAGAGAGAAAAATAGGGCTTCAACCATCGAGATGTGTGCGTGAGTGATCGCCTGAGTGATTGTCATCGAAAACTCATTTTTGGCCATTTTATGTAAATTGCAAAATAATCTTGAAACATTTCACAATTTATAAAAATAGCCTACAAAACGTTTTAAATCTTTTTCTCTGTTTCTAAAATGAGAAACTCCGAAATGGCATCTTCGAGAAAATTTCCGTGCTTCAGTGGTGGCTAGTTTAGTTTTTTGATCTTTGGATAAAAATATATTTTTTTGTGTTGACTTTATGTTTATGGTTTGTAAGCTATTTCACGGGAGATTAATTAGTGCAAACATAAAAGTCAATAGGTTTGAGTTCTCATATTAAGATAAACAAAGAGGTTAAGCTCATAAGCAAAACAACGTGCTGATTCTTTTAAGTCCATTGGGCTCGGACGATACCCAATAAGATTGGGTTGGGAAGGAAGCCCAATAAGAGTTTGGCCTATCATTGAAATGTAGTTCAATTTTTTTATATAGTTATAAAATTATTCATCTAGAAATCCCCTTTTGTTGTGGGAGGATTCTAATTTTTGAGTTATGGTAATTAAGAGTGAGTCTTTGGTAAGATATTATTTCTTAAATAAAATTGTATGATTATGTTACATCAAATAAATTGATGGATAAAGATTAATAATTGTGCTTCTATTGATGATGTCAACTCTAAGTTTTGAAAACTTCAAACACTTGATCTTCCACTATTCTTTTATAAAATAACTTATTGACTTGGCAATAGAAGTTTAGCAAAATATAATTGATCTCATGAATAATATTTGTATTCAGTATTATCTAATTTTATGAATTTTAAATAAAATTGCTAGTTACATTTTTTCTAATGTAATAAGACAAGTTAGACAAAATCAAGTATAAGAGATGGTATATCTTAACTAACTAATTTTAACTTTACCCATTTATCGAGATAAAAAAAAAATAATTGAGCATGTTATGTTAGAAAAGATTTAAGCACGTTTGATGTATGAATTCACTCACATACCTCACGAATAAAATTATCACGTCATTTAAAAATTTTTAGTTTAATTAACTTTTATTTTTATTTTTATATTTCACTAAATCTATAAAATTATTTATTAAGGGGACAAAATTCTAGACATGCAATACATAGACGTCATGAAAGAGACACCTATCAACATAAAACCTACTTATTTCTAGCCGTTACTCAATTATTTTCGTTATATGAACAAAAAGGACGCGTAGAGTAACCGCTTCCGCTCCAGGCCACACAGGCGCCTTCACTCCAACAAACACTCCTCTTTTCATTCGTTCAATCCGATCCTTCACCTTCACGTACGTTCTTGTTCTCACGCTTATCTTCAACACTCAGAATCCGCACCTCTTCTCTCTCAATCTGGAGTCTAGATTATCGACCAGAATCATTCTTCAGATCTGAATCTTTTTAGGGCACGCACAGAGGAAAGGGAAGATGTGCTGTGGCAGCAGGATGTGCATGCTGTGCACCTGCTTGATCCTGGTGGTGATCCTGATCGGTCTCTTGTTCGGATTTGGGGTTTTCAGCGATGGATTTCACAAGCTGAAGGACACGCTGCACGTTGACAGTGGCGGCGCCACCGTCAGTTCTTCCTCCGGAAGGCCATTCTTAGGTTTCTCTGATCCTCCTCATTAGTAGGGTTTTTGTTTTTTTTTTGGGGGTTCGATTCTTGTTCGTAACTGTTGCAGATGCTACCTTCTTGTAGATAGATAGGGTTATGACTCTTTCGATTATTTCCCTCTTCCTTCTTGATCTTCTTCTTGTTATTCGTAAAGTAGAAAGCGATTTGGATTGGAATTTCATTGGATTTGGTTCTGAATTTTATGGGTCTTAATCTCTGTGACCGTGAGTGATTTATCCTTATCTTAACTTTTGCATTATGCGTTTGACAGTTGTGTACTGGATGGACTGATTTGTTTTTCTGCCCCGTCGGGTTTGTCCGCGTCGCCGATGCGGGTATGCACGGGAGGAGGAGGAGTTGGTCTACGCTCCTCTTATCTTGTTCGTGTCGGCAAAAGTTATTTTAATCTGCTCTGCAACGTAATATTCTCTTCATCGATGCCTTATTCCATTCCTCTGTTCTAAATGTGATGAGGCTTACAGCAAACAAGTCTTATTTGTTAACCTACCAGCTTAAAATGCGCGAAATATATTATTGGTAACTTTTATAGACATAAAAAAGATGATTCTTATGTATGCTTGGTTGACTCTCAACACTAATACCAAAATTTAATCCGTGACATGTTCCTAACCCATTCCCCTTTTTGTTGTCTGGATTTAGGACCCATTTTATAATAATGGGTGGGTTAGTGGGTGAATTTCAACTAACATTATTGGCTATAAAGTAAATTAGTTAGTGGGTGAATTTCAACTAACATTACTGGCTATAAAGTAAATTAGTTAGTTGGTGAATTTCAACTAACATTACCGGCTATAAAGTAAATCACATTTGACTAGGGTGTTGTGAAGAACAACTTTGCGTGGCCCAAACCCTCGAATTGAGTTAGTGGGTGCATTTCAACTTCACGTGGCATGACCTCTTTTCTTCTCCTTTTTTACGTCTCATTCTTGGCAGCAGCTTAGCTTCTGGAAATGGGAGCAGGTTACCCAGCTTGTGATAATATATTCAATATGATTCATTTGTTGTTATATATTTAGATTACAGCTATTGGTAGAGACAAATTTTAACCTAATTCATAAATTTGCATATCCTTGCCAACTCTATATCACACTTTTATTAAATATTTCGCCCCAACTTGAAATGTTAAGAGATTGACATCACAATTCATTCCATCCATCATGCATTGAGTTGAACCACTCCATCAGACGACGTCTTAGTATTATTCTTCTGTATTATATACTTTATTTTTGATAATTTGGGTCTTCACGTGTTGTTCTTTTAAACAATGCACTGTTAGGTAAAAAAGATGTTTTCCTTTTTAAATAACACGAGCTCAAAATACCAAAAAAAAAAATCATTGGATGCTTTGGCGAAATTTACATTGGCAGGGGTGTTGTGTTGGGTCTTGTGATCCCAAAAAGAATTGGGCCACTGAAGGAGGCCCAATAGGATTGGGCCTGTTAAGGATTCCCAAAAAGAATTGGACCTTGATTAAGATGATGATGGTAAACCAAAACTACTTAAGCAGGAAGCTTTTCCCCGCTCAACAAAACTACAGGACACAGGTAAATATAATCTTCTTCATGCCTTCTGAATCTCCAGCTACCTGATGCTTCTCCAAAACAAGGTTTGCAATAACTGCTTAAGATGGTTGAGAACTGCCTGCTGTTACCTTGGATCCTTGGGGATTTGGATTTGGAGACTTTTCATCCTCTTCAGTTCTAGTGACACCATTTGGTGATCCAGAATATGCACTACCAGGGACCTTGACTAAGAGTTCCTCGTCGATCACATTGTCCTGCTCCTGAAAATTGTGCAGAACACCTCTAATTTACCAGGTAAAACATGAAAGCATACGTTGCCCAATGGGTTAAAATTTCAGTTTTAAGAGTACGATTAGGAACAAATACACCAAACTTTAATCTCATCAAGTGGAGTTTATACGAATTCTAGCTTACCAATTATCTCTAAGAGTGGTAGGGAAACGCTTGAAAAGGTGAGTGCTCACAACCAAAATAAATAAAATGGGTGTTGAAAAGCGCAACATTCCTTCTACTATTACTCCAAGGCAAGGCTAAAATGTTAAATTATCAATTTCATACAGGAAAGAAACCACACCAATTTATGCCATCATACATCATAAATAGTGTTTGAGGCAGGCTTTACAGTTAATGATATAAAGGCCGATCCATCATTTTCTCCTTTTGCAGTAAACTAACATAGAATTTTTGCCAGTGTCGTCAGTGGTTTCACCAAGAACACATACACAGCTGCTATAATTTTTTACTCACTCACTCCATGATCATTTTCAACAACCAACTGCAAACTTAAGTAATATATAGTTAACTATTACTAAATCCAAAAATATAGTACACAAGACCATCTTTCATTTCAAAAGAAGCAGCAAGTGAATTCCATTTTGCATTCAGGAAAAGTATGATACCTTAGTAGATTCAGTTTGTTCTGGGTTTTGAATATTCCTGAGGTGATCAACAAGGACTTTAAGTTGCTTCCTGGCATTCATCCTTGCTGAGCGCCGTTGAGCACACTGCGCAGCAGTAACATCAGCATGACATACCACACAGAGGGTCCTCATGTTCTCTAGCCTGCATTCACCTGCAAAATTTAAAGAAATGAATACGTTCCTAAATCTCCAAATTAAAAGCCAATGAATTTGGCGTCCATGGTATGAACTTCAAATTTTAAAATATTCAGTCAAAGTCTAAGAGGACTTTCTATCATTTTGAAGTTAAGGAAAGGAGGAACTTAATTTTTATTTAAATCAACCATGTTTCACAAAATACTGCAGTAACTAGTAAGAATATGATGAAATTAAGTTTCCCAATTCACTTACATTTATATAATTTACTTGGATTCATTATTTACCATTAAATTAGTTCAGATTTTATCCAATAAGATATTCAAATCTATCTCGCGTTTAAATTTGGTTTGTGTACTCATTTTCATAAGGTTCACCTTGTTGGTTAGCTGGATGCCCTGAAAACTAATATTAGAAGAGAATAATAGTATCCATTTTAAGATCAAGAAATTAGCTTTTTAGCATGATATAAGCAATAAATTAAGCAGTGTGGGTAACAACATGAAAACAGGTCAGGTCCAGACAAGATGAGAGATCTTTCAAGACTGAAAAAACTTCAGAATGGCTGGTATGGAGGAGCAGCCCCTGAAATGGTTAATCTAAGTACGATCTGAGTTTGTGTTGCAAAAGAATAAAAAAAAAAGAATATAGCACACCTCCCCCTTGGTAGACAGGTACAATGTGGTCCGCATGCCATGCATTGCCTTCAGTTGGATCATGTATAAGCTTTTCAAGCCTGACAATGTCAAAAAATTTGTAACAGGCTTTCAATATGAAGAAAAATATAGAAGAAATTTCCAAAACTTATCACAGGCTTTTGTGTGATTTAGGACATGAAGAAAGCACAACAAAAGTTTTCTTTAGCTTCTTAATATTCTACTCATTATGATATATTAAAATATGTCAAAAAGCAGACTAAACCTTGGGTCTCTGTCTGCTTTTTAAGTATGACACCAGATGCCTGCATGACTTGCCTTTTTTTAAACCTTTTATTGGTACACACCAGGCTGAAGCCAAATGGTTGCATTTATTATTACATTTAGTAAAGCTGAGCCAGATGTTTGTAGAGAATACACAGCCAAGAACCTGAATGGGTCTATCAGAGTTTAGTTCTACTTATCACCTAAATGATGATTAACATGGTATAAAGATGGAAAATATCCTTGTTACAGGGTCAAAGCAATATTGAGTGAAAAATAGTACAATTATCATGTAAAAACAGAACTTCTAACTTCAACATACACAAATTATGACATGAAAATTCACATCTCGAAACATGATTGTGCATGCAGCTGTCTCGTGCTGCCATTACAACTTTAAAGCAAATAACCAATCATGATATAACTGATTTAGGAACTCACAATTTCTTCCGTCCAGCCAATTTTGGTGCTACCTTTTCAATATACTTCTGCCGCTTTTCGTAGGATAAAGGTCTTATGTGCTCCACAAGTTGGTGGCAGTCCAATTTGCATTTTGAGCAAATGCCTCGTTCAATTTCAAAAAGCTCCTGCAAAACTCCAGGTTGGACACAATTTTCAACAAATACAAAGTAGAATATGAAGACGACTGTCAATCCAAAACCATGGTTCGAGGTCTAACCTGACGGAGGAATCTCTTGCTAGTTCTTAGCCGATATTCTTCATAGCAACTCAGTTTACAAAAAAGATCCTCAAGGAATTCAGGTCCCTTGGCATTTTTGCCCCTGAAACACGGAATTAATATAAATTCTTAAAAAGCTGTTATTAAGAATCAACTTTTAGCCAAAGTTACCTGCAGGGATTTTGACAGAGCTTGCAGAGTGGATCGCCCGTGACAGTCCAACCCTGAGTATACTCTTTCTCCTTTTTACCATAACCACCACGGAGACAGACCTTCTTCCATACAGCATTTGATGGTAACTGGTGGCTAATCTCATTCAAAGGTGTGGTCCGTCTCTTGCTTCTCCCTTTCAGTAATCCCTGTCAGAGTAAATGATCTTGAGTTTCCGATAAGAAGTTGATAGTTTTAGTATAATACAAGACACTAGACATACCCCGGTATTGTGATTAAGGTTTTCCTTCAAATAGCACAACTCAATGGATAGAGGTAACTGTAGAGGCTTGACAAGCAACTTGCTTCGACCAATAGGCCTGAGATTATTCCAATCGCTGACAAATTCCAGAAGGGCATGCCTATATGCTGGATTAAGATTTGGTGACTCAAGTTCCTCGGGTCGAAAATTTTCAAAAAGCGGTCTTGGTCTTGAATCTATTCCGGGAATGCAAGAGTATAAATGGATCCTTCCAGTATACTGGCTCACCTGAAAAGTAGGCTAAAACAGTGAATATATCTATATTTGTAAGACCATGTATTCACCTCCACATATTCTTCTACCAATGGAAAAGATAAAAGAAGCACTACAGATTCTTCCAGCAACAACATGTTATTACAACAATAACAAATTCACAAGCCTTAATTCCACATGGGGCTACATGAAATTTAGCTCTATCCATGAAAATAGGCAACACCATATTAATATAATTTGATTTTTCAAGAATTAAAAGATTCTTTAACAACTTTTTGGAAAGCATTATAGATTCTTCAGCAGGCTCAAGTGTAGAAAAGTAGCAGAGATATGTAAGTCAACCACAGTTTGACCTGTTCACAACTATTGATTATGAAATCAAATATGGTTATATCTTAATAGTCAACTACTTGATCAAGAAAAACTACTACAATTCATGGCACATTACCTCAAAACGGAGACATTCTGCCTGGAAAGAGCAACTTGAATCAGCTTCATTCAGTGCAACAGATCCATCAGAAATTGAATTATCTCCCTGCATTTCAAATTACTCTCAACTCAAATAAAATAATAAATAAAAGAACACACTGTGGAAGGGCTTCTTCATGTTAAAACCTTTTCCAACTGATCCTTGTCTTCACCGCCCTCTTCAGCATGTTTCCAGAGACTTGTATCAGACACCATGTCAGCCTGTTCATTAAGAAGAAAGCAATTTCCAGCAAATTAGTCCCATAAGCAAAGAGTAAACCTCCCGCTCTGGAAGAAAGAATTCATGGTACCTTGTCATGTAAATTATCATTTTGCAATGAACTGCCACCAGTTTCATTCTGTTCACGAGTTTTATTATTATTCATTTCGGTTATTCCATATTCTTCCACAGGCAATAAATCTGGATTAGAGCTAGAACAGGTAAAATGCTGCTTTATTTCTACATCAGAGGCACTAGTCTGCGTTGCTCCCCTTGAACTTGGATTTTCAGAATTTCCAGCTGTTTTTTCATTTGGCTCTAAATAAGATATACTTTCAACCTGTCAAACCAGTAACAAATATTCAAAAACAGAAACCATACAACTAGACCAAAAATTTACAAATATCTTAAATGTCAATCTGATAAATTTCAGAGTGAAACAGCTATTGTCATTAAAATAGGCAATAAAATTAGTTTCTTTGAAATTCAAATGCATATAAAATTTTCAGCAGTCAAAGCAGAGAGAAAAGTAGAGTAGGATTCCAAAGAGGTAGCACTATGTAAAGAGACTCATAAAAGGCAAAAGACCAAGTTCCAGACAAGAATAACCTCCCACAGAGGCTACAGCTTATAGCAGTCATTCATAGAGGGAACTTTTCTTGGGCATATAACTAAATTATGCATTATAATGGTCTCAAAAATACTGATAATCACATAAGAGTATTGACTAATGAACAGAGAAAATGGTAGTAAATTGAAGAGTATGAACAAACTTCACGAAGTTGCATAAATTAACAAAGATTGAGCCCAGGAGAACAACTTAATGGTCAGCAATGCTTTAAGGGTGTCCCTACTGCACAAGCCTCCCCACCTTGTGAGACTCGGGGGACAGTCGTATTTATACATAGCCTTCCCTTTACTATTTGCAAAGAGGCCATTTCCACAGCTCAAACCCATGACCCTTCAGTCATAAAGGAGCAACCTTTACCATGGCTACCAAGGCTTACCATCATGGTCAGTAATTCTTAACCCTATAAAATGACAATGCTCAGATTTCAACAACAAACAAGTGGAGAAAACAGAAAAAACATGATTATGATGAGAACATTTGATATAAATAAATTAAATCCCAAATAGGTAAATAAAATTTTGTAAAAGAGCACCTCTATCTCTCGTATTGCCTCATACTTCCCATCTGTGGTAGATGAAACACGACACAAACTCTTGTTAAGGTATTGCCATCGTGAATCATCTGAAGTATCCTAAAACAGGAAAAGCAGTAACATATAAAAGCAGGAAAGTTTTCTACCAGAAAATTGTCATAATAATTTCAGAGAAAAAATAGTGAAGAAAGTAAATAAACTAGTACCATTGCACAGAAAATATAAACATTGACAGCTTTCGTTTGTCCTCGCCTATGAGCTCTATCTTCAGCCTTCAAGATTTAAAGCTTGTGTTAAGCATAAAAAAATCATAGAAGAAACTAGAACAAATTGATAAACCATGAGATTATATAAAAGTTAGAAGTTTCTTCTCATTGCATGTTTTAGGAGCAGACCGAGCCCAAGTTAAGTTTTTTCCTTCTCTTTTTCAGGGAAAGAGAGCATACAGCCCTAGATCCACAGATGTGAAGTTTCAGTGTGATACAAAAAAGAATTGCGCTTATCATATGCATCATACTACAAAAGAAAAATAATGGTTAATAAGAAAATAATACAACTAAATTAATAAAAGAACAAAAAAAAAAAATGATATCAAGAATAAATCCTCCAGGATGCTTGAGCTAGTAAGGAGAACCACCGGCAGGTCTAGCTGAGGTACAATTGGAATGCAAAAGATCAAACACTTAACGACATCATAGCCATAAATCTATCATATGCTTTATAGGCATTGAAGCTTCTGAAGTATACCTTACCTGCAACTACCATGGGTCAAGCGCTGATTAAAATGTGTCTACAGGCCTTGCCTTCCAAACAGGGTCATGGGTGGGCTATTTCATATTTGAACTTATCATAAAAACCTAATCCAGCAATGGTGTATATTGATCAATTTGACTGCCTCACCAATGGGGGATACACCAATAATGAAATCACAAGACAGGGTTTAGAAGGATTGTGTACTTAGGCTGATTTGAGTGCATGCTACCAAGTTCTACATTGGAAACTCCCAATTATGCTCTTTACATGTGACAAAGCAAGATCAGCTTTTCAAAGGAAAATATAAAAATTTGTTTTATAACTTCATAACTTTTGCTTTTACAGGTTTCTTTTCAAGATGCTTCTACATCAAGTAACAATTACTTTATAACTTTTGCTTTTACAGGTTTCTTTTCATTGATCATCAATACGAACCCAGTTGACTACAGAGCTCAAGAAACACATTCAAGTTCTCCAGCATCGCAAGCAATTATCCACACACAAAATAATAAAGACAGAAAGGGAATAGAAAACCCAGTTGTGGAATATAATTCCATACATAGTCAATGGATAAACAAATCTGAATCAACTAATTGCTTGATCTCTCAACCAATAACTTGATAAAATATTAGAATGAACAACCATTTTCCAGAATATGTAAAGTAAATACACCTGCCGCAGACGAGAAGGGTCCCGAGGCAGTTCCAAGAACACAACATGCTGTGCAGATGAGAAATCAAGTCCAACACTGGCAGCCATGATTCCAATTATTGCAATTTTAACCTGAAGAAGACAATTAACATTTTATCATAAAATGCAGAGAGGATAAAACCACCAGAATGCATTTCTTCTATTTTGCCTTTCATCTTCTATAAGTTGATCTTTACATTCAAGTCGCTGCAACCATAAGGAAGCCAAGCCAAAATATCCATATAGAAATTAAGACATTGAAATGAATAAAAGCATGGCATACCCAACCAACTCTACTAGAATATCTGTTTTCAACTAACTGTATATGTGGACTACAAACTGTTCAAACACTTCAAAGATTAACATTAAGCCCCTAAGAAATACTGAAAGAAAGAAAAGAATATCCCATGGTAAAAATACTAATGCATGTAATGATCAGTAGGCTTTGGTAACAACTGAAAGAATTTAATAAACTTGTAAAGGAGAGAGTGTACAGGCCTCTTTTGATGACTGGAATGAAAGGACAGCTGACTGCCTATCTCTGGGCTGCGTGTTCCCATCAATGCGGACAAACCCAATACCTTTATCACACACAAACTCCTGAGAAATTAAAATGGAAAAAAAAAAAAAATCATGCTCAAAGTATCAGCAAAATGACAGGAAATTTTTATACCAAAGCAAATTTAAATTTTACAATATGTATCAAAAGTGAATTATACTTCTATGTTTTGTGTGTATCTGCGCTTGAGAAAACTCTTTCAACCAGAAATAGAAAACAAAATAACCAAGAGCAAGACTGGATAATCAAATTTATATCTAGAAAGCAGATAAAAGGGAAAAGCAACAACATACTGTTAGTATAGTGTCTAGTATAAGGGCATTTATGTAACTATGTGAATAATGGTGCAATGCTTAACATTTTCCAATGAAATTCCTCACCTGCACTCTATCAAGAACCTTGTGGTGATGACCAAATATTATCATTTTGGGGCTAGGTTCTGGATTATTGGCACCATCTGCCTCTGCAAAGATTGGGTGCATGGAGAGCCACTCAAAGAATCCTGACAACTTTGCAATACCTACCTCCTTCTCAGAAAGCATCCTCAATGATTTGTGATTGCTGCCACTCCCTAAAGCATGAAAACAGAGACTCAGAACAATATATTTTTCATGTATTGTAAGCTCGAGCATGGTTTCTGCAAAAGTAAACCAATACTGCAGTTCACAAGCACTGGAGATAAAAGAACAATGTGGAAATTCTTAAAAATTGACAACATGATAGGTACCGACATCAAATCAGGCAAGTTTACATACGAGAAAGGTTCAAGGAATAATCCAGGATAAAATTTAATCTTATTCAATATGTCTCAGGCAATATGAAGATTTACCTCAAGTTACATTCTCATTTCTCAAGTAGAAGGCCATACTACCCCATATCCCCAAGTCACCAGATAAAGTAGGAGGACGTGTCTGTGTTAGATGCCGAACTCCATAATACAGATAAAATCAGAAAGGAAGTTAAAATTTTATTGTATTTCTGTGATGATTAATGGTTAATTCCAGGATGGAGTAAATTTGTACCAGCATGAGGATCTTAGATTTCTTCTTCAGTTCAACATGGAAAAAACTTTAATTGACACTTGGCATTAGTTAACCTAACTAAATAAGTCCACTTTCAAATTTCCATCTATGATCATGTCAAACTTCAACGTACTCTGAGATCAACGGGAGGGAGTGAAAAGGACCTCCATAATTACCATTCACATGTTCAGCAATACATCAAAAATAGAAAAGGCAAAGGTCTATAATAAGTCTATAGAAAATCACCTATCAAAAGATATGTGTGTGTGTGTACATAAAGGAGCATCCATAGAGTAAATTTTTAGCAAGAACAGTACACCATGGTTTACCACACATCATTCAACCAAATTATGAATCTCATCATAATCATTCATCAATAACAGCACAAGTGCAACACACATCTTTAGTAACATACACACCTAATGTACCAATCAAGTATGTTCTTTCCATATTATTAGGAACCAAACATATTCACATTCCTTTGTACTAAACAGAATGCTACATTTCATATTAGGCATTTATCACATTGGTAAAACTAAAATATAAGGCATTTATCATGATCCCAAACGCATGGCATATCAAATAATTTGACTATTCAAAATTTTCTATTAGAGCTTTGATCAGATAGGAAACAATCATCCAAATAAAAACCTAAATAAATTTTGATAAAATCATTGAAATTCATAAAATCCAAGAGTTTTAACCACTTAGTAACACAATTGGATGAGAAATTGGGAGGCGTTGTGCATCAGGGGCACCCTTTAATAACACTTTTGGATGCAAACTACGAGATGACCATTGAAATGCCACGACCAAAAAATGGATAAAAGAAAAGTTAATAGAATATTACAAAAGATTAAAGACCATGTCTACATTTTGTTGAATTGTTAACCACCATCTAATCTAAGAAATTAAGATGTTAGATAGAGAGTTAACTTTACCTTTTATACTATTATTCACCCTCAACATGCTCTCTCATGTGTGGCTAGGCTTCATTGATAACTAGTCCAACCACGTGCAACAACTTAAATATTGGGTTGGCAAAGTAAGGTTTGAGTTTATGACTTTTGTCTACTTTGGTACCATATTGAACTGTTAACCATCTGATCTAAAAGTTTAAGTTGTTAAATAGAGAATTAACTTTATCTTTTATACTATTATTTTACCCTCAACACATCTTACTCAAAAAGTATCACAAAAATAATAGGAAATGCTGAAAAAAGATGTTGCTTCTCAAGCAAATAATTATTATCAGCCAGAATATTACCATCAGGTTCATCAGAAATTTTAGACGGCTCCAGTTCTGACACATCATTTCTTGAAGCATCACTTTCCACTTCCCCATAAACAGCCATTGCCAAAATAATGTCTGATCTCTTCAACTGCAAACCTATAATCTGACGTCGTTTGGGTGGCAACTGCCCAAGCACATGCTTCTTCAAGCGTCTAATCTATATGTGCAGACAATCAACAAATTGTTACCCTTTGTAGAAAACCATGTGCAGAAATATAAGAACAATTAGGCAAAATAATAGGGGCAATTTAATTGATTCATTATACAGTTATTTGTTTTCCTAAGTTAGGCAATTTTTTCTGTGTTTAACTCTCTCCATACAGACAGTTACCATTTGTAATAAATATGTGTTGTGTCCAATCTGAATAATAGATCAAGGAGTTTTACAATCCAAAATTCTTCACCCTCTTTTACCAAATAAATAAAATGAAAGTGAACATTGTAGTGACAATCATACAGATTAGTCTACTGTTTAATATGTAAGCCAACATAAAATTTTACTAGAGATAGCATCTTAACTTCATATACAATTATTCAATCCAGGAAAGTGAAAATGGTTTGTCATAATAAGCCGCCAAGATAGCAAAAGGTGCCCTGTGGTTCAATGGAATTGGGATGGCAAAGCTGACACTTGTGATAGTCACTGGCTTTCAATGACCACGTTTGCAGAAGCAACCAAATTTTTTACACAGAAAAACTACAGAAGTTCGATTACCCAAAAAAAAAAAGATTCTCTCATCCATGATGATCGGTCCTCCCATTAGCTTTCCTTAGGAAGTCCATCCCTAGAATGACATCAAAGTCAAATAGGGAGACTACCATAACGTTCACAGCACCAGTCCACACCCCCTAATTTAACATGGACAAGTTGAGTACCTTGATCTGACTAGGGCATTTGCCCAACTGCAACCCCAAGGTTGTTACATCCATTGGGTCACAAAGCTATGGATTGCACCTGAATTGACCAAGCTACTACTAGAAACCATCAATTGTATCTCATGTCTAGCATTCATCAATTGCAATAGATTCACCCTCACAAGGGTTTCAGCTTTTTTCATCTCCTTGTCTACTACAAACAATTCATAGAGTCTTTCCTGCTTTGAGCATTTTCATGCCAAGTGTGGTGTGCCACATATGAAGCAACCACTGTTTTACTTTGCCTTTGGTTGGTCTTGGTACTGTCCTTTCCATTCAATCCCTTCGCATCTTTTAGCTTGCCCTTGTCTTTTGGCTTGCTTGACTCTACCTCTTGAGTCTTAGAAAACTGAAAATCAGTCAACCTGTCAACCACAATCATGGCCGAAGGCATGTCCTTGACTTAGCCACTGCAATCCCAATTGCGCCGAAGGCTATAAGCCTGACATGAAATTGAACAACTTGTCCTCGTCAAGCATGTTCTTGATGTCTACCATCAAAGAACTAAATTGCTTCAAATATTCCATCACTGTCCCCAAGTGCCTCAATTTCCTCACACATTCTGTGAAACCAATTTTTCAAGATTGGGAGATTGATTCAATAACATCTTTTCCAAGAATTCTCCATGATTATTCCCTGTCTGGGCTAAGGATAGTTGAACTTTCTGGCCATCTTCTGATGGTTCTTATTAAGTTCATTCTACGCCATTCATTGTAGTAGTGGTGCTCCCTTCTCTTGTACAATCATTCAAGCTCAAAGACTCACCCTAGAATTACTTTCTTTCTTTAGACACCTCATGATTGATAACTTGAGGACAAGATGTGTTTGGTTTCATGGTGCTACTAGTGCAAGGATAATGATGAGACTATAGTCATTTACTGATGCCATGTTAGTAAAAGTTGTCTTCTTTGCTTGGAGAAGGGGTTCCCAGCCTCAATTTAATGACACTTTTGGCTCCTTATTCCCTTTTTCGTTTGTGGCACATTTGGAGAGAAAGGAACAGTAGGTCCTTTGAGGGGATGGAGTATTCCATTCCTTATATCAGGGGTTCTATTCTTGTTTCTCTTTTTGTTTGGTGTGCTAACTCCACTCCCTTTCCTTTTAGCTTCTTTTGCTAATTTAGTGAGGAACTTCTTTACCTTTTGGCTTTAGTTGTACAGGGTTCTTTCCCCTGTTAGGATAACTTTTGGATGTAGTTATCTACAATAACAATGCCAAGCCCTAACCCAACCAGGTAAGATCAACTACATGAACAACCTCAAATAGAAGTCCTCCATCCCAAAATGCTTGATTCAACTTTCCTTGTTCTTCTTGAATGCTGCCATCTTAATAGAAACCTCAGGCCAAATGTAGATAAACAGCAGAATGAAAAATAAATGCTTAAAGGAATAAATTTTACAATTCTCAATAATCTTTGGCAGTGTGTCTTTAGTAGAAAAAGTAAAAACCCATCGGAACTCCAAAAAAATACTTCCCCTAGTGAAATGCAAAGATTTGGGTTGACTAGTTCCCTCAACATTCAAACAAGTTGAAAGAGTCCATGAATGGAAAGAACAATTCAGCTCTCTCTGGACATCCAAACTGTTGGAATGAGTCAGGAGCATCTGAACTGGTTGTTTTGAACAAACTCAAGTTTGAGTCACACAATACCATAAATTTGACCTCATTTTTTAATCATGGACACCTCTGAATCTTCCTTCCAATGGCACAATTTGTAGATTTTTACGAAAAACAAAGTTGTAGCCTTTAAGTCTTCCTTCCAATGGCACAAGGACCAACTCAGACATTGAATGAAAAAGTTACAGCTAAAAAACCCAGGGCATGGAGTTTTCCACCTTCAATTTTGCTGCAATTTTGTTCTCTTTTGGCTGATTTTGTGAAAACTTGTGTCATGACTTTAACGACTTAAAAATCAGCTCTATGACAGGTTTAAGGTTACAACTCTAGTGACGTAAATCCTAAAACATTTAACTGAAATGTGACAATCTTTTTGTTTTTTTAATTTCATAGTTGATGGTCAGTGTAACCAACATATGATGTGACTTTAAAACAATCTGAAATTTAAAAAACTGAAATATTCACAAAGTGAGAACTACAATTATCTAGCCAATGTACTAATAAATTCAACATTATCACAGGGCACATACTGAGAACAAGAACACACCATAACAGTCAGCTTCAGTAACACATTTAACTCCTCCAAGCGAACACCTTTTGAGAAGTCCTACAAGAATCAAACAGTGATGTGATCTTTCATAACTGAAGCAACAACAAAGCGCATCGGAAATGTTAGCATGACTCACTTCTATTATATTACAGATAACCAAAACCACAATAGAGCAACCACACGGCATTATTACATAGATTTCTTAAAGTGGATCAGCAAACAAAAAAATGCTAATTAGCATATCAACAAAAATACATTCACTTGAGAAATCCTTTTCCCTCAAGGGATAGCAATGACAAGGAAAGCCCCTGGCAAGGGAGTGGAAACATTAAGCTGACCTTTTAAAACTACAAATATAAACATGCAAATATCTAGGTTTATTCTAGCTAGCCAAAGATTACCTGGAAAACTTTTCCTTGATGACCCCTTGTCAACTTGGGAGAACAATATGTCTTTGCAAATTCATATTTGTTTGTCCCCAGCAAACCAGGCCTAAAAAGAAATTTCATGTGCAAATTAAACTAAGTTCACTTAACTGTAAAAGAGTCTAATCAGATAAAACTTACCACAGCATATTTATCTGATGGAAAATGTCAAACGGCCTATGATCACCTAGGAGAAAATGTAAAATAGATATTAGATATATTAGTCATTATGAAGCATAAAATGATTAAAAACAGCATAAGAAAGAAAAGAGGCTGAAGATGCAGAAATGTGTGTCAAAATGAGTTCAATCTTATACTTATTCCAGTGATGAATTGCAATTAAATTTCAATCCTGGAAAAATTGCTTCAGGTCAGATCATGAGAACCTTGACAACGAAGGCGTGCCAGACAATAGAACTATGCGGTGGACCTTTGTTGCCATATCAAGGACAGCTTGTATCTAATGAATAACAAGAGTGAAAATGAATGTATTAAAACCAAGAAGTAAAAACAACCACAAGACTATGAAAGGGCATTTATCCTACTACAGCAAGTACAAAGAGAACATACACTTATTGCAAATATAGTAGAGCACACTCCATAAAAAACAAAAACATATCCAGTACATAGTTAGTCCACCAATTATTGTCTAGTTTCATATTGGAAGTCTTCCATAGAATATTTTTCTGCTGGAATTCTATTCATTCGATCACTGTAAGCAGCCAAGTCTTCAGACTCACGCCATGATACTTTTCATCGTTTTGAGTTGGTAGTAAGTAGGTTGAAAGTTGGAAAAAAAAAAACTTTTGCGGGGCAGCTTTAAGGATAAGTCAGCTGGGAACTTGGGATAAGTTCAATTTGATGCAGTTCAAGTATTAGGAAATTAGGAGTCTTCAAGGGAGCTCTTTCAGCTAAATGGCCATGGAGATTCACTAGTCAGGCTAGATTATGGAAAAGGGATATAAGGACACAGGGTGTTCATGGTTGTTTGTCAGGCATGTGGGCCCATGGGAAATCTCATCATAAAGCTAGGTCATGGAGGGAGATTATATTAGGTAAGTTTTTCATTTTATTCATTTAATGTTGGTGCCACAATAATAGGGTGAGATCACAGCACCATAGGTAGTGTGGGCACAGACTGTTGTAAGACTTCTCCAGATCTCTAACAGCTTGCTAGTTATTGCCCCTTACTTTCCTCCATAGTATCATGTGATCCCCTTAATCCAGGCATAATATTCAAGAGTGGGAAGCATATTGCATGATAGCATGTTTCATTCTATAGATTAGTATACTGGGTACTACAGGGTTTAGTGTTCATAAAGAGGAAGAACCTCTACATAAACTTTGTTTTCCGTAATTTCTTCATGTGTGCCAAATGTAGAGTAAAATTAGAGCAAAACATAAAATAAAATAGTAATTTTTGGCATTCTAATCTTAGCCTTGAACCTTTGCAATTTCTCTTTCACTTGTTAGTAGTAACAGCTTCAAAACATTACAATTTTCGCTTCCCAATTTTTTCATTTTGTTCTTTTGAACATATAACTGTCACGACCAGCTAGTTAATTAGGGGCAGTTGTATTTTTATTCAGGTGCAGTATTTTTACATTTATGTTCTAGAAGTAATTGGATATCATTTCCAATTAATTTACAGTTATGGAAAGTGAGGAGGTAGTGGAGTGATTTATGAGCAGTTATTGATAATAGAGGATATTGTAACTGCTACAAATAACTGTTGGTTAGCTTTATATATAAACCTGTAACCACACAGGGCAGATCATGTTACGAGTTATCAAAAATTTATTGAAGTCTCTGATAGGACCCTTGTTAGTCACATGTACCAGCAAAGAAATAGGAGGGAAGAAGCAGGGGGCAGAATAGGATATTGGGAGAGGGGGGAAGTGACAAAAACAGTTGAAGGGCAAAAAGGGGAAGAGCAGCCAAGGGAGCATGACTGATAGCTGAGGCTGTTGGAGGGGAGTGTCGCTGGATAACAAACTATAAATAAGAGAGGCTAGGAGAATATTGGAGAGGAGATTTTGGGTATTAAGTTCTTGGGAGAGTTAAGGGCCTCTCGAATGCCCAGTTTTCTTCTTGTACTTCTATTCAATTCCCCAACTCAATCCAATTACAAGAAGAAAACTGGGCATTCGAGAGGCCCTTAACTCTCCCAAGAACTTAATACCCAAAATCTCCTCTCCAATATTCTCCTAGCCTCTCTTATTTATAGTTTGTTATCCAGCGACACTCCCCTCCAACAGCCTCAGCTATCAGTCAAGCTCCCTTGGCTGCTCTTCCCCTTTTTGCCCTTCAACTGTTTTTATCACTTTCCCTCTCTCCCAATATCCTATTCTGCCCCTTGCTTCTTCCCTCCTATTTCTTTGCTAGTACATGTGACTAACAAGGGTCCTATCATTACTTCCGCACATGAAACTCACCTTGTCCTCAAGGTGAGACTCCACCAAATTACCAGCTTTTTCCTATTTTTGCTGGCCCAGATTTTTAAGATCAGAAGCAAATGGCACCCCAATCATCAGTAAGGTGCCCTCCTTGGACGTTACCAGATCCGTCGTCCTTGACATCAGATTCCTGATCTTCTTCCTCGACTACTTCAATGCCTTGGCCGCTTCCCATCTCGTCTTGAACTGGACGAAGCTGTAGCCCTTAGTCTTGCCCATGACCCAGTCGAAGATGACTTTGCAGTCCTCCATCTCGCCGTATGACTCGAAAGCAGAGACTAAAGTTTCTCAAGTCGTGTCCCGCGCGAGGCCGTAGACGACGAGCTTGCGACGAGATATGTCGCGATCTGCGGCATCGCGGAAGCGAGTGAATAGGAAAACGTCGGGCACAGCGACGCCAACAAGGAAGTTAATCCTCTGGTACTTGGTGTAGGGCTCAAGAAGTTTCTGGATCTTCTCGAGCTTGGTCTCACTGGAGGAGGAATCATCATCGGCGTCCGAATCGGACTGAATTGGCATTACAGTGTCTTTGGTTGGGACTGGAGCTTGATATTTCTGAAGCTTCTTATTCTTTCTGCGTTTCTTCCTGATGCTTTTGCCGTCACCTTGTGGTTGTCTAGTCACCAGCTTCTTCTTCTTCGTCTTCCCCTTCTTCGCCATTGCTTGAGCAGAGACGCGATGGCGGTGCCCTATGGCTTCGTCTTTCAGGCTTGCTTTCTTACCCACACGAATCTCTCTTCGTCTTCTGCGCTCCCATCGAGACCACAAAATGGCCCCTCCTTCGAAACCTAGAATTGCGGACTCCCGTTTCTCTGCCTTTGTCACCCCTCGGCCCATTCCAACTCCAGGCGTCACCTCAGAATCCTGGGTAAATTTCGAAGGTCTATCTCCCTTCTTCGCTTTGATCTTCCTCTCCCATTCTTGATCCTCTCCTCTTATGGCAACGACTCCCTTCTGCATCCCCTCCATCTTCTCTGCATCGGACAACTTGTTCACAACGAAGTAGCGCTCGGCCCTAAAGACCCAGCCATCTGGATCATCTCCCTCGAAGACGGGTATTTCTAGGCGTCTCCCACGGTACTCCTGCCTTCCGACACCATCGACCCAATCAGCCCCTTCGCCACTTCTCGCTCCAGCTACCGGTGTTCCCTCCTCTGTCAAGGGTGAACCCGCAGGTGGGTCTTTCTCATCTCGCTTCCCCTTCCTCTCTCTCCCTTGCTCCTCCCGTCTCTCCTCGTTCTTCCTCTCCTGATCCTGCTCTTCCCACCTCGTTCTCATCCAAGCGAACTGTTCCAGCAAGCTCGCTACCTTCTTCCCCACCGATTGAACACTCTGTTGCATGCCTTCCATCCTCCTTTCCAAGTCACCCACTCGATCGGTCAGGTTCACCATTAGGATCGAAGATGCTCTGATACCAAATTGATAGAAACCAGAAAAGGAAACACTGGAACTTCCATTCAATTCCCCAACTCAATCCAATTACAAGAAGAAAATTGGGCATTCGAGAGGCCCTTAACTCTCCTAAGAACTTAATACCCAAAATCTCCTCTCCAATATTCTCCTATCCTCTCTTATTTATAGTTTGTTATCCAGCGACACTCCCCTCCAACAGCCTCAGCTATCAGTCATGCTCCCTTGGCTGCTTTTCCCCTTTTTGCCCTTCAACTGTTTTTGTCACTTTCTCCCTCTCCCAATATCCTATTCTGCCCCCTGCTTCTTCCCTCCTATTTCTTTGCTAGTACATGTGACTAACAAGGGTCCTATCAGTCTCTTTGATCTCCCTCAATTCTGTCTATTTCCCCCCTATTATTCTCTCTGATTTCTCCCTCATTTATGTCAGTTCTCTCTAATTTCAATTTGTTCTCCCTAATATTTTGTCTATTGCCCCCTCAATTCTTGCTATTTCTCCCTCAATTTCAAATTCTATCTTCTAAGGAAGCATCAGTTAGGACTTGGGTCCAGACATTTGGTATTAGAGTATCGGTTTCTTGGCTGTGATTTAGGGTTCCTACTAGTTGATTTTCAATTAGAACAAGGTAGTTATTGCAGCAATGCTAGGTTTTGAAGATGGCTGAAGGAATTCTTGAGAGAATTCAATCGTTGGAGAAAGTATTCAAGGAAGAGTTGAATAAAAAGTTGCACAACTTGATGATTATGATTTTAAAGAGGTTTCAAGTCAGTCTACTAGTAGAATTTCTTTCAAGTTCTACTGTAGAAACGATTCAAGCAGGCACTGGGGTCCTTCCTTAGATTTTTGACTTACAAGAAGCCGAGGAACATTTTGAATTGGATGCCAAGAAAGGACCATGGCAGTTGCAGGAAAAATCACTGCAACACCATTGGAAAAGATATCGGTTGAAGATAGACCCTTGAGGTACACCAGCAAGGAGGCAGCAAAAGATGTGCTGTTGGAGAACGTTTTGATTAATTGAAAATTAATTCTCTCTCTTTGAAATTCACTCTGTCTCTGTCAAGTCTCTCTATTTCTCCCTACTCCCCGTCTAAATTCTCCTTTCTCTCTCTCAATTCTCCCTCCTAATCAGTCTAATTTTTTCTATTTTTCCTATCTATGTCTCCCTCTCTTTCAATTCTCTCATCAAAGGAATTACAGTCAGGCTCAGGTTCCTGACAATAACTTTTAATGCTCATAAATGATTATGAGTTTATTTAGTTACATCTACAATGACAGTTATGCATAGCTAACCACACAAACTTGTTATTACTATGTAACTCATAAAAAATTACTATTTTTTTAATGTTTTCCATTTAGGTTTAAATTAGTTTTGGGAAATCACCTAGTTTGGCAAAGCTATATCATGTCAAATGTATGTATGTGCTTTTCAATTTTCCACCCCAAATGAGAAGGATTTTGAACAAAAAAACTTTATGAATAACGCAAAGGTGGTTCTATCATTCCTATTGCTAGTTTTTTTCTTCATTTTTCTTATGTTTCATTTTGAGTCCTCCATCTTGCTTATTTTCTCTTATTCAATTTATTTATTTTATTTGCTAAAAGGTTTCTACAAGTCTTCCCCTCATATCTTTTTTTCGATATTTCTTCACAAGTACCATTTACAATTTCATAGCAGAGAGGACATTCAACTCTGTAGCAATTGTTTTCTCAATAGATGATTTCTAACTTAACCTCTTTCGATGCTTTGTTGTTTTGTTTAAGGTTCACCCTCTTTTTTGGTAGTGTTTCATTCCTTAGTTATCTATTTAAAAAAAAAATGTATACAAATATGTATGTACAACCAGTTAATAATAATTGATACTTTCCTCCAAAATAATTTAGAGAAATAAATAGAAAACTTTATTAATTGTTTGAATAGGAAAATTCGCCATTGTGGAACAAAAATGCACTACATTCTCAAACTTACTGTGCAAAATATAAATCTCAAGCAAATACTATAATATTCTTTTGGCACTATATGTGTTATAATGGCCATATGGAACATGTGGTCATAGATAAAGATGATCGGCGAACAAGAATCCATGTTACCAACCCCAACAATTGGGATTAAGGCTTGATATGTTGTTGTTAGTTGATGTTAGTGGCCTCTTAGGAGTATTCTTCTATGGTTTTAGGTTGTTTTTGGCCTTAGAGTATTCATTTTAAAAGAGAAATTATTCATGTGGACCTGGTGCCTAGTATTTAAAGCTTAGCAGATACTTTGGGTTTCATGACGCTTTACCAATTACCATCACCTTCCCCCAGTTATGAATACAAAGCTAAAGCAGCCTCAGCGAGTTGCAGGACTTGCCTAAGTTTATCCAAAACGATCAGAACTTCTTTTGCTAGTATCCATAACTAAATTATATCTCTTTCTATGATTTCTACTTTTGCTACCAACCATTTGGAGAAAAATTAGTTGAAATATCATCTAGTCAACTGGGATAAGGTTTTCTTCTGTTTGTAGGTGGATACTGGATACTTGGGAATTGGAGAGGTTTACTGAAACCCTTCTTGGTGAATAGTTATGAGAGCTTGCAAGAATAAGGAAAGAGCCTTTTGAAAAGAGTTACTGCAGATAAATATGGTCTGCAATTTGGATGGAGGGGGGAGGATTGGCATACAATCCTGGTAAGTGATTCTCTCATATTGCTTTGGAAGGGAATTATAAATATTTGGATCAAGTATGACAGTTTCATCTCCTTTGGTGAGAGTCCCAGATTCTGTTTCCGACTTGATAAAAAAATTGGTATAGGCTTAAGCCGTTGAATGATTTTTGTCTGAACTTTTTTAGTTTGGCAAGTGATAGTGTTGAAGAATTTGAATTATCTGGAATATCCAGAATAAAAATATGAGCATTCAAAGTCTAAATGCTGATCACTTATCTTATGGCCGAGACTAGGGATAAGGTTGGTTGGAGATTAGAATCAAGTGATAAGAATCAAGAGATAAGGTTGGTTGGAGATTAGAATCAAGAGATAAGAATTCCTAAGAAAAAAGAGGCAGGTATTCTCAAGAGATAAGACCTGCTGTAACTGATATACTTTATCTTCTAATGTTTTTTTAAATTCTTGCCTATCTTTAAGGAGATGTTGTAGGATATTTCTTGTATAAATACCCCATTCGTGAAATCAAAAAAATCAAGCTTCCTTTCAGTGAGAAAGCCTCCCCTTAATCAAGTAAACTGTTTCTAAGTTACTCGAATAAGGAGTTCTATTCAGTTTAGTCCTCTGTTTATTCAGATAGAAACTTTCAGCTGAGGGCTTTCCAATTCCCTCAAATAATTCCTTTCCACATCATGTGACATGTTAACCTAGAAAAGGAACTTGTGTGCTTTTGAGAGAATTAGAACTGTTTTTTTAAAACTGTTTTTCTAATATCTTTTCCACCAAAAAAATAGAAGAAATTAATGTTTTCCCTTTCTTCATGGCTTAAGGAAGGGCCTTTCTGTTCTCTAAAGTCTTACCTTTTCTTTTTAATAATGAGCTTATACTGCAAGTTTCAATCTATTGGAATTCAAGGTTTGTCCCCTTTTGGCAATCTTCTTTTTTATGCATCCCCGCCTGGGACAAAGGCTAGGTCTGCTGTTGTACTCATCAAAAAAGAGAGAAAAAAGAAAACCTCCACCACGGGATCTTAATATTTCCTAGTACAGACTGCATAAGAAATTAAAAAAAAAAATTCATTAAGAGACTTCTCAAATAAGTTAGAGCATGCATCACTTTCTAAATGTTGGAAATAAAGTTTCAAAACCAACAAAATTGATAAAAAAATAATATTTTTCAATACCTCCCCAGGTTCAGATGATTTCTTTGTACAGCGCACATGATGTGATTCATCAACAATCAACAAAGCCCACTCTTGCCCTAAGATGCTCCTTTGCAAGCGGTTAAGCATTGTATAAGAAATAACCACAACTCTTGGACATCTTGTTAAATGAATGGGGTTATTTTCACGACCAAAAACTAGAAAAGAATAAAGTAAAATAAATACCATTACTTCCAGCAAAAACAAATAAATAAAAACCATTAGAAAATCAAAAGATACAAAGCCGGTCATTGGCCATATGGCAAAATTCCATGGCTAAGAAAAATTTTCAAGTACCAAATGTTATGAATTTTTGGCAACAGCAATGTTGTATCTGCTAAATAAGTTAAAGACTTTGGTAACAATCAAAGTGCAGAGGATATTTTATATCATACGCATGTCAAATCAGCTATAAAGACCAATTAAAAATTATGTACGGAAATAGAGATCAGTGAGCTAAGCTTTCCTTTATTTCACTCTATGTAAAATATTAATATCTTTCTACTTAGTATTCTTAAATTCATTAACAACCTTCATCCCAACCTAAAGAAAAGAACAGATAAAAGGGGGAAAGAGAAAAAGAGTAAAAGCTTAATTGCCAACTCCATAATTGAGGTTTCACAGAAGAGAGACACTTTTTTGTTCCTGTTCATCAATTGGGATGTTAGGCATTCCAATATTTTATTGACTTAAAGACAGATATAGCCATTGAGATTACATAATATTAGAGTGGCTGCTCAGTAGGTTCCTTAATATCAACCACCAACAACACTCAACGTATAAGATAAGAAAAGAAAAGAAAAGAAACAAAAGTAGCAAACGTAGTACCAAGATGGATATCAGAAGGCAAACAACAAGGAAGCCAACGTTCCAGTTCTTCTGCCCATGAAAATCGCAAAATAGCTGGGCAGACAACAAGTATAGGACCTTCACTCATAAAACAGCAAGCTATTGCAATTGCCTGAATACAACCCACACAAAGAATTTAGTAGTGTTGTGTGCCAAATAAGAGATAAATTTAAAAAGGTTGAATCACATGACGTACAAAAGGGAAAGGACCACACACTTTGACACGTTATTTGTTTATTCAGTATGATAAATTTGATTTTTTCTCATGGGCAACTTGCACAGTCAATTCACTATTCAGATGACAGAAAACATAAAATTTGGACATCAGTTCCAATCTCGAGTAATCAGTCAGCACCATAACTGAGCTATAACAGAGAAAACAATCCTGTGACGTAGAAAGCAGAGTTCACAAAATGCTCAGCATATGTAAAGGAGTTGATATATTCTATCATAGCAAGGACGAGTGTTTTTGTAGAATAATGTCATACAGAGACCAACTGCAGCATAAACACAGTTCTCTTTCAACTAAACGCTGATTACATAAGGCAATTTCATAAACCTAATCCACAAACAGTCAGCAAAGCAAATGCTGATGTACAAGGAAGGGATTCTTCTGCATGCACAAGGTCCACCCAGATTATCTGAGATTAGAATTGGCTACCAAACCACGTGAAATTCAGGAGTATGCAAATGGCATCTAATCCATGAATTCCATATGTGAGGCAGAGAAATCCAAAGTTGTTAATAGTCTGTGTTGCTCCAGTCATTACCTGAAGTGTTTTTCCAAGTCCCATTTCATCCGCAATGAGACACCGACCACCTCTTTGTAATCCAAATCTCAACCCTTCACGTTGGAAAGGCAGCAGTGCATCTAGCAATGTTCTTGGAAGCTTGTCAATCAATTCATCAACTTTCTCATCAGGCAAGTGTTCTGGCCTACATGGCATCCACCTCCCTTCAACTGAGGAGTGTGAAAGCCTCCCAACAACATTAAGAGTTCCCCAGGGTATTTCTTCAATTTCAACACCCTTATAACTCTTCAAACATCTAAGAACAGCATCATAGTCCCCAAGTTTATACACACAAGCTTTTCCACCACTGCGGTTTTGTGTATAGTGTGAGAATTCGACCTATTAAAAATCAAACAACAACAATCAGAAAAACATTTTCTGTTGTGCTTTCAAAACGTTTGCCTTTGATCTTTTAGGAACACTTTTTTAGAAACCTAAAAGAATAAAAATGAAACACTGATCGCTGGGTTCAAAGCATGTTTTCTGTTGAAGAAACACATAGCAACAAACAAACAAGACATAGAAAAGAAAGGAAGGAAGGAAGAACCCCCTACAGTTTAAAGCCCCTGGATTTCTAATCAACGTGAAACACTCACTAAAGGTAATGTAAAACATAAAAATACAAAATTAACCTTGTGCAACTTTATCTCTATGCACTGTCTAAAGTAGCCGAGGGGTTAGGTCACTACTTTCCTCTATCATTTTATCCTCTCTACCATCATCGTCGCATATATCCATGTAACCACAAAAACAATATCCTTAAAACCCAGAAAAGAATGCATGGGTGAGGAAGAGATACCGGTATATTAGGAGTGCGCAGGCGAGACTACGTGCATTAAAGTGATAACAAAGTGCTTAGAGAAAAAAATATATTCAATTTGTTTCCAGTTCCCAAAATAGAAACCTAGTTTTTAAACCGTAAACCAAATGGAGTCAAAATGTTCTACAAATTGATTTTGCACATCTAGAGAAGAGAGAGAGAGAGAGAGAGAGAGAGAGAGATGATTTCGCACAAAGAAAATGTACAAGATCTCGCAAATTGGGGGCGGGAATGAGTCCATACAGCTGAGAGGCATTCATTTAGTTTCTGTATGCAGGCAGCCTCCCCGGGGTAGCTGAAACCCTCAATAGCGTCGGTCGTGACGGAGAAGGAATCGGGAGAGCATATCTCGAGCCGGGCACGAAACTTCTCCTCATGTGGGCAATCGGAGGCGGCTTGTCCGGTGAGGACTTTGCGGCACTTGAACAGCTTCCAGGGCTGGCGGTTCTCGGCGGCCTCTACGAGCGCCTTGCGCTTAGCTAGAGCGGCGAGGCGGTTGGCTTCGGCCCTTCGCCTCTGCTCCTCCGTCATCCCCATTGTAGATTGATAGATTCTAGGGTTCCCAATGTTTCTCCCCAGAGAGACGTTAGAAGAGCATACGCTGCTTTTTGAATCAATAGGCCGTTTAACATAAGGCCGCGTTTTGGAAGCCGTGGAATTACAATGATAAGGCAAGATGGGAAAACCGGGGCAGTAAAACACCCAGTCAAAGGCATATTCTTTTTTATCAACAACAACAATAACATATCCAGCTTTTATCTCATTATATGGGGTCGGCTATATGAATTCTAGATTTTTATGTATTTTTATCATTTGTCATATTTTCATTTAGATTCATATACTTCATATCGAACTTTAATGTCTCTCCCAAAGTCTTATTGGGTCTACCTCTATCTCTTTTTGTGACTAATTGTTCCATTTCATCAACTCTCCTCACAGGAGCGTCTCTTAGTCTTCTTCTCACATGACCAAACCATCTTAGTCTAGTCTCTCTCATTTTCTCCTCGATTGGCACTACTCCTACCTTATTACGAATAACTTCATTTCTAATTTTATCCTTTCTTGTATGTCCGCACATCCATCTTAACATCCTCATCTCCGCTACACTCGTCTTTTGTTCATGCTGATATTTGACTGCCCAACATTCTGAGTCATACAGTAAAACTGGTCTTATAGCTCTCCTATAAAATTTTTCTTTCAATTTTAATGGGATTTTACCATCACATAACACTCCCGATGCATTTCTCCATTTTAGCCAACCTGCCTTAATTCTATGTGCGACATCCTCGTGAATTTCTCCATCTTTTTGAATCACTGATCCCAAATATCGAAAATGGTCTTTTCTTTGTAAGATTTGATCTTATAATTTTATTATAACATCATCCACTCTTGCATTTTTACTAAATTTGCATTCCATATATTCTGTTTTCTTTCTACTTAATTTAAATCCCTTAGATTCTAAATTGTTTCTCCACAACTCAAGCTTAGCGTTCACTCCTTCTTTTGTTTCATCCACCAACACTATGTCGTCTGCAAATAGCATACACCATGGCACATCTGTCTTAATATCTTTAGTGAGTTCATCCATTACTAAGGCAAATAAGTATGGACTTAGTACAGAACCTTGATGCAATCCTATTGTAGTTGTAAATAGTTCAGTATCCCCTCCGCATGTTCTGACCCTTGTCTCTACACCATGATACATGTCCTTAAGGGCTTGTATATAGACTATTTTGACTCCTTTCTTCTCTAAAACTCTCCATAATACTTTTCTAGGGACCCTATCATAGGCCTTTTCTAGATCTATAAATACCATATGTAGGTCATTCTGATGATCCCGATACCTTTCCATTAGACGCATCAGTAAATATATAGCTTCCATTGTTGACCTGTCAGGCATGAAACCAAACTAATTTTCTGACACATTTGTTTATTTTCTAAGTCTCTTCTCTATTACTCTCTCCCAGAGTTTCATGGTATGACTCATTAACTTAATTCCTCTATAATTTTCACAATTTTGAACATCTCATTTGTTCTTGTATATAGGAACCAAAGTACTCTTCCTCCACTCATATGACATCTTTTTTTATTTAAGGATCGCGTTAAATAGTTGCGTTAGCCAGGAGATGCCCTATTCTCCCATGCATTTCCATGCTTCTATTGGTATATTATCTGGTCCCACTGCCTTATGATTTTTCATCTTTTTTAAAGCTTGCCTTATTTCATTTGAACTTATGCGTCGATAGAATGTGTAGCTCACATTCCATTCGAAGTTACTAAGATGTCCCAACCTAACTCTTGTATCACCACCATCATTAAATAATTTTGTGAAATACTCCTTCCATCTCTCCTTAATTGCTCCCTCATTTACTAAAACATTTTGATTGTCATCTTTTATGCATTTCACTTGATTTAAATCTCGTGTTTTTCTTTCTCTTGCTTTAGCTAATTTATATATATCCCTTTCTCCATCTTTTGTATCAAGTCGTTTATATAGATTCTCATATGCTTTTGACCTTACTTCACTGACAGCTCTTTTGACCTTGCTTCTTTTTTATCAAACCAAAAAAAATAAAAATAAAATGCAAATAAAAACAGAAAACAAAAAGTGACGCATTAGACTATCTATTTTACTTTCTATTATATTATAAATAATTTATTTTTTATCTTAAAAATTATATATACTCTTGCCAAACTCCATATTCCACTCTCTATTTGGTTCTATATTTCATTTATTTATTAATAAATTTCAATTCTAATTTATTTTATCTTACTTATAATTTTTAAATACAAAAATAATACACCAATAGTCTAAATCAATTCAAATTAAACACAAAAACAATACATCAATAATCTAAATATGCTAAAAAACACAAATTAGAAAAATACAATTAAAAAAACACACAAACACAACTAAAATAAAAAAATGCAACTGAAACCCAATCATACAATTGATGTCATGACTGGCTGGAAACCCAATTTCATCCAATCTCCGTAGATCGATTGGATTTATCCAACAACCATAAAAAAAATTGAAAAACATAGTTATAGAAATTAAAGATATACCGTATATGTTCGTCTTCTCTAGCACTAGGCAATAGCAATGCCTTCGACTATAGCAACTCAACTACAACATGCTTCGACAACAATGGCAATGCCTCTTCTTCGACAAAGCTTCATGATTTGATGGTGATAATGGCAATGCCTCTCTTTCGATTGTGACTGTTGTGGAAAGGAATGGCAAGAGATACTGTAGATGTCAAGCTCACAAAAACAGATAAGGATTTTCTCATTCACTATTTAAATAGTGAGCAAAAAATAGGGTAATGAATAGTGTTGGAGTAGACTGCAATCCTCCCCCTCCTAAAAATTTGACTTGGTGAAAGAAATGAGAACCAGTTAGAATTGTCATAAACTTGCAATTCTAACCCAAGTGCCGAATTTGAGGTAAATAATATTTGAAGCAAAATGACTTTTTTCAACCCAAATTATATAAACATTTTTGCAGCCCTTAACATATTGTGGTATTCATATAAAAATACATTAAATTAATTTCTGAAAAATTTTATACTATCAAATTAAAGTTCTATAGGCACATATGTATATGTGTGTGTGTGACATGTGGTAAAGTAAAATAATTTAAAAATAAAATAAAAACTTTCATCATATGAATAACATTAATATGGGTAGCTAGACTGGGTTGTCAAGCTGTTTTTGGCCACCACTTGTGTGTATATATAATCTCTGTCAAAGCCAACTCTGACACGCCCAATACAAAGGGAGATTCACCATACTCTCAGGCTCCTATATATGTATAACAGGAGAAAGGAAAGAAAAGGGGGGGGGGGGGGGAGAGAGAGAGAGAGAGAGAGAGAGAGAGAGAGAAGGCATCATCATGAGAGAGTTCATAGTTCCAAATTGGGATCTAAGTCACCCAAGACAAGGCATGGCAACAGAAAGCAAGAGCCATGTTGTCCCCTTGTATGCACAGTCTCCTTTCTCAGTTTGCTCATATTAAGCTCCACAATACTCCACTTTCTGTGCAGTTTCCTTCTGATCTTCTTGAAGTTTCCTTTTGATTTTCTTGTTTCCCTGCACTGCTCAAGTGTAGACGATCGATGTGAATTCTTGCTTGCCTTTCCCACTGTTCTCTTTATCTATATCTTCCATCTTTGTGTTGGTTCATGAGTACAAGTTGGTTAATTACTTTCATTTGTTTTGTGAAAAACATTGCTTATAAGGAATTTGCTTGTGGAAGTCGTTCTCTGTCACTGCCAGTTATCGTGCGAAGAGGACCTAGTCGAATCCCTCCATTGGGATAAACTAAGCAGCTACGGCTCATCCGAGTCTCCCCCGGCCTGGCAAGGAGAGCCAAGGCGAGCAGTCGCTCAGGTTCCATTTGGGCCGAGAGCTGCCTGGTCGTCCCCCTCCTTACCCCTTTTTAAAAGCGAAAAAAGCGTGTCAATCCTCACTTTCATATCTGTTTGATATGAAACCTTCTTTGCAATTTGTTTGCTTCCTCAAATCTTTCCCATCTTCCCTTATCAACAAGCATCTTCAATTTTCTTCTCTCTATTGTTGAGTTATTCGCTTATGAAGCATAATATGAAAGTAGTTCATTTGATACTAGGAATGTTTTAACTCATTCGGTAATACTAATTGGAACTCAGGTCCAACTATGAAGTTGCAGAATTGACATGGGAACACGGGCAGCTAGCTATGCGTGGGCTAGGTGGGATCCTTCCCAGTGCACCCACAAAACCAGCATGGAGTATTGCAGGAGATACACTCGAGTCCATAGTACACCAAGCTCAGGGCCAAAAACAACATCCAATTCCAGTGCCTAAACTCCACGACTGGAATCCGGCCCACACTAGCTCCATCGGCCAATCCTCCACCGGGAAAAGGTCCGAGAGCCCAGGTCACGTGTTAGGTCCCGGTTCCACGAAAAGGATGCGGTCAGAATGTGCGAAGTGTGGAAGAAGTCACAGTGGCAGCATCCGAGAAGAGCATGCTGACTGCAGTGGCACTAGTACTGCTAGTGCAACATTCTGCAAGGAGAAGGATACAACTATGATGACACGGGCTTCCTTTGAATCTACTCAGAGCTTGAAGTCAGCCACTCATGGTGGATTGGTAAATTTTTTTCATCACTGAATTAGGCCATACATCCATCTATAGTGCTCTCACATAATGCATATAGTACTGTACATATTATTATATTTGCAACAAGTTTCCATTTTCAGAGTTTGTATTTATTAATGCAGGTGAGCATATGTTTAGATTGTGACCTAAATTAAACATAGCTTCATATTGGAGACTCCATTAATTATTTTAGCAGATTTTTTGCACATATGAGAGGGACAGGAGAAAATGCAAATCATGAATCGAATGCTTGGATCATGTGATTGTCAGTATACTAGTACCAATTAATAGGTGATTTTGACAGACACATTAACATCATAATCGGGTTAGTTTCATTAGTAATTATTTCAAATGAATTGTGGACATTTGTAGCATTAGTGTTTGAATAATCCATCTCAAAAGTGGTTGATTTTCATACAAATAGCTTTTGGTCAAATTTAGGAAAGTAGGTGAAATCTTGAAGTTATTTACAGAAGCTTTTGTTAAAGGCCATTCTTTTTTTTCCAAAAAGATGTTTCACACTTATTATATTATTTATGTGAAACACAGCACAATTTATTTTATCGTTCTCTTTATTTGACTCAACATTAAACAGGAAAACCAAAACGAGGAACGGGAAACCAAGGGGGAAACAGGCCGCTCCCACTGGACAAGGAGAAATCAAGCTGCTGCAGTCCATAACCAATCAGAGAGGGTAACCAAAAAGTTTCAATCCATGTGATAAATACAGAGATTTTCAAAATGTACTGAATATGGTGTTTACTTACTATCTAATGCTAGTAATTGCCTCAAACAATCATGTAGAGACGCCGAGATCGGATCAATCAGAAAATAAAAGCACTGCAGAGGCTTGTGCCAAATGCAAGTAAGGTGAGAAGATAATTCCTTTTGACAATAATATTGTATGAACATTCAGAAAACATACCTATTTGGTTCTGTTTTTGTTTTCCTTCTTGAAATTTGCAGACTGATAAAGCTTCAATGCTTGATGAGGTGATTGAGTACTTGAAGCAGCTCCAAGCACAAGTCCAGATGATGCGTGCCGGAAATATTCCCCAGATGATGTTGCCTCTAGGAATGCAGCAATATCTGCAGATGTCGCCCTTAGCGCGCATGGGCATAGGTCCTGGCCTTGGGATGGGGATGGCAGTGTTCGACACGAGTAACATGGCAAGTGTGGTGCCTCACTCTCTCCGGCTCCTCAATCCCATGGCTGCTGTTGCTGCCACCGGCCCGTCGTTTGCTCCCCCTCCCTTCCCAGTGCCCCCAATGATTCCACCTGGCAGTTGTCAGGCCCGAACAGCTCCAGACGTGGCTGCAAACAATCCGGTTCCTTTCAATGATCCATTTTCTGCATTTCTAGCACATGTATGTGAAATTAAACACGATTCTTGAGTTGGGCTTGGAAGCAACGTTTAAAGGCTGCTTCTGAACTCACCAAAAGGAAAGAAGATCATAAAATTCAAGTATTCATATGCATGAGTTCAGATTGAATGTACCTTCAAATATCTAATTTTTCTTTTTCGCTGCAGTCCATGAATATGGAGCTCTACAACAAGATGGCAGCACTCTACCATCAGCAAGCAGATCCGAAAGCACAGCCAACAAGCAGCCCTTTGCCATCATAAAGACGAGATGATTGCCTCAAATGATCGCTTCGATTCAAGTGAATCAAGATTGAATTTTTTCGCGTCATAAATCTTTCCTTATTAATCCAAAACTATGAACAGCTAGTCGTCTTATATATTTTACGCTTATTGTTGAATTAAAGACCGAAGATTTATGTGTAATATCTTCCAATAGCAGTTCAATGTGTTGTTTATATAATCTCTCCAACTAAGTGCGACCATGCTCAAAGTTTTCGACCCAGTTAGCATATAGGAAGAAAAAGAATTGCTTAGCAATGAACATCTGCGAGTTTAAGTGAATCCTTTCATGGAGAAAACTTCTCCAGCAAAATCTGGCCTGAAACTTTATGAGAAAAAACACTATTCAATCCAACTCCCAATGGGGTGTTTGGCATGCTCTTTTTTTCTCCAACTTTTAAGCTATTTAACTTTTAAGTTGTGTAAAGATTAAAAATTAGGTAATAATTAAATTGATAATGTATTTAGATAAATGTATGTTAAGCGACCAGTTATATAATTATATATTTGGTTTGAAAGAACTGATAAGTTATTAAAATTTAACAAAAAGACAAAAATAATTGTATTGTTGAATAATACAAATAAAATTCATAAAAATACTAATTTTTAATAAAAATAAATTATAAATTGATGTCCAATTGATAAAATTTTACCATTATATGTTAATAAATTATATATAATTATTAAAAAATATATTAATATAATATATATATTAACATATATATACACACACATAAAGATGCAGTTGATGATAATTACGGAGCTGGACATAGCAATCGAAGTTGGAGGGTGGTGGTGACGACGAGGAAGAGCTGGAGAAAGGCGGCGACGACGAAGATGAAAGAGATACGGATGGGTTTGGATGCGACGGCCAACGATGATGATAAAGTTTAAGACATCGGCTGAAGCTGGAGGGAGGCAACGATGTTGAGGAGGAGTTAGAGGAAAGTGACGATAGGGAACACAATAAGATGAAGGAGATGGATAGATTCAAAATTAGAAAGTTGTGTGACGACAAATCTGTCCTTTACTTGATCATGACAACAAGTTTTGTTTTTATTTTTTTATTTTTTTGTAAATCAGCACAATAAGTTGCTAAGACCTTATTTGAAAAAGTAGAGGGAGTAGTTTTTGAAGAACGCTATTGAATTAACTTAAAAATTGGACAAAGTTTAAGCTCTTAAATGTTGCGAAATGCGTAAAAAAATAAACTACGTAGTATATAATTATTTCAATAGTTTTATGAGTTTGGTAAGCCGAACACCCTATGAGTTTGTCCCTCTAAACTTACATAACAGCAATTACAATATCTTATAAGGTTGCCTCCAAGACATTGGTTAAGTGATTGGACCACAATAAGTTGAGATTCGTATCAGTAGGTCGTGGATTTGATTATTTGCCCTGCGCATTGAGACAAAATCTCCATCTATAATTTATCTTTTTTATTAAAATAAAAAATACAAATGATAAGAAACCGCGCAAGAAGTGTAATTCCAAGATTAAGTCCACTGCACTAATTCTAAATCACCCAAATATCTACACAAGCTCCAAAGCCTCAGCTGACAATCAAACCTGAGCAGCATTACCGACACCTTTAGCAACGACGACGGCAGCCTTGTGCAGGCAATGCAATCAGAAACAAGCGCCGGCCAGATTGGCCCAAGTTGAGAAGAATGTTTTTTGCATGAAGCCCAGAAAGTTGTTGCAAGTCAATTCCCAATCAAAACAAGGCATTATCATCCCCAAATGGGGTTGTCTAGGCATTGATATATAGGTCATCCACCTATGTTGCCCTGGGGGACCATTAACTCCTCTTAATGAACATTGACTCGCTTGTGCAGATGCATTTGCATCCACACACAAATTTGACAGTGAAATGCCCTATAAATCTACAGTATATCACGTTGCATTAAAAGCAAGCATGACAAATTGAGCAGTCTCTGTCATATTTTTCCTGGGAAAATCACTGCTTCCATGATTTCCACCCTCTGGATTCTAGTTTCATCTGCTCATCTTTTAAATTCCCAAGTGTTGTATTTGGTTGGTTGTCGGACAAAAAATTGCTTCTACTTGTGCCCTTAACTTTCACACACAAGAGGTATCTCGGAAACATGTCAAGGGTCTAAAATTTACATAATCAGTTGACTTATTGAGATTATGACTCGAGATTTTTTAAATGCAACAATACCTTATTAGAAAACTCATTAGCACATTGAAAATTCTGTGGTGTAGGCCGTAGCAATGGACTGGAGGATCTCAATCTGCACCACAATCATGCTATGGCTATGGATTTTGGGGACCAATTTATATGGATCAGAAGCACCACTTCCCACTTGATTGTACAACCACCAGCTATGTATGCTTTGAATGGGATTTTGAAAACCCTAGATGGCCGTACAAGGGAAGGATGACACGGATGGCGCCAATCCTCCGGGCATTGATGAAATGTGTTTAGGGACCATTGCGTCCTTCCATGTCTCATAGGCTGAACTTAATCAAATGATTCGGACATTTTTCATGGTTATTAGAAACTAATGAGTTTGCTTTCTAGAAATAATCTCTTAAAAAAAAAAATGGAAATCCCAAACATGGGACGCCTTATGAATCAACAAATAGCTATTGTTTGTGTTTTATGTAAATAAAATTAAGTTTAGCTCCTTAACTAAGTAAATCAAATTTTAACATTTTCAGACTTCGTTAATTTTATGAGTCAGTTCAACTTCCACTCATAAATTCAAAAATTGAATCAAATTACTCAAAATCAAGTTCTGATTGATTAAATTAAAATGTACTTAAGACCAAGTCCAGAGTAAAAAATTTTTGGAATCATGCCCAGTAATTATGAAAATAAATTTAGGCAGTTTATTATTTTGGCTTGGCTCCCATGCAATTTATTATTTTGGTGTGGGGGTATCCAATCCAAGCAAGCCAGGCTGTTTGGATAACTTCCAATGATTTTTTATTTTTTTTTAAAAAGCAAACTTATAATAATTTTATTTAAAATTAAATCAATTCTCGATTTCAAAATCTATACCACCACCGGTACATTTTATAATCTAAAACTCTTAAAAGATATTAAGATCTATTAAATGTGCTTTAACATGCATTCTAGACAATCATATCGATCGTTTAGATGGGCCGAGGTAGATTAAGTCTGTAAGCTTCAGAGTCTAATTTGGACCTGGACATGAAATCACATTGGTTCATATCAATTCTTTAAGTCTACTCAAACCTGTAAATACCCCTACTCAAGATTATGTTTACTCACACCTGTAACACAACCCCTACTCAAGATTATGTTTTTTTTTGGTTTTTGGGGTATGATAGATCATGTCCATTACCAACTGCAGTATATTTTGAACATAATCACAAGTAGCCAACCATATGTGATGTAGTTCTGCAAATAAAACTGTTAGGTAACTCGGTAAAAAAATAAAAAATGCTTTGGGTTTCAGTTCCATTGGTTCTGCATTGACAAACATAATAAGATAATTCTTTTCATCCGCAAAAAGATTAAAAGACTGAACAACATAGACCATCCGCAACTAAATGAAGGCAAACTATAAGAAGCAAATATTGAATGGATATTGAAGCATAGTGTGCTGTGTGGAAGAACATATTAGCAAATCCAGTATGCGAATTATAAATAAACTATTCTGCAATTTGGGCAGAGTTCCATGCCAGTACTTGATCGAATGATTGCGGAAAAATACTAGAAGCCACGGATGGGCATTAAACCACTGTTGGAATCAATGCTTCCGCACTTGATTTCAGGCTGATAATTCTTTCAGAGGGCAAATACGCTCAGGTTCCCAAGAGTAGAAGAAGAAGTCGGCAAATTGCAGGGTAATGGATCTAGATGGGAGTGCAGTTGGCAATATGGTTTGTGTTATTCAAGTGATGATTTCCCTGACCAGCCAATCCAAACTGGGGTATGCGAAGTACAAAACGAGGAAAGATGGGAGGGCAAACAAGACAGTGATGAGAACGTACAGGGCCAAGATGGCTGCACTGGCGGGTATAGCATAACAAACGACAACTAGAAATACAACTACAAGCGGTAATTTGGCGGCCAAGTGAACAAAGAAAGCCAAGGACTTACGAAGTGAGAAGTGCAGTCTTTCTGCATTTAGATAGCTGCTGAGAAGGCTACCTGGATCACTGTTGGGATCCCTCTGCTCTGAGAGAAGAACACGTGGAGTATGGTGATGGTTTACATGGGAAACTTGATTTCCCATGGCAAAGCTTCTGTTTGAACAGCAGACTGGTGGATGATCCCCACTAAAGGAAGAGTGAGATTTCGCCCTATCCCCATTCAAGCTCTCAACCATCCAAAGGAGGAAGAAGTTTTTGCGAGGAAACTTCAGATTCCCCCTGCATACCAACCTAAAAGATAGCAAGTTGCACCAAGGGCAAGAAATGAAAAACGGAAGTTGAATGGGGAGGGAGGGAAGTTTCAAAACAGCCCACTGGAGGCCCAGGACACAGTTCTTACAGAGGGTGTGGCCACACCATAAAACATAGGGCACATTCTCCACAATGTTAAAGGATTCCCAGCAAACTGGGCATTCCAATCCTTCTTCACCATCATTGTTTAAGGAAATTTCATCATCCGAGTACTCAGAAGGAGCTTGACTCAGCTTGGAACTGTCATTCTTCAGATCATTGCCTCCAGTAGAGCCATTTGAAGCAAAACCCCAAATCATGATTAAATATAAGTCTTCCTAAAACAATCTGCCCGTTTGATTAGTCTTAGCTTGAAGAGCCCTCAAGGAGTCCTCTTCCATATGACCTTGAACAGCATAACTCCTTGAACTACCTAGAAGATTTAAATATCAAAAGCAAATGATTACCTCATAGTTAGCGCCTAAGTTGCATTTCAGTAACAGAAGGAAATGCAGTTTACGTCCATAACCTGAAAAATAACTACATCAAGAGCGAAAATATTCTTGTGACTGTACTTCAGCGATTGCTAAAGGAAGATAGAAGCATACTACTCAAAACTACCTTCCACCAAAATTGCATCACAGAGTTCAAGTACCATTGAAACATGCAAAAATCATATAATTACAGGACTAACAACTTCTGGAGCATTTGTACTTACATAATAAATATTACTCTTCCGCAGACTTGACACAGGCTGCATATGGCAAATCACAGAATAATTGCCAATTTGTATTCTAAAAACTGCAAGATCATGATACATGTCGGTGTGAAGTCGTATTTGGCAGACTTGCACCACAATAGATGCCTTGTATACGGTATGTACTAAGGCAACACTGAGAAGGGTATGTTGAATTCATCCAAGACAATTTGATTAAAACAACATATAGCTGCCATAGTTTAGGGTTGAATGTGGAGATGATTATTCAAAATCATGAAGAGCTAAAAGTATTGTAAGTGCATGCACAAACAAAGTGACCCCAATGCACGAGGCTGTACACTTTGTGAGGATCATTTTTATATACAGCCTTCCCCTTCCATTTTTGAAAAGAGGCTCTTTAGTCTTTTCACAACTCGAACCCATGATAACTTGATAACATATTACATGCAGTCTTTGAACCTGCACTGCTGAAGAATAACCTTCAAGAAATTTATTATGAACAGCCAGATTCACCCCATTCTACATATACAAAGAATGGCAAATATCAGTCCAATGGCATGAGTAATATGTAAATCTCCCCAACAGCAATCTTTAGGTACTTCAATTATATATCCCACATCAAACACTTTTCTAGGTTTTCAACTTCGCACCTCTTCGCCATACAATTTGGAAATGCCTTTCTCTCATATGAAAACAAAGGGCTTCACAAGCCATTGTATCCCCAACTCAAAATACGCAATTGACACAAGAAAAAAACTTAAAAGAACGCCAAAGACGGATTAGAAGCGTATCAAATTAAACAAAATATCCCGATTTCATAGATGCAGATTGCACAACAGTCCAGAAAAATGAAAAACCTGTGGCATAATTCACAAATTATGGATTCGAAATCCCAGATAAGAAATGAATCAGAACCCAGAAGACATCATACCCATCAATTCTCGCGATCTCCAAAAATCAGCTTCGGAGTGCTGATGCCAGAGATCCGCCTCTCTCTCTCTCTCTCTCTACAAATTTATCAATTTTCTTGCAATGTTTACGTGAATGTCTAAGTACATATATTTTTGTAATTTTTAAAATTTATATTCACTTTTAAAAATATATCTTAAAATAGTTTCACTCGTTCCTCCTAAATAAATTACTTTTAAATACCAATAATCTTAAACTAAGCGGGCCTAAACAGAAGTGGGCTCCTTTTCCTGATTATTAATAGTCAACCTCCGGCCCACTATTAAAATACCTTATCTTTCAGCATTTCAGCCAAGTCAGGGTCCAACAAGCCCAGAGTAGTCCGGCCCACCCAAAAGATCTCGACAAACAACTTGGACACACAAAATCTACCTTTTTACCATTTACCAATTTTAAAATCGCGACAAGATCCAACTGAAAAATTCATTAATGTTGGAGTAATCCCAACTCATAAATTCACGTGTTGGAGAGTGTTGTTAGTCTTGTACACAAATAGAAAATAATAATTTAGCCTTCATGAGCATCAAATCAATGATTGATGGATGGATGGAGGTGGCCTCCAGACACAACAAGGCAATGCTTGGGTTACAGTATTTTTGTTTGTTGCTTTCTCTGCAATATACCAGCTTTTATATCTCCTCGATTATACTTGATATTGATAACACATACCCAAAGGCAGCTTCCTAAGGGGCCCAGCCCATGTCCGAAATCCAGCCCTGGACCCGACAACTCGAGTAATTCTTGGCCAACCTTTTTAACTGGAAAAAATAACAATACTTTTGTTTTCTAATAGAGTCTATTGATTGATTAGTGTTTTAATGCAGCAATCAGGGAGGGTTGTTAATCATCTCATTTTTATCCAATCAAAAGTGATCTTTAATTAACCCTTTTCTCAAGCACTTTCTAACAGCAGTAAAATTTCATATATAATATATATTTATAATATAGATTTGTTATGTCCATTCATTAAACAGCAAAAGCCCACATATTGTTGTTTATAAATCTTTTTTTTTTTGTGGCTAATTGAAGATTATGGTTTAAACTGTAAACATATGTCTTTTCTTAAACTTAGGACTTATAGTTATTATGCTGTCAAAACAAGCTAGCTAGCGTTAGGGGGTGTTTAATTTTAAATTATATATATAGGGAAGGGGGCAATAGCTATATATATATATATATATAGTGCGATTTTAGTTTGTCTTGCAAGATTTAGGCCATCAATTTGGTTTGTCTTGCAAGATTTCCAATTGGGAAAAACGAATCCACTTACTATATCATCAATTAAACAAGAATTAATTTGACCATGTACTTTGCATACTTAAGCTGCAATTTTAATTAAGAGAGAGTGGATGGATGGCCTGTTGTGATGAAGAAGAATTTGACCACTTTGTGTGAACTTTCTCTTCAGGACGGCCTGTAGTTGTGATGCAGAAGCAACAGTCTTGAATCTTGAACTTGACCACACGGTCAAAAGATTAGTCCAAATCATAACAACAGAATTTGAATATATATGAATATATAAATGGAAATGACCACAAAAGCAGCTCACTATTCCATGATTGTTTTTGTTCCCTTGCCTTAAAGATGGGGCAACATCTACCATCTACACCCTTGTGGGGGTGAAAAGAGTCCCAAAAAGGAAGCTGCACAGACTCTATGGTCTATACATACATATATATATTTTGAAAGTATTATTTTAATTAACACACAAAATTATAACACATTATTGTATGATATTTAATATTAATAGTTTCTACAATATTTACTTTTACAGTGAATATATTTAAGTAGAGCTACTGGACTCGTCAATATTAATGTTAATGATGGTTAACGATTTAACAATATAAATTCGTAAGGTATATATTATTAAAATTTCTTAAATTACTCTAACGAAAGAAGTTGGTGAGTCTCTACAGATAGCTAATCAGGCAGTGACACATCCCTCCTTCTCTCTCATATCTTTTAGTATAAAAGGAAGATGTTGGTGAAAAAGAACCTTTTGATTTCTAACAGTCCCCACAAAGAGAAACGAAAAGAAAGGAAAAGGAAGGGGTGGTGGGAAAGGGGGAGAGGATAAAAAGGACCATAAATTAACATAAGGATTAACATTATATATTAGTTTGTGGTAGTTAGTTAATTAGTATATATCCTCTGTTGCGCAATGAGTGTGTTGAATTGGGTTAGGGAATATGGGTGACTTAGTTTGATAATGTTGGTGAGAGGCTGATATACATGGGTCAACCACATTTGATGGAAACAAATACACAACATTAAGATATAAAATCTAAAACTGCAATAACTATAGGTTTTAATCTTAGTAGAGATAGGGTTAGATGTATACATTTTAAGCTTTTAATTAATCATTTCCATTCATATTATTCCTATATCTAACCTTATTGTGGGCAATATATATATATACCATTCTTTATTTTTCCTTTTGTTGATCTCATTCTCACATTTACTAACACCTTTCCATCTCAATTATTATAATGTCAAGAAAAAAGATGATAAAAAAACAAAGAAACTAAAGAAAAAATTGTAAAAAAAAAAGAAGACAAAAACTAAAACCAATAAATTAGAAGAAGAATATTTTAATTTGGTTGGGTAAGATTACGGATTTGATAAGATTTGCTTAATTACATCAAACACATACTTTTAAGCATATATGGCCCCCAAAATAGGATGACCCCACTAGAGATCTCACCTAATCAGCCCCATTTTTTGATAATCAATCATGACCATCAAAATTAGGGTCCCAGCTCATGCACGTCATGACCACAGAGCCAACTCATTGCTTGGCCCAGTTCTCTTTTATGATTCACCAACTTCACGAACCTTGATTAGACAAACCCAAGGCCCTCTCTCTCTCTCTCTCTATATATATATATAATGGACTCCAAAGAGAGAAGGAAAAATCTAAACTCAGATCATTTTTATTTCCCATGTGTGTCCCCTAGCCAGCCAACCATTTCTGTGAAAACAATTAATCACTACCCTTTGTTTGTCTCTGTGAATCCAATTACCTCAACTATAAATTCCCACCAAATCCTTAACACAGATTCATGTTACATGCAACACAAGACACTAACATCACAGACCAAGCAGCCCAAACTACCATGGTCTCCGAGAGAGAGCCAAGCTCCAAGCATGTTTGTGTGATCGGTGCAGGGCCATCCGGGCTGGTGGCAGCCAGAGAGCTGAGGAAAGAAGGCCACGGAGTGGTGGTTTTGGAGCAAAAACATGAGGTTGGAGGACAGTGGCTGTATGACCCTAATGTTGAGGAAGAAGATGCCCTAGGGAGAAACCCTTTCTTGAAGGTTCACAGCAGTGTTTATGGCTCTCTGAGACTGACATCTCCGAGAGAGATAATGGGCTTCACTGATTTCCCATTCTTGGTGAAGAAAGGTAGGGATATGAGGAGGTTTCCAGGGCATGGGGAGCTGCTTTCGTACCTCAAGGACTTTGCAGACTGGTTTGGGTTGAGGGAGATGATAAGGTTCAACACTAGGGTTGAGTACGTGGGCATGTTGGATTATGCCGAGTTTGGGAAGGATTTGATGACGAAATGGGTTGTCAGGAGCAAAGAGAAGAAGGCTGAGAAGGTGGTGGAGGAGGTCTTTGATGCTGTGGTTGTGGCCACTGGCCATTACTCCCAGCCTAGGCTGCCTTCCATTAAAGGTATCCCAATCCTAAGTCTATATGCTCGAGATTCCAGCTTTGCGAGGGTCGAGAGTCATCATCATCTTTATTTGCACTAGTCTCATCTTATTAATTTATATATAAATAATTTATTTTCATAACTTGAATCAACAATTTCACTGTTCCTAACCAAACTGGATCCTTAGTTCTCTCTCTCTCTCTCTCTCTCTATATATATATATATATATATATAATTGTCAGAAAGCAAATTCAAGCTGCAGATCAGGTCTGGTTACGATATGCATGCATTGAAGGCCGTAGTCTTAGGTCCTCTCTTCAAATAGCTTCTTTGCTTAATATTATTACGTTTCATTAATTAATTCGGTGTTGCTTTTTCTGGTTGGTTTAGGGATGGATACATGGAAGAGAAGGCAGATGCATAGCCACATTTACAGAGTACCAGACCCATTTCGCGATGAGGTTAATTTCCATAAAATTAACACTTCCTTAATTTGGATTAACATTACAACTTTTCGTATTAATCAGCTTAAAACATTAATATGTTGTCCACGAAAATGAATCATACCGTATGAATTAATTTTCTATGCTTAATTATAGTCTCATTGGTGCAATGAAAACGCTTAAACTTGCATCATCGTCTCTCAAATTTACTTTCCATAAATACACTAATCAGTCATGAACGTGGCATCAAGTGCTTTGTTAAATAGCTAGGCTGCTGATAGAGTTGTCGGTCACCATCAATTAATAAGAAACTGGAATGATTGGCTTTAAAAGTCACTCTTCCAGAGAGGTTGCTTGCAATTGAACAATTCAATACATAGTTTTATTTATTTATTTATTCTCTGATATATGCAGGTTGTGGTGGTGGTTGGAAACTCACTAAGTGGCCAAGACATCTCAATGGAGCTTGTGGATGTGGCAAAGGAGATTTATCTTAGTGCCAAATCTCTCAACATCTCTGAGGGCTTGTCCAAAGTCATCTCAAAACATTCCAATTTGCACCTTCGTCCACAGGTAACACCAAAAATCATTATTCAACCCTTACAACTGCAGTTCAGTGGGTTGCTTTCTCAGTCGGGCTTGTATGTTATCTTTGGCCCTGTCGGCTTTGTCTCAATGCATCTCTCCTTATGGGCATGGATGGCATGTGACATTAGGTATCAAATGCTAATGCTAATATTCTTAGCATTTTGAACAACTACAAACAATGGCAATGACGATTTTTCTTTGTAGATTTTGTTGCTTATTTGTTAATTGTTGACTACTTTGGTAACTGTCATGATTATTTGTTAAAATTGCAGGTAGATTCCCTACAAGAAGATGGAAGGGTTTTGTTTGTAGATGGCTCATGGGTCACTGCAGACACCGTCATATACTGCACTGGGTAAGACCCACCCCTGACTCCACCTATCAAACAAGAAAATGAAAAATTAATTTATATATAGGCAAAAGGTTACGAAAACATAAATTAATCCAAGCCCCCATCAAACAAGAAAATGAAAATTAATTACCTAATAAGAAAATAAATGTGCAACCGAAAGGCCACAACCGACACTTATTCTTAAATCTAGTCACCCATATAGACAGCCCAATTATAATTAAGCTTGATGGCCATGCATGCTTAATTGCTTGCTGTCTTGACAAATTAAACCCAAGAGTCTATATAATTGGCTGGCCTGATTAGGTGATCATGACAAGTGACCAACTATAGATACCTTGATGTGACATATATACATGATGGTTAACCATAAATATTGTCATAATAATTAAATTTAAATGTTTAAATAATAATTTTATATATGTATACATATAAATGTTATTTATTTATCCTCGTAATAATTAGCTAGCACAAAACTTGGATGCTTGTTACACGATTCTTGAAGCATAATATATATAAATCATGATCATCATAATATATAAAATAGAATTTGTGGTAGTGTGGAGTGGTGGTAATTGATGTGTTTTTTTTTTTTTTTTTTAGGTATTCATACTCATTCCCATTTCTTGACACCAAAGGGACAGTGGTGGTGGAAGATGGCAGAGTGGGACCTTTGTATGAGCACACCTTCCCCCCTTCCCTTGCCCCTTCTCTCTCATTTGTTGGCATTCCAAAGAAGGTACAATGATTCCCCCCAAATCTAACTTAATTTTTTTTATATCTATACTCTCTCTTTGCTAAATTAACACTTGAAATTTTTAAAAGGTAAATTTTATACACATTTTTAATAGTTTGATTCATTTTCAAGAATATTCATTGTCCAAAGGTTTTATTCCTTTTATCTTTTTTATCTCTCTCTCTCTCTCTCTCTCTCTCTCTCTCTCTCTCTCTCTCATTTGTTTTGGAATCCAAAACCCATCCATAATAATGGGTCATGAAATGGGTATTGGAATTCCAGAACCCATTTTGCAGTGACCCACCACTAAATCGTTGTTGTTATTACTACTTGTTCGTATTCTACATCATTCGTCTTCTTCCAAGATTCGTTGTTGCTATTGTTTATTCTTTATCTTTACTGTCGATTCGATCTTCTAGTTAGGCAGTTGGGAGTTGCCAAAAAAGGGTCTTCAGCGAGTTACGGTGGTAGACAAATCTGGGTTCCTTTCTTCTAGCCTGGTACCACCTCAAGCACAGTAAACTGGGGCTAGGGTCTTGCCAAGGAAGAGAGATGATAGTAATGGTCAAAGCGAGAGAGATCGAAATCTGGTGATAGTGAAGACTCTTCGCATAGTCACATAAAATAACAATTCATATATAATGACAGTTCATAATAACAATTCATTGACTTTTCATTTTTTAAACGTGATTATCATGCCAATATTATCCTTGAACCCTATTTGCATTTAAATATTCTGTTGCTAAAGCATTAATTAGCATTAATCCCTTTAAGCTGTGTGGCTAATTAATAATATATAATGTAGATCATAGGCTTCCCTTTCTTTGAGTCGCAAGCGAAATGGATAGCCCAACTACTGTCTGGGAAAAGAACACTGCCATCATGGGATGAGATGATGCAATCCATCAAAGATTTCTACCACTCCAGAGATGCTGCCGGCATTCCCAAGCACTACACCCATGACATTGCAGATTTCGAGGTATATATTTAATCCAAAAATCAGAATTTATCATGGAATAAAATAAAGCTCGAGGAGTTTTAATTTTTTAAATAACTTACTTAATTTATATTAAATAACTGTTAATATGGTAACTCAAATATAATAATATTACAAGATTTATCTATTTAATTCTTTTAATACACTAACTTGATATGGGATGAGTCCAAAAGATCAAAATTAGAGTTGAATATGTTAGTATTTTACGATTTCTTACAGTATTGTGACAAGTACGGGGATCGGATCGGGTTCCCGCGCATAGAAGAATGGAGGAAGGAGCTGTGCCTTTCGGCGCTGATCAATGCGGACGCCAACTTGGAGACGTACCGCGACGTCTACGACGATCAGGAGACGCTTCAAGTTGCTTTTCAGAGCCCCCATTTCACCCAGCTTGGAGAAAATCATTGTTATTATTAGTAAAATACATTCTTAATTAAACATGTTAATTACTTGAATAATTCTCTCCACGTTCAGTTTCTTCCTTCTTTGGGTTCTTTTATTGCTTTGGGAAGGGGAAAGATGCGTGCAAGCCGCAACTTTAATGGAAAGTTTTGGGTGGTCTGTTCTGTATTAATCTCATGTATATTTACTTTATTATTTATATATATATGATGGATTGGTTGATTTGATTAATTTTCTATTCTCCCCCCCCCCCGGGGGGAGCTAAGAAAGGGATCTTTGTCCGTGAGGTAACTGATAAATCTACCCAATTTTGTTGAGAGGGATGTATAAGCTTACGATTATATCTCATTTACCTAAAAATTAAATTTGGGAGAAGATAGATTTCTTTCAAAATTAAATAAGCAAAACCCGAACACTTGAATTATAAAAAAAAAATAAAAAAATAGATAACATCTCATCATGAGCGTCCTCATATACTGTCCTCAGAGTACAGTGAATGAGTTAAATCAGAAAATTTGATGGCCTTTAGTTTCGATCCCCAAACAACACTGATCATGATAAAATAGACTCTAAACGGGATCGTCAGGACAACTAAGGAGGCAAATAAACTTTATATTTAGTAATACTAATAAAGGATGTTAAGGTTTAAAATTTTAATATAAAAAATTATATTTTTAAAAGAGAATCAACCAAATGACGCCAATTTTGAGCCAATATCTGACCTAATACCATTACTCACCATTCTAGGATGGTTGCGCCCACAAAATGAGATGTTATATAACAAGAATTTTTTTAAGATAAAGACATCTTGCACTTTGAGAATTACGAATGGAGTCGTCTTTACACATAATTTTCTTTTTTTACAGAAGAGTTACTCTCACAAGGTGAACCCATAACTTTTCTTCTTCAGGCAATAGAAAGTGAGTCCTACTTATGAAAATGCCTATGCAGATTTTCATGGCTGGAAAATTTCAAGTTCCAAATGTAGGGGAGAAAACTGAGTCCTACATATGAACAAAGAGGCCTAAGAACATAACTTTGGCCTAAATAGACCTGTGCAGTACAATCTACAATCTCGTGAATCAGCATGTAATGTACCCTTACAGTGCCACAAGCTTATTTGATCTCTCATGGTGAATCCGAAAATGCTTAGTTGAATATATGCAGAGGATTGCTGGCTGGCATTCTTGGACCCCTTCGCCGTCTATTTATCTTCCCCCAGCCCTTCAGTCTTCTTTCCTCGAAAGCCAGCTCCATACCATTTGTTTGCTGCTTCGATTCTGAGTATGCTGTTGCAGTGTTATCCATCCAATCGTAAAAGGAATTGCCTGGCCGCCTCCTTGCTCTTAAGCATCTACCCGCGTTTCTTCTTCCTGCCATAGATTCTGTAGGGATACCTGCAGCTTCCATCTGACCTACGATTGTTAGAAGGTCCTCAGCTACCTCGTGCCTCGATAGGGTGGCAAGGGAAGGCAAAACTTCGGTTTGGAAGTCCTTTCGCTGCCTCCCCCTCCTCGATCTAGCCCTCTTCGACTGCTTGGTTGGTGAAAGGGGATCTCTTTCTTCCTGCTTTAGATCATTACTCTTACACAGATACTCCTCCAGCTCTGCGTCGGTAAACTCCATTGTCATGGCTTCAAAGTAACCACTCTCGTGATCAGATGAAAGCTCATGTTGATTGCCTCCGCGATCAGCACCTAAAGTCGCGCCAACCTCATTCTGAAGGTCACTGCCAAATGAAGAAACTATCCCCGCAAACCAATGCAAGGAGTCGCTTGGAGAACCATCCAATGCATGACAAGCAAAAACAGCGTTCTCTACCGACAGCTTGCCGGAAGAAGGTGCTGAAATCAAGACTATAGCCTCTGCTGCCATCCTGACAAGTTCGTCCTTCTGGTCCCTATCTTCCATTTCTGACAACTGGAAATGTGTGTACAGTTGGTTTTCCTCGGAGTCTCCCCTGGGAGGTGAACACTCCTGGTTTTCAGGACTAACAGGTGCTTCCAGATCTATTTCTATGGCGTTTTTCACTTTGACAGTTGGCAAGGGTTCGTTTTCAATTATGCAGGAGTTCAAGTCAATTTGATTTCCAAGCCCTGAAAGCTTGGTATCAGCCATGATATCTACAGATACATTATCTGCAGTGCACAGTTTCCCGGAGCTGGCTGGAGGACTGCTAGCCGAGTAGCCATTAACCATTCCATCTTTCAGACTACTTTGAGTGTTCTTTTCTTCAGACGCATCTGGATGGAAATTGGAAGAGGAAGAAAGATGAGGAAATAGGCTGGTGCAGACACCAGGCTTGTCAAAATTGTCAGATACAAGAATATTTTCATCACCCGCGCAGTCCCTAGTCTTCAACCTCTTTGGCCCGGCATGAGAGACAGATGTCGAAGAAGCTTGTGAAGGGGCCAAATCTATCCGTGATAAATCTTCTTTCTCCTCGTTTGGTGTGTTACCATAATCTAGCTTTTCTTGAGGCACGAGCAACGTAGGTTGTGATTCTTCAATCTTCTCCACTCCATTTGCAGCCTCAACGTCGGGAGGCATATTCAAATCCACAATCTTTGCAGAATTCGGACCCCCAGCAGCAGGCCTCTGAAAGCAGCTCATATGGACAGTGGCAGTATCATAGTTGGGGTGATTAAAACTGATTGATGGCAAGCTAGCTGCCGTTGTGGTCTCGAACTGGGACCCAAACCAATGGCTGTTCTGAGGAGGGCTGAAACTTCCGACACCAGGTCTATTCATGTTTCTGCTACAATCAGACCTGTTTCCATTAAGCAGAGGACTCCCCGAAGATGATTCAGTGCTCATATAAGATGGCAAAACACTGTTAAATCTCGGGAGGGCTGGAACTGCTATAGGATTCTGATTTGCATAATGTGTTGGCTTTGGACAGGATGAAAATGGCTGAGACTTCACCCCATCAGACTGAGGAACAAGGCGGCATGAGGTGGGTAAGCAAGGACTGACCAGTTGTTGATAGTCATCATCAGAGAGAGAAGCATTTCTCTCTGATTTTTCTCCGACAGATTCAGCAACTTGATCTTGCAATTTTCTATCACAGTCGTCCAAGGGATTGGCAGTAGGGAATTCAGCTGGGAGTTCGACTTTTAATTGTTTGCATGGCATGGATAACGATCCTGCTGAGGAACCTCAAGGAAGGAAATTTGAGTTACTAAATCTGTCTTAGAATAGAAATTAGAGACTGAAAAGAACGACACTATGGTTCATGAGCCCAAAAACACAATTAAGAAACAAAAGAAAATAATCCTCACCGTATTCATCACAATTAGGTAGAAGCTCTCCCTGCTTGTCTTCCAGATACGTGGTCTTCAAGCAAGTTTCTGCATCCCTTCCCTGCTGGAATGGATTTGAAGCGGCTGCAGCCTTAAGCCAGACCGGTTCATTCAAGTCAACCAAATCATTAGTTCTTCTAAAGAAAGGATCAGGTCTAGAAGAACCTCCATGGCAAATAGAGTTGGGCAGATTGCTGCATGGAAACAGTTTAAGATCACTCTTCCGTGTATCCTCTGGCAGTTTCTTTGGCGAATAACAAGGCAACTCAGGACCTTTAGAAGCCTTTTCCTTTCCATACATATCCTCCTCTTCACTATCAATGTACTCATCAGCTGGAAGCTCGAGATCTAGCATTTTCTTCTTAGACTTGGAATGCCACAACTTGCGTTCTTCTAAATTGGCTTCAGCTAACACCGTATCAAGTTCTGCTCGTGTACTTTTCCTCTCAATAAAGCTTGAAGTAGATTGGAAGTTTTCAGCTGTTGAAATAGATGGTCTACTGGCAGCGAGGTTTACCCAAGGTAAGCCTGGGGTTTGCCATTGTCGTTGATCAGATAAGGAATTGGACTGTGATCTCTGCAATTGTAAGTTCTGCTTAGCAATCTCTGCCCGTCTAATTTCATCCATCAATTCCCTTTGTCTTCTATGAAGGCGGTGAAGTTCACTGACCTGGATGGCAGAACATATTTCAAACACAGAAACCCATTTGTCAGGTCTCCAGATGGACACTTCAACAATACAGAAAAAGAGTGCCAAGAGAACCAGATTGAGGAGAAATGAAATCTTCAGAAAATATTCTTTAACCCATTCAAGATGAGAACTGTGCATAGGGCAAGCATCGCCTGGAAAAAGCTTCTATTATAGTTCTTTGAATACCTGTTCTATGGTTTAAGCCCACATACTGTTTTTTTTTTCCAAGGGAATTATGCCCACCTTTTAACTATAAGCAAATGAAACAACAAGCTCTTTTGCAATTTCACTCTATAATCAGTCATCCGACCTAACAACTATTTTGATCACAAAAGTGAATATAAAATGTTAAAAAACATAATGATAGAAGCATTTTGCAACATCCCTTTAAATGAAATAGCATATGAATAAAATCTCCAACATGTCATGCTTACAATCAGTTCAAGGATTTCAATGCTGGCCATTCAGAAAATTTGAATTGACATAAATTTCTGCAAAAAAGTTATATGCAGAACAGAAAGAGTTCACCGATGACAACTGTACAAAATGCAAATGCAGCGAAATGTGAAATCTAACAACAGAACCTCAGTAACCCAGCACTGAATATTCAGATGGACCATACCTGATCTCTGAAAACCAGGTCATGCTTGAGTATTGTCCGTCTCAGTATTTCCTTCTCATGGACTAAAAACTGGTCCCTACTAAGTGATGGCACGAAAACATTGTAGCAATAACTGCTCCTGAACATCCTCTCGTTATTACATGGGGGCGGTGCACCGCCATGAACACCCATATTAAGATCTCTACTGGAGTAGCATCCTTGGAGGAAGCCTGTACACTCCATACTTGTTCCACTTCCAGTCACTGAAAATAGCCAAAAAGTAGAAATAGTTCAATTGTAATTGACAATATAAACTCAGCATTCTTAGTTTCAGTTAGAGAAGAGTTTCACTACAAACCAACAAGAAATTAGACACTTTCACACATAACAATAGCGTCTGAAAGGGCTGAATTACATAGGGAACCTTTGAAGTGTAATAAAGAGTCAACTATTCTTTATGAACTTGGTATAAAGAATTCTTAGCTAGATGATCAGCTATTCACTGTCCATCAATGCAAGTGGGAAGTTAGTCAACTGGCTAATCAAATTTAAACTGTATGGCATCTGCTCAAAGATTAATGAGCTAAAATATTACCAAAGTCTCCAAACGGAATATTCATCAAATCTTTTGCAAGTTAATAACAGATACATTGGCACCATTACAAGACAACTAAACAGAGAAAGAATTTAGTGTATCTTTAAAAAGAAGGAAAAAAAGAAGACAAGCCATGCTTAGACAATGATGGTTAGGTTGCTCCTTTGTGACTAGAAGGTCAGGTTTGAGTTATACAATTTTATTTCAACTTTAATGAAATCTTCCTATCACATAAAACGCCAAATTCAGTTTTACATTTCAACCATCCTATTTTAATTCCATGCTCACTAATCTCCCTATCTTTTTGGATAATTGATCCAAGATATCTGAATTAATCTTTTCTTGGTATGATTTGACCTTCCAATTTAACCATAACATCATCCACACTAATATATTTACTAAATTTAGATTCCATATATTTCTCATATCTCGAGCTTAATATTGATGGTTTCTTTTGTCTCACCCACCAACACAATATTATCTGCAAATAGCATACACCAAACACTCTTGCCTGGAATTTTTAGTGACATTTTTTTTACATGTTTGGTGACAAACATGTGCGCAGAGCCATATGAACCAGTTGTAGATATTTTGAGTGCCAAGAGCAATTGCAACGATCAGTTTGAAGCAGAGTAGTAATTGAGCAAAGAAATTCGTACAATCAATATATTAGTCTTGTGAAGCACCATACCCTGCAGGACAAAATACATGCACACTGTGACTAGGAAGTATTGAATTTGTGCCTCCTTGACACCATGCCTCGTGTTCATGATAAGGGTATGAATGGTGAAGTTACATAGAGTAGAAGAGGAATCAACTTCTAGCAAAAGAGTGCTCCTATAGACGAAAGCACCCACTTAATGAGAAAGAACATCCAGCTGACTAGCCAAACTAACCTGAATACCAATGACCTATTTGAGTTGAAAATTTAACTGCTTGATGAGGACATCCAAGTAATTAGACAAACAAACTTGAACACCAGTGACCTGCTTTAGTTGAACTTTTAACCGATCAAGAACAATAGAACGCCACCATAAAAGTGAAAATCTACGGCTTTCTATCTCAAAATAGAACATCCAATAAGGCAATGAAGTCAACTTTTCCACACGGGGACGAATATGAAAAGGCAATTGCATAGCAAAAAAGAATAATTTTAATCGTAAAGAAAGAAATTATTCATCAAAGTCGTGCAAATGAACTCAACTAATTATTCATAAATCTATCTTCCAAGAGCAAAGTTACAAAACAGAAGTAATTACACCTAAAACGAAAACCATTAATTGGAACTTATAAACCAAATATTTGGGAGAATCAAAATTCAATTTTAAGCCATTTCGGTAAATTGCAGAATAAACCCATATCTAAACTTGAACCAAAATTGCTCGACTAACTGGAGAAACTGGGGAAATTCAACCACACGAGAGATTCTCATAGAGAATTGTTAACGGCCTAAAGAAGAACAATTGCAAAAGGAGAAAAAAAATAAAAAATGAAACTCTGATCGACCATTGAATTCATCGAACACCCAAAAGACAGCAAAGAAACCCAGGAAATCCAATAGAAGAACCTAAAACATTTACACAGATAAATCTCGAAATTTAGAGGCAGCTGAAGGGTTAAGTACCTCACTTGGAGCCTCCCCTTTGAAAACCACGAATTCAGCGATTAGGCAAAATCAGAGCCTCAAAGAGCTCGAACAGCAGAAGTGGGTGCCTTTGAAAAGTCATAAAAAAGCTGGGATCTTCATAATGGAGCAGTAAACACTGCCTGAAAATTGGAGATTTGGATCTGCTGCCTGCCTGCTGGGACCAGTCTTTACGAGAGAGAGAGAGATCTAAAAGAAGGACCAAACTTACATGAGAAGGGACATTAGAGAGAGAGAGAGAGAGAGATCTAAAAGAAGGAACAAACTTACATGAGAAGGGACATTAGATTTGTCCACATCTCTGTTTCGTTCCTTCTTCTGATTTATTATACGATTGGTTTGGATTTTTTCGATCCAGTGTATGAGAACTGGGTGCGTTGAGATTCTCTTTTCTGCAACAAACCATTTTAATAATAATTTAGTATTGTGTTTGTGGGTATCTGAATATTATTACCATTATCATTATTAATTATTATGTGATGTAATCAATTCTCTTCCCATAGAAAATTAGGAAACTGGTCAACCCCAACGTTGAAGCGGCAACGGACTGAATCAACCTCTCCCAGCAACCAACCCACCAACCAACCATGATTTTTCTCGTATAAAATATACAGTACCCATCTATTCTATTCTACTTTACTTGTTAAAATCAAGGAGTAAGGTGGTGGCCTAAAATTGATTCATGGCTTGTGATAAAGTTTTGGGGGTAAATTTTAAGGATCGCTTCTCACTTTCGGATTAAATTGTATTCATATTTTTCTATAATTTTAAAAATAATATTTAATTTAAAAAATAAATTATTACAATATTTTTATATTAAAGATATCTATATATATTCTTTTTCTCTTTCTATAACTAAGAAAAATTACCCATCATCATTAGTCAATAACTAATTTTTCTCATTACACCCGTTCAAGTAATGAGCTTTCTTCCTCAATGTTGGTTGTTGACAAGAGAGAATAAACTTTTATAAACAGATAAATATCAAATTTAATTACTCAATTAGAGAAGTCATAATCTTTGACGATGTTTTTCTTATTATCAATCACCATAACTAATCTCTCTATTTATAAATATATATGCTTGTGTGTTTTCTCACTATCAATGCAAATGTCATTTAGATTAATCGAAACCCAAGAGTTATGGATTTTAGACTAACCTAGGTTTGCAAAATTGCAATGGATTATTTTTATTTTTTATTTTCAAAGAGAGAGAAAGGTGAGGATATTATGCAATATAAAGAGTGTGATATGTAATAAAAAGATTTTTTTCCTCTTGAAAAATCTAAAGTCTATATAATATATGTGTTTTTACGCAGGATACACCCTTCATATTATATGATAGGCAATTGCCCGTTTATTTTAGTTTAGGGTAGTTAGTGTTATTATATTTGGTATTCATTTTGGGCCCAGAGACGAGCTTCATGGATCCTACTTTTATTTATATTGGTTCGCTAAATGGGCCCCCACCTAGTGGCCCATAAAACTCTTGTCAGTCTTGTGCTTTGTGTGGGCAATCCTAAGAAAAAAAAAATTAACTGAAAACGTCGTATAAAATAAGAATTAACTGAAAATTGACAAATTCTCAGTACACTCTTAGTAATAATTTAATTATATAAATATTGCCTTTATATTATCATATGTTCGAAGTTCTTACAAAAATATATTTTTCATTTAAAGTGTGATAATTCTATAAAATTTTGCTTGAGATATTTTAAGTAGTCGTCTTAATATTTTTAGCAATAAATATATTCTTTCTATTTATTTAAAATTGATTTCAATTTTTAAAGTTAATAATTAACATGAAATTGTTAAGTTTTAAGTCAAGAATTTTAAATAAAAGGATATAATTACAAATACGGTTGATTAAAGAGTTATAAGAAATATAATTATGAAATTATTATAATTGATATATCATACATGATTAAAATATCAAAATTAAAAATTAAATAGACGGGCCAACCCGAAAGACAGCCGCGGGAGACCGCCCCGAAAGCCGGCCACGGAAGACCACAAGAGTGATCGGAAGGGTCTCCCAAAGGCCAATTATAGCCAGGAGACCAAGCTCTAAGCGGTGTCCTGGTGAAAGGCGACCCCCAGGAGATCGGACCTTGGGAGACTGCCCAGAAGTTGCTCGGCAGTCAGACATCCTCATCCCCTGATGAAGACGATAAAACCTTCAGATTATTATTATTCCTGTGAACTGGGAGCAGAGCCGGCCAACGAAGTTGGGGTCTTAAACAAAAATATTTTTTTTAAAAAAATAAATAATACATCTTTCTACATAAATATTTTATTATTTTATTAAATAAACAAAATTAAAATTCAATTAAATACAAAATATAATAATTTCTTAATGACAATAAATTTTTAATTAAAATATAATATCTCAAAGATAAAAAAAAAAAAAGCTAAACAACTTACTATAATAAATAAAAAAACAAAACTAATTTTTCTTAAAATTCTAAAAAAGTTTGTGCAAGTAAAAAATTATATATTCATGATTCTCTTATGGAATAAAATAAAATAAAATATTAAACTGATAATATTAAAAAGATAAAATTCACCAATAATGAGCAATTTTTCATTTTACAAATATGTGTTGAACTATACTTACTTTATGTAAAATCAACTTTCTTGTCTTTTGAGATGCAAAATTGTTGATTAGATCTTCATAATCAAGTAATCTAATAAATCAAGTTCAATAGATAATATAGTTAATCCATTTAATTTTTCCTACGATATAGTTGGCCTCAAATATGATTTTATCAACTTCAATTTTGAAAAACTTCTTTCTACAGAAGCTGCTGAAATTAGAATTGTCAATTGTGACGCCCCGTCCCCACTACCGGGTGTCACCGTAACATCAGTAGATCCCACTTAGGAGGCTAACTATGCCCTAACAACAGGGGGGATAAAATAACGTGGGCGCCCTAGGTGAGGTCCAGGCTTCGCCACCTCCGACCATCAAGGACTCGAGATCTAAAACTCATTTGTAGCGGAAGGACACTCGAGTCTCAAATCTGACCTGTGCCTTATGAGCAGATAAATTGCAATTAAGGTATAGCATAATTTGTTTACACAAGGCTAGAGATGGGAACTAGGCTGGCCGGGTCGGTCCGCCTCATAGCCCAGCTTGGCCCATCAAACTGGCCCGTGGTCCGGCCCATCAACTGGCCCGCTAAAATAGTCCGGCTCGGCCCACTAAAAAATTAAAAAATATTTAAAAAATTATGCTTGTATTTAATAATTATAAACATAATAATTAAAAATTATGTTTCTTGTAAATATAATTTTATTGTAATGTTTGTAAACATAATTTTAGTGTAATTTTTGTAAACATAATGTTTACTATAAACATCATAATTTTACAAACATCAAAATTATAAGTAAACATTAATATTAGTTACATTAATATGTTTATTAAACATATTTTAAAAAATATTAGTTACATTTGAGAAAAAAATAAAAAATATATTTAAAAAATTATATATAAAAAAATTAAAAATAAATGGCTCATGGGCCGGCCCAAATAGCCAAGCCCACGGGCTAGCCCACTTTGGCCCACTTATTAAGGGCCATAGGGCCGTACCGGGCCTAAGTTTCCATTTCCTTGGCCCGGCTCGGCCTGGCCCGTTTCCTTCGTGGGCCAAATTCGGCCCGGCCCACCAAATGGGCGGGCCAAGCGGGATGGCCCGGCCCGCCCACTTCCCATCACTACACAAGGCTCATTAAAAGTAATAAGTCCAACTGAAAAATACAAACAACATTCAACACAACTTCAAAATAATTACATGACAGACACGAGTTACTAGGTCGCATTCCCATCATGGGTTGCTATTCTCATCATTCAGCTGGTCTTCGGCATACACTGCCTTCCCTTTACCGGACCCCGAACTATCTGTATGGTTAGTGGGAAAGGTGAGTTCTAGGACTCAGTAAAGGTAATATGCAATGCAGTAAATTATTAAGCATGACATCACAGATAAAAATGAAGTACAACATGCATGCAAGGCTGTCCACCGCACCTATCTCAAGTTCTAGGTGGCCCCTAATGGTTCCATCTATGACCCCGTCCTAGGACTCTCACGGTTAACAATCCACTACCCCATGCCCAGTCACTTACTCAATACCTTATGCAAGTCATGATAAAAAAAATTTACACGCAGAGCATATTACCTCAAGATATGTGCCTTCTGGTAATTCGTACAGTTAACGCACTCAATTTCCTTAACAAAAATATTTTCAAAGCAAGGTCAACCCATAATTAAATTTATTAACTACTAAATCCATAAAGTTATTAACTAATTAACTAACTTAGACATTGCCCACTACTAATTAATTTAATTAACTAACTAATAATTAAATTAACTAATTAGAATAGACTTTAGCTTAATCAAATACACCACCATACTAACCAATTCATCAATTGACTAATAATAGAATAGCTTTAAAATTGAGCATACCTTACTGCTCTGCTTCTTCTCAAATTGACGTTCACTTTCCCTGTCTTTATTTGCCCTCCCAAACTCTCTATTTATACCATCCTTCACTGAGCACTTTCTTACTTTACATCATTTCATGACATAATTGGGTAGTCCATTATTTGGACAATATCATTGATATTATTTTCAAGTTCCAACAATATTTGCATTATATATTATATTATATTATATAATACTTCTCAAATGAACCCACTGGATTCACCCAAGACTTGGCCATGCATACATATATATATATTATAAAACTTACTTGTACACCCATATACCATATATCTTACTGTACATGCATACATATAATTTATTGTATAATAAAAGTTGCATATAAATTTATAAATTATATTCATACTCTCACTTCAACATTTCACATTACAATTACATCCTCAATATCAATTTTATTTAGATTAAAATATCAAAATTTCAAGATTAATAATTCAAGGTTTACTCGATAAAAGTCGATTTCGTTCGTGTGCCTACACAGGATCTTTATTCCACCCGAAAATACTTCAGGGTTGCCTCACTAGTAAAACCGAACCACCTCTAGGGTTCCCTCAGCTTCCCGGAGGCCCCCCTATGACCATTCGGTACCAACATCCATCCGGGCTTATACACAAATTATTTTTTTTTAATTTGACTGTTTCCAGCATCATTAGCCTTATCTCGAGATGTTCACCAATCTCATGCTCTTTTTCTTGAACATCCAAGTCCCAAGGCATTTTTTGCCGTCGATTCAACAATTTATTAATTTCCTCAACATCGCACATAACTCAATAAATCCATAAACTAATTATTTCCAAAATCAGAGATGTTACATCAATAATATTCTACAAATAATATATGCATTCGAAAAAAAATCGACTCTTTCAATATAATAAAGAATTTCCATTAGACTATTTTTTTCCTCAAAATTTTATCTTAACACTTTTAATTTTAACAATAAATCTAAACCATCTATATCAGAAAGTTCATCAAATTTAATAACGTTTTCAAGATTCAAACAATACTCTTTTAAAATATCTTCATCAATTGATTTTAAATTCTTGAAATTGCATAGAAATCCAATTTTTTTTTCATATATTCTAAATTGCTCAAACCTATTTTGAAGTGAATAAATGATTTGATCAATCATGTATATAAAACAATCAATTCTAAAAGGTTATTCAACAGATTATATTTTATCATCATTGGCATTTTCATCAAATTATTTTTTCTTATGAATCACGCATTTTTCACGAAATATGAGTTCTATTTCCATTTCATTTGCAAGTTTTTTGACAGAAACCATAACATATTCAAATTCGTTTTCCCTATAAATTTTAAAAAAAGAAAGAAGACTTTTTAATTGATTTATAGTAACATGAATATGTATATTTTCACTTTGAAACCTCTTACTAACTGAATTATTTGCATACAAAATGTCATACCAAATAAAATAGGTTTATAATGTTTTGTATTTAATTTTTAATAAAATATTTATTATTAAAAATATATATTTTTTTAATAATAAATATTTTATTAAAATAATTAGGACCTTACAATTTTGGAAGCCTTATGCTATGACATATATGGCTTCACTGTTGGGCCGGCCCTAATTGGAAGGGTCTCATATTAGATAACTTTGATATTTAAAATATCAAAACAATTAATAGACAACATCTATAAAGAATTTTAATTTTGATAAAATTTTAAAATATTAAGATAAATATCATTTGTAATAATTCTAATTCTAGAAAATTTATAATTATTTTATTCTTCTCTATAAATAAGTAAATCTTTATTTTAAAAAATGACATTTAATAATTTATTATTTTTTATATTTAATTTAAACATCAAAATTTTCTGACATTATTTAATAATTTTTTTCTTCTAAATTTAGACGATTTGATAATAACTTTTTAGACTCTGAAATTATTATTGTGTTCGAGTGATAATAATAATATTATTTTTTCTAATCAATCTTAAACTCCAGCCTCTAAATCCAACTAAATAATGGCTTAACATGCGTCTAAATCCGAAGATTTTGTCCATTTATTTTGAGTTAATTATAAATTATTCTCTTTATTTTAAAACCCAATGGGCGGCTGGAAAAGAAAGGAAGTTAGACCTGTTGTGTTGGGGATAAGAATAAATAAATCCGACTGTGGGTTAGTAGGATTGTCACTAAACCATGAATTGACAATCGAGACAGAAAGTAAACTTTTGATAATGATATGATATGTATTGATGATGTGTGACAAGCTGCTTTAAACAATTTCTTTCTTTTGGCCTGTCTTAAAAATTAATTATTGATGATCGCCCACTAATTATATATATATATATATATGCCAAACCAACGTCGTAAAATACCAAATTTTTTTTTCTAGTTAACCAATTTGTATAACAAATGAGGATTATAGATTTCCAAACCCTCCTCCTTAAGTATTAATGATTAATGGATTGGTCTTTTATCTGAGAAAGAATATTAATGGTTAATTAATGATATATATGACTTCTATGATCAACTTTAATTAATGGCGGTTGGATAATGGGTTCTGATTGTGGCACCACCCCACTTTTAAAGGTGATTAATATCCAGAATTTTTAAGTTTCGATCCGATCATTACCTGTTGAGAGATGGATATAATAACTGTCAAAGTGCTTAACATAACACTCATCGAACCCAGGAAAGTGGAGCAAATGCTTGCGTTTGCATAGCATAGCGACTGCATATATAATTGGATAAACACGCCGACTTCCAAAATGCACCTGTTTCTGGACATGCATGCTTGGTTAAAAGATGCAATCTTTTTGGTGCCCTTTGGGGCCAGCAAAGCACTATATATGGCTTCCAATGAATTACCAAGTTGATGATGATGATGATGATGATGATGATGGATGGATGGATGGATGGATCGATCAATCATCAATGCCTTCAAAAGGGTTTGGAATTAGCAAATAATTAATTGCAAGCCCCATTATCTTTTTCATGAAGTCTCCAATTATGTATCCATCTGTCTATATATGTGGCTTAATTAATTAGCAAAAGCAACTGCAATTATTGATGTTCTTCGATCTTAACTCTAGCTTTTGCTAAAGATCGTATATATAATTAGCAGCAACGAAAATGACGCACAAATTAACGAAACAGATCAGTAATTAACAATTAAGCTGCCATGGCATAATCTTAAGCAGTCTGTTGAGGTAAAAGTTCAAACCTCAATTTTAAACTTGCGACTCAAATGAAGTGTAAACGCAATAAAACACCTAACAAACTAACGAACTTGGATATAATATAATATTTTTGAACACGAATACGTTGAGCTCTCGTCTCCATTTGCAGCCGAAGTGGAGGATCATGACAACATATAAGTAAGAAACATACATACATATATCCCCATGACACAGATATCACATATAGATTAAGTGGTAGATAAGTAATAAGTTAAGATTAGTACTAGTAAATCACGAGTTTGATACTCGGCTCTTGATAAGGCTCGTACGTATGTGATTAACTTTATCTATCGAAATTAAAGATACGAGTATTGAGAGATCATACGGTAATCTCAAGAAACATTCATACATATAGAAGTACTAAGTACTAGTAATGAGATTAATTATTATTTATTAATATCATGTCAAGATGACTGCAAAACTAGGTAGCTAGCTAGGTTTAAATTAGCAAAGAAGTGAAGGCAGACAGGCATGCAGAAAGGCGGAGAGAGAGCGAGAGTATTAATAATGACATAATTAAGAAGAAGAAGAAGAAGATAAAGAAGAAGAGTGGTTGACGAGAAGGGGGTATTTCTGAGCGTTCTTGAGAATCTTGGAGAGAGCAGCCTTCCCAAGATCAAGGCCACAGACGTCGGCAAGCTGAACCAAGTAGAGCAGCACATCGGAGAGCTCCTCTTCCAGATGCTCCTTCTCGTCTGAGCTCCAGTTTGGTAGCCCTCTTGCCACTTCTCCTCTCCATTGGAATATCTCTGACAGCTCCCCAACCTCCCCCACCTGCACCCACCACCCCCACCATCAGCCGTGCATGCATGGTCAATTACAAAATTAATCCTAATTAAAAAGGGTTTATTAATCCTTTGGATGGCATGACTAGTATAATTAATAAGTTTTCACACAACAAACCAAACATGCTTGTGTGTGTGTGTGAGAGAGAGAGAGAGAGTGTGTATGTGTGTAGTTAGTAAGAGGTAGGTTAGCTTAATTAATTAATTACCAGAGCTAAGAGGAGATTTCTAGGGCTGTGATACTGTTCCCATCCCCTAACCCTAGCAAACTCTGCAAGCCTGTCTCTGAGTTCATGAAGTGAAACATCCTGCTGCCGCTGCTGATTCATCTCTCTTCTTTCAGAGTTCTCCATCTTTCTCTATCTCCTTCCTTAATTCAATCTCTGGTGATGAGTTTGCTTCTCATTAACGCTCATATATATGCATGAATGCTACTCAACCGTACATAAATATAGCTAGTTAGCTACCTATTTAAGGACAAAACCCGAAGAAAGAGGAGCACTACACTACTTAATAAAATTTTCTTTTGGTTTTCTTTTCTTCTGGCAGCCAAGGCCATACCCATACGCACTGTTTGGAAGGTGGGAAAGCACTCGAGTGTCATTCCCAGTACAGTGTTCACGTGAGAAATGACAAAGATGTTTGCTTGACTTGAAATCACTACCCTACCCTACCCTACCCTACCCATCCATCTCCAACAGCCCACCCCACCCACATACCTATGCCTGCCTTTCTGCCTAGTCAAAATTTTGTCTAAGTTAAGAAACATATGAAACAAAAATTAGAACACACACAAATTTAGCATGCACCCACAATCAAGTCCAACGAAGAGCAAAAATCTACTATTATTGTCAACCCCAGTGAAGTTAATGAATCCTCTAAGATCATTAAGGCTGCGTTTTTTTTTTATTATTATTTTCAGTCTATTTTAAGTTTTTAATTTTTTAAAATATTAAAAATACATTTATTTTATTATTTTTAAAAACATATTTTCAAAAATAAAAAAAAATTATAAAAGAAATCCAAATGTTGTCAACTAAAACACACTAAAAACACTAAAATGTGAAAAACACCACCTTTACTTCCACCCCCAATCTCGACAAATCTCTCTCTCTCATCTCTTCTTTTCTTTTTCTTTTCTTTATTTCTTTCTCAAATTGCCATCGACAGCACCCGTCGCCGCCAACTCTTCTTTTCTCCTTCATCTTCCATCGCCACCAGCCACATGTAGTTGACAATGATGGCTTGATGATACTGATGGCCAAGCAACATCCACTACCATGGCGAGGACAAGAAACGACGACCATGGCATAGCAATAAAGATTGACGACCATGGTGATGTATAAGGCCATGGTCGGTCAAACATGACGGAGACGCTCAATAGGTTGCGATCGGAGATGACGCGCTGGAGGAGAAAATCGACAACTAATAAAGGCAAAAGGCAATATTCACAGACATGGTATAATACCCCAAGAGTTTAGAGAATAGTAGTATATATCGAGGATAAGTAAGGAAGATAACAACACGATCTGAATACCTTTTGGGATGAATATAGGCAAAGAACTCATGGGTTAAGCGTGTTTAAACTGGAGAAATTCAATGATGAGTGATGTAACACCCCGTCCCTATCGAGGGGCGTGTCACTATGCTAGGGCCCATCGTATACATACATAATCCATTTTCTTATACATCAAATGCCGTTATGTCAAAGGGAAACCCCCCAGCAAATCATTCACAATGCGGAAGCAATAATCGAAACCTGATACGGTACATACTTGAATTCACTATATTTAAAACAATATAAAAATCCGTACCATATATTACCATCATATCCTCAAATACATAAATACATTTCTCATCAAATAAAATACTCAATCCACCTGCTGAATTCATCGGCCACGCCATCACGTGCCGTCATACATCAACCTGCTCCTTGCCCTAACTGCAAGTCTCAACTGGAACGTTGAATGTTCCAGGGGCATAACCCATTAGAAGATGAAACTTCTAGTGAGGGTCCAAAAACATATATATGATGCATGATGCAATAATATGAATAAACATATACCCATAATGTAACTTCCCAGGCATCCCCAGCCCGGCTAGGAATCCTAGGCAAATCCCGAACCTCTGCGAGATAGGCCTAACGTTATTCCCTCAACGCCCTAGGAGAATTATGGCTACACTCTGAGGGTATCATCTCATCCCCATGCACAAGTTTCAATATGACAATGATATCGTGCAATGTAAATATCACGACTTTCAATGCAATATGACAAATGAATATTGCAATTCATAATAACATGCATATATAACAAACATATCATGAATATAAGTTCTTATGAGAATACCACTCACCTTTGCCCAAAGATCAAGACACCTCGAAAAGCGTGCATCGCCTCAATATGCGTGCCCTGCCTTGATTCTCGTGTCAACTCTCAAAAGTTGCACCAATCTCATCATCTCGATCTCCTCAATCATAAAATAATATTTAATTACTAAATATCCTCAAAATTCCATTTATTCCCTATTTCCTTTCATTTTCTTTCATTTATCCTTCTAAAAATCCCAATAATTATATCAAGGCTATTTCCTCAAATCCAACTTCACAACAATTCATTATATGCTATGAGCTTTCAAGGAAAAATACTGAACTTACCAGAATATTGCGTTTTCATACAAAACGAGGAACTTTGATGCGGAAACCGAGGCATCGGGAATCCCAAATCCCAATCTTTTTTCACAAACCACCATAAAATATTTTTCTTGATTTTTTAGCATTTTTCTCACAATTTTTGGACCATACACGCGCCTGCACGCGCCCCCACACGATTAGGGTGACTGGGGCACGTGGAGGACCAGCGCGTGACCGGCACGCGCCGGTCGTCTTCTCCGGCACTCCGGTCGCCGGCGATCTGGGGTTTTTGCACTATCTTCTCCTCCTTGCTTAGTCGATCACGATGGAATGACTTAGAGCTCGAAAGGAGGTCGGGAAGACCTCTGATTTGTCGGCCAAAGACTTGGCCAAGCGCACCGCCACCATTTTCCGGCGAGCTTCGAAACGCCACCAAAACTCGACCAAAATGCTTCTAATTCTCCAGATATAATCTATCTCTCATGGGCTTCAAAAGCCCCTTAAAATCGAAGCTCAATTCGTTCGATAAAAGCCTCGATTTGAAGCTCCAAAATCTCTAACTTTCGGCCACCATTGAACGCCTATTTATAGGCACATTCGAACCTTCAAACACCCTTGGACGAGCAACCCATCACCCTTAGAGCTTCTACCTCCCTCGGATGACCCTCGAACGAGCCTTATCCGACCAGAAAAGCCCACTTGCAGGCGCGACCAAGAACGACTAAAAGTTCGATCGGTTTTTTTCAAAATCCGACCACTCGAGTGGTCGTTGTCCTCCCAAGCCTTTACAAACATTGCTCCCCGACCATCCCTCGTGCTTGCCCAATCGCTGGAACGGCCAAAATCGGCGACCAGAGACCCCATGGTCGATTCTCATTGGCCAAAGTTTGATGAAATTGCACTTTGGCCCCTCCAGTTTTGGCTATTTCATTTTAGCCCATTCCACTTAACCCCTCAACTTTATTTTATTGTATTTAGGCCCCTTAAGACCTAAAACATCATTTTACCCCTTGAAGATTCCAAAACGACCTTGTTTCGACCTCCCACTAGCAATTTTCAAAAACTGCACTTAGGCCGGAATCTTCGTTTTAGCCTCAAACCCATTCGTTTCTTCCTGAAACCTCTGAAGGGTTGTTCCTCATGAAAAACCGAAGCCCCCTTAAGCTTCCGTTGACTTCTAAAAAGTCGTCTATGACAACTCAGTATTGCTAGGGGTGTGCATTCGGTTATAACCGAACCGAACCGCCCCATTTTTCCTAACCGAACCGAACCGCTATTATAGATATAACCGAACCGAACCGAACCGACTTAATACACTAACCGAAATAACCGAAACCGAATTAACCGATTTGGAGTTTGAACTAACCGAACCGAAAACCAAACCGAAAAAATAGCTTAAATTTTGAATTGAAATAACCGATTTCAACTTTAAACTAACCGAATCAAAAATTAAACCGAAAAACAATCCAAAAACAGAATTGAATACATCTTGATTGGGAGAAGGAATGTCTAGATTTGACCTGTGCAATGCAGCCTCTTATAGTTTGATGTAGTTCTATTTCACATTATAACAAAATCACTGGGAGGATGGATGATGTATCTATAGGTTAAACAAATAGCAAATCACAAGCTAACCACAAAACAGAACCAAATCTGAAATCAAATCACAAAACACAAAACAGAAATACACTTACAAATTAAAAGAGAAATGACGACATCGCAAAGCCAACGAACCAAATCACAAAGCCAAGTCAAAGCATCAACGAACCAAATCACACGACGACGGTGAAGCGTGAAGTGCTGGGTGTTGGACTTGGGTGGGGAAGAAGCCGACGGTGAAGCGTGAAGGGCTTGAAGGCGTTTGGGTTTGACAACGGTGGCGAGGTGAGGGTTAACTGCCAAAGACCTAGGGCTAGTGTTGTGGGTTGATGCTTCGACGACGACGAGGAGTGAGGGGGGCTGGGTGTTGGGTCGGGTAGGGGAGAAATCGACGACAAAGGCGTTCGGCTCTGACGGCGACGGCGATAAGAAGGTTGACGACGAGTGGGGGGGTTTGTGAGGCGATCTCTCGGCTCGGGCAGGCCATCGAGTGTGAATCACACTGTGACTCACTGATGCGCAAGTGAAAAGAAGGAAGAAGAAATGAATGGAAAGAATGGACGGTAGCAGCACTGCAGTAGCACGGGTCGCTTTTGCCTTTTGTTGGGCGCGGGTCGGTTCGGTTTTGTGGGTAAAAATACCCAAATAACCGAACCGAACCGATTACTCGAAATTTTTGTAAAAAATTAACCGAACCCGAACCGTTCATCATGGATAACCGAACCGAACCGACCGAACCGGTCGGTTCGGTTCGGTTTAATCGGTTCAACCGATTTTCTGCTCACCCCTAGGTATTGCAGCCTATTCGGCAGCTGCCTTTTTAGCTGTACCGAAAACTGTTCCCGTTCTCATTTCTTTCAGCACCATAAATCCTATCTCAGGGTGCTCATTAATGCCATATAATTTTCCTTTGGCATCTCGGCTCCAGGGTACTCCCGGCAGTCGATTCAATCATCTATACGGTAATAATTACCGTTATACCCTCAATTTATACTTAAATTCCATTTTTGCCCCAAGATAAATTACCCTTGAGTCCTTTAGAATTTCTAGGGTATTACAAGTGACCCCCTGAGAAGTTCACGTAAGCCCATTAGGGTAAGTTGTTTTGGTACTTTCTATCGCTTGATACGGGATGTTACGGGTGGTATCAGAGCCAACCCTTGGTGAAAGTGGTCTGATGAAGGCGGGGAGTGGCCCCGAGGCTCGAGGGCCTGTACAAGGAGCGACTTCTGGCAAGCTTCTAGGATGACAGCCTCCAAATGGGAGAGTTAGGATCAGTTGTAAGGTCGCATGACGAGAACTTCATGTGCTCAAGAGGGGAGAATGTAATACCCCAAGAGCCTAAAGAATGGTAGTATATATCGAGAATAAGTAAAAAAAGAAACAACATTAACTGAATAACTTTTGGGCTGAATGTAGGCAGAGAACTCCCGGGTTAAGCATGCTTGAGATGAGGAAGTTCAAGAATGGGTGTCCCCTTAAGAAGTTCGCATAGGCTCATCAAGGTGAGTTGTTCCGGTTCTTCCTTTCGCTCGACATGGGATATTACATATGAAGCCTTCAATTGTTGACAATGCATCATCGGCCATGGCGATGACCCTAATCCTCTTATTGACGACATGAAAGAGGTCTTTGATCGTCGGAAATCACAGGCCAAGGTGGTTGGTGGCGTCTGATAGTGGGTTTTTTTTGTTTTGATCGAAAATTAAAAATCAGATATATGAAAATTCAGCCATTAAATCTGACACTTTTTTTGTGTGTATGTTAACCCACTTGATTTAGTGTTTCTAGTGGTAGGCTCTGATTGTGTGAATTTTCAACCGGCGATGGTCATCAGTGACGGAGAAGATGCAAGCAAGAGAGAGAATAGAAGAAAAAAATGAAAAAAAAAAGAAGGAAAATTTATTCTAAATGTTTGATAATAAAATCATATATTTATTTAAAATTTTAAAAATATAATATATCTATATTATAATTAAGAATATAAAATAACATATAATATATTATTAAGTATGTTACATATAATATGTATAATAATATTTAATAAAAATATTATATTAAAAAGAGTTAATTTTATTGTTTGATAATTAATTTTATTAAATAAAATATCATAAAATATTTTTTTAAAATTCTAGAATAAACATGTTTTTTAATTTTTTATTTTAAAAAATATTTTTTAAAAATGATAAAAAGAACTTATTTTTAAAATTTTAAAATATATAATTAAAATATTGTTATAGTCAATTCCCGCGTCACTCTTTATGGACTAAGTTCGGTCCAAAGGATCGGCCCAATCGACCAGAGGCTAAGAGGCCCGTGCAACTTCATCAAAAGAGAGCTCATACACCACCAAAAACCCGCAGCTCGTAAAATGAACTCCCCAAACGAGCTTTTGGTTAAGCCTCTTGCGAACTCTTGCCGATCGACTAAACGAGCTCTCAGTAAAACCCCCAGCTCACCAAACCATCAGATCGTTGGCCTAACACCTCTAACTCGCACAAAAGGTAAACCTGCTAAAAAGTCAGACATATGGTCCATTTACTTTATCTGTAACAGCTCATGCTTCTCGAGATAAAGATCTCACTTACGGTTTTGTACAGATGATAATGACTGTTTATCCCCGTTATATCATCTTTTTATTTCTATATGTTATCCGAATTGTAAAGACCCCTCGATTATAAATAGGGGCAGAGATATCATGAAGGGGACACGAAGAATAATCAGAAACCGTCATTCTGAAGGAATAATCAGAGTGCGGGCGTGGAGTATGCATCATTCTGGCCGAACCACGTAAAAATTGTTAGGTGTTCTTCACTGGTATTTGGAACCTCTGTTCCTCTTCTTTTTCTTATTGTGATTCATAATTATTCATTGTGATCCAAAACGTTGATTGAAATTGAATGTCGACAAATATAAAATTAAAAATAAATTTAAAAACTAAAAACACAAAAAAAAAAAAACACTAGTTACCTATTTAAATTAGGTATAGAAATGACGTGTCTAGCTGGACAAGACATGAACTAGTTGAAATTCAAGGGATCAATCTCAATAATCGTCTGCGAAGATAGACACAGCTAGCTAGCTAGGTAGCTGCATGCCCAGCACAGAAATTTCCACGCTTTTGTGAGGAATCTAGCTGCCTTATTCATTGTTTGGATCACTAAGAGATCTTGCTTTAGAAGGGCTTTTGCAAAAGGGACGGATATATTACAAAAAAGTAGGCGTGTTGGATTGGTTTGGTTTGCATTGGCCATCTATCGTCTGTCTGTGATGTGCCGGATGGATCCCGCCTATTGCGCTTCTGAGTCGGACAATTGTCGGCTTTAGTTTTCTTCAATTGAATTGCCATGGCCATGGCCTTGGTGAATCATGCACCTTCCATGCCAATGCCAATGCCAATGCGTCCATACATGCTTACTCTCTAGGTAGGATCTATAGGCTATATAGCTACCTGGATTTGGTCTGACCACTTTAAGGATTAATGCCTATTTATTTTGTGATGTTTAATTCTTTTTAAAAAGATTCATGATATTTAGTTATCATGTATCATTAATACAGGAGTACTTTAATTGTTTTAGTTTTCATTAATTTTGCCAATGTAATAAATATTTTTGAGATTATCTTGAGAAATCTACTGTCTTTCGTGTTTTTGATTTTGACAAAAAATAAAATAAATCATAAGTGAAGACTTTTATTTTATTGTGTAAGATAAAGAATCAAACTCACAACTTATTAATGTGAATCTCAACTTGTGGTGACCTAACAAATGACTAAATATAAATGTGTAAAAAATATTTATTGTGTTGCTCATGAACTTTTCGTGATTTTAAATGCATCTCTAAACTTTTTGCAATTTTAATTGTGATTTTTAACGAAGTAAAATCATTCATTTAAACATTTGGTCAGCAAGTAATACGCACACATACTGATGTGGTTGTTTTTCAACATCTAATCAACTATCCCTCTCTTTCTCTGGTGTCTCCCACATCTCTTCTGTAACACCCGAGAAAATTTTTGAAGATAAAATGATAATTGATAAAGGGCAAAATTGGAATTTTGAGAAAAATGAGACTTTAGGGCACACTAACCTAGCTTTGAACGACCAAATTAGCCAACGGGAGTACCTCGGACCCGAGATTGCCCGAGAAAATGGTATAGTATCGACAAGCAATTAAAATTATGATTTTTAGTGATGAAAGGAAGAAGATCGGGAACAGTTTTCGGTACAGCAAAATACAGCTGCCCGTTTAGGTCGTAATACCGAATTGCCGTAAACGAAGTCCAAAAAGTCAATGGAGAGTGTCAAGGAATAGTATTCGATGTGTAGAACAACCCTTAAGTGGTTTCGGGTTGAATCGGGTGGATTTGAGGTCAAATAAATCAGTCGGGCCAAAGTGTAATTTTCTAAAAATGCCCGAGGGAGGTCTAAACAGCAATTTTTTGAAAGTTTCAAGGGTGAAATGAGAATTATTAACCTTAAGGGTCTTAGTGAAAGTGTTAGAAAGATCAGGGGCTTGAGAGAAGGGGCCAAAATGCAAAAAGAAAACTTATAGGGGCCTAACTGCAATTTCAGAAAAATCGCACGTTGATGGCAGATTTGGCCGCAATTGTGGCCGGAAAATCCGGCCACCTGGACGACCTAGGGTCGTCAGGGCATGGTCTAGGGCGTCCTTGGAGGCGTGGGGAAGAAGTATAGCCGGAGAACGAGCCACGTGGGGGCCGATTTTGGCTATAAATAGCCAAGGGTTTCGGCCGAGAGGAAGGCACCAAATCGAGCTTGTTCTCGAATGATTTTTGGAGAGATAATAGAGGGCTTTTGGTCTCCAGGAGGTGAGGATCGTTTTGGGAGTAGTTTGAAGAGTTTTGGTGGAGGTTTGAGGGAGATCCAAGCTCGGCCGAGGGTTTGAGGCGGTCCGCCTACCGCCGCCTGTAAACGGCCGTTTGGACCACTTTCCGGTGGCCTTTCGGCCTGATTTTGGTGGGGTTAGGATTGATTCTTAAAGGGCTATCGGGGGTACCGGTTTCACGACCATCGGAGCAGTCGCCGGCGACCGGCCTAAGGTTGAAGACGACTGGCGCGTGACTGGCACGCGCCAGCCCAAGCCAAGCAGCCCACGCGCCGCGCGTGAGGGCGCGTGAAGGGTCAGGTAATTTCTAATTTTTTTTATTATGTTTAGAAAATTATTTTATTATTTATGGTGCAATAAAATTTAGAAAATTGTTTGAGGAAATGGTTATTTTGTAATTTTCAAAGTGAATAAGGCTTAGGAAAAATAGGAAAAGGAATTATAAAATCCTTAGAAATTTTTGGGAGATAGGAATTTATTAATTATGAATTATTATGAAGAGAAATCAAGGAAAAATGTTGAGTAGGCAATTATTAGAATTTTTGAGGAGAAATATATAGAAAATAGGAAGAAATTATGGAAAATTAGAAAAATAGATATTGATGTAATGTGATGACTAAGGTATCGGTGAGACTCGAGGTCGAAGTACAAGAGCGCCAGGCGCAAGAATCGAGGCTAGGCACGCAGATTGAGGCAGGCGCGCAAATCGAGGCTGACCACGCCTGACGATTGGAAATCCGTCTAAAGGTGAGTGTTCTGTCCGGAAAACTATTTACTGTAAGAAGTTCTTCTCCAAACATTGATTTCTGTGAATGATTCTACCCAAAAAGATTTCAAATGACATGTAAATGGTTTCCATGCTCGGTTTTGTGATGAATTGTCTAAATGATTGCTTACATGTGCATTAAACGATGATTTAAGTATTGATGATGCATGTTATGAGTTTAAGTGATGCATGTTATGATTTTTCGACCATTGGCTGGTTTGTGGTATGTGGGTTGTTGACCTGTGACGTGGCCCAGAGTGGCAGTACTCGGGGATGCGTACCTAGGATTAATGTTTGGTGATGACTTGGGACGGGGCTGAGACGGACTTCACCCTACGGGACCCAAGTGGCGGGGCTGCGAGTGGACACCACCCCGGTTGATGGCTCAAGTGGCGGGGCTGCGAGTGGACACCACCCCAGGATCCTTTGAGCAGTAGCATTAATGCCTAGGTGACGTCGATCCCAAGGACAGTGCTGTTGTGACACTCTCGGGGCTAGGGTTATGTTTTGGAATGCTTGAGTGGGAGTGTAAAGCCTGACAATGACCACGGGGTGGTTCCTGGGTTCATGTGTCGAGGTTGTCCCTCTTAAGCAGGACCGGTTTGCCAATGGGTCGATTTGGTTGTGTCGCCTTTAGAGAGAATGCGTTTTCCCCGGTTAGGGTTAAATGCTGTGTGGGATTCTCTTTAGGCTGGTGCATGTTGAGATTTATCGATTTTGTGTACATGATTTCTGCATACATTCATGAAAACGTTTTTGAACTCTCACTTAGATGATTCAGCATCTAATTTGGACTATGTCCCTGGAATATTCAAACGTTCCAGGTGAAAGCAGTGGCGTCAAGAGGAAGAATGTCGTCAGGATGTAGCAGTTACGTTTGGTTTTCATAGGTCCTATCTTTGACTTCAATGTTCAAGAGATTATGTAATGTATTTTCATGTGAAACATCGATTCAGTTATTGTAAACGAAATTGTCAGTGATATGTATATATTGAGGTTTCGATCTTGCTTCCGCTGATGTGATTGATGATACCTGTCTTAGTTATTTATTGAGTGTTGTTATACTAAGAAGGTACGATCGAGATTGTCGGGAAACGAGGAAAATATGGCCATCGAGGTAATTACGTGGTGTTTGATTTAAATTTTCTCGAAATCTCGAATTAACGCACGCTTGGGAAAAGTGGGGCGTTACATCTTCCGATTGGACTACATAGGCCGATTGGATTAGATAAGTTACTAACGTGCCCAAGTCAATGATCATCCTATTGTTTGGAAGGATTGAAGAAATGCCAATCTGGGTGTTGCATTTTTTCTTGGAGATGTAGCTAGAAGAGACACCAGAGAGAAAAAATGTAGTTGGAGAAAGAGAAAAATAGAGAGCTAAGGAGATATTGTCGGAGATAGAGAAGCTAAGGAGATATAAAAGAGAAAGGAGATGCTGGAGAGAAAAAAAAGAGTTGAGGAAACATCGAAAAAGTATCACATCAGTGTACGTGTGAATCACTTACTGGATAGATATTTAAATAAGTAATTTTGTACAATTTGATGATAGATTTAGAATCATGAAAAGTTTAGAATTTTACAAGACAAAGACAAAAGTTCAAAAACATAAATATGCCTTTGGTGTAAATTTAGGGATATATTTAAAATCACAAAAATTTTAAGATTTTACATGAAAAAATGCAAAAAATTAAGAACATAAATATATTTTTAGTCAAATTTTTAATTTTTAATTCTAATAAAAAATCATAAAAATTAATGTTAAAATCAAACGTCCCCTCATGTTTTAGATTCATTCACCTAACGCTTCGTATATCTTTGGCGCCCCCTCCCTTCCCCTATATCTTTAAAAATATATATATTTTATTTATTATTTATTTTAATAAAATTATTATATTAATCGTATCAAACAACGTAACATTTGTCAAGATAATACAATGTCCCATCCCCATCCTTTCAAATAGCTTAATTATTTCCCCCATCTCCCATTTGTACTCATTACCTTTCATGCTTAAATAAAAGATTCTTCAACAAAAATTATTTATACCATCTTAGTTATAGTAATTGGTGTGTGTTGTCTAAACAGGTGAAAAGTCACTTTTGAGTTTTATTTTATTTTTTTAATATATTTTGTAAGGTAAAAAGTCACGTCTTACAAAATGTAAAAGAGACAAAAGTGACTTTTTACAATAGCTACTCACACAATATAGCATACACATTAAGCCATCAATATTCTTCTCCAATTATTAATTAACTCTTTCCTCTCCGAAACCCAATAAATCAAAATCAAAATTTCTATTTTTTTTTATGGGATTTGGGATCCATGCATATGTTATATACATATGTATGTATGTATGTATCCATGCATGCATGTATAAGCTATTTTTAATGGAAATGTTTGGGCAAAATAATATTTATGCCTTTGAACTTTTATAATTTTTTTTATAAAATTTTAAATTTTTTATAATTTTAAATATGTGCCTAAATTTAGGCTAAAACTAAAAGTATTTTTATGCCTTTAAACTTGTGGTTTCAAACATGATCTTGAATTGTGTAAAATTACTCATTTAAATATATGACTAGTAAATAATATATATGAGTACTAACATGATAGTTTTCTAGCATCTTCTTAACTTCTTTTCTCTTTTTGGCAGCTTCTCATCTTTCTTCGATGTCTCTTTTTGTTGAGTAACGTAGGTCGGTTGGGTTAAACGAGTTATTAACATGCCCAAGTCAATTATTGCCCTGCCATCTAAGGGGATCAAAGATGGAGCAGTCTACAGGTAGTATTTCTTGTAAGATATACAATTAAAGAGAAAGAGGGAATTAAGAAAATGTCAAAGAAAGAGAAAAAAATTGAAGAGAGGCCATCGAAGAGAAAGATGGAGTTAAGGAGATGTTGGAGAGAATGAAGATACCAAAGAAAAAGAGAGTTGAGGAGATGTCAAAAAACTACCACGTCAACACACTTGCATATTATTTGCTGTCTATGTATTTAAGTAAGTGATTTTGTGCATTTCAGTGACATGTTTGAAATCACAAAAAATTTAAAGTTTTATAACAAAAAATTCAAAAATTTAGGAACATAAATATGTTTTTGGTCTAAATTTAAGAGCAAATTTAAAATTACAAAAAATATAGGATTCTGAAAAAAGACAAAAAATTAAATGCATAAATATGCTTTTGCACTTTCAGAGAGAGAAAGAAGAGAAGAAATCCCACAAATTCTATATCATGGGGTAGAAAATCATATAGACTGCTATATTGAGAGTTGATGGTGGCCACATATATAAATATGATATGATATATGCAGCTCCACTATTTCTGTCTGTTCTGATCTAAGTAGAAATATATGCTCAACACTTTTTCACCACCAAATATAGCAATTCTTTGTCCCCCCATGGATTTCCATCCTCAAAATCATCAAGACATGCATCATGTGCCCTAGAGGCCACTGTACCAAGTTTCGGTGCCATTAATCATATGTGAATCTTTGAACCAACTCAAACCGTTATTTATTTGGTCACAATATTTGATGCCCGGGAGGACCCCTTTCACAGCCTACCCAGCTGCTTCATTGGACCAATATCAACACTTTTTGATGATTAAATATGACTACATTTTTTATTTATTAAGTTTTTCCTTTTTTATTATCTTTTTTAAAGTGCATTATACTAATTTTATTGAACTTAACCCAACAAATAAGTCTATCGTTCAGTATTAAGCCCGATCACTAGAACCCATCATATCCACATCAATTCAGGAGCACCTCTCATCCTTTCATCCCCATGTCAAGATCCTTGTGTCCTGAACAAGTCTCAACTGTTAGTCGATTATTAATCAAAGTATTTTCTTTTTTCAATCTATAAAAATTTTGTTATTTTGAATTTTATTTATTTATGTATCAGAGTACTTGCAGGTACTAATCATCTCTCATTGTACGAATCGAATCGTCGTCATCTCGAACACTTCCGATCACCCCTTTTGAACAGGAGGAACAAAAGTTGAGTTGTGCATACAAAGAGTTAATATGAGATGCTCCATTGCCGACTTTTATGTGATACGACATAACGATTTTAAACGAAACAACCCATGTGGGGGCTATCCCTCCCAGCAACAAGACGTGGAGCGTGAATGATGTGTTTGTTTGTTCAAAACTGAGGCCGAAGAGGAACCCATTTTCAGGCGACTGATGACTACTGATGGGTGAAATGTCCACTATTGACAGTGGCCAGCCCATTTGTAGGGGCTCCACAGCCCTGGGAAAGGTCACTCACTCCTCACTACCATCAACAAGAACCACTAGAATATTAGTTCAATGTCACCATAAAAGTTGAAAATCAATTATCAAATAAAATTTTGTGGATTTTATGTTATGGGCTTCTTCTTACATGGGCCCAAATATATGTGAATGACTTGGGACTGTTTAATTTCCTTCTTCTGGGCCGAGCCGACCATTCATTCCCAGGCTTCCTATCTCGTAGTTATGAAAACTAAAACACAGTGGAAGCTAGGCATTATTATGTGACTAACTTATTAATTAATCACTTGATCAATTCAAACCCCCAGGTTTTGAGTCTTTATAATCACAATTAAGTCTGTAGAACTCATACGTATATAATCAGATCAATGTACATACGTATGTAATCTGGTCAATTTCTAATTCAGATTCACAACACAGGAGGATGGATCAAATTCTCTCTTTCCGGCTTTAGATGGCCGGGCCGACCAATTTCTTCTTCAAATCAATGAATGATGGCTATAGACTTTCCTACAAGAAGGTTAATTTTACAGAGCCCTTTGTAATTTAATTGTACACCAGAACCAGATTACAGCGATGGAGGAGAGCCGCCGTGGCTCTTCAGCTTCCGATGACTGGAAATCCTAACCAACATATCCAGCACCTCCTTCATGTTCGGCCTAGCCGCCGGCGCCTCCGCCGTGCACCGCACCCCAACCTTCAGCAACTCCCGGAGCTCGGCCGCCCCCTCCGCCAGCCCCGACCCCATCAGCGCCACCGGCACCATGCCGCCTCTCCGGCCGCCCCCCATCACCCTTCTCGTCCACTCCAGCAGGCACTCTTCGCCTCCGTCCACCGCCCGCCGCCCCGTCGCCAGTTCCATCGCCAGCACCCCGAAACTGTACACATCACCCTTCGTGGTCGCCTGCCACGTCTGCCCGTACTCCGGCGCCACATAGCCCACCGTTCCGGCCACCATCGTGGTGACGTGGCTGACGCCAGCCTTCACAACTCTGGCCAGGCCGAAGTCCGTAACGCGTGCCTTCCCGTGACTGTCGAGCAGGACGTTGCTCGCCTTCACGTCCCGGTGGACGATGGCCGGAAAACACTCGTGGTGGAGGAAAACCAACGCCCGGGCCACGTCCACCGCCACGTCGATCCTCCTCCTCCACGTCAACCTCGTCCTATCCGAAACGAGGTCCTCTAGGCTCCCTCCTTCCATGTATTCGTAGACCAAGAGCTTGGCGGATCCATCGAGACACCTGCCACGATCGAGTAAATCAATTACTTACAGTCATAATTGTATAAATTAAGAATAATAATCAATCAAAATGGGAGACTGAATTCAATTCATAGACAACAGTTGGTACCATCCGTAGAGTGTGACAAGGTTGGGGTGCGGCCAACCGAAGCCATTTCCGGTTAGGACTTCCATTTCAGCTCTGAATTCCCTCTCCCCCTCGGTGCCCTCTCTCTGGAGCTTCTTCACAGCCACTTCTCTCCCGTCCGGCAACACTCCTCTGTACACGGTCCCGAACCCTCCCCGCCCGATAATCCGGTCGTCCGAAAAGTTCCCAGTGGCATTCAAAATGTCGGCGTGAGTGAACGTCGTTTTATCCAAACGGATGACCTTAACACCGTCTGACAGCCATGGCGAAGACACGGGCGAGCTCGACATGTATCCGTTCTCGCCCTTCGTTTCCTCCAGAAACTGTTCCGGCATCTCTCTGGGGCTTTTCACGACAAGGCAGAGTATGAGGGTGATGATTCCGCAGACCAGAAGCGCCGTTATCAGAGAAATGAACACCAAAGATGCGCCCAGCTTTTTAGTCCTTCCCGGCTTCTTGTCGCCGTTCGATGATGGGTGATTGGTAGAATTGTCTATGAAAGCCGGAAGTTGTAGCAATGGATCGCCAAGGAAAGAATCCTTCTCGAAGGTTGCTAGTTGGCCGGTTTCCGGGATTACGCCGGCGATGAGTGGATTGTAAGAGACGTTGAACTTGCTCAGATCAGTCAGATTGTTAAAGCTGGAAGGGAAAGCACCAGAGAAATTGTTGTATGACAAATCAAGGTTCTGCAAGCACTTGATGCCGCCAATTTCGGCCGGAATTTTGCCGGAGAATTTGTTGTGGGAGATGTTGAGAACCACCAGCGGCACCAGCCCGATCTCCGGCGGGAGGTCACCGGAAAATCTGTTGATGCCGAGATGCAGCATGCTGAATCTTTGCAGCTTGCCGATCGCAGATGGAACCTCGCCAGACAACTGATTGCCGCTGAGTTGAACGTAGCCGGAGATCTGAAACGTCCGTACGCCGCCGATGCAAACCGGGAAAATGCCATAGCCTTTGAGCAGCCGATCCCACAAGCTTCTGCAATTCTTCCTTGTAAGAAGAAAGTACACAAAGCTGAACGGAGGGTAGTCGGCCGGAATCCACCTCCTCATAGTCATGCACTCGCCAAGGCCGGCGATGGCTCGGTCACTCCGACGATTTTCCTCAAATGTCAGCGTCGGATTCAGCCCAATGTTCGTCAGCTCAGGCATAATTTCCCCGGAAAGCTGGTTGTTGGCCAGGTTTAGCCACAGCAAGCTCCGGCAACTCCCCAGCTCCGGCGGGATTTCGCCGGCGAGTGAATTGTTCGCCAACATCAACCATAGCAAGGAGCTCAAGTTTCCAAAACTCGCCGGAATTGGACCGTCCAATCTGTTGAAGCTGAGATCAAGAGCTTGAAGCTGAGTCAAATCGCCATATTCTGGTGGAATATTTCCACTAAATTGATTGAAGGCAAGAATCAAGTACATCAAGCTTTTCGTTTGGGAAATTTGAACTGGTAATGGACCCGAAAAGTTGTTGAAGCTGAGGTCTAATCGTGAAATATTGGGCAAATTCAGAATCCCAGATGTAATAATCCCACCAATGTACGAATTTGAATGCAGTATAAGCAACTTGATTTGAGTGAATTTTCCGAAGATTTCTTGTATTTCACCCCCGAAATTGTTCTCGCTCAAATCCAAGAGGAACAAGTTTGCCAATCCAAGCAAGGTCTCCGGAATCTCTCTCGAAAAACTGTTGTTTCCCAGATAAAGTACTTCTAAGCTCGAGATATATCCAATTTCCGCCGGAATTTGATCAGTGAAGTTGTTTCCCCAAAGATTCAGAACCACCAAATCCCTGCAGTTGGAGATTTTTCCAGGAAACTTTCCAGTGAATGCATTTTCTGAGAGGTCTAAAACCTTGAGGCCGCAATTTCCCGAGAAAATTTCCTCGGAAAGTTGGCCAGTGAAACGATTTTCGGAGGCAGAGAATTCTCGGAGCCTGGGAAAGCCCTGCCATACGCCGCCGGAGAAATTGTTGGCGCTGAGGTCAAGAAACTGCAAATTCCAGCAATCTTCGAAGGCATAGTCGATTGTTCCGGTGAAGTTATTGTTGGACAAATTGGCCACAACCAAACTGTTGCATATCGCTGGGAAAGAGAACTGAATTCCGCCGTTAATCCGGTTCATGGACAGGTCAAGAACCTCCAGGCTGGCGAACCCCGTAAGATTCAGCTCAGCATTGATAATATTGTGGGACAAGTTCAAAACTTTCAGGCTCCTGCACCGGCCTAAGTCCGCCGTGAAGCTGCAGGCGATGGTGTTCTGGGAGAGGTCCAGCTGGGACATGGCAGTCAAGGCTGAAAAGTTGCCGAATATCTCACCTGTACAGGAACAAAATATAGCAAAATATATATATATTTACACATATTCTGAAGTTTCGAGTTTTTAAACTGTAAAGACTAGTAGGCTATTTGTAGAAGCCGGTTTACCTGCGATCTTACTGCCGGAGAGGTCTACGGCGGTGACACGGCCGCCGCTGCACGAAATTCCCGGCCACTGGCAGGGTTCTTGGAGAGGGTCCCAGTCACTGTATCGTCCTCGATTCACTTGATTTTGAGCTTCGAGGTGGGCTTTCAGAGCCATCAACACCTCTTTGTCTGATTCAAGCGAATCTCCATTGACAAGAGCACCTGCGACAAGACGTACAAAACACCGACCTCGAGAACATCATCATCCTCGGAAAACACAAACATTTATATGTACACACAAACAGAGTAGAATTTGATGAATTAGTACCTGTAAACAAGATCAAGAGAAAGATTAACGCGACTCGAGAAACATCAACTTTGTCGTTAGACATGATAATCAGCTTCTTCTTCTTCTTCTTCTTCAAAGTTGGTAATTCTCTCTCATGGGGTGAAGTATGAATTTGCGAATACGTGCAGTGGTTGAAAATTTTACAGGGACATGGCGCCTGCAGTTCCATGGACCAAACCAAACCAAACCTGGAACAAATGCACGGACGCCATTGTTATATTATACATTCCATTGCTTTCTGAGATTATATATATACACATATATATGAACAGATGCACACTCACACACACACACATATATATATATATAGAGAGAGAGAGGGCTTGATTAATTTTAAGTTAAAGTGTTGGGGTTTGAAGTTGAAGAATTGTTGGTATAGTATTGTTAATTTTATTGATGGGAAGAACCAATTGCGATTTGAAGACGAATAGATTGGATAGCCGCCCAGGTTGACTGGTTTTAATGGCTACTATTTGGATGAGACATGTTAACCATATATATATATTACATTGGATCCAGTGGATGCCAATTGGTCACAAAGAGTTGTTGGCCTCCTCGTCAATTGTTTTGGTCTCACCCCTCACTCCTCTCCTCTCAATCCACTGCAATTTTTAAACATTATATGCTCTTCCCATCCACGTTCTATATAAGTCATAAATTCAAACCAAATTTAATTAAAATTCATGAATTTGAGTTATCGTATCGTGTGGGATTGATTGTCTTTTACAAAGTGTACAAATACACACACACACTTAATTACTTTATATATAGGTGTTGAATTGATTTTTTCTTTATTGTAGCCAGCCGGCGGTCTTAAAACTATATATATAATTAATATATAAAGAAAATTGAAAGTAAAGTGGGTATTTTAAATATACTTGAAATTAAACGACAATAAATGATGGGAAAGATGATTTGAGTGCACACGTGTGGCCAAGTGACCCTAATCATCATCTTATTATATATATAGTTATAGATTATTATTCAAATCAATATAATTTTGGTCAAATTAACTCAACGGACCCCCGAATTTAGTTTTATTTATTTACAAGCCCTACCCCTCGGTTGACTAACAAATTAATCTCACTATTTATTTATTGTTAAAAAATTGACACAAAATTAGTATTGTGCTATGTCATATTAAAGTTAAAATTTAAGTAACACCCGTTAAATATTTTAATTAAGTCGAAATGAATTCATATTTTTTTTCATGAGAAGATCGATTTGGTATATTTATATTTTCATAAAGATAAATCGGTAAATGAGAAATTGATACTCAAAATATATTTGTTGAGTTGAAAAAATAAAAAAAAATACTCTTATCTGAAATATAGTCTCTTGATATTTATATAAACTCACACATTTTATAATGAGTAAGCTTATTAAATAAAATGTTCTTTTTTGTGCTCGCGTGCACAAAGGGTGCAAATCCTAGGCTCGACAGGCCGAACTTGCACACAACCCACATGCACAAATGCAACACCAAAATAAGCAACCTAGACCAAGGGCAATGAATAAAAATACATAGAGTTTTCCTTACATGAAAATTGCATCCAGATATACAAAGATATCCTGATAATGTTCTATCATTGTTCAAGTTCGCTGAAAATTTCAAAAATATCATTATATCTTAGGAGACAAATGCCTAACCAACCTCTAGCACTCTCTGTAAGAAGACGAATCTGTTTTAAGAACATTGTGTGTCACATAGGTTTCAGTTCTTTATTCCCTGCACTATTTTTGTTCAATTTTATATATTATTACATACATTATTAATTTTATTTATACAATATTATATTTTCAACATTTATTGTGTTAAGTGACCATCATACTCTACCAAGTAAACTTCAATGCCAGGATTGCTTGTTTGACCTATTACTGTTCCCAGAGACGTCATTTATGAAAACCACATCAGACTAAACAATATAACATGTTTAACACAAAGATTGAAGTTAAAAAAAAAAAAAAAGTCACAGGAAGATGCCACAAAATCAAACCCCCACCCACCCCTTAAAACTGGAATCATATGTTTAATTTAAAGTGATTGTTACAAATGTGATCTTTTATATTTTTGAGAATTATTTTGGGACCTACCTGCCACTGCCACTCCCACTCCCACTCCCATTGCAAAGAAAGGAACAAAAAAAACTAACACAAATAAGACAGAGGGAAGATCCATGCAGAGAAGGCACCATCCACAACCAGTGATGTTACTTTGACCTATATATATTAATATCCATTACCAATTAAAACAACAAATCATACAAAATAGACTCCCATGCTATGATTCGTCGACTATCCATTGTTTATTCTTTTCATCTCACTAAAACATTAAAGGTCAGCCAATTATCTAGGGACCATCCATCAAAGAGATTGATTGGCTCTATTGACTATATAAAAGGATACCCATCTAAGAGATTAGAGATTAATTAAACTGTCTATTAGAATTTAGTGTCCTTCATAAGCCATTTTGTCCCTTAAACCTAAGTAATAATGAAAAGATATCATATGAGACTCAATCTGCAAGTGTGGCCACTCTCATATTGGCTCCCATGTCATGGCTTTGTCAGATGGGTAACTGCACCCATCACCTATACTTTTAAGGCGTTCTCTAACATGAACCCTTGTTTGTAAACCAAATTAAAAAGGAGGTGCTCTTTCTTATAATCAAATCAATCCTAAGACTGGACAAAAGAAGCAATTAAGCTGCATGTGTTAGATATATAGATGGTCAAGAAGAAATATAAAATTCATAAAATTTTGAACAAACTTCAGAATGAGTTGCTAAAAAACAAAAGGTGTTTTAATCCTTGCCAAATCACTTCAGCAGGCAGATCAATAATAGGAGAGAGTCAACGAATTTGCTCACCTTAATCGCAAGAGCAGTTAATGTTGGAAATTGCGACCTCAAACCTAACTAATATGAATCAAATATTAGAGTAAGTCAAAGCATAGATAGAGGCGGCGGCAAGGTCAAGCAAATATTCTAGTTTAATAGTTGGATTATTATGGGCCTCAAGGTTGGAGCAAACGTGAGCTTGTCTTTGTCAATCGTAACCCATTGCAAGATGAGGTCATGACCCATATTAAGGAAATTCAACTAAATGGTGTTGCAAGGGAAACCCAAACCCGTTAAATGAATGGGCTCTTCTTCTGGGCCCTTGTGAGATGGGCCTGGAGACAGGACGACCCATTCGGTTTTGGGCCCAAATGCTGGTTTTCTGTGAATTTATTATTAGTCCAGCCCAAACCCCAAACCTCACCCTGCATTATTAAAAAATATTAAGTTAGAAAATGTGCCTAATGAATGAATGAACGAACGAACCTTTAGAATGAAGACATAAAAAATAAACATCTCCACATGATTGCCCAATTGTACAATAAGGCAAGGCAGCCTCACATGATTGGCCAACTATGCAAATAATGCAATCTCATCATCATTTACAAAATTATTCCATATATACATACATATGTGTATATATAAATATATATATTACTCACACAAACTTCTTTTAATTATTATTATTAATAATGATTTGTTGAGCTGTCTCTAATTTGTTTGTTAATCTCTCTCTCTCTCTCTCTGTTTAACCTTACCATCTAATCCAACCCATTATCTTCTTTCTTCAATTTCACCCTAAAGCTTCTTTAAAATTAAATTTATAGACTGCAATTAATATATATTTATTAGAAACTTAGTAAATTTTAAAATAATTAATATTTAATATTTAATAAAATAATAACACGTCACTTAAAATGACGGTGGTGGAGTGCCCGACCCGAACCTTTTCCCGTGTCTCGATATTCTCTCACCGGAAATCGCTCCTTTTATCGTTTGTTCCTTCCTTGTGATCTTTCAAAATGTAAACTGAGAATACAAAAATTAAAATATTATTTTTAATTAAAATATTTCTGAGTACTTACAACTTTTAAAAAATAAACATCTTTTATTACATACAAATAATATTATAATTGATAGTTAATGTAATTTAACACCGCTTCTGCTTAATCCTTGTTAATTCTTACACACTCTTTGAGGAAGAAATGTAATAAAGCTCACCTTTTTTTGAGGTTTTCTGTTTCTTTTCTCGTCCCAAAATTTTCCCTATTTTTTGAGCGCCGCTTTCTTCTAGTTGAGCTGGAGGCCACTAATTAGCTGTGATGGCGACGTATGTATGAAAGAGAATCGAGAGGGCGATTGATTCCACAGAGATATTACTTTTTGTTGAAGAAGTTTCACCCCTCCTCTTTCTTCTCCTTCTTGGCTCTGTCTCTTTCTCTGTGTGTTGGGATTTGAGAACATTTCAAGAGAGAAGAGAGAGGGAGGAAGGGGAAGAAGAAGAAGAAGACAGAAATGGAGAAGGCTTTGACGAAGGTTGGGAGCCTCAAGGCAAGCACATTTTGGGTTTCCAAGAAAGCCAAGGAAGAGATCTCCAACATGACCCAAGACCTCACTGTAACTCTCTCTCTCTCTCTCTCTCTCTCTCTCTCTCTCTCTCTCTCAGTTCCATAGATTTGTTCGCGTCTATGTCAACCATAGATGTAATGGTGCTTGATTGAACCGAACCCAGTTCCCCATTTTCATTCAATTGCATATCCTGCATGCCGAAACAAAGATCTGATTTTACTGAGAAGGGTTTATTGGTTCTCCCTTGATTTACTCATCTTCATCTATTTATTTTTTGTTCATTTCTGAAATTTTCTAGGAGGAAAACAATTGGGACAATCCGTTGGATAAATGTGTGTCTGTACGTAAATCTCAATTGGGTTTGCTCAAAGAAATTCTAATATGGGATTTTGCTCTGTTTCTTGTGGAGCCACAAGGGAAATTAAAAAAAAAAAGAAAAAACTAAAATAGAATAAGGTTTAGGGATTGATTTCAGATATCAGGTTCTTTTTTCTTCTGGTTTCTTGCCTTGTCGTGAATGTCTACATGTTTATATACTTGCCATCAAAATTCAGCTTATTAATTGTCATTCTGTTTCATAATATAAGGCACTGACCCTTGTGATTTGTCTTCCCCTTGTTGGATAAGATTGTTTAGCCTTCACTTGGCATTAAAACTGAGCCATTAAACCAAAGATTATTGTTATTGATCTCTTTTATCGATGACTTCACTCGAGGTGATTCTTTCCATTGAGATTTGACTGGTTGTCTGAAGACTTCACTATTGATTGACAATCGTTCACATCATAGAAGTGGCAAGGTACTTGTGCTTGTGTTTCAAGCATTGATGATTTGCAGCTATTAATGTTGTTTGAATTATAAATTGAGAATCGGATTCTCTACTTCCTGCGCATATTTGTCGGTCTCCAGAAGGAGTTGAAGGATGATTTTTAACAATAGATCTCCTTCTAACTGCTGAAGAGTCCAAGGACAACTTCTTGGTCTAGCTTTTGACCTTTTAATAGATTTATCATCCACGCTAAAAGAAAAGCATGATTATGATAAGATGAGATGTGATTGAGGTGGTTTGGTGTAATAAGAAGACCAATATAGGCTCTTACGAGGAGATTGGACGGAATGAAATAAGTATCTTGCAAAAAGAGTAGAGGTAGACCATAAAAAAAATTTGGTGGGAGACACTTGGATATGATGTTACTTATAAGGGGCTTGCAAATAATAATCATATTAGAAGTAATCAGCAAGCTAGATTTCATGTAGCTAACCCCACATGGTGAGATAAAGGCTTGGTAGGTTGTTGTTGCTAAAACCAAAGCAGACAATTGTCATGTTGGTGATAGAATGTTAGTTGTCTTATTAGTGAATGCTTTTGTGATGTCATGCAAGAGATGTTGGTTGGCATAGTTGTGCTTGTGCTTCCATACTTTACACTCGTAGCCATTTTGGCAGCGTACGATTTTTCTATAAATCTTCATATTAATTTTCTACCACCTCCAATGCAAATGGAAGCCTGAAGTACGTATCTCTTTTGCTTCGGCATGTATTTGTTGTTTGGAAGTATTTTGAGGGGTAAGAACAAGTAGCAGGATTTAATAATAGAACATCAGATAACTGTCAGCAGTGTCCCATGCTAGTCTGCTAAAAGACTGAAGTTGGCTTTCTGTCTTAACCTTTATTTGTTGATATTCTGTCAAGATGGTACATATTGTACGTGAATCATATAACTGCTTTATTGATGATAGCATACCGTGTTCATAGTTTCTTTTCATGAATGAACTTGTAATACCTTTTGGCTCTTAACAGTATGTGTACTTATGGTTCCAGATTTTTTCAAATACCGTGGAAGAGAAAGCAAAATGGGTATTCAACAAGCTGAAAGGTACAGAATTAATTCAAATCTACTCTATTATTGAAGTTTCTAGCGATTAACTAGTAAGTTTTAATGTTGATGGGCAAGCATATGTTCCAATCAAGGTTTTGTTTTTGTTTTTGGTTTTTTTTTGTAAGAAAGAATTTTATAAAACAAAAACCAATGTTTGTGTGGCTACAAACCAAGGCCAAGGCATATTTTGGATGAGCAGTGCTATTTTGCCCTACAAAGCTATTGAGAGGCTTACCGAGAGATGTCACAAAGACCAAAATACCCTCGCCCCAATTGTAAATTTTCAAAAGCTGTCACTGTTTGTCTGCTGCTCTCTCTTCTCTTCTTGGCCGCCGATGCACCCACCACCGCCGCTGCCTTCACCTTGCTGCCTCGCCATCGTTGTCTTGCTGCCATCGCCTTGCCTCGTTGCCGTCGCCTCGTCTCGCCTCTCCAACAGTCGATGAGGCTGCTGCTGCCTTAGCCTTGCTGCGATCGCCTTGCCGCCATTGCCTTGCCTTGCCTCTCCAACCGTCGATGAGGCGATGCAGTGGCGGTCACAGAGGCGGCGAGGCGACGGTAGCGAGGCAAAGGCGGTGGCAGTCGGTGGTTGCATTGGCGGCCATGGAGAGAAAAGAGAGTGGCAGGAAGCAGTGGCAGCTTTTGAAAATTTGTAATTGGGCGACGGTATTTTGGTCTTTTTGACACCCCTCAGGCAAAGTAGATTAACTGATTTTGGATATGCATTTTGCACTCTTCCTCCTCGACGTCTATTTGGCAGTGGTAGTTCCCGCTTTAACACGAGAACAAACACGTTGGATGACATCCCGAAAGGGTATGATAATTGATAAGAAGCCCATTCATCTTATATGTTTGACTCAATTTCCCCCAGGTAAACCGCTGAAGGCCTTGCCAGATCTCCTGCGGGAGCACAACCTTCCACCGGGCCTTTTTCCTCAGAACATTACGTGTTATGAATTCGAGGAGACAAAGTCCAAGCTCACAGTGTACCTCTCATCTCCTTGTGAGGTCAGCTTCAAGGACTCGTCCATCATAAGGTACGCGACTCGTGTGAAAGGGACATTGTCGAGGGGAAAGCTCACTGGAATTGAAGGAATGAAGACGAAGGTCATCGTGTGGGTTAAAGTCACGGGCGTGGGCGTGGAGGGCTACAAGTCCGACAAGGTTTGGTTCACGGCCGGGGTGAAGAAATCAAGGCCGAAAGAAGCTTATGAGATGCCCCGAGAGGGAGTGAAAGTAGGAGAGTTCTAGTCCCACTCGGGATGTTTTTTGATCTTTGTAGTAGTGTAGTACTACTAGTAGTAGTTGACAAGAAGTTGTTGCTGCTGGTGGTGGCAACTGGTGGTGTAGAAGAATGGCCTGTGGTGGACGGTCTTATTATGTTCATTGGCACCTTCTAAATATTGAAGCAATTGCTGTTTGCATAACGAATCTGAATTGGTAATTGCAGTGGTTGTACTGACTTGGGATTCAACCAACTTGTGGAATTCTTTTATAAAAAAATATATATATATATTATTGTCTCTATAATTTTGGGGGGTTTAAATTATAAAAATATTTTATTTACTAAATAAGAATAAATTTGTTTTTTTTAATAAAATAATATAAAAATATGGCATCTCCTACCCTAATATTTTCATTTATTTCACAAGTTAAATGACGTAATTTGTGAAGCATTTATCTGATTTTATCCTCCAATTCCAAACGCTGCCTAGAACTAGAAAAAGGAAGAAGTATTCCCAAAAGTATCGCTTTCTTAAGGCGGTTGGGGAGAGGAGAGAGAATTTCGAATCTGTTGCGTAATTGGTTGGTCACTCAATTTCGGTAGCCTTGCGAATCAAATCGAATTTGAATCGAACCAGTGAGTGAAGAAGATAAACTATGTCGGACGACGAGCACCATTTCGAGTCCAAGGCCGACGCCGGCGCCTCCAAGACCTTTCCTCAGCAGGCCGGCACCATTCGCAAGAACGGCTACATCGTCATCAAAAACCGCCCTTGCAAGGTTCTTCCTCTCTCCTTCCTGTTCTGCTCCTTTGACTCACTGGCCTGCTTGCAACTCAATTCTTCTTTGCCTTTGATTTGATTGCTTCGCTGGATGCCGGATGGTTAATGCCGCCTTCTTCTTCGCATTTTAGGTTATCGTTCTGTTTCTGTACAGACGTAGGTTTTCAATATTTTCTGAAATTGCCTTTTTTTTTTAAAAAGAAAAGAAAAGAAATTGGTGCAGATGAAAGGAAAAAAAAATGATTAGATATTTGTCAAAAATAAGTAAATTTTTCATTTGGTTTTCCATACATGAGATTTATTCTAACAAGTAATCATTTCCCTTTCAATAACAGAAGAAACAGAGCTGAGATTTTATAAGTAATTTTTAATCATGTAAAAGATGTTCCCCATCATTTATATGGCTAATTGTTTGGTCGTTGACAATCTGAATGCTTCCTTCATATCTGGTAGTTAAATTTGGATTGTTTGGTGGACTTTCTGATCATTAGTCCGTGCATCTTAATTTGGTGCACTTCAATTGCGTTTGCAGTTAACTTGTCACGATTCTTGTCATAGGTTGTTGAAGTTTCCACTTCCAAGACTGGGAAGCATGGTCATGCCAAGTGCCACTTTGTTGGGATTGACATATTCAGTGGGAAGAAGCTTGAAGATATTGTGCCCTCTTCTCATAACTGTGATGTATGTATGGACTCATCTTGGAGCCTTTCTCCAACTGTTTCTTCTTCTTTATACGGAACTTGCAATAAGTCTCTGTCTCCCCTCTTATGCAGGTTCCTCATGTCAATCGTATCGACTATCAGCTGATTGATATCTCTGAGGATGGATTTGTATGTGTATTCATAAATCTATTTTCTTTGTTGTTTTTTGACTAAATTCTGGTCATTGGAGATTCTTGTTTTGTTGAATGGAATTTTCAGGTGAGTTTACTAACTGATAGTGGTAACACCAAAGGTGACCTGAGGCTCCCAACTGATGAGAATTTGCTCTCCCAGGTAAGTTGACCTGCAATATCTTCTCTGCTAATAATTTATGTGAACATTTAGATACTTCCAAAACTATTCTTTATCTTCTTTCTTTCTTTTTTTTATTTCTTCTTTTCTTGATATGCTTTGCTTGTTGCATATACTTATTGGACTCTTAATTCGTGCAGCCAAACCCACCTAGTGGGTTAAGCCTTTTGATTATTGTCTTTGTCGTTTTTTGGTATATCCCTTCTCTCACCCTATGTTGCACGGAAACATCTCATAGGAGCCGTTTCCTTGTTTCGAAACCGTTTTCGAAACGTTTTCTATTCCCGTTTCGAACTCTATTTATGTCTTTTTTTTTAGAAGAATGTCTGTTTCCACGTTTCGATTTTCTATCAAAAATATTTTCTGTTTTCGTTTCCGTGCAATATAACTCTCACACTGTGTGTGTACACTCACCGGTGTTTGTCTTTGTACGGGTGTGAAGGCAAAAAACAAATGAAGTGTTGATTGATCATCTCTACATTGCCCCCTGTTCATTATTAGTTATTTGAAAATTTTCTTGGATTGGTTTTGATTCCATGGGCCAATCTGTTGGTGCAGATAAAGGATGGTTTTGCTGAGGGGAAAGACCTGGTTGTGAGTGTGATGTCTGCTATGGGAGAAGAGCAGATCTGCTCTCTGAAGGACATTGGTCCAAAGTAATTCCTACATCTTTTGCAAATTGTTTTCTAAGTTAGACCAGAAAGCTTTTCTATGAGAGCATTTGCTGTTTTTTTTTTTCTTTTAGTTAGATTATTTTTGCGTTGAGATTAAGATTTGATATTTTATTATTGTATGAGAATTTTAAACAAAGATTAAGTCATGGGTTTTTGATATATTACATGTTATCATTTTGCTGTATCTCTTTCCTTTCTATGTTGTAAGTCTATTGCCTAATGTATTTGATATTATTGTTGTTGTTGATTTGGACAAATTTGAGTAGTAGAAATTTTTATTTTTTTTTTTACGTATAAAAACAACTCTCATTTCGTGTTAGTTTTATTTCTATTAATGCAAATGTGTATTTGTTTATTCAAAAAATTATACATGTTTTATTCAATATTTTCATTTTTTTATTAAATATACCAGAGAGAGAAGAGAATAAAAAAGAGAGACAACATAGAATAAAGGGATAAAAAAACAAAAATAGACTTAAGTTTCGAGAAACCCGAATTAACAAGTATTTTTAGGGCGAAAGAAAATCAAAGGACATTGACATTATATGAAACTATTTATAGCCATATATTTTTTATGAATAAATAACCAAAAAGAATTTTTTTGGGGGCAATGCTTAATTGTTTTTCTCATTTTTTCGCCCAACCAAAGGGAAAAATCTCAAAAGTAAGGCTAAAATAATAAGGTCACACATTTAAATTATAAAACTAATTTTAATAAAATAACAGACAAAAATGAACTCTCTCTGACTCTAAATGGTCAAAAAATAGGAAGTGTAAATCTTGAATCCATGCCATATGATGTTGCATCTAAAATTCCTGAAGCATACACATTGATTGTGAAGTAGAAAGTAGTTGGGAGGAAGATGGGTTGGCTTACACCACTAGACCTACCATTAACCCATGACTATGATTATAGATTAATGATTAATGATGTCTCTAGTTAGTTGTAAACGTTAGTTATTATTTATGGTTTTGGTGTTGGTGGTGGTGGTGGTGGAGTTCTATAGACCTACCATTAAGCAATTTGTAAAAAGGTCAAATATATTATTTTTAATTAACCTAAACCTAAAGTGGTGAGTAGGGAGTGGTCACCCGCATGTGTATATAAACAAAATTTAACCTAAAGTACAAGAATAAGATTTAAAAATTGCTTTTCTAATTGTAAATTTTTACTGAAGAAGAAGAAGAAGATATAAAGAAAGAAATGGCTGGCAGGCAGTTGCATCAGGCAACAATAATCAATTGATTATGAAGAAAAGATATATGATTTCATCATTATTATTTTAAAATCAATCTTCTTTTCTCACCTGGGGAGCAGCAATTATTCCCTCAGCACGAGTGCTTGCTGCTACTGCTACTGCTACTGCTCTGCACTCAATCTCTTTACTTTTACCATTGCGCTCGCTCGCTCATCTTATGAACATCTTCATCTACTGCGAGCATTCTATTTTTTTATTAATATTAATTGAATTATTTAATTCGTATAAAAAAATATTTATTATTTTTGAAAATCAATTGATAAATTAAAGATAAATATTACTTTATTGATTAAGTAAGGAGGGTTTTATTGGTATTTTCTCAAACAGTTTTTAAAAATAATATTATTGTTGATTTTATGCATGCAAAAAACAAATTAATATCTTTTTTTTAATACTATAATAATAGAAAGAATGTAAATTTTAATTTTAGTATTGCTACAGCCCACGAAAATTTCCTCAATATATTTGATAAAAATAAATATATAGCAATTACATAATTTCAGAAAAATGACACTTTTATAAATTATTTTTAGCCATATAAAATAAATTTAAAAAAAATAAAAAGCAAATGTATTTTATAACTTTACTTCTTCAAGCACTGGAACCCAGAGCTTCGCCCAGCACTAGTCCATGGGGCAATCTATCCGTTAATTTCGTTCAGTTCGTTTTTGAAGTAGTACTCTTCGGATATCTTCCCTTCCCAACTCCCTTACACTTTCTTCTCATCTTGCTGTAAACCCACCTCCATCCATCTCCTTTCTTGATCTGGCTGGTCGATCCATCTCCCTTTCTCTCCAAATCCATTCCATGTTTCTGGGTGTCTGAATTTCCTTCTCTGCCATCCCATGGGCTGTGTCACCTCCAAGCAGACGGTGTCTGTCACGCCGGCGCTTGATCATTCCGGCGCGTTTCGGGGCAATGCGGCGGGCGCCGCCCGGAGCAGGGAGAAGAAGAAGAGGGCTGGGTCGGGGCTGAGCGGGAGCGAGTTGGGTGAGTCGGGGAGACCGATTTCTACCACTGCTCCTGCTGCTGCTGGTGGTCGTGGTCGTGGTGAGAACTCGTTGAGCTATAGGCTGGGGAATGTGCAGAAGTGCATAGAGGCGGAGCAGGTCGCCGCCGGTTGGCCCGCGTGGCTCAGCGCCGTCGCCGGAGAAGCCATTCAGGGCTGGGTCCCATTGAGGCCCGACTCTTTTGAAAAACTGGAAAAGGTTCATCCAATTTTTGTTCATAAATTTCTGTGTTTTTACTTTGTTATCTCATGCGCGATTAAGATGATTTGATCACGTATAAAAGATCAGCACAGGCATTTGAGAAGAAAGCGGATGAAATGGAAGAAGTCTTTAACAGAAGAGGTAGAACATGACTAAGAAAAATTTGATGGGAAACACTTAGAAAAGATGCCAATGCCATATTAGTTATAAATGCCTTAGAAAAGATAAAACTATAAATAAAAATAACAGATGAGTTAGAATTAATTTACGTATAATAGAGGGATAAAGGTTTGATATTGTCGTCGTCGTTATTCATCTGCTATCATATAGTTAGAATTAATTTCTTGGTAGATGCACTTTGTTATCCATCTTCTATCATGTACGTAGTTTTAGATGTTGATGCTTGAATGAGAAAATTCAAGAAGTATAGAAGTTTATCTTTCAATTATATCATATAAGGTGGATTACAATCTTCTATATATGTTGTTATCATCTATGGATTTGCAGTTGTTTGATGGTGATTCAGAGATTCTGGGAAGTTTATAAACAGAAAATTTTTCTCTTACTGCCAGAAAGTGGTACTGGTTGCTTGTGTAAAAACCATTGAAAACATTTTAAATTGAACTATTCTTTTACCATAAATTAACAATTTAATCTGTGTATGTGAAAATATCCACTGTTAGTATATATGATCTTTGTTTAAGTAAATTCTTGAAGTAATTATCTACTTTTGCGTAAAAAGGGTTTAAAAATTGTTCAATAGCTTGCTGAACAAGAGTTATATTAATTATGCGTTGCTTTGGCAGATTGGGCAAGGTACATATAGCAGTGTGTTCCGGGCACGTGAATTAGGAACTGGGAGGATAGTTGCTCTGAAGAAGGTCCGACTTGACAATTTTGAGCCTGAAACTGTTCGATTTATGGCACGGGAAATAATGATTCTCCGCAGGCTTGACCATCCAAATGTCATAAAACTGGAAGGTTTAGTTACATCCCGCTTATCATGTAGCATCTACCTTGTCTTTCAGTACATGGAACATGATATCTCAGGGCTATTGTCTTGCCCCGATGCAAAGTTCAGCGAAGAACAGGTTTGCTCTTATGGAATTTCTTGCTCCATTCTAGAAGCTTGTGAATGTTGCATATCTCAAACTTGTAATGTGGAACGCCAAAATGGTAGTGCAGTGCATTATCAGAGAAACAGTAACATTTATGTGATAGAAAATACAGGAAGATAGACTGTCGTTTTTTTTTGTTAATTTTTGCTATAAGATTCAATTGAATGTGTTTTGTAGATAAAATGCTACATGCACCAGTTGTTGTCTGGACTTGAATACTGCCACTCTCGGGGTGTAATGCATCGAGACATTAAAAGCTCAAATATTCTAGTAAACAATGATGGCATTTTGAAGATAGCTGATTTTGGATTGGCAACCTTGTACAAGTCTTTCCCTTCTAGGCTCAAGCAACCACTTACCAACCGGGTTGTCACTTTATGGTACCGTCCTCCTGAACTTCTGATGGGTTCTACTGATTATGAACCCTCTGTGGATCTTTGGAGTGTTGGCTGTGTATTTGCTGAACTTCTCCTCGGCAGACCAATCCTAAAGGGTCGAACTGAGGTAATCTCACCTATGATGTTACTAAATGTTTTGAATTATATGATAAGAATTAAGAAATACAATACGATCAGACAAGTAAATTTTCTCCCTCAAAGCCATAGCCAGTAGTTTCCTAGAAAATTTATGGTTTGAATCTGTTAATGTTACGTCAACCTTTAGTTGTAACCTAAATACTTTCCCAAATTATAATTGTCTCCGGTTGCCAATCACTCATATGGAAATTCAGATTCAAGCAATATGGAAATACTGACGAGAACTTTTCAATATAATATTTGAATTCAATACTTCTCCTGTTGAACTCCCCAAGACTCACTTGTTGCCTAGCCTACAGGTTGAACAAATACACAAAATTTTCAAGCTTTGTGGATCGCCACCTGAAGACTACTGGAGGAGGTCTAAACTTCCTCATGCAATGTTATACAAGCCCCAACTTCATTATGAGAGCTCTCTTGGTGAGACCTTCAAAGATCTGCCAAATGTTGCCGTGAGTCTGATAGAAACTCTTTTGTCCGTGCAACCGCGCAAGCGTGGAACGGCCTCTTCTGCTCTTGCATCTCAGGTATTTCACAAAAGTATTTTTATTCTATGAACTCGTAGACGGCTGTTTCTTTTATGACACAATATGGTGAATTAACCTAAATATAGTTTTTATCAATATCAGATGGGTTTTTCTCCAACTATTTTCCAAATTCTATGTTGTAGGAAGTGAAGCCCAATTCTGACTATTGTTACAAGTGCAGATATTTTATGTTTTTAGGTTTAGTTAGAGAATTGGAACTTTGCTTGGCTTATCTTTTACTTCTTAATCCTCAGTATTTCACTACCAAGCCTTATGCGTGTGATCCATCAAGCTTGCCTAAATATCCACCAAGTAAGGACAGAGATGCAAGGCGTCGTGAAGAGGCACAGAGGTAAGATTTGTAGTATTCAGTTGTCCAACAAAAAGCTCGGCTAGCTTAAATAACCTTTGTAGACAAATACAACTTTTGATGTGCCAGTTCTCAAGAGGTTATTGTCTAAAATTCATGTTGTTTGATAAGTTTTACTTGGTAGTTGGCTACCTAAAGCAACTGGCCTCCTTTTTCTGGGCTTGGGCCAACTGTAAATAGAAATTCATAGGCCGAGTTCTCAAGAAATTCATGGGCCAACTGACTTGACAATTTATATTTGGGATAGAATCACATAACTGGCTTCCTAAAATGTGTTGAAAATTAAATTATTCTATTATTTCTCGTACCCTTAACATGTGGCTAGCTGTGAAACATTCTCAAAACCAATATTCCCTTCCATATGTTATGATTTTAGCTCTGACAATAGAAGATAGTAAAACAAAAGAGAAATATTTATATTTTCACCTCTTAGTTCTTGAATAGAAAATTTAAGTAACAATCAAATTCGAGAACCTGCAATGTGATTGCCAGTTACTATTAGGGACATTTATTAAACTCCTCTTTGCTCTAATTTCATCAAAACTTTGTTCACTGTGATCATGAGTTCTGACAATAAAAGTTGAACCAATTTTGGCCTTTGCCGTTTGTTTTCAGGAAGAAAGCTGGTGGGAGAGTCCGAGTACCTGAAACAAGAACTAAAGCAACTGGAGCGCCAAATGGAATCAGGAAATTGACACCAGCAGAGGTTGCTTCTCTCTCTCTCTCTCTCTCTCTCTCTCTGTGTGTGTTTTTATATATAAATATGTTAATTAATATCTAAAAACTAGTTCTTTGTTTCTTGTGTTTGTTTGCATGCCCTGTTCGTATTTGTTTTTCTTCTAGAGGGAAGCTTATTTTGTCTATAAATGAATTACATGTATGCAGTCTTTGCTAGACAAAACTCAGTCTGTCGATAAAGTTGACGGTAATGGAGTATGGAATCGTAAGGAACGAAATAGCATCTCAGGAATGGACCCACCTAAGTCATCAGTTGATGTAATGGAACAGGCTTCCTACTTACAGAATGCATCTCAAGGGGAAGTTCCCTATTCAGCATTTGCATGGTCAAGAAGGCAAATCGATGATTCTTCTGGCAGATCTAGTTCAAGAAACCTTGTTTTTGAAACTTCAGGCGCATTACGTCTGAAGAACAATTTTAATTCAAAAAGGAACACAAATGTCCAAGTCGTACATGGAAGTCGTGACACTTCCCAGGGTGAAGATTCCAGTGACACTATTGAGCTAGCAGTGAAACCTTGGAGCCAATTAGATCGACCTGATTCCTTTGGTGCTTTTTATGGGTACCACTCCCGAGAACTGTCAGTTGCACTTTATCAAAGAGAAAATGTGGGAGTGAGGAGAATCAGCTCGGTGAGGACCAACTTTAAGATTACTCTCTGGCTACTTATTTTGCTTTCGATGCATAGTTTAACTTTTGTATGTGGCTTAAAGTTCCTAGCAAGATGAGGGCTGCTAGGAAGTTGCATCAATATTTAGTACTTCTTCTTAATTGAAGATGCCTTGAATTAAACTTCACATTACTTTCAGCATTCCCTTAACCCTTTCACGTTGATTTTTTAGGCAGGCTTGTCAGCACCTCGGCTACAAGGCTGAATTTTCGGGAACCCTGTTACCTCTCAGATAGAGGTAACGAGTTCTTACAGAGGCGTGACTGCCACATCCCCGAGCCAGTTCAGAGATCAATGTTCCAAAGAGGTAAAAGCCATGACAGTACTCAAATAAAACTGAAGCACAATGTAGCCAACTCCATGATTTGAAGAGTCCTCCTTTACTCGTAGCATAACCACAGCCCCTAGCAGAAGTGTTGAACTCCATACTCCGGCAGCATGGGAGAAAAAACTGACGACTTTGCAGCGCTCAGAGACTCCAAGAAGATGGAACAGAGTTGGCACTTAGTTGATTGCTCATTCTTTTCAAAACAACCAGTTTTTTAGGTTAGGGTATGCAACTTCTGCTTCTTTAGCTCTAACCTTTCATATTTGTTTCATTTGTTATTTATTTTTTTCCCAGAAATGCAAAATTTTCCTGGAAAAAAATGTATAGGCTAATGGCAACATCCTGCTAACAGCCAAATGTATAGTTTGCAGTGGCTCCTGGCAGTAGGATTGCCCTTTGTTCTTCCTTTCTTGTTTGATAGCTTTGCTGACAGTCTTGCGGCTGAATTTTTTCCTGATACTTCCAAGCCAATTTAATAAGAATTTCAAGGAAGTTCTTACCTATGACACAATGATTCTTAGTAACCTTTTTCCTTTTTTGCTCTCTTATTTTCCCTTCTCTTGTTTGTTGACGTGACAGGTCTTAGTTGAGGTCAGGTTAGTTCGAGTCTTATGTAAACTCTGACCTAATCAATGATTCAATTTGGTATTTTAGTTGTGAAACAGACACAATCACAGAGCAAATTCAAATTAACCCAATTTAGGTTTGAATTGGGTTGGGCTTTGGTTCTAAATCTTTACAATTATATCAAAGTTTTATAATCCAAAACTTGTGAAACAGAAAAATATTAAGATCTATAAAACATGTTTTGCAGTAAATTCTAAAAAAAATTCATAATTTATATAATGCCAAATTTATATAAATTGGCTTGGTTTTTTATACCCAATGCGAATCTAGTAAAAAATAAACAAAAGTAGAATTGAACTAGATTAAGTGTGAACTAGATTAGTTCATTTCGATTTCTAAATCTATCTAAATTCATAAATACCGACATCTTTGTAAAACAAGATTAAATTCTGAATTGTTTCTCGAATCAGATAATTTAATGTTTGATTAACAAACTTGTCATAATAGTAGTCTAATTTTTATTGTTGAATTGGGCTAAACCCAAAGTCATCAAAGACTTTGAAGTGATTCTTTTATGGAGCATTCCTGATCAAATTAATAATTGCTCATAGGATTTTTATCACTAGTCCACATTTTTTATTCTACTCTTAATTTACTTCGCTTTGATTTAATTTATAAATATGATAATAAAATGATAATATTGTGAAATCATTTAGTATTTGATTTACTCAAATAATGTGTTTGTAATAAATTTTTCTTGGCCTTAAGATGTTCTTAGCAATTCTAGACCTCAACCTTGTTTGAGGTTTGATCAATTTGAAAAAATAGGGCAAAACTCAATTTCTTAGTACGTTTTATAATAATCAAATTAGTTATAAGATCTAAACTTGAGTAATACAATAATTAAAGTACTTAACCCTTAAAATTTGTGTCTATATACAAGTGTATTGTGGTGTTAATAAAAGGTCATACGAACAATCTAGTGTTGGCCTAGAGAATAGCTATGATCACATGAGGGTCGGATTTGAACCCATTGGAATGCCCCTGGATTGCAATCCAAACTCAGCATATTAGATTAGAATCAAATGTTCAATAAAATCACATTCAACCACTTATAATCAGATTATTTTGTTCCCTAAATTTAATGGCGATGAGAGTTGCTAAAATCATGTTCTTAAGAGTACAAGAAGATGATTGCCAAAGTTTCAGACAAGCATACAAAAGAACATGGTGGTTGGGATGAATCTACATCTGGGGGGAGAGAACCCACAATCCAAATCAATCCAAACGTGATAACCGGAACAAATCGAAAGGTACTCGTTTAATTGGAACCAGATGGGAAATTAGGCCATGGGTGGATGTTTTTGTAATTTCAACTCTGAAATTGGGGCTCCAATCATCGTCATAATTGGTCACTGGACCGCCATGTTACCTCCTCATGATAATAATTCATAATAAAGCCATGGTGCTTTTGTTCTCTTCTTTTCCCCCCTTTCAAATTTCAAATTTATCAAACCAAAAACAACTTTTAATAACTATAATTTATCCAAACACCCAAAGTGTAGGATTATTACTTTTTTTAAAAAATATATATATATAATAAATAAATAAAAAAACCCAATATTATTTTATTTTACAATCAATCGAACTATCATAATCAATCAGTAATTTTTTTGTATTTTTGTTATTAAACAAAATTGAAGTCACGTTAAGATAAAAAAAAGGAGAGGGCCTAATTATGGCTAAATGTTACTAAGGGTGTGTTTGATTGTATTATCTAGAATTTAATTCTAGGTAATATTACTTAGAAAACAAAAACCACCCTACTCCCTTAAAAAATGAATTTCATGGAAATAAGTTTTAAATGCTTGTATCATATATATTTTTTCATAGAAAATTTAAGAATGTTTGATTATTTTTATAGAATATATATAATAATTACATATTTTTTATAAAAAATATGTACAATCAAACGGACCCTAATAACATAGAAATTAGGATGGGAATTGCATAATTAGCCTAACAACTACATGATTGCAACTACGCAATTACCTTAAATCCCCCACCACCATGAGCGTTGCAACACATGGCGTGCGGCCCCATTGAAAATGAAATAGCAACCGTCCATCATGTTGAAGAGGTGTTGACTGAAGATCATCCGTCCATTGTATGACACCTGCATTTTGATGCCTTGATGGTCCGCCTAATGTGTCAATTGCAGCTGATATTTCAGCTGTAAATAATTGCCCTTGACTGATCAGATATTTGGTTACAGGTGTTTTTTCTTTATAAAACTATTTTTATATTTATGTATAAATTGATCCAATAAATGAGCCATTCATTGTGTATCCATTATTAGAAATAAAGATAAAAATGTGAAATTAAGTAGATTACTTGAAAAGAATGATAAATAACAATGAGATGTGAGGTAATTTAATGAAAATAAAAGGCTTAATGTATACGACACTCTCTATTAATTAAAAAATATGATATTTAGTTTTTGAAATATAAAATATTAAAATTCATATCTTAATTATTAAAAATTATTATTTTAATTCTTTACAGTGACAGAATATTAGTGCGTATATGAATACACTCGTTTTTGTGAATGATATATAACGTAAATAACGCGTTGACAGTATTTAAATAAGTTGATTGATTTGTTGCACTCCCTCAATAATTAAAAAATATAATATTTTAATCTAAAATGTGTAAAACATCAAGATTACATATCGCAAATATAAAAAATAGAGCTGTTATTTGTGTCATGTAAGATATACAAGTAAAAAAGAAAAAATATCATGTCATAAAAAGTCCACTCAATAAAACACATTAGATTAAAATTTACCTTAATAGGAAAAATACCAAATTACTTATATGACAGAACTAAACTCTAAATTCCAAACACCTAAATATTTAAATCACTAATAAAAAAAATGTTACATTCTTTTATTCTCATTCACAAAAATATGAAAGAATTAGAGTGTGTTCTCTTTGTTTTTTAATTTTCAGTTTTGAGTTTTGAATTCATTTTTAATTTTCTGTTTTGATAGTTTGTTTTTAAAAAATTAAAAACGTGTTCTCTTTGTCATTTTGAAAAACTATTTTTCAAAACAGAAAATTAGAAAACGCGTTCTCTTTGAAATTTTGAAAATATTTTTTTAATAATATTTTACTCAATAAATTTGATTATTAAGTAAATTATAAATATTTAATGTTAATATATTATTAAAAAAATATATACATTTTGAACATAATGAATTTTATAATACTTTTTTCAATTACAATAATAAAATATAAATAAATAAATAAATATGCTTTCAGTTTTGAGTATCTTTTGAATGAAAACACTCAAAACAACTTTTTATTATTTTGAGTTTTTTTTGTAATTTTTTTTTTGTTTTCAAAAATGCAGTTTCAAAAACAGCAAAGAGAACGCGTTTTCATTATTTTAAAAAATTGAAAACTAAAAATGACTTGAAAACAGTAAAGAGAACGCAACCTTAATGTCTATTATTTCTCTTTGTTGAACTCAATTTCATTGTTGTCTTACTCTCTTATTTATAACCTCTTTTTGTGTCTTAAAATAAAAACTTAATACAAAAAATTTTAATATTTAAAATACCAAGTTTTGATATTTTGATAGGGACCAAATGTTATATTTTTTAACTGTTGAGAAATCATAATAAATCAATCAATTTATTCAAATACTGTCAATTGGTCATTTACATGATATGTCACTTATAAAAACATGCGTGATACACATGCTAACATTATCTCACTATAAAGATTTAAAATAATAATTTTTATTAATTAAAGTATAAAATTTTAACATTATATACATAAAAAATTAAACGTTATATTTTTTTAATTATTGAGGGGGCGTATTAAGTCAAAATAAAAACTATATCAATTTTTTTTTTAAAAAAAAAACTTAAAGTAAAATACAGATATAATTAAGTTGAGCATGTATGACTGATATGGTATCATAATAAATTAAATTAAATTACAAAATTTATTTGTAATAAAATTGTAATGATACAAAAATTAATAGCACACTTAGGGAATTAATTAAAATTAAAATTAATAAATTATATCTATTTAGAATATAAAACTTATATGAAAAATAATTAAAAAATTATAACAAATGATATTGTATCTTACCATGTAATGTTTTTATAAAAATCTTATATAGATATTATTGTCGTCTCCCAATCACGTGAGACATATCGGACAAAAGATTTCGCCATCCTCCTGGAAATAAACTAAAAATAAAAAAAAGTGAGATTTGAGTATGATGAAGAGAAGATATTCAACCACATTATGAAGGGTATAATGACAAGAATGATCATCTTATGGAGTTTTTTTTTAAAAAAAAAAGAAAATTATTTTTTATTTTTTATTAATTATTATAAAATAAAAATTCGACACAAATAAAAAGTAAAATTTGAAAGAAGATTAAAGAGTATATTTAAGTATTTCATGTTTTATAAATTTTGAGTTCTTTTATCAAGTAAGAACTAAACGAGTTATATACTAATTTTTTATATTAGAGTTACTTAAAATTGGATTAATTCTTTGATTTAGCAAAACTAAGTGAGTGATTTTTTACAAATGGGTTTATTTAACACTAAATGACCAAAATTAAAGGCCTAACGGATTAATTTAGTTTTTTTTTTAAGTTTTAAGAAAACTCTCTCTCCCTTCCACGAGTGCGATTTTGTTCACCCCCTCTAACGGGGGTGAACGTAACCCCCGTCAGTGAGGGTTAAAAAATTAATCCTTTTTTGAAAAATAATGTTTTATTTTTATGTTGAAAATTGTAAAAAGTAATCATATTTCAAAAAAAAGATTTGTTTTTAGCCACTTTTTTGAAAAAATCGTTTTCAACTACTCAAACAAACTAATTGCTGAAAACAGACACTTTTCAGTTTTGACTCAATTTTAACCATGTCAATTATTTTTGTAAGTTTGTTATTTTTTTTAAATTTTAATCCATCTAATTTTGATTCTGTCACATTTTTAGTTAAGTTCTAAAAATAATTTTTTTTTTTGAAATATGGTTAGGTTTTACAATTTCTAACATAAGAATAAAATATTATTTTTTTAAAAAAATATTATTTTTTTAATCCCCACTAACGGGGATTACGTTCGCCCCAGTTAAAGGGGGTGAACAAAATCGCACTCCCCTTCCACTTCCACTAATCTAATGTAAACCGCAGGCGAGGTGGGGTCCCACAAAATTGAGAGAATCTGGGATAGGTGGCCCCACCAAAGCAAGGTGATCTCCAACATCATGTCCCTTCCTTGCCATCCAAATATTCATCACTTTTTCTGGACTCTTTCTCGCACCATTTTCGGTGCTGATTGGCCACACCAGCGGCCCACTGGCCAGTGCGAAGCCGCCTTTGATATTTTGACTTCACGCTCAAATCCATGGGAAGGCTTTATGGGTAAGTCTAACTCTTACGTGGTAAAAATTAAGATTTCAAATTTAATTTCTATTAGACATTCTTTGATATGAAGAATATTTTTATTTATTTTTATTTCATCTTTTTTAAAAAAAATAGAGATTTATAATTATCAACACATATAAGACTCATTAGATCATATATCATGAGTTATAAATAAAAATGTTTAAAAAACTAAAGTATAAAGACAATTACTATTAATATTTAAAAACAATAACTATAACTATTAAATGGTGTTATTTGTATTTTTATAGCTTAAAATCACTCAATATACATTGCTATACGAGCAAGACAAGTCTTACATAGAGTTTCTATTTCCAATCTTTAATACTTGCACCCCAAATTAAGTTTATTTATAAAAAAATAAAAAAATTAAGTGCAATGCTCCGGATCCATGCGATAGAACCCGTTTAAGTGACTTTAATATTACTACAATGCTCCGGATCCAATTGTTTTTTCTTTTTCTGTCGGTTTAATTTTGAGGGAAAAATAATGTCTTTTTATTAAAAAAAAAAAGACAGTCAAGTGGAACCGCCTGGTAGATGCCAAGCCGCACCTAACTGCGGTACACGTAGGAGCAAGGGGGCGAAATGACGAACACACCCCCCAGCCTTCCCCCCCACGCCCAGCTCTCTTCCTTCTCACCGCGACCGACTGTAGACGATACAGACGGAAGGGAGAGAAGGAAAGAGGAGGCAGGTTCCAAGTAGCGAGCATTCGCCTTTTCTTTCTTTTTTTTCTTTCTTTCTTTCTTTCTTTCCCCCACCAGTCCAGTCTCTCCCTGTGATGGCTGAACAAATTGCGTGAGGTGCTCGCCGTCATCATGTTCTGAAATCCTCCGTTCCTCTTGCTCCTGAATTGCATTCGAACCCTATCGCTCCCGGCCCCCCCGCACTTTCCGATGCCATCTCCGTGATTCAGTTCCGTTGACCGATTCGATCTATTTCCTGGAGTCCGTCGTTCCTGCGATCGCATTGCCAGGGATTCTGATCGCCGTCGAGGCCTCTCTGTTTTCTTTGTATATTTTGAATCGGACGCGCTAGTGGTTTTGGATACGATCGGCGGGCACGGCAGCGCCACTGGATGGCGCTGTTCAGACGGTTCTTCTATCGGAAGCCGCCTGATCGCCTCCTCGAGATATCCGAGCGCGTCTACGGTCCGTTCTCTCGTTCTTCGTCTTTCAGCTTACAATTCGTTTTAGGACTTTGTTTCTGTCGGTTTCGAGTCGTGTAATTGCTGAATTATGTCGAACTTCTCGTTCATTCTCTTGTTTATTAGGCTTCGTTGCGTCGAATTTATTGATTTCATTTGTTGTCTTAAAATGGTCTGGTACTAGGTATTGATGTGATGCTTAATAGGATTGATATCAGATAGTCATGGAATTTAAACCGATTTAGAGTGTATTTACTGCACCATAATTCCGAGAACTGGTTATTTTAGTTTGCAATTCTTTAATCCCATGTCCACATAATTATCGCTTAGCTATTCTCTCATCCAACTACTGAAATTTCATGCTCAGGAGTTAGGATACTACTTTATCACTGACTTGTAGAATGCGCTCTGCCAAAATGGACTTCTTGACATTTTATTTAGCAATTATGTATTCATATTATTGTTCGCTGAAGAAAAGAGATGTTAAGTAGTAGTTATTGCAGCAAGTTGTTGACTGTGGACTATGGTGACACGCTACCTTTCCCCCCCCCCCCCCCCCTATTTGCAGTGTTCGACTGTTGCTTCTCCACTGATGTTCTGGAAGAAGATGAATACAGAGTATATATAGGTGGCATTGTAGCTCAGCTACAGGACCATTACCCTGATGCTTCTTTCATGGTTTTTAACTTCAGAGAAGGGGAAAAGAGAAGCCAAATTTCGGACATATTATCTCAATATGACATGACAGTCATGGATTACCCTCAGCAACATGAGGGGTGTCCTCTGTTGCCATTGGAGATGATTCACCACTTCCTACGGTCCAGTGAGAGCTGGTTATCACTGGCAGAGCAACAAAATGTACTGTTAATGCACTGTGAAAGGGGAGGATGGCCTGTGCTTGCATTTATGCTTGCTGGTCTTCTGTTGTACCGGAAACAGTACAGTGGTGAACAAAAGACTCTTGAAATAGTATATAAGCAAGCCCCAAAGGAACTTCTTCATCTTTTGTCTCCTTTAAATCCACAACCTTCCCAGCTGAGATATCTTCAGTACATTACCAGACAGAATCTTGGTTTAGATTGGCCACCATCTGACACACCTTTAGCTTTGGATTGTATTATACTCAGAGCCCTTCCCTTGTTTGATAGAGTGAGGGGTTGCCGGCCAGTTGTTCGCATTTATGGTCAGGATCCTTCTACCATGGCCACTAGAAGTTCTAAGCTTCTATTTTCGACTACCATGACAAAAAAAAGTGCTCGTCTTTATTGCCAGGTAGTTCCGTATACACACATTTAAAATAAAGGATTATTGTGAATGATTTTAAAGCGTGCTTATGTTGTGTTTCCATATTGTACTTGTTGGTTTCACCATGTCAACTAAGTTATGGAACACAACTATATCAATTATCTTCATTCACCACCATCTCATGAAATTTCTCCATGTGAAGATGGTGTTCAAACTTCATTTCATCATTACTCCGCCAGGGGATATTATCCACTGCCGGTCCCAAGCCCGGATAAAGGAGGAGGGTTGCGTTAGGTAGCCAACAACCAGCGTAAAACCTAGTCGAATCCAAATATGAATTCTAGATAAACTATCTGTTGGGATGTAACCCACATAGAAGTCTAGAATTCATATAGCCAACCCCACATAGTGGGATAACGGCTGGATATGTTGTTGTTTGTTTTATTTTAAAGCGTGCTTATAATAACTTATAACTGCAGGAAGAGTGTGAACTGGTGAAGATAGATATTCATTTTCACCTTCGTGGGGATGTTGTTCTTGAGTGTGTACATTTGGAAGATGACCTATCAACAGAGAAAATTATTTTCAGGGTTATGTTCCACACTGCATTTGTCCGGTCTAAAGTTTTGTTGTTGAACCGCGATGAAGTTGATACTTTGTGGGATGCAAAGGACCAATTTCCAAAGGAGTTCAAAGCAGAGGTACGATGTTGTTTGATTTTGGTGACATGTCTTTTATCTAAACCGGTAGGGGTTGAATGCATACTCATGTTTGTATCAGGTGCTATTCTCGGATGCTGATGCTGTTCCATCTGCCACAACCACAGAAGTGGCAAGTGAAGATGGGAATGAGATGGAAAGTGCTTCACCAGAGGAATTTTTTGAGGTTGAGGAGATCTTCAGCAGTCCAGTAGATGGGCAGGATGGGAATTCTTATGCAGTTCATGACAAGAGTGATAAAGTAGTTTGGAACAAGGTCTGGGAACCTAATGCAATTCAAAACTTTTCAAATGATAGAAATCACATACAGGAGGACCGGGTGGATTCAGAATCTGCAGTCAAAGCCATTGCTTTTGAGGACGGAGATAATTTAGGTTCCAGAACCATGATTACTGATGTACCCATTAGTTTACAAACAAAGGTAGTAGCCGCAGATGTGAATGGAAAATTAGAAGATATGGACAATAAGCAAGGCAGAGAAGACTCTGCCACGCAGAACAACTTAGATAGGCAGGGTCCAGAGCAGCAGTTGAGTGCTGATATTGGTGGACAAAAATCTGATAAATCAGTTCCACTCCCTCCAAAGAAACAGCCTAGTTTAAATGCAAAACCAATAGCAGATTTAACTGCTACAAAACAGAAAACGAAAAAGCAAGCCCCCTTAGCAAGAACAGCAAAGTCAACTGCAGTATCTCGGTGGATCCCTACTAACAAAGGTTCTTATACTAATTCAATGCATGTGTGGTATCCACCCATGACAAGACATAACAGTGCACCATCTGCACTGATCCCGTCAAAGGATTCTCATGCTGGTGGCAAATCAAAGGCTTCTGTTGCTACTGCAGCCTCTGGAGGTGTTCCTGCACGCAATATAACTCTTGATGAAAGCTGTACTGTGGATAATGTGAGAAATATGGACAGTGAAGCGGTGGAGCATACTTTGTCACTACCATCCTTGGACATGCAACCACTTAGAGATACTTCCCCTATCCCTTCAAATTCATCACCACTAGATGCATGCCCACTTCAGGTTGCCCCCTCTTTGGGTCCTTTGTCTCTCAACGGGTCTTCAAATATCCTTTACTCGGAAGATCCTATGGTACTTGCACAAGCAGTAGGAAGGCAAGCATCTTCACCTCCTGCTGCTCCCCCTCCACCACCTCCACCCCCTTCTTCTAGCTTTCTGTTATCTACTTTGTCTGAATCTTCTTTGTCATCTGCTTTGACTGTGAAAAAGCAAGTGAAATGCGCACCCCCTCCGCCTCCTCCTCCACCCCCACCTCCACCATCTACTTGCAGTACATTGCTTGTAACTTGTCAGCCAGCACCTCCCCCTCCCCCTCCCCCTCCACTATCTAGCAGTGCAGTGTTTGTAACTTATCGGCCAGTGCAGGTGCCTCCGCCTCCACCTCCACCTCCACCTCCTCCTCCTATACACGTGGGCATGAGAGAAATGCATCAAGAAGCCTCTGCATCACATACAGGAACCGTTTCTAGTTACCCAGCCCCTTGCCCTCTACCATCCCCCCCCATTCTAAGTGCATCTTATGCTTCAAAACCTGCTGGAGTTGGGGTTTCTCCTCTGCCACCTGTGACTCCACCTAGTTGTGGGGCTCCCCCACCCCCACCACCACCACCACCTCCTCCTGTGCATGGAGTTCCATCTTCTTCTACTCCACCACTCCCATCTCCTCCTCGTATTCCTCCTCCACCTCCAAATTGTGGAGTTCCCCCGCCTGCTCCTCCACCACCACTGCCTCCACTGCAAAGCATACCTCCTCCTCCTCCTCCTCCTCCTCCTCCATTGCATAGAGCACCCCCTCCTCCTCCTCCACTGCATAGAGCACCCCCTCCTCCTCCTCCTCCTCCTCCTCCTCCTCTACTACATAGAGGACCCCCTCCACCACCTCCTCCTCCAATGCACGGAGCGCCACCTCCACCACTACCTCCAAATCGAGGAGTTCCACCTCCACCACCACCACCTCGAAATCAAGGAGTTCCATATCCACCACCTCCTCCAAGTGACAAAACTCCACCTCCACCATTACTTGGAGCACCACCTCCCCCTCCTCCTCTAGGGGGCCATCCACCTGGTCCTCCTCCACCACCTGGACCACCTAGGCCTCCAGGAGCACCTAGCCCCCCTCCACCACCTATAGGAGGACATACAGGTGTTCCGCCTCCACCTATGGGGGGAGGACCAACAGGTGGTCCACCTCCACCTCCCGGAAGAGGGCGTGGGCTTCCCCGTGCTGCAGTTCTTATAGCAGCACCTAGAAGATCTACCTTAAAGCCACTTCATTGGAGCAAGGTAACCAGGGTTTTGCAAGGAAGCTTATGGGAGGAATTGCAAAGAAATGGAGAACCTCAGAGGTAAAGGAACTTCTTTCTGTACTTAGTCTTAAATTGTGACAAAGTTACTGGTTGGGCCATATTATAGTTTCTAACGTTCTACATATGCTTGGGCCACTTCTTTATGAACTTCTTTATGTTCAAGGATTTACCTTTGTTCAATTGTTTAACGTGCATTTTTCTTTTTCTCCATGTCCAGAAACTTAAAACTGGAGACCAGCACATGTAATTCTGAATTATGGGATTCGAATGTGGTTCTATAGTTTTTTACTTTTGTCATTATCCCCTATATCTCACTGTTGTTTTACCCTCAAATCTTAGTGCGCCAGAATTTGATGTGTCAGAAATTGAGAGTCTTTTCTCCGCCACAGTCCCAAAACCTGGAGGTAAATCTGGAGCCCGACGGAAGTCTGCTGGAGCCAAAACTGACAAAGTCAACCTGGTAATGCAAACTGACTAAAAATTTCTATTCAGAAATTTACAGTTCTGGAATTTTTTCTTTTGCCAAGGATGATGCATAAAATTTTTGGGAGAAATTCATAGGAACAATGTGGTTCTCATGATCTGCCACTTTGCGCAGTTTAGTTTTTTGTTTCATTCTGAGTGACTCTATTGAGTAATCCTTATGATCACATACACAACTAATGTTTCATCAGATGAGAACAACTGATACGAGCATACATAGCCTATATAACCTAGTTGCATTGGTCTATTGGTGGGTGAATATGAAAATATGTTGATTTATTGGTATGGCCAAATGAGGTTTCAAAGCATTGGCATGAGATTTGAAATAAAATGAATTGACGTGCTGCTGGTACCTTCATTCTGATGTTTCATTTTCTAATATGAGAAGTAACATTTTTGGTTGATCCTGTAAGGCATACTGCATGTTGCCCCAGTGCTTTGATGGGTGCAAAGCTGATTGTAAGATTTGAAATTAAACTTCTCCAAAAATGGACCCGACATTTCTCTTTTCTTCCTTGTTTGATCTCTAGTACACCACTTTTTTTGTTTTTTTTTTGGAAATGAGATTTATTCTATTTTGTGCCAGCATACATGCCACATCTTCTTTTAAGTCCATTATATTTCATGTCATGTCTAATAATCTTCCCCTATGATTACGGTGGTCTTGCATGCTCTATTTATTTTGCCACAAACTTCTTGAATGCCATCTACTTACCTCAGAATTCCATCTATTTATCATCTTTTGACATTTTCAAGCTATCTTAATTGCATTTTGTGCAACTTATATCCTGTATGTGCCACTCTAATCCTATTATGAATAATCTCATTTCTAGTTTTGTTTCTAGTTTGGTCTTTTCTTCTATGGCTGTACATCCATTGTAACATCTTTAGTTATATTCATATTTTGCACATGTTAATATTTAAAGGCTTAATATTTTGAGCCATACAACAAAGTCTTATTTTGTCGAGTAAAGATTGGGTATTTTTAGCATTTATTGCACCTTATTTTCAGCTTAAAAACTCCTATAGGTTGATGATAAATGGATTGTTCTTTGCAACATTTTTTCAATCAATAATATTGTTTTTTGAGCTAAAAACAAGCTGCAATAAATGCTCTTTGTTTGAAAACAAGGTGCATTTAATGCAGGGCAATGGTTAACATTACCCTAAAAATTTTCTTTACCTTTGAAAGGATTTTACATTTGCAAAAAGTGCTGGGTGTACTTCTCTACTCTAACCACTCTGTCTTAATTATTTAACATTCTTAATGATCTCTCCCTATTTTTGAGCAATTGATCCAAGATAACTAATTGAGTATTTCTATGACTAATTTGATCTCTAAGTCTTACCACAACATTTCCCCTCCTTCTTGGATGTGCTTGTAACACAAAATTGTGGAAAATTGGTATGGAGGTGATTTATTGAAGACAGTATCAGGATAATTTCTGAAGAAAATTTGATTGGTAGCATTGTGCCGTTTTGCTGTTATCTTGTAATTGATATGTTCGTGGTTATTAAATGCAGTGTCCTTGAGAATGATAACAATGGTTAGGAACGAGTAGTCGCAATCTATTCTCAAAAATTCTTACAATTTGATTTTTACAACTTGATGTTCATGTCTTCGCCTCACTTCTTTAGTTTTAGTGATGGATGTTTCCTCTTGCACTGTAGATTGATCTGAAGAGGGCCTACAACACTGAAATTATGCTCACAAAAATTAAGATGCCACTCTCTGACATGACGGTAAGCTTGAAATTATCAAATTTAATGCTCTGTGGACATAGAAATATAATTTGTCTAAGTTGTTTGGCTTTGCATTTCTTTGGAACCTTGTGTGCAGTATTTTAAACTGTAGAGTGGATAACTTCTCAGCCATGTGGCAATGCCCAAAATATTTTCATGTCTTGAAATGTGAATTAAACCTTCCATGCTCATATGATCCCAAAATTGGGTTTACATGATAAGTAGCCAGACTATCAGGGACTGTCAATAAGTATTTCATTACATTTGCAGCAATATCGTAGTGCGGGACTTCATGCATATGATTAAAGATGGATAATTTTAGTTTTACAGTTTAATTCAGTGTCTGGTTCTAGAATTGACGGTGTAATACAGTGTCTGGAAGAAAGGACTACAGTCATGATTAAGTACTCAGTATCCTTGTTTCACTTGGTAAATAGGGAGGAACTAAAGTTTATTGGGTAGGGCTAGAGGACCTAGCATCAGAAAGGAAACTAGATATTATTCTAAGGAAGAAAAACTCTATAATCCACAGGAAAAAGAAAACCAAAGGAAGAAAAACTCTGTAATCCACAAGAAAAAGAAGACAAATGTTAAAGAAAATGTGACTTCACACACAAAAAAAAAAAAAAAAAACAGGAAGTGTGAAATATTACTTTTTAGAGTTTTTCTATATAATTGTCCCTTAATATAGCATTCAAGACAGATCTTTTTTTTTTTTTTTTGAAATAGAAAGTAGCAGAATATAAAAATTTCTATAAATAGAAATTATGAATCATGATGAGCTATGGATTATGTAAGCCTAAATTGAAGAGTTTGAGGGCTAGCTCATCCCTAGAACAACAATTATAAAATAAACAATATATCTCTTTCTTTGGGACCCTAAATGGTGGAATTTGGCTTAAATCAATCACCTGCACAGCTTTGGCAGTGAGTGTTGTTTGTAACCATCTCAGATTAACTTAACAAAAATTGTCCTATTTAGGAAATTTGTCATTCATGATTTTATGATTTTTCATTTACCTCTTTATTGTAATAAATTGAAAATAATGGTATGATAACCTTTTTTTTTCGATGGGGATATAATAACTGAATTATGCTAATTCCTACATTTACATCTATTGTAATATTTCCCAAAATATTTGCTTTTATGCGATCCATCTTCAAGGCTTCCTACTTTGCAAGGGTTTTGGGGGAGGGTTGTTTTGGCATGCAACCATTAACTCTTGCTTTGGAAACATGCTCTTTCTATAACTTGAACTTGTGGCCTATGTCATAACCCCAAGGATATAATAGTAATTTAGCAGTAGTTATTTTGGTATTTTAGTAGTTGTATTTTCTGTTTTACTTTGTAACAGAATTACCTACATAAGAGAAGTAGCTATATAAAGCTACTGGAGCTGTAAAGAAATCATTATGTGAAATATATCAAATTCAATGTTCTGATTTTCTCTCTCCAAGTTCTCTCCCTCTTGGATCTGACTGCTCTTCCCTCCCCCGACTTCTCCTCTTCTCTTCTCTCTTTCCTTCCAAGTTTTATCTCTCTTGCCTCCTCTGATTTCTGTCTTTGTTTTCTCTTTCAATTCTATCTGTTTCTCTCTCTCTTTCTGTTCTAACTTCCTTGATCTCTTCCAATTTTCCATTCTAAACCTAGGTTCATGATAAATGGTATTGGAGTCGATTGTTTCTCGGCTGTGAGTCAGGTGGTTCCCCAGGAGATCTTGGTAGTGATTTGTCAAAGTTGAGGCGAGGCAATCTTAGCAGTGATCAGTTGAAGTCAAGGCGAAGCAAATTCAGATGATTTTCGACTGTTGATTCAAAGCGGTTGGATCTCGGATGTTGAATTAGATATAGGTGATTCAGGAAGCCGATTGATTCTCGGTTGTAATTATAGCTATCAGAGCATCAATTTGATAGGCGACTCCTAGAAGCAATTACTAAGGCAGACTCAGGTTTACTAAATTGAGTATTGGAAGGTTGTCCTTGGAAGCTGCTAGTACACAATTCTCAGGAAGTGGTAACGAGAGTCAATTGATTCTTAGAAAGCTCAACAGAGCCGATTGAGTCATGGAAATTTTTGGATTCAGGCGATTCAAAGGCAATATCGATAGGTTGTTTCTCTATTGAACTTGAAACAGTGATTGAGGCAGATTAGGTTGCTGAATTTAGGTTCCAGTGAATTTAGGTTTGCTGAATTTTAGTACTAGAATAAGTTTCGAGGAAGTCCTTAGAAGCTGACCAAGCGGCCATTATCAAGTGGTTGTTACAGAGGTGAACTTTCAAGGATTTGAATTGCGGAGATGGCCGAATGAGTCGAGAAAGAATGCTCTAAAATTCATCAAAAGCTGGACGAAAGTCTAATTCTGATTTCAAAGAGATTTTAGGTTAGTATACTAGTGGAATGTTTTTCAAGATCCATTGCAGAACCAATTTGAGCAAGCACTGGAAGCCTACCTAATGTTTCCAATTTGCTGAAAACAAATGAACTAGCATGGATCAGGTCAGAGATGAGAGTTGCAATGAAGAGTTCAAAAACTTAAACAAATAGGCTATGTTTTGGATTACTAGGTCAGGTTTGAGGAATTGCAATCACTGATGCTCAATTCCCATCCGACCTTGAAAGAGTCTTACTTTGTATCAAGATTCATCAGTGGTCTAAGCAATGAGCTGAGGCCTACTGTGAAAATGATGTATCTTATCACGGTAAAACAAGCAGTTGAGTAGGCTAGGCTGCAAGAAGTGGCGCTGGAAGCCATTTACAGAAAGCATAAGCTGCAGTCTAAAAGTTATACTATGCGCAACCAGTAGATGGGAGGTACTTCTAAGGCTGCTGAGGTCCTACATTAGGAATGGTAGTTGCAAGAAGTGAGGACAGATCTGAATTGGATCAAACAATTCAGGATGGTAAGACAGGAATGGCAGTTACAAGAGCAGGCTGAGTACTTGAAGCAAGTCTACGCTTCTCAATTGTTGCATCTGCTGGATATTGCAGATATCTTGTGCAGTTGACTTCCTGTAACAGAATTACCGACATAGGAGAAGTAGCTATATGTCATATACTTACGGGGAAACAGTGGAAGTGGGAATAGTAGAATAAAATAGAATTCAATTAGTGCAGTAAGAGATTGTACACGAGTAGAGCTATGGTGTGGAATCTCCAAATGTGGCATGGGTAAACCATGCTGGTTTTGTCCCACTAGTGCCTTAGGCTGCCATTCCCACCTGGCTCTCCATGATCTTCCCTTCCTATAGAGGTCCCGGTTGTCCTTTGGTTCATCCCTCGCCCCTATAGAATTCGATCTAATCTACGCTGCCTTGGCCAAATTGGGTTTGATCTCTCCGTAGGAGGGAAGTCGGGAGAGAGACTTACCTGATTTTGTCTTGCAAATATCAACATAAATCCCTGAAGCTGTTCTCGGATTTGAATACCCATACTGTGTTACGGATAGCCACTTGTGCCAACCTTTAAGGTGTGAAAAACACAAGCATCTGAAGTAAGTCTCCAAGCATTGATTGACCTGCTTTGTGTGTCCATCAGTTTGGGGTTGGTAGGTAGAAGATAGGTTAAGCTTAGCCCCTAATTTCATCAAACTACCATAGTAGACTAGTAAAGACCTTGTCCCTGTCAGACACTATAGTCTTTGGAACCCCATGCACTTTCACCACCTAATCTAAGAAGGCCCGGGACACTTCTTGTGCAGTGTAAGGGTGAGTGAGACTTAGGAAGTGAGGAAATTTTGTGAACCGGTCCACCACCACAAATATGCAGTCCTTCCCTTCAGATTTTGGTAGACCTCCTTAATAAAATCCATTGATACACTCTCCCATGCCTGCTGTAGAATGGTTAAAGGTTGTAATAGCCCCGGATAAGCCACAACTTCCAATTTCTTATTGATAGCCATGATGGCTTCGTAGTTCCGTTTGGATCCCAATTCCAATTGATCCACCTGCGCTTGTAGATCACTCATCGAGGATCCACACTGCTGCACCTGAGTCTCCAAGTTCTTCATCCTTGTTCATTTAGCCATCATCGTCACCTTCGATCACACAACCAAGGATCAACTCTGATACCAAAATTGTCATATCCTAAGGGATCTGGGAATTCTCGTGTGATCTTTCCCCTCTCGGAAGAGACTTGGATTGAACAATTGCTAGATCCCTTAGGATCTGACATAATATAAAGCTATTGGAGTTATAAAGAAATCATTATGTGAAATATATCAAATTCAGAATTTTGATTTTCTCTCTCTAATTAAGTTCTCTCCCTCTTGGATTTGACTGTTCTTCCTTCCTTCAACTTCTCTTCTTCTCTTCTCTCTCTCCTTTTGAGTTCTATTTCTCTCACCTCCAAGCAGGGGCGGAGCCACCTGAGGCCCAGTGGGGGCAGTTGCCCCCACTGGGCCAAGATTTTTTTTTTAAATTTTATTTTTTATAATAATTTATTATTAAAAATAAAAAAATGTATTATATTTTACTACTAGAAATAAAAAAAATAAGTATTGAAGAAAGTAAATATATAATGGCCTAGTAGTAACAATCACAACATTTTTTATAATTTGCTCATAACTTTATTTTTTTACAATGATGTAAATAAAATTAAGTATTAAAGAAAATTGTGAAGCAAAAAAAGCAAGCATGGAAGAAATTTATATCGAAAAAAATAAACAAATTAACAAAGCAAAAATTAAACAAATTGATGTTACACAAATTCCTATAAATTTCGGCTAAGTATTATAATAATGGATTACAATGTTAATTTTCAAGATTAAATTAAAAGAGATTACTTGCAAAGAGATTTGTGTTACCCTCAAAATCAACATGTTTTATTCCAACTTGATTTAATAAATTTGATGATTGGTTGGAATATAATATAAACAAAAATGTCATATTTTACTTATACTGTTATCTTTTTAAAATAAATAATGAGGAATAAGGAGATGGTGATTATTTCATGAAATAAGGGTTCAATAATTTTTCTTTTAAAAAAGATAGATTTTAAGTTCATGTTAAAGATGCTAATAGTGCACACAATTAAATTTGAAACAATTGTGAAACTTTAATGAATCAAAAACAAAATATTAAGATAATTTTCTTCAAACAATTAGAACAAATACTGTGTAATTATCGAATTTGTCTAAATGCATCAATTGATTGTGTTCAACTTTTTCTGCAACAAGAACTAGCCTTTCATGGTCACGACGAGTTTAAAAATTCAAATAATCAATGTAATTTTCTTAAAAAATTGTAATTTCTAATATAAAAAGCTGTAATAAATAATGATAAAAAAATTATTTTAATATTATCATTATTATCTTATTTTTAAAATTATATTTTTTATATTTAAGATCGCCCCCACTGAACCAAAATCCTGGCTCCGCCCCTGCCTCCAAGATTGTTAAAATCGAGATTTTAAGTGGGATCGTAAGGGGATCCATAAAATCGAATCATATAATCGTAAGATTTTACGAAAAATTAAAAATACCTTTTAATTTATGTAAATATATATTTATAATGACATATTCTTTATTATAAATGAAATAGATGTACCTATTTTAAAATTATTTCATCTATCAATTTCAAAAATACTAAATAATATGAAATTTTTAAATATTAAATTCATCATTCATCCATCCATAATCAAAATTTCAAACAACAAACATTACCATCATCATCAACAAACATTATTAAAAATAACTTAAAATACTAAGTCATAAAAACAACAAATATTGTTAAATTTCTACATTTTGTCATTACACTAATTAAGTTATCAATACCAAAGAGCTATATTTGTTTCTTGCTAATCATCAATCTTAATATAAAATTAGACCCACTCAAGATCTGATTGTGACATATTTAAGATTAATTCTTTGAATCTGCACTTATATGTGTAGATAACATTATCACAAATGAGAATGTACAAACACAAGCACAGTTGCATAGCACACTTACTCAGCACATTAATTGGACGCAACACAGAGCTTAGCATAGCGCACACACGGCATTTGATTATTGGACTTAGCAAAACATAATCACTCACACTCACATACTTGGGTTGAGTTTGATTCTTCGAACTTTCAAAGTGAACGAACGAAGAAGAAATGCCAAAATAAGATCGACAACGATTAGGGTTTGCAGAAAGACACAAGCAGTGAATGCAATAATCACACAGACACAACGTCATTTAGGATTTGTAGAAGAATCAAAATAGGAGATTGACAACGATTGTATATATATATATATGTTGGTTAAGGACGAAAAGATTTTTGTTTCTAACCTCGAAATTGTGGGCAAGACTAAACTTGGTAAACTCGGACTCAGTAAACTCATATACTCGGATCGATAAACTTGAAAACTCCAGTCCGATTCTATAAAACCCGATCCTACAAGTGAGTTGACTCATTTTATGCCTTTTGACTTGTAAAATCGTACTAGTTGACTCGCGATTTTAACAACAATGCTCACCTCCTCTATTTCCCTCTCTGTTTTTTCTCTCAATTCTATCTATTATCTCTCTCTTTCTGTTCTAACTTTCTCGATCTCTTCCAATTTTCCATTCTAAACCCTAGGTTCATGACAACCTAGTCACAGAGCAACAACCTTACCATTGCTACCAATGTTTGATCTCTTCTCTTGAATGTTCTCTTTTGATTTAATTTTTAAAATTTCTCCTCCTCTATCCGGCTCATTTAAAGTTCTCCTTAAATATTGTCCTATTCTGAATTGAATAACTTAATTCAAGTAGGAAATATTTATTGAATTCTTTAGACTAAAATCATCCAGCAATTTTGTTACAGCTATTGAATGTTACAATTATGTTAACATCACAGAAGCGAGTCAATATGGATTAGAAAACATTAATTATAAGTGTTATGTTAACATCAACTAACATACATAAATGTACAGAATTGAAAAATGTAACTTGATCTCTAATTCCCGGTATAAGCACTTCCAGTTTTCTTACTTGCTTAAAGAGAAAGATCATAAAAGGGGTTTAAAAATAAATAAAACTCATTTAATGTTCAATCCATTGTGCATCCTTTTTTATAAGTTGATCTCTATTATGCTAAATATAGGTCTCTTGCCAAAAAGAACTGCATCATTTACCATTAAGGAATGATATAATGAATCCCGCCCTCTGATAGGTTATTTGTTAATTTCATTCTTCTTTATTTTACTGGATCATCCTAATAACTCATTTCAGCTAAGCGTCTGTCTTATACAAGGACACATATAAGGTTTGATTGGGAATTCTGCTTGGTACAAACGTTATGAAGTTGATATCTGTACTTGGAATGTAGAGCCTAAAATGTGCATGGAGATGTATCTATGGTCAAATGTGCATTTGTGCTCATAGATGGGATTTTATACTCTAAAATCTCTATAGATGTACATTTATTTAATTATGCTCAGATGTGCATGTGGAGTCTAAAATGTATATTTACACTTGAAGTTTGAAATAAAAGGACTTCTTTTATGCTCAACTTCCACAGGCTGCAGTATTAGCAATGGATGAGTCAATTTTAGATGCTGATCAGGTGGAAAATCTTATAAAATTTTGCCCCACTAAAGAAGAAATGGAGCTTCTTAAGGTGATGATGTAGCACAAAGCATATATGGTTCAGTTTTCTTATTGTCCATATCTGATGTTTTCACTCTTTCCGATGATGGGTTTCTGCTGTGTAGAAGTGATTTTAGTTGTTTCATTTGGCCTCCTGTTTTTTATTTTCTTATCCTTTTTTTCCTGATTTCATATTTGTCATTGTTAGGGTTACACTGGTGACAAGGAGAAGTTGGGGAAATGTGAACAGGTCTGTAAGCAAGATCTATGTTTTCCTTATTTATTTATTACTTTGAATGTTTGGACAGGAAAAGAAGAGGCCTTCCTGGGTCTTTAATCAGTAATTTTTACTTGACTAAATTATGTGAAAACTATGGAATTTGATCTATTTTCTGAGTAGCTGTATATTATTTGTATTTATCTTATCTGTGTCTCTGCAACTTAATAGGCATTTTCTAATTCAAGTTGTTCTTATAAGGTGATACCTTGTTTCTCTGAAAAGTCATTCTTAACAATTTATGTGTATATGTATATGTCTGCTCACTCTTTTTATTTTTGATTTGTATCACTACTTTCCTAGGTTCTCTCTTTAGGTTGTAAGAGTGAAAAGTTTATGTTTTCATTGTGACATAGTGTACCGCTTTTTCTGTCACCTTTCCCTTCCTTTGTATCTCTGTCTGTTCACTCTTAGAAGAAATTTTATAACCACAGAATAGGAAGTGCAATGAAGCTCAAGGCCTAACCTTATGGCATATATCACTCCCTCAATGAGGGACACACAGGCCAAGCATAGCTCGGAAAGTTCGTTTATAGCTTGTATACCCAATCTGATCTTACAACTAACACAATGAAGCAAACCTCAAATATATTGAAGCTGTATGTTAGAGAATCCCACCCCCTCCAGCTTCTCCAACTGTGTGGACAAAACTGATTGTGCCATCCCTAATCTTAACTGGACAGCTATCATCTCAAAAACACAGCCCAAGCACGAGACAACTATTAACAGATGGAAAGAACAAGCAAGCCTAGAAGTAGTACCCCATTTATAATAACAGAGCCTTGCATATGAAGATGTCTAACTTCAACCTTCTATCTTTTGGTTTATCTCTTTAACAATGTAGTTTCTATTATTATTTTGTTTGTTGGACGAGCACCTGATTATTGCAGTTATCACCTTAATCCTCAATTCTCAGCTTCCTTGCCAAAAGTTGAAATCAGGGCATAGAACAAAAAGGAGGAGGCCAGAAAGGATAAAACAATCTACTCTTGTCTTGTTGGATAATGGTACAATTGCATGTCATGGTTGCCTATGGACCTCATGGAAACATGTCACACAGAACCAAACACATGATGATTTTGGAAATTTTCTTAATTAGTTCCTAATTACCTAGCTGCCAGAGTTTTGGAATAAAAATATTTGAACTCTTCATACTACCATTTTGGTCTTAGTGCCTGTGACCATATTTATTTGGAAATGTCTGGTCTTCCTAGCATAACAAAAATGTCAAAATCAAAAAGTTGTCGACTTGGGATGTTATTACAAATCCCAATTTATGTAACCAATGTTTAGAATCAGGTGCTAGTATTTTCATGTGATTCACTAATGAAAATTCAACGGGGTGAAACTAGATGCTTTGGGCATGGCAAATTTATGGCAGGACGGTGAACATTGTGTTAGCACAAGATTGAGGCTTTTGAAAGGCATGGTTGAAGCTAAAGAAGGGGGAAAATGGAGTGTGTGAGGTTTGATTTACATTTTTTATTATATAAGGGGAGTGATCTAGTGGAAGTTGTCTATGCTGGTTTAAGCTATAAAAATATAGTTGTCGACCGCTTGTCAGTGATGTGAATTCAGCGGTGTTGTGACTGATTATAGTGGTGGTAGCACATGATGAAGGCTCGTGAAGGGCAAGTGTAACACTAAAGCTGAAGAAAGATGAAAAAGTAATACAATTGTTTGACTGTTTATCAGCATGGAGTTGCCTGTTGTGAGTGATAATAGATGAAAAAATCTTGTAATGGTTTGTTTTCCCCTTTTTTTGTGTTATATGCTTTGTAAAATTTTATATAATACTGCTATTACCTATTCCTATTCTTCCTTTTCAGTATTTTCTTGAGCTGATGAAGGTTCCTCGGGTGGAGTCTAAATTGAGAGTGTTCCTCTTCAAGATTCAGTATAACTCTCAGGTCTAGATCTGAATATTTTGTTTGATCTTTTACGAAATTTTCTATAGTTAATGTGTGGTCTAAGTTGTCAAAACTACTGCACCACTATTGCAGATTTCAGATTTTAAGAAGAGTTTAAACACGGTGAACTCTGCATGCGAAGAGGTATCCTGCTGGCAATGATTAAGCTTTTCATGCAGTTCTGTCATTTTGTTTTGATCTAATTTTCTTTTCACTGATTTACTTTGGACATAGGTGCGAAGTTCCCTCAAATTGAAGGAAATCATGAAGAAAATCTTATATCTGGGGAACACCTTAAATCAAGGAACTGCAAGAGGTAGTGACTTTTCTATTGATTCAGACCCTCTCTTTTAACCCTTTAATTATTCCATCCTAGTTACTTAGACCTCCTCCCTTACTTCTGAAAGAAAGTGAGTATCCTATTTGCATGGTTGTAAATAACATAAATGAATAATAAACTTTGGTTCTTCAACCAAAAACCAGAAGAAGAGCAGAAGCACACGATTACATCAGATTAATTATTTTTCAAATTAACTTGAATAAACTTTGGCAGTGTGGATCATGATGCTCTTAAATCTGTTTTCGGGGCGGATCTGATTTTTAGAATGGTAAACTATGCTTGGTACCCCTGAGGTTTGATAAAAAGACACAGGCACCAATGGTTTATTAGAAATGACAGAGACCTTGCCTGCCCTTAACAGATTGTGAAATTGATTATTTTGCCCCTGATTTTTAAATTATCTTCTCTTCTTCTCTTTTGCCCTCCTCTCTCTCTCTCTCTCTCTCTCTCTATCTCTATCTCTGGGCTTTCTCCTCTCTCTTTCACCTGTCTCTCTCTCTCCTCTTTGTATTTTAATTATAAATATAAACTTAAACTAAAATATATATAAATACATTTACCGAAAATATTTGTATGTATAAATGTAAACTATCTACATTCTGTAAATATAAACTACACTGAACTTTTTTTTTTAAATATGAATATAAAGTTTAACTATATACATAAAGATATTTATGTGAATATGTATAGATATATTTACAGAAAGTATATTTATATAAACAGGAGCTAAACTTAATAAATATATTCTCTATATATGAAATACAAAGTAAAGATATATAAATATGAACCAAATGTATTATAACTATAAATTAAAAATAATAAAAACTAAATATAAACTAAACTAAATGTATGTATATATAAAGATTTGTATATATATAAACAAAATAAATATTAATATGTTTAAAATTTAAAATGAAAAAGTCACTGGTTGCATCCTGCCACGATGGCCAGCCGCCGTTGGTGACCCCTTGCATTGCGATGGGGGTCTACAACTAGGGGTGTTCAAATTTCAATTCAGACCAGAAAAGCGGTTGGGTCCTTGGTCCATGAAAATGTATAGGCCGGTTTTTGGTTCAGTCCAAGACTAAAAACCCGCTGGTCCCCTTAAAAATTAAATGTTATATCTTGTTATTGTTTTGTTAAAATTAAGTTGAATGTTATATTTTGTTTTGTGAAATTTGATTTTGAATTAAATGTTAATTTGGTGATTGTTTAATTTATTTTAGGGAGTTAAGAGGTTATTATGTTGATTTAAAATGTTGCATTATGGTGAATTGTTGATTGTTGATTATTGTTAGATGCTTCTCTTTTAAGAAATTTTTTGTTTGGATGATAAATAAGAATTTATATGCATTTTTTAATTTTTATATTCAAAAACTGAAAATTGGGGGGAAAAAAACAAATCTTGGACTCGTCTGGTCTAAGTCCTGACCAATAAAGAATCCTAATCTCAATCCGGATGAACACCCTTATTTGCAACCCCCATCATAGGGTTCTAGATCCCCATCACAAGGGTTATGTAACGAGAGAGAGAGAAAGAGGGGAGACGACGAAAGGGAGGAGAGAAAGAGGTGAGAGAAATTGTGTGTTGCCGTTGTGGCTGTTGGAGTGGAGTGAATCAGTTGAGAAGAGAGGGAGGAGAGAGAAAGATAGAGGAGAGGAAAGAGAAGAGAAGAGAAGTGAGTGTTGTTACTAGAATACAACAATCGAAATTTGTTTGTCTCAGGGAGCTTAGTGGCATATCAGTAGAGCTTGGTGAGGGGATGAGAGAAGCAAGGTCTGAGGCCGGGCTGATGAGTGCTGACAATGGCCTCGGAGGTGGCTCGATCCGCTATTCGGGAGAGCAAAATGTGGGGCAAGGCTTGATCCGTTGTCCAGGAGAGTTGGAATGTCGCCTCAGTTGGTGTCTACAGGTGTCTTTGGGTGAGTGGGGTCCTAAAGGGTCTTCGGTGCTTGGGAGACCTAGAGGGGTCTTTGGTTGCGGAAGGCCTAGGGACTGATGCCAAGTCCCGATGGGGTTTTTGGGTAGGTCGAGACCCAAAGGGTCTTCGGTTGTGGTTTTAGGTTTTCGGCTCTAGGAGAGCTGTGCATGTCTTCAAGAGGTGCTCTGAACTCCTTAAAGTGTCCTCGGAGGGGTCTTCAGGGGCTTCCAGTCTTCAGGGTTTGTAGCACAAGAAGGGTTAGAAGGCACGTAGGAATCTTTCTCGCATGGCCCATTTGATGCCTAAGTCAAAAGATGTGGAAGGGAGTGGATGCATGTTATACTTCGTGGTCTTCAGAAGGGTATGAGGCTTTGGATGGGGTAGGAGGTTGGTGGATTTGGGTTGCTAGATCTTTCCTAGGTCTGGGTCTTTGGGGTTTAGATTTGTGTCTCAAAGGTATGGGACCGATGGCTATTTTTAGCAGGTTGAGGACTGTGACATGTGGCACCATAGGACATGTGTCACACATGCACGAAGGCATGTGGTAGGACCTTTCGTGTTCTTAGACAAGATCAAAGGACTGGAAGACACCCTTCGGGTTGTGGAAGCCCCGAAGGGTTCGATTGAGGTTGGTGGGGGCCTTCGAATGAGGTCCCGTCGAAGGGTCGACCCTTCTGATGCCCTTCTGGTTTTGGCCTTCAATTTCCCCCGAAGGGTTGTGATACAACGACGAGAGAGGAGAGAGAAAGGACATCTTTGGGATTTTCAAAAAATTTAACAGCCATTTTCACACCGCACGGGGGAAAGTATTTCATAATTAATAAAGTCGAAAAAGTTTTTGTCATTTTTGATAAGTGCGGGGTGTTTGTGTCTTTTTACCAAACTTGAGGGGTGCTAAGTGTAAGTTACCCTTTTTAAAATTACACTAATTTTATTCTTTGTTGGGGTAAATTTTTGGAAGTAAATATGCACTTGTGCAAGCTGTGCTTCATTTTTAATTTTGATAGCAATAATAACTACAGTTGGTCCTTGTCAGTCCTAGAGGGGATGATATATTGAAATACTGGATCAAAAATATAGCAAGGACTCTCTTGACAATTACAGGCATCAATATGAGAGGATCATTTTAGTGATCCACCTTGAAGGTTCAAATAAAATTTGCATCTGAATTTTGATCTTAATACTTTATCTGTACATGGGAGAATTGGTATATGCAAATAAAGGAGCATTCTTGCATTAAAAAATGGCACTGCAACATATTCATGAAGCAAGTTGACTTTTCATTCATAATCTAGATTCAGTTGTGGTCGTCTGAATGGCAGCTTGTATGGTTTTGGCCAGCTATAATGTGGATTTAATCAATGCTTACAAATAATCTGTAAGATTTATGTCCATAACATGTCCTTTACCTAAAAGTATTTATTCAATGCATTCATATGTGGTCAGGAGGTTAGAGGTCTTCTGTTTGCATAACATAAATATGTTAATGCAAGCCAGTACTGGGGCCTTATTCTATGCAACACCCCATGTAAAGTATCCAGATAAAGTATAACAATGCTGTTTCACCAGATCAAACATCTTATAGTCACTTTACTGTGGGCATGCAATTCTTTAAAAATTTATGAATTTGCTTTGAAGTAAAATGCCATGGTTATATAGGCTACCGAGGATGACGTCATGTGATCAACCTTTGTTTCACTGGAAAATTTGTTTTCGTTTTTCTTTGTTAGGTTCTGCAGTTGGATTCAAGTTAGACAGTCTTTTAAAACTCACTGATACACGTGCTTCTAACAGCAAGATGACACTGATGCATTATCTTTGCAAGGTATGCTACCTTATTTTCTCTGGCTTCATTATTGTCTCAGGTGCGTGTCAGCTGTAACAGTTGTCATTGTTGTCGTGGTCCAAGAAAAATTAGATGTAATACTTTTGATGACAAAGTCTTAATTAAGAATCTAATAAAGTTGATCAACCTTGTATTCCTTGCTGAGAAAAGGATAAGGAACTCATTGATATATGACCTTTTGGTTAGAACTGACAGCCATGACATCTTCAGTTGAATATTGTGAAAGCACAGTCAAGGGGTCCCCTTGATTCTGGAATTGTTGGGACAAGGGAAAAACAATTACAACAATAATGCAATGGTTCACATGTGAAACTTCTATGGCATTTCCCTGATTGGTTCACCTTTATCGGCCTTGCATTTGGATTTTATTACTCAGAATTTTACAATAAAAATCTATGAATATTTCTTCTTTTTGTTGTCCTTCATGACTCCTTAATATTGTTTGTAATATTGGGGCTTGCCAAATCATGGTAAATTTTTAGTTTTTGTATTACTGGCTTAATATTAATCTAATGTTCTAAATATCAAGTGCCTGAAATTAGCAGATTCTACTTCTTATTTTCTGATTTTTTCTGACAACATAATTCTGTAGAAAGCCTTTGACATCTAGATTCTTTCATTAGACGTTCATGGACCCTAGCTTGAGTGCATAGTGGGGAATGGGGATAGGCTGTTGCAACATCTAGAGTACTTGTGATGTATGGAGAGGACAAGGATATCAGACAGGGAACAAGACTCGTTAACTAGCAAAATCCAAATCCAAATACTGCGTTCATTTGATATTCTCCCACAACAAGAGATCTTGGCTTACCTTAATATCTGTGCATTCATCCTCATGATAACAAAGATATGGCCTTATTTAGTTGAGTTTCTAGTTGAGAAAAGAAAGGACTTGGTGTAACACCACTGGTCTTCATCCAAAAGTTTTAGTTGAAGGCGACTTATGGGTTCGTAGGATCAAGTAATATACCTAAAATCCCAATAAACTATCGATGTGGGATTGAGTCATGACAAATCCCCTAGTTTTAGTTCTTGGCACCATTACTAGCCAAAAAAGTCATATCTCAATCTAACCCAAAATTAATCTCAGGACAATTTCCCTGCACCCACTCAATAGAGGTCCTAAGTTGACTCTTATACCACTTGTAACACTATGGGGTTGACTCTTATAGGTTCATGGGACAAAATAATATACCCAATTCCTCCCTTGTAAACTACCAATGTAGGATTGGGTCACAACACGTGGTTTGCTAGTTATGACACCTAGACAACCCAGAATGGTTGTTATATTTGTACCTAGCATATATTCAACACGCTCCTGTGAAGAGAGTTGATGAAATGGGACAATTAGTCAAAAAAAGAGGTAAAGGCAGATCTAATAAGATTTTGGGAGAGACATTGAAGTTTGATATGAAGTGTATGGGCCTAAATGAAGATATGACAAAAGACAGAAATACATGGAAGTCTAGAATTCATGTAGCCGACCCCACATAGTGGAATAAAGGCTGGATATGTTGTTGTATATATTCAACACGCATATTTGTCAGACATATCAAAAATACCAAGCATTGTCTATGTTGGTGATGAGGACTTGTGCATGAGTAGTTAATTGAAGTTGAATCTCGAAAGTTGAAGATTGGGAATACTTGTGGGTTGTTTAGTTCTAGAGAATATTTTCTAACTTTTCATCTCCAATTTTCATTTTTTTGTAGAAAATTTAGAAGCACTCAATGCTAAATATGGAAAACTATTTCCTTATCTTTGAAATTCAAAAATAAAAAAATATTTGATATGGTTATGTAAAACGTGTTTTCAACTATTATACAATACAATATATTGTTATTAATAATAGTTTTTTAATATTAAATATTAATTAATAATCATATTATTTTTATAAAGTTAATATTACTGATACAGTATTTATGTATTGATAATATTATACTTTTAGTTATGATAATATATTAGCAATATTATTATGTTAAAATAGGAATAATTAAATTACCAATACACTATTCATGATATTATTATAATAATGTCATGATAATCAGTAGTGATATTAATTATATTTTTATTCATTTTTTAAAATTTAGGAGTTCTATAAATATTAATGTTGCTGATTATTTATAATTATTCAGTTTACTATTTATTAATATTTTCACTATTTATAATAATACTTTTATTTATTAGTATCGCTGTTATTGATATTTTGACTATTTATTATTAGTCAATTTACTGTGTATTAATCTTTTTTACTATTCATAATACTAACATTGTGATAATAATGAATATCATAATCCTATTACTTTCCAAAAGAATATTATAATGAGACAGAACGAAGTGTCCAATAAATCTAGGAAATGAGGCTTAACCCCAAAAATTCATATAAGCAATTCTTTGGTTCTGTGCAAGTCATCAATTCTTGCAAATGCCTAAGCTATAGGATTTTGGTTCAACGATTATATCAGACCCCGTAACTACAAACTTTGGAAAGAGTAGGACACGGAAACATCATGTAAGTATATGCTTCTAATAAATTAGTTTGACCACATGTGCCTAAGGACATGCAGCCAGCTCTTAATGCAGAGGCTTGTAGCATTTTAGTAAATGTGAAAGCAAATATATTGCTAAGTTCAAGATTTGGGAGATAGACCTGAAGCATTATTCCTTGCAGCTCTCCCTTTGTAGATTCTTTCTTTATCCTTGTTAATTTTCAGGGTGAGATTGGACATAAATCCAATTATTATTATTTTTTAAAGACACTGCTCTCAAACTTGAAGTGTGTTATTATCGTTGGTAGTTTGAGCTTTTACCATGGCATCAAACAAATCTTCTTCTTCTTTTCAAAAACTTTGTTCTTCTTGTGGAATTATAATCTTTTAAATTTTAAGTTGTGCAAAAGAGAGGGAAAGCTGGGGGAAGATTATAAAATTGTGTAGGGGAAATTGTGAGGTACATACAAAATCACATGAAAAAATTAAGATGCAGTAAAAGCTTTATCACAATGCTATTGGCTCATCATAACGTTATCAGATTTTACTTTTATCAAAGTACTAATGATATAGAAGAACAAATGTTCCTTCAAATAATTTCAGAGACAAAAAAAGGCACTTGTGCTCCCTTTTTCTAATTTAATGTTTTATTTCTATATGTTTGGGAAAGAGAGGAGACTGTCATGATGGGGAGGGGCAGAGGAATTGAGCATGGTAATCATCTCACTTACCTATTGGTATCTTGTATTGACATACTTGTATTAATGTTGTAATGGAAGATGGATCTCACTAAGATAGATCACACTTTACATCTTAAACTTTTCATAATTGCTTATGCAGTAGGGTGTTTTTTTCTATATAATCACTCACCATCTTGTTCCAAGCATAGAATTGGTAATAGCTTAAAACCTTTTCTTTATGTTTTTAGATTTCAATTTAGATACTTGTTTTATGTAAAACATTGAGCTGCTATGGTGATAGAGAGGGTGGAAAAGTTTTTGCGATGCATGGATGACTTCCTTTTAGAAGCAAATGTGCAAGAGAAGGGAAGTTGATTTTATATCAACACACGGGTGTACATGAGATTTCCTTGAGATTTGTTCTGTCAGAACCATGACATTATTATTGTATGTACCATTGAGATTTCCTTGCTCTTTGTTCTGGGGCAACTGTGGTCCATGGGTGTACATGAAAGGAGGTGGGCAACAAGTATTGAATTTTTCTTATTTCTTTAAATTTTAGAGCAAATCTTGAATTTCACTGTTCCCATTGCAGTTTGATATCTACATGCATGATGTACATTCCTCGTAGTCCTTCACATCAATGACTCTCATTTTGTCAATTTTCAAGCGTACTTGTAGAAGATGATGCATTGCTGTAAATGGAACTGGTAAAAGACGTGCATTTGGAAGTGTGCTTGTGTGCATGCATGCTTGGTGTGTTTGTTTTGAACTCATACTTATTTAGAAAAGTTTTTCAGTGATATTAGAAGCACTAGTTTTATTTTGTTTTTACATTTTAGTTTATCAAAATCCAAATGGTTAAGAGCAGAAATTTGAGCTGAACTTACAAGCCAAAGACTAACCATAAATACAAGAGGCGTACTATTGATAAACCATGTATAAAAGTTTCGTGTTATAAAAAAAAACCATATATAAAAGCTAACTTATAGAAAGCCACATGGGTGTAGCAACACCATAAATTTTTAAATGGAGAAAAATAGTAGTACTAGATCATTTGCAATACATGTCACTCTGCTTTGTTTTAGGATGGTGCTAAATCAACAGTTAAATGAATAGAACCAGGTTAATCCAAATGAGTTCTGGCTAGGTAGATAACCTGGAAACTCATTTGTGGTGCTAAATGTTGAATCTCCTAGTTACCTGGTCTAGCTACTTCTGTGAGTGTTTTGAAAGCCAAGCCAGCGTAGTTTCATTTTTAGACTTTTTGGTGAGAGTAATTTGATAGAAAAGCAGTATCCAGACAAGGTCAGAGCTTTCTCTCCTTCAACGCAACTTTCTTGTGCTAATGGTGTAATCCAGTCTATATTTCTATCTTTTTCCTTTGTGTGTGTGTTTTTTTTAATTTTTTTATGATGGTGATATTGGAATTAGAGTTTTTAGGTTGGTTCTGTTATAATGTATTTAGGGAAGTAAGGGAGATATGATAAGTTTCCTTGGAGACCTCTTGAAAATTAAGGGGCTGTTTAGCTAGATAAAACATTTTTCAATTTCCATCTCCAGTTTCCCTTTTTGTCAAAAACTTGAAAGAGAAATATTTTCTTATCTTGAAAACTAAAAAACATATTCCAAATGATTATATCAAAACATGTTTTCAACTTTTATATAATGTAATATATTGTTATTGATAATATTATTATAGTATTAAAATATTAATAGTTATATTATTATTATAAAATTAATATTATCAATGCAATATTTATTATATTAATAATATTATACTTTTAATTATTAGATTGATGATATTATAAAATTAATATTAATACAATATTCATGATATTGTTAATATTACAATATTAATCATAGTCATTTATCTTTTTTTTAGTTTTATAAATTTATAATATTGATATTGTTATTAATATTTTGACTATTTATTATTAGTCATTTTTCTATTTATTATTTTTTAATATTTATAATATTAATATCTTGATATTATTAAGTATTATAATCTTATAATATTGATTATTTTGATATTATTAAATTATTTATCATCAATCAAATTTTCTGTTTATTGATATTGTTTATATTTTTCTATATTATAATATTATTAGTAGTAAATTTTAAAATTCAAATTTTACTATTGATTTTGGTTGAAGTGGGGAAACAATTTGGAAAACCACGTTTTTAGTGGCTAAAAATTAGTGAGAAAATTTTGGAAAATTGAAAACTGGATTTTCTGTTTTCCATATAGGAATTTTTTTGCATTTGAATATGTTTCTTCCGTTTTTTATGGAATAATTCCCTAGAGAACTGGGGTTGTTTTCCACAACTGAACCCCTAACACTTGCTATGTGAATCTTCTTGTTTCCTTGCACATTTTACAGGAGAGATAAGTTTTCTGATAGCACATACAGATGCACCTGTTGTACCACTTCAAAATAATAGTAACTAAAAAGAAGAGAAAAATTCTTGTCTTGTCTTAAGTGCCATCTTGTGTTCTGCCTCAGGTCCTTGCCTCTAAATCGCCAGCTCTTTTGGACTTCCACGAAGATCTTATTAATCTAGAAGCTGCATCGAAGGTTGGCATTATCTCTTTCTTCTTACTGATTTAAAGTGCATTTTAGAAAATGTTTGAACTGTTTCAAGCACATTTACAACTTCACAGATACAATTGAAGTCCTTAGCAGAAGAGATGCAAGCTATTATGAAAGGACTAGAAAAGGTAAAACAGGAGCTGGTTGCATCTGAAAATGAAGGTCAAGTCTCTGAAATTTTTCATAAGGTATCCGCACATGTTTTGTAAGTTTCTCATTCTGCAACCAAAAATTCTTCTATGCAATTGTTTTTACTCTCTTGATTATCCTCTTCAACAAATTTGAATTTCTGAAACCTTGATTTGATTGTGAAAGATAATAGAAGCACTCCAAAAGTTGGGAGGCTTTTTAAAACTATTATTATGGTGCCTGTAACTGAGCTGTCCTAACAGATTGTTGGTATTTGTTTTTAAGACATTGAAGGAATTCATTTCTATTGCTGATACAGAAGTGTCATCTGTGATGAACTTGTACTCTATTGTGGTAATTGCTCCCATGCCAAACCTTCTATTAACTCTCAAGTATTTGTAGCATCTACAGCCCCCCCTCCCCCCCCTGCGGGTGTGCTCTTGCCCTCCTTGAAAATCTGTTTGAATTTTCTTTTATGGTGGGCAGGGTAGGAATGCAGACGCACTGGCCCTATACTTTGGTGAGGATCCTGCCCGTTGCCCACTTGAGCAAGGTAATTTATAAATAATGTGATCTCAGATCTACCTGCTTAATTTGGGTAAGATTGACTCTAAATCTTTCTAATTTTTTCCTCAGATTCCTTGAGGTCTAAATAACTTTTTTTTAGGGAATTTCACAGCTGGTTTGATACTTAAACCAATTTATGAACCATATTTAGAAAAAGGAAACTTATTCTGAACTAGTTTTAAACCAAATGGTGGTGATGAAAGCTGGGGAGGCTTATTTCTTTTGACATTTGAAGCCACATGACCCCCACAACCCCCCCCCCCCCCACCCCCCAAAAAAAGCAACAACCACAAACCTTAATCCTACCGGGCGAAGTCAGCTACATGAATTTTAAACCTCCAATTATCTCAATCCACGGGCATATCCTTTGTAAGGGTTTCTCATCATGTTTCTTTAGTCTTTCCATCCCTCTTTTCCTATAAGTTTTCTCTATTCCATTCGTTCCCTTCACAGGTGCTTCTATAAGTTTTATTTTCACATCTTAACCATCTTATTTGTAACTCCCACATCCTATCTTCAGTGGGTGCCACTCTAGTATGATTTTGTTTCTTGTTTTGTCATGTTTTTGTATGGCCACACATCTGCTGTAATAATCTTATCTGAGCTACAATCATATTTTGAATACAATGGCGCTTAAAGTTCCCTTTTAATTTTAAAGGGATTTAATAATCAAACAAATTGGAAACAATTCCCCACGCTAACCATCTTGCATTGATTCTATAAGTAATATCCTCTATAACTCCCCTTTTTCTTTGAACAATTGATCCAAGATATCAAAATTGATCTTTTTAGTGACAAGTACAACATTGAGAAGGATAAGGAGCATATTTGTAAGGTCTGGTCATGCTGGCCTTTGCAGCATCTGCTTAGCAAGTAGCATTTGCTGATGTATTCTATTATATGCTAAATTTCTCATTTAGGCCACGAGAAAAGTTGCTTGTTGTTTTCTGTACACCAATGTGAGACAATGTTTAAAACCCAGACCAATATGGTATTTTTATTGGTTTCACGAGCTCCTTTGTTTTCCTAATGTGGGACAATGTTTTCAAAATCTCTCTCTGTCTATGTCTTTCTCTCTCTCTCTCTGAGAAAATGCTGGAACTTATTGTGAAGCCATTTATATGCTAAGCCCCTTAATGATTTCAATGTTTAAACTGCTTTAGGCTTGATGTATTGTTTGTTTCTTCATATTCAATGCTCAAATGGCAGTTCTCATGGGACATTCAAATGCTCGATTAAGAGTTTAGGTCGTAATAGATGAAAGTTATTCTGAATATGATTTGGCCTTCTGATTCATATATTTTGGTTCTTTCGTGAACAAATACTAATACTGTATGCTTTAATGCATTCAATGCTTACTGATTTATGCAGTGACCGCAACCCTTTTAAACTTTGTGAGGTTGTTCCGGAGAGCACATGATGAGAATTGTAAACAGGCTGAATTGGAGAAAAGAAAAGCTGAGAAGGAGCTTGAAATGGAGGAGGCAAGGGTAACTAATCTAATAAAGAAAAGTGGGAAATAGCTGAGATTGTTTGCTTTAATCCCCTGCCAAGGGGAATGTGGTTCTTGCATCAGAGATCTACTGGGTTGTTTACTGAAGAATGTTGTCGGAAGAAACTTATTGGCAAGGTGCTCCCCTCTTCAGTTATGTTTTGCAATGGCGTGACTCTTAAGTGGATTCAAGATATAATTAATCGAAGGGGCTCCTTCCTGAGGGTGGCAGACCTTAAACTGCATCCTTGAACGGCTCAGCTGCACCAGCGGGGGCCAATGCCAGCTCATCAACCCAGATTGTTGGTGCTGCTAATCTAATCTCTTGGAATTAATGCTGATACTCCAGATTTTTGCAAATGATCAAGTGAAATCACTGCAGTTGTCTGAAATGAGTACTCTGGTCTCTGGCCGAATGGGAGAGATTTTGATAACATTGGGTCCATCCTTCAATATTGAAGGTGCTGCTCATGGCTTTTGCCATTCATTTGGCATTGCAGGACCAAACAAAGGCTCTCGGGACTGTAAAGCACATACCCGCTCCACTGTATCCTGGTCCATGTACAAAGCTCTAACCTTGTACTCGCGTCAATACAATTCGTTTCACTGTAACATAGAGGTAGGGAGGTAGGCTACATTTTTTCCTCTCAGATTGAGATTTTGACAGGCTCAAAATGATGTATAGAAAAGTCTAAGGATGACGAGAAGTCAAAGTAGGCAACAGAATATCTTGTAGAAGTAGGCCAAATGTAACCGGGTCATAGGCTGTTAGTTCGGGAACTGCTTGTGTCTTTCAACGGTTCTTTGTCTAATTAAAGTATTTCTCGTTTATTTAATGGCGCATCTATTCTTCCTCTTTATTCTGTACCCCCCTTGTGCTTTTGGTCCGTCCCCTTGCGGCCAGAGTTGTCGGCCGACTTCATTGTTTCTTCTTCACGTACAATCATTCTGCTGGGTTATTGCTCTCGCGCATCTTTAGCTGAAATTTTGTAGCAGTGTTTTGGTTCTGGATGTTGACTATATGATCTTAGTGTTCTTAGTTTTGTATCCGAGTCAATCGTCTTAAGCTTGTGTTTCCTCAAGTAAGAGTGAGGAGGCACCGAGGAGGCTGTTTTGACAACTTGAACTGATACTTTCCTATTACGCAATACGGCAATCTCACCTAGACTCGCCTCTTGTAGGGCAGATTTTAAATGATAATATTTTGTGTTCAGGATTCTTCAAAGATGTGGGAATCGGTTAAACTGTTCTTCACTGCGGACTTCGAGCGCATTCAATTGCGCAATGACATTTTTGAGCATAAGTTCACTAATTCCGCAGTTCTTAACCTTTTACAGTGTCTCAGTGAAAACTTTTAAGAAAAAATTTCCATGGCACATTACAGCGCAACACAACACACAACCTGTGAGCCTGATAATGATTTTCAAAAACAATGGCATCGTTTTTTAATCTTGATTGCTGATCCATTTGAGACATATTGGCAACTCATTAATTAACAAGCGGCCTTCCCATCAACACAAGTCCCCGGAGAGTTCTTATAATATGCTTAGAAGCTGTCAATCTACATGAAGATGATGATATTGCAAAACCACCGGATGATAAATGAATATGCATTGTGGAGTTTGCTTATACAAATTACATTTTCTCTTTCCCAGCAATGAAGTTTAGGTGAAAAGAAGCATTAATTCTGTCAATTTTCTTAGAATGGAATGAATTCATGGAAGGCCTTGAAAGGTCTTGATATTTGAACCTCTGTGGTTAACATTTTGCCCTTCAATACTAATCTGGAAACTGCATCTTCCCTCCTGATCCATCAGACTAGCTGTTTTGCAGCTCCTTAAGAACGCACAGCTCACGATGGCATCAATGACAATGATGATCGAGTACAAGTAGGCGATGAAGATCCCTTCCAGAGCCGTGGAAGGACTCCAACTTCTAGCCGCGTAATAAGCTCTTACCACTCGGAACTGGAACAAGGCTTCAACTGCTGCAAGGGCCAGATTGATGGGAAGAGCCAGTGCCAGTGCTGTTGCTGTTCTTCCCCTGATCAGAATCCCGGCCTTGAGAAACGCAAGATAGCCACCCAATTTGTCCATCCCAGATGAGACGAGCGCCAAGTTGCAAACTATGAGGGCATTGGCAAGGACTATGGAGTAGAGCACAGCGCCTGTGGCAGACAAGAAGAGGAGAGAGCCGGGGGAGGAGTAGCCGTAAGCCTGGAGGCAGTTGAAGGCAATGAACAACACAGAGAAGCAAGCTGCATTTGCAGAGAGGATGATGAAGAAGTTGCAAACTTGGGTGAGAAGGATGTGATTGTAGGTGGAGATGAAAGAAGCAAAAGAAGGGAGAACAGTCGGTTTGTGGCGACAAAGAGCCTGGATTATGGAGGCCTTGGCCAGGAGGAGGAAAGAGAGGGTGAAAGGGAGCACAAGAATGGAGGAAGTGATGGTTTGTGAGAGCTTGATGTTGAGAATGGAGAAGAATTCAGATGACGGCGGGAACCCGGCAGCCTGGAAGAGCGATCGAAGGCGATGGTAAACTGTTGGCAGAAGAGCTGAGAAGGGGAGAAGAGCTTGTGAGAGGAGGACTGCTGCTGAGAAGGGAAAGGCTAGGAGGGTTGGAACTGTGGTGAAATAGTGGTAATTCCGAAGGAAAGTGTGGATTGATCTTCTCAGTATCTTGCCTGTTCTCTCCATTGGGATTGATGGGTATTCTTCCATTGAGTTTAGAGATGAAGATGATATATGGGAATCTCGCAAAAAATATGGGCTGGTTATGAAAAGAGAAGAGGTACGTAGTATAGAAGACATTGATGTTTCCTCCATTAATTTTTGATCATCTTCACCTCTCTCCCTCTCTCTCTTTCTGGTAGTTTGGACAGATCTAGGAAGTTGGCGTTTGAGGAAAATAGATTGGCCAACAACTAGAACTAACTACTGCAGATGTGGAGTTGTTTTAGCTTTGTTTTCGCCAATTTGCTTGTTTTTTTGGCAGGAGCTCTTGTTTCTTTGGAATCTCCATACTCCTTTGTTAGTTGGCTTAAACTGGTTGGCATTCCAAAAAGGAAACATTTTTTTTTTAGGTTAAAGTAAAAGCAACAATGTATTATATACAACTTCATATTCAATTTCATAACTTCATAACCTTTTTATTATTACGTTTAAGTTACGATTAATTGTGATAAAAAAATATTAAATATAAATATCAATCCTTGTAAAATAAGGAATCTTATTGATGATGCAATGGTTTTTTTTTTAAAAAACTTTTGAAGGTGACTTTGAATATAGTCTTGCTGCAATCACCCCAATCGTTCTATCTAGAATTGTTAACTCTTAGCCCTACCCCTTACAGAAGATCTGTTTGGCTTCTAAGAAAGTGGGAACAGTGAATTTTCCCTGTGAAATTCTTTTCCTGTTTAAACAATGCCTGAAGCCACTCCTTTTTAGAACAAAAAGCAACTTGCTTCAGAAAATTTCTGTTGCTTCATATACAGCAAAAAGTGCACAGTTCTTAACTTGCAAGAAACATTAATCCTTTAACGTGGGAAATAATAATTATAGTACCCACTACTCATAACTCATTAATTCTGATGACATTATTCAGTCATTCAATCTTCCAAACAATAGAGTTTATATTAATAAGTGCATCTAATTTACATTACACCCGAAATATAATAATAACATATTTTTATTGTTAAACAAATGAACTTAGAAGCAAAGAATAATAAACTGTAATGGGTTGGTGCTATCATTTGACTTAAGATTGAATAGATTAATTAGGTCTCTCTCTCTCTCTCTCTCTCTCTCTCACGCACACATATGTATATATGTATGTATATATGTATGTGCTTGTGTGTGTTGTTTGGGTTGGAAGGAACATAAGAGAAGGTCAACTGCATCTCTTGGTAATGGGTCGGTATATTTGGTGACTTTCTAACTACTTAATAATTCAAGTTCAACTATAATTCTAAAGCAAGAATGAGAGGCTCAATGATGTAAAATCATATTTTCATAGAATTGCTTTAAACTTTTAATGACACATTTTAAAGTACATATAATTGTATGCTTGTTAAATTGTTTTTTATTGACAATGCCAGGGACTAAGAGTTGTAGAGCAGTAGAGGGTTGGATTTTTGGGCTTTTTGGTGATGGGCCAATGCCCAATATTCTTGCTGGTGTTGGATTTCATATATTGAGTAGCCCAAATTCAACTGCAGAAACTATAATTAGACTGTTCTTGGGCTTAAGTCATTAGTGGCCCAGTAAACTGTGATGGTTGTCTAGTTGTCTTTAATAATTTTCATTGGAACCAGTCCACGAGATATGTGGTTTTGATTGTAGTGACAAATACAAAAACTCAGCTAAATTTGTCGTAATAATATTATTTACTTTTATAGAGAGAGAATTTTTTTCTTGATTTAGATCTAATTCAAGTTTAAATTTTAGCGAAGGAACATTTTGTATGAATAATTAATACAAATGTCATTATGGGTGTTCTAATTTTAGTTTGAATCGAAAAATTGAACTAGATTTAATTAAAAATTTGAATTCGACCTAAGACTGGATAAGTTTTGTCTGCTGTTTCATCCAAGAACTACAAATTTTTATGTTTAGTTTGGTATGGTCTTGATCCCAATTTTGGATTAAAAATTGAATAAATTATTATATATACATATGTATATATGTAACATTGGTTAGTAATATATATTGTTATATTGTTGTATGCATTCTCCTATTTAAAAGGGAGCAAATGTTTGGTTTATCTGAATTGACTGGGTTTATCGATTTGGTTCAATTTTTTTTTTTTTTTTTTTGCATCGGTTCAATTCAGTTAATTTTTTTTAAAAATTTAATTTTTTATTCAATTTTTTTGTTGAAAAATTGAATTAACCAAACTGGCATAAGTTTAAAACAATGTTATTTTAATATTTATAAAATAATGTCTTAATTGATTTTGTGTGTTTTCTATTGGTTCTTTCAATTTTTTTAAATTTTTTTTCTTTTTCTTTAGTTTAATCGGTTAGATTCAATTTAAACAATTTGAATTCGATTTTTTCGATTATCAGTTAATTTAGTTTTTAAGATTAATCAATCGATTCAATTTGATTTTACTCATCGATTTGATTTAATCGATTAATAAATTTCAATCAATTCGATAATTGAATTGACTATCTCTCTACTTGCGTGTATAATACATACAATGATACTATGCATATAAAATTAATAGGACCAAATTGGTTCAAATCAGTTTAGCCATAACTTTATTTGGTTCGATTTTCAACCTAATTTTTTTTTCAATTTTAATTTTGAACAGTACACATCCCAGCAGGTAAGGATTAATTAACATTAACAAAATTATTGGTCAAGAAAGATCATTTGAAGGGTTTAGGTTTTAGATAGTTGACTTTTTGATACATAAAACCCCAAACCTATTTGAGTTGACTTGTTAACTTTTTGAAGGGTAAGGATCAATTGAATAGTACTACCTATTAGAGTTGACTTTTTGATACATAAAACCCCTCACCTGTAATGATAACCCCTCAAAGTTTTTTGGACATGCAATATTTTCAATACTTTCTATTTGTTTTATATGAAAAAATAGATTTTAAATAGATTTATGTGAAATTAAAAATAGCTTTTAGTAGCTTTCTAAACAATAAAATTAAGGGAAATTCTATTCACAGCCAACGGTTTACTCTTCGCAGCCTTTTCCCGTAAATTTTTTTTATCATTTTTCAAAAATCCTATTTTACCCTTCTATTACCCCACCATGTCATCTTCCCCTTTTACTCTGTATAGTCACTCTATCTCTCTCTCTCATTATACCAATTTCTTTTTTTTTTTCACACGCATCTCTCTATCTCTCTCTCCTAACGAGCACACATAAATATGTATATATATATACAAACACACACACAGAAATAATTTATTATAATAAAATAAAATTAAATAAATAAATTATTTTTAAATATCTGTATTTTAAATAATTATAAATTAACTAATTATAAATTTAAAATTAGTTGATTGATACTCAAAAAATTTAAAATTAGTTAATTTATCTTATTAAATTACTTAAAAGATACATATACTTAAAATTAGTTATTCAATCAACTAAGATATATATCTTTAAAAATTACTTGAATTTATTTAAAGATATATGTATCTTTTTAAAAATAATTTATTAAATAAATTTAACTAATTTATTTTTAAAAAGAATTAACTAATTTAATTTATTTAAAGATAGATGTAACTTTTTAAAAGAATTAACTAATTTATTTATTAAATAAATTCAACTAATAAGATATATTTATCTTTTTAAAAATTAATTAATTAATTATTTATTTTATTATAATAAAAAATTTAATTAAAAAAAAAAAAACTTATTCCCAAAAGCCAACTTTCGGGAAACAGTGAGTTCCCCGAAAGCCAGCTTTCGGGGAACCCACTGTTTCCCCAAAAGTTTGTTTTTTGAAGTTTTTTTTTTTTAATAATAAAATAAAATAAATTTTTATTATAAAATAAATTTATTAATTTATAAAATAAATAAGTTTTTTAAAAAAATAATTAATTTTTTACTATAATAAGTTTTTTTTATTATATGTATCTTTTTAAAAATAATTTATTAAATAAATTAATTATAATTTATTTTTAAAAATAATTAACTAATTTAATTTATTTAAAGATGGATATATTTTTTAAAAGAATTAACTAATTTATTTATTAAATAAATTCAACTATCTTTTTTAAAAAGAATTTATTTATTTATATTTTTTAATTTTATTTTATTATAATAAAAAATTAATTAAAATAAAAAATTATGGGATCCCCGAAAGCCAGCTTTCGGGGAACCCAGCAATCCCCGAAAGCTGGCTTTCGGGGAATATTAGGTTCCCCGAAAGTTGGCTTTCGGGGAATGTTGGGTTCCCCGAAAGCCAGCGTTCGGGGAAGCCAGCGGTCCCCGAACGCTGGATTTCGGGGAACACAGGGTTCCCCGAAATCCAGCTTTCGGGGAACGCTGGCTTCCCCGAACACTGGGGGTCGAGGAACCCAGCATTTCTCGAAAGCTGGCTTTCAGGTTAGGTTCCCCGAAAGCCAGCTTTCGGGGATTGCTGGGTTCCCCGAAAGCCAGCTTTCGGGGATCCATAATTTTTTTTATTTTAATTAATTTATTTAATAAATTATTTTTAAAAAGATACATATAATAAAAAAACTTATTATAATAAAAAATTAATTATTTTTTAAAAAACTTATTTATTTTATAAATTAATAAACTTATTTTATAATAAAAACTTATTTTATTTTATTAAAAAAAAATTCTTCCCCAAAAGCCAACTTTCGGAGAACTCTGCGTTCCCCGAAATCCAGCGTTCGGGGAATGCTGGCTTCCCCGAACGCTGGCTTTCGGGAAACCCAGCATTCCCCGAAAGCAGCTTTCGGGGATTGCTGGATTCCCCGAAAGCTAGCTTTCGAGGCTCCCATAATTTTTATTTTAATTAATTTTTTATTATAATAAAATAAAATTAAAAAATATAAATAAATAAATTCTTTTTAAAAAAGATAGTTGAATTTATTTAATAAATAAATTAGTTAATTCTTTTAAAAAATATATCCATCTTTAAATAAATTAAATTAGTTAATTATTTTTAAAAATAAATTATAATTAATTTATTTAATAAACTATTTTTAAAAAAATACATATAATAAAAAAAACTTATTATAGTAAAAAATTAATTATTTTTTAAAAAACTTATTTATTTTATAAATTAATAAACTTATTTTATAATAAAAACTTATTTTATTTTATTATTAAAAAAAAAAAACTTCAAAAAACCAACTTTTGGGGAAACAGTAAGTTTTTTTTTTTAATTAATTTTTTTATTATAATAAAATAAATAATTAATTAATTAATTTTTAAAAAGATACATATATCTTATTAGTTGAATTTATTTAATAAATAAATTAGTTAATTCTTTTAAAAAGTTACATCTATCTTTAAATAAATTAAATTAGTTAATTCTTTTTAAAAATAAATTAATTGAATTTATTTAATAAATTATTTTTAAAAAGATACATATATCTTTAAATAAATTCAAGTAATTTTTAAAGATATATATCTTAGTTGATTGAATAACTAATTTTAAGTATATGTATCTTTTAAGTAATTTAATAAGATAAATTAACTAATTTTAAATTTTTTGAGTATCAATCAACTAATTTTAAATTTATAATTATTTAAAATACAGATATTTAAAAATAATTTATTTATTTAATTTTATTTTATTATAATAAATTATTTCTGTGTGTGTTTGTATATATATATATACATATTTATGTGTGCTCGTTAGGAGAGAGATAGAGAGATGCGTGTGAAAAAGAAAGAAATTGGTATAATGAGAGAGAGATAGAGTGACTATACAGAGTAAAAAGGAAAGATGACATGGTGGGATAATAGAAGGGTAAAATAGGATTTTTGAAAAATGATAAAAAAATTTTGCGGGAAAAGGCTGCGAAGAGTAAAACGTTGGCTGTGAATAGAATTTCCCTAAAATTAATGAAAAGTGAGTATTATAGCAAATCTCATATATGCTAATGTAATTATCCTTTAATTTTATTAGGTAAGGTAATGAAAATATTTATTTTTTTTTAAATTACTTGATGATACTGGACCGATCATTGAGATTTGTCTCCAACCACGTATTTGCAAGGGTGAGGCTTTAATCATCCGGAATGATTTCGACGTTCAACTCAGTAGAAAAAAATACCCGAAATGGAAAGTCATTAAACAGTCAAATGTCCATATCTGTAAAATTGACATCTATTTAAAGATAGCGTAGAACTTATCCTAAAGAGATAAGACAATGTTGAAAATGACGTTGGAGAGAATCTCAATTGATCGAATCACTTTCGTTCAAATTAAATATGGGATGAAGATCTAGAATAAATTTACCCTTTAGTAAAATATGTCCTCACCATTACTTAATTTAATTTGAGAGTAACACATTAGAAATTAACATTTTTTTATGTAAAATAAATAAAAAACGGCGAAACCAAAACGGTCCAAACCGTTGGCGGACAAAATGAGGAGGAATCTCCTGGGCCGGCAGTTTGGCTCCGCCCATTGTAAGCCGAACTGCCGTCGTTCTATGCACATGGAGGAGTCCAAGACACTTGCGCTTCAGTTGCTCGACGATAACCAGGTCTCTCTCTCTCTCTCTCTCTCTCTCTCTCTCTATTTACACACACGCGCGCACACACACACACAAACACAAAAGTTCACCTGGTATGCAGCATTTGTATGCACGTTGTTGGGATTCTGTATGGTTGTCTCAGATTTGAGTGTTTCATCGGCTGTTCTTGAGTATCACTATGTGTTGTTTCGCCGTCTAGTAAATTTAGGGTTTCACAGAATTTTTGATCGTTTAAGTGTTGGCCCTGTTGTTAATCTATGGCTCGGCTTGCTTCTGGTTTACAGCTTTGGGGAATTACGAAGGCGGTGATTACGGTTTCTAGTTTGTTAAGTACGAGCGGGGTTGACCTCGTTTATTTAGGGTTTTTCTTATTTTTATTTTTTGTTATAAAGGTCGTCACCAGACACTACTTGAGCACACTTCCAGTGAAGACCCTCAATGAAATGACCGGTATAAGTTGGAAGCTATAGTTGTTCAAAATTTCAAATACCTAGAAATATTTGTTTAGATAATCTAGTGCCTTTTGGTGGAGACCGTGATGAGTGTTCCTTTAGTCTTGCTATAAGATGGTGGGTTGACTTTAGCCAACAACTTCTTGTGGGAAATGGATTCATTCTTACAATCAGATATGTCTCAAAGAAATATCAGAACATAGTCAATACAGCCTCTCAGACAATAGGCCAATGTTTTTGAAAGCGTGAGGTGATGCCACTGGACTGAGCACCTAATCTCACTTATGGAAAGAGATAGGTGGCTGCAAGTAGTATAAAGGAGATCAATGAGTAGAAAAGAGATGACAGCTACCACTTTTTTAAAAAAAAACTTTGTACTTTTTTGGTGGTTTGAGTTTTAGGATTTTCTACTTTATGTGAAGATCTTTATAGAAAGAATTAGTGAATTCTGCAGCCACTGATATAGAACACGACAGAATGCACCGAGTGCATCTGCTGAGGAGGGGTTTTTACATTTTTTCCCTCTTCTCTTTCTTTTTTAAAAGACTCAGTTTGGCTTGTGGGAGGGAACACTTCATTAGCAAGCTGCTGGTTCAAATGTAACAACAAGTGTTTTGTTAGTTTTTTTCTTAGAATAATGAGCCATTTTTCATCTATTAACCACGGAAGCACATAGCACGTGGAAGTGAAGCTTATTTAGCTTTCAGAGGGAAACAACACGTAAAAAAGAACTCCAAGAAAACATATGGATGTTAGCTATTGGAGAAGCAAGTTGGTAAGAAACAAAAGTTGAGAATTACATGGTTAACGGAGAGAGATAAGAAAACAAAGTTCTTCCGTTAAGTAGTGAATGCATTTATCCATATATTAAAAATAGGAGTCCATTGTTACTATCCCAATCTTCTGCGACAATCTTTTGTTTTTGCCCTTATATATTTATTTAAATTCCATCTGGATCCCACATCCCTTCTCTCTCCTTCTCCCTCTCTCTCTGTCTCTATATATATATATTATGTTGGCAATATAATAACTTTTTTAGATGGACCCATTATCTGTTCATGTATTCACCTGTATATGCTTGAAGATAGATTTTTTTTCCTTAGATATCAATAACTAGGACATGGTTCCACTATGCCTCTAAAGTAGCATATGGTATTTGCTCCCTGTAATACTTTCACAAAAAAAAAAAAAAAAAATCCAACTGAGGCAGCAATGGCTCATCCAACTGTCTCCCAATCATCATCACCCATCATCAAGTGTACCATACCAAGTTAGGGTTGGTCGCATGACATTGATAGTCATTTAATTTCTAAAAGTCACATCGACAATACAAGGCCATGTAAAAGAATAATGTGGCAAAATTTTACCCTAGATGTCCTTCCTAACACAACCCTCTTGTGAGGGAATGATGAGATAATGTTCCAATACCATTCATTTTCATGTGAAGAAGTTATATGAGATGGCAGTGAATGAAGATAATTGATATGGTTGTGTTCCACCACATTAATGATATTGTGAAACCGATCTATACAATATAGAAAGCTAACTTCTAATATGGTGCAAAAATTCTCGATAAACCCACAAGGCACCTAAAGTGAAATATCGCATCTGTCTTCATACCTGATTACACCTCCTTGTAGCAAAAAAAGATAACACCTCCATGTAAACTAAATTATCCTAGTGAGCAATCAAGTTCTTGGACCAGCACAAATCAGCAAGTGATGAATTTGATATAAGTTTTCCTTTTCAGATCAATATCTACCTGATATGCCTATTCATAAATTCTTTGCTCTTCTTTCATGACAGGAATATGGATCGACCACAAGGCAGAGACAGCAGCGGGGTTATGCTTCTACAGAATTATAGGTTTGGGAAAACTCTTGGGCATGGTTCATTTGGCAGAGTGAAAGTTGCAGAGCATCTATTGACTGGGAGCAAAGTTGCTATTAAAATCCTTAACCGTCGAAGAATGAAGAGTCATAACAAGAGTAGTGAGGAGGAAAAAGGTAGTGCTCTATATTTATATGGTTGAATTACTTTTTATCCATATCCTTGTTCTATAGCACCATTTTTGTGGAAAATCCAGCAACGACCAATGTTAATTTTGTCTAAATGATTCCTTTTCTTTATATACTTTGTTTTTGACCTTTTCCGTTATAGGAAGATGAAAATTGGAGAGTTTGAGAACATTTTCTTGATTTTATGCAGTGAGAAGAGAAACTAAAATATGTCGGTTATTTGTACATCCACATATTATACGACTGTATGAAGTGATAGAGACCCCGGCAGAAATTTATGTGGTTATGGAGTATGTAAAGTCTGGAGAGCTATTTGACTACATTGTAGAGAAGGGTAAATTACAGGAGGATGAAGCTAGAAAATTTTTTCAACAGGTAAAAACCTATGTTTCCTTTTTTGTTATCCTTACTCTTTTCTTTCCTTTGTTAGATGAGGATTTTCCATACTGGATCTGTTATCAGCTCGGTATTAATATTGTTATGTTTTTTTTTCCTCTTGAAGATCATTTCTGGGGTGGAATACTGCCATAGAAACATGGTAGTTCATAGAGATCTCAAGCCTGAGAACCTGCTTGTAGATGCCAGAGGCAATGTGAAGATAGCTGATTTTGGCTTGAGCAATGTTATGCGGGATGGCCATTTTCTGAAGACAAGCTGTGGAAGCCCTAATTATGCTGCCCCCGAGGTTTAAATTAATGCTTTCTGTCATCTAAAATGGTTTATTCTGGGATTATAAGTTAGTAATTCCATACTAAGCAAAGCTAGTGGTTGGATTTATGTATAATCACATAAACTTTTGTACAGGTTGTTTCAGGAAATCTATATGCTGGACCTGAGGTAGATGTTTGGAGTTGTGGTGTAATCTTGTATGCTCTTCTTTGCGGCACCCTTCCTTTTGATGATGAAAATATTCCCACCCTCTTCAAGAAAATAAGGGTACTGTTTATGTTATAATTATGATTTGAGCTAAACTATAATTTGGATTGCTGTATCTGTGGTTATGTTGTGTATCTTGGGGAAACTTGTGTTTACTGTATATGTGGTTATCTCATCAAGATGAAACTTCTGTTTGATTTTCTTTAACCTATAGCTAGTCAAAGTTTAATTACTAACAACAACATCAAACCTTAATCCCATTATGTGGGGTTGACTTTATTTCCTATAAGACCCTTATAACTCATCATTTCAAAGATTCTTCCACTAAGTTTTTCTTTGCCTTTATCTCTCGTTCTAGAGATTCATCCATTCCCATCTACTTTTATAGGAATCTCTATTGGTCTTCTTCTCGCATGACTAAACCATCTTAATCATATTTCACACATCTTATTTTTAATAGGAACTGCACAGACTTTATTACGAATAATCTCATTTCTAATTTTATCTTTTTTTGCATAGCCACGCATCCATTGTAACATCCTCATCTCTATCACGTTTACATTTTGTGGTACTCTACTACCCAACATTCTATGCCATACAACACAGATGGTCTTATAGTCTTATATAATTTTTCCTTTTAACTTTAATGTAATCTATCACCTAAGACAACAATTTCACTTTTCCATTTTAACCACCCTCCCTTAATTCTGCGGTAACATCCTTATTAATCTCCCCGTCTTTTTGGATGATTGATCCAAAATATCTGAATTGAACTCTTTTTGGGATGACTCAATCCTTAGGTTCTACTATAACGTCATCCACACTTGTATTGTTACTAAACTTACATTTCATAAATTTGACTTTCAATCTTCTTTAAGTTAAAACCTCTAGATTCTAAAGTCTCCCTCAATATTCCATGTTTAACATTCATGCTTTCTTTTGTCTCATCCACCCAAGCAATGCCATTTGCAAATAGCATACACCAAGACACCTCTTTGAATATTTGAATGAGTACATACATTACTAGGAAAGCGATAAGGCTTAATGCAAATCTGTATTCCAATCATAACTAGAAAAGACTCAATATCTCCTCCACATTTTCTTACAAGTATTTCTACTCCATAATACGTCTTTAGTAACTTGTATATAAGCAATTCGGGCTCCTTTCTTCTCTAAGACGCTCTAGAAGGTTTCTCAGGAACTTTATCATAAGCTTTTTCTAAATCTATAAACTCTATATTTAAATCTTTTTAATCATTCATCTACTTTATATTTTATTATGCAGAGTGGGATTTACACTCTTCCTAGTCATTTATCACTAGGAGCAAGGGATATAATTCCAAGGATGCTTGTGGTTGACCCTATGAAGCGAATAACCATTCCGCAAATCCGACAGCATTTTTGGTTTAAAACTGGTCTTCCTTGCTACTTAGCTGTTCAGCCACCAGACCCAGTGCTTGTTATCAAAAGGGTATGCTTATGGCTATTCATTTGTTAGCTAATGTTTATTGAGACAGTAGAATGTGTCATAGCTGAGAACCATTTGCTGCTTACGTGAGAATGGCTGTAACAATACACTTTTGTAATATGCTATATACTAGGAAATAATTGAAATAAAATCTAAAATTTTAGGAAAATTTGTGATGACAGTACAAATTTAGAATGGCATTGATATGACAAATTATTGTAGACTATTTCAATTAAATTTCATTAAGAAAACTTGTGATAAATTTGGAATGGAAGGATAACAACAAAATATTGAAAAATCATTTAAGTTTTTACAATTCAAATTGGCTGTTGAAATCTTTTTAGATATAAATGGGAAACTCCTGTAGAAATCTTTCTTAGTCATTGTAGACATTGAACCAACCTAAAATTTGAATACTGATCAAATCATGAAAGATAATTGCATAACCTACCAAGTGGTATGGGTGGGAGGGATAAAAGATCTAGATCGGGAATCTTATTATAAGATTTAGATGACCAGAAAAGACAGTTCAGTGTAAATGTTAATGACATTCATGCATGTGATCAAGATAGAGATCCATACAGCAAGACATAGAAATTAGATATTATGTATAATACCTGACCCTTTTTTGTAATATTAGGTGGTCTTAATGAAATACACAATGGAGGTCAAATTGATATTGAATGAGGATAGTTGAAGTCATTTGGATGACAATTCATGTTTTGGAAGACTTTTGGGAGAAAATTTGAGGTTTAAATAAATTTACCAAAAAAATGCGGTTTTGGGTGTTTCCATAAGTGGCAGGTTTGGTTTTGCCAAAATAGCAAGTGACAAAATCTTTCTGTACGAGTCCAGGGGGAGCAAAGTAAGGCCAATGGATTAAGTTTGACAAAGTAAAAGTGAAGGAACCAGAACCCTAATTGAAATGTCAATGGCTGGACCCCAGGAGCAAAAGGGTCATTTTGGACCCAAAACGAGGAAAGCTACCCAATTGGTTGGATTTTGGGAATGAGAATTGGACAGGCACTTGGTTTATGACTTAATTGGATGCCTGTATCTGGTAGGCGCAAGTTGAGTACTAAAGGGTAATTGGTAACTTGCACTGTTCCGTGTGTCACTGTCAACTCCTAAGAGGCCCAAAAGTCGAGATAGGTCAAACGAGGGATTTTCACAAAGGAACTAGAGGAATGACAAATTGGCTTGACATTATGAATTTTAAAAACAAGAATGGATAAATTTGAACTTGGGAAGACACCTGAAAAGGAAACCCTAATTGGGTGCCACAACATGAATTCTGACTTTGGAGTTAAATTTCCCTATCAAATGGTCTTCAAACAAATGCCAAATTTGACGAGCAATATCCTGGTACAAAAAGAGAGGTACATGATTAGTTTGAGTTTTGGAAACTGTCAAAATATGTGCTTGGGCACACATCACGAGACCAATTCATGACAAAATTGGGAAATTTATACTGAAATAGGCCAATTAGGGTAAAAACACCCTAAACACATTATCTTTAATGGATAAGTGTTAGGCCCCCGGTATTGCATACTTACTCTAGGCGTCACAAGCAGCTGAAGGGAGTTGGAAGTACAGCTGGAAGAAGCTTCGACCAGCATGTACGCGAGGGGTAGGATAGATATTTGGCTGGTTTGTGTAACAAACCAGCAGGCACGCCTGCATAACCAAATACGGTTATGCAGGAGAGAGAGGGGAATAACAACATATAAAAGGGGTAGGAAGAGAGGTAGAGGGTGTGAAGAATTTGGAGTTATTGTAGGAGAGTTCTGGGCCTCTCGAACGCCCAGTTGCTGCTGTTCTTACTTTTATTTTCTTGTAATTCCGATTCTGAAATACAATTCAATCCATTTCATCCATTGGAGATCCTTCCTATTGGTTGGATCTCATCATTTTGGTATCAGAGCATCTTCGATCATCATGGTAAACTTAACCGAGAGAGTGGGGGACCTGGAGGGGAAGGTTGACACGATGAGGGGAGAGATTCAAACCATAAATCGGAACGTAGCCGAGATGCTGGAGCAGTTCGCTATCATGCGCACAAGGTGGGACGAATAGGAACGGGAGCGGAAGGCTAAGGCTCATGGGAACGATTGGCCACCGGATTTGACCCCAGATTCCGAAGTGACACCAGGGGGGGTATGAGTCACAGAATGGAGGGAAGCATGAGCGCTGCATGGCGACCGGAGGGGAGAGGTAGGCGGCTGGAAATGCCTACCTTCGAAGGAGACAATCCAGACGACTGGATTTTCAGGGCGGAAAGATACTTCAAGATCAACCAGCTGTCGGAGGACGAGAAGATCGAGTCAACCGCATTGTGCTTCGAGGCAGGGGCCCTCGCTTGGTTCCAGTGGGAGTCTAGGCGCAGGGGGATCCGCAGCTGGGAAGGGCTCAAGCAAGGAATTCTTAACCAATTCCGCCCAACTCAAGAAGGGTCGCTGGAAGAGAGGTTCCTAGCTCTGCAATAAGAAGGTACGGTTAAGGAGTATAGGCTGATGTTTGAGACGTTGGCGGTACCTGTGTCGGACGTCTCTGAGGCGTTTTTGGAAGGACATTTCATCAACGGTCTTAAGCCTGAAATTAAGGCTGAGATCAGGGTACTTCAACCCAGGGGGTTGGATCGGGTCATGCTAATGGCGCAATGTATTGAGGATAAAAATGCAGCCATCCTAACCTGCAGTAGGGGGTTCGGACCAGTGGGAAGTAAATTTCCCACCTACTCTACTTCTAACACCGTTAGAATCCCTCCCACTCAATCCAGAAGCCCAACTCCTTATTCGAGAGTCTCGAATCAGGCGAGCAGTAAGCTACCAGTGGCCGAGAGTGGTAGTAATGCTCCCTTTAAACGGCTCAGTGAGGCTGAGTGGAAAGCCAAGAGGGAGAAGGGATTGTGTTTCCGTTGTGATGAGAAGTACTCGATTGGCCACAGGTGCAAGAACAAGGAGCTGCACGTTATGATGATTTATGATGAAGAGAAAGAGAGGGAAGGATCCAAACGGGGAACCACGGAAGTGAGGGAAGAAGAGGAAGGAGAGGATGTGCGCCAAGGCAGCGAAATCATTGAACTCTCCATGAATTCGGTGGTTGGATTAACAACACCGCAGACCATGAAGCTACAAGGTGTTATAAAAGGGCAACCAGTGGTAGTTCTGATTGATGGGGGGGCGACGCACAACTTCATAGCGGTAGAGTTGGTTCAACAATTGGGGTTGCCGCGAACAGAAACGACTGGTTATGGTGTTATCATGGAAACCGGGATGGCAGTGCAAGTGGCCGGTATTTGCAAGGGGGTAAAGTTGCATCTACAAAACTTGCAAATAGTGGAAGATTTTCTACCTCTGGAGCTGGGTAGCTCAGATGTAATTCTTGGGATGAAGTGGTTGGCTACGGTGGGAAAGATGAGAGTGGATTGGAAAGCCTTGACTATGAAGTTCCAGGTGGGGGGATTGGTCGTGACCTTGCAGGGAGATCCTAGCTTGAGCAAAAGCTTGGTATCCCTGAAAGCGATGATGAAGGCTTTCAAGGAGAATGGAGAAGGAATGTTGCTTGAATTGGGAACAATGGCAGCTGATTACAGTGACAAAACGGTCGAGATCCCACCGTTCCTTAAGAAAGTGTTAGCTGAGTTTGAGGAGGTATTCTCAGCACCTGAAGGGCTGCCTCCTTCCAGAAAGAAGGATCATGCCATCAACCTGCTGCCAGGCACCATTCCGGTTAGTGTGCGGCCCTATCGTTACCCTTATCTACAGAAAAACGAGATTGAGAAGATGGTAGGAGAGATGCTAGCAGTAGGGATCATACAACCCAGTTCCAGCCCCTTTTCTAGTCCGGTTCTGCTGGTCAAGAAGAAGGATGGAGGGTGGCGGTTCTGTGTGGATTATAGGGCATTGAATAAGGTGACAGTGGCCGACAAATTTCCAATTCCAGTGATTGAAGAGTTGCTGGATGAGCTTCATGGGCCAAGGTCTTCTCCAAACTCGACCTTAAGTCCGGGTATCACCAAATCCGCGTCAAGGCTGAGGATATTCCAAAGACAGCATTCCGGACACATGAAGGCCATTACGAATTCCTCGTAATGCTTTTTGGATTGACTAACGCGCCAGCCACGTTTCAATCACTGATGAATGATATCTTCAGAGAACAAATGAGGCGTTTCGTGCTAGTTTTCTTTGATGATATCTTGGTTTTTAGCAAAGATTTTGAACAGCATGCACAACACTTGTGCTCGGTTCTGGAGGTGTTGGCAGCTAACCATTTGTTTGCGAATAAGAAGAAGTGTTCGTTCGGACAACTGGAAATTGAGTACCTGGGTCATATTATATCGCAAGGAGTCTCGGCTGATTATAGCAAGGTAAAAGCCATGTTGGAGTGGCCCTCCCCTGCCACATTGAAGGAGTTGCGTGGTTTTCTTGGTCTCACCGGATACTACAGGCGTTTTGTTAAAGATTATGGCAAGATAGCATGGCCACTCACGGACAGACTTAGGAAGGGTAATTTCTTTTGGGATGAGGCTGCTGAGCAAGCCTTCCAACAGCTCAAAGCTGCCATGGTGTCACTGCCGGTGTTGGCTTTGCCGAATTTTGACAAGCCATTTGAGGTGGAGACGGATGCTTCTGGACATGGCATGGGGGCAGTATTAATGCAGGACCATCGACCTATTGCATACTTCAGTCAGGCGTTTAATCAGCTAGGAAGGAGGAAATCAGTGTATGAGAGGGAACTTATGACCATCGTATTTGCGGTGCAAAAGTGGAGACACTACCTTTTGGGACAGAAATTTGTGGTCAGGACAGATCAAAAAAGTCTCAAGTTCTTGATGGAACAAAGATTGGTGAGTCCAGAATATCAGAAGTGGATGGTTAAGTTAATGGGATTTTAGTTTGAAATCCAATATAGGCCTGGGTTAGAGAATAAAGCGGCTGATGGGTTGTCCCGCATCAGCCACTCTGCTGCCCTCCTCGCTTTAACCGTTCCTCAGATTCTCCAACTAGATCAGCTAGCTAAGGAGATAGCTGACAATGAAGGGCTGCAAAAGGTGGTCAAGGATCTCCAGCGGGATCCTACTTCCAGACCCCATTTTCAGTTGGTGGATGGTTTTCTCTTTTACAAGGGGAGGCTATATCTACCGAGGGGTTCTTCTCTCATCCCATTGCTCTTACATGAGGGTCATGATGGGAATGTTGGAGGGCACTCGGGATTTTTGAAGACTTACAAGAGGATTGCGGCAAGTGTATATTGGCTGGGAATGAAGAGGGACATTCACAGGTATGTAAGCCACTGTGTGATTTGCCAGCAAAACAAAGTACTGGCACTCAAGTCAGGAGGGCTTTTGCAACCCCTTCCGATCCCAAATCAAATTTGGGAAGACCTTGCAATGGACTTTATCGAAGGCTTACTCAGGTCAGGAAAAATAGATTCGATTTTGGTGGTGGTTGATAGACTCAGCAAGTATGGCCATTTTGTTGGGCTGAAACACCATTTTTCTGCTGGAGAAGTGGCAGGAGTCTTCATCAAGGAGATTGTAAGGCTTCATGGTCTACCACGGTCCATTGTATCTGATCGGGATAAGATCTTCATGAGCAAATTTTGGGAGGAACTGTTTCGTCTCCAAGGTACCAGGCTCCAACGCAGCACAGCTTACCATCCACAAACGGATGGTCAAACGGAGGTGCTGAATAGGACATTGGAGACATACCTTCGTTGCTTTGCTTCTTCCAAACCTAAATCTTGGTTTGTGTGGCTGCCCTGGGCAGAATTGTGGTACAATACTTCATACCACACAGCCTCTAGAACTACACCTTTCCAGGCCGTCTATGGGCGTGAACCGCCAGCAATACTTAAAGTTGAAAGGGGCTCCACACCGGTTTCAGTGGTGGAACAGTAGCTTGTTGAGAGAGACCACATTCTGGAGGAACTAAAGGCACAACTACAAAGAACTCAAGCTATCATGAAGAAGGGGGCTGATATGAAGAGAAGAGCAGTGAAGTTTAAAGTAGGGGACTTAGTTTACCTAAAACTAATTCCCTATCGTCGAAAGTCATTGGCTGGTCGTACCAATGAGAAATTGGCTCCTAGATTTTATGGTCCGTTTGAGGTGGAGAGGGAGGTTGGACCTGTGGCTTACAGGTTAAAGTTACCTTCATCTTGCAACATCCACCCAGTATTCCATGTATCCCAGCTGCGAGAAGCCAAGGGGGCATTGCAAGCCGCGGTGGATATTCCCAATCAGTTAAGTGCAGAGCTGGAGATGCTGGTTGAACCGGAGGCAGTGTTGGGAGTCAGACCAGGCAAAGGAAATAATGTGGGAGGTTTGGACGTTCTACTGCAATGGAAGGGGTTACCACCATTGGAAGCCACTTGGGAGCCTTTCAGCCTCATTCAGCAGCAGTTCCCAGGTTTTCACCTTGAGGACAAGGTGAAGGTTGGGGGAGGGAGTGATGTTAGGCCCCCGGTATTGCATACTTACTCTAGGCGTCACAAGCAGCTGAAGGGAGTTGGAAGTACAGCTGGAAGAAGCTTCGACCAGCATGTGCGCGAGGGGTAGGATAGATATTTAGCTGGTTTGTGTAACAAACCAGCAGGCACGCTTGCATATCCAAATACGGTTATGCAGGAGAGAGAGGGGAATAACAACATATAAAAGGGGTAGGAAGAGAGGTAGAGGGTGTGAAGAATTTGGAGTTATTGTAGGAGAGTTCTGGGCCTCTCGAACGCCCAGTTGCTGCTGTTCTTACTTTTATTTTCTTGTAATTCCGATTCTGAAATACAATTCAATCCATTTCATCCATTGGAGATCCTTCCTATCGGTTGGATCTCATCAATAAGAAATACAAAAAACTACTAAACTGGTTTTTTTTTGGTAAGTAAGATTATTTCATTAGGGACCTAGTAGGAGAGCAACTGAGGCTCATCTGACTGATTGATTTCCAAGGGAAGAGTGCCAAAAGTACAAAGTACTTTTTGCCATTTTAGTGAAAGCTGATTGATTTCCTCTTTTAGCTGTAGGCTTCCTTCCTAGGGGCTGCAAATGTTGGATTTAAATGGAAGAGGTAATTAACGTGGAAATGGAAGTGTTTGATAAATATTCCATATACAACAAATTGAAAATAAAACCTCATAGCCATATTAGCCTAAAATGCTAAGGGACCCTTCGTATGGCTGACCATGGCATGTGAGAATTGTGAGATTTATTCTCTTGCATATTATAATGGCGTCCACACTTGGGAGATTTAATTGGAAAGGGAAATTTGAATATCAACCCTTGGATTGAAAATCAAAGGCTAAGATCTTGTCTCCAAGTTGATGATACATACATGTAGGTTTGTAAATATTTTTTAATTGGGTTAATTTTATATTGGAGAAATGATTTATTGAATTGAGTTGGCATCTTTAGAACTCTTAGATGAACAAAGATCTAATGACCATGATCTTTTGAGCACATGTAGTGAACAATATATAAAGGAGACTTAAGCTAGTCGTGGCTATATTCTTTGAGCTACACATGAGGCTTGGGAGGAGTGCTTCTAAGTATTAAAAGAGTGTTTTATGGACGAGGTTAGGAAGATCCACAACCTTCAAGTACTGTAAGGATTTGAGGTAAGGGGACTTTTATTGTTTTAACAATTTTTTTTTTTTCTCTATGCATGCATGATACTATGATGATGTATTAACTTGAGACATGGCTATGAAAGTATGCTTTTATACATATTTTTTAGAAGAGAAAGTTTGCCTAAGGATGTTTTGTGTAAGAGGAAATACCTTTTGAGATTGGAAGACTAAGAAGGTGTTATAGGCCTTATGTGGCATGTTGGCATGGGGTCTTGCAAAGTTGAGTGATCCAGAAGGGCCTAGAAATGGTGTTAATCAAGATGTGGAAATTCTTCCCTAAATATTTGCAAATGGTCTTTGTTGCATGATGAGCATGCCATGTGATTTCAAAAATGGATCAAGATATGATTTTTAGTAAAAAGCTCATGTATTGCATGCTTGAAAACCCTTATTAAGTTTTACAACTTACTCAGATATTCAGTATGTTTAGATAACAATGCTAACAGCTCAAAAGGAAAAGCAAAGGCCTAGGAATGGAGTAACCTTTTTCATTTATTGATCTTGTTCAATAATATTGTGGACTGTTATAATCTTGGCATGTGATCCCTTAATGGAAAGATGATATTTATGTTTCCTTGTGGATTAAGGATGTTTAGCTTACAGTTATGGCTTGGCTCTATATTGATGCTATGATCATATCTGATGTTTTAAAGCAAGTACATTAAGTATGGTGGGCGATGAATATGAGAAATGACACATCTCAAGGAAAAAAGCACACCATATGTGGTTTAAATAAGATTTATTTGAATATAAAAGGTTGGAGTATCCCTAAAAATGCCACCAGAGTGATTTAGTTTGCAAAAGATCCATAACATATTGAGTGATTTAAGAATGAAACAGAATACAATAAATGGATTCTGGGTGAAAACTGTCCACAAAACAGGGAAAATGGTCGACAGATGTCTTGAAACGTCAACAGTTTGTAGACTGTCAACAGACGGTGGCTAAAATGGAAGAAACTGACAGCCAGCATTATGCCGATCAACAGTTTGTCTTGATCTGTCAAATGCCAATTAAAACTTGTCTACAGTCTTGGGGTAATGTCAACATTTTGGTCCCAAGAAGGGTCCTAAATGGTGTAATCAAAAGCCAAGACAGACAACCATATTGAATTGTTAATGTCCATCTCATCTAAAAGCTTAAGTTCTTAGACAAAGGCTTAACTTTAACTTTTTTATATTATTATGTTTTGCTCTTGACAAGAATTATTTGATGTTCTTGTTTTCATGATCGAATGAACTGAATTTGCTTTGATGCAGATTGATGAGGATGTTATTCAAGAAGTGGTTAGAATGGGATTTGAGAAGCAACATGTAGTTGAATGTATTCGAAACAGAATACAAAATGATGTATCCCTCTTTGGTTCTTATATGATTCGCACTTTAGTTTCTATTTCCATTATTCTTGTCATACTTACTACAGTTTATTTCAGGCAACTGTTGCATATTACTTGCTATCTGACAACCGGTCCCCTGTTCCCAGTGGCTATCTAGGAGATCAATTTCAGGAGCCTATTGTGCGTATTTCTCTTCTTTTTGTAGAAATCATTGTTTCTGAGTTTTGTTCCTATTTGTTAGAATTTACACACATGGACTGCTTCTTACGGTACAATCTTTCCTTCAGAGGCTGATATTGTTTTCTTGATTTGTTTCTTATTTACTTTGTTTCCTTTTACTGCTGCTCTGATTTGTTTCCTGTATTCTTGTTATTTTATTTATTTCCTTGCATTACTAGTGGATTGTATCTTGTTCAATCTTTCCTTATTGTAGATATTTCCTAAGGTTGTTTAGGCATCTTTCTCTTCTTGGAAGACTGCCTAACTTAGAATTGTAGGCCTGTATATATATTTTGTATTCTGTAACCTATGTATGAATTAATTAAGATTGGATGTTTTAGTTCTTTGATTCTTTCTTTCAACATGGTATCAGAGCCATAGTCTGATCCAATCCATTTTTCCGATTGCTTGAAATCAAAATTCTTTGATTCAAGCTCGTCCTTTCTCGGTTATTTGAAACCGATTTGTCCGTTATCCTTCCCTTCAAATCTCTGAAGCCATGAGTTGAAACCAATGAATCCGGAAATACCAATGAAGGTACGAATGAGGTTACCCTTTCTAGAAACTCTGGTAACGGTGGAGTTGCTGGCGGAGAATTGTAGCAGATACAAGCTACGTTTAGGCTAACTGACAAGAATTATCTCAAGTGGTCCCAACTGGTCAAGACTTTCCTTAAAGGCAAGGGGAAGCTGAGTCATTTACTCGGTACTGGACCAAAGGAGGATGATCCAACATATGCCGTGTGGGACGAAGAGGACTCATTGATCATGTCCTGGCTCTGGAACTCAATGATTCTAGAGGTTAGTGACATAGTGATGTTTCTCACTACGACTAAGGAGATCTGGGACACAATGATGATGACTTATTCCAAGGTAAACGATGCTACCCAAACCTATGAAATTAGAACCAAAGTAGTAGCCACCAAACAAGGGACTCAGTCTATAACCGAGTATGCAAGTTTGTTGCAAACCTTGTGGCTAGAGTTGGATCACTATCAGTGCATCCAAATGAAGTGTAGTGAAGATGTTGCCATTCAGAAGAAGTGTGTGGAAAGAGAGAGGACGTATGACTTCCTTGCAGGCCTTAATGCAAAATATGATGCGGTGAGAGTCCAGATTCTTGGTAAGTCTGAGTTTCCATCTTTAAATAAATCAATTTTGATTGTTAGGGCCAAGGAAAGTAGAAGAGGATTAATGCTTGAAGTGCAGCCTATGGAAAACTCAGCCTTATTATCCCTAAAGGGTGGTCTCGATCAGGAGAAATTTACTGGGGTGGAAAGAGGAGGAACAGATTTCACTAAGATAAAAAATAAGGACAAACCATGGTGTACCTTCTGCAAAAAGCCCAAACACACAATTGATAGGTGTTGAAAACTTCATGGTAAACCAGAAAAAGGGGGACAATCAAAGGGGTAGGCTTATGTAGCAAATGGTAAAACCAGTGCAGAGAATGAGCCTACAAAACAGGTTAATTCGATGGAGCTATTGAGGAAGGAGGAGATAGAAAAGTTAAGAAGCCTGCTGGATTCCATTGGGAAGGGATCAAGTGCAAATACTAGTGCTTCTAACTTAGCCTTCACAAGTATATCTTCTACCTCATTTAATTTACATACTTCAGACAAGGTCTTTAAACATATTTGGATTCTTGACTCTGGGGCAACCGATCATACGACACCATCCTCTACAAAATTTTTGACTTATGACCATGTCCTAGTACCAAGAAAATTATGCTAGCCAATGGATCCTTAACAACCGTGACAGGTCAAGGAGATATTCTCCTTGAGAGAAACCTAATCCTAAGAGATGTCCTTCATGTCCCTAAACTTTGTACCAATCTAGTTTCTATCCAAAAAGTGACCCACGATTCTAACTGTCGTGCTATCTTCTATCTTTCCCTTTTGTGAATTTCAAGAAAAGGAATCGAGGAAAATGATTGGGCGTGCTAGGGTAAAGGATGGTCTCTATAATCTTGAAGATCTAAGTGAAAAAAGTAATGGGAGACAGTTTCTAGTTTCATTTTTAGCTCAATCCAATAAAGATGTAATTTGGCTACATCATTTTTGTTTAGGGCATTCAACTTTCAAAGTTCTTCATGATATGTATCCCTCTTTGTTCAAGGGATTAGATGTTAAGAGTTTTCAGTGTGATGTGTGTGAGTTGGCTAAACACAAAAGGACCTCTTTTCCTCTTAATAATAATAAGAGTTCTCATCCTTTTGATTTGATTTATAGTGACATTTTGGGCCCCTCTTTAGTCCCAAATTTATCTGGCGCCAAATGGTTTGTGGTGTTTGTTGATGACTGCACACGAGTGACTTAGCTTTATCTCTTGAAGTCTAAGTCCGAAGTGTGCACTATATTTCCCAATTTTTGTAAAATGATCAAGACTCAATTTGGAACTGAAATCAAAAGGATAAGAATTCATAATGCTAAGAATTTCTTCAACCAAACTTTATCTAGTTTTTTACAAAAACAGGGTATAATTCATAAGTCATCATGTGTGTATACCCCTTAGCAGAATGGGGTAGCTGAGAGGAAAAATGGGCATCTTCAACCTGTTAACAGGTCTTTACTTTTCCACAATAATGTGTCTAAACATTATTGGGGAGAAGCAACCTTGACAACAGCTTATTTGATTAATAGGCTTCCCCTCTAGGAGTCTCCACTCCAACAGTCCTATTCAACTTCTTTCTAAATTTTTTCCAGACTCTAAATTGTCCAATGGAATCAGTCCTAAAGTGTTTGGTTGTGTGGTTTTTGTTCATAATCATTCACCTCAAAGAAACAAGTTAGATCCTAGAGCACTTAAATGTATTTTTGTTGGGTATTCCTTCACCTAAAAGGGTTATAAATGCTTCCATCCACCATCCAAACAGTTTTTTGTTTCAGCCGATATTAGCTTCATGGAGGACAAACCATATTTTGATAAAACTTATCCTAAGGGGGAGACCAATTTTCTTGAGGAATCCAACAAAGAGATATTTTTTCCTCCTCTCTGTGAATCTTTCCCTAATGCTGTCTCCTCCCAACCAAAACATATCTTAAAAGGATTATCTAGAAATGGTTCACAAGGAAACTGACCTACCATATACAAGTCCTCTTAAGGTCTATACAAGAAGAAAGAATCTGGTCTAGAACCCTATACAGGCAGAATCATCTACTCTAAATTCTGATTCTTGCGACAATCATTCTAACCCTACTTCATCTCCTGTTCAGCCCACTTTGTCACCTAAATTAGTTGCCTCCGAACCTCACATTGACCCCTCTACTCAAGCTAAATCTGAACCTTATGACTTGGACATCCCTATTGCTCTCAGAAAGGGAACCCGCACTGGCAGTAAACGCCATCTTCATTTGTTCATGACCTATTCCCATTTATCTCCTACTCATAAGGTATTTTTAACCAATCTTCATTCCATTCCAATCCCAAAGACGGTGTCTGAAGCATTAGATAATGAGTGGTGAAAGGATGCCATGATGGTTGAGATGGCAGCACTTGAGAAGAACAATACTTGGGAATTGGTTAAACTACCAAAAGGGAAGAAGCCGATAGGGTGCAAGTGGGTGTTTACTGTTAAATACAAGTCTAATGGGATCCTAGAAAGGTACAAGGCTAGGCTGGTGGCTAAGGGATATACCCAAACATATGGGGTAGACTACCCAGACACTTTTGCTCTTGGGGCTAAGATGAACATAGTCCGAATATTACTATCCTTAGCAGTTATGTATGATTGGCCATTGTCTCAATTTGATGTTAAAAATACTTTTTTACATGGAGAGTTGGAGGAAGAAATTTATATGGATATCTCACCCGGGTTTGGAGCGCAAATAGGAGATGAGAGTGTTATATGCTAGCTAAAAAAGGTCCTCTATGGACTGAAATAGTCCCCTTGAGCCTGGTTTGGGAGGTTCGCTCAAGTTATGCTTGGATTAGATTATAAGTAAAGTCAAGGTGACCATACCTTGTTTATACATCATTCAATTGCAGGAAAAATAATAGTATTGTTGGTATATGTTGATGATATTATCGTTACCGGGAATGACAAGGCTGGGATAGAACATTTGAGGGGTTGTTTGGCCAGAGAATTTGAGATCAAAGAATTGAGAAAGTTGAAATACTTTCTTGGTATAGAAGTAGCTCGGTCTAAGGATGGAGTATTTATTTCCCAGCATAAATATATTCTAGATCTTTTGACTGAAACAGGTATGCTTGGCAGCAGGGCCGTTGAGACTCCCATAGAACCGAATCACATAATTGGGGCAGAATGTGAGTCAGGGGTAGTAGATAAGGGATCCTATCAGTGTTTGGTTGGGAGACTTATTTATTTATCTCACACTAGGCTAGATATAGCCTATGCTGTGAGTGTTGCCAACCAGTTTATGCATGATCCTAGGGAAAATCATCTCAAGGCAATGCATAGAATCCTCCATTATCTTAAAGGGTTTCCTGGTAAGGGTGTTTTGTTTAAAAGAACTCATGATCTATCACTAGAGATATTTACCGATGCAAATTATGCTGGCTCCCTCGTAGATAGAAGGTCCATCTCAGGCTACTGTACGTTCCTTGGTGGAAATTTAATTACTTGAAAAAGCAAAAAGCAGAATGTTGTGACTAAATCAAGTGCTGAAGCTGGGTTCCGGTCTATGGCATTAGGCATTTGTGAGCTTCTTTGGTTGACCATTATCCTAACAGATTTGAAAGTTCAATGGACTGTGCCTATGCGCCTATATTGTGACAACAAGTCGACTATAAGCATAGCTCACAACTCGGTTCAGCATGATAGAACCAAGCATGTTGAGGTTGATTGGCATTTCATCAAAGAGAAGCTCAGCAATGGCTTAATATGCACTCCTTTTGTTCCTACCAATGGGCTGCTAGCAGATGTCCTTACTAAGAGTTTATCGGGACCTATTTTTCACAAGATACTAAGCAAGATGGGAATGTGTGATATCTACTTCCCATCTTGAGGGGGAGTGTTAGAATTTACACACATGGACTGCTTCTTACGGTGCAATCTTTCCTTCAGAGGCTCATATTGTTTTCTTGATTTGTTTCTTATTTACTTTGTTTCCTTTTACTGCTGCTCTGATTTGTTTCCTGTATTCTTGTTATTTTATTTATTTCCTTGTATTACTAGCGGATTGTATCTTGTTCAATCTTTCCTTATTTTAGATATTTCCTAAGGTTGTTTAGGCATCTTTCTCTTCTTGGAAGACTGCCTAACTTAGAATTGTAGGCCTGTATATATATCCTGTATTCTGTAACCTACGTATGAATTAATTAAGATTGGATTTTTCAGTTCTTTGATTCTTTCTTTCAACACTATTTATTCCTTTTCTAATGTGAACTTGTTTGCATGAAGTCTCATGTTCATAGGCCCATATATGAGATCCTACTCTATGCATTAACAATCTATAGCTTCTTAAAACTTTAGCATGAGATACTTTAACAACTAACTGTTATACTCTGTTGGCAATTTTCAATCAAGAGCCATGTTATGTCCAGTGCATCTGTTTTAGGAGGCAATGCTCAAGCAAATAGGATAAATACTTGGAAAAAAATCCTACTTTGTTTTGAAGCAATATCTAGAAGCTTTACCTTCCCTTGCTGAGAATTTCTTTTCATTTCATCTTTGTGTTCTGTAAATCTTGCTTCTATGTTGACATGATTCAGACACAACCTGTAATTAGATGTTTTACCTTCCTTTACCAGTGGGAACTTCTTCTGGTTATATCTTTTGGCTTCAACACATGAATGGTGCTTTTGAGACTTCCAGTTTATGCAGAACATCCATTGATATCCCAACCTGCAGATGTGGCTTAAATGCTTAATAGAAACCGCTTTATATTATATATTGTGTATAAATATCATTCTAGAACTGGAGGCCTTACCTTTGATATTTGTTCACAAACATATTTTCAGGAGTATGGTCCTGTTGGCATGCACCCGAATGGTGCCTTAAATGTTCCAGATGGGCACCAATTTCCTCAAGATTTGAGGCCCCAGTTGATGAGTGAGACAAAATGGGTTATTGGGCTGCAGGTTTGAATTACTAGTTCATATACCAACAGAAATTTATCCTTTTCAGTAACAACTCTTCTTTCCCCATGAACCATCTGTTTTGTAATGTTTCTTGGGTATGAAAAAATGCAATAGGCTATGGGCCTGTTATTATCCTGCTGGATAACTGTTAATAGTAATTGAATACAAAAGGAAAAAGAAAATATGGAAAGTACATTTCAACTTCTTTTCATGATGCACAAATTAGCAAAAGTAGAAACAAGATTTTCTGGTGTAGCTTAAAAGCTCCACCAAGAAGTGTCATCCATTTCACTAACAACTCTCCTCACTAACACAATTAAGAGGAAAACAAGAAGCTGGCCCATATTGTGACAGCCCGTCTCCTGGGCTTCCTGGGCCTGTGTATATCATTGATTTCCTCTTCATAATTTCTGGAATAAAAAATAAAAAAACTGAATGTTGCTGATCTAGTCAGCAACCAATTATTGTACCAGCCAGGTTCTTTCAACTGATCTTTGTAACCTCTTATAATTGTTGCTGATCTAATTTCTTTTACTTTTTGTCAGTCTGCGGCACATCCACGGGAGATAATGACACAGATTCTCTTGGCTCTGCAAAAACTGAATGTGCGTTGGAAAACAATTGGCCCCTATAACATGAAGTGTCTATGGTATCATGGTTCTCATAATCCCAAAGGGATGAGTAGCAGTCATGGACAGGATAATCATTGTGTCAACAATGAATCTCTCACCATTTGTAATGATTATAATGCTCAAAGCATGGTGAAATTTGAAATACAGGTATTTGTTCCTCTTGTTCCTTACCATGCAGGCATTGTCTTGGAACTAGAAGAGGAGATGCTCTTGCATTTGACCTTGAAGTATGGCTTTTAATCACCAAACTCTTGAATGGCATGTGGGGATGATGTAGACTGGCTAAATTATTTTGCTTTGATGGCTGCCTGTTTCTGTAGTAGGTCTCATATGACAATACATTTTAGAACATTTAATTTGAAACCTGCATTTCTTTTTTTATTCTGGAAGGTTCAATTCATGGACATCTAAATAGGATTTGATGATTCTAATTCATCTTACAATCGGGTCCTTGAAATTTACATGCCATGTTGGGACTTTTTAGATTTTTAAGCTGCTTCAATTCAAGGATCCATAGTCAAAACTTGGTCAAAAGGTATTGAATGCTGTGGGTGGATAGTTATACCCCTTTGATGTCTTGGCATTGTCATGACAAATTTAAGCAAATAGGAGTGTGCATTCCCTTGACATTTCTAGTTTCCAAGTGAATTTCATATGGGGTTGCAGTGGTTGCTGATTACCACAGAAAAGAATTAGTGCGTATTAAGGGATCAGGAACCTCCTAAGCTATTCTTTATCTCTGGGACATAGGAAATTATTAAAATCTTATGCATTTTCTTTAAATTCCAATGACTAAAGGATCTCGTATTTATCTGGAATGCACGCCATACTGGTTTCACTGTGTGGAGGAGCAAAATTAACCCCATATCAAACCTTCACATCCCTAATCTGTTATGCTTGATAGATTTCCAATTTCATAATGTTGACGCCTTTTCAATTGTGTTGGTGGAAAGTTGATAAATGGGAAAGAATTCGTTTTGCAGTACTTAGTTTCAATGATTAAACTGATAAGGAATTAGGATTATGTTTAATGTTTGATATTAGGAGATTTAGAATTTAGATTTGTCATATGTTGTTTAGGTTTTAGGTTGTTACCTTTTGGGTCAGTTTTATCATTAAGTTAATTATATTATAGTTAGGATTGGATTTTGGTTATAAATCGACATATGATGTATTTAGAAAATTCATGCCTTTGATACTTAATACAAGTGATTATTTGCCTCTCTCTCTCGCGCGCGCGCGCGCTCACGCGCACACATACACACAGCTTGTGCTTTTTCTTCTTCTTATTTTTTCCGCTTTCTTTCCTATCTGTCATATTTTCAGGCCATCCTGCATCATAAACTGCTGATGCTGAAATTTTCTCTATTGATTTATATTTTTTCCAGCTATACAAGACTGAAGCAGATAGGTATCTGCTTGATCTGCAGAGAATACAGGGCCCCGCGTTCTTCTTCCTGGATCTGTGTGCTCATTTCCTCATGCAGCTTGGGGTTCTTAACTGAAGGCCTTGGCATAAGGGACCGGAACTTTGTTGTTTGTTTATAAGTATCTTTTTTGCAGAGTTTTGACCGTCCCTTTTGCCCTTGTAGTAGTTCGAATAATGACCAAGTTAACTTGCTCTTATTACTTGAGCATTATTACAGGTTGATGTTTGAGTTTTAGAGCTAGTGCCCAAGCGGCAGGTCTCTGTTGTTTGAAATAGATCCTGTGTAATTGTTGGAATCATCCAAATTAGCCAATGTTTATAGTTAACTATTTAATTCTATAAGTTTATAGTTAAGTAGCTTCTTGGTTTGTCTTCTTCTATTTCAGGTTATTGTCCTAATCTCACTGGCCTTTATAAATCTTACAGGTCTAGGCATCAATTTTCCAAGTTAAATATTTTCTAATCAAAATATTAAATTTAGTGTTTGTGTTTATGTGACAGATTAAATGACAAAGGTTACGTCTTGTCTTGTTGTTTAAATGAGAGAGAGCAAAATGTTTACCAATAAATAGCGAACAAAGTATGTTGCAGTTGCATGAGATAACAGAAGCATAATGGATACTTCTGAGAATATAGCAAAGTTTAATCCACGAACTCCAAGAAAAAAACTTTAAAATAACGAAGGCAAACAACAAGGATGAGTTCTGCACAAAAACAGTGTGTACGAACAACTTGATGCAGAAAGAAAAGACAATACAGGTAAAGATATTTGCTTCCAACCTTCTTGACATAAGGTCTCCCCGAAAATACTTGAAATTGAGTCCTTCACCTTCCCTGAAAATCTGGAGAAAATAGGGGAGATCCAACTACAACTCCTGAATCATCACTGATGTCAATGGTCAGCTCTACTTTACTCTCTTTTCTGCCTGATGGGTTCAAGACAATGAACTCTTCTTCTTCACTGCCATCTTCAGTAGGATCAAGCTTTGAGGAAGCATCTTGAAGCTGCAAAACAAACTCCAAGTTCCACAACACATCTCCCATAGACGGCCTATCAACGCCATAATCTGCCAAACACTTCTCTGCGGTCTCCAGATACTTCATCAGAGCTTGTGGGCTAATGCTACCCACAAGATGGGGATCAATGATCTTCTCAATTGAGCCCTTCCTGTGTTGGTTCTTTGCCCATTCTGCCAAATTCACCTGTTCTCTGGGCAACGCTGGATCCAACGCAGGCCTTGCACAAAGCATCTCGAAAAGGACTACTCCGAAAGAGTAAACATCGGATTTCTCTGTGAGTTGCTGCCTCCTGAAATACTCGGGATCAAGGTACCCGAAACTTCCCTTCACAGCTGTGCTAACATGGGTTTGTTCCAGTGTTGGTGCAGCTTTGGACAAGCCAAAGTCAGAAACTTTCGCGACAAAATTCTCATCCAGGAGGATGTTTGTGGTCTTGACATCGCGGTGGATTATACCCTGTGCTGCACCAGAGTGGAGATAATGCAGACCGCGGGCTGCACCTATGCAAATTTCAAGCCTTTGTCTCCAGGGCAATGGAGGCAGGTACTTGGAGCCGTAGAGATGGTCGCGAAGAGGACCATTTGCCATGTATTCATACACAAGGATCATCTCTGATTGTTCATCGCAGTAACCTATCAATGAAACAAGATGGCGATGGCGTAGCTTGGAAAGCATCTGTATCTCTGTCTGGAACTCATTAATCCCTTGTGCTGAACTGGGGTTCCCTCTCTTTATGGCAAGCTTTGTTCCATCTTCCAGCTCTCCAATGTACACTTTTCCAAACCCTCCAACACCAATCACTGCTGCATCATCAAAGTTCTTTGTCGCTTCTCGCAGCTCAGTTAAGAGTGAAGAACCGGCCTAACCCAATCCCGGATGACAAAAAACTTGAGTGGCTGCTCTTGCTCTTGCAGGACAAGAAACTGCATTGGCTGGCATTGAGAGGAAGCAGCCATGATGAGAAGCTACGCGGCTTGTGGTTCCATCCTTGAGGTCTCCTTCGCCGCCTAGCCGTGCCAATCAAAATCACCACTATTATTGTTACCATCATTGCTAAAGCTACAGCTGCAGCTATTTCTATTGAACCAGGCCCAGAATGGGATTCTTGGTCTGCTCCACTGGAAGAGAATAACCCATCTAGGCTTCCAGCCATGTTGCTCATCTTCATCACCTCCAGGCCATTGAGAATAGCATTTGGGAGGCTTGACTAAACATTAGAAGCAGGGCCAACCTGAATGATTAAGGAGCTATTGGAGATGGTGGACGCATTGACCAGAAAATCTTGGTAGTAAGGCACTGCAAGGCCAGAAGTCAGGGTTGAGAGATCAAGACTGGACTCTCCCACCATCCCATTGACATAGATATTGAAGTAGAGTTCATTGAGGCCTTGGCTCACAATGTCACAGAAGTGCATCCTGATCAAGTAAGAGAAGGTTGGATCAACAGCCATGACCCAGGTGAGATTGAAGTTTGTGTTGGCTACACCGGGATCAGCCATCTCCTCAGCTGTGGCGTACACCCAATTTGGAGCAATCAAAGGCGTGACACCGCCCTCTGGGTACCTGACAACGTCAGGAGCCAGAGACACATTCTTAGCCCCTTGTGGGAATGTCATGAACTGGGTGTCAGGAAGCCAAGTCCTTCCCAATGTATCATTTCTAGGAGTGATCATCGGCCCTCCCACATTCAACCGATAGGATACTTCAAGAGCGTAGCCTGACAAGCCACTGATATCCCCAACTGGGAAAATTGAAGATGCTGAATCAGAGATCAGATCATCGGGAGCAGAGACAAGCTCGAAGGCATTTATGAACGCGAACGAGTGTTTCATTGGAGAGAACTTGAGGGAGAAGCTGTCCAAAGTGATGTTGATGAGGTACTCTTTGAACACCAATGTAGTGTTGTCCTGCACTGAAAAGTCATGCAATAGAACTGTAGTATCAGTGGTTACAGTGAACATAGCACTTGTTAGATTATATGCAGGATGTGGCAGTGGGTAGAAGTAGAGGCGCAGCCAATGGCGGCCGGGTTTGAAGATGAGAAGCCTGTACATTGATGCGTCTTCAAAAATCCTTGCAGTGAGGTATAGAGGAAGAGATGAAGAAGAAGAAGAAGAGGAGGAGGAGGAGGAGGAGACAGTTTTATGAAGGGAGCCCACAGAAGTTAATATGTTTTCACCGGTGGACAGGAAAGAAGCTGACTGGGGGTCGGACTTGAAACTACGGCCGTCGTCGAGCAGGGTGGTATCCGGGGAGCCGCAGTTGATGAGATAGTTGTCGGGTGGGATGAATGTTGAGCCATGCCTTTGAGCGATGCAGGGGATTCCCGTGTTGAAGAAGATGAAACAAAGGAGAAGGAGGTAAAAATGGTGGTGGTGGAGAGGAGGGCTGGAGAACCCATATCTATCACCATCTTCCATTTGCGCTGCTCTCGTCAACCGTTAACGGTGGTGCTGAGCCGGGTTCCGCGGTGGAGATGGTGGTGGAGCAGACATTATGGCAAAGGCAAGTCCTCCATGGAAGGGAGCACTTTTGCAAAGATAATGGCGTTTTTGAGGCTTTGATGAGGAGAAAGTCATGGGGAAGAGATTGTTGGGGGCATGTAAGAGGAGAACGTGCAAGCTTGTATGGAAGACCTTTGTACTCACACACACACACACACAAGAAGACTTTGACTTTCTTTTTGGGTAATAAGAAAGATTACTTAAAAAATTCAATTCCGACCATGAGAAAGAGTGATCTGTATGGGTAATGTAATACAGCTAAGTTTTTCTCAACAAAATTGAACCAAAAAAAATATTAAAATGATATGATGATAAAAAGCCATTGTGATAAATTTTCTAATGGTTGAAAATCTTATTTGCATAGTATCAAAAACAAAAATTTGGACCGAATATAGATAAAATGATTTGACTTCTTTATATATATTTGTAAAAAAAGTAAAACAAATAGTTATAACAAATTGTGATTCTATAAAACATACGATGATATATATTTTATGATGTGTATAAAAGTTATAAAAAAAATAATGTAAAAATGTTATTTCTTGATAAATTGAAACCAAAACCGTATTCTTAACTAGAAGGGGAAGACCGTGACACTTACTTACTAGTGCTATGTTAATTTAATATTAAGAACTTTTACCTTAATCATTCATGACACAAGATTGATATGTCATGACTTAAAAAAAGAATTAACTACAATTGAAATAACTTTTAATATGACCAGTTATATAACTTCAATTATTTTATATATTTTTGTATTTTTTATTAAACCATTACATCTTATGCTTAAATAGTTTGATTAAAACAACTAAATAAATAAAAAAACATTAAACAAGCTATTAGACACTAAAAAAAAACCGTTACATTTCCGTCATGTTTAATAAGAGTGTTTCTAAATACATGGTGCTTCAACTATGCAAGCATGAAAAAGAAGTCGTTTGTTTACAACCTCCCTCTTGCGCAATTCTTCTTCTTCTTTGTGTTTTTCAAGAGATTATTTTTCTAAAAGAATTCTTTACCGCTTAGTCACCTTCATATCATATCTAAGGATTCAAGTAGAATAAATAAACAAAATACGATGAAATAGAAAATAAATGAGCTATTAGGCACTTAGGAAGAAAGGAATGAATTGAGTTGATAAAATCTGATACAAAGATGACAATCCAAAAAAATTAAAAAAATATATATATATATCTGATACAAAGATATAGAAGATTGCATATAGGCAGTGCTATATACAAAGGAATGTGATTGTCATACTAATTCAACTTTTGAGTTCAATCTCTCTTCCTATAGTACAAAAAATGAGGACCCGCAATTTTCATCTTGTGGATCAAAGAATATAATATTGAACAGCTCGTGAATGAAAATAACCATATATCTAATAAATTTTCAGTGATACAGTTTGCTGTTATTGCACTCTACAGCCTTGTTCTTTAGATTTCATGTAAACCAGTGCCCTCCTTATCCTCTGCACAGGAAACTCCAATAATGTCAACTAATTAAAGAAATATGTTCTCCAAGCACCGGAAAAGAAAAAAGAAAATCAATAAGAATTTGCTTTTTGTAACATCCTTAATCAATCACATCTCCAGTTATTTTCTTTTGCAAACGTAAAAATGCATGTGTGTAAATTATGTTATTTTCTTTTCTGTTTTGGTTTCCATAAAGAAAATCCTTTACTCCAAACATCAGCATAAAGGAAATATATATGTACATACACACACAAACGTACGCATAAGAAGTACAATAAAACACAGTCATGATCAAGCTATGGTGGATAAGAGTTCATGTAAACAAAGTCAACAAATTTGGTTGCAATCAACCAATCACAATGCCTGTAAAATTGAATCAGTTAAAAGCACTAAGATCCAATACCTCATTTGTATCTCTTATGCGAAGGAGTTCCAATGTTTCTGATGGCCTCCGCTTTGTTAAAGTAGCGAGCTGCAATAGATCATCCATCAAAAGTGAGACTATATATAAAAAGTTAAAAACCAGATTGAGGTCTTAGATAAAGTATAATAGTTGATACCCAAAAACTGAAGAGCTCGGGATCTTTTGTTGTGGGCATCATTGACTCTGCTTTATCAAGTTCCAGAAGTATACCTCTATCTGGAGGCAAACACACCGTGAAATACAAGATTTAGCAGTTGCGTTAAGGAAAAAGAACGGATAGAGTATTCCAGTGCCCTTTAAACTGGTAACAGCTTTGCCGCAAAAGACACTCCTATAAGTTGTTAAGATTTCTGTAGATTATATTGCAAGGGGGAAAAAAAAGTAATTCCTGGGAAACAGACATTACGGAAGGGGCTAGCCACACTGTTTAGTAAAATCTCTTCATACCTACCAAAGATGCACCGACCTTGTCACACGAGACGGGAGAAATCTGAATTTTTTATGGCTAAGTTTTGTATTAGATTCGGTTACTACCTATTTGTATTGCCTTAGTATTTTATTGTCTTGTTTGTATTTCTTTTCCATCTAGATAGTTTGTTAAGCCAGTCTGCCAGGTGCCCAAGTGCTAGAATAGGACAAATTAGTTGGTTAGAGAGGGTGTGAACTGCTGTGGCAGCACCCACGGAACAAGCTATATATGCTTGCTCCTTCTGTAAAAGCTATCTGAAAATTCAATCAAAGACTCAGTACTCTCCCTCCTACTTCTCTTCCTCCCTTTCTCTACATTTCCCTCTCCATCGTCTTTTGTGTTCCAGCACACTCCCCTCATTCCCGTTGAATTAGGACAGTTGCTAATTGTCACAACACTGTGTCAAGCCCTTGAAGTAGGGTTTGACAATGGCTGAAATTCCAAAAGGAATTTCCATCTGGAACAAAAAGATAAGAAGAGAAGGAGAGAGAGAAAAAGAGGAAGAGAGAGAACGAAGAGGTGGGAGAGTTTGTCATTCAATCCAAAACTGATTACTTCTTCTACAACAGCCTACTTATTAGGTGTAGCTCTCCTAGTGCCTTCCCTCCAATTACAACTCCCTGCCCATTAGTTATTAACTACACGAGCCTTTATTACAATTATGCCTCGGGTCCTAACAACTACCCTTCCCCCATGAAATAATTATTGTCCCCAAGAATGTCAAAGAAGACTGATAATGCGGGGAAACAGCTCTAATACATCTAATAAGTACTCCCAAGTAGGCTAGTCTAGAGGCAAGTGAGACTACCGAACCAATACTTGCGTAATAGGGGTTGTACCCTGATATATCACCCTTCTATCCACAACAACCAGGGGTTCAACTGTCACTTCCTCCTCTTCAATAGTTGATAATACCGGACTGACTTCTACTTCAGATTCACCCTCCAAATTAGGTAACGAGAAACTGACTGGCACATGACGTCTGACTACCTTTTTCAATAATGACACATGGAATATGGGGTGGATCTTAACTTTCGCAAGTAATTGCAGCCTATATGCCACCTCACTGACCTTAGCCAATATAGTATAGGGTCCGAAATACTTTGGACCACACAGAACTCTTGGTGAAAGCAGGCTGTAAAAAACGCTTCACCTTAAGGAACACTTGATCTCCTACTACAAAAGTTCGAGCACTTCTCCTTTTGTTAGCAAACTGTTCCATACAATTTCGAGCTGTTAAGAGCTCTCTCTTCAATTCAGCCAAAACCTCTCTCCTGTCCTGAAAGTATGTCAGAATTCTGATTCTGACAAGCAGGATTCCTCTTTAGTCAAGAGGAATCTACAAAAGGACCAGAAGGTTTGGGAGAGAAGAGCGAGAGAGAGAGAGAGAGAGAGAGAGAGAGAATGAAAGAAAAATGGCAGGAGAGAATAAGTATATTGATAATTCTCTAGGTAGTTTGGGAGGATGGCATTAGAGCTATATATACTGCTTCAGTTCACCCTTAGGCGCCAAAGGCCACTTGCCTTATTTACAAAAAATTTGAAATCACTTGCTCAACTAACCAATCTTCCCGCTTCCTTCTACAATTACTAATTACACTTGAACCCCTTTATTTAATCATTCCCCCATCTGACAAGGGATCATTGGCCTGTTCCCCCATTTCTTAGCTTAAGTCCCTCATGATCATTCTATACCCCCACTTGACGGAGGGGTATTTTGTTTCTAACTTTGTGAGTAGATTAAGTGAAGAGTTAAGGCCCACCATCAAAATGCAGCAGCCAAGAACGGTGAAGCAAGCCACGAAATACGCAAGGCTATAGGAGTTAACGGTAGAAGCATTAATGAAGAAACAGAGAGGGCAGATGAGGGCCTTGAATGTGGGAATGACTCCGATAGGAAACAGGGGAGTAGGAAGAGAAGGAAATATTTTAATACTGTAGTTGTCACAAGAATGATTAAATAAGGGGCTAAAGTGTAATTAGTAATTGTAGAAGGAAGCAAGAAGATTGGTTAGTTAGTTAAGCAAGCTGATTTCAAATTTTTTGTAAATAAGGCAAGTGGCCTTTCGCGCCTAAGGGTGAGCTGGAGCAGTATATATACTGCTCTAATGTCATCCTCCCAAACTACCTAGACAATTATCAATATACTCATTCTCTCCCGCCATTTCTCTTTCATTCTCTCTCTCTCTCTCCCTCTCAATATCTCTTCTTCTTTCTATTGATTTTTCCCTTCCTACAATTCTGATTTCTCTCCTAATTCCTATCACAATCCAAACTAACCCTAGGAATGTGACAAAGTAGTGCTCCACATCAGCCAAAGTAGCTAATGTCCTTGTAGAAGTTGGTAGTAGGGGTGGATAATACCCAAATAAAGCTTCAAAAGGGGAGCGCTTAATAGCTGTATGATAGGTTGAATTATACCACCACTAGGCTAGAGACAACCACTTATACCAACTCTTAGGCCTCGTAAAACACATGCATCTAAGATAACCTTCCAAACATTGATTCACGCGTTCCGTTTGCCCATTCGTCTCCGGGTGATAGGCAGTTGAGAAGTAAAGCCCCACGCCCATACTCCTGAACAGTTCTAGCCAAAAGGAACTTTGTAAATATTTTATCCCTATCTGACACCACCCTCTTGGGAATTCCATGAAACTTCCCTACTGAATCCAAGAACACCCTAGCCACCTTTAAAGCTGAAAAAAGGTGTGTGAAAAGGTTGATGAGATGGGCAAATTTAGTCAACCTATCGACAATCACCAAAATTGTATCTTTACCCTCAGATTTAGGCAATCCTTCGATGAAATCCATCGAAATATCTTCTCATGCTTACTCTGGTATGGGAAGTGGCTGTGACAACCCTGGCACGGCCACTATTTCGTGTTTACAACACTGGCAAATTTCACACTACAATACATACCTTACCACCTCCTTTTTCAGCCCTGGCCAATAGAAAAACCCCCTGATCCGATGATAAGTAGACTGCACCCCCGAATGCCCACCTATTGCCGAATCATGCATGGCTTGCATGATTCTTGATTTTAGCTGCTCATCATTTCCAATCACAATTCTGCCCTTGTAGCGAATTACTCCATTGGTTAGTGTATAACCATTTTGATTATGGGGATGGACAGCCAATTGAGGCAATAACTCCTACAACCAGGCTGTATTAACGTAGCTGTACACAACCTCTTTAATCCACTCTGGAGTTACAGCTGTGACAGCCTTACAAGACCTCTTTTCTTCTTTTCTTGATAGGGCATCCGCCACCATATTCTCCTTCCCTTTCCTGTACTGAATTGTATAGTCCAATCCTAGAAGCTTCGAGACCCCTTTCCTTTGCAAATGGGTGTGTAGTCTTTGCTGAAGTAAGAATTATAGACTCTCATGGTCGGTGCGAATTATAAAAGGATTGTTTTTAGGGGTGTCAACGGTTCGGATTGATTTGCCTCTATAAGAATCCAGTAATCGAACCATTTTTAACGGTTCCAAAAAAAAAAAACCATAACCAAACCAATACAGATATAAAACCAAACCATGACCAATCTGTCACACCGGACCGGTTTCGATTCTATCCAATTAACACTTAGCTTCTAAACATTTTCGCAAAATATGAAATTACAAACAAATTTGTTAATTAAAATAAACCCATAACTTCATTAATACTTCAAGTCTTGAAATAAAAGTAGAATAAAATAATTCATAGACTACCTCATCAAATGAGATTACATCGACGATTTAGTATAGCAATAACGCACAAAAGTCGAGAAATAAAAGAGTTCATGAATAACAATAACCAACAACAAAAAAGAGATAAACAAAAACTAGTAGATTAAAATTATAATATATATATATAAGTATAATATCGGTTCCGGTTCAGTTCGAAGCATGGTTTGAAAAAAAAAAATCAGTAACCAAACCAAATATATCGGTTCTTAATTTTGTAGAATCAAAACCTAACTTTTGAACCATAGAACCAATCCAAAAGGCATAGTTCAGTTCGGTTTGGTCCGGTTCATCGATTTTCAAATATTTTTTGACACCTCTAATTGTTTTCCAAGTAGTGCCGCCACCTATCCACTGCCACCAATAGGGCAATTAACTCCTTATCATATACACTCAACCCCAAATGTTTAGGAGCCAGCCCTGAACTAATGTAAGCCAATGGCCACCCCTCTTGCATCAACACTGCCCCCACTCCATTGTCACATGCATCAGTTTCCACCACAAAGGTCTTCGAGAAATCTGGTAATGCCAACACTAGAGATTGAGTCATAACTTTTTTAAGAGCTCCAAAAGCTACCTCGCTCTAGGATTCCAATGGAAATTATCTTTACGCAACAACTCCGTTAAAGGTCGACTGATTATACCATAATTTTGGACAAATTTTTTGTAATATCCAGTCAGTCCTAGAAATCCCCTCAACTCCTTAACAGTTGCATGTCTTGGCCAGCTCACCATTGCTTCTATCTTCTTCGGGTTAGTGCTGACTCCCTATTCAAAAATAATATGGCCTAGGTATTCCACCTCTTTCTTAGCAAATGTACACTAAGACAACTTGACATATAATTGATTAAACCTATGGACAATGGACTTCAAAGGCTCTTTGAAGATGGGCTAAGTGCTGGTCCAAATTTGGGTTGAAGACAAGTATATCGTCAAAGAAAACAAGTATAAATTTCCGCAAATAAGGGTTGAATATGTGGTTCATTAAGGATTGGAATGTGGCTAGAGCGTTAGTAAGGCCGAAAGGCATAACAATGAATTCATAAAAGCCTTGATGTGTGCGGAATGTTGCCTTAGGTATGTCGGATGGGTGCATCCTGATTTGATGATACCTAGCTCGAAGGTTTAATTTCGAAAAGATGGCTACACCATTGAGTTCATCAAGCAAATCCTCAATGATGGGAACAAGAAATTTGTTTTTAATGGCAATGAAATTTAACTATCTATAGTCCACATAGAAACGCCAAGTGCCATCTTTTTTTTTTTAACAAGGAGCATTGGTGAAGCATAGGGACTGTGGGCTGGGTTGAATTAGAGAATGGGCCAACATGTCTTTGACTTGGTTCTCAATTTCGATCTTCTGCACTGGTGCATAATGATAGGATCAAACATTTACAGGTTCAACATTGGGTTTAATGTGTATGAAATGGTCAAAAGGTCTTTGGGGTGGTAGGGATGTAGGTTCCAGGAATAAGTCCTTAAATTCAATTAATAATAAGTGCAACTGTGCAAGTTGTCACAAGTGGTTACCACATTTAGCAGTAAGTTCAATTCAGCCTCCACATTGGCTGCTTGATCCTCCACTTCCACACCTCTTAGAGAGTACAGATGGGTGATTTGCCCACTGTCCTTCTGCATCAATTTCTGTAATCTCCTTCCTGAAATTAGTTTCTATTCTCCTTGTTCCAAATTCCTTACCAAAGTCAACTTTCTTCCCTCAACCTCCATTGTAACCTCCAACTTATTAAAGTCAAATGTTAACAAGCTAACAGTTTTCATCCAATTGACCCCCAGGACTATGTCACATCCCCCTAACTCCAGCACTCAAAGATCGAAAACTCCACTCCTTGCATGACCCAAGTAAAATTACAGCACTTGTGGTGACTATACATTTTATTACCATTTGCTACGATCACCAATAGGGGAACCGTCTCTGTCATTTTACAATTGAGGCCTACGGCAGTAGCTTTACTTAGGAAGCTATGAGTGTGGCCACTGTCAATTAACACCGCTAATCTCTTCTTTTCCACCAGGCCTTTCACCTGGATAATCCTATACCCTCCTCCTCCATGATTTCTTCCAACAGCTCCTCCTCTGCTTCATCATCCTCACCCGACCCGTCCATCTTCAGCATCAATCTTTGGCACTGATGTCTAGGGCCATTTTTTTCCCCACACTTGAAGCATAAACCTAGTTGTCGCTTCTGTTCTATTGTTGCATTCTTATTATTTCTTGAGTTCATACCATTCTTGGGTCCTCCTTGGCCAATCACTCCCATTGCCGACCTCGAATGTTCCCCGGCAAGAAAGCTTATTCCCCTTCCCTATTGTGCTCCTGAGTGATTCCATGACCTGTTCTTCTTGAACACTACTTCCCAGGTCAGTTCCTGTAAGTGGGCCTTCTCTGCAGCTTGTTTAACTATTGCCGGCTCCAACATTTTCACTACTGATCGCAAGTCATCCTTTAGCCCACTGATAAAACTTGAAACAAAATAGGCCTCCGACAAGCTGGGATGGGTTATTCCGATCACCACCCTTAACTCCTCAAACCTCCATAAGTACTCCCCTACCGACCCTTGTTGTTGTAGCTTATTGAATTCTTCTACCGTGTCGGTCATATTCTTTTCTCCGAACCGACCACACAATTCCTCCGCAAGAGTTTCCCACAGACACCTATGGCCCTTCTGACTATATCCAATTTTGATACCAGGTGTCGGCAACATCGTTGAGGTATGCCACCACCATCACCACCTTCTGATCCTCCCTTACACGGTACAATTCAAAGAACCACTCACAGCGGCAAACCCACCACCTCGGCTTCTCCCCTTTAAATATCAAAATATCCAATCTTGGCACGGGCGTGTGGCTGTGGTTTGCCAACCCCATGTTCCTACCCTATAATTCCCATTCATAAAATCCTCGCTCATCTAACATTCTAATTCCCTCTAGCTTATGCAAGATTCCATCCCTCTCCAAGATTGATTCGGTTCCCGATCTTGGAGGAAATTCTCCAGCCAATTTGAACTGTGGCAACACCGATAGCATATTGAGCATATTGTCAATCTTTTGGCCGCAAAAATCAGCCCTTTCTTGGCCTCGTTCCAGCTCTTTGATGCTGTCCCAAATGGCTGTGACATCCTCCCTATTGGCCGCCGCATCCTATACGTGTTTCACACTCGCCTCCAAGGCCTCCATTTGTTTGAGACAAGTGCCTTCCGCCATGCCGCACATCGAACTTCCACCCAAAATTCCCTCACCACAGAGTCGCCAAGGACCCACCGCTTTGATACCAAATTGTCAAGCCCTTGAAGTAGTGTTTGACAATGGATGAAATTTCGAAAGGAATTTCTGTCTAGAACAAAAAGACAAGAAGAGGAGGAGAGAGAAAAAAAGATGAAGAGAGAGAATGAAGAGGTGGGAGAGTTTATTATTCAATCCAAAACTGATTACTTCTTATACAACAGCCTACTTATTAGGTGTAGCTCTCCTAGTGTCTTCCCTCCAATTACAACTCCCTGCCTATTAGTTATTAACTACCCAAGCCTTTATTACAATTATGCCCCGGGTCCTAACACACTGCTGTGACACCTTGCCTTCATTAGGATCATGGAAGGATTCATTGGTGTGTTGGACGATTAGTCCTAGTTAAATTATTCCCAGTTAAGTTCAGATCCCATCCCCATTCCCAACCCCCACCCCCCAATAGTAATAACAAAGTTAATTATAAAGGAAGCATGTAGTTTTTCGGTGTCAGTGTGCAGAGTGTTCAGAAGGATGAGACCTACTTTGCAGAAAAAGTAAAAAAAAAATAAATAAACGTGATGAGAACAACTTCTAGCAGATTTTCAAGCAAATTGAAAAAAATACCAAAATAATTTGAAAAACAAGTTTAGTTTCAAGAGGACTAACACACAGTATCAACCTAAATAAAGAAAAGAGGGAGTTCAGAAATTTCTTGGAGGCAGACGGTGTGCTTGTGTCTATTCATCTAACCAGTGATCAAGTATGATTATGCACTTAAAGTCTATTTATGAAATGTATCCTTCCTCGTAGGAAAAAAGGTCAACTTATCAAAAATGAAACTGACCTTATATAGTGGGATAAAGGCTTGATACAATGTTAGGAGAAATAGGGTAAAATTAATAAACACTCACTGAACTTTAAAGTACTCACTGAATTTTAAATTGTAACAAGTTACTCACTGAATTTTACTTAATATCAACCATCCATCACTCATTATAACTCCGTCAACTATTACAAACAGAAAATGTTAACGGAATCTAACGTGACAAAAATTAAGTTAACATACACTCACTGAAATTTAAAAATGTAACTATTTACTGACTGAACTTTGTTTAACGTCAATCATCCATCACCTTGTTACATCACCGTCTGATCTTGAAATATATTAAAAGATTTTTATATGCATTTGAGATCATATACTTCTCAAACCAAAAACTAAACTAATGATTCAAATTAAAAAAACAATTGATGTAAACCAAAAGTAAAAAAAATGTTTGTTTAATAATGAGCCCAAGAGCCAAAACTGATTACAAAAATCATATTTATTCTATATAAAAAACCAACAATCTTTAAACTTATAGGGTAAATGTACATTTATTGTATCTTATTTTGAATTCGAAAACATTATTATTAGTCAATAAAAAATGTATCGTGTTTTATTAACTAATAAAATTATTTTGAGACTAAAAATATGATAGAATAAATATGTATTGTCTAAAATGATTTTTGTAATCAGTTTTTGTCTCTTGGTCTTATTATTAAATACATTTTTTGTAAATTTCGTTGTTCGTAATGGAGGTAAAAAAATCTAAGCAAATATTTTTTTTTACTTTTGGTTTGCATCGGTAGCTTTTTTAATTTGAATCATTAATTTAGTTTTTGACTTTTGGTTTGAGAAGTAAGTGATCTCAAATGCATACAAAAATATTTTAATATATTTCAAGATCAGACGGTGATGTAACGGGATGATGGATGGTTGACGTTGAACAAAGTTCAGTAAGTAAATAGTTACATTTTTAAAGTTCAGTGAGTGTATGTTAACTTAATTTTTGCCACGTCAGATTCTATTAGCCACGTCAAATTCCGTTAACATTTTCCGTTTGTAATAGTTGACGGAGTTATAACGAGTGATGGATGGTTGACGTTAAGTAAAATTCAGTGAATAACTGGTTACAATTTAAAATTCAATGAGTAAATAATTACAACTTTAAAGTTCAGTGAGTGTTTATTAATTTTACCCGGAGAAATACTAAATTACTAGAAGTACTAAAACTAATTTTAGCACCAACTCTGAAAAGGAAAAAAGATCCAATATATGGGTGTATCCTGGAAGACATAACTAACATAGATATAGCGACATATAAATATTCCAGTTTTTTGTCAATTATTAAACATGGACAAAGACCTGTAAATTTTTTTACAAGATTAACCACCATAGGTATAAACTTCAAATGAAAAAGGCATCCAAAAAAATTATTAGACATTGTTGTGATAATTATAGACTTCTTAAAATGTTATGTTACACATTAAGTACTGTAAAGGAGAGTCATTTTCATTTACTCAAAATTAGGAACAATAGTGCAAATACTTTATCATAATTTTTTTCCACTGCTTCAATTGATATCAGACTAGCAAAAAGAGCTAATAGATAACTTAAGTGTACTTAATTGATCATTTCTTCAGTTTTTACCTTGTGCTTGTTGTGCTGCTTCTCGTGCTCTCCTCATCCATTTTCGAGCAAATCCAGCTGCATGGTTTGTCAGTTCCTGTAACTGTGAGTTCCAGAAATTAATGAGGTTAGGGATGCTATTCTCTTCTAACATGCATAGAAGATAAGCCGCAGTCAGAAATAATGGGCCACACTACACTAACATTTGAATCTTTCCCAAGGTCTGGTTAATGTGTCTGAATCAGGTTGCATAATCCAGTTAAGGAGTCTTCTTAGACAACACTTTGGGAAAGACCAAGGCTTTCAATAGCTGGCATAATCTTTTGAAAGCTAAAGGATTTCCTATTCATTAGACTTCCTCAGCGGCATAGAACTATTTAGGCAAAAGGCTATGCCTTTAGTTGCCAACTGCAGTCTATATTCACATTCTTATACATATATACTAAGCCCTATATTCAAGGAAACTTGGTTTTATTTACAGAAAAAAAAAGCCAAAATAAGGGGGGGGGGGGGGGGAAAGCAAATCAGGTTTTAAACTCCAAACAGCATGTTAGAAGAGAAGCATCAAAAAGTTTTACCAGTCTATAAATGATGATTTTATTTTTAGATGGCACATAGAATAACAAAAAAGAAGTTAAGAGGGATAAATTAAAAAAATGCTAAGAAGTAGAACAATATGAATCTCCAATTTTTATAGAGAACTAAAGGTTACTTTTGAGTTTTGATAACTTGAAAATTAAAAGGGCATCTTTTTTAGCGTCAAGGGAGGGTCATATTTATATGCAGCCTTCCCCAACCATACTATTACCACCAAGGCTCACCCTCACTTTTTAAAAGTTGAAAATTAAAGAAAAATTACGTGGCACATAAGCTTTGTGAACCAAATGAAGAAAAGCCACAAGAAGGTGCACCTAGAGTCCCAGCTTGGCTTTTGAGGTATAGGTCAATTAGACCCTCATTTGTTTTTTAATCCTTGAGGCATTTTAAAACCATCTTATCTTCAGTCAAAACCTTACAAAATCCCATCATAACTGAACTGCTGTTTAATGTGAGTTTTAACATCTTCCATCCCATGATCATTCTTAATAGATCAAACAAAAGATGCATGTAAACCCAAAGTAGAGCAACACTTACATCTCCTCTCTCTCTGGTTCCTTCCAATGGATATGTATCCCTTATCCAGTCAATTTCAGCCACTCGATAACTTCATAAAACATGGAAGACCAAAACACTTCAGAAACCACACCACTAAATAAAATTTTATCATATGAAGAGCCACCAAAATAGATACATGACACTAAAGGGTGATTAAACTAACCCATCTTGAACCCAATTACGGAGGATGCGGAATCTTCTACGGCTTTCAAGCTGCATGACATTTAACCCTTCTTAGAAAATCTACATTTGCTAAAGTACAAAAGTGGAACTTGAAGCTAAACAAACAACAAAATTGTGTCTTCACCCCCTCCCCACCCCAATTAATTCGACCCCAAAAAGGGTCCTTGAAGCATTTCCTCTTTACAAGCATAAACATGCAGATGCCACATCAATGCATCATCACCCAGGCTAAACATTACATGATGTGATGTTTCTCCACATGTAGCTTCACAAAATTATACGTAACAACAATCCCAAGCCTTAAACCCCACTAGGAAAAGGTAATTCCATGATCATTATTACATGATTTTATGTTTCTTCCCAACTTGTAAGTGTTCATTTATAAAGATGAGCATAATAAAATGATCTTTCTTTAGTTTCATCATGACTGTATTCTAAATTTCTAACAAATAAACAACTAACTTCAGTAACAACACCACTGCCAAGTGTTCACTAAGGATTAATTTCTATGTTTCCTTAGAATGAAAAGGGCCATTAAGTGACATGAAATTGCTAAAGAAGCACCGAAGTGGTCCTTACACGGAGCATAAGAACAAATGGATGTGCTTATGTAGAGTGAATGGTTTATGAGTTTTGCCAATTCATATTTACATAGATACTAATTCCTGTCAAGGTAGAAGACACACATAACCATGAGTTGTAGTTCCTTTCTGTCAATGAGATGACCAAAGTGAATATCGAGAATATCATTACCAGGAGAGTTTATTTATTCTTGTAAATAAGGCCTTTCTGGATGCAAGGATTACAAGAGTTTGAGGATGTCTAACAAGAGACTTTAACAAGCAACCCAATTTATGGTTCAATTTTGTAGTTCAGAAAAGATGTAAGGAGGAAGATAACCATGCTGAACAGAACTATCCATCAGCAAGAAATTACTTCCCTGTATTTCAAAAGATTGGAGGGTTCTATGATTGTAAAAGAAATGGAAAGAAGTTGAATAGATAGACAACAAAAATAAGAGTTTCAAACAGCAAGTGATTTAGGCTATTCTCAAAAGTAGGAGAGAGATGCAAGAGCATGGAAGCAGGACTAAGCATGAAAAGCTATCAATATTTCACCTCTAGGAAGAAGCGCCCATCTGGAAGTGGCTCACATCTGTAGGCAAGACACAGAAACTTGTCATTGATTAGAGAAGGAAACATATCATAAAGAAAAAATAGTAAGATCAACTCATATAAGTCAATAACACCTACTCCGTAATCTCCACCTCACAAGCAAGATCAGCTATGGAATCTGTTGCAGAGTCATTGATACCCTACAGCATCAATGAACAGGACATAACAGGTAATAGTGAGAAATGTAAGACCATCGAATATACCTTGAAGAAGAAAAGGGAAAATAATCTACCATTCCCATACGACGATTTCCTTCCATTATTCTCCTGACCTGGTATCAAGTATAGAGAAAAAACTATGAGACAGAACAATACTAGTACTTCATAAAACACAAAGGCAATCATGTGTGATAAACATCAACTGAAACATGAAGTAAGATATATCCAATTATCAACAAAAAAATAAAACAATATTAATCCCTGTTTGTTTCATGAGGTTAGGAAAATTTATCCTGTATTGACTTTTTTATCCTGCATTTAATACAAATTTAAGCCATATCCTATGTGCATATATATCATATACCATAACCCCCAGGACGAAAGCCCTTGGCATGAGTAAACTTGCGATATTATCCTTATATTCACCATGAATAACCAAAATAACCTCAAATATATGTGTATACATATGTATGTATGCATGTATTAATATAATTCACTCATTATGACCAAAATACCCTCAGCCTCAAGCATCTTGGGGTTTAGAAAATAGCTAAATATTGTGGCAAACACAATTCAAGTAACTGGCAGCTGCTGGTCGCGTAGAACCTATGTGGTTCTCAGTAAAAAGAAAACCCACCAAAATAAAAAAGATGCCTGGTTCAGCATCTTCAGTCCAATCTCACACAAGAGCAAGCAGTATGGAGGCACCACTTGCTGGATGGCTCAAACACGGATCGTAAGTGGGAGAGGAAATGGAAACATTATCAAGAAGCAAAACCAATAACAGAAGGTGGAAAAGACATTGTTAAACAGGAAAAGATATACAACGAATTTTCTTTCTTCTTTTCTTTTTCCCAGTAATGCTGGTAAATATAACCTGGTTGCTTTGGATTCAATCAGCATTAGAGAATAGAATACAAATTTATTGCTTCTGCAGAGCTAAAAAAGTTGCCATGTTGCTTCTTGACTATAATCAATGTGTAATATTGCAAGTTTCATAAAACCGAGTAAATCAAGTTTAACAAACCAACATAGAGCAGCAAATAGACAACTCACCATAAGCCTGTAGCGGGGCTCAAATATGTTAAGGTGAAACTTCTGGCATGGTAGTACAACATCCATGACAAAAAGAGGTATAAGATCAGCTCCATAGTTTGTCAAACTATCATGCTCTAACTTCCTTTCAGCATGTTCCTCAGGGAAACTCTTCTCTATTATGCTGCTCAGCACGACACTGTCAAAGCCAAGCATGTGCCATACAATGGACAACATAAAGCAGAATTCAGATAAATCCACTGGAATTACTGGTCTGACAGGGAATTAGGGCACATAATAAGGTTAACATGTACAGCTATAGGAAACTCAAGTAAAATCATTAAGACTTATTTCCAACTCCATGGCATAGGCCAAGTATCCAATTCTCCAGTCAGCCTTCCAAATTATTTCAAGTATTCAAATTTCTTTCAACCTATATTGTGTTCCTTCCTTTGGTCAAATATTAATATGGGATGAATCAGAGTTATAGGTAAAAAACAAAAAATTTAATAGCACAATACACAATAAAATATGGTTACAATCAAATGGGATAAATGGTTTTCCTGGGCCAACTACACATGCCAAATGTAAAAAGCATGGGCAGGAGATCCAGGTTGTACCTTGCATCACATTGTTGAAGCAATTAAAGTGAGAATGCAGCCAACTCACCTGACTGCACAAGTTCTGGGACTAATAAACAAAACTGTTCTGCAAAGTGGACACCTGTTACCTAGCAATTTTCAATCAAGTGTCAGAACAAAAAGGTTGACCACGATGAAAAAAATTTATTATACACACATGAATAAGTGCATCACCTCTGTCCATTGCTTGAAACAGGCATGCACGGCAAAAAGAATGTCCACAAGGAGTTGTAACAGGTTCATATAGTAGCTTCAGGCAGAGAGTACAATCGAAGTCATCAGTGTGCTCAGGTTTCCTTCGAGTTGTGCTAGCAGTTATTTTCTCCAAAGCGTAAAGAGGATTGCTGCATATCCCCAGAAAAAAATACCATGAAGGAATTTAGCAATGTGCAAGACTAAATAGCCAGTAGGAGCAAGCAAGTAAACCCATAGGATCTACCTCATAGGGTCAACCTGAAGACCTGAAAGAACAACATCCCGTGCCATCTCATATTTTTCCAGCTGCAATTCATATAAAGTAGGAGTTATTTTTATAAAAGACAATATCTACCCCAAAAATACATGAAAACCTACTTGCCATGTCCCTTTGTGTATCTTCCTTTGCATATTGAATTTAAAATGCACCAAAGTGCTCTTACCAAAATGAGTGCATTGGCCTTCAAAATGTATGATTTTATTGAGTCACTTTGAAAGCTCATCACCTTCTCAGAATCCTTTAATGCAAGCTGACATGATGGTTAAGAGCATTTAATAATTACTGCAACAGCTATGAAATGGGAAGTAGTATTCACTTAACTGCTCAAACAAAGAGTCAGCACCCATACCTCAGCATGTATTGTGGGATCCAATCCACTCAATGGTGTATGTTCAGAAGCTGATGGAGGTCTGTGTTTCAGAAATTGACAAATCCTGGTTGAAGTTCAAGGAAACGTTACACATGCATAAATATGTAGCAAGAGTAGAAGTTCAGTGATCACATTCATATATGGTGGAATAAACAGATAATGCAAACATAATTATAAAATGCATAATTATGAAGTTCAACCTGAGATAAGCAGCACATCTGTTGCTGAGAATAATGGGGTCAGCCGGTTTGATAGTATTTGCTTTAGAGTAACAACTGATTGCCTGAAGAAGAAATGCATTCATTACCAGTGAGAAAAGAAACTCTGCTAGAAAGCTAGAAAAGAAAAGGTTTATGTATCAGAATTCCATCACTCAGAGAAACCTTGTCTCAAAGGACCTAAGTTTCAGTGATATTTGGAGGCAACTCTAATGCAGAGATATTAATCCATACTGTAGTGTCACACTTAATTGCAGTACCCCAACTCTTATGCAGAGATACTAGTCCCAATTCTAATGTAGCATAAACACAAACATGAAATGCACAAAATAGCAAAAGGCAAACTGCAAACACTTATATAACCATATATTTTTTTTTTAAATTGATATAATATGTTAGAAAATATGTAACAATATTCCTTTTTTACATTTCTGCTTAAAATTGTTAACCATGGAATATAAAACTCAAAAAATACCACGACAATAATGCATTATCATATAACTTCCTTTATTGCATCATTCTTATGTTAACTTACTATTTTTATATTCTTTTAACTGTTAATAAGTTGTAAACTTCATACACTATTCTATTGTGTATTCTTTTTGGATGTTTCAAGATGAGCTTGGGGGGTGCAAAAGGTCAGCTTGCCAAGAATATTGCATATTGTTACTGCTAGGAGATTCATCACATAACTCATGCATGGGAAAGTGTATGCAATTGTTGAAGTGTTTTGACATTATTGTATTTCATTTTTAATTTAGGCCTCGTTCATGTTGCATTTTTAGGAGTGATCAAGATATGTCAGTTTTACACATTTACAATGGACAAGGCTATCTCCTAACAGTTTCCATGCTATTAAAGAACTATTTATCCACTTATACAACTGGAAAAATTGTGTAATTTTATATTTCTGCAAAATCCAACAGCTTTTTATTAGCAGAAAAAGCAAGTACATGTATTGTTTGCTACCAGGAACCACTTTAGCTGCCTACTGCTCAATATCATTTGATAGTTTTGGAAAAGGCTTCATTCAATAAAGTTCCACGGTATTGAGGAACTATTTACTGCAATTATTAAACAAGCTGGCAAAATATGTTAAAAGGTCTAATTAACAATGGTGCAAAATCCACTGGCTTTTATTAGAGGAAAAGGCTCGCCATGCATATACTGTTTAATAGTAGCCCTTTTTGGGCCCACATTGATAGTTAGATACCAAAATATTCTAGAGCAAACACTACTATTAAATTGCTAACCACCATTTGATCTAATGGCTTAATATAGAGGATTAACTTTATCTTTTATACTATTATTTTGCTCTCAACACGCCCCCTCACATGTAGCTAGACTTCACCGATAACTGGTTCAACCACGTGTAACAATTTAAATATTGGGTTGGCAGTGAAGTTTGAACTCAAGACTTTTGCCTACTCTAATATCATATTAGATTATTAGCCACCATTTGATCTAAAAGATTAAGCTATTAGACAGAGGATTAACTTTATCTTTTATATTATTATTTTGCTCTCAACAACTACATCAATCACATTGTAGCATATCTTCATATTCCAAATTTCCCCATAACACAATAAAGGCTACCATCAAAACTGTCATTCCCTAATTGTTAGGATCTTCTGTAACCACAAACAATTAAAGTTCACTAACTACTGCAGATAACAAAACAAGTTTTGAACACTGTCAAAAGTAGCACAGGGAAAACTTAGGCTAGAGAAGGGAACACTGGGGGAGGGGAGGGGGGAGAAGAAAAGAACACATGTACAAGGATTTCAAAAGGTCTTGATGCACAAACCCAAAGGCTGGTATCATATAATCACAAGCATTTTAACAAAAATTACAAGCATGCATATTATAGAATTATTACCTCTTAAAAGTACAAAAATCACAAAAAACTTTCGCCTGCTCCACTTCCTACCCCTATAAGACCCTCACATCACCACATCCTGACCAATCACCATGTCAAAGAATACTTATGTTATCACATACCTTAACAATCTTCCAAAAGACTTTGCTATAAATTAAAAAGGAAAAAGAAATAAGAAGAGATAGAGCTTCTAAAACTGACAGCTATTACAAACTTAATAACGCATCAGTCATTTCTACATCGTTATATTTGTCATATGATAACCTAGATCATTGGAAAGGGTTCAGTTATGGAACATTTCATTAGTCATCTGTATACTGATTACTGATTAGTATTAAAACCATTCGGTAGCAAATCCAAATCCCAGGGTTGACTTGCACAAGCACGAGTAGTGAAAGGAAAATAGTTGCCAAATGTTAGGCTAGTGTTACGCAGTAAAGAACAGTATTCTCTTTGGAAGTGAATTACAGGGAATTAAATGATTTGACCGTGACACGCGCCCAACAGAACATAGCAGTCAAAAATTCAAGAAATACATAATTCCTAGCTTTCTTCTATACCATTTCAATTGAAAACACGATGTTAAAATAATTTAGCTGCTATATATATTACGGCAGCAATTTCAATAATCGGTCTGTTTATTCCCGCATGGCCATTCCAATTTGACTGGAAACACAGGGACTAACCGTAGACATACGGATTAAACTTCGAACGCAGAAGTGATCATACAGCAATGAATTAGACGAAACTGAAATTATAGGTATGCTCCGGCTTTCAAGTTCAAAACCACTTAAACAGCTATAAATAAGCGTAAAAAGGAAATCCAAGACTGTCTGATCTCAGAGAGAGAGAGAGAGAGAGAGAGAGATAAGAAAAGGCCTCGCCTCTTCGAAACGATTCCCTCGGAAAGCTAGGTTCCCCAACCGCATGAGATCGGAAACATGTCGAAACCGCTCCAACGACATTGACGCCTCTCCCTCATCCCCCTGCGAGCATTTCAACAAAACTCTCCGGATCAGAACAGATGAACTACTACAAATCCTCACTTCCCGCGACAAATTGAACACGCAGCTTTAAATCATTCAGCTGGCTGCCGTTAATTGAGCTGCATTTTCCGGCAGCAAAGAAAATCTCGCGGAGAACAAAAACTCACCCGAACGAAGTCATCGACATCCTCAAGCCCTTCCAAGTTGAATCCGGCCGACGAAGAGGCCTCGCTTCTCATCTAGAGAAAAAGTGAGTGAACGAGAGCGAGAAACAGCAAGAGATTGGAACTTGGAACAGGAGACAGCGAGAATCGGTGGAACCGAAACGACGATGCTAAAAAGCAAAGCAGAAAGAGAGTCGTGTTCTTCCCTGTCTCCTACGTTTCATACTCGGACCATATTCGTTTACGTGTTCTCGCTCTCTCCCTCTCCCTCTCCCTCTCTCTCTCTCTGTTGCTTTGAAATTGAAATTAACTTTTACTGAGAGGCGACGAGAGCAGTGGACCGCGCGGCCCTATTTTACGGTGGCTCGGGACAAGGAGGTAACGGGCAGCCTCGGCCCGTCCGGCTGTGCGCGTGTATACAAATACAGATAGATAGATATACGGTCGAATGGATCGCGGAGTTTGCAGGCGAGCTGTATGCGGTGATTTGGACGTTCGAGATACGGACACGTGGGGGAGAGTGATTGGTTACCGCCTGGATCCATATGTCAGGTGGTTCAGAGCGTGACACGAGTGATGCCGGAGAAGTACCCATCGGACGAACGGACAGACGGACGGACGGCAATCCTAATTTTTATTTTTTTTGCATTTTCTCTCCCCCCCCCCCCCCCAAACACCAAAAATAGAAAATATTTTTAAAATTTATTTTTGATTAAAAAATATTTTAATGAATGAGTTTTAAATTTATTTACTGCATAAAAAAAATAAAGTTGTTGAATTAGTGGTCTCTATCTTTTCCTACTCCACTGTAGTTAAAATTTGGATTAGTTTTAAAAGAGTAGTGGAGAGGAGAGAAGATAACGTGTTGTATTTCGTTAAACTATGAAATTAGATTTTTATTTTTTATTTATGCACATTTTTTTCTTCTTTTTCTTTTTTCTCTTTGAGTTTAAATGTAACGTTGGAATTAGGGGTAGCCAAAAATGAGCTGTATCTATCTGCCAAGGTGATAAAAGTTGGAGTTGGAGAGAAGAAAAGTTGTATCGTGAGCATCTCTAAAGAGAAGTGTCATTTTAGAGTGCTAAATTATCTATTTATAACTTTAAATAGTGTTATAATACTTCTAAAAAATAAATCTGCTCTAATGATAGATGCCAAAATAGGGGTATTATTTAATATTTTAATATTTTTATCAAATTTTAAATTCAAATAATCAATATTTTATAATAAAAGTTAAAATAGAGCAGTTAAAAATGACGATTAGAGTTTGTATCTTTTTATTTTTCTTTCTCCAGTGGTTTTAAAAATGACACTTCAAGAGAGTTATTGTCATTTTGTAACCTCATATACTACTCCCATTAGAGTGATTGATTTTTAATTCGAGATGTCATTTTGACAGTTATGAAAATGACACCTTAGATGCCATTCCCCATTAAAGATGACCTCAACGAGAAAATCAAGCACAATACTATTCATTCCTAATTCTTAATTTCTAATTCCTAATTATATAAAATGAATTTGGTACTTGTATGTATATAAATAAAAGTCACTTTTAATCTTCTGAGCATCCCATTCATTCTTTTTTTTTTTTTTTTTTTGCAAGAGTGTGGTGGGTTGGAGTGGGTGGAATTTAGAGGAGAGGAAGATGGCCACGTTCCATGAATGAAATCCACATGGTGAATGGTGGCTAGAGCTTCTCAGACTGACGGGTTAAATCCTACCTAGGCCCAACCAATCCATACCCTCCTCAATTCCGTACTCCTTCTTCTTCTCGGCAAGTATCTGTCCTAGTCCACCACACCACCACTGTCTGAAACTGCATGTCTAGAGGGCCCCATCCCCATGGCTTAAATAAATAAATAGAGGGGCCAGTCTGGCACCACCCCCTTCACAACACTGCCAAAAATTGAATTACTGAGCCTCATTTTAACGATAGAAAAATATATAATCGGCATGGATGAATGTTAGAATATAGAGACACGAAGCTGTAAAAGAAATCACTTAATTTGTCTGAATACAACTCTCATCCATCCAAAGTACTTTAATTGTTGACATACAACGAAATCCCAAGTCAAGGGCGTCAATTACAATTAACTTTCTACAACCAATTAATTTGAAAGTTAACACATTACCTCTCAAATGTAGTCAAACATCATAATATCTGAAAAGTGATAAATCACTAATGTGAGAAGGTGGACTCCACCCCCCCCCCCCCCCCGCGTCTCGGAACAGGGCTCAGAGACTAAATAGGCAACTGTTACTGGAAGAATGGTAACAAAGAATCCACCTAGGACAATTTCTATTTTCCCTCCATGCGAATATTGGCCGCCAAAATGGAGAAGAAGAAATCTTTTCTTCAAATCCCATCATGGAGGAGCTGGACATTTTGTTGGAGGTGGGCTCCCCTACGCATCATGAATAATAATAATAGCTTAAAGATAGCTAGTGATTATACCAAAGTCAAAAGTTACATTATAATACTAAATTAGTGTTACCATGTACCAAAAGATTATTTGTGGGGAGTGGCCGCCTGTGAAGTCGTCTTGTCTCTGCCTCAAAAGAGTCTACATGGCTAATATATTAGCGCAGTGCTGAATGAATTGGAAGTAAATTTAGAGGAAAACACAGCCGAATGTGGAATCTTAGTAGGTTTCGTTCAAGTTGCTGCAGCTGCAACGCTAACAATTCGAATATAGTTGAATCGCTTTCAGTCGACTCTCTCAACCACTCCTCATGCCCCCCAATTCCTCTTTATCTTTTCTCACACTGTATATGAAGACTTGTTCTTATGGATTTGATTTTGGGCTTCAGTATAAATTTTGAGTTTTGAGCATCCACAATTCAATAAAAGGAAGGTACAGTGTTATAGGTGATAAATGGAAGAATTGGGAGTTTATGAATGAACGACAGCAAGCAAAAGCCCAGTTCAGAATTGATAAACTAAATTAAGAAGGGATAATTTGGGAACATTAACAATTGAGCTTGGATAAGATATGACTTAATGTGCAGATCAAATGGAGAAGGGGTTGGGAAGAATGGACAAAAAGGATTTCTTCAACTTTATTAGATAATCATATATATATAATCAATCAAATATCATCACCACCGCCGCCGCATCTTTCATCGTTTTTGAGGCAAAAGTAATCGGCATCGGCCGCTTGCTTCAACATGGCCAGACTTCATTTGTCGTTTGCATCAGAATCGTTGACGGCCTTCATTTGTTTAGCATTTGAACTTGTTAAGTGCAAGTGCAACAACCGAATTGCCGGACACATGGAACATTAATTTTGGGAATTAATTAAGGGCGGATCCTTCTCGTTGATCGCTTAGTGTCTGACTTTTGGGGGGGTTAGCCGTACCCCAGTATCATAATGTTGTGAGTTGGATTAGAAGGGACAGGGACCCTATCACCCTCTTCCCACTCCTTTAAGCATCTTATAATTCTCAACGAACATTGATTCCTTTCATTTCTCAATTCTTTTTGAGACAATTTTTCTCTGTGATTATAGGTTAGTGATGACAAACAATGACCCTTAACTTACAATCACTTTTAAGGCTACTCTTTACCTTGGATTGAATTTATTTTTGGTGATTTTACATATCTATTGCTTGTATTTTTTAATTATTAAGATTAAATATATAGTTATTACCCTTTCAACTTATGGGCTTGGACATAACTGATCCACTGTGCAGTAGTCCCTGGTTGTCAATGTCATTAGGCCCATTCAGCGCTTAGCTAAGCAGAATGCATCTGGCCATTCATGGGCCGAAATGTGGCCCGCCATCGGCCGACAGACCATTTCAGCTGTGACCCCACCCAGCCAGCGGCTCTCAGAAGAATAAAACTAATTTCCACTAAAAAAGCTAAGATAACACTGGATTAAAAATTAAAAAAATAATAATAATAAGATGTAATAAGTGTGACTTATTTTCAACATCTAAACAATTTAATTAATTAATAATAAATATATTATAGCTTATAATATTTAATCAAATTATTTAAATAACTAAAAGCCACCGTAATTTTATTTTTCTAATTATATTGTGATTATAGAAATTAGTCACCCTCTAGCTGTGACTATGAATGAAGGCCAGACTGCAGCAGCAAAATGGAGGAAGAGGAAGAGGAAGAGCAGGTACCGGGTAAAAGAGATCGGGGGCCATTACACTGTTTCCGTTCACTCTCAGATTCCGAAATCCAATTCAATGGCTATTCGATGGTGGCGGCCACTGGACACTCCCACTTCAACCACGGCGGCGACGATCGCTCCATTGTCTTCCCTCCCAGCAACCACGAAGGCCTCCACATCACCTCTTCCTGCAATCACGACGAACAACGGCGACGAGAAACCCGTGAATCGTCCGATTCGCCAAGCGACGACAAGGAGTTGGCGCCGCCGCGGTTGGCCTGGGATAGTACTGGGGCTGGGTTCGGCGGCGAGGTAAAGAGGTGGGTGGGTTTTGGGCTTGAGCTCCTGAGGTCTAAGGTTACGGGCATTGCGTCTTGGGTTCGATGTTTGGCTGCTTCTAGCGGGAAAAATTGGTCGTCCAGATGTGTCGCCGGCGTGGCGGCGGTGCTGTTGGTTTGGTGGGTGTACGCGGTAGCCAGGCGGCGGAGGCGGCGTTCGCGGATTCGGAGGGAGAGTAGGGATCACCTGATCCTTCTTATCAAAGAGACAGATGAGGTTAGTTTTCTACATAGATATTTGTTGGCTTACACTTCAACTGTTTGCGAAAATTCCCACGAGAGACTGCTAGGTAGTTGTTACTGAGTGTGGGAACTTTACTTCCAAATGAAGATGTCATAATTGCTTCTGCTTATGATGACTATGTTTCTGGCTCAGTTCAATTTGTGGGCACTGCTACCTTGCCCGAGAGATTGACAGAGGGGTTAGCCAAGGGGATTAAAAAAACCAAAATGCCCTTGTTCATTTTGCAAAATATGCCATTGCTCGCCCTCTCTCCTCTCCCTTTCCATGACCGCCGATACAATCGCCACCTCGCTGCTGCCTTTGTCTCGCTGCCATCACCTCGCCAACCGCCGCTGCATCCTCGGTGGAGGGAAGATACAGCAACGGTTGGCAAGGAAAGGCAGTAAGATGATGGCAGTGAGGCAAAGGCAATGGTAAGGCGGCGGTTACATCGGCGGCCATAGAAAAGGAGAGAGAGAGAGCAGTGGATAGTGGCACATTTGTTAAATTTGTAATGTAGGCGAGGGCATTTTGGTCTTTTTCAACCCCTTCGGTAAATCTTTCTATGCATCTGTCGGACAAAGTAGATTAATTCTCAATTTGGTTTGGGAAGGATTATTTTAGAATGCATTTCGTATGTATGAGGAAGTTTCATCTACATTTCCATTAACTTTGTAGGCACAAAACATGATGAAATTCAAAAAGAAAGCAAGAGAAAAAGAATAGGATAAAAGTGATCTCTACTCTCCCAATTACACTTTTAGTGAAAGAAAAAAAAATGGCAGTGGGTAATGGGTATGGCATGGACCCTTAACCCTTTCTAGTTTGGTCACTTTCAGTGATAGAAACAGGGAGAATCGACACATTTGGGATAAAAATGGAAATGGATAGAAGAGGATTCTCCTAGAAATGAATTGAAAAAAGTTACAATGTGTCTTGATGACATTAATCTTGATAGTTTTTTAAAAGTTTTAATTTATTGTTCACCAATCATTTGTTATTTAATATCCTTCAATTGCATCCAATTTCATTGTGATAAATATTTTTTTATTACTTTCCTTCTCTCCCAAACAAAGCATGTTCAAGGTTTCTTGTGCACATTACTATACAAACTTTCAATGCTTGTTTTGTTCGATGCATATGCTTAAATTTTGTCTCTTCATGTGGTGCCATGCCGTTGTCCACTTGTGCTTAATTTGAAATGTTAATTTGCAGAAAATTAATCATCTGTTGCATCAAATTGCCCAGATGAATCAGCTACTGCTTACCCTCTATAGAGATTCTTCAGCTCGAACAAAGGATTAAACAAGTAAGAAGCAATACCTCCCCCAGCATTTCCTAGCGGCAAGCATAGTGGCTTTATGCTTTCTTTCTCAAAATTGATGTCCTTCCGTTTCTTGCTTCTCTAAAGCAGCAACATGTTGCTGGTTGGTCTTTAAGCCAGCGAAAAATCATCTGTCAGTTGCTACTTGTAGCCTTGGTGAATATTTATTTGTTTACCAAATATGCTTTTTTTTCTTGCTCAATGTGAACAAAATATGCTTCTTTTGCTAGGTAATTGTACAAGCTCAAACATCTCCATGTAACAACTGCTTGAATCCCTGGGAAATCCTTACTTGCTGGGATACCAAAAAAAAAAAAAGAAAGAAAAGGAATAGTCTTTGCTTTAATTCTCCTCGCACTCCTACTTCTAAAGTTACCATCACCTGTTTGATCCAATAAACTGTATGGCAACAAGAACTAAAGGCAGCTGTCTGCACTAATTTGATATTTCAAGGCATACAATTGCGACAACTTAATTCATATTGAAATAATTTACTTAAGGAGGTCTTTGAGTATATTCCCCAATCTCATGAACTCGTAATCATCTTTAACTAATACTTTTAAATGAGAATTCATATTTAAGCTAAAACAAAGGATGTAAACCCATATTGTTACAAATAGTATTACAAATGGGATTAGAGCCAATTCAAGAAACAAAAAACTTCCAATAGGAAAGCTTGATCTATCGCAGAAAAAAAATAAAGTCAGCATTCGTGGAAGATCTAAACATCATGGCAGGATTAATGGCATTATACTATAAATGAAATGAGGGCTTGATAAACTATTATCAATACAACAAGATGGAACTCCACCCAAACTCCAATTGTCCACCATCAGTGGTCTTATAATAAATAACAAAAAACAGTACTAAATTGAAGTTGCACATCCACATGTGTACGGTCAGGAGTGCAAGCCTGTTCACGACAATGCTTGTTCGCTTTCTTTCAAGTCAAATTTGCTACCAATAAAAATAAGAGGCCCCTATTTTCTCAAACCACTCCACCTATTTTGCTCTGGATACAGCTCATAGTTCTATGGCCTCAAGATTTGACCTCGAGGGTGAAAATTGCTAAAACGAAGTTATGTCCCTGGATAGAACAACCAAACCGGGGGGAAGAACTTTCATACCAAGTTTCATGTATTGAAAAATCTAAAGTGTACTGAAAATCTGAAGTATAAGCCCAGTCCTTCACAGCACCTAGAAACAGAATCCTCGTGGAAAGGGTAGGTCTTGTCTGCTTCTCTTGTGGAAACTGTCCCTATCCTCTGCAAGAACCATAAATATAGTTAAAAACTTGCAATTTTTTGACAGCTCCTGAATTGGATAACTTGTTGAATCAAGCATTTACAATATGTTCTGTCAGGAAACCATTTCTCTAATTTGATCGCCACATCAGGGTTAAGAGGCAGTCGATGCACATCTAAGGAATTTTGCTCAAATCCATTTCTTGTGTCTGCGGGTATGGGTGCATGCGTATGTGTTTTAGGGGTTAGGGTCAGCAGAATATAAGGATGAATCTTCCAACTATCATGATAGACAACCAAACACACTTGATAAAAGGCAGCAGTAATGCTGACCTCCTCTCTGACCATCAGAAGGGTTGTTGACTTGGTTAATCATAGAATGAAAAACTTGAATGAAAATCATTAATTATCATAACAAAATAAGATATCCTCGCATCCACCAGACAAGAGTAGTATTATTGCAATTTCTGTGCATAATTAATTATCTAAGTAGTATTATTGCAATTTCTGTAACTTATCCTATACGATACCAAACCAGACAAGAGTACAGACAAACTTGTCACTGGTCCACCATTATGATGTGCATAAAAAAACATTGTCATCCAAAGGGAAATTATCAACTTGAGTGAAATATAAGTTGTAATGACTACAATAACCCAAAGGATCACGTGCTTGGAAGTCTGCAACCCAAGGAAGAAGTAAGAAGAATAAGCATCCATCAATCAAGACCAAAACTTCTCAACTGAACACCAAAACCTGAAAACCCTATTATTGCAAATCAGCAAAGAAAACTACAAGTGAATGGCCTTCACATGGAAGCTCCCACCAACGAGTTTGCATGAATTATAAAAATCAGACATCAGATGCAAATGTAATGTACTATTACATACATATAAATCTCAAGGAACTCCACATAGGTATGAACTCTGGTCATAAATTTTGGTTTTTTGGATGTGAAATGTGACTAGAAGTGGACTTACCCTTATAACCTATTAACTTGGGATTTGACATGTGAGCAGCTATTCAATGATTTATAGGAGATCAATTTGAAAGCAATCCAGTTAATAGGAAACTTCATTCAAATAATGAGTTGCATAGAAATTCACTACATTATCAAACATTGGCCTAGAAAAGAAGCTGCTAGTTTTAAATGCTTCAGTAATCAGTCCAGTTGGTCATCCAACCAATTCTGAGCAGCTACCAAGATATTGCAGTTTGTAGGAGCCATAAAATGTCCGGAGCCGCATTAATGTACACGTCTCATAATAAATCATCCAAGATAGACAGCACATAACTGGAAATATATAAACAAGCAGAATATCAGCATTCCTATGTCTCTAATAGTCATTAAATGGACTGTCGAAGTGCTCTCTCAATTTAGTTATACAACTTGAACGGGCACATACTGTCTTCCCTAATCTACTTTACAGGTGATCTTTCTTTGGCAGGTGGACATGATTTCCTCGCATCCACCCAATATACAGAGACACCGCCACTTCTGGCCTATTTTCGTGATCAATACATATTTGCTTACAGAAAATAATTTTATATATCCACATTTTAAGGGGGAAAAAAAGGTTGTACCTTCGGATTTCATCTAGTTTTTGGTCAAAAGAAAAGTATTATAGTATTATGTGGACAATTTAAGGGCCAGCATGATAAAAGCATGCAGATAAAATCTATTGATAGAGCCAAAATATCTGCACAAAAGGGAACCGCAAACTAGAGCAGGGGCATCAGGGTATTTCTTCCTCGATTTGTAGCCATCATCAGCAATAAGATAGATATTTTGGTAAAAACCAACAGAAGTTAAGAAACAAGGTCACATATTCCTATATTCACAACACTCACTTTCTACAACTAGATTTTGATTTAGATGGTCATTAAGTGCTAAGCATCCAGGATGAATAGGCAACTTGTCTAGTACAGCAAATCTTGGATCAAGATATGCACAGTGATGTACAAAGAAAAATATGTAGACTATAGACAGCTTAAAATGGAAGAGAAAACTCACTATACGGGGAAAGAATGTTTTCTTTTGAGATAACTAAACATAGCAAATGACAGTAATGAAATAATTTTTCTTCTGTGTTCCCATTCAATACAAGGCAATAGGGAAAAACAAAACTCACTCAACTCTGAAGTTGCGCTGCTATCAAGTTTAAATCTGCAATTTTTTCTGGAAGTAAATTACCTATTAATTTTCGCCAGCAGTTGATGACTTACAGCTAGCCCCGTGATGCCTTGCTGCCATGCTCTGTTCGCCTAATATCAAACTGATCTACAATCTCCAAAGGCTTAACTGTTTCATTCCTGACCCTCTTGATCTTGGGACTCAGCAAGCCTCTATGTCTAAACCCATACAGTTTGAGAACCTGGTTATCTGCAAAATTGAAGGCCCTCTCCATACTACTCAAGCACCTTTCAACTGGGTAGTCCCCATAGCTCCCGCAAGGTTTGCAACCCACAAAGTGAGTCACAAAAGGCCACCTCTCATCACCCAATCCCGGGTGGTACTTCTCAATCATCTCCTCGTATCGATCCACCAACCCAGCCCAGTACCCATGTAAATAGTAAGAATTCTCAAGGAACACCTTGTTCATCCACTGATCCTTCTGCGAAATCAACAAGTATATTAAAGCTGACTGATCATCGGCCTCAAAAGCCGGCCTGCCCTTCAAATTTGCAGTCAAAATCCTTCCAGCCTCGTCACGAATCGGACCCTTTGGACCCATTGGAGCCCAAGTATCAAGCAAATCCAATGACCACTGGCAATTCCGGAACAGGAAACTACCAGTGTTCACTGCAATCCAAGACTTCTGCTCGAACAACAAATCGGGATACCCATGGACAACCAGATTGTAATCGTCGTACTTTGAAAATGGAAGCTCAAACACCATGTCGGTAAACAAAGCATCACTGTCCATCCACCAAATCCACTCCACTTCAGGGTGAGACAACATCAACCTCCGAATCAGGGGCAATTTCGCCCAATACCCAGCGAGCTCCTTGTCCAAATGAGCCATGTTGTAGACAATCTCAATCCCGTGTAACCTACAGTAATCAATCTTGTTCTTGATTGCTTTGAGGAGATAGTGATCCCCAATGGGGTTATCACAGGGGTTGGGCGGGGAGCCGGTGACGAGCAAGATCCGAGGCTTACCGCGGACGAAGCTGGGGAATTGGGGGTGGAGATCGAGCCAGATCTTGCGGTCGTGGTCCCAATTGGAGATCCTGGGGCCGAGGGAGAAGGTGGCGTTGGCGTCGAAGTAGGACTCGGTGACGTCGTCGGGGTCGTGGTCGGAGCGGATCTCGGCGAGGATGCGGTTGGTCTCCTCGATGAGGTTTTGGTTGATGGCGTCGGCGTCGGGGGAGCCGAGGTTGAGGCCGATGTAGCCGCGGAGGACGAGAATGGTGACGAAGCCACAGAGGATGGTGATCTTGATGTTGTTGAAGGTGCGGTGGATCTGGCGGCCGCGCGGGAGAATGGAGCCCCTGCCGGCCCTGCCGTTGACGGTGGTGGTGCTGGTGGGAAGCCCGCCGCCGCGCTTCTGGGGAGTGATACCGTCTTGACCCATCTCTCTCCTTTCCTTCCCAACAACACGCACCTACACACACACACACACTCTTTCTCTCTCTCTCTCTCTCTCCCTTGTCTTCCTAATATAATAAGGAAGGAGAAGAAGAGGAAGATCACCGACTGTTTTGGTTTGGCTTTTGTTTATTGTTAATATTATTATTTGCTTCGTCTTTCTTTCTTGGCTGGCTGGCTTGCTTGCTTGCTCTGGAGATGGATGGGGCCTGCCTTCACTTCTCAGTTCTCACCGTTTCTGCTCAGATCCCGCTGTTTACGGCGCGGCTGTGAGCTGGCTGTTGCTTCCTTCTTCTTGGTAATTGCCTTCACGCGTAATCTCCTGCTGCCGGCGCTGTTATCTTATAACTTATAACCCCAATTAAAACTAAACTCTTTTTGTTGTTCGTATATGAGTATTCATAATTAATTACTGTTTAGGAGTATATAGAAATACAAATTGAGTTTGAGTGGCACAACAACACTCTATAATTGAATATATATAATAATGAAATTATAAATAAAAATAATTAAAAACCTAAAACCCATTTAATTGACTCCACTAAATGCTTGCTATGTTGCTAATATTGTATTTTTTTGTTTGATCATTTTGTTTTTCTTTCAATTATATTTTCTTCCTCCTCTCCTCTGCATGACCACATTTTATCTAACAATAGATTGTAAAAGTAAGCTTTTCGTATTTTTACTTTCTCAAAGCTTTTTAAAGTTTTCAAAACTTTTTTTTTAAAAAAAAAACAGAGAAAAGAAGTACTCAAAAAAAGCTATTTTCTGTTTTTTTTTCAAAAATTTAAAAAGTGAAAAATAGAAAGACAACAAGGGGGGGCTTTGATGGTGAGCTAAAGCCTCAGTTGTGTTGTGTTGTGAATCTCAGACTAACTTATTAATAACTACAGTTTTAAATGCTATAGGACATGTGAATTCAAGTTTGACCTTCATGTATCAAAGATGCTCCCTTTCTCACATCTCTGTTAATAATAATAATAAAAAAATTGTCATAAGACGACAACTGGGGCTTAGCCAATTAATGCAGTAACAAGGGCTCGCAAATTTTATGGAGGAATAGTAAGTTGGGGCAATACCTCCCCCAGACCATGTGCATTAATTGGCTTATCCCAAGCATTAGGATCCAGAGATCTGGGCCTTTGTTGATTGCCTTCTCCCCCCATGTGCTCTCAATCATGTGCCCGGCAACTCATTTTCCAGCTCCCTATTACCCGCATTGTCCATTCGGTTGTTCTAAATGTACCCCACAGAATATGCCCTAAATCTCAGCCCAAATGCAATACAAATTTACTCTAAAATCAGATGATATCCAGTATATAATAACTTTATATAGAAGGTATCCGATCATTGAATCGGAAACCGTTACTGGTTTCCTCCACGTTGATAACAACTTTGAATAATGATAACTTTTATCATTCCTAAATATAATATCGATAACAGTAGGGTTCAAGAAGTACATCATCTCTAGAACAGCATAATACTCTCCTTTCACATGTTCGTCTCTCGAGGACAGGACAGAACCGCTCGTCGCCGATAATAATCATAGCCAGTTCATGTAAGCTCTCCAGCCGATGATGCACGTTTCAGCTTCAATGCCTTCTTGAATTTGAGGTTGCAGCTACGATCCCCTTCCTTCTCGGAACAACTTCAAGAGAGATTCGTAATTCACTAAAAGATTTGATGGTCGGAGCCATAGAACAGCAGAACCATACACATCTCGTAGTAAGAGTTTCCCGCCCTTAAATTCAAATCCCGAAGAAATGGAACCTCAAGCCCCGATAGTTGTCAATAGTTGTCATCGCTAACCAGAGTGAAGGCAAAGGGAAATTCCGGATTTGAATGAAGCATTGGACTGTAATCACATCATGTTAGCCCGGCCCGGGCCACGAACTTGATTCCAAGCTCAGAATAATCTGTGCTCTTCAATCAAGACTACCAAGCAACAAGCAAATGATGAGGATTCAATCCTGGACAAGTAGCAACTCATGACTGGAAAGTTGAAGGATCTGTAGCTGCATTGTCGTCTTCATCTTCAGGGAAGGAATCCCGAGCTCCACTGTCTTCCTCGTATTCATCCTCCTCTTCCTCCACATCGTAATCTAAAGAAGCAGGCTGCCCATTGAGATCCACATTTATGCCGTTAATTTTCCTCACAAACTGTCCCCGTACACGAGGACGCCTTTCAGCCAGCCGCTTTCGGTTAACATACCTAATCTTTTTGTCAAAACAGCGTTCTTTCCTCTTCTGCCTAAATTTGATCAAGGCCGCCTCTCTTCTACCAACTTTGCCTAATTTTTCTTCAGCAGTCGTTGAGCTTCCATACAAAGGCCATGGGGATGCTCCCGGCATTTGACCAGGTTGCATGCATATGCCAACCGGGTAATACGGATATGACGCCATACCTGGTACATGAGGGACCTGTGGAACATGGCCAAACTGAGGCAACAGTGTTGAAGCAGCATGAGCAGGCAGATCTTGCAGGTTTTTTTGATACATTTGTGATGATGGCATCATAATTTGATTCATCATTCCTGAAATATAATAGGGATAAGCAGTATGTGCATGTATAGCTCGGACATCATGGTGAGACTCATTTCTCAGATGTGCATGCGCCCGAGAGAAGTCTTCTTTCGTTGAGTTGCTACAGTGCGTAGATTCTGTCAGTACAGGGGGAGTAGAAGACCTGTCCATAGAAAGAGAATCTCGGATACTGCAACTGCTTGGGAAGTCATCTCCAGGTGAATGATTTTCCTTCACCTCTCTTTTCTCATGATTTTGGGCATCTTTCCCCATATGCTTTTCAAGATTTATGGTGTCACGGCAAATTTGCCCACTCCATGTTTCAAGTCTCTGCTCAATCCTCAAGTCCAGAGATGCAGTTTCAGCAGCAGGGGCAACCACTTGGGTGTTACTTTTGGGCATGCTATGCTTGACATATGAGAAGAAGGCTGAAGACCCACCTATCCTTAGTTCACTCTTCTTTGGACATGACGAAAATTGTCCTGACAATATCAGAGTTTCTTATTATGTTGGAAATGAAGTAATATGAAAAAGCATAAAATATGGCATTCAAGATTCATACAGCTGACATCAAATATAAAAGTACCAGGTGCCTAGAACATTAATTAAAGGACAATAACTTGGCTTTCAGCCGAAAGAATACATTAGCAGACAGCATAATATGAAATGGACAATGCACTACTTGAAACATACCAGAGTAGACATCAAGTAGAGACACCAGGTACAGCGAAGCACAGAACCATCTGAACTGATGCAAAGATATCTATGCAGTCATTTGACTGAGTTTCAATTTTGTGTTTCAAATTTGCTTTTTATTTTTATTTTCCAGTCTGGGTTCATCACAAACCCAAAACCTGTCTGGGAAGATTCAAAAGAAAATGAAGCAGAAGAAAGATGAAAGGGAATCAAGAGGAAGTCAAGGTCAAGGACGGGGAGGGAGAAGGAAGATGTAGAAATGAAAAATGAAGAAAAGAATAAATGAAAGAGAAGCAGTGTGAATGTGTTTTGAGATAAAATAAAAAAGAAATGGAATGAAAAATGTGGAAATATCTTTTGGGTGTTTTCAATTTTTCTAAAAGTTTTTAAAATGTTTCACCTTTTTTTTAATTCGAAAACAAGAAATCAATTTTTTATTTCCTATTTTTGTTTTCAAAATTTTGAAAATGAAGACTGAAAAATAGCTCCTCCAAGCAACTCATTACTGAAGCAAGATATCTATTGGCGTCATAATTTAATGGCTCCTCTAAGCAATCAAAATAAAAGAAGATTAAGAGAATGCCAATGAGCAAATATTGGCTACTTTAAATTGCTCCTTGCACTCTTTCTGTACACGCACTGCAAGCATTTATATGAATTTAAAATATTGCAACTTTGGTTCTTCATCAAAATATAGCCAGGTCAGGGCAACTCAGATCTTTTTCTTTTCTGATAAATACAGATTCCATTTAGAAGAGGGTGCCATAAAGGGGGCAAAATCCTGTAAAGAAAAAAATAAGACTCCTAGTAATACGGGGTCAAGGTTTGGAAAGGATTATCCAACAGAGGGACAAGAAGCCTCAAAGATACCTAGGTAAGAGGATTATTCTGTGATGAGATTTGAGCTATGGGATCATTACTATGACCAAAAAGAACATGGTACCAAACTAAAATATGCAAATGCGAGACTACTTCGTTTTGCTTACTATGCATCTCAGGGCACAAATCCACTGCCTAAGATTAACTAACCACAGAATATGGAGCTACTGATGCAAAAGATATAAAGAAGTTCAAGAAGTTAATCATAAAACCATGAACATAACCAAATACAAAGTACAGTCAACCAATCAAGCTTGCAGTAATACCATAGTAGGAAGCAAACAGGACAAACCTGAAATGATTTCTCTTTTTCTAATGCAGAAAATACCAAATGCAAAGCAGAAAATGCTTAAAGCATGAGAAGCACTCACCTGTTAGGCGGTTACTAGTTCTGAGAACTTCAGGGCCATAATCAAGTGAAACCACAGGTGGAGGGTCTACAGGAGCAGCAGTGATGCCAGAATTAGACTGAAATTATAAATGCACCCACAGAACAGGGCACATTCAAAACAATGATTAGTTTGGGCAGCGTTTGTCATAAAGAAAATTAGTTTTGCGATTAAACATAACAGCTGCAGAATAACACCTACTCTCGATCATTTCACAGAGAAAACTAGCTATCATGGTGCCTAATCAATTGGTATTCATCTGACAGATCACTCAAAACTACCAGAGCAAATTGTTTAGCTGTGGTTTCGGCATGCAACTGATGGCATTCATCCTTCTTCCTATTTGACTTCTTACTTGGCTTACCCAGCTGTTAAGGTGGATTCAATAGCTTTGGATTCTGTGCATCCATTCTAAGATCGGAAAATGAAGTTAGATTAGATCTCGCTCTCTCAGTCCACTAATTAAAAGCAGGGGCCAGGAAGACAAAATGACAAACAGGGAACAGGAAAGAAATGTGAATTCAACTAATGAGAGCCTAATTATAAGCAAACAAGAACAATTTCTAGTTTCTGAGTTGCATCAAGATCATTAATCAGGCTATTCAGCTTTTCAACAATGATATTCAGAGTCATTTTCTAGTTCTAGTGACTAGTTGCCTGTCCCCCCACCACCTTTCCTTGCCCAACCGCAGTATGAGCTGGCAACCATAATAATCAAAATCATGAATTAAAGAGATAAACCTGAGTGTTCTTCCTGCTCCTTTGCAGACCAGTAAAACTTGAGTCTTCTTTTGTCATATATATGTTCTCCAAGCATGAATAAATAAAAATTGTAATTACCTTATAAGTTGCTAGTTCTTAAGTTCCTACTTCATCCTAGCCATGGGTGATTTTCATGACCAGAAAGTTAGTACATAGTGAAATACATAACCTTTATTAATTGAAAAAAGAATAGGAAGTATACTCAATGGGGCCATTTAACAAGAGTTTTTCCAAAATTTGAACTATCTTAAAAAATTAACAAAACAGAACTCAAACAGAGCAAATTCCAAATCTAAAACTCTGACCCAATCAATCACCTAGCCTTTTTGAAAGCACAACCAAGTTAGGCAGACAAAAGCCAAGAAAGGGAAAAAAAAATACTAATGAGGCTTTGAAAATAAAGTAGAAACTGCTCAAGATGTTTATCCAAAAAGGAATAAACTGCTTTGGCAGTTCATGTTTTTGATATTTTTGTTTCTAGAGAAAACCACTAGACTGGTTTTATAGTTTATGCACAAACCACTTAAGATATTCCTAAAAAGGGCAGAAACCGCTTGTCTTTCCTAGAAAAAGGACAGAAACCTTTCTTCCCAGGAACCAACAATGGCTGCGGTTCCTGGAAGAAATGTAGATATCTACATATATTTGGTATTTCAGTGAGATGCATTCATTGAAGAAGATACGGCAGAGCGTACAGAGGCGAAGATAATTTTCTCTAGTGGTGTAGTTAGGCCAATGTTGTAGCTGTCAGATATGGCAGGTGACTGAAGAACAGCAAGTTTCCACTGTTATCAAAGAAGAACAATTGAAAGTTTCGGCTAAGGGAGCTTGCAGCCTACAAGATGTAGGAGCTGTGATCAAGACACCATGGATACAGTGCAACTAATTCAGACAAATAAAGGGGAACAATATGTCACGAGATGAACCAGCTTGCTCGGAGGTTTTTAAATTCCTTAGTAGCTGAATATTCTATTATTTCTTATTGTTGTAACTCTTAGTATCTAGCTGTATTTTTTCTGTTAAGAGTTAGTTTTAGGCCCCACATGCAATGGGCGAATAGGACAAAAAGGTTGGTTGTAACCGCATGAGGGAAGGAATCTGCTATGGCAGACTTACCCTACCTCCGGCCAGTATATATCCTCTCCAAGGTTCTCTGGAGAAGGCATCAAGCAACAGAATCTGAATTTCTTCCTACTTCTCATTTCCTCCCTATTTCTCTCTATTCTCCCTCTTCATTTCGTTCTTCTATCCTTCTTGTTCTTTTCCTATTCTTCTTTTATTACTTCGGAGCTAAATCAGCTTGTCACAAATCAGGTTGTGACAAATTGATATCGGAGCCACCATCCTCGGCCGAGCTAGGATTAAGACAATGGCGGAGGGAACTCGAATGAAAGCATTGGAGTCGCAAATACAATAGTTCAACTCAGCTTTGTCCGACACCTATAACCGGATAGAGCAATTGGAGTTAGGAGCTAACCGGAGTCATGAAACGATTGTGGCAATGGATCGAAAGGTAGAGAGTTCCATGGAAGGACTGGAGTGCAGACTTGAAGGCTCCATAATGCGGGTGCAAGAGGATCTGGCTGCCCAAATGCAGCAATTTATGTTAATGCTCGGTCACCAGAATCAAGTAAGTATATCTCCCAAATTTCCTCCTAGGGAGAGAACAGAACCAATTCTTCAAGGGAATCAAGGAGTTGGTGGACAAGGCGCTGTGGAGATAGAGGTTGAACCAGAGGATGAGCTGGAAGGATTGCTCCACAGGGGAAGGAATGGTCCGGGTAATATCCACCAACCAGGATTTCCCATGCCTCGGGTAGACATTCCCACATTCAACGGAGTGAATCCCCAATGGTGGCTACGAAAAATGTGAGAGAATGTTTGATTGGTATAACATTTCCAACGAACAGAGAGTGTCACTGGCATCAGCTTACTTCAATGAGGTGGTTGATGCCGGTATCAAGGGTGCATAAGGCAGAGAAGGGATTGTACTTGGGTGGAATTCTCGGAGAAAATGTGTAAAAGGTTCGGAGAAAGGAGCATGGTGGATGTCATAGAGAAATTCAATAAGCTCAAACAGACCGAAAGTGTAGAGTCATATCAGGTGCGATTCGAGGAGCTAAGGTCTCTCATGATTCAACATAACCCCCACCTATTCGAGACATACTTTGTGTCCAGCTATCTAAGTGGGCTCAATGAGGAGCTGAGGCCGATGGTTAAAGTATTGAGGCCTCAAACGGTGGAACAAGCAGCAGAGAGTGCCTGCCTACAAGAGTTAGCGGTGGAGGCGCTATTAAAAAAACAGAGGCAGCAAACAAGGGGAATGGTTGCGGGAGCCTCTAACTCGGAGGGAAGGGGTTACGCTAGAGAGCCAGTGAAGGTAAGCAATGGGAGTAGAGGTGGAGTGGGCACAGGCTCACTGCCATATGGGGATCAATTGAGAGAACAAAGAAAATTAGCTGGCCTTTGCTTCTGTTGTGGGGATAAATACCACGTCGGGCACCAATGTAAAAGACAGATCCTACTACTAAAAGGGGATGATAACCAAGAAGCAAGGGTGATAGAGGAAGGAGATTGCGAGGACCTTGAAGAGGAAGATAATGGAGAGATTTCCATTCACGCCTTGAAGGGAGTAGTTAACAACAAAATCATCAATGTGGAGGGACAAGCCAAAAGGGGTAACCTCATGATCTTGATTGATAATGGGAGTACCCACAGCTTTCTTGATGAAAGCACGGCCAGAAGGTTGAATTGTTAGCTGGCAGGGACACTTCCCTTGAGTGTGATAGTAGCCAACGGCCAAAAGGTGTTGAGCAAGTCATCGTGTAACAGATTTTGCTGGGAAATGCAAGGAGAAAAGTTTGAGGCGGATTTAAGGTTGCTGCAGCTGGGGAGTTGTGATGTAGTCCTGGGGGTGGATTGGATGAAGGGGGTGAGCCCCATCAGCTTCGATTTTAATAAAATGGAAGTATCCTTCGAGAAGGAGTGAAGGAGGATGACTTTATCGGGAGATAAGGAGGCTGGAACTTGCAAAATGATTTCGGGAAAACGGCTACAAAGAGTGTTCAAAGGAAGATGGAAGCAACTGGCACAATTCTTTTCGATGATGGCCATAGAGGAGGGGCTGGAGGATCAAACGATACAAAACGAGATTGGCCTGACTGTCAGTACACCACAAGGAGATCCAGACCAAGTACATTACTTAGAAACTATTAATGAACTGATAATAGAATATGAGGATCTTTTTGTGGAACTCAAATCTCTGCCCCCAACCAGATTATTTGACCATTCCATCCATCTTAAACCCAACATGGAACCTGTCAACAGTAGGTCCTATCGATACCCCCCAATTCAAAAAAATGAGATAGAAAAGATGGTTAGGGACATGCTTCAACAAGTCATAATTTGACCTAGCCAAAGTCCATTTGCCTCACCCGTCCTCTTAGTTAAAAAAAAGGATGGATCATAGCGGTTTTGTGTAGACTACCGCCAACTTAAAACCATGACCATCAAGGATAAATTCCCCATACCCTTGATAGAGGACCTCTTGGACGAACTTCATCATGCCCAATACTTTTCTAAACTAGATTTGCGTTCGGGATATCATCAAATCAGGATGAATCTTGAAGATATCCATAAAACAGCCTTTAGGATCCACCACAGGCACTTTGAATTCTTGGTGATGCCATTTGGGCTCACCAACGCCCCAGCTACTTTCCAATCCCTCATGAACAGAATTTTTGAACCACATCTTCGAAAATTTATACTTGTATTCTTTGATGATATACTTGTCTATAGTCCTACCTTTGAGCAACACTTGAACCATCTTAGAACTACCCTTAATATCCTCAGATCTAATCAACTCTTCATTAAGAAATCTAAGTGTGCATTTGGTCAAGAACAAATTGAGTATTTGGGGCATATTATATCAAAGGAAAGAGTTAGCACCGATCCAAGGAAGATAAAAGCTATGATAAATTGGCCAAGGCCGGCCTCAGTTAGGGCCCTGAGGGGATTCCTAGGTTTGACCAAATACTACTGTCGGTTTGTGCAAAACTATGGAACATTCAGCAAACCTCTAACTGATTCATTGAAGAAGAGGGGATTCAGCTGGGATACTAAGGCAGAAGAGACCTTTCAGAGGTTGAAGGAAGCCATGAGCAGGGTGCTGGTATTGGGACTATCAGAATTCACGAAATCCTTTGTGCTGGAAATAGATGCTAGTGGGACTAGAGTTAGGGCGGTGCTGGTACAGGAAGGAAGATTGTTGGCATTCCTAAGTCAAGTCTTGAGCCCTAAACATCAAGGGCTCAGCATATATGAGAAGGAGTTCATAGCGGTGCTGATGGCGATGGATCAGTGGAGGCACTACCTAGAAGGAGGTAGATTTGTGATCAAAACCGATCACGAAAGTCTGAAATTTCTGTTACAACAGAAGCTCCAAACTCAGCTACAGAAGAAAAGGATGGCCAAGTTAATGGGTTTGGACTACTCAATTCAGTACAAGAAGGGTAAAGAGAACAAGGCAACAAATGCGCTTTCGAGGTGTCATGAGGAAGGAAGCAATGCAGCTATGACGACTGTAATTCCAGATTGGTGCATGGAGGTGCTAAGCAGTTATGAAGGGAATGAAAACGTGACAGAGGTGTTAGAAAGATTGGCAGTAGGCTCCGAAGAACAAGAGGGGTACACCTTAGTGGACGGATTACTAAGGTATCAAGGCAAAATTGTAATTGGCAATAGTGTTAGCCTCAAGAGAAAGATTCTGCAAGTACTATATTAATCATCGATAGGGGGACACTCGGGAATTCAAAACACATACCTACGAGTGAAACAACTCTTCCATTAGTCGAGGCTAAAGACAGAAGTGAAGGAGTTTGTGATGGCCTGTAACACTTGCAAGAGATGCAAGCATGAAAATGTAGCTTACTCGGGACTACTGCAACCGCCTATCCATACCCAAACAGGCATGGTCAAGCATCTCAATGGATTTCGTGGAGGGGTTGTCGAGGTCAGAAGGAAGGGACAGCATTCTGGTAATCGTTGATAAGCTAACCAAGTTCGCCCATTTTATAGGGCTTGCTCATCCTTACACGGCCAAGGAAGTGGCCAGGGTTTTCTTAGACCAGGTGGTGGCACTGCTTGGTTTTCCTAAGACGATAATTTCGAATCGAGATAAGATTTTTACAAGCCTCTTGTGGTAGGAACTAATGAAGGCTATGGGAATTAAATTGGGTATGTCAACAGCTTACTACCCTCAATCAGATGGGCAAACTGAAAGAGTAAACCAGAGTTTGGAAACATACTTGAGATGCATGTGTATCCTACAACCTAAGGAGTGGATGGTTAGCCTTAGCACAGTGATGGTATAACTCTAACCACCACTTTTCACTCAAAATGTCTTTGTTTGAAGCCCTCTTTGGATATAAACCACCCCTCTCCTACCAGCTATGGGGGATCACACCACTGCAACCTCGGTCGAGGAATATTCACAACGAAGGAGAGAAGTACTACAGCAGTTAAAACAAGAATTGGCGTCCGCACAAAACAGAATGAAGCAGGTGGCTAACCGAAGGAGAAGCGAGAGAGAACTTACTGTGGGGGAGAAGGTTTATTTGAGACTGAAGCATGCCCACTTGAAGTCAATCACACGGGGGCAAGTGTCTAAGTTCAGCCCCCGATACTATGGGCCCTTCCTGGTATTGGCTAAGGCGGGTAAAGTGGCCTACCGGTTACAACTCCCTAAAGAATCTCACATACACCCCGTCTTTCATGTCTCTCTCTTGAAGAGGGCAGTGAGTACTAAACGGGTGAACCCAACATTGCCCCCATTGCCAAAGGAAGGAAATAAGGTGGAAGAGCCAAAGGTTGTGTTGGACAGGAGGGTAACTTACCACCAAGGAGTGCCACTCATTCAGGTGTTAATCAAATGGAAGGGAGGCTCAACAGAAAACAACTCATGGGAATATTTGCCGGATTTGCTTAAGAAGTTCCCTAGATCAGCCAGCTTACTCAAGATTTCTTGAGGACAAGAAATCTGTTAAGGGGGGAGAATTGTCACGAGATGAACCAGCTTGCTTAGAGGTTTTTTAATTCCTTAGTAGCCGAATATTCTATTATTTCTTATTGCTGTAACTCTTAGTATCTAGCTGTATTTTTTCTATTAAGATTTAGTTTTAGGCCCTACATGCAATGGGCGAATAGGACAAAAAGGTTGGTTGTAACCGCATGAGGGAAGGAATCTGCTATGGCAGACTTACCCTACCTCCGGCTAATATATATCCTCGCCAAGGTTCTCTGGAGAAGACATCAAGCAATAGAATCTGAATTTCTTCCTACTTCTCATTTCCTCCCTATTTCTCTCTATTCTCTTTCTTCATTTCATTCTTCTATCCTTCCTGTTCTTTTCCTATTCTTCTTGTATTACTTCGGAGCTAAATCAGCTTGTCACAAATCAGGTTGTGACACAATAGAGAGATGTGAGGAGACTAAGCTACCAGAGACGAGAAGGGGAATCTCCTACATATGTAGATATGCGTATTTTCTAGGAAAGGCATAAACATAGGAATAAACCATTTAAACAATTTATGCATAAACCATAAAACTGCTTAAGCAGTTCTCTCTAAAAAAATATAAAACAAACAGCCAAAGTGGTTTATTCCTTTTTGGAGAAACCTCTTGAGTGGTTTCAGCTTTATTTTGAAACCCCATTAGCAGTTTCTTTTGTTTTTTTTTTATTTTGGTGTTGTCTGCCCAACTCGGTTGTTATTTCAACAAGGGTTTGTGCTTGATTGGGTCAAAATTTTGGTCAGAATTTTAAATTGGGAATTAGTTTTGTTTTGAGTTTTATTTTGTTAAAATTTTATAAAGATGGTTCCAAAAATTTTTCAAAAAAATATCTCTGTTTAACAGAGGTCTCAGCTTTCAATTTCCAGCTTTCATTTTTAATTTTTTGCGTTCAGTTTTGGTCTTCGTTTAAAAAAAGAAAATTGATTGACATGTTTGACAGCTTTGTGTTTATTTTCAGTTTTTGTATTATTTTTTCTTTTTTTATTTTCTCTCCCACCCCTACCATCATGGCAGACCAGAGGAGACCTTGGAGATCATTGGCAACTCATAGGAGTAGTTGCCACTCCAAAGCATTTCTTCGGGAGTTGCCACTCCAAAAGAGATGAATCCCCAGGAATGACAGGTGAATAGGCTGTCATAAACAAGTAAAACTTCTTCATCTGATAGGCAATATTTTTACTAACATGTAATGAATGAAAACCGATAGTTTTCTCATGAAAAACTGCTCAATTTTGACTATCCGGAGCAGAAAATAATAATATAACACGCTTCCATGTTTTTTCTCTTCTTTAATAGGCAATATTTACTGTATCAGATTTGTTAGTTTTTCTTGTGGTTATCCAAAATCCCCCTACCTGATTCCAATTTTCTAACTCAAAGTAGATTATACACACAAACTGTTAACATCTATATACCCATCCAAGCTTTCCATTTATTAAAATCCAATACTGCTTCAATCTCTCTCTCTTCCGGTAATATTTTTTACTATATTTATATATACCTTCAAGAACTCACACCACGGTGCTGCACAAAACAACCTAATCTTTAGACCCACTAGAAGCAAACACTTAATAGAAGGATTTCAGCATACCATTTCTCCTTTAGCAGCACATTCAAAGAAGGAATTGGTGAAATATACAAAGTTAACATCCATGTTTCAAATATCAAAAGGGATAACCTTTCATAGAACCATTCATGAACAAGATAAAGGTTCTTAAGTAATATTAGGTTCTTAAGTAATATTTCAGTTACCATGATTTGTCTCTCTACCACATTGACCTCTTCTTCTTGATGAGTCGACATGCACAACTCTGGATTTGCATTCTTCTTGGACTTGTCATCTGTGTCATCTGAAAACAGTGTAGTGCTATTTGTATTAGCATCACTAGGATCTGATGCCACCAGATCAAAGTCAAAGTTCATTATCTTCTTCTCTAATAGTCCAAGCTGTTCACAAGAAAAACAACTGACAATTAGAACATTGACTCAGGAGGACTCAAACAAATACGGGTAATACAATGGAGAAGCATACCAACCAACAGGCATACATCTGATAAGTAAAACAAAATTCAGAGAAGTAGGCTCGTAATGGCCAAGATAACACACAGGTGGATGGCCCTTCACAACTATCAATAACAGCAAATTACAAGAATGGGTGATGCATACAAAAGATGCTCATATTCAGAATCAGGCACATTTATCTGCCTATATCTGAGGACATCTGAGGATATTGGTGGGTCAAAAGGGATGCTTTGAAACAACAAAGTAACAAAGTAAGCATTGGGATACCATTTGCCGTCTCCTCCACATATGAGTCCACAGATTTAACAGTTCATTTGTGCGTAAAGGCTTCACAAGATAGTCAGCTGCACCAAGTCTCAAACACTTGACAACAATAGAGACTTCATCCTGTGCCGACATCACTTAGCAAGAAAACAAAAAACATGTAAGAAACATTTTATGATAACCCAGCAGAAGAAAACAAAAATTCAATGTAAAATGCAACATGAAAAAGACTTACTGATTACAGGAATCCGTCGCAGCTCTTTATCCCTCATAATATATTTCAACATCTTCAAACCTTTGGCCATAGGGAGGTCAACTTCAGACAGAATAATATCTATGTCAGGTCCCTCAGCATTCAGTGCATCAATCACTTGTCTGGCTGACCTCACTGAAGTTACTGCGAAGCAACAGTTGCCCGTTGTTAGTATCAAATTAACTGGATATCTAGGTAGAAGGAAATCAAACTTGTGTATTTGCTTAGAGGATCCCCATGTATATGAACTAAATATATCAAACTAAAGAAATAAAAAAAAGTATGGATGAGAACAATCATTAAAAATGCTTGTAGTTCAAGATGAGGAAGTACAGATTCAAAAGTATGAAAGAAATCAGTAAATTGCACATGTTAAAGTGAAGGCATAAACCAGTTCTGCAGCATTGTCAAATAAAATGTTCTAAAATACGGCTCAACAGCTATTTTTTTGGTAGTTTGTCATATATCTAAATCAGCTGGCACCCTTTACAATATGTAGCCTTTGTTTCATAGGCAAAACATAGACATCTAGAGAAGCTGATTTCAAGTTATTTGGTGGTAATATACTTGTTTCCGAGGCTTTCTATGAAGAAAATTCAAATTTGTAAAATTAACCTCCAGGCAAGGACTTAGTGGAAAGACTGGATCTGCATACCAAACCATGGTCATGAAGTATCAATTAACACAGATCATAAGTGTAATTGTTGCATTTCCAATAAAAGGAGTTACTTTGCAGGAACAAAGGCAGGTACATCTCCTATAGAAATGGAATTAGAAAGAAATAAAAGAAGAGAAATGGAGCAAATTTCTTAAAAGGTGATTAAGGAATTTAATACCACATCTCCATAAACCCTCCCTCTCCTGCTCAAATTTCCTTTTGGCCCCACATTGGGCAAAACACAACAGTTTCAAGTGATTATATACAAAGTGGCTTTTTCCACCTTCATGAGAAATTACCAAAACAAAACATGTTAGGGGCTGTTTAGTTGTGGAAAATGATTTCCAGTTTTCTATAAAATTTCTACTTATCATTTTCTATAGAAAATTTAGAGAATGCATTCAAATGTTAGAAATGCATAAACGAATTTCTGATTTAAAAAATTGTAAGCATATGTTCCAAAAAAAGGGATGTTAATTTTTTTTATTTAACTTGGGTTAGAGAATGAGATGTGAAGAAGATTTGTGGAAATTTTTTGAAAAATTGCGCTATCCAAATCTCCAAATTAACAAGGAAAACATAGAAAACTCATTTTAGTAGTTTTCTAAGTTTAGTTCAATTTTGGAAGACCGCGTTTTCCAAATCTCCAATTTTCGTTTGGAATATTTTTGTATTTGAACAAGTTTTTTAGTTTTCCGTTTTCTGTAGAGTAATTTCCTGAAAAGCTGGGGCAGTTTTCCACAACTGAACAGCCCCTTGAATTCATAGAACTTGCGTGTATATTATAGCCAGTCACCCTTCCAATACTCCAAAAATAACTGCCCGTAGCACTCGTTGAAATAATTCAACAAGCTAATTATAATCAACCTTTTCCAATCTCGGCCTCCCACATGTGCCGAAATTCTACTTCAAAACCCAGAAGTGATGGAACAGAGCACATAATCAATAACCAAATAGACTTGGACAGCATAGATCTAACATAACACCTTCAACCCCAACTAGGAAAAAAAAAAAAAGATTCTATTCCAAACCTTACAATCTTAATTGAATTGTATGCACCATATGTTAAAACAATTCAATAAGTTAAGTCCAAAAAACTAACAAACCAAAACAGAAGACCGAGTAATTAATTTATGGAACCAATACCTTGATAAGAACATTTGCACAAAAGCGTGAAAGCCTCTTTGGAACTCTTTGCATCGTTGTCGCACATTAAAATCCTGACCTTGCTGCGATCAATAAACGCGTCCCTGCTCTTACCACCACTTCCCCCCCAATCCTTGTCCGCTGCGATATCATCCCCATCCATCGTCGCAAGCAGGCAATACAGTCCGGAACCAGACCTAGGGTTTCGACGAACACCAAAACAGCCGCCGGCTTTGCCTTCTGACCATCCAAGGGCCCAGATTTCCCGGAATACTATAGATACTCCATAAAATCCGTCAGAAAACTAGGTCTTCCCGTACGGACTTCATTGACAGGTCCTCTTAGATGTGCCTAATTCCGAAGCTGAGTTCTACAGACAAAAGGGAGACTGCAAAGAAAGAAGAAACAGCTGACACCGTCCCTCCATGTGCGTAGGTCGGGCACGTTATCTTTCCTTATACAGCAGGACCTGACGACCGATCAGGAAAGCGTAACCGAAAAGAGAAGTCCGTAAACAATCAAAGCAAATGGATCCATCCGACGGTCCCGATCGAGACGATTTCGAGTTTCAACGGTCGGCAAGAGAGAGGATCAGAAAGAGCTTTCTCCTTCTCCTTCCTTTCTTCTTCTTCTTCGTTAGTCCAGAAGTTCCAAGGGAGTTGTGGCTTCAGAAGCAAATGCGGTTAGTGCAGGAGGCTAACGTGCGCCAGAAGGATCTGGGCCGTTAGGAGTGGGGGAGCGGAGGGCGAGGAAGGGGCGTGTTTGGGGGTGCGCAGTGCGCGAGGGGGCGCAGGATAGAAGGTGGGGAGACGTGGAGGGGATAGAGGCGAAAAAGCGCAAAGGGGAAAGCGACCCTGTTGGGGTTGGGAGATAGTTTTTTGGGGGATGGAAAGGCCGCCACGTCACCCGAAGATCTCAAAGGCAATCAAATGAAAATTGGATAAATTATATGAAATCTCCCTACATTTAGGGTCATGTGTAATTTAGTCTTCTGTACTTTTAATTGTAACAAAAAGCCCTCCTGTACTTTCAAAATGTTGCAATCAGTCATAATTTGTTATTTTTTTTACATAATTTTATGCAATTTATTGGTTGATTAATGTAAAATTTTATATTTTTTGATATATTGAAATTATATATGTAGAATTATGTATTTTATATGTTAATTATTGTACAAAATTATATAAAAAAATAACAAATTATGGCTAATTGCAACATTTTGAAAGTGCAGGAGGACTTTTTGATACAATTAAAAACACAGGGAGGTAAGTTACACATGACCCTAAATACAGGAGGGTTTTATATAACTTACCCATGAAAATTTGAAAGCATCCTAAAACTTGGAACCTCCTTCCCATTGGCTTCTACTGTGTCCATGCAGGCTGATTTGTCATCCACGATGCCGACTTCTCCAAAATTTTCATCTTTCTCACTTTGATTCCTTCTCGACCTATTACCATCATCCAACTATTTTTCAATTTATAAGTTTGATTTGCAAGTTAATTGTTGAGTGTTCACATCAAAAATATTAAAAGTGTACTAAAAATAGGCTAAGTAAAAAAATGTCTAAAAATTTGCAATGATAAGGGTGGATTAAAATTTAAATATCAACTAAACTATCGATTGTTTAGTGTCGATAGAGATTGACTAATCAAAATAAAGTCATTTGATATAAGCATTTGATTCGTGAATTGTAATTTTTAGGGTTAGAGTCAATTTTAAATCAATTTTATTTTATATAGTCAATTAACTAAGAGAAATCATAAATTTATGCATTTTGTGCTCATAAAAGTGTAATGTATAACAATATAAGTTAATTTAGTCGTCAATTATTTATTACATAGAGTTAATAATTAATTTAGACAAAAGTTATATAATTAACTCTGAAGACCTAAAAATTTAAAATATCATCTATTGAGGATAAAATATAATAGAATTAAATGAAAATTATGGATAAATCTACTCTCCACCAACTTAAAAAGAGATTAACGCTTATAAATAAGTAATTGTATGAAAAATGGTTCACCCACTCAATTACTAATAAATCTTCAAAACCAACAAAATTCCTTTTTCATTATTTACTATTGCATTCAATGTCATTTGTTTGATAGACCAAGAGCAAAAGTGGGTTTAGGGTTGAAGATTTAATTTCATAAATATAATATATTAATTATTAATTAACAAATAAAGAAAAATAGATTACACAATCAATTGTCCTTATTTATATATAAATTATTCATTCATTCATTCAGTTGTTTATTTTTCATTTCCAACATCATACAAGGAGTTAAAGGAGACACATATAAATAGACTAAATATCCATGTTTGAATAAAGAATTACCATGTTTGAATAAACTCAAAAGGTTTTAACCTTTTTATGACCAAAAACACATTTAATATTACAATAATACAACATTATCCAGCTCCCAAGTGGGGTGGGGACCACGGGCCTATGTTCCCTAATTGAGTTCACAAGGGCACGCCAATCTTTAAACTAGTTTAGCTGGGTCTTGTTCAAGCTTTATTTATATCTTTAAGTTACTATTTGTTAATTAATATATAAATTAAAAAAATTAAAAATTAAAAATATTTTTTTGGGTATGTATTAGTCATTTTTAAAAAAAGAAGATATGTGATTTTTATTAAAAGTTATTTAGATAAATTTATTTCTTCTCTGTTTAAATAAATTTATTGTGAATATTACAAATAAGAAAAAATAATCTATATATCTTTCAATATATTTCAAAAATTTAATAAAAAATTTAATAAAAATTTTAAAATATTTCTCAGTCCTATCTTGATTATATCTTATCTTAGTACGAAAAATATTCAAATCTTATGTTAATACAATATTGTCTTACTTATTTGAATAAACGCTATTTAAGTATATATATATTGGGTGATTGGATACTTTATATTACATACGTTTAATTGAAAATATAAAATATTTTAACATTTAAATAAAGAGATTTTTTTATGTAACAATAAAATTATTCATCTATTTATTGTAATTTTGAAGTTATGAGTTTAAATTTTGTGATGTAATTAATTTAAATTTTTAAATAAAATATATAAAAAGTATTTGGGAAATTCTATTAAACCAAATTTTTGCTCTTCGCAGCCATAAATAAAAAAAATATAATTACTCTTAGCAACCACTTTTATTACTTCTCACAGCCATTTATATTTTAAAATTATCCTCTCTCATATATCTCATACCTCACACAGCCACAACCCATACATCACCTTCTCTATTTGTTGTCGCCTTCTTTATTATGTCGTCTGCTAGTTGTTTGTCATCAGAGTTATCTCGTCTTATCAAAATTTTCAGGTAATGAATTTGAATTTTCGATTTTGCAACAAGTTTAAATTTGGAGATTTCAACGCAATGGTGAGAAAATGCATGGTTCCCCGAATCTTATATTTTTAATTTTTTTATGTATTTTTTTTTATACAAATATTTGACAAACTCAATTTTTAATTAAATAGTACTGATTAACAATGTTTTTTTTATACTTAATTTTTTATCCAAGTATTGCACTTGAATAATTTATTTTTTTTAAAAAAATAAACACATATTTTTTTTTACTTAATTTTTTTTTATCTAAGTATGGATTTCCTGAACCCGTGGGTTCGAGAAATCCATAGTTCCCCGAACTCACGGATTTGAAGAACACATCTTTTATATTAACATATTTTATGCATTATATTAACATATTTTATATTAACATATTTTTTTATACTTAATTTGGTTATCTAATTATTATTCTTGAATAATTTAATTTCTAAAAAAAATAAATACATATTTTTTCATAAATTTTATTTAATATATGAGAAAATTCCAGGGTTCGGAAGCCCAGGGTTTGGAGAAGCTAGAATTTCCCCTGGGGCTTGGGAATCTTTAGTTCGCATAGACAACAAAGTTATTGAACGGTTAGAGACAAGTACTCACTCACTTTATTTAAGGTGAACTATACCCCTCGTAATGAGGATTCCACTCCCAAATTTATGTAGATGATAATAACTGTTTGTCCTCTAATATATCATATTTATATTTTTATATCTTATGCAATTGTAAAGACTCCTTATAATAAATAAGGGTCAGAAATATCATTAAAAGAACAACAAGAAGAATAATCAGAGACTATCACTCTGAAAGAATAATCAGGATATAGTCGTGGAGCAGACATCGTTCTGGTTGAATCAAGTGAAATTTTTTTATGCTTTTTTTATTTTATTCTTCCTCTTTGTATCTAACACTTATTTATTGCGAGCTTAACAAATCACGATCGACTAAAATTGAACGTCAACAAACATTAAATAAAATGAAAGATAAAATTATATTTTAGTTCAAGGCTATTTGAGGTATATTAGAAAGTGGTTCCAAAGAACAAAAAATAGGGAAATTCTATTCGCAGCAAACTTTTTACTCTTCGTAGCAATAATTAAAATAAATTTAATAAATACTCTTCACACCTACTATTATTACTTGTTACAGCCACCTATATTCCAAAATTATCCTCATATATCTCATACATCACGTCGTTCTCTTTTTTATAGCTACTCGCCGTCGTTCCCTTCTCTACAGCATTTGTTACTTCTCTGCAACCACCACTAACCGTCGTCGCCTTCCCTATAGCCGCGTCTCTCTGCTCTGCACTTGTTGATAACACAGGTAATTTTTACATGTTTGAACTTGGAGACTAGAAGGGGAGAGGTTCGATGGGCAAAGGTGGTGGTCGCCTGGGTTCGGATCGGTCACTGCCATCGAACTGGAGGCAACATGGCCTTTGAATTAGGTTTGGAGGTGACCCACGCCTCCGAAACCTAGATTTCAGAGACGGCCTATGCCTCTGAACTCTAGGGTTCGGAGGCGTTAAACCTGAATTTCGGAAGGTTAGGCCACTTCCGAAACCTAGGTTTCGGAAATGGCCCGTGCCTCCGAACTCTGGAGTTCGGAGGTATTGGGAGCCTCCGAAATCTGGAGTTCGGAGGCTCTCAATTTTTATTTTATATATTATATAATATAATATATTATAAATTTTAATTTACATGGATGCTCCACTATTTTAATTTGTAATTAAGTTAATATAATGTTATAATATGTATATAATATATATTATGATAATAATAATAATAATTGAAATTTTTACTATTTTAATTGATAATAATATTATTATTATTATTAAAATTTTTACTATTTTAATTGCAAAATGCTATAATATGTATATAATTTATATATTATGATAATAATAACAATAATAATAATAATAATATTATTATTAAAATTACTACCTCCAAACTCTAGAGTTCGGAGGCTCATAAAATATATAATATATTAATATATAATATATTATATTATATTATATATTTTTTTACGCTTAATTTCTTATTTGTGTATTACAGTAGAATAATTTAATTTTTAATACAAATAAATACATATTTTTTAGTTTATTTTTTTAATCTAATAACGAATTTTCTGAACCCGTGGGTTGGGAAAATCCGCAGTTCCCCGAACTCCAGGGTTCGGGAACATATATTTTACTTTTTTATATTTTATATTTTAGATAATTGTATTAACATATTTTTTATATAACATATTTTATATTAACATTATATTAACATATTTTTTTATACTTAATTTTTTATTTAAGTTTTGGATTCGAATAATTTAATTTTTTTAAAAAATAAATATATAATTTTTTACTTAATTTTTTTTTATCCCACTATGATTTCCCGAACATGTGGGTTCAGGAAAATTCATAATTTCCCAAACTCATGGGTAACACATCTTTTATTTTTTTATATTTTATATTTTATGAAATTATATTAATATATTTTTTTAATATAATATATTTTATATTAACATTATATTAACATATTTTTTTATACTTAATTTTTTTATATAAGTATTGGACTTGAATAATTTAATTTTTTTTAAAAAATAAATACATATTTCTTTCTAAATTTTATTTAATATCATGTTGCCGAACTCCAGAGTTCGGGAAACACCATATTTCCTGAACTCCACAGTTCGGGGAATTTGGAATTCCCTGAACTCCAACATTCAAGGAAGGCTAGCATTCCTGTATGTCAGGTAGCCATTCACAAATATTTATCTCTTTAACATCTTCAAATCTCAACAATTTCAATTTATAAATACAAGTTTCACAATACACAAAAAATAGATGAAAATAAATAATCACACACTATATATATAAATATACATAAAGACACACATACATATATATATATATATACACGCACACACAGACACACAAAGAGAAAGAAAAAGAGAATTAAGGAAGCTCCGAGAGACGACAACTTCCAACTTCCATCTTCTTCTCAGAGACGAAATCTCTATCACGTCGACAGCAGCTTCACCCACTCTTCCGACAAGCGGCAATTCTCCATGACTTTCCTGCTGGCGAACAGCGCCGCCGTCTCCCTGTTCGCAGCCTTTTCCGGCAGACTCTGTTCCGCCGCTGCCGCCGCCATGTCTACCGGATCCTTCCTTTTCAAGGAGGTGCCTGCCTGCAATTAACCTAACAATTAATCAAACACCGTGGTACGAGCAGTACTGCACAGAGCACAATGATCATGACATTTCGATATCTCTGCAAAAAATATTACTCTCCAATGTGCCACACGTGACCACACATGGGGAGGGGGGGTGTTGAAAATTTACGAATAAAAATTTTATAAATATCAAGTTATGTAGTTTATGTTTTTAAAGTGAATAAAATGAATATATATATATATTTTATATTCTCATCTTCCAACAATGTGATGTTTAAGTTTATCCTACGTATTATATTAGTAAAAGTTGTACTAGAGTACTAAATTATTATTATTAGCATAAAAAAAAGAAAAAATATTTTTATTATGAAAAAACCTTATACAAATATGCATTTATAGATTGAGCAACTCATTTACTCGTTTCCCTAAATAGTCGATTATTTAGTATTTCAAGCATTTGTTAATATCACATAATTGATCAGATTTTGAATATATTAGAGAATTCAAAACTAATTCACAAATAAGAATTTACTTTCTTACATTATTTGTGAAAAAGTACCATGAAAATTCTAAAAACTTAACTACAAGTAAACTTAAGATTTCCTACACTAAATGTGAATAAGTGAGTACAAAGAGAATATTAAAATCTTTACTTAAAAGTAAATTTAGTGATAAATAGAATGGGTTTGAGCTCTTCATATTGTGTAATGTACTTCAGTCTCAGCATTATTGGCAACCAAAAGATAAACCTCATCTAATATGATATCGACTTGTGTCTCTTCAACTATTAGAGCATTAATTGCACACGCATAGCACGGTTGGTTGTGGGATGGTAGAGTTGGTCTCAAGGTATCAGATTCGAGTCTGGTCAGCCGCAATGTGTGATTTCTGCTCCTCAGGGGTGAAGTCTTTGTGGGCAGTTAGCACTGGACCTCCCATTGACCATGACCGCCGTATACCTGATTTACCTCCTCTCCCGTGGCGTGGGGCAGTCTGGGAGGGGCCCCCAAGATGAGAGATTTCACCTTTTGATCCCAAAAATTATTGTGAACCAAGTGCGTATAATGGGTTAAAAGTACAACGACACTTTTTCAAACCGAGTGTAACATAATAGTTGATAATTTAATCCGATCATATAAATTCTACCTCTTTAATTATCTTTATGTATGATTTCTGCGTCATCTGTACAATGCAACCATCCATAGGAAGGGAAGACAAAAATATCATAGCAGAAAAGGGTTGTCAGCTGTTTCGAAATGCTTTCTTTCAATCCATGAGATGACACTGCCTTTTGCTAAATCATGTTAGATACCCCTCCGAAAAAAGCATAATTTTCATGTGATTCTTTACCTTGTGCTCTCTTTCTTTCTGGCTGGCATGGGATAGTTTCCATCTGTTTTAGAGATGAATTAGACAACATATGCATCAACTCATAGTACTTTAGCACCAACTAGCTAAGCATTTTGTTGATGTACTGAACTGACTTGAGAAAAATATCCGCACCTACGCACATGGAACTCTGCCTTCAAATGACATGAGAAAAAAATCCACACCTAATCACTCTCATGGAAGAGAGTAAGAATCTTCACCTTCAACCTAAATGATGGTACTTTAATAGAACTTTGTGCCAATCCATAAGATCTAGTTTGTTCTTTGCTCGAATCATGGATATGAAACTGAACAACATAGTACTCATAAGACTATTGTCTATGAGGGTTAGAGCAAAGTCACTTGTGCATGTAGTTTTACTTTTATTTTTGCAAAGAGAGTATTCTATAACTTGATCGTACAATGTTCTAGTCATCTTCAGCAATTTTAGGCTAAGCAATGGGTTCTCTATTTCAATCTCTATTATATTACAAATAATTTATTTTTTAATTTAATTTTATTTTAAAAATTATGCATGTTCTAATTATACTTCATGTTATTTTTTCTATTTTTTTAAAAAATTATACGTATTTTAACCTCGCTCCATGTTATTTTTTCTATTTGATTCCATATTTTATTTATTTATTAATAAATTTTAATTCTATTTATTTTATCTTACACAAAATTAATAATTAAATACATAAAATAATCAGATACATATAAAATTAATAATCAAATATACAAAATAATCAAATACATACATACACAAACTCAATAATCAAATACATAAATTTGCATAGAAGATGACCGATCAGGTAGAATGCACTATAAGCTTCTTTGCCACCAGCCGGATACCAGCTTTCTGCTGATAGTCATATGTGTCCAAGGAGAAGTAGGCATCCACGAAAGTGCCAGGAGTGAACAATGAATCAAGTTCTACAACATCAAACCTACTGAACACGAGCTTCCGCGGGGCGGAAGAAGATTCCTTTTCATATATCTCTGTGGACCACCCGGCAACATTCCCGTCTGCTACATTAGCTATGCTGGAAAAACATGTAGAGAAGAGGATAAGCTTCCAGTAACAGCAAGAGAGTTCCCTAATTAGCCGTTACTGCTTTATTGCCTTTTGCAAATACAACAATAAAAGGAATGGAATTCAGATATTAACACCTATTCCAGCTTAAAGTTCCCAGTAGAACCCAAATTTCTTTGGTGTTTCCCCCATTCTCAAATGAAGCCCCAAAACAGAATCACACATCTAAAGAAAATACCAGCCAAAATCAGGAGAGCATACTTTATTATTGAATAGAATTGACCCCCACTGGGGAAAGAAAAACAGCCAATAAATGGGAGAAGCATCATATGGGTCCACAAGCACCTAAGAAAAACTTCCAACATGTAATGTGTATGAACATGTCAGCAATGAAGGGATGCTTATTTAACTTCCATTTTGTAATGCATACACTAGAATGGCACTAAAAGTAGAATGAGTATCACATTTGTTAAAAATGAAAAACTTTAAAAGTGTGTTAATTAATATTTCCATTTTGTATCAGATCAGTGAAGCATAAAAGCATAGTTAATATATATATATGAACTTTGAGGAGAAGATAAACTTACTGCAATCGCACCATAGGTGAGTTGAAGAAACCAGGCTTTCTGGTCACTATATGTCTCCACTCAGAACTGCTACCAGAATCTACAGACAATTTTTGTGCAAGATTATCACACACATCCAAAACCTGGCAAAGTCCTGGGGTAGCGTCCACAACAAAATTCAACCGTGGCCGGCCAGCATAATCAACAAATTTTGTACTCATTCCAAACCGCACTTTCAACTTAGTACAGCAAAGCTGCAGTGTAATATTTTTGTGCAATATCTGAATTCTTTGAGTACTACGAAAAAATGGGGCAAGAGATGCATTGATAAAAGGAATAGAAACTTCATCAGGCTGTAAGAAGTAAGTATAGCCACTGGAGCCCTCGGAGCCAGCAGCAGTAGAAGTCTCTGGAAATTCTGAAACTGAGCTAGATTCTTCATCCATGGTGTCATCTTGTTGAAGGGACTGACTCTCCACTTCATCAGTTAGTTGGCTCATGACAAAAGGGTCAGCCCGACCTGCACTGGGTTCAGCATGATCCAGAACAATATCCCCTGTGTTAGGAGGAGCCATAAGAGACAGTATTGGATGTTTTGCTTCTACGTTTGCATTCCTATGATCCGACAATGGGTGATTTTCACTTCTGACACTTGATGAAGATGCATTTATGTTCACGACCATACCACCTGGAGAAGCATTTGCATTTGCATGATTTCTTGTGGTAGCATTTGGAGAAACCCAACTGTTTGCTGTAAGTATATCTGGCAGGCTTGATTCCTAGATGAATAGGAAAATTTGGTAATTTGCTAAATAACCAGTCTAGCAAATGCATTACAATAATCAATTCACTTAACAACATAAATTGGATGTAAATTAAAAAATAAAAAAAAGAAATGATCAAATATTAAAGTTATGCAGTTTAACAAACATAACAACAAGGCAATTCTGCAATGAAATAGGAGGTCAGTTAAAGTCACATGGTTTGATACCTCAAATGGATGTCAATTGGCTGTGGACTAAGCATTATCATTATTTCTTTAGTTAAAAAGCAAGAGCTTTAAACTTAAAAAACAGTAAATGTTTACCAAGAAAAGCACTGTTGCACAGTACTTGAGAACTTCAATATTCATCCGGACATCATCTAAACTCCTGAGAAATCAACAAATTGTAGATTCATTAGAAACTTACTGCAGATTCATTCTGGATTTCTGAATGCCAATATGTATATTGGTCATTCTAAAATAATAGATGCACGCGTTCCAATCTGTTATATCCTACTAGCCCAGAAGCCTTAATAATTGTTGGCTTTACACAGATCTGGCCAAATTGATACAGATGGTCAAGCACAAGCAGGCTTCAGCAAGCACTAGAACCACATCCCGCCTCCTAAACTAGCAGAATAAAAGAAAAGGAAATAACAGGTAAGGGTGCAGCCAAACAACAGTCTGCATTCAAATAACTTTCTGTCCCACCAACGGACAAGAAGTAAAAAGAGAAGATATAACATAATGGAAGATGATAATACAGTTGTCAGAATTTATAATAATATAAACAAGTGATCATTATATTCACTATAGTTGAAGACTTAAGAATGGAGAAATGGAGATCTATTCTAACAGGGTGGAGAGCATATTATATTACCTATGTGTTTGTCGTCCAAGCTCAAAATAACTTGCAAGTGTGGCCATCTGTATAGAACAATTCGGTTGCATCAGCACCCCAAACAAAGGAACAATCAAATGCCATTAGCTAGCTATTACCATAACCCATCATATCTGCATAAGTTGAAAATTTCTGATATCATAGATAATGGACATCAACTAACTCTGAAAAATGACATTGAAGACAAATAAGAACAGGGAAATATGCCATCAGAACACATCCTTGACAGAGCATTAGACCCAACCTTTTGCTCAGCCATTTAGATAAACTCCAAAAGACCAAAACGGGTAAAAAAAGGACATGATGTAAATATCCTGGGATGGGGGGTGCAGCCTCCAAAATTACGAAGTTCACCATTTGATTAGCCAGTCTTCCTTGAATTCAGTACAAGATCATATAAATATGTTCAACCCCTCCCCCCACACCTTGCCCCGCCCAAAAAAAAAAAAAAAGAAAAGCCTAACAATATCCTAAAAAGTTTTTTGAGTTTAAAAAATATACATGCAGATCAATTTCTGAAGCAACCATGTGAGAAAAAAAAATCTGAATCTTAAGAAAGCACTAGCTAAAGATGAGAGAAGACAACTCTGAATGTAAAAATAAGATAAATGGGACTTCAAAGATGTAAATAAGACGCACTAACTCAATTTGAGCCACCAGAAATGTAAAACAGAATGTTCAGAAACATAAATTCAGCCGAGTCAAGGCAGCTTATATACTTAGCCTGATTATGATAAACCCATAGAAACAAAAATATAAATTATTTATAAAAATTCTATTCTGCTGCATAAAGACTATAATTTTCCAAACATCACCTCTCCCATCCCATATTTAACGTCATTGCCAAACTACAATCCATTTCTGAATTTGGATAAATCATTTAAAAATTTTGAAGAATTTGTCACTAATATTTGAGTTTTTTTTTTTTGCACTTTTGACCCTCCAACCCATGTAGCTGACACCTAGCAGCATTCAGAATTTTCTTTTAAATGATTTTTCCAAATCCAGAGCAAGGTTCCAATGTTATCCCCAAATTCAGACAACCTATTGAAACTCAGGAAATGAGATTAAACCGGCCTCTTGTTTATTAAAAAAAGAAAAAAAGTAAGTGGACATGGCTACAATTAACTCTGCTTGTAGTTATCTAGTGCTGGTCCCAAGCCTGGAGTAGGCAGGCCAGCAGCCAGTGTCAGTCTCAACGGTAGATGATCTAGAATTTATATATTCGACCCACGTATTAGGATAGAAACTTAGTAGGTTGTGTTAAGGCTACAATTAGACAAGTCACTAAAAAAATAATTGAACTGTTTAAACAGAGATAATACCTTCATGTCACCGGCTCTATTACCAAACCTCTGAGTTAACAGAGCCAACGAATCAATCGTGCCCTTGGGCTCCGGCGGCGGCCGGTTGATCTCCGCAAAAGCTTCTCGTATCCGAGCACAGTCGAACCTCAGTATGTTGTGACCCGCCCATATCCTCCCTACAACCACCTCCCAATCAAACCTCAAACAAACATCCAAAATCGAATCCCTAGAAACACGAACATACCGTGGAGAATATCGAAGACCCGGTCGGCAATTTCGGCAAAGGAGGGGGCGGAAAGGACGGCGTCTTTGGTGATGCCATTGCAGCGGACGCTGAGGCTGGAGATGAGGGAGAGGTTAGCGGGTCGGACCAGGGTCGAGTAGCTCTGGAGCTCCACCAGTTTCCTGGGGCAAACCAGGATGGCTCCAAATTCGAGGAGGGCAAATCCCTGTCCGGGTCGGGTCGGGATGGTGGTCTCCACGTCGAAGAAGGCTAATTCCGATCGGTCGGCACTGGAAACCATTTCCCAGAGAAAGAAGCGAATAGGATGACAATTTGTATGTATCATCAGTGCGTATATATGTATACATATATAATGGAAATGGCGGGTAGGGTTTCGGTTTCGCCGTGACCCACACGAAGAAGAAAGATGCAGATGGATTCGCAAGCAAGTATAGAAAGCGTGGAGTATGCCCTTGGATTTTGTTATGGTTTGTAATTTTCATTTTTAAATAATTTAATTTTGAAATTGAATGGCCCCACAAGTGATAATAAATTGTCGTTAATTAGAAAGACTAATTTGGGATTTTGGAATGACTTAGCATCTCAAGTTCTTTGATTATAATTTCTAATATTTTTTACGTTTTATTTTATAAAGAAATGATTTTTTTTTTTTTTTTAATTTGAACCAACAAGAATATTCTTTGCCAACAACACCCGATGGCTGATATTCTTTACTTACCTCTATTGAACGCAATTCGCTGGATATCCAATCATTAACCTAGCCTGCAGCCTCTTTTTTATGATTGGGGTCATTTCTCATTAGAGATGCTATTTTTAGGAGTGTTCATCGCAAAGACCCTGAGACCAGAAAACTGCAAGAAATACAACTGAAGAAACGCAAGGACAAACAAAATTCATACTGGCGTATGAATCCTAAGAAAATAACAAAATCCCAAAAGCCAGTAAACGAATTGAAATAACATCAACTCATCAAAGCCTCTCCTAACCAGCTTCGGAAAGAAATAACACATGAGCTAAGACATGGAGCTCAGTGAGAAATCAGCCCGCTGACATTCTATGTTCGCCATTTCATCAAGCACCCAAGAGACACGATAGTGCATCGCTTTCACAAACAATGCAATTTGGCTAGTCCCATTTCCCCCTTTGAAATGAGCAGTGAACGCCTTCAAGTTCGCCGCCTTCTCACTCAAGGTGGTGGGCAGAGAACCGAATCAATGTTTAGGCAATCCATGAACACACACAAGGAGATGCATGTGTATGCAATGGTGTAAGTGTGGTGTCTACAATAACAACAGGGCTTAAATGAAGTTCTCTTGCATTCTTTGCTTTGCTGCTTCTATTCCCTTTAGGTGGAGAAGTGTCCCTCCCGCCAGATGTGTTATCTGCTCCCGAGCAGAAATGTTCTCTAAAGCTTATATATACTAACCTCTCTTTTTGCATGAAAACTCGAGTTTGTATTTAATGGGGCAAACAGGAGTATCTCTTGTGAGCCAGATCTGCCAGCTGCCTTATTTTCTCTCTATTTCAGTGATTTTGGCTCAGAGAATCTTCTTCTCTCTCCATACCAACAGTTGCCAAGTGTAGAGCTTTTCTAGAGAAAAATCTTTTAGGCAGCTTCCCTTGTGTATAGCTGCTAGCACAGGACCGCTTTGATTATCTTGCCCATTATAAACTTAGGCATTAATTAGTTTTGGACCATTATATACAACTCAGCCGCAAGGATCATCTAGCCTACACTTGTGCCATTCCAGCATTACTGGGTTCCCAAACCCAGTTGAGGTCTTAAATTTTGATTGACTTATTGAATGTTAAATGTTAAATATCAAATATTAAATGTTAAATCTAACCAATAAAATACTAACACTGAGTTTGGGACCCAACGAGTTCCCCAAACTTTGTCCATAACAAAATCCCCAATAAGCCCTACACTGTCCCAAAGGCCGTGTGTCCAACTGTGCAAGTTCACACTTAAATTTGTGAAAGAACCCAACTTTGTTTTTGGTTTTATTCTTCTCATTCTATATAATGTGTGTATGAATGGATTACACCTAAAAATCTTTGCCCATTTATTTCTAAGACCTTTCTAACGTATTCTAAATTATTTTTAAACAATTTTTTGGACTTTTTGACTCAGTCCTAACTTGGGTGTAAAATAACTAATTTGCCCTTGGGGTCATTTTACCTATTTGAGACTCCAGTCTCAATTTACCCCAATTGACCGGATTTCACTAAATCTTGGGTTTCAATTTGTCAGGATGTCAGACAATTTTGATCACAAGCAACCGCCAAAGACACTTTATGCACGACAGCACAAAGGAAGAAACTCACTTATAAATCATGCATAACACTACAGAGTAAGTTTAAGATCCAGATCTCCAATGAAAATGGAAATGGAACTAGGATAAGTTGCTACAAAAAGTTGATGGCATTGCATCTTTAGTTCTTTATGCATGTCATTGAATTTCTTTACTGCAGACTGCATTTGTGGGAACCTAAAGCAAAGTAGGGGTAAGGCTGCATACAAAAATGACCCTCCCCCGACTCTCAAGTTGCAGAACATCTATCACAAGAACTTAACAAGATATCCTTCAACCCTGTTTCTATTTTTTCCTGAAGAAGCTTTCCATAATCTTAATCTTTGACAACTGCAAGAAGTTCCACTGTGGCTTCAACTATTTTTTTACCTTGCCATAGCTGCATAGCTTTTTTCATCTTCAAAACTCAATAAAATTATGCTAGTTATACAAATTCATTGTATGAGAAGAATTGCTTTAACAGAGATTATTCATTTATCAGAGATGTAATCACATTACCATGTATATATTAGGAAGACATTTACCTGTATAGTTGGCCAATCACAAACATCACCGGACAATACTAGAAGAATGTATCCCTCAATAGAACTACTTTTCCGGAGCTGAGAATGGTACTTCAGTACCTGCAGAATTCCATGAATAAATCACTATGGAGTTGAGAGGGTTAAAAAGATGAGACATCTACAGCAATTATGCTGACCATTCAAGAATATCAGATACCTTTCATTTTCCACGTGTTGCAGCTTGTCCCATTGAAACAATGCCGTCTCAAAATGAGATGATAGAAGTATGTGAAGAATCTCACAAAAATTTGCAGGTTATGAGAAATGATGAAGAGATCCTTCCTAAAAGGATTAATTCATGTGATTTAGATGCAGATGAATCACAAGCTAAAAAAAGCTTCCATAACCCGTCCTACTCTTCATTGTCCAAAATCACCTCTAAGATGCCTGGCTTGTATCCATCACATTTGATACTTGCAGTGATCTCACCAAGCAACTTATAGATCAAATATGTATCCTTATGGGTCATATCATCTGCTAAAAATTCATGAATGACTCCATCTGTTTGGACCCAACTTCTGCCAGGAGGCTTCTTTACACCCATCTCAACCATCTTTTGTCTCACGGTTGCAACATCCAGCCACTTTCTAGTTGCTGCATACAAGTTTAATAAAAGAACAAGATAGCCAGCAGCTTGGTCAGGGTCATCAAGCTCAATGGCCAAATTTCGAGCTACATGGGAGGCAAGTTCCACATTCTTGTGAATTCTACAACCACCAAGAATAGCTCCCCAAACAGCATAATTTGGTTTCATGGGCATTGCCTCAACCAGACTGTATGCTTCATCCAAGAATCCAGCACGGCTTAGGAGATCAACCATGCACCCATAATGTTCAATCCTTGGCTTGATGCTCCAAATCTGATTCATGCACTTGAAAAGTTGTCGTCCCTCGTCAACAAGGCCAGCATGGCTGCAGGCAGACAAGACTCCAAGGAAGGTTATCTCATCAGGTCTTGCTTCATTTGCTCCAGAGCACTGCATCCAGTAAAAGATACGGAGAGCTTCTTCTCCTCGTCCTTGTTTAGCAAAACCAGTGATCATACTTGTCCAAGAAACAGATGTTCTCCGTGGCATATCTAGGAATACTTTATAAGCTTCCTCAACCAGACCGCAGCTGGCATACATGTGTATTAGAGCATTGTTCAGTGACACCAACACGGGTTGGTTTCTATACCAAAAGGTCTCACCAATGTAAGAATGGATCCACCTACCTAGTTTCAAGTCTCCTAACCCGGCACACGCCGATAATGCTGCAACCAGTGCCACTTGGTCCAATTCTACGTTTGCTCTCCGCATCTCATGGAACAAAGACAAGGCCTGTTTATGCTTTCCATTTTGAGCACAACCGGCAATCATGGTCGTCCACGAGACAACACTCCTCTCCGGCATCTCATCAAAAATCCTATTCGCAGCATCAATGTCCTTATTCCTGAGATAACCCACAAGCAATGAATTCCAAGTCACAATATTTCTCTCAGACATTTCATCAAACATTTGGCGCGCATCACCTAGGCCCCGTCCATCCATAGCATATAAATTAACCAAATTTGTCTGAACAAACACATTCGACCAAAACCCATTCGACACCACTTTCCCATGCATCTGCTGGCCCTCTGTCAACAATCCAGACCTCGCACAAGCACTAATAACGAACGAATAGGTGAACCCATCAGGCGCCGCTTCCATCCGATTGTAGAGCTCTACCGACTTCCTCGGCATTCCACCCCAAGCGTGGCCTCTTATCATCTGATTCCAAACAGTAGTACTCGGAATTTCAATTTTTCCGAAAGCTCGACAGGCATTTACCAGATGACCAGAAGCGATGTACAGAGTGAGCAGCTTTACAAGAATGAAGTTCTTCTGCGAAAGGCCGTTGATGACTATTTGCGCGTGGATTTCAGAGATGTTCTTGATGCTGTTGCAGCCGTGCAATAGAGAGAAGAGGCTCTGTTGGAGAGCTCTGAAGCTTGTCGGATGGGTAGCAATGGATGCTTCAACTGCCATATAAAATGAAATCACAGATAAAGGTTCGATCGATGGAATGGAAAAGAATTTGTCCCTCATCACAGTGAAACAACATGGCGTGGGTTTGAGGCTGTTTGGCTTACCGTTTTTTATTTAGCTTACAAGTCTTTTTATTTATAAGTTATATATAAAATTTTAAAATTAATTAATATTTAAGTTAATAATTCATTTAAATAAATATACATAAATTATCAAAATTTAATAAAAAAACTAAAATATCTGAATAATATAAATAGAATTTATAAAAATATTCAATTTTTAATAAAAATTATAAATTAATATTCAAAGTGATAAAAATATTACAATTATATATTAATAAATTATACACATTTATTAAAAAATATACATTCATATAATAAATATTAAAATATTATATATGTATATACAGAGATGAAGACGTCAAATGATAGAAGTGCAGGCAACGAGTGCAGGCAACGAAAGAAGAAAGAGATAGTGATGGGGTTGAAGGCAATGACAATTGTTATGGACATGAAGACGGTGATCATGATGATAGACCTAGAGAGAGATAGCGATAGAAAAAAGATAGAAAGATTAAAAAAATTGATAGAAGTTAGAAATTTAATAATTATTTTAAAATAAAATGATAAAATACTTGATTACCAAAATAATCTCTCGATAGCTTATTTGAAAAAACTATCTCCTAATAATTTTTTCAAAATGTTGTTAAAACAGTTTATAAGATCAGTAGTGTTTAAGCTTTTAAATTTTTAATCAAATAAGTTATGTAACTTATGAACTAAAGAAAGAGTCATAAGAGATCAAATGGCTAAGCAAAACACCCCATTAATTTCCAATACAAAGCCTCAAGGCTCAAGCCAAATTGTCTGAGCCAGTTTGGTTCACCACTGTAAGTATTTATTAAGATAATATCTATTAAAATGGGAATAAGATAAGGTTAAGATATTTTCTACAACAATATATAAAATGATCAAAATAATAGTGAGAAGTATTTTAATATTTTTATTTGTTAAATTTTTTAGAATACATTGAAAATTATATTTTATGAGATATGAGACATATAGGCCACTTTTTTCTTATTTATGAAATTTTAAATAAATTTATCTCTCCCTCTATAGATAAATTTATTTATAAAATCTCAGATAATAAATCACGTAATTTTTTCAGTGATTTATCAAATAAATTTAACAAATATAATAAAAAATAATTTTATTTAAAATGCTTTAAAAATCTCACTTTTTTTAGCTCACATTTTAATTTTGCTCAACAAACACTACCTAAGTATTTTACTATATATACAATGTGTCAAAATTTGGTTAAATTCATATTTTTGTCTCGATGTTTTCACATTTTTTTTTTGTATAACCATTCAAATTTTTCATTATTTCATTTATATTCATATATTTACATTTTTAAGTCAATTTAATCCTTAAATTTTGTGTAAAAAAAATAATAAAAATATATATCACTTTTTGTTTACATCAAAATACAAAACTTAAATTGATTAAAAAATAAAAGTTCAAAGATATAATCAAAATAATAAAAAGTTTGACTTCTCACATAAAAAAAATATTAAAGTATAGAATTATTAACTAATAAATATAGATTCAAAAGCATAATTAAAATAATAGCAAATTTAAATAACCACACAAGAAAACATAAAATTTTTATGGACATAGATTTTGCCCTCAAAATTTTAATTCATTTATTAAATATTAAAATTAACAAATTAAATACGAGTTTAATAACCTAATCAATTTCAAATTACCGGAGACATGCCACCGGTAGTGGCAAGGCGGTTGCCACCCGAGCAATGTTGAAGCTTTTCCCGCGAAAAGCCGCACTCATCCTCACCAGAAGGCTTCTAATAATTCCGAGATTAATATCATCACCGCCATCTCCATCTCCATCTCCATCTTCTTCTTCTTCTTCTTCTTCTTCTTCGACTCGTATTTCTTCTTATTCACACTTGGATTCTTCTGCGTCCAGTCTTACTGACACTATCCTCAACTGCAGAAGCGCTAAAGAAGCACTCACGATCTTCGATCGCGCTTCGAGCCAAGTGCACGGAGCCAAGAAACCGGCGCTCTACTCGGCGATCGTCTGCGTGTTGACCAGGGCCAAGTTGTATGTGCAGGCCAGGTGTTTGATAAAAGGCCTCATGCAAGACCTCCTCAAGACCCGCAGCCCCCACCGCGCCTGCTTGTCGGTGTTCAACCTGCTTCGCCGGTTTGAAAGCTGCAAATCCGATCGCAATGCGTATGGAGTGTTGGTCATTGCGTTATCTGAAATGGGTCTTGTTGACGAGGCCTATTGGGTTTATCAAAAGATGGGGGAATTGCCTGCAATGCAAGCTTGCAATGCCCTCCTCGATGGATTTGTCAAGATGAGTAGATTTGATATGATGTGGGAGCTATATAAGAACTTGCTTTCACGCGGGGCTTCGCCTAGTGTTGTGACTTATGGAGTATTGATTGATGCATGTTGTTATCAAGGAGATATAGTGGAAGCACACACGTTGTTTGATGAAATGTCTAAGAAGGGGATTGAACCAACAGTCGTGATCTACACGACTCTGATACGTGGTCTCTGCATTGAGGGTAAAATGTTTGAAGCAGAGAACATCTTTAGGAACATGACGGAATCTGGTGTACTCCCCAATCTGTATACTTACAACGCTCTGATGGATGGGTACTGCAAATTGTCCAATATTGAAAAGGCCTTTGACTTGTATCAAGAAATGTTTGGTCGTGGAACACTGCCTAATGTTGTTACCTTTGGTCTCCTAATTGATGCGCTCTGCAAACGAGGTGAATTGGTGGCAGCCAGAAGGTTTTTCGTTTGTATGATTAAGTTTGGGGTGATTCCTAATTTAGTTTTGTATAATTGTTTGATTGATGGCTATTCTAAGGCAGGTAACTTATCTGTGGCAATGGATATGTATGCAGAGATGAAACAGCTTAAAATTCTGCCCGACACCTTCACGTACAGTATTCTTATGAAGGGTCATTGCGATGTTGGTAAGTTGGAAGAAGCACATTATTTATTAGGTGAAATGAATAAAGAGGGACTACTTTGTAATCTGGTGACATACAATATACTAATCGATGGGTATTGTAAGGAAGGTAATATGGAGAAGGCTGTGGAATTGTGTTCTCAAATGACTGAAAATGGTATGGAACCCAATGTTGTCACCTTCTCTATTCTTATAAATGGTTACTGCAAAATGAGGAACATGGAGGCTGCCATGGGAGTATATACAGAAATGGTAATCAAGGGTTTTGAGCCTGATGTGGTTGTTTATACAGCTTTGATTGATGGACATTTCAAAGGTGGCAATGCAAAGGCAGCTCTCCGTCTGCATAAGCAGATGCTAGAGGCAGGCCTCACCCCTAATGTTTTCACTCTTACTTGCCTGGTTGATGGACTATGCAAGGACGGAAAAATGAATGAAGCAATAAAATTTTTCTTAGATAAAACTAGAGCCCCCTCCAGTGGGGGTGAGATGGATCAGGTGAATTGTGGCTGCTATTCCCCAAATCATGTCATGTATACAGCTTTGATTGAAGCTCTGTGCAAGGACGGGCAGATTTTCAAAGCCAGTAAATTTTTCTCAGATATGCGCCACAATGGTTTGAAACCAGATGTGCTTATTTACAAGGTCATTATGCAGGCCCATTTTCGGGCTAAACATAGGCTTCATGTGATGATGTTGCACGCAGACATGTTAAAAATGGGTCTCATGTCAAACCCAAACATCTACCAGGTCTTGATTATAGGATATCAAGAGATAGGAAATCTTGAATCAGCAGTTAGGTGTTCTCAGGATGTATTAAGATCAGGCTTTTGAATCCGGAACTTCCTTTACCACAATATTTTCTTTCTCACCCGACGTGCAGTCTCGCGGGCAATGGGTAAATAGCCTATTTGATTTGGTAATATTGTTCGTCTGGACTAGAAGACTGGCATCCTCTGAAAGCTAACAAGCCTCTGAAGAGGCTTAAAGATAACTGCTTTTGATTAATGTTGCGGGAGAGCTGGATTAGTTCTTATATCCTGTATTAATCAACGAGTTCTTCCAATGAAGCATGGAAATAGTGGCATCCACAACAATGGGGAAAAAAAGATGTTTTTTTAAGTCTTTGGAGTGCTCATTGAGTGAGTTTAGAGGTCTGTGTCTTTTGATTGCTTGAAGACTGAAGAGATCCTCAGTGACTGTGTTCATAGGAAACCAGCTGTATATGTTGATTTTGCTTCGCCAGACTAGGGATGAAATCAAGCTGGGAGATTGTGAAATGTTGTCAAGAACTCAGAAAAATAGTTTCTGTTCTTTAATGTGGGCTGCTTCTTGTCATTAGCTGCCATCCATCTGAACTTTATTTGAGCGAGGGGAATTTTACATGAATCCAACATTTTGAACTGACTGCAAGGTACATCTCCAAAACCACTGCAATTCCTTTAGTTAAATTTATTATTGCCCATTGACAAGGGAAAGCAAGAAAATAATTAGCAGAATTTAACTTGCTCCTATGCTGACATTCCGGTTGTGGAATGTGATGTCACTGGAATAATAAATATTTTCTTATTGATGGGAAAGACGCAAGCACTAAATTGGAACCTTTTTATAACCATCTAAGGTGGCAGATTTGTGGTGGGTTTTATAAGTTTAAAATCGTGAGTTTAAGTTATTTTGCATCTTATTATTTTTTTGATAATATTATTAATAAGGGTTCTATTTTACGAGTTTAAGTGAAACAGATTAATAATACTATCATTTCTAAAAAGTATTGAGGATGGTCAAGATATCCCAACGATCGTCACAGTAAAATAAATCATGGCAAAATAACCTTTTACACAAATGCAATTTTCAATTTTATGTATTTTTAAAATTAAAAAAAAAATTTAAAAAGAGAATAAGCTGTGTGAACACTTCCCTTATTTGCTTTTGAAATAACAATTATATCATGAATGATAATAGTTAATCTGAAATCATAAGTCAAAATAGCTGGTTAATTGGCCGAAAAGATCATTACCAATACGAGCAAAATTATCTTTTTGGTCAATCGGCTCCTCTTTTGGCATGTAATTTCAACCCGTCTGTCATTGTCCTTGTAGAGCTCTAGTCGCAAAGACCTTAAACAAACTAAATATGCAGCCAACCAGGAGCAAGATGATACTCCATTTCTATCCTATGCTCCACTGGCAAAGCTAAGGAAACAACAGTCGACATATCACGCTCGCGCTCTATTTTAAGTGTCACGGATCATGAGATTCTTGAAAAACTTCTCTCTAGCAAGAAAGTTGGCCAAGACATTTGCAGCTATTCATCAACCCAAACTCCACTGTTATACCCACCTCAGACATCAAAGAACCAACCATGCCCTCAAAAGGTATCTGAACTCAAATTCCAGCACCAAGGCCCTGTTACTTTTCAGGGAGTTGTTGAGAAAGAGCACTTCCTCAATTGATAGCTTCTCTCTACTGTTTGTCATCAAAGCTTGCACCAAAAAGTCCTTGGCCATTGAAGGGAAACAGGTTCAGGGCCTTGGTGTAAAGTTGGGTTTTGAAGCCATTATTTTTATCCAAACCTGCCTCATTGATTTGTATTGTGTGGTGGGAGATCTTGGTGATGCACACCACGTGTTTGATGAAATTCCCAGCAAGAACGTTATTTGCTGGACGGCTTTGATTTCTGGGTATGTTGATAACCAGAAGCCCAACGAAGGTCTTCAACTATTTAGACAGATGCAGATGTGTCAATTGGAGCCTGATCAAGTCACTTTAACTGTTGCCCTCTCTGCCTGTGCTGATCTTGGTGCTCTGGATATGGGTGAATGGATTCATGGTTACATCCGGCACAGGAAAGAACTTAACAGAGACTTATGCATAAACAATGCTCTCATAAACATGTATGCAAAATGTGGAGATATTGAAACTGCCAGGAGGTTGTTTGATGGCATGAAAAGAGATGTCACAACTTGGACATCGATGATTGTGGGGCACGCATTGCACGGGCAGGCTGAGGAAGCACTGATACTTTTTGCAGCCATGAAAGAAGAAAACAGAATCATGAAACTGAAAAGGACGAGCGGTGATTCTGTTGGAAGTTTAATCTTCCCAAATGACGTTACTTTCATTGGAGTTCTAATGGCCTGCTGTCATGCAGGGATGGTGGAAGAAGGGAAAAGGCAATTTCAGAGCATGATCCGGGATTACAAGTTGAAGCCAAGACCACCTCACTTTGGTTGTATGGTGGATCTTTTGTGCAGAGCTGGGCTCTTAAAGGAAGCATATGACCTTATGATTCATATGCCTGTCCAACCAAACGCGGTACTGTGGAGGACTTTGCTCGGTGCATGTGCTATCCAGGGCGATGTTATCCTGGCTGCAGAAGCTCGTGCACGCCTACTAGAATTGGAGGCTAGCTATGTTGGTGATGATATTGTTATGTCCAATATCTATGCTTCCAAAGGCATGTGGGATGAGAAGATAACGGTTCGAAATAAGATGAAGCAGCGGAGGGTTCCTGGTTGCAGTTCAATTGAAGTTGGAAGTGAAATTAGTGAATTTGTCACTGCAGACGATGTTCATCCTTCGAAAAGGGAAATTTATGAAGTCCTCGAGCACTTGATGAAAACAATGAAACCTCGTGGCTATCCTCCAGGGATGTCAAGCCCAACAGAGTACTGATGGAAGGAGAGCAAGACAAGAAAACTGCGTCATGATAGGAAAGTTGCCCCTTTTTGATATGGTGCCAATCGAAGAGCATTAACTATAACAGGAGATATCATGACCGATCTTTAACTAACAAGGGAATTGACAAAAAGGAAACAGTTGATACAAATCTCCTCCTCAATATAAGGTTCTTCCTCTAATACACAGTTCAAATGCCCCAATTGCAGTGTATCTATTCACACAATATAAAGTGGTACTTCGTGCCATTTTGAATTGTTCAAAAGTGTAAATTCCGCATATTCTTTGTTTTTTTCATTTTTTTTTGTTTATTTAAACCTACCAAAAAAATGATGTTGAACTGTGTTTTTTGAGTAATGGACACAGATACTTCAACCTAATTTTGGTTTCCTTTGAATGATGAGATTTTCACATTTCCATACACAACAATTATCAATTGGATTAAAAAAAAAAAGATAAGAAAATAATCTGGGCTTATTGATCTCAAGACTCATTTAAATGTTGAGGATGTAATTGATTTTTTTTTTTTTCTGCTTCATGAGGAATTTTTTGGGGATGATTCTTTGGAAGATGCTGTAAAGGAACAAACAAACAATGAAACTCTACATTCAATTCAGGTGGTATAATATCAGGAGTTATGGTAAAGTTGCTCTCTTATGACCTTCTCTCCAGATTTTTCCGGCTCTGTACATGCAGAACATGTTTAATTACAAATCAGAAGTAGCGTGTAGAGCAGTCAAGTGATCAGGGTTTTACTGCTCTGGAAATAAGCAATAATGGTGTTGAAGGAAAGCAAACAGGATATAATTGAAACATCAAAATTCTTTATTAACAGGAAAATGACAGAATACTTTACAAGCATAATAACTGAAGATAAGTTGAAACATTATGTTCCTATGCAAGATATGTACTGAAATCACATACCACAACAGCACCTGGACTTTTTGTGTTTATTATTAATTTCATGGCTGTTCACATACCACAACAGCACCTGGACTTTTTGTGTTTATTATTAATTTCATGGCCGTACATGTATCAACCATGAATCAAACAACAAGAAGAAGAAGCCAACGATTTGCTGCTCACTGGTTGGGCCTGTTATCTGTGAACACAAAGCACACTGCTGAGCTCAGGCTGAAGAAATAATGATAGAAAGCAGCTTAAATAGGCTGCATTTACTAGAAATAATAACCAAAAAAATAGAGCAGCATTCCTATAATGTTTCTGATATTCTATTTTCACTCATTTGTCAAACCAGACAACTTTTATAACAACATATCAAGCCTTTATCCTACGGGTTGGGTTACATGAATTCTAACATACTAGTTATTATATCTATGGCCTTATCTAGATAACTTTCATGTTATGGTTTTTCAGTGACTCTGTACAAATAACCAATCGAAATAGAAGTTTCTCTTGTTTCTACCCAACATTATTTCTAGCTTCTAACATGTACTAGAAAACTCAAAGATCAAACATCCTGACATTATTCTACCATGGAATTACCTAGTAACTTCAATAAATGCCTTGACTTATAAAATTTAAAGTGATTCTTTTTTTTTTTTTTTCTCCCATGTGATATTTAAAGTGATTCTAATATGATTTTCCTTGATATTTTAGGCAATCAATACTGTACAATTTTGTGCATTCATATTCAGGATATTTATATTGATTATCATTATTTTCTTAGAAAACAGTTCATTATTCCTTATTTTTCTACTACAACTATGTTGTATTGACTTGACAATTTGGTACTGATTCTGTGTCTCAATTCCAAGGATTTGACTGCACTCCAAGGGAAAAAGAGAATGTTACAAATCATAGCAAAGAACAAAGCAAGTGAGAAATACCATAGAAGAGAATGAAGCACAACTGCAAGTTGAGTTGGAAGACCTCGTTTCATACTGGCACAGCTTCGGGCCTTTTGCTGGCTTTTATTCCTCTTATTGCTGTTACACATTCATTCAGCATACAAACGTTAATATTCAATAAGTAATACAGAACTAAGATTTCTTTCAGGACTTAGCATAGTCATGTTCATTGATACCTTCAGCATAATCTTTAGCTCCAAAAACAGCAGAACCAGCAACCAAAGCATTGGCGCCAGCCTCAATAACCTGCCAGCATCGTAACAACCAGAAACGGTTATGCAGGGCAAATAATCAGTTTAAACATTTGTATGCAAACACTACAACGGTTATGGATGCACATGTATCGTGCATTATTGTGAGACTATCTTTATCCTTGGGAATAAGAAAGGGGAGAAGAGGACCATCTATCTGATTCTTCAGACATTCTGCTTTACGAGGGTTGGGGGAGGATCATCCATTGCAGTCTTAGTTTTAGGGCCAGATCTGACATAAGAAAAAGGACCTCATGATTCTGAATGGCATACCTTATATGCATTTTTTGGACCAACTCCACCATCTACTTCAATCCAGGGGTTCACCCCCTGCAAGAAAGAGAGAGAATGTCATTGTTTGCTTTGCTCATGAGGACTCCAAGAAATGAGAACGTAATTGTACCTTCTCCGCACACATTCTTCTTAAATCTGAGATTTTCTTAACTTGGCTTTCAATAAAGCTCTGCCCACCAAATCCGGGGTTCACCGACATAATCAAGACCAGATCAATCACTGTTAACAATCAAAGAAAATCATTTCAACAATTCTTCTTGATGTGATCTCATGAACCTACGTTGTAATGTTAAGACTTCATAGAATTAACATTTTCCTCATGCAATATCTAATAGAAACTGACAGTTGGCCCAATAGTATTAAATTTAGTGCGCATAAGAGGTATGTAATCTTGCTATATGGAATTACTTCAGCACAATTTCCTCTATCAATTTATGTTAGAATGAAATTCCTTTACACCACTATGTAGGGAAGATTACACGAATTCTAGCTTGTCAGTCATTTTTATCTTAGAACTATTATTAAACAAATTAACATTTACAATCATGCATATCTATCAAGCTGCCCCAAATTCCCCATATTCATTTTAAATAATTTCTTGCTGCGTGAATGACAAGTCTAGACTAATCCACACTTGATCATTGATACATTGGAAAGAAGAAAGTATCCAGAGAATTGACACTGAGCAATAAGATCATTTTCCTCAACATCATTTACAAGGACTGCCTTAATAAAGAAACAGATCTTACCATCAAGGACATATTCAATAGCACTTAGTGGGGTAGCAGGATTTAAAACAACTCCAGCTTTGGCTCCCAGACTCTTGATCTGAATTATAAGAAAAGGTAAGATAAAGTGGTTTGAGGCAGATAACTAGAGCAATGAAAGAGAAAAGGTAATCTAGAATTTGGATTAAATAAAGGAGTTCCCCATTGCATTGCATGAGGCTCCCTGCTTTTGCGAGGGTAAGGGGAGGGTCATCTTTGTACATAACCTACTACCCTTAACTTTACAAAGAGACTGCTTCCATAACTCAAAACTTTTGAACTTCCAGTCACAAAGGAGCAACCTTATTGTTGCTACTGAGGTCACCCTCTTGAATTTAGATTAAATGTGAAAACAAAAAGTCACACCAGAACAAAGCATTACAAAAAGTGAATTTTGTGCATTAGATGCAAATAGCACAGTGATTCTTAGAGATTTTCGGTAAAATATAGCAGCAAAAGCAGTAATAATATGAGATCCATCACCAATGTGACGAGATTGACACTTCAGGTCAGAGAAAATCTTACGTGATTAAGTGTACGATGCAAATGGATGGTGGCAGATTGCTCACAATGGACACTGACTATGTCAGCTCCTGCCTTCACAAAATCAGGCACTCGCTGCTCAGGTTCAACAATCATCTGCGACAATTTTGTTCAAATTAAATGATTTACTCAACCAACAGAGTTGATACCTGACAAAACTAACAAGGGCATATTAACTGATCAATACCAAATGTACATCCAACGGAAGGTCTGTTACAGGGCGCAAAGCATCAACAATAAGAGGTCCAATTGTTATGTTTGGAACAAATTGGCCATCCATCACATCAACATGAATCCAGTCACAACCTGCCAGCTCCACTGCTTTTACCTAGATATATATGACAGTCAAACTCTAGCACTGATGGAGTATCAACCTATATCTCAAAGAATTACAGCGTGAGGAAATATATACATTATGTGTATATGCATAAAGAACTTAGAAGATCATCTTAAAACATGATTGACAAAAAGACAATGACAGACAAATTAGCAAGAGGCATCACTAGAAGAATAACTAACTTTGGGCAAAAACTCTTAGAAACTTGGCAATTCCCAAGTGTTAAAACTTAGAAAGGCACACGAGAGCTTGGGAAGTATAATAGAAAAAAAAAAATAAGTGGTCTTCACAGTGAGAATCACTCCTAAACGTTGAGTTGGCAAATATAGCAGCATGGATCAGATATAAAAAACAGAACCTGCTCTCCCAACTTTGCAAAATTAGCCGAGAGAATGGATGGAGAAACAATTATGTCACTTTTTGAAAATTTATCCACCCGAGAGCTTGCCTTCACTAGAGTTCGGAACTTTTTCCTGGAATCATATATAGAAGTACCAATCCATATCAGAGATGTTGAACAAGATGAGTAAAAACTAGCAAGAATCATGAGAAATCACTAAAGCCATAAGTATCTCAATAACTAAGGAGTAATTGGAGCAAATCATCCATTTAAGAATTAGAGAGATTATGTGTTTCTTCTTCTATAATAGAAAACAGGTAAAGAAATTATAAATCCATCAATGCAATGAGGATAGATACAGAGGTAAACAACAACAACAACAACATATCCAGCCGTTATCCCACTATGTGGGGTTGGCTACATGAATTCTAGACTTCTACGTGGGTTACATCCCAACAGATAGTTTGTCTAGAATTCATATTTGGATCCGACTAGGTTTTACGCTGGCTGTCGGCTACCTAACGCAACCCTTCTCCTTTATCCAGGCTTGGGACCGATAGTGGATAATATCCCCTGGCGGAGTAATGATGAAATGAAGTTTGAACACCATCTTCACATGGAGAAATTTCATGAAATGGTGGTGAATGAAGATAATTGATATAGTTGTGTTCCATAACTTAGTTGACATGGTGAAACCAACAAGTACAATATGGAAACATGATGGTGAAATATATAATAGAGAAAATCTAACACGGTCTGATCATAAATGATGCATTTAAGTAAAAATCCAAACACGCACTACATTCATGCGGAGATTCATTTTTCCCCAAGGACGTAAGATCCTGCCAAGTCCAGCTGGACATAGCCTGGTGTCTTTAGGAATTAGATCTGAATTTCATGACAAATGGGATGGAACTAAAGAAGCCAAAGGAACAACTATTTTGAAATTGTCAAGCTGTCCTTGAGAAACACCCTCTTTTCAGTATTATACTCCAGAACATTAGAGCATTCAAGTGGGAAATTCATACATTCACTCCTCCAACAGAGAACATTAGAGTACTACATTTTAATCTATTTTTTAACTTTTAGATCTATCACAATAACATACTTCACCTTCCAAAGATGAATTTTCCACGGATTTGCAGGAACACTTATGGCTTAGTGGCGATTGACATCTAGCTCTTGCAAGAAGTGATCATACATACAACTATCATGTCAAATTTCAGCTTAGCATATTAACAAACACTGAGTAATCAATCATCTGCAATCAATGGAGCACAGAGCAACCTCGTTTGATTATTACCTAATAGTACAGCAAGCGCAGCAATCAATCAACTAAAGTGAACTGAATCATTCAATCAATTCGATTCAAGAGAAATCAAGATATAATACCTTGTAAAGGTAACAGGACTGGGGTGAGAAAGGGAGTGTTTTTTGGGCCTAAGGCCCCCACCAAACCCATTGAACTGGGACTGCACAAAACTAGAAGATCCCAAAGAAGCAGTTGCCATTATCTTCAGTGTGTAAAATTCTTTTGCGTTGCTTCTGTCGAGCGCTGAGCAATCTTTTAACGCAGACCTGAGAGGATCGCAGCAAAAATACGCGAATCGGGGAGGAAAATTGACAATAAAGTCTGTGGTTGACACGTGCCAGATGTCGGACGTCTTTGCTTATCTCCAACGATTGGCCTCCAATCTCCATATCGCTGACTTGTATACATACATATACCTGTAGAGAGAGAGAGAGAGAGAGAGAGAGAGAATCGATATTCCCCTATATATATATATATATATATATATATATAAATCCTCTCTTTTGAGCTTTCGCAGCATTTTTTTGTCCATTTGGGGATTGAGTTTGGTTTAGGGTATTCATCCATTCAACGTTTAGAATTTTGGATTTCCATAATACACGTTACGTGATTTCATAATATAGGTTTCGTAATTATACTATAATAAGTTAAAAATTACATCAATAAATTATAAATTTAATTTTTTATTTTGAGACAATTTTCATATACAGTTTATTTTATTTATTAAAATTGAGGATACGAACAATGAAGACGACACCGGAGTGATAGTCCCAAAATTTAAAATTTTGGAATCAATCTTCACCGAATAACAAACTAAAACTAAAACTGAAAACCCCTTCCAATATTAAATTCACCTCAACTCAATTAGAAAAAAACCAAACCCCAATCATATTTGTTTGTTTAATTGAATAAAATTGTTTAGTAAATTAATGAAGTTAAATTTTAATTATAATTACTTAATAAAATACTTAAACTCTATTAATGTACCAAAATACTGAATTAAATCCTCTAACAATACTAATTAAGTGGAGTTGAAGAATCTTTAAATTTGTTAACCACCCAAATTTCTGCTATTGTCGTTAAACTCACCTCAACACCGGTGTAAACATAACAACAAATGGGTCTAAGTGGCAGTAACCAAGGCAAGCAAACACCAGCCAAACAGGCCACAAGACAAGCCCAAGTACAGACACAGAAAGGAAAAAGGGGCCTATAACAGCACAAGCCCATCTAACACCTGAAAATAGACATGAGATTGAAAGCTGTGTTGCACTGCAGACTCTTGGGTCAGCTCCATAGGAACAGACGAAGCCATGGACGTTCAATTTGCTTCGCCGACAGTGTGATCTCAACAAATCAATCAAATCCAGACATATAATACTGACAGAGAACTATTCAACCCCGTCGCTTATTGTTTTTTTAACTTCCATTTGACAGAACCTTTCTTCTCCGATCCTCTTCCACTGGTTCGGGAACCGTTCTCCTCCATTATCATTCTACTTCAACCAGTTCTCACAGCAACCCGTTGCTCCACTGGGCTCTTCAGACGGTTCTGTGTAATACCCTGATGAGAATTTGGTAATATGAAGAGGTGGAACAGAAATTCCAATGATCCGCACAAGTCCACTGGAAACGACGCCGTTTCGCGGGCCCCGGAGCCCAAATGTGGCTTGAATCCGATGAAGTTGATGGGGATCTTCGTTGCTTGTTTGATGATTCTTTCGGTTCTGTTTTCAGTGTCTGCGATTTTCAATGACCCGATTTATGAGAGCGTTTGGATTGGTGCAGAGGCTAGGGTTCTTGAAGTAAATCCTCAGCCAGAAGGTACCCACTTTTTCTTTTCTCTCTTTTGACGTTTTGGTTAACTCGTTGTTTTCTTCAGCTTGTTGCGTTTTTTATTTGCTCTCATAGTTAATTTGCTCTGATGGATCATTCGGGTGTTGTTTGTTGAAGCATGTAACATTGTTTGACTCTCTGCTTTGTTGATTTACTAAGCTTGATCTGATGACGAATGAAGATCTCCAGGCTTTTGTGACTTGAAATCCTAGTCTGCTTTCTTTAGATGCGAACAGATAGCTTGCAGTGCCACTGGATCAACAGACAACTTGTAGTGCCGTCTTCGAACGATAAACTATTTTGTACCTCCAGAGGCACCACATTAGCAGAAAACCTTGGTGCCCCAAACCAATGAGATGTGGGCACATGTTAGTGATAAGTTTTTTGTTTTGTAGCAGCAGATTAGGGGACTGAATTGAACTCCAGAAACTTGTCAAAAATAGAAGTTGTTCTATTGTGATTGTCACTGCTGCACTCTGATAGATATTAGATAATGATAGGTTCAGTATAACCAATACACCTTTCTGGCAACATAAGCTGAGGTTATTTTTGGCAAAAATTTGTTTTCACCAGATATCAGCAAATATTTAGGATCTGTTGGATGTCTATTCTTAGATAATAATCAACTAGAAAATCTATTACTTAACTGAGAATCGCTTCATGGAAGCATAACTTTCTATTCATCCATATGTTGCACGGAGGAACATCCATCTCTAACTTAGGAATTAGTGATGCTCTATTGAATGTAATTATGTTTTTCCTTCACAAAGCTGTTTACTTGCTTTGACGGTGTTTGCTGCCCTAATGGGTGATAAACTGGGGATGATGCTCTGATATGTACAATTACTTCTTGAAACTTATGCAATTAGCATTGCTCTCAATTTACTCTACTACATGCTATATACTTATTTTACCCGTTACCTAATTTCAGATTCACGGGTCCTTGATTTTGTCATTTCAAATTTTTTGTTTAATTTGATGATTCTTGCCACTGTTTGGCATGTATTTTGGCACATGATGGATTCATGAGAATTTAATGCTTGTCATTGATGCTCTTTTACCTTATAAGTGATCATATTTGAAAGTTTTCTGTTCTTATCTAAACCAAGAAAAAGCTGAAATAATAACACTTTGAAGCAATTTTATCCCTCACAGAATGTATTATCATTGTTCTTCATATACTTGCTGAAATTCATAGTAATTCACGATTTGACATGGGCCTACTTACTAGTTTCTAAAATTATTTTCTTATGATTAAAAGTTAGAACCTACTTTCTAATTTTCTTGAAATAATTTACTAAACAAAGAAAATAACGAGTAGCAGGTTAGCTCATAATAATTGATTCTAATGTAAGTTGTAACATATACAACAGAAAAGACAGTAACACTTTTATTTTTAATGCCAGTCAGAGGATCACAAGACGATTCTTCTCATCCTGCTGAGGTGCCAAAAGATAAACTACTTGGCGGGCTTCTTGCTGCTGGATTTGATGAAAGATCTTGTCTCAGTAGGTATCAGTCAGTATTGTATGGCAAACCATTAAGCCACATTCCATCATCTTATCTAATATCCAGATTACGAAGATATGAAGCTCACCACAAACTGTGTGGACCCTTTACAGAATCCTATAACAAAACCTTGGAGCAACTTAAGTCTGGCAAACAGACTGGTCCATCTGATTGTAACTATGTTGTATGGGTATCTTTTAGTGGTTTGGGGAACAGGATACTCACACTGGCCTCGGCATTTCTTTACGCTCTGCTTACTGACAGGGTGCTGCTTGTTGACCGTGGGGTGGATGTGGCCGACCTCTTCTGCGAGCCATTTCCTGAGGTCTCCTGGTTACTCCCCAAAGATTTCCCTCTAACTGCACAGTTCAGTAGTTTTGATCAAAAGTTCGTTTACTCTTATGGGAATATGCTGAGGAATAATCATTTCGCCAACTCATCGAAAGTGCCACCTTATGTCTATCTCCATCTGGTCCATGATTATGATGATCAGGACAAACTTTTTTTCTGTGACGAAGATCAATCTTCTCTCCAGAAAGTTCCTTGGTTGATTATGAAATCAGATAATTACTTTGTCCCTTCTCTCTTCTTATCCGATTCATTTGAGCAAGAATTAAGAAAGCTCTTCCCAGAAAAACAGACAGTCTTCCACTTCTTGGGTCGGTACCTCTTCCACCCAACAAATCAAGTATGGGGCCTTATTACCAGGTACTATCAAGCATATCTGGCAAAAGCAGATGAAAAAATAGGAATTCAGACAAGAGTCTTCGATGCAGGAGCTGGGCCATTTCAGCATGTTTTGGATCAAATCCTAGCTTGTACCTTGAAGGAGAAACTGTTACCTGAGATCAACCGCCAGGAGAATACCATCAGCACGCCTGTGAAACAGAAGAGCACCGCTGTGCTGATGACATCTTTGAACTCTGGCTACTTTGAGAGAATAAGGGACATGTATTGGGAATATCCCTCGACAACAGGTGAGGTTATCAGTGTTTACCAGCCAAGTCATGAAGGGTACCAACAGACTGAGAAACAGATGCACAACATGAAGGCATGGGCAGAAATGTATCTACTGAGCTTAACAGATAAGTTGGTGACGAGTGCATGGTCCACTTTTGGATATGTGGCTCAGGGTCTTGGAGGGTTGAAACCATGGATCCTCTATAAGCCCGAGAATCATACAGTTCCGGACCCACCTTGTCGTCAACTCATGTCGATGGAACCTTGTTTCCATGCCCCTCCCTTCTACGACTGTAAGAAGAAGACGGGGGTTGACACAGGTGCACTTGTTCCTCATGTGAGGCATTGCGAAGACATGAGTTGGGGCCTTAAGCTGTTTGACGATGAGAAATGAATTGTGGGCATGTTTCTTGTATGAATATGTATTAGCTTGAATTTCTTGTAGCATTTTTATGTGATGATGAGTCCAAAAAAAAAAACCTTGTTAGCAGGGTTTGAGGACCTAAACCTTCTTTTGTACGGCTCCATGATCGAGTACCTGAGGTTGCTTTGAGATTTTGCTCTCTTGTTTGAGTTAAACAAGTGAGCATACTGAGCTTTATCATAATCTGGAGCTTTCTAGTTTTCAAGTTTGTTCAACTGTACTAAGGCCTTATCATATTCAGGCATGGATTTTAGATCATCTCAAGTTGAAGGTTACTTGCTGTTGCCAGTGGCTCAAGGTAAGATGGTGCTGCTTCAGATTTTACTGCATTGTCTATACGGTTGTTGCTGCGTCAGATTTTTCTGCAGTGTCTGTACGGTTGTTTTCCGGAAGGAGCTCTGCCGCCATCGTCTCCCTTGCCCTTAAACCCGTACACGGCCACCCAAATAACCGCTAGATAGGTTGACCATACTTAAGCCTGAGATCCCAAATCTCGACAGAGTATCACCATTTTAATAACACGTTGTGCTCACTGAATGGAAGCTATTGATCAAACCACGGATGAAAGAATCTAAGCGCTGAGAGAGAGAGAGAGAGAGAGCATAAAACCAAAACCAACAGCCTGTATATCATTATAAAATCAACGGAAATCTTGTAATGCCAAAATCTATGAGGACAAAAGCATCACAAAGTCCATTATGTCTTAACTGTCAAGACAACCAGGCCAAGTCTTAAGACACATAGGTACATCATGTTTACTTGAACTTCCTGGACTAATCCGCAACAGCCCGCATTTCAAAGCCAGGTTCTATCAATTCTTTCTCCCTTCAGACAAGATAATGTGGTATCCATGCCTGTAAATCAAAAGCATAACAATGTTAGCTGGGCACAGCAACAAAAGTTTTAAGATGGAGCTAAAGCCTTAAACAAGGAGTTAGCATGTCGGAGATAAAATAATTAGTGTACAAAACACTACGTGGATTTAAATGGCGCACTAGTAGCTCCAATAGGTGTGCTAAAGGCGACGTCCTGAAACGGTCCAGCCATTTTGCCACGGGGAAACCATCCAAGGTCTCCACCCTTCTTCCCTGATGGACATTCTGAATATTCTGCTGCTAGCTGTAGAAGGAGAGAGAAGAATGAAGTTACAGGTTAGCTTTATAGCTCCATTCAATATTCTTGAGATGATATCTGGGACAAAATCCTTCTTTAGATAACCTCAAGAGGAAACTCAGAACAATTTTTTGGTTAACTAGCTAAGTTTTATAAAATGCACATACTTCACAATTTGCATAATTTCGAATTTGTTTCAATGAGATGAGTGTTGTAAGATACCTCAACAACTGGAATAATAAATTTTGGAGATCACAGATATTTAGCATAGTTTAGGTGTCTTGAAATCATTTTGCTAGCTAAATGAACATGATGGACCTGTTATCATTATCAACTACATAAAATTGAACCTGGTTCATCAAGCGAGGCATTTGAAGTTTTTGAATGTCATGACTTGTTCCAAATATGTAATAAGAGTCGAAAGAGCTGTTCACATTTATATTAAATGATTATTCCTGAAGGTTCCAAACAAGCAATCCATAACCGACTCATATTTAATCTCCACAAGATTAGAAACTACAAACTAAATGTACCCAAAAAGAATGAAGTTTCAAAGCAAATTGGGATATCCTCCAGAATTCACCTTTGCAAACTCAGCTGGTGGAACTTTATCCCCATTACTAAGCCAGCCATCTTGCAGCTTTTTGTATGCTTCATTAATCTTCCCTTGTTTCTCACATAAGATATGCCTTGCTGAAATCAAAATCCAAAACCCAGACTGAAGTCAGAAGAGAATATGCTAAGAGAAATTGCAACTTAGAACCTCCTCAACAACACAATAACGGGAAGAAACAACCTTTCACATAGGTGCAGGTGCCAAGTCCATCTGTCTTTGAACCTTTTCCTTTGCCTTTCGAAGCACCATCATCACTTCCACTAGCAGCCTGTTTGCCCTTGCCCTTCCCACCTGAATCCTTTGGTTTTGAGTCCTTACCCATGATTGTTCAACTTTCTGCATAATATTATAACATGAAGACTTTTTTAATTAACAATGAGCAAGTATAGTTTAACATCAGAGTACAAGAAATAACAATTGCTTAACAGTAAGCTAATTAAGATGATCAGTATCAAATGCATAATGCACATATATTTAAGATAAACATCTGCTTGAGTCCATGCCCGGTAAGTATATCCTTTCTAGGCCATGTTTTGAATTTAAGGATTCAATTTGTAAGGATTTGGAAAATTCTAGGCCCAAAACCATGCATGTCTTTGGGGTGGCTGAAGGCCATACCAGTTTGAAGTTAAAGCATAGAAACTACAGAAATTGTTAGCACTTCCATAGTTGCAAACATCAACACTCCAGTCCAGACCAACCATCTAACATGAACTAATGTATTTTACTTATAACAACAACACCAAGCTTTAATCTTACTAAGTAGGGTTGACATGAATTCTAGCTTGCCAATTCTCTCTATCCATGAGCACATCTTCTGCAAGGTCCCCCGGATTGTGATAAGTATAGAATTTATTCATATTCACGTCCATTCCCTTTATAATTACCATCTACCCTAATAAAGGAATGAAAAGTTACCAGCCCTGCTCCACTCTTTCTCATACGTATACCTTCCTTCACTTGCCCTCCCTATTATTTTTAAACAGGAGAGTGTTGGACTTGATCACATCCCAAAAACCATTCCACATTTCCAAAATAGTCCAAGGAAAATGGACAATAAACAAGAAAGGTATATAACAACGATAATGAAAAAACAGGTGACAGAAATAAAAACAAGATATGCAAAGCACCAAAGCGAACGCACTCAAGTTTACTAAAAAAATTAAAAATAAAAACAGCAATGCAGTAAATAATTGAACAAACAAAAGAAACAAAAATTGCAGCAGCGTTAACCAGGAAATCACCGTCTGCTGTAGTTTTTGATATGTAATTAATTTCCAACGGTAAACTCTGAACATAATTCAAAGTTCAAATCTTAACATAGGACATACAATAGAATAGCATGAAAATGGGCAAAACAAGAGGGTCTATCAATTGATTCGCCGACAAAGAAAAAGGAATTCAATCGAGACTAGCAGATTGGCCACCTAATTTTGTCATGGCACCTAAAACTTTACAAACGAAGTAATACCTAATTGGGTCCTAAACAAAAGTGATAGGCAAAAGAAAGAGAAGAGGGTATATGAAGGGGTTTTTGGATTTTTAGTCTCTCCCCCTCTCTCTCGGCTGTCTTCTTGGCTATCCTCTAAATTACATAACCAATCAAATCGAACCACAGAAAGGCGACGGAAATACAAATTCCAGATATCAAACCGATGAAACACAGGAAAAGAAAGAACCCATAACGATCAACCAACAAACAGGAACTTCACAACGTCAAACAGTAGCATTAATCAGACACGTTTGCAGACACGTATCTAATAAACGAAACCCAGAAGCAGAACTCATACACCAGGCGTTAAATTCGAAGCAGAAAAAGAAAGGGAGCAGAATTCAGAATCAGTAAGTAATGGATCAGTGAGTTGGGGTCTTAGTCTTACTCTTTTACCTCAGATTGGATTTGTGATTTCTCTGCGAAAGCTCAAATTTGATTCCACGGCAGCAACGAAGGCCATGTATCATCGGCCTCTAGGACCGCTGAGGCCTTGTTACCAAATTTGCAGATTTGCCCTTCGTCTCGCATTTCCTATTCTGCCTCCGTAGTTGCGCTCAAATAACATAAGCCCCCCTTCATATTTTCCTTTTTTGGTTTTTTGTTTATTTTTCTTTTATAGTTTTCCTCTTATGAGAGTTATGGCAATATTTTGATTTTTTTTTCCTTTGACTATGATTTCATAGCCAGCCAGCAATGGCAATAAATGCTCCATCCAATGGGTGACTCACCCCACCCCTGTAAAACGGGATTGGAAGAGAAAATTCTCCACATGCTAAGTACATTTAAACAAAAATGATGATAAAATACATATTTTAATGTTTGTATTTATATAATTTTTTGAATACTTATTTTTTTTATTATTTTAATTATATTTTTAAATTATATAATTTTAAATAAATTGTACCTTTATATTTTTTATTATTTTAATTATACTTTTAAATTATACTTAATTTATTATTCTTAACAAATTTATCAAGTATGCAATTGACTTGAAATTATATAATTCAAGAATGTAATTAAAATGGTAAAAAATTTAAGAATGTAATTGATTTAAAATTATATAATTTAAAAATATAATTAAAATAATAAAAAATTTAAATACTTAAATAAAAAAAATGTACAAATACCAAAACGAAAATATATATTTAACCTAAAAAGACATTGTTCACTAGACAAGAAATTGGCCTGGTCACTTGACATACATTTTTTACATAATTGTTACTTTATTTATCTATCTAGATTTTTGAAATATAAAATTTGTCAATGTTTGGGTATTCTTATCTCTAGATTTGGCAATATTTCTTTTAAATTTTAAAATTTTCATTTTTATTTGGGACCTACAAATTATCTTATTTTATTTCTCAATTTATTTTTGCATTATTTTATTATTTTAAATTTTTTCATAGTAATTTAAGAGTAATATAGCTAAATTATAAGGAATTTTCAGTCAATTTTTGCCTAAAAGCATTTTTTTTTTCTAATTTCACAAACTATTTATCATGAAAATGCAAAATTATATGAATAAAGACATTCTTTTAAGTTCTTAAAAACTTGATCCTAAAACAACAAAAGCAAGAGCAATCAAGAAGTTGCAGTTAGACAATCGTGCGTCTCTTTGTGTGCGCGTGTTTTTTTTTCCCCAAGTTCATGCGTCTCTTTTTAAGTTAATGGCAACTAATGAATGTGGTCCAATTGATCAACATGTCTAGTCAATCTATGACCAATAATTACAATTACATTAGTTAATATTTACTTTGGAACCTTGATTCCTTCGAACAGCACGACACCCTACCTAGTCAGAGTCAGAACCCGAAAGCGGCATCTGGTATGCATCTTTTGGCTCTAAGTCAGTGATGGAAGGAGGAATATCTTGGTATGGCACACTTCTGGGTTTGCGGCTCTGCCTTGGTTTGTTTTCATCCTGAAAATTGGCATCATAAGATGATTTGACTGAACACATCAAACAAGAATAAGATGATAGTGAAATGCATCGATTGAATGATCTCCCGATGCAAATCGTAAGAGTGAGTAGTGGAACTTCTATTGTAGCAAAGGACACGAACATCAAAAAGTGTGAGGTATAATACAACTACTATGTTACATAACATAAAGGCTGGCTATATTCTACATATAAAACATTTTTTATAAAATAATTATCCTTAGGTACCACATAGTATTTCCCATACTCGTCGAGGTTCTAAAAACTGGTCAAGTAACAAGGCCAAAACATTCCATACGTGCAAAAGGAATTGAAGGATGTGCAAGCAAAAGAAGATCCACCACAAGTCGGAAGACTTGTCATTGAAACCTTACCTTGTAAAGAAGAATTAACTAGCTAGAATATATAATAAATATGATAACAAGGCTCCCAGGAGGAGCACAACAGGCATTGACTTACTGTTCTGCTTGGTTGAGTTTGACGGTTTGATTGACTTGGATGCGTTGATTGGCTCCTTCGGAGCCAGATATTGCCAAAAGACAATAGTGCTACCAAAAGCAAGATTGGGCCAATCCTTGGATCTCCGAGGCTACTGTGGATTGCATGGATGAAGCTGCTTATTTTCCGTTTCATTCCTGCCCCCGTGGACAGAATGCTTCTGCCACCAACCGACCAAATTGGATCTGCATCTTCTGGAACAAGCGCAGGAGCTTTGGCTCTCTGAATTGGGACGGACAGAAAAGGTTTAGGCACAAAGTTGTACGAAAGAGATGCAAGTCTTAGCTCCAGACGGTTTACATTCTCCATAAACAGAAATGTTTGACGAGCACAAAGAGTGAAGGAGATTATACGCCATCACCAAACATAGAAACTCGTTATTAAAGATGTCTAGGCTAAAATAGTGTCCTATGAACAAAAAAAATACCACCTACAAACTTGTAGACAATTAAACCCACAATAAATTGGTTTCTTTAATTGGCATAAAGATTAAATGGTGCTCTAACAAGATCCCAGAAATGAATTAGAGATTTATAGCTGATTCACCCCCAAAATTAAAGAAAAGAAACAAATAAAAGTAGAAAACGTAAAGCCCAACCATACAATTTATTCTGAAACATACACTAAAAAGGTTTGTTGATGTTAACTTACAAAAAAGGGTAGATCCCTAGAGTCACCATCTTCGATTATTTGAGACATCCACCTGATGATCTGTCAAGAAAACACAACATAAAACCATCCAATGTGAAAAAGAGCACAAATCTGAAAATGTTGTACTTGAGGTAACTGCTTCGATGGAAGGATATAGGTTGCAATAATTGAACAACAGAGCTAAATCCATTTCATAAACCAAGAGAAGCCCAAACCTCTGGAATTTCTTCTGAGCCGTTGTACCTTGCCACAAGTTGTGATGCAGGATCAACATCTTCCTTGTGAAATGCCTCAAATATGTTTTGTGGCTTTTTCTCAATTTTTCCATTATCTTCTGCATCATTCCTTTTGTAACGTACAATAACTAACTGATGTACATCTATTATATCCCTTCTGGGGCCACATGTTTCATAGCTGTTTGGTGTCTGAATGTGGAAAGAACAGTATCTCTGGAAAAAAAATAATTAATTATGTGACAAGCACAGTTGCATAAAATCATTTTGTTAACTGAACTACGGTAAATGTTCTAACATAGAAGAGTCACTCATGGACATTTATAGTCTAGTTTAATGGCCCTTCTTTACTTAATAAAACCACACATATTTCTGTCAACAGCTAGGGTTTCCCTAAGTAACAGGAAACAGTAGCAAGAGTATTGTTTCTGTATTGGGAAAGATGGCAGCTGATATGGATGAATGATTCAATCATTGATTGGTGATTGATTGATGATTGATTGGTGATTGATTATATATGTTTCCTAGATTTGATTGATTGTATATATTGTTTCCTAAAAATAAAATTGTATCTTCCAGACTAGTTTATGTTTCCTATATTGGTTGTATCCTAAATTGTATAGATTCTAGGATTCTTTCCTAAAGTTAGTTATTTCCTAATCTTGTAAAGAAGCTTGTATAAATCAAGCTTTTCTTGTGAATAAAAGAGTGAGACAGTAAAGTTATTTTTTTTTTTTCCAAAACTTGACATGGTATCAGAGCCCTAGAGATTGTTTTTGTTCTGCAATTCTTTGGGATCTACGAAGCCCATCCTTACCAGTCTTCCCACTTTTCATTTGTCATCCAAACCTTGGTCAAGAGATGTCTTTCATCCAAGAACCTACATCCGATACAGCCAATTCCTACCATACCTCAAAAGTTCCAATTGCTAGAACTCAAAATGGGGCATTGGGAGGAGAATTGCAAAGTCTCTAGGCAGCCTATCGTTTGAACGGAAAAAACTACCTAAAGTGATCATAGTTGATCCGAACCTTTCTTAAAGGGAAGGGGAAGCTTAGCCACTTGTTAGGAACGGGCCCAAAAGAAGGTGATCCAGCGTTCGTAGCATGGGACGAGGAAGATTCTTTGGTAATGTCCTGGCTCTGGAATTCTATGGTTCTAGAGATCAGTGACACTGTCATGTTTTTTACCACAACCAAGGATATTTGGGAGGCCATAAACTTGACCTATTCTAAGGTTAAAGATGTAGCCCAAATCTATGAAATACGGGCAAGGGTGGCAGCAATCAAACAAGGCTCGAAGACCATCACGGAGTATGCAAATATGTTGCAAACTCTATGGCAGGAGCTAGATCACCACCATTGTTTGAAGACGAAATGTAGTGAGGATGCTGTACTCCATAAGAGATTTGTTGAAAAGGAGCGGATATATGACTTCTTGGCCGGCCTCAACAGTGAATGTGATGCGATCCGAGTGCAGATTCTTGGCAAGGAGGATTTACCTTCCTTGAATGAGGTAATCTCCTTACTAAGGGCAGAAGAAGGGAGAAGGGGTGTGATGCTAGAAGCTATCTCCAGTGAGAGTTCTGCCCTAGTGTCTTTAAAAACTCATAATCAAAACAAAGGCCCTAGGGATGAAAAGAAACCAGTGGATAGGGATTCTTTATGGTGTACCTTTTGTAAAAAACCTACGCACACCATAGAGAAGTGCTGGAAGCTCCATGGAAAGCCATCCAAAGGGGGACTAACAAGGAGTCAAGTGCATATAGCAGCAGCCAACAGTCAACAGCAGCTGGAACCAAGAGGACAGGAGCATGGGAAAGAATCTCTTGAACTCAACAACGCAGAAATTGAAAGACTAAAAAATTTTCTAGGATCTCTAGACAAAAAGACAGAGAAAGGTAGCTCTCTTGCTCTCACAGGTGTTGCTTCCTCCACTTTTTCCCTACATGCTTCAAAAACTTTACACCAACATTGTTGGATCCTAGACTCGGGTGCTTCAGACCACATGACATCCCATCCACAATTGTTTACTTCCTATAATCCTTGTCCTAGCTCTAGAAAAATTACAATGGTAGATGGCTCACTCATTACCGTTGCTGGTCAAGGAGATATTCTTCTCAATGATCACCTAACCCTCAAGAATGTCCTTCATGTCCCCAAATTATTTGCTAATCTTATATCTATTCAAAAACTTATTGAGGATACTAATTACAGTGTATCTTTTTATTCCAACGTTTGAGAGATACAAGAATAGGGCAAGAAGAGGATGATTGGGCTTGCTAGGGCTAGAGAGGGGCTTTATTACCTCGAGGAATCAGTAGGGGCGGATAAGAAGGAGTCTCTTCCTCTTGTGTCATACCTAGCTCAGTCCAATGAGGATAAGATATGGTTACAACATTATAGAATGGGTCATCCCTCCTTGTTTACTCTCAAATTAGTGTTTCCTAATTTAGCTAAAGGTCTAGATTTTAGTCATTTTCATTGTGCTGATTGTGAACTTGCCAAACATAAAAGGGTTTCTTTCCCTCTTTCTAATAAAAGGACTGATTTCCCCTTCTCTTTAATCCATAGTGACATTTGGGGTCCATCAAGTGTTCCTTATTTACAGAAAAAAAAAAAAGAAGAAGTGTTCCCAATATTTCTGGGGCAAGATGGTTTGCCTTATTTGTTGATGATTGTACTAGAGTGGTGTGGTTATATTTGTTGAAAGCCAAGTCAGAAGTAAGCCATGTTTTTCCCAATTTTGACAGCATGGTTAAGACTTAGTTTGGGGTAAATGTAAAACGGTTTAGATCTGATAATGCTAGAGATTTCTTCAATCACACTTATCCGCTTTCTTTCAACAAAAATGTATTATTCACGAGTCTTCTTGTCCTTACACCTCTCAACAAAATGGGGTGGTCGAGAGAAAAAATGGTCATCTTTTAGCTATTATTCGAGCACTTCTTTTTCACCATAATATCCCTCAACATTATTGGGGAGAAGCAGCCTTAACTGCCACCACTCTTATCAACAGATTGCCATCTAAAATCCTAGAATCTCAAAGTCCTATTCAACTATTGATGAGTCATTTTCCTGACTTCCATGTGACTAGTAATTGGCAGCCCAAGATATTCGGGTGCATGACCTATGTTCATATTCCAACAACCAATAGAGGGAAACTAGATCCTCATGCCTTAAAATATGTATTTATTGGATATTCATCTATCATCCTCCTTCAAAGAAATATTTTATATCTGCTGATGTTACCTTTGCTGAAAATGAGTCGTACTTCAGATCATCAACTATTTTAGAACAAAATCAAACCTTGATTAATAGGGATTCCTCCTTTCTTCCTGACCCAAATCTGCTATCCTTGAACCCATCTCCTAAATGGAAAACAACAACAACAACAACATATCCAGCCGTTATCCCACTATGTGGGGTTGGCTACATGAATTCTAGACTTCTATGTGGGTTACATCCCAATAGATAGTTTATCTAGAATTCATATTTGGATCCGACTAGGTTTTACGCTGACTGTCGGCTACCTAACGCAACCCTCCTCCTTTATCCGGGCTTGGGACCGGCAGTGGATAATATCCCCTGGCGGAGTAATAAACATGACACCTAAGAAACCTTCACCTTCTACTCCTCAGCCTATGCAAGTATACTCAAGGAGGAAGAAAATCGAATCTAATCCTATGCAAGCTCCTGCATCCTCTGCAAGTCCTATATGTCCTATGGTCTCTACAAGTAGGAATAACACTGACAATCCTGTCATTTCAGAGTCATCACCAGGTATTCCCGCAACCAATTCTCTTGATATGACTCATATGAGCTCTACAAAACCTATTGAAGCTACTATCCAGCCAGATACCTATGACCTTGATTGGCCCATTGCTCTAAGAAAAGGGAAAAGAACTTGTACCAAACATCTGTTACACCTATTTCTTTCCTTTTCTAAGCTATCTCCTACCCATAAAGCCTTTCTTACCAACCTACATACCATCCATATTCCAAAAAGTTTCTCTGAAGCTATAGGGAATAAGAATTGGAAGGATGCCATGGAAACTGAGATGGCAGCCTTGGAAAAAAACTAGACCTGGGAAGTGGTAAAATTGCCTAAAGGAAAACATCCAGTGGGTTGTAAATGGGTCTATACTGTGAAATATATGTCTGATGGATCTTTAGATCGGTACAAAGCAATATTGGTTGCCAAGGGATATACACAAGTGTATGAGGTAGACTATTTGGACACTTTTGCACCGGTGGCTAAACTAAATACAATTAGAGTCCTCCTTTTGTTACCTGATAATCTAGGTTGGCCATTGCATCAATTTGACGTGGAAAATGCATTTTTACATGGTAACCTAGAGGAGAAGGTATATATGGAAATACCACCAGGTTATGAAGTAGTCACACAAGGGCCGGTTGTATGCAAACTAAAAAAAGCCCTGTATGGACTGAAACAGTCCCCACGTGCTTGGTTTGGGAGATTCACGAGTGTTATGCTTGGCATGGGGTATAGACAAAGCCAAGGAGACCATACTCTTTTTATTCAACATTCGACCACAGAAGGAGTAACTGTGTTAATTGTATACGTAGAGGATATTGTTGTTACCAGCAACGACAAAGAAGGGATGGCTCAATTATAGGAGTGCTTGTTAAAAGAGTTTGAAATCAAAGATTTTGGGAGATTAAAATATTTCTTGGGAATAGAGGTGGCTCATTCTAAAGAGGGCATATTCATATCTCAACAAAAATATGTGGTAGACCTTTTAAAGGAGACCGGATTGCTAGACTACAAAGCAAGTGACACACCCATTGACCCAAATTGACCCAAATCATAAGTTGGGAGAAGCTCTAGAAGGAGATAAGGTTGACAAGGGAGTTTACCAAAGGCTGGTTGGAAAACTGATATATTTGGCCCATACTCGGCCAGATATAGCCTATGTCGTGGGAGTGGTTAGTCAATTCATGCATAACCCAGGGGAAGTCCATCTTAAAGTTGTGTATCGAATACTCCACTATCTAAAAGGAGCACCTGGAAGAGGCATTTTGTTCAAAAAGGGAGAAGCTATGACCCTTGAGGCCTACACAGATGCAGACTATGCAGGCACTGTTGTAGATAGAAGATCTACTTCTGGCTATTGTACTATGTTGGGAGGCAATTTGGTAACATAGAGGAGAACAAAATGTGGTGGCTAGGTCAAGTGCTGAGGCAGAATTTCGTTCAATGGCTCTAGATATGTGTGAATTATTGTGGCTAAAAATTCTTCTAAATGATCTCAAGATTGAGTGGACTACGCCCATGAAGCTCTACTGTGACAATAAATCGGCAATCAGTATCGTTCATAATCCTGTTCAACATGATAGGACAAAGCACATTGAAGTAGACAAACACTTTATCAAGGAGAAATTGGATAGTGGGTTAATATGCACACCATACATCTTATCATAAGATCAGTTAGTAGACATGCTAACTAAGGGCCTGTCTACACTAGTGTTTAACAGGATGATAAGCAAGATTGGAAAACAACAACAAGAGTATTGTTTCTGTATTGGGAAAGATGGCAGCTGATATGGATGAATGATTCAATCATTGATTGGTGATTGATTGATGATTGATTGGTGATTGATTATTTATGTTTCCTAGATTTGATTGATTGTATATATTGTTTCCTAAAAGTAAAATTGTATCTTCCAGATTAGTTTATGTTTCCTATCTTGGTTGTATCCTAAATTGTATAGATCCTAAGATTCTTTCCTAAAGTTAGTTGTTTCCTAATCTTGTAAAGAAGTTTGTGTATAAATCAAGCTTTTCTTGTGAATAAAAGAGTGAGATAGTAAGGTTATTTTTTTTTTCTCCAAAATTTAACAATTTCAACTAAAAATTGATAAAACTGGTTTAAGAATACTGATGGAGATACAAAAGGAGTATACTCGAGTATACTTTCAACCAAAGAAAAGCAAATTAAATCTTGTCTAGTATTTCAATCACTAAACAACCCCTCATCCTAAGAGCACAATGGCATGTTTATGCAATTATTATATATGCAAGCAGATGGGATTACCAAAATTGAGACCTTGAAGAAATTATTTAGAACTATAAATAGTTTGGTCCATGTAATTGCAGTCCGCATGGTATCAAAAGAATCATATTATCATGTATACGTACCTTAAACGGTTTCTCAGTGGAACAGGATTAACGGGAAAGAGTAGAAAATGAAGATGTTCAAACTTTTTTCAAATTTCATATTCTCACAGATATCAGTCAACATAGCCAAAACTTTGTCACATGCACATGACAAATAAACCCAAATAACTCTGACATTAGATTAAAATTTCAGAATAAATTATTGCTATAAAGTACCACAGCATGTCAACTTGACTAAAATTTCTTAATTATTTCATTCCTAAGAAAGAAAATTGAACAGATGAATTATAGCAATATCAATAGGTGCTTACTTGCTGGGCTTCTCCATCAAGCCAAGTAAACGTCAACCTCTTTTCCTTTAGTGCAACAGCTGCTGACAATAATTGATCATTATCACCTGTGTCTAAGTTGTCATCATTTAACAGCATTTGTTGGATCCTGCGCATGGTCTTTAACATAGCAATATACTTCGTTTAGTAAACCTGAAGAACATACTGGCATTTGCAAATGCATGTATGAAACTTTGTGTAATACTTTAACATCAAATTTTAATTGGTACACTTCATATGACATAACTTCAATTGAATGCCAGGATCAATTCCAGAATGCAACAAATAGGTTTTTTTATAGGCGCCAGGATACAACAAATTACTATTCAAAATATACATGATACCCTTTGTAAACACTCTCTAAACTGTTTCCCTTAAATTCCTCCTTGCCATGTTAACAAGTTTTTCCTTCCTTCAGTCATGAGCCAGATGGCCTAAGAGCATGCCGTGCACATTCTCACCGAAATGATGCCAAAGCAAAATAGCTAAATGATGTCTAGAAAACTTCTAAAGGGGTTTTACTTAATATACAAGAGCAGGGAGAATGAACTTACTTCACGCATTTTGTTGAGTTCTGGGCTTAGTCTTCCTATAAGCATAACACAGTACCAGATCATGGTTTCCCTCCCAGCACGAGAATATCCACGTGCATCACAACCTAGCTCCATAGATGTGATGCTCCTTAATTGAGGTAGCTCTAAAAAATAATGCATAAGCATTCACCAATAAGATTTCATGTATGCACTGTAGCAAGTTACACAATTTTGAAATGTACAAAAGTGGTTCACTGATTGTGTATGCCATACATGCATATACAAAAATATGCCTCATCTGCTTGTGTTGCATAAACACTAATGCAAAATACGTAGTAACAACTTCATATAGCTTCAAAGCAAGCACATCCTAATAGATTCAGAATGTCATTAAACAAAAGCCTTTCCAGAAAAGGAATGTGTGACATGCATGAAGGTTCACCGGCACTTTGAAGGGTGTTTTGCTAAAAAAAGCTCTAATTAAGGGAAGAAAAGACTCTGATGAGGCCAAGAGCCATTGTTAACACTCATAAAGATAGCAGTCACTTATTGTCAATAACATGAAATTTACTAATCATCACTGCTTCACGGTGGTGTGTCATGTACCTAGGAGTATAGGAGGGTCAATGATGTAATAAGAATAAAATAAAGGGGTAATGTAGTAATAGGCTTATTAGGTGATATTGTAGCAATTAGTTAGAAGCATGGGGGGGGGGGGGTTATGCAATTTGTTATGCCTATATAAGGGGCTATTGTAATCAGATGGGGATATGCAGATTTTGATATTGAATATTCTGATTTCCTTTCTTAATTTCTCTCTCTCGCTCACGTCTACTTCTTCTTCTTTTCCTTTCCCATTTCTCTTTCTATTACAGTTCTAAACCTCCCTCCTTGCTGCCTTCTCTTCCCTAAATCTCTTCTAATTCCTATCACAACCCTAGCCAAACCCTAGGATTGTGACAATTGGTATCAGAGCAGTCATTCCTTGGCTGTGGTTGTGGAAAATCGAAAGTGTCCGATCAGATGGGACGTAAGCAAGCCAAATTTGAAGCAGAGCAGCAAATTCCGATGAGTCGGTGAATTCAAAGATTCCAACACATTCGATTAATTCTAATCGAAAGGTAGAAGCAACTCTCAGATCGGAATTGCAGTGGTTTTGACGGAGATTCCAAATATTTTTTCAGTCGATTAAGGAAGGCGCTATCGAAGTAGAACCTTGAGCGAATTTCGGCGAGCCAGATTAACTTCAATTGAACGTGGAGATAATTTCCGTTGTTGATCCAGTTCATTGGAATTGAACTTGGACTTCGACGGACGATAACGAAACCGATCGAAGAAGGTGGAGGCCTTGTCGTTCACATCCATTTCAACTTGCGGGCGTCACGGAACCGGTCGAGTTGCAGGGAGCGGTTGGGAAGCTGAGGTACAAGCGATCACGGCTTGTGATCTGGAAGAGTTGTTCGGCTTTCCTGGGAACGAGCAGAAGGTAGGCGCTCAGTCGCGACGCGCAGCAAGTTTGTTCGAAGCATTTTCAGCGGATTCGGAAGCCAAGTCGCGAGCAGCCAGACGATTCTAGTGGAAGAAGAACACGTCGGCTGGTTTCTGTGTTTGATCATGTAGATAGCAAGAAGGAAGGCGGCCTTCATCACGTAAACGAATCTGATCGGCCGTAGGTGTGGTCGGTGATTGGGCTGCTAAGCGAGCCAAGATATCAAACTTCCGAGCAATCCTTGGCCTTCGTCCTCTTCCGCTGGAGCAAGTCCAGCAAGTGGTGGAGTCAAGACTATTGAATTCGGAATTGAAGTCAGATCTGGAAGGTGAAGTCGAGCGAAGCGAACTCGGATTTGGAAACCGAAGCCGAGCGAAGCAACTTCGGCTCGGATTGGAAGGCGTGTGAAGGGGATCTGATTGGTGCTTGGCGACGTGCTGCTCACATTGATCGGAAAGAAATTCCAATTTCGTTAGGTGAAATATCTGACTGGAACGCGGGGTGTGCTGCCATGTGATTCGGAAGAACTGGACGCATAAGCAAGGCGAGAAGGAAGGTGCGGCCACTGCATGTGACTGTGGCTGTGTTGTTCCAAAGCAATTGGATCTAAGGAATGGAGGCGAGCTTGGAAGCTGTCTAGAGGTTGCTGAAGTAGGAGCGAACTGAATTCAGGTAAATTCAGTCTCCTTGATTCCAGCGGAGGTGGTTTCCCAACTATCGATCCTTGAGGTGATCGATTATTCTCCAACGATCGGAATTCTAATGGCAAATCACATGGGAATGAAGCCAATGGAATCTCAGAATTGATTCCGACGTATAAGGGGAAATGAATCTGGTGCACAAGGAGGTGAGATCGGCTGATGTTGGAGATCTAGGGAACTCTAGAAGGTCGATCAAATCACTGTAAGTCTGTGATTTTTTTGCTGCTAAAATAGACTTACCTTGAAGCATAACAGTGGCTGCAATTTGCCACTTATTGGATCAATTTAAGAGGTGATTGGGTGGGGCAGCGAATTGCAGTAACTCTGGGCCGAAGTGGAAGGAATTGAATCGGATTTGGAGGCAACATAGATCCAAATTCCAGGGGGGGTTGTGAGGCAAATCTGAAGGCTGCCGATTCAATCGAGTTTCGGAAGTAATTGCACAGTAGAAACGTGAGATTTGGAGGAGCTGGAAGTGGATTGGGAAGGCGCATTTGGATGGGCGATTCTAGGCTGTGACTTCCTGCACTATATCGCGGAATTTCCGATCAAATCCTAGGCTGCTAGTAAGTATGATGATTGTGAAAAGCAGCTAAGAGGAGCAGTGCATGTAGGAGACTGTGGGAGCCTCAATTGCAGCAGACAAATTCGTCATTTTTAGTTGAAATGGGGTCTCAATTGCAGCCGCATAATGCTGCATTTTCAGCTGGAGATAGACATCAGGGGAAGTATGGCCAAGAGCCTTCTGCATGGGAAAAGAAGTTGGCGGAGGGGAGCAGCCAATTGGACAAAGGAACAAGAAGTATGGTACATGAATCGAGCCAAGAATTCGGCCGGATGCTACATGAACAATTGCAAGAGTTTGCAATGATACTTACAAGGAAGTATCATTATAGTTTCCCAGCAGAATTCTTTGAGGATTATCATGGGAATTTTAACAAGGAGGAGTTCCTTGGAGAGGAGTGGAAGAAGTGTACAGATTCCAACAGAATTATCAAGGAGGAATGCACCATTGGTGATGATGTTGGTGGTGAATGGCATTATCCAAAGGGAATCTTTGATGAAGAGATTAATAGAGCAGCAAAGGCAAAGGAACAATCTGAAAAGGTTGAAAGAGAAGTTCATTTAGAGGGAAATTCCAGCAAACACAAGGAAGGAGGGGCTGTTGATGTGGAGGAGAAAGATGTTGAGAGTGAACTTCAAAAAAATTCCAATGAATGGGACAAAGATGTGGCAGAATTTCAGACATGGGCAGTTGGTTTAATTGCTGAGGAATCTCTTGAATCCCTTGAGGACATTGAGGCACAAACTATTGGAAAACTTTCCCCTAATTGCGATGACTCACTGTTGGGGGTGACTGATGGGGTTGATTATGTGCCCCAACCCAAGGCTGGAGATGATACTAAAGATTTGGATTTCTTTGGCAGTGTTGGAGAATTGGACTTGAGAAAGGATATCTTTCCTTATTATCATTTTGGAGGATTTATTTGTTTGATTTATGGAGAACGTCTTCATGGGGAACAACCATCCCGAACTCCATTCATAAGACACATAGACAACCATGTTGAGGACTTTAAGCTTGAGTCTCCTAATTCATCAAGTACTCACAGCTTTGAAATTGAAATCATTGAGGCCAATCGGGTTGCTTTTATTGCAGCTCTAAGCCAAATTCTGTTTGGGTTGGGTCTTGGAATCCTAAGAACAAAGAAGAAGATGCCTAGAAGAATAAAGAGGAAAAAAGACATTGAACAGAAAATGAAGGTGGGAATTGGATGAAGATAGAGAAGTGGCTCAACGATAATAAGTTTCTTGGGGACAAGAAACATTTTTAGGCGGGGGGAATTGTCATGTACCTAGGAGTATAGGAGGGTCAATGATGTAATAAGAATAAAATAAAGGGGTAATGTAGTAATAGGCTTATTAGGTGATATTGTAACAATTAGTTAGAAGCATGGGGGGGGGGGGGTTATGCAATTTGTTATGCCTATATAAGGGGCTATTGTAATCAGATGGGGATATGCAGATTTTGATATTGAATATTCTGATTTCCTTTCTTAATTTCTCTCTCTCGCTCACGTCTACTTCTTCTTCTTTTCCTTTCCCATTTCTCTTTCTATTACAGTTCTAAACCTCCCTCCTTGCTGCCTTCTCTTCCCTAAATCTCTTCTAATTCCTATCACAACCCTAGCCAAACCCTAGGATTGTGACATGGTGTTTCCATATTGTACTTGTTGGTTTCACCATGTCAACTAAGTTATGGAACACAACTATATCAATTATCTTCATTCACCACCATCTCATGAAATTTCTCCATGTGAAGATGGTGTTCAAACTTCATTTCATCATTACTCCGCCAGGGGATATTATCCACTGCCGGTCCCAAGCCCGGATAAAGGAGGAGGGTTGCGTTAGGTAGCCGACAGCCAGCGTAAAACCTAGTCGGATCCAAATATGAATTCTAGACAAACTATCTGTTGGGATGTAACCCACATAGAAGTCTAAAATTCATGTAGCCAACCCCACATAGTGGGATAACGGCTGGATATGTTGTTGTGATCACTGCTTCACGGTATCTAATAATGGCTGCACTAGCACGCATCTAGTCTGAACAGGAAAAAGTTGTTCAGAGACCTCACAGTCCAAGAGAGCAAAACCAACTAAATACAAAAGAGACAGATTTACCATGATGTTTATTCTTTTCCATGATATTCAAAAGCCATGAATTGTTGGCCGCTCCTGCAAACAATGTGCATTAGCTTGTTAGGTAACACATAACTTATGGCATGACAAGCACCAAGAATACACAAAATGAAACAAACGGAATGACTTGCCATGGTACACTATTGGTTTCACACCAGGTTCTTTCAAGAATACAATTGCAGGTGCAGATTCCACTCCAAGCCTGCATTGATAATAAGAATGTCTAGATTCATAATTCTGCACTTATAATTAAGAATAATATCTAGATTGAGAGGGAACATGCACCATCATGGAAGGAAATTATGAACCTAGTTTCATAAGTTGGAATTTCCAGAATGAATTTCCAAAGATTGAGAGGGGAAAAGATCACCAAAAACTATTCAAATGGATTAAAGTATTCTGGCTAGAGCAACCCCAACTAACACTTTTCCCAGAGTTTACTATTCTGCATCAAATTTATTTCATAGAAAAATATAAAATGTTGTGGAATGAATAAAAGAGAAAGGTTGCAATAGATAGCCAACAACCAGCGTAAAATCTGTCAAATAAAACAACATGAATTATGAACAAATGTTGTTGTTGTTGAGTTTGACTTAAAAAAATACAATTTAGTGATGGAAAAATGCAATAACTTTGATATTATGGCCTAGTGAAATCATTTCCAAACTATACATTCTGTTTTGGCCTTCATAGCCCATCACTCCAATTCCACAATATTATTGAAGTTTGCTTTTTCTGCAGGTAACAGGGCACTGAATCCAAGGGTAAAGCTGAAAGAAGATGCATTGAAAATGTGTGTATGCCTCAAGGATTGTCTGGATGCTAAGAACCAAACACAATATACAAAATCTCCCAACAACTCAAGCAATTCCAATTAAGAGAGTGTTGACTCAACCACCAACCAACATTAAATTTTTTGCAATGTAATTATAATTCTTCATTTGTTAAAATTTTGAAAGAATAAAAATATATTGAAATCCTATTTATAAGCATTTTGTTAAATTTTTAGTGTATTGTTTGAAATTTAATACATTGCAAGGACGTATGTACTTTATAAATTGTAACTCTCGGTATGTCAACATTTTGAGACAACAAAAATAATTTGAGGGATTATTTAGTACATAGTATTGTTTTCAAAATTGTACATTTAAGATTGTAAACTAATTTTTAATTGTTCATTTCGTAACAAAAATGAAAAAAAACGGCAGCCTAATGGGCTAAGCCCACATTAGGGCCAACACCCATGTGCCACCCCAACCCGCAAAATTCCATGACCAGCCCAGCATGACAGTGTGGGCCCTCAAGAAAACTGGTTGTGCCTACCCATTAAGCCTGTTTAACATGTCTAGTCAAGGGGAGCTCATCCTGCGAGGTTCCTATCACAGTTTCAAGAGCTTGAGGCACGTTGGCCCCCTATCCCATTTTGTATTTATTGTAATTGTGGAGGCATTCTTCTTATGCTTCAAAGAGCTGAGAAGAAAGGATGTCTAGAGGCTTAGTGGTGAGTGGTAAGTACAGAGCTGGAGTTAGGCTGTCATATTTGAATTTTGTGGACAAAACTATTCCTGTTTGTGGTCTTTTTTGGAGTGCATTCCATTATTCGAGGGGCCTTATTGTTCACTTTTTTGGTATTTTTATGATTGGGCTCCCACAACAAGCCATCGGCATACATATGTACCATTTTTGCTTGATATAAGGCATTTGTTGTGAGTTGAGCAGGACCATTAAGGTGTCAGTCAAACTCATTTCTTTCTTTTTTTTTTTCCTTTTATAGGGAGGACACTTGTTTTGGTCTTGCTTCTTTTGTGCAGTTTCCTTATGAGTTAGTTACTACAGCTTGTAGCATCTTTCTGGTTTGTGTAAACGTTCTGTACAGGATTAACCCTCCTGTGACACTCTTTAAAAATTCAATTTTATAAAAAATAAAAACACTCACAAGCCCTAATCCCTGCAGTTGGGGTTCTAACTATCCAACCATCTTTATCCATAATCATATTTTCTTTTAAGGCAATAAAATACCATATAATGTTAAGGGTGTTTCTCACCAAAGTTTTTTAGTCTTCTACCCCCCTTTTATACAAACTTTTTCTACTCAATCCACTCAACTCTCAAACACATATATAGTGATCTTCTCACATATCAAAACCATCTTAACTTTGTCTTTACCCAAAAACAAAATAAAGAAAAAAATAAAAATAATAAACAATAATATTTTTGGACAGTGTACGATAATTCTGACATTATTATGTGATTTATTATTGGTTAAATGACAAATTATTGAAAGACTATGCTAGTCAGCATTCAGAAGGAAGCCATAAAATGTTGATTTTAGCAAAATAACATCCTACATGCTAAAATCGAAAGGCAAATGACATACGCATTCCACCAAAAGGAAGATTCTTCTTCTCGCCATGGCACAGATGCAAAGGCAGCATAAGGCCAATACTTTAGAGCAGCTTGACGCACAAATGGATTTGCACGCTCCCCTGTTTCCGAGAAGAAAATGACCTTCACCTAGGACCCAAAATTGAAAAGACTATTAATTAGAATTTTGTATATAAGAAATATGAAATTATTAAAGGCATTGAAGCTGAACAATGCATGAATGCATATGAATTATGAAGAGATGCCTCATATATCATCATGTCATAGAGTATCATCATGAAGTAAAAGATGGAAACAGTCAGCAGATAAATATCAAATAAAAATCTAAATATTTACATTAGTTATTTTCATATTTTGGCTTATTTTGTTTCCTGTTCAATCACTTCAGCTCAAGGAAGTTTGTTTAAGATCTTTCATTCTTTCAGTTTTCCCAGCTCCTTCATAGAACAGGTAACCAACTAAAAGGATGAAAATGAAAAATTCATGCATAATTATCACTGCAAATAAATGAACTAAACAAAAAAGAAGACCAGACAAATCATCTAAATTACAAGAGTAAAAGGTAAACATGCAAACACTCTTGAGAACCATCTAAGAGGACCTCTTTCCTTTCTTTTCTTTCTTACTTGATAAAAGGGGAAACCCTGGTGACCAGGTACACCCTTCTAACCTAACAGGGGTCAACACACAAATCATCCGGCAGATCCCAGAAAAGTCTTGCAAGCAGTCATCCAAGGCAGCAGCATCAACTCCCCCACCCTTAAACTCATGACTCTGTGGACAGGGTGACCATCCAAGCAATCAGTGAGCATCAAACTTGAACATAAAACCTAGAGTCAGTGCAAGTATCACCAAAGGAGCTATTGCCTTGGGCAGTATCTAAGAGGACATTTTACAGTAAAGCTTCCTAAACTTTTATTTAATTTCCATGTGAACTACATAAAAAATTTGTGACTAGCATCCCTTGACTTTTGTCTTTCTTCAATCAAACAATAGATGAGAATGTACTTGATTCAAAAAGGGAGGAATCCACCAGCAGAAACAAGGTCATCAGACTATGACTCCTATAAGGCAAAGTAGCAAATGATGACAATAATTATTTCCCTGCTGACGTAAAACAAACATTTGGAAGTCTCCACCTTGGTCCTTGACTAAAGATGCCATACAATCAAACTGTCAAGAACCACCAAATATTTATCAGGATTGCAGTGCAGTTACAGGAAAATCTTCTCAAGCTTAAACTACTTGAGAATGGAAAGGCTGCAAATAAAGAGGAACAGAATCAAGCGGGGATAGATTGGATTCTCTTACAGACATCTCTACTATAAAGAGTGAAAGAACCTGTTCCATATTGGCCACAAACCGAACTTCCCCCCTAATGAAATCTACACATTAGGAATAGGCATGAATTCAGCAAGAACACAATCATTGAAAGTCCAGTTATGACGGTAAGCAACAGGAGTCTGCAATTTCTCTGCATTATCTGATCAGACCTACAATCCCCTCTTCTAAAAGGGCCTTAATCGCAAGGACCACCTGGATGATCGCTAGAAGAATCTTACTGAAATATTAGACAGAACTATCAACATTTAGATACATAAAAGGGCACCCCCATAATATTTAGACACAAAATGAGAGAAAAATCATTTGGGCATTAAATTAACTAGCTTGCACTTATAAAGAACTGATAAAATACTTATCGCTTATCTTGAAACAAATAAGAGCAGATACAAAATTAACCTATATAAAAGGTAAAATTGACAGATCACGATTATAGAAGCATGTACTGCATGTATGTATTGAATACCACCAATTGATTGCCACCAAAGATGATTAGACCTGGCTTTTTTTTTTTCCCTCTTAATTGGACGAAAAAACATTTGCAGAATCATCCTTAATAGTTCAACTCAATACACCTCAACCAAGCCTCATTATGTCCTGTGCCAATTATTTGTCCAGTACCCCAATCCTGGGCAAATACAACAATTAAGTGATTTGGTCAGACGACTAACAGAACCAACAACCACAATAATTGGAGGTAGTGTATTAGATGAATTAAAATGGGAGAACAAGTACTTATTACGAGATACATGTTCAGAGGCAGCAGAATTAATAATCCAAGGGCCAAGCAGTGAATGAGAACCTGCTGCCAAAGAAATACCAGATGAAGAAGAGACTGGACTGGCACCCTGGGCAACAGAAGCTATGGAGGAAGGCATCTACCTTGTTGCTAGGAACTGACAGAATTCAGCCAGTTCTTCCCTAGAAATTAGTGAGAAACAGATCCTTGTCCACTTCTCTGTGCAGCCACATTAGCCTTAGGTTGCTGGCCACCACCTTGTTGAGGTTCTGTGGCAGATTGACTTACATTTTGAGAGACACATTTTGATGTTGTGTGGTGCATAATGAAATTCTGAAGAAGTTGATGAAAGAAAGAAACTACAGATCACCAGACAGATCTGGTTGACAATCCTAGCTTTCAACAAATCTGCTTGACAAACCCTAGCTTTCAACGAACAAGAGCAACAATCCAACACCAGTCAAAACCTCCAGCCCAAACCTTACAGAACTAGACTGTAGCTACACCAGATCGCACAAAATAAGAATGAAATGAAATTGCAGAATCAGATGACACCAGGTGCACCAGAACACCAAGTCACACTGCAGAATGCAACATGAATAATCCTCAATCCAAGAGGATGCAGCTCACAGTTATAACCTAGAGAAGATTTGAGGAGAATCTGCTCCAATTCTACATATTCACCTTTCAATGGTTCTGATACCATGAGCAATAGTATGCAGAACTGAGAGAAAAGAAGAGAGGGAAAAGAGAGATTGGAGGAAAAACTCACTCAGATCCATTCAGATAGAGGTTACAAGTATTTATACTAACCTGCTGTAACTGCTATGTGCAAATAAGCTAAGCTAGGTACAACTACTATATACAGCATCTAAGCAAGTGCAATAATATGGATTCTTGACACCCACTACTTGGATTGGCTAAAATTATGACGGTTCAAGAAGTTGGAAATAAACAGTCCAGCCTGCTGTCATGAAGATGAACAATAATCAAATAGCTAAAGAATATACTAAATGGTACACGGCCAATAGACTGATTAACAATATATGGAAACTTAAAAACAATTGGTACCTTATGAGGTTTGCTCTTTGCAAGAAAACGCGGTGCCTGGAACAGATGAACAATTCCACATCAGTTCCACAAGTAGACAACGAAACAACACAAAAAGCAAGAGAACCAATAATAAACAGGTTGGAACTGCCACTTAAAAGTATGAGGAACAATAATAAAAAATAAAAAATAAAAACATTGCTGGCATGTGTACAATAAGTAGGATGACAGAGCTAGGAAAACTCTAATGTGTTGCATCATTTGTACAGAGATGACTTAGTACCTATTTTAAAGAGCTCTATCCAGAGACAGATTTTGAAATTTCCATGTTTAGAATTTTTATCACTCCATATTTCTTCCTTTATCCCTACTTTCTAAATTCAAAAGTTAAATGCTTGTATCAGGCAATATCCCCCAGCATGGGCACACCTTCAAAGTCTCATAAGAGAGGTTACTAACTAACTAAAAGTTTATTGGATACTTTCAGATGAATATCTGAATCTCGTTCAGGAGTCCCTGAGATGGAACAAACACCTCTTGGAAGATTCCATGCTTCTCAGCCAACAGCCACAACCGTGGCTAAATACTTGATGCTACAACACCATAATAAACACCACAGTAAACCACCATTCAACCACTACTTCATCACCAAAAATACCACCACAACAGCTATCACCATAAAAAACAATACAGACCTCATGTTTGCAATTCAACATCTACAAACATCACCACCACATTCAACAATCAATATCCATGAACCTTTATAGGCCCCGATTGGCCCTGCGTTTGGGAGCAAGTTGAGGTGTGTTAGCTTCCAGAAGCAGTAGCCATAGTGTTTGGCAACTTCTCTTCTTCCAACTCAACAGCATTCACTGTGTTTTTAGGCCAAAAACGCACTTCATCTTTTCAGTATATTCAAATATTACCTTTCTTATAATAACTAAAACAAATTTTAATTCATGTGTCCCTCTAAAAACTCCATTTTTCTCACTTTCTTCCTTCTCTCACACCAGAACCAAGAGGAGAAATCCAGCCGCTGGAACAAAGAAAGCTTGCCGGCCTTTGCAACTGCAGGGAGGAAACAGAAGATTGTCGCCAGTGATCAACCAACTGAAAAATCCCATCATTGATGGGGTAGAGCCCCATTGCAGATGGGGGATTTAGGGTCTTCCCTCATCTGCAATTGTTGGGCTCACCAGCAAACCGGTCCCAGGTGATTCCATACTTTTTATTTTTATATATTTTTACATTTATATATATATCTTCTGTTTATATATATTTATTCAAATCTTTATATTTGTATATAATATATTTTCTGTTTATTTAAATTCATACATATATTTAGAAGATATATTTTAACAAATTTATTTATTTTCATATTATTTTTTATAAAATAATTTGTTATATTAAAATTACAAATCATACAATGATTTGATAAAATATACTTCATATGTAATAATAAATTTATATATAATTTAGTTTATACATATTTATATATAATTATAATTGTTATGTCATTTTCGCATTTAACAATCGTATGTAATCAAACTCACCTCACCTCAATTCCAAACAGGGCCTTAATTTCCATCTATGCAACATCAATATACATACTCTTTCAATTAAAAATCAACGGAAAACTAGAACACAATTATGGATCATAATTTGCAGAAGTTCACTTCCACCAATTATTGCTACCATAAACTAGCTAGTAGCCCTTGATAATCACTTGGGAAGTGAAAGTGCCATCAATGCTATTGACCACACACCAGCACCTTGAACTTATTCCTTATTCATGGATACATCTCAAACCAAAGCCTGCCCCTTTTAGAAGTTATTTATGATGATGATTGCTATAGAGGTGTTTTTGTAGTTATTGTAAATTAATCAAATACCATTAATGCTAAACAATGTTTGAGTAATTAGTCATCTATTCTATTATTTAAGTAAATAACAGATTTGGTGTTCTGAAATGTCATTTATATATTTTGATTAAAAAAAAAACTAAAAATGATATATTGGAGACCTGAACCTATGTGACCTAGAATAGAACAAGAACCCATCCAAGCCATTTTTTAAGTACATGAGGAAAGTTTCTAGCATAAAATGACATGTTTCTTGGATTGAATGTGATTTATTTTTAGTTATTTGATGAGACATGTTTAAGAAATGCAATGCATGTGCTCATTTCTATTCTTTGGGAAAAGTTGTTGCATTAACAAGAAAGATGTGAGTGATAGACTCAAGTCGTGAATGAAATATTCATGATGTTGTTTGAGAACTCATTGAATAAGTTTTATATTGAATATTTGAGAAGTTGCAATACATAGTTGTTGTATGCATTTGAATGTTGTTTTAGCTATGAGTGAAAGACTCATAGACATGAATGATAGATTCATGAAACCCAAAGTTCTTTTCTGCATTTAAAGTGTTGAAAAGCTTTAATATGTCAAAAGAATTTTTGAAGTGTATAACTCACCCCAAAATGTATTTTTCTTGTATAAAATGTATGTATACATACATATATATATATATATGTAGATGATGAAGATGGATCCTCCAAACAAAACCTAAAGTGGCTTCTTCAGATACTTGCGTGAAGAATTGTTGATATTTTGAAGCATGGGAAGCAAGAAAAACTCAAGAATATGTTGCCCTAACATTGCATGTTGGATTCACGCAGGGGGTGTTTGTGAAGGGTTAATGTTGTTTTAGAATGTTATTATGGGATGGGTTAATGTTGTTGTTTTAGAATGTTATTATGGGTTGAAGGAATGTTGACTGAATGTTAGTGAAGGTTTTTTTTTTTTTTTTTTTTTTGGGGGGGGGGGGGGGGAGGACTTTCAGTTCTTGTTTGATGAAAGCATACTTAAGAACTTGTTATGTAAGTATATTCATGTAACTAAGTAAATGAGTAGTAAGCATGTTCATGTTATTTTTGTTAAGTATATTAAGAACTTGTTATGTAAGTATGTTCACGTTGTCTAAACTATACTACATCAAAATTTAGTCACAATGAAATGTGTATGTGGATCCCAACAAAGAGAGTGTATATTACCAAGGAATCCTTTGAGTAGTATAGAATACGAGGCAAACTTAGAATTATGCTAGCAAACCAATCAGTAACAGCATCAACAGAAAGCTCTCCCTCATACCTTCAAAAGAAAATAAATGAAAACAAATCAGCATAACATTAATTTCCTTAAGAATCTGTTCAGCAAGAATAGAAGATAAATCCCATTCAAGAATATAAACATTTGCACCTGGCACAACCAACAAGCTGCAAATCTGACAAAAACTATTAGGTTACTAAACCTATATTTCTTCTTGAGAAAAGTTTTCAAAAATTTAGAATCTGAGTAGAAACTCACCTAACAAGACAACTTGAAGTGTTACATCCAGGTGGGAATGCAACCAGAGAAGGCAAGCCTATATGCAACACGTGAAGTTCAAATGAGAGCTGAAATTTACTGCTTATGAAAACAAAATTGTTCATCCAACTCCTTACAGACAATCACAACAACAACATATCAAGTCTTAATCCATTTAAGTGAAACTGGTAAGCTTGGGCAGATATAAGTAGTACTTATTCAATAAACCAAAATCATCTGGTACTTGAAAACAGCCCAGCTCACCCATTTAAGTGAAACACGAAAGTTCAGGTAGAAGTGGTTAGCTTCGATCCTAAGTGGTTGAACAATAAAATAGGCCCAGTATGGTGTTATATCAAAAGGTTAATAGCCCATTATGACAGTTATAATGGAGATGAATAGCTAGCTATGTGCAAAATACAAAACCATAGAACATGATATGGATGCCAAAGGGAACAAAAATATGAAATGGCTCATGGTTCTCTTTTTTTCTCTCTTCCTTTCTTTTTTTTCTAGTGAGTTCCTCAACATCACTGGGGTTTCTAATACATCTATCATGAACAGTATGTGAAGTTTCTGTTCCCTGCAAAAACTAATAATAATGATTAGATTTTGATCCCAACTTTCTGGAAAATGAGTTCCACTGTCAAAGCAGGTCACCAGGTAACTTTATCGAATTAAAAACAAAAAATGGGTTACTCAGATCAAATATCTACCTCCTTTAAAAAAAGGCTGCCCCGTAAATGTCTTCTCAGCAAGATACTTAGCAATATGAACTTCTCTAAGTTCAACCATTCCAGTATCTGCTACCCCGCCCAACAAAAAAGCTGAAGAAATGAAAATATATATATATATATATATATATATCAATCTAGCAATCTAAGAGGGTAGGAACTTAAAAGGAGAGAAATAATTAAACCAGGCTAATGAATCAAAACAAGAAAAAGAACAAAAAGAGGAGAATACAAAGATGAAAAAAAACAAAACAAGTGCATAATCAACACAAGCAATCTGTTATTTAGATCTTTATAAAGTCATAACAGAATCCATTTCTCCATGTTTGCAAGTAAAAAAGAGGCGACTTACATATGCTTTTTTCTTTCTACATCAATATTACAACAAAAATTGACAAGAATTGACCTATACCCTTTTGAATCAATTATCAATTGTTTTGTGTGTTCTTTTTCTTTTCTAATAGGTGTATATCATTTTTCTGATCGTGGAACTAACTTCTCAGTCTAAGATACAGAGGAATGCTGAATGAGAGGCCACACTACTCCAATTCAAATTGGTTTTCCCAATGAACCCTTGAATTGACAATAAAAAGTTTCAACTTTTCTTATTTCATAGTTGGGTGATGGCAATCTAGATAAGTTGTAAGAGACAGTATCAATGCCTCATTTGATGTTAAGGTTCCTGTTATTTGGCTTGGGGCTTTAACATACATGTTCTTTACAGCAGTAACCACCCAAACAGATATTGGTCGCCCTCAGCCACTTGACTAGGAGGAGATATTATCATTACCAGAACAATCAAACATCATTCTGTCCTACCAGGAATGGGTTATAAGAGATCAGGCTTCAGAATAGGCTTATCCTTCTTGTCATCTATTATATACTACTCAAGATTCAGAGCCATTTGAGTTCATCTTAAAAATCCTAGGAAGACTTCACTTGGATTCTCTATCAATTGGGAACTGGCCTCTTCAATTTGGAACATAGCATTCATCACTATGTTTTGCTCTCTTCCCCTTCTCACCCTTTCTCTCTCTAGTCAAATTGTTTTAATCTTCCCCCAATGCACCCTAGATTATCCAGGGTATTACATTTGATGAGCTTCTCCACAATCCATCTACATTGACGACAACCATCTAATTTCCCAACCTGGAAGGACCCCTAATGTGCTTCTGTATCAAAAATTGGGTTATTATAGCACCTTTCTCTTTTCTGATCTACAATGGTTTTGTTTGTCTCCAAAAACTACGTCTTTGCATTGGAGAACCAATAGTTAAACAGAAGGATGAATACAAGACGCTTCAAATCCTTGTCAGACCAAAGCATGCTCACACAAGCACAGATACCAGAGTACAAATCCATCAATTGCAAACTCATTGACTGATACACTAAATTCATACCAGCAACATGCATATATTATACACAGATATATGTCATAAAAAAAAAAAGTCATGATTCAAAACTTCATTGCAGCTCCTATTTCGCAGATTTGCAGTGACAATGGCTGTTGAAAATGTGTTGTGTCTAATTTATTTTTCTTTTTGATTTTATTTTATTTTTCCCTCTTGAGGTTGAGTGGTGGATTGTTCAAAGGGTCTACACTAGCAATAACAAATTGGAAGATACTGATAGAAGAGTTTGATGGAAGAGAATGATGCTGTTTGTTAGCAAGTGACTTGCATGGATGTTAATGCATTGCATAGATAGTTATGATGGCTTTGGCATATCTGGAAGCAATTATAGTGTTGTAGATTCAGAGTCAGGATTGATGCACACAGTACCAAAGAACTTAGAAAATGGAGAATAGTTGTGCTCTCAGGGTAAAATTAATCTGCACATAATTTTTTAAGTCTGGAAAGGGTAAACAATAGAGGGAATCTCAGGATTGTGATCGTTACCGAGTAACAAAAGACTTGTAACATAGAGAATATTTTTGAAGCGCTTAGGGTAAGTTTCACCGGACATAACTCAAATTTTTGAGGTTGAAAAAGATGAATATGAATTGAAAGCAAAAAGCCATGCCTATTTCCTTTCCTTTTTTGTCAAACACCTATTTCTTTTCTGATCCATCATATTATGAATAAAAATGATAAGTTAGAGAAACAGTGAAGGGGGCAATAATGCATTGCAGTGGTATGGTGATTTGGGTATATTTTGGAAGCAATCATGGAATGTTGCTGATTCAATATGTTGGGTGCAGCGCAGTCAGTAGTCAGTACAAAAGGACTTCAAAATAAAGATGTTAGGAAAATCTCAGGGTTACTTTTATTAGACAACTCATGTTTTTAAGCCTGAAAAAGACAAACAATAGAGGGAACACAAACAGCCGCCCATTTCTTTTTGTTTTTATCTGTCATAATGTGAATAACAAATGACAAGTTGAGCAAACAATGAAGCAAATAAAAATACACACTCCCTTTCTTTTATTATCACCCATAATGTGAAGGCAAATGAAAAAGTGTGATGTCAATGGAGGAAACAGAGAAAGCCAATGGCATTTCTTTTTCCTGTCTATCAAAATTAGAATACAACTAAAACATTCAAATGATGAAAGGATGGTATCTAATAGGTGAAATTAATCAATATTCTGATATCTTAAATGTTACTGCTTTACAACTAAATTTAAACCTCAACAATGGCCATTCACAAGCGCATGCAAGAAAAGGAATAGCATGAATGGATTGAATGAAACATCAAATTTCCATCCACGTAGACCTATTTCATCCAACAATTTATTTAATTAATCAGAGTAGGTTATGCAACCTTGTCTCTGAAAGACAAGTCCCAAGTATAATAAAGAATTAAGTTCACCTTTTTTAAGCTGCACTCAACCTTAAACATTCCACATTTCTACATCATGGAATGAATAAATACAACTAATGCAATAAGGAAGCAGAGTTCGATGAATAACAGAGGAAACATAAAAAGAGACAGAGAGCAGAGATATTAAGCTGGAAGATAAGACACAGTTAAAAAAACATTATCAACAAATGTACACAACAATCTAACATCAGAAATGCTTACTAATTCTTTTCCAGTTATTAGAAAACCGTGCGCACTGGTGGCTCCCAAACAAAAATATCTGAATAAGACTCTGATGAACAGTTAGAAGAAAGGGCATCCTTCAAAAAGACCAGTACTCGAATAACAGCAACAAGAAGAAAAAGACAAGATCATGTGCAATCTACAATGTTTATGAAGGTACTTCTAAAGAAAATCACATAATTCACACAGTTTGACATTAGATTAGGTAAAATATATTGAAAACATAACACAAATGTTGCAAGGTCAGATCACAGCCATTCTACTAATACATGATTGTGGCAAAATATATAATTAAAAAAGATTTAGGAAGGGAAAGGAGAAAGAAAACCATGCCTTAGAAGTTAGAAGGAACTGTTGTTTTGCTCTTTGATTCTGTTTTGATGATGAAAAACTTCATTTGATTAATCAAATATTATGCATTCATCTTTTACAAAATGATTTTCTATAGGTGCAACTAAATTATTTTAACCTCTATAATTAAGCACCATACTGAAAATTATCCAATGCCAAAATAAGTTTTCATTATCCTTGATGGCATTTGGAAAACCAAATTTTTATTGTCAAAAGAAATTTTTATATTTGATCTACCAAAGTTGGGCCATATAACCTTGAACATCAAAACCATGTCTTTAAATTTGAAGGTAAAATTGTCGACCATTTTTCACAAACCAGTCAACCGTTTTCCGTTGAGGTGTCGACCGGTTTTCCAAGCCTGTCGACCGATCTCACACAAGCTCTCGGTCAACCCTAGTTGACAACTACTGCATAAAAACCGGTTGACCATTTTTTCCCCTATTAACCATTTCTATGAGCATGTCAACCGTTTTCATCGCAAATTTCTTTAATGGCTAGTTTTTGTAAGCTCCAACGGCTAATAATGGCTAATTTTTCTTCAAGATTTGGAGAAACCTATAAATACAGCCCAAGGAAGCACTGGAGAAGGCTAATGAATAAAAAAAATAAAGTGTCAAGAGCTTATCATTGTATTCATTCTTCTCATTGGTGCTTAAGCTTTCATTTTCTCTCTCAAAAGGCTACATATACCAATTGTATTATCTTGTTTTAGCCTTTGTGTATTCTGTTTGAGAGATATTGCAACTGAGAGTGTCAACTCTTAGATCTTGATTGTATTCCCTCTTGTAATTCCTAACTTGTGTGCCAGAGGGCCTACCGGGTTTGGTAGGAGGTTTGTATTCCTAGAAGTTTATGCTAGAGGACCTACTTAGGTAAATAGGAGGTTTTAGTGGATTTGGAAATCTTTAGCGGGGAGTTAAGGTAGTGGAGTAGGCTAGGTTTAGCCGAACTAATATAAATCTCTTGTGTCATTTATCATTCTTGCTTTATATTTTTCAAGCATTGCATTTGACATTTCATATTTTCTGTTTTAACTCCTTAAAACCTCATTTCAAGCAAAGATTTTCAAATTTTAAGTAATTTTTAAAACACTCAATTCACCCCCTCTTGGGCGTGTGGAGCCATACCTTGTGCCAACTCAACAAGAACCATGTTGGTTCAACGTATGTCAAGATAAAGGTTACAAAACCACATAGAAACATAAACACAAGGAAGAATATGCAATTTCTATGCACTATAAATGAGCAAAAACAACCAACAGTCCCATGTTAGATTCAGGAAAGATGTAAAACAAGCAGATTGTGTCTTAGGGTCAATTGTTCTTAGTTCTAAAAGTGTAGAATTCTTCATGCTCTTCTTCATTTTGAACCAGAAGTGGTGTCCTCATGTGAAACTGAAAGCTACCCTCCAATCACTTTTGAGGAAGCATGTAAAATAAGTGATGTAGTCAGCATGATAACATTACATGCAAAATAAATAACTTTGGCATGCTTATTAAGTGAATTTCCCACTATAAATGTTGTGTGCCTATGCCATACTCTTGTCTAGGTAACATGCAACCAAAGGGAGTACTTTCACTAATACAAAAGAGTCCACTAGCCATGAAGCATACCTGAATCAGCAATCCCTTTGAATTCTGAAACTTGGAAAGAAAGTTCTCGTGTGTGGCGGCATTAAAAATATTATCTCCTGGATCTGATTTACCAGGATAACAGAAGAAAACTAATTGATAAGAAACATATCAAAGTGGCAATTGCTACAGATCGAAAGATGTTATATGTTCTGAAATGATAATCTTTAGCAGTAAAGCAAACAACTAAGTAGAGAACATCTGAACCAACCAAATGAAACAGCCTCAAGCAAGGGAAGGTCAATTTCAGTAAACCTTGTCTTGCCATACTTCTCCTTGGCCTGTTCAACAACATGCTACAGTCAAAAAAAAAAATGTCAATCACTAAAAGAGATCATTGATATTATATAATTGGAAAAGATGTTGAAAGGACTGTAACTAAGAACTCACAATGTGCTCATCAATACCAAATATGTCATAGTCCCTCTTCCATATTGGATTTGTCAGCAGCTCAAAAGCATGTCGAATCTGGAACTCACAAAATACTGAAATAATTGCAACATAGGAATAATTGAACAGAATAACTGCATATTGGTGTCAACAATACCACAAATACAAAAATAACAGGAGAAAAAACAAATTATAGGGAAAATCTAAAAGGTATAATAATCCGGGCAATTCCTCCAATTGCTTCAAAGCGATAGCTTGTCAATGACTGAATAAGGAAAGACCCAGAGAAGCTCCATAACCTAGTAATCCATTGTGCTTTATTTTGACTTCTGCAACAGGGTCTCTGAGAACACTATTTCCCTACTGCTAAAATAACATTTTAAGTGGTGCAGAAGTTTCCGGTTGGTAAATCCACTTGCAGGTAGAATACCTGCAGCAGTAGTCTTATCTATTGATCATTGGATGGTTACAATCATATTTTGTGGAAGGGCATAGTGAGGAGTTCATTGGCAAGCAAGTTATGTTGTGTATACTGTATTGATGCCTCATGATCCTTTAATTGGTTGTTTCATTAGAGTTGTTAAGGGGTGCTCAAATTTTCAAGTCAAGAGTAATATCCCATGGATTTTACATAAGCTTTGACAGAGATTTAGTACCAAGGCCAGAACGATTTCCTTTCCTTAGGTTTCTTTTCTTTCTTTCTTTCTTTTTTTTTTTTTTTTTTTTGGGGGGGGGGGGGGGGGCGCTAATCCTTTGGATTTTTTCATGAAGCATTGCAGGATGGTGATTGATGATGTTACAATAATATTCTGTCTTTTTATTAGTAGGGAGTTTGAGAGAAGATGAATGTCTCACTCATTCCAATTGTGCTAAAGAAGTGAGGTAGAGGATATTGAAGATTATAGGCCAACAAGCATAATGGCCTTGAATTTAAGGAAGCAGTAACAGTAAATAAAGGAATAAATAATAAGCATAATAATAAAAGAAATAAAATAAATGAATAAAAGAGGAAGAGACATTACGCAAGAACTATGGGGTGGTCCATTTAGTCGAGGCCAGTGAAAACTGATCTAGGGTCCTAAAATTAGTAATGGATTGGCAAGCAGGTTGTTGGGCCCATTTAGGACCATTAGGGCAATTGGCCAGCCACCATATAAGGCTAAACATGGTTTACACACAAAGGAGATGAACAATGTGCCACTTCAATCTTTTCTGCTGAAAATTCTGTGTCGAAACCCCAGTGTCTTTCATCAGCTCGGTTGTGAGCTAACAGATAAGGAGTTGTAAGGGAAATGCTACCAGAGTGTTAACAAGAAGAGAAGGGAAGGGGCAGATCTCTAGTGGAGGCCGTTGCACAGCCAGAAGAGTTGAGTCAACACAGATAATAGATCTACAACCTTGTTTTTTTTAACAGTAAAAGATACCCCATTTATCACCTCTGGCGACCCGCCCTAGTCAGAAAAGAGTGGTAGACCAAAACCCTCCCCCATTTCTTCCTCAAAACCTGTGCTCTTGTTAGGTAAGGCATCTCCACTTTGAGAATGCCTTACAGGCGTAGACAGGTGGTTCGGATTAGGGGTTCCAGCTCCTGTTTGGTTGAGGTGTCTCCACCGTGGGAACACCACGTAAGCTTGGACAAGGGGTTCAAATCAAGGGTTCCAGCCAAGATTTGGCCACCAAACCCTCCATGGGACTCAACTGAGTCCTTCCTCCTATGTAAGAACCCGATGCTCAAAGGATGCCAACCCAATTGGGAGAAAATGAACCAGGTTTGGAAAAGTCTCTAGACCCAACCCAACCATTGGAGAAGTTAACCCAAGACTACGCCCAGATTGTCAACTAGACCCAAATCCTGATTGTAATGTTGCTATCAGGAGAAGCATGAACAGTATAACTCAAATAAAAATAACAATGATATTTTACATCATAAAGTATGACAATAATACAGGAGAATCCAAAACTAATTTGTGTAACAACACATAAATGTATAACAAATTTGTTCGAATAGAAATACGGATGAAGAACCACAGACCTTAATAAAATCAGTGGTAGCTGGAACTTCTGTGCCTGAGTTCCTGAATTAATAGACTGTTAGTTGCACATCATCAAATAAATAGTTCAGGATGACACACCTATATAGTTAATTTCACATCTAACTTTGTCCATAAAAGATATACTCAACAGTTTCAGAATAAGCTACTCTAGTTAATTCATGACGAAGCATAAATCTGTCGTTTTATATAACATGACGAAATGGTAAAAGCATAGTCACTTGACAAATGAAGCCTCTCTTCTTTCTATAGAACAAATTTCAAATCGGCAAAAAATTACAAGAAATCATGGAGGGTCAATGGGAGGAGCACAATATGTGATTTTCTGCTGAGTGGTCTGTAAGGATATGGATTTGTGGTTGGTCTGTAGAGATATGATTGGAGATGGAAACGTTTGTAATTTTAAATGTTAATTGGGAAAAACTGACTTTTTTGTCTGTCTTTTGCTTCATAGAAGAAACTTCAAATTTCTTCTCCTGCTCCACAACCAAAAAAAGAAAAAGTTTTTTGTTGCCTATAAAAGCGCTTTTCAATTTTGGATAAAAAGCACAAAAAACACAATATTTATTTCATATTTAAAAAAAAAAACTTATTCAACCTAACAAAAGATTAGTCCATGGTATATCTGTGCAGAATTTTCTCTTCCAACAGAGAGAAGAAGACTACAAGTTTATTCTAGGTGAGAATCCTAGAGAACCAGTAAGATAGATCATAAGGTTTCTTCTTCTTTATTTTTATTTCAAGACTGTCACAAATATATTCACCCATACATTTATAAGTGTTATATTTTATCTCTAAATTACCAGTTTAATAGGCCTATTAAATGAGTATTTTATCTCTAAACAAGCTTTTTTAATAAGTAAATGTTTCAATAAACAAAGATAACCTTGAGGGGCGTATCAAGAAGAATTGAAAGTAAACCTCAAAATCTGACCATCTACAAGGGGAGAGAGAGAGACAGAGAGAGAGAGAGATCATGTAGGAAAAGTTTGTCATAACCTCGAAGCTTACTGCTAAATTTTAGCACATTTTCTTAGATTTAGCTTCCATGTCTGACACATTGCAAGGTAGAATTGCTATCAATTCAGGCGTTAACTAGTGTCATATATCTTATCTGTTTTACGTAAATATATTTCTTGACAAGTGTTTACACAAACTATGGTCCCACTGCAACAACGTACCTCTTTAAATCTTAAAATTGATTATTATAAATCTTGGACAAACTCAAAAACTTTATAGGCCTTTTGATTATGGGTCCAATAATTATTTTTCGGTTTTGAAACTAAATAAACTGAAAACAACGCATTCTATAAATGGGTTTCATAAATTATTTCATGAAATTCATGACAAAGCATCCTAATTTAAAAAAGATATTTTTTCTTGTTCCAAAAATTTGTATTGTATAGAAATGGATATGCATGAAAACATAATTTCCAAAGTTTCCATAAAAAAAAAGTAAATAAAATAACAAAAACCACAACCAAAGGCCCTAACCTACCATTTTTGTTTATGTGAAAATTAACCGTCACTTTTACAACTCAGATAAGTTGTCAGCTCTCCAGGCAAAATATAAAAGGACGTATGGAAGAAAAACAATAACAATACAGAACCATATTCCACCAAAAGGAGAAGTGATCAGAGACACGAGACTCGAACTCAGTACCACTTAGACGCTAGCTTGTCGTAGGCATCTGTGACTTCCTCGATTGAACTAAACCTTTCGATCCCCAAAACTGCAAATCGCCATTCGAATATTAAGACCTATCCAGAGCAGGTTGTAGAGGGCGGGGAAACGAAACAAACAAACAAAGAGTGACAGACCGTCGTAGTGAGAAGGAGGGTAAGAACGCGGGAGGACGATGAGCTGATAGAAAACGGAGGACGCGAAGAGCACCATTGGAAGCCAGTACGCCTTCAGCGTCGACGCCATTGACGAATTCGCCATTGGATTCTCCTTCTCCCTCAATGGTTTCAGAGAGCGATCGAGAGAGAGAGTCACTAATGGACGAGGAATCCTCTTCCCGGCGGACCGTCACTAGTGCGCTTTAACTGTAGCCAGCTAGCTAGGGTTTACCGTTATCGAAACGGTAACTTTCGCCCAAGGTCCTGATATATCATGTATATGGGACGGTTAAATGACAACAAGAGTCACAAAATTTTGGATTTTTTTTAATTTGATCATTAACTTTAATTTTTATAAAATAATAATAAAATTTTAAAATATTTTATAATATAATCACTAAAGTAATTTTTGAACAATTTTTTATCAAAATTACTAACGTGGCAATGATCATGTTATCACTACGTCAATAATTTTGGATAGAAACCATCAAAAAATTACTTTAATGACTATATTACAAAACATTTTAAAATTTTATTATCACTTTACAAGAAATAAAAGTTTAGTAATTAAATTAAAAAAGACGTCAAAATTTTGTGACATTTGATATGATTTACCCTATATATAACGAAGATCAATATTTTTTAATAAATTTAAATTAAAAATATAATTTATTCACTAGCGTCTTTTATATATCAACTATTCTATTTTAGTTTATAAATTTTATATTTCATAATAATAAATTTTTATTTATACTTTAATTTTTATATACGTTGGCCTTTGCACTTAACCAAAAAGAAGTAATTTCACAAAATTATTATTGATATATTAGGCTGAAAATTTAAAAATTATATAAATTATGTGTCATCTTTATTTAAAAATTAATATCAATGGTTACTCATCTTAAAATTATATTTAGTTAGACAGAATATTTATGAATGGACTAAAATAACTATTCAATTCCACCAGTATGATTGATATTAAAAAAATTTAATGTTAATTCTATTCCGTTATTATACTTAGTATCTTTTCATTCTAATATAATTGAATAGTAAAGATAATAAGTTAACATAAATATCCTTTTATATTATAAAAAATATATTTTATTTCAATAAATCATATCATTATGGAATATACATTAAAAATTTTATATTTAGTATTATTTATGTCGATGTTTAATTTCAGTCGAGTGTGATTCGTTTTGGGCCGCGATGAGTAATTATGAATCACGGTAAGAAGAGAGATTTCTTTTTGGATGCTAATGAATAACACTTAACCATTTTTCATGTGGTTCGGTCAGAACGATGCCTACTCCACGCCTGCCCTCTGATTATTCCTTCAGAATGACGGTTTTCTGATTATTCCCCTCGTCCCTTCGGTTACTTCTGCCCCCTATTTATATTTGAGGAGACTTTTACAATTCGAATATCATATAGAAATAAAAAGATGATATAATGGGGGACAAACAGTCCTTATCATCTATACAGAATCGTAAGTGGGATTTTTATTTCGAGGAGCATGGCCTGTTGCGGTGGATGGTCCCTATCTCTGACTCCTTAGCAGTTTTTACTGTTTTATGCAAGCTGATCGCTTTTTAGGCCAGCGACCTCGGTGGTCTGACGATCTGAAGGATGCTTCATGGAGTTCGTTCGTAGATGCATTCAAGCTCGTTGGAGGCGTATCGGGAGTTCGCCAAGTATTGCTTTATGAGTTCCGGGTTTTGGTAGTGACCAGACCTCCTCTAGTGAGGTCGTTCAGGCCTTCTTGGTTTCGGGTGATTGGACCTGCCCATCAGATTGAGTCTGACCCATACGGGAAATACGTATAACAATTTAATTAAAAAAAATATAAGGATAAAAATGTAATAATATTTCTCACTCCATTTTAAATTGAAACTTTTTTTTAACCATTTTGTAATGAAAAATAAGTTATTCATTTCCTCTACAGCAACCAATCAGTCTTTTAGAAAATTTTATGTATTTGATCTTCATTTTACTCAACCTAATGATAACAATTAAAGTATGATAATTATAAAATTAATGGGTTCTAAAACCAACATTTAAAGTATATGTCGTTTTACATCGCTATATTCTATTTATATATTTATTTTTTTTGAAAAAATAATTAGAAAATGAACACAAAAATTTAAAAATAACCATAAAATCAATGGGTTCTAGAATACCTTAAAAAAAAAAAGGGCATTTGGTGGAGCAAGAGAGAGCACGTTATATGTAATGCAGAGTTATAGTCTCAATGGACGATTGAAGTAATTCAAGAAACAACTCTGTTTGCAATGAGTTCATGGGCCCAAAGGCCTTTACAATAGCCCCAGAAAAGGTTATCAAAAGTTATGAGAAACAAAATTGGGCCATAGGCCCATCAAATCACCCAACACGGACTTATAAAATCATATATCTATCTATTCTATTATTATATAAACAAACAAGATAATTTAATGTGTATGAAACCCTGTTAACAATTATATCAAAGCTTATCTTCATTTTATTCAAATTATTTTATTTATTTATGTATATATGCATAACACGAATTACACTTCTAATAAAATCTTCCGAGTAACATTTTTAAAGTTTCTCTAATAGGAAAATTTATGATCATCAAACTTCAACAAAGAGAAGAGTTATATTATATAGGCTCCCTAGATTGAACGGTTAGATAAGTAATATATCGGTGTTAATTTAGTAAATTGCGAATTCAATTTTCGTCTTGTGCAAGGATCAAAGGTTCAACTTGCGATTTATCTCCCTTGACGTAATCAAAAATAAAAATATTAGAAACCATACAATAGCAGTATTCCCAAGAGTTGTATTATATAGTTAAAAATTAAATAAAAAATTGATTTTTTTATTATAAATTATAGACAAGATTATATTAAACCATAAATAAAATGTTTAACCATTTCATTTTTTTCCTTAATAGTCATAGTATATTTGGACAAAATGGATTGAAATGGAAAAGAATTAAGTGTGGTGCTGGTACAAAAGAAATTACGTTAAAGTAATTAAACCACTCACAACAAAGACATCTCTGTACGCACATGCCTATGAACAATATACTTAATATTATCTCTAACCCAAAACAAAAATCGTCAAATTATCCAAGAAGGGCAAATATCATCACGTACCCAAAATAAGGGAATATTGATTATTGACAATGCTTTTTCCTCTAACTTACCACTATATATTAATTGCACAAAAAGATTCCCCAAATCACACGTTTCCACACCATTATACTGGTTTTAGTTAGCTAATTAAGCCTGGGGAGGATATGATTTTGCCAATGACATTGGGTTGACAGTGACTTCTCCCCTTCCCCTTGCCATTGACTTGGCCCAGTGAAGAGAAAGAGTGGAATAGACAGATTGAAAAACTTTGCTGGGAAGAAGAAAAGGACGATAAGGTAGATATTCCCTATAATTTTGAATTGTTTTCCATAAAGCGAATGGGGGATAATCCATATTATTAGCCTAATGGTTGTGATTATTACTTAATTAGAGTTGAAAAGTTGTTGTTATACTCATTGTGATAATAATTAGAATCGGGGGTTTGTTTGAGGATCCAAATCAAACACTTACCCATCTTATTGAAATGTTGGTTAAGTGTCCAAATTCCACAACCTTATCACCATGTGCGTGAATTTTTCTTATTTTTTTTTATATTAAATATTTTAATAGACAATAATATTGTTGTAGATATTTTACACGAAAAATTATGAAATGTTTTTGTCTAGGGTGTACAAATTTTACGATTATTCTTGCATAAATTATTGATATATTATGAGAAAAAATCTCATGAAATGAGAAATTTTATGTACTATACATTTTTTTTTTCAATAACGATTTGAGTGACATACATAAAATTTTAAGATGACATTTGAGACTATTATACCATTTTTTTTTATATATTTTTCTAGAGCCTCTAAGATTTTCTTTTTTTACTTTTTTGATTTATAGTAACTTTTTCTTTATAAAAGGGTTTTAGAACTTATTCTTTTAGTTGAGTTTTTTTGACATCTAAGACATCTTAAACATCTTTTCTTCACCCTATATATGTTCTCAAAACCTCCCTCAATGGTTGATTTAGAAAGGTTTGGTAGAATCTTGATCCGAGAACTTTTAACTGATTTTTCGTGACAAATGCATTATTCTTATGTTAAACTTTAAATAAGTTTGTGTAATTATTCCTTACAATGTCAAAACACGTGTTCGAATCAGTCAGAGTACTCCAATTTTGCAAAAGAATGCAAAATTTAAATCCTTCGATGTGAAAAGCGCACCAATGTTCAACGGACGAAGCTCTCCGTTGGAACCGACGAGCAAATGGCCATGCAAAGAAAGCACAGCCACGTGTGCATGCATTGCGATTGCGAATACATCAACCTTAATTCCTTCCTTCACTTCTCTTCTGCGGTGGCCGCGCTGGCTGTAACATTCTGCAATTGGGGGGCCGCGTGGCGCAACGGCAGTGCGGGAAAATGGGTTAACCCGATCAAACTCTCTGCAAAAATGGCAAAAGAGTGAGAGAATGAGCAAACTCCATTATCAGCGTTTGGAGCAAACCAAGGACTTTGCCAAATGGGAAGATATAATGGACATAATAATTAAACAACAACAACTCTACTTCCTTCCTTCCCTCCCCTATCTTTTTCTCCGTCAGCATCGCAAGTACTTATATGACTTTTGATAAAAGATTTATCAATTTTTTACATTAAATGATTATTCATTATACTTAAACAAAAAATTTAATGTTTTTTTAAGTGGTTTAGGAGAAAAAGATAAAATAAAGAAACAAAAAAATTGCTACTTTTATCAAATGAAAATGCTAAAAAATATATTTTATTATTGTTTCCACGTCACACCGGATGCAATAATAATAATAATTATGTTATGGCTGAATTTCCGTCACCAAAATCTTTGAAAATCGTGATGAAAGCGCGTAAGTCCTGCCATGTCAGCAACTGCCCAACCGCACGGGGCCCACGCGAATAGGCTGACGTGGCAGGAGATGGCCGGGCCAAAAGCTGGTGTTGGTTGAGCTGGGCGCCACCGCCACCCGGCGGTGACGCCAGCGACAAACCCGAACTGCGTGTCCCGACTAGCGCGGGAATCGACAGAGCCGGGCCCCACCTGCCGACGTGTCGACCGTTGAAATCGGCCTAACTCTTTTCCCACAACACACGGACAAACGCGCCCCAACCAAATCCCGTTGAGCCAGGGGACTCTCCTGCCGCCTGCGTACGTAGGTGTTTTTCCTGTCAAAATGACAAGAATGCCATTTTAACGACCCGAGTATTATTATTATTATTATTATAAAATCTTTATTTAAAAAATTATATTAATTAGAGCACCAATTGAGAATATTCTCCCAAACGAACTAAGCCCCGGAAAAAAATTCCTTTTAAGGACATAGGACTCTTTTACATATGCTTTTTTTTTTTGGGTTAAAATAATAAAAAATGTTTTTATATCAAATATTCAAATTATTAATTATTTTATTTTAAAGCATTGCGAAACTAATTTGTAATAATAAAAGTATTTCTATTATTATATTATTTAATTTTATGATATTCTTATATATAAAAAGTTGATAAAAATTTATTTTTAATGAGCATCAGGCCAGTCAATCAATCGAACAAGTATCAAAGAAAATTCGTTAGGACATGAGATTCTCTTACATACGCCTCTTTTTTGTTAAAATACTAAAAATATTCTCACACCATACTAATAAAAATAATTTTCTATTAATATATCATGTGAGAATATTTTTTTAAATAGATGAGCCGTTAAGATATAAGATTCTTTTATAAGAGTTTTCGTGTCAAAATGGCATAAAATACCCTTACACACATGATATTATTAATGATGGTTTATTTGAAAAATATCAATAAGGAATAAGTGTTGATAACAAAAATGTTACTGTTGTAATACATTGTTAATATTTTCTATAAAAATTAAAAAATAATAATTTAGGATAACACAGCACATAATAAGAATAGTATTATTGTGTGGAACGAAAGGGGGGGATGGATGGATGGAGGGGTAGTTGCGCAGTCGCCCAACAGATATGAATGTGCATAAAAGTATGGGAAATTATGTTGTCTTATGCAAAGACTGATCCAAAAAAGGGAAAGATTAATACCAAAAATGGGAAAAATAGCAGTTTTAGTGAAGTTTTAAGGTTCATCCGTGCAGGGCTCAAATTGGTTGCTCATTGCTGATCCATGAAATGTGTGAGGATTGAGCTCGGGATTAATAAATCACGTGGGGAAATTGGATGGCATGTATCAGCGGATACATTGGAATATTCTGACATCATGCATTCATTCAGTTAAGAGGAGAGACATGAGACCCAATGGATGGATGGATGAATGAGGTCATGAAATGCATGGAATTAGTACTTGTTTGGCTATGGTGGTGTGAATTGTGTTAGCCTTCCGTATTGGATCATTGGTGGAGTTGTTAGCCAAACATGCAAGATGGAGACAAGAGTTCAAGCCTTTTGGGTTCTCTGCATTTAATGTTATCCAAAAATGGGAAACTTATTTTCTCTATGGGCATAATAGTGGGTGGTCATAGGCATTTGGTTAATTGTATGTTGAGTTATTAGTGGGGGTACTATGAGAATTTTCTCTGAATGTTATATTTATGTTGAATTATACCAAAAATAGTGATTTTTTTTTTGCTTTTAAAGCTATCCCACACAAAAATTAGCTAGATAAAAGAGGTTAATGATAATATTAATATAATTTTCTATTATTAATGGTAGATTGATAAATTTTCTCAAATGAAAGCAATGAGAAAGGATAACTAGTGTAATTTTTCTTTTTCTTTTACATTACGTAAGTCAAGTGATTTGTATTTCATGAATGACATGATTTGCTCTTATTTTTCTAACTCAAATTAAAAGTTAAAAAAATAAATTGACGAAACAAGTCTTGATAATTAATTTTTGATACCATACTACTATTGTGAATAAATTCACCTTTACAACGAAGTGAAAAGGATAAAGTCACAAATCAAAATTATATCGCACCTAAAGTGAGCTCAGATTATAATAGTTTTTTTTGTGATAAAAGTTTAAATTTTTCTCAACAAGTTTATAGATAGATTTTTGTGTTTTCACATTTATTCACAAATGTTGTTATAATTAAAATGGCGGAAAAAATTTACTTATATACATAGATTAACTATCTATGAATTTGTAATTTCTTATTCTCGAAAAAAAAATTCATATTTTCTTATGTCACAACAAAACAGAAAGTGGAATTCAAATCCAATGTCTAGGCCCCAGCCTTAATGTGTAATTGAGTGAGAGAGAGAGAGAACGAGAGGGTCCACAGAATATTGATCTCATCTCAGTCCCACAGTGGCTAATTTAAAACCCCAATTTTTGTGAGTGATGTAATCACCGAAATCTACAGTATTGAATGCAAGAAGACATTGGGGACACAAGAAGATGAACAATTTAGCAAATTCCTAGACCAGCCCAGCAGCATAGCCATAATAACAAGCATAATAATGAATCAATGAAGAAGAAGAAGAATAGAGATCAAAGGCAGAGATGGAACACAAAAATAAATAACCATTCAAATGCTGTACTCTGATGCAATACATAGAACCACTCTGCAGCACTATCTTCAGTGTCCCCTTAGGTTTTATCAGAAAATATATAACTTTCTATACAGAGAGCACCCACACAATCAAATTCAGGCAATAATAGGAACCATTTTCTGCATCGATCTTACATCATCCATCGTCTTCTGTCTGCCCCCAGTCTGCTTATTCTTCAATAACTCCAGAGATAATCGAGGTCGACCGGCCCCGCCGAAGTCGACGGAGCTTCATGATCCTCAAACGGCCGCCGCCTCATCTCGACGTTCGAAATCACCGACGAGATCTCAGTGTTCATGTCGTTGCTCAACCCCGTTTCCTGCGAGGCGCTGATCATGTCCTTCTCCGTTTTCAGATTCGGCTTCGCGGCCGGGCCGTAGCTTTCGAGAAATCCCCTCAGAATCGCCTGGTCCTGCATTGAGAGCGACGGCTGGAACTGGAGATTGGACTGAATAGGAGGGGCTTGGACCGAGTAGAGCGAATTTGGAATTTGGGGGATTCTCGGGAAAATTTCTGGAGGGTTGGAAACGGCGGCGAATAGGGGATTGTTGATGTAATCAATGGGATTGGAGAAGCAGGACACGTGGACTGATTCGGAAGCTTGAGCAGCTTTGGCTCTGTTTCCGTAAGGTGAAGAGTCCATCAATGGCGGCAGGACAGGTCCCAGTTCGTCTCCGATCGAATTCGCCCTCGGAAACCCCGGGATATGGATTTTCTTCCCGCCGGAACTCTTCTTGAAAATCCTACAGATCACCCACTCATTCTGCAAAGAGAATTCAAGAAAATCCATTAAACGTCAAGCACTGGAAGAGAGATGCTAAACCCGAGCTTGGACCCATCATAAGAGGCTATAGAGGTCTCTTTTAACGTCAGGGTCGAACCTATGAACAGATTCCTACGTTGTTATTTTGTAAGCTACATTAAGTAGAGTTAATAAAGACGGTGGGATGTGCATGTGCTATCCAATAGTGAACAAGAGCGGAGATTCAATCAACGGATACGGATAAGAGGTCGTGGAAACAGTTGCCTGAAAGCGTTGATCTAGTGGATTCTTCTTTCCCTGCAACTTAGCAAGAAAGACAACAGGGGAGGAAAATTCATTACCTTGGCAGTTTTGGGGAGGTTTTGAACGGAGAATTTGCCTTCCAATCTGTATTCGTGCATGACCCAATTGGTTTTCTCGCCTTTGGGAGCTCTGCCCCGGTAGAAAACCAGGGTTTTCTTCATGCCAACCAGGGATTTTCCCCGGAAAATTTCCTTGTCTTTTCCGGTGGCTTTCCAGTACCCAGAAGCCGTGGCCCTGTTCGTCCTCAACCCAGTTGGGTATTTCTTGTCCCTCACACAGAAAAAGTACCACTCTTTCTCCCCCATTTTCGCTTTCCCTTCATCCAGACAACCAAGAGTAAGAATCGCTTGTTCAAGAAACAGAGAGAAAAGTACAGAAAGAAACTACGGTTCAGAAACTTTACATGGCAAATCCCAAGGCTCAACCTTGTTCAAGTCCACCTCTCCGATGGCTCTCGCCGAGAAGTTGGTGTCCAAAACCTTCTTGGATAAATAGTGCGTGATCAGCTCTTCGTCGGTGGGGTGAAATCGAAACCCAGGTGGCAATTCCATGTGTTCTTCCTCCTTTCCCAGGCCAGGAAAATTTTCCATGAAAATCAGAGAAACTGAAGAATTCGCTGCAAATTCTCTATACTTATAGCCACTTCAACTCGCAGCCAACGGAGCTTAGATGCCCTGCAGAGAAAGCCAAATCCGGCCCAGAGTCAAGCACAAAGAAAATTGATACCGTATTCAAATAATAAACAGACCTTTGGATTGAAAGGAAGCCGGGAAAGTTGCTGGGAAAGTGACTAGAAAATGGTTCGGGACTCAGAAAAGGACCCGGCGCGAGGGCATTAGATGCGAGAGAGAGAGAGGGAGGGAGAGAGGGGGGTGATACCTGAGAGATGATGAAGAGATATTGAGAAAGAAAAGCATTGGGAGGAAATGGAGAAGCCCCCTATATAGTGCTGTTTGGGGAGAGAGAAAGCGAGAGAGAGAAACGTGGCTTTTAAGGAAACTCGGGAAGGTTGTTTTTGGCCCTCTCCGATTTGCTGCAATGAATTCTCTTCTTGCAAACTTTATTTTGACCAAATACATCCCATCTTTCTACCATGCATGTAAGTAAATTATAACTCATGGATCATCTTATTTATTAGCTCAAGAAGTAAGTATTTGATGAACATTCCACATACAGCGTTACCCTTGGTATTTTTACATCATGTGCATCCTTATTCTTCATATAAAAAGATTTTGTGTAAATTAATAAAATAAGTGATAAGATCAATATAATTCCAAAAATACCCTTGTTCTGTTATTAGTGGTTACAGCTAAGATTAGAGAAACTATGGTTCAAGGCCTGCCACAATTTAGCCAAGGTTCCATTTAATCGAGTGACAAGATCAATATAAATCAAGTCGGTTGCACGGAGCCTGCGTGCCGCCCATGTGAAGGTGTGACAAAAAAGTCAAAGAGAACTGGAAGGGAATATTGCTTGATTTTATCTCCTTTTTGTTGAAACGAAACACGATAGGAAGAAATTGCGCCCAATTCGACCTCCTTTACACTTATCATCTCCAGGGCCTCCCACGAAATTTCCATGCCATGGGTGATCTCAAGTAGTTGTGTCTTGCTTCTGGTAAAGCCTTTTTCTACTCATGATCATAATTGTAACAGTTAATTTATTCACACGCTGCACAAAAAAATATTTATCATTTAATGTGAGTACACAATGAGAAAAATTAAATAAAACGCACATATTTTCAATCTCATAAAAAACTTCAATTTACTTTAAATTTATAATCTCAAATGCAAAAGACTATATAAATCGAGTTTACACATTCATCGCATGTGCTTACTCGCTAATAACAAAGAAAAAAGAAAAAATTGAAACCCACGAGTTTGATCACTTATAAGATCTGTTTTTTTTTTTTTAGTTGAAAACGATATTACTAGCTATATATATAGGGAAGAAATTAAAGGGGGTTGAAATTGGGAAATCCAATCATGTTAAATTTGGGTTTGTGGATCAATAATTGGTGAGGCTTTGGGGGCGTCATGGAGGAAAGTGTGGAGGGAATAAAGAATAAAGAGTAAAAGAGGGTGGTTTAGAATTAGAACTTCGGTCATGTCCATTGCCATGGCTGGCATCCAATTGGGTTGAAGAAACGAAGGGGAAATGGGAAATGGTAGGAGTGAGTGATGTAATATGACATTCAATTATTTATATATATATATTTATTTATTCACATTTGGGTGAAGCTTTCTTCTTCAAATCTTCTTTTGTCTATGTCAATGTTCGGACTCCGACTCGTTCCACACGTGTAAATACTATCCATCTTTTGGAATTCACAAATATATATAGTAGAGAAGTGCGTTATGTATGGTAAAATTATTTTGAACATATATAGAATAAAGTGTTATTAGATGATTATTATAAAATTATATTTATTAAATGACAAATAATATCGAGCATCTTCTCATTTTAATTGATGTAAACATAATAATTAAGATAGTTTATTTATTTAAAAAATAAATTAATTTACTAAACATGACATATGTTATAATAATCTTACCAACCAAGGGCATTAATGTTGAACTAAGTCGGTCAATTTTATTTAGAAAGTAAATCTACCGTGTTACCAAGGATAAAATTAATTATTTTTAAACAAGTGTATTTATTTTATATTGTTCTCAATCCCCAAACAATTTTATTGGTTGATTTAAATAATTCAAAACACAATAAGTCTCTAATCAGTTAATAAAATTATTTAAAAATTAAAATAGTATGTAATAAATATATTTATTAACTTTTAACTATTTCCTTTAGGGAAATCTTAGCATTACCTTGTTATAAATTTGAAATAATCATCCCACATGGGACAAAGTATATGATGTGGCATGATATCGCGTTATTTAATAATATAGTTTATCAGTTATTTTTGATAAATTTAAATTTTAAAATACCATTTATTTTTAAATTTCATGTATTTAAAATTTAATATAATAAATTATTATTATTATTATTATACTATGCATATCAACGGGATAAGGTAATATTAGAGTGCCGGTAAGCATGGGGAAATAATTAGTCAACGTGTCCCATATCGTATGGTATGATCTCTGCCAGACTGCCACCAAAGCATCCCACGAGAAGGAATTGGGACTGCAGCCACATCAAATCGAACCTCAACAGAGGTTACCCACTTGGCGGCGTCTCACTCACTAGTCACTCCACCATTCATCATGACAACTAACCCCAGCTTTGTTTGCTTAATTAACTCAAGGGTTGACTTTAACCTAAGACCGAGTCCCACTAACCCAAGGGTTGACTTCTAACTCGGGTTACGCGGGGCGAGAGCGGGAGCAAACCTCAGCTCCTGTTCCTCTTCATGCAACATGTGGCCACCAAAAGCGACAATCGACATGAACACGTGGCGTCGGGTGGATGGCTGAGAAGCCGAAAGCAAGCGTGAGAGGAAGAATCAGGCAACAGTCAGCGTTGTTGAACTCTTGATGATTTGCTTGCTTCGACACTTATGGGCTGATCGCCGGATCTTCTTCAGTATTTGTTTGATTAGTCTTGGGAGAATTGTTTTATTTAAACGACAAACAAAAAATAAAAGGGTAGTTTGATAGAATTTTAGTTTTCTTTTAAAAACCTGAAGATGATGTTATATTATTTGACAGTTTTCATATCCTTAAACAAACGATGAACTCTTAAATTGGATACTATTAGGAGAAGAAAAAATGACGGTGGAGATGCAATTGCCCAACTTAACTTTAACTTGGTGGTGTAACTAAACAGGTGGCTGCTTCAGCTTGTGAATTGTGATGGCCGATGGATGGATGGATGGGAAGCTGATTGATGGGTCAGTCCAATCAACCAGCGGATCAAAATCAGCAACATTTTCAACGGTCTGATTTTTCTACGCTTTGACTTAATTCCCAAAAAGGGTCCACCCCCCCCCCCCCTCCCGGCGGGCAATCCTTCACTTAACTTCATAATCTTTTTTATATGACTGTCCTGCATCCGTACGCGTTACATGTGGCGGTATCAAAACTCATCAGAGTAAGCTAATGTTAAGATTAATGTTAAAGATCGAGATTGATATCTTGCCCACATTGCGTATTCTTATGTTGCATGATACAGACTCTCTCCCCACGATACATATAATTTTATATTTTATAAATATTATTATAAATTATTATCTAAATAAATTATAATTATAATTTATCAATTTATTTACCTTTTAAATCGTACCCAAATTTATATTTATTTATGTCTTTTTTAATCTTGTTTGTCAAATAAAATTATAATCAAATCGATCAAATTACTCATATGAACCTATATTAATGTCGGGTAACTTTTTATTTATTTATTTATTTTTTAATTTACTTAATTTAAGCATCTATTCGATTGAATTGGTTCAGTTTAAAAAAAAAATTCGATCTAATCAATTTGAACAATTCGATCGACTCAATTACATCTATATCTACTTGAAAATAATTTTCACTCAGATGTGGATATAACTGAATCGATCGAATTACTCATATTGATCATACCAAATTTCTTCTAAAACTAAGTAAACTCGATTGAATAAATACTTAAATCCAACAGATTGAAAAATCAAAAAAATTAAAAATATCGAATCGTTTATGTTACCCGACACTGACAGACTTAAAACCACCTTCCGATTAGGTCATTCATAATTAAATCAAGTCAAACCCTTAATTTGATCAATTCAATTATATTCATATCAAACAGACATAACTAAAAAATACATAAAATATGTATAAATTTTGTTATGATTAAAAAAATTATAAAATATAGTTATAATTATAATTATTAAAGTAACTATAACTTTAACTCAACATACCAAAATTAATAACTTATTTAGATAATAATTTATAAGAATATTTAAAAAATATAAAACTATATGTATGTATGTATGTATGTATGTATGTGGGGATATGTACTCGCAGTCATGGTCCTGGGGGCTATCTGGCTTCTAAAAGCTTCAATGGAAGGTATAGAGTCTTCCAAACAATGATGGGGTTTACATTTGTTCAAAATAACTGGGGCGTGAATTTATTATTAGCTGATTCAGAATTTTGAATTTAAAATTGAATCAGTCAGCTCATAATAAATTTAGGGTACGTCTTCATTCCAAAAGTTTGGAAAATTATATCAAATTTTTTTAATGTAAATCCTATAATGCATCCAAATATTAAAATTTATATTATCTTATATAACATATTTGTAACCTAAATTTAGAAAAGAAAAAAGAATCAACTTATGGGAAAGAAAATAGAATAAAATTAAATTAAAAAAAAACAACTTAATCATAATAGTTTGATTTTACCAACATTCCTAATGAATAACTCAAAAATACTTTTGATAAAGACATTTTAATTCTTTTATTCTTAAATTTAATTGTGATGAATAATCAAATTTTATAATACCAACACTCTTCAAACTTTAAATTTGAGAATTTAAGATCATGTTTTATTTGATGTTTTTAGATTATTTTTAACAATTTTAAAATAGATATTTAAAATATAAAATTAAAAAAATAATAAATTTTAAAATTACAAATTAAAACACGAACATAACAGAATTTTTCTTATCCCATCATATTAAATATTAAATTATCCCATCGCATTAAATATTAAATATTAAATATTTTCCCTCTTTGGCGTCACTCTCATGTACTGGCGTTGGTGACAGCGGAAGGGATAACTAACCTCACTGCTGGGTTCACCAAATGGAGCTGCAATTAAGTCACTAAAATTAAAATTAAAATGAAAATGATGATTTTAAGACAAAACCCATCCAATCAGGAATCTGGAGAAAACTTCGGGTGTATGTAAATGTAATCATATGGGGTTTTACACTCTAAATAAATTAAGTGTTCTCATTATTCCCAAATGACAACATCTCGATGATTGATTGGCGCAGAGGTCGCAATTATGAAAACTATAGTTTCCATTAATATTCCATTTTTTTTTTTATAATTTTTCATTTGTCTGCACTTTGGACGACTCGTGCCTGAGCGTGTTCATTTTTAAATATTTTTACCATAAGTTTTATTTTAAAACAAGATGATGGTAACATTTTTTTTTATTAATTATAAGCTTGTTTTATTGTATGATGATGTGTAAAAAAATATTCCTATGGTTCAAAATAGGGTATTTGGTGAATGGTTTTATGTGAAAAACAGTAGGCACCAAACTTGGTGTAATATTACCAATTTATAGGTTCAGTTGAGACATTCATTTTTTTTTTATTTTAGATAGATAAAAATAGACTTGATGACAAATTCGTATGATTTGAAAGTATTTTGGTAGTTTGTCAAGATGTTCTATTTGATTTAATTTTTTCAAAGTGTGGGCCCTTGGTGTAAATTTTTTCAAAGATTGTTGGGGCTATTGCATAATTCTCAAAAAATTTTATGGCTTAAGTGGAAGGTTAAATTGCAGTGACTTCTCAAAATTATGCAGCTTGTCGGACAATTTGCATTGCCAATTGGCGATGGCTAAAATCCCTAGGATTTGACTTAGGGATGAAGAAGAACGGATGAAAAATTAGGATTTAAGAATTTGGGTGATTTAGTAATAGAGAAACGCTATAGTAAATAAAGAGTTTTAGATAAAAATAAGAAGTAAAATCGATCATGTTTTGGCCTGTTTTGAAGACTTTTTATAAAAGATTTTAGTTAAATAGATAAAAAGAAAGGGATTGAAAGAAAATGAAAAGAAAATATGATATTTTAGGTGATTTTTGAAACTCATTAAAAAATTGAAATAAGACTAAAGATAGGGTGTCAAATATATATAACATATATGTCAGAAGAAATGCCAACGTATACGGTAGACCTGTTAGAGTGAAAAATGTAAAAAAAAAATAATAATAAATAAGAGAAAAATAAAAATATATATATATAATTCAAAATAATTTCAAATTATCATAAAACATTCAAATCTCAAGAAACATATAGCTAACCTCCAAATACTTTTCTTCTATAAAATGTATATATATGTAGATATGCCAGATGATCCATAAAAAATGCTATTGGTTTATGAACAAGTTGTGAAGAAAACAAAATTTATTTTTTAGAGTTTCAGATCCACTTGCATGTTTATATTCAATGTTTTAGATTTATATTCTTATTTTGTTATACCTTGAACAAATTTATATTGTCATTTAAACTGAAGTTAGATATATAAACAACTATTGTTTACCTGAATTTTATATTCATTCTAAAGTTGATCTAAACTATATTCCATCCTAAATCCTGATTACTTACCTTAATTTGTTTTTATTAAGATTGTTATAAAAAGGGGTAAAAAGGAAATTTTAGATAACTTCCAAATTAAAGTGTAATTATTAAAAAAAACCCAAATTACCAATACCAGGCCTACAACATGAGTGTTACACTTGGGCCCCAAATCTAGAGATGTCTATACAAGTGACTTGGATTTTTTTAAATAAATAAGGTTGAGCATGATTTTTAATTTGAACTTATGAATAATAAGTTTGTTTATTAAGTGTTAAATTGTAGGATGATTTTGAAATAACTTGTGTTTTTTTATACATCAATTATATTATTTGAAATGTAAATACATATTAATTTTGCATTAATTATTAAATCAGTCTCCAAACTGATTTATCGATTGTACAATATTATTATTTTTTTAAAAAATGGGACCATTCAAATTGAATATTGTGGGAGACCATAATAATGGAAGCTTAATTGAAAAGATAAGAGAATGTCACTTCGAGATTTGATTTGGCGGACAAAGTACATGCTTTCAGTCACGTGAATTGTGAGCTCCACTAGTCGTCTTGTCGACCAGCGCCCATCCACCCACCCACCCACAGCCAGCTCTTGGATTAATTGCCAGATCACGTCTCCAGACTTTAATTAGCTCTTCAAATTAGGCTTTGGATTATCCCTTATCCGTGTTTGGAACGGATTCCCCTCCAAAAAAGAAAAGCGCTAATGTTGATGAATAATGCTATAGAGATGAATTTTTAGCGTAGATGATATATTTTTATTAGATAATAAAAAAATATAAATATTTATATTTATTATGAAACTTTTCATTATTTAAGGTAAAAATATCACCTAAATTAGAGATTTATTTTCAGTCTAAATAAATAACATTAGTACAGTGATCAAGTATTTAGAGTTTCGCATAAAATATAAGAATTCGAATCAATGTCACCACTTGTTAAAAGGTTTAAGTTTCGTATGCACTGAATATTCAGTTCTAAGTATATATAAATTATATTCGTATTTAAATTTATCTGAAAGATCACTTGTTCATAGAAATTAGTCAAGCGAAACTCGAATATCTCGAGTAAATAAAAAAAAAATAGCATTACTAACATTAATTAATTAGAGATAAAATAAAACGTGGGTATAGGTGCTTGGGACAAAACAAACGGCTGATGGTTGAACGGTTGAAGAACATCACAATTCCAATCCTCAGCACCTTTTTTGAAAATTTCATTTTGTTTCGTTCAGGAAATGAGTGGTGTTCAGTTTCTAATTTCTATGCCGAATCTTTTGGCATAGAAACTGGAATCTGAAGCGATGGGCAGCAATAGCATGAACTGTAAATGCCTGAAAGCATATTTGACGGTTTCGCTTTGTATTTCGAAGCTGCCCCTTCTCCCATGGCCTCTTCTTTCCCAGCTCAGTTTTTCTCCTTTTTATTCAGCCACTGCAGCACAAGATCCAGATCCATGTGGTAATCTCACTTCCAAGGAATGGGTTCTCTCTCTGTTCAAGCGTTGTTCCGCCTTGGAACATGTGGAGCAGATTCATGCTTGCATGATCCATACTGGCCTTGATCAAAACCTCTGTCTTGCTGGGAAGATCATCCTTTTTTGTGCTGTTTCCGAGCGCGGTTCGATGCATTACGCAGCCTCAGTTTTTGAAAATACTAAGAATCCTGATGGATTCCTCTGGAACAATATGATTAGAGGGTTTGTAAGGACGGCCCAATTTGATAAGGTTTTTAGTTTCAACAAGAAAATGCAAGAAATGGGAGAAGTTGCGGACAACTTCACGTTATCTTTTTTGCTTAAAGCTAGTGGGCAGATGGGATCAGTTTTGTTGGGAAAGCAGATGCATTGTTGCGCTCTCAAACATGGGCTGGAAACTCATGCATTTGTGGGGAACGCTCTGATTCACATGTACGGCATGTTGAGGGAGATTGAAACTGCGCGCCAACTGTTTGAAGAAATACCCAAACCACACCTGGTAGCTTGGAACACCATTATTGACTGCCATGTTCATTGTGGGAAGCATAGAGAAGCACTTGAGCTGTTTTCCAGAATGTGGGGGAGTGGAATGGAACCAGATGAGGCCACATTGGTTGTGACAATTGCAGCTTGCTCCGCATTGGGTGCTTTGGAGTTTGGGAGGTGGCTTCATTCATTTGTTAGCCTATCTGTCGTCGTTGACATGGTTTCAGTGTCTAATGCCCTGATTGACATGTATGCAAAGTGCGGCGCAATTGATGAAGCATATAGTGTGTTCAATGAGTTGAATGAGAGGAACATAGTAACATGGAATTCACTGGTTCTGGGATTGGCAATCCACGGCCACGCAGACAAAGCATTGGCACTCTTCAATAAAATGTTGGAAGAGAAGCTTGAGACACCAAATGATATTACTTTTTTGGGTGTTCTATGTGCTTGTAGCCATAGAGGGATGGTTGAAGAAGGAAGACGGTATTTTGACAGTATGAGACAAGACTACCATATCCAACCAACGATAAAGCATTACGGGTGCATGGTGGATATTTTGGGCCGAGCTGGATTGGTGGAGGAAGCTTATAAGTTGATAATGGGCATGCCAATGGAGTGCAATGCCATTGTATGGAGGACTCTGTTGGCTGCGTGCCGGTTGCATGGTAAGGTTGAACTAGGGAAGCAAGTTAGGAGGCATCTTCTTGACTTGGAACCAGATCATAGCAGTGATTATGTTCTTCTAGCGAGCATTTTTGCAAGTGCCGGCCAATGGGATGAGATGGCTAGAGTAAGAAAATCAATGACAAAGAGGGGAGTTCAAAAGCCCAAGCCTGGTAATAGCCTTATTGGTATTCATCCCAAGTTGATAGAGCCAACCAAGACCTTTGCATAGTCGTGATAAGAGCTTCAGGTACATCTTGATCAAATACGAAGTTCTCAACCTAGTTTCAGATGCTATAGTTCATGCAGTACAAAGATATGTGATGTATCATGCGTGTACAGATGATACAGATTTTTGAGTCTGGTGAACAAAGATAGGAAAACATTCAAATAGAAATTCATATAAGAGGGAACAGTCTAACAAGGTACATGCTGATTTATTTTCTCAATCCGTTTACATTTTGTAATTGAGGCCTATATCATTCAATTATTGACCCAAATCAAGTTATGAAATTTTCTTCTCTTTGTTGTCCTGCCATTTTCTAGTTTCAGCGTCTATGTTTGCTTTCACACTCGCATTAAACCCTGGATATGGTTCGTAGCCAAAGAAAATCTGTAAGGCCTGCAAGAAATGAACAATTACAGCATATATTGTTAAAGTTGCATCGCATAGGAGTTAAATTTTTGGTTTATGCAACAAACAGAGAAAACTTACATCGAGTAATACTAAGAAGGGAACCATAAGGAGGGCTTGAGCCAGGTTATCCCGCACAGATGGTGAACGGCTCTGTAGAGAATAAAAACCTTTTAAGATGTAGTCATGCATGCTAAAGAAGGTCATCCGAAATATAGAAGAATTTACCTCAAAAATAGCATGGCCAATTATCTGTGTTGACCAACAGAACAACTGAGTTGCCAGAACAATCTGGAATGTGTTATTGAAACAAAATATTAGGGTTCAATTCTATGAGAGGTAAATTTATCAAGAATAACAATAACTTTCAAATAAAACCTACCTGCTCATACCCGAAGAAACAGACGGAAGAACTGTTAGAATGATAGTATAGTCAATTACAGAGGTTTACCCATATACCTCTGAATGGCTAGGTAGTTCTCCTCAACCTTAGGTTTGTGTCATCATGAAAGAAGTCCTATATGTCACACACTCACTTTTGGGGGTTAATTTTATGCAGGCAACGCACAGTTTTGACCTGTTGATTGGGCAACGATGTGGCGTCTACATGGCGAAGACTATTACGTAACATTCCAGAATGTTCTAGAGTCATCCAACTAATTCTAGATAGTCCTTTTGTATTCTTGTATCTTCTATTATGGTCTAGATTATTCCATATAAACGTAGTACCTGGTAGATGAATACTAGTAGTTGGTAGGATGTTTTGGAATGTATTTATGATGGAGGATTCTAGAATAGGTGAATGGTTATATATGCCTCATCCCTCCCGTTCTCTACTCGCTCCAATCTCTTTCTCTCTCTAAGTGCCACACGTCGACTCAGGGCGTGAGATATAGGACTAAAATCTGCAATATTACTTGCTATCTGAAATGTTTCGTGTGAGTCCTATGTTTACTTGGGGGGTTCCTGGTTCAGAGTCTAAACGTTCAAAATGGTCTTCTTAGGTCCCCAAATTATGACCTCTACAACTTGTATTAGCTAGATGACATTGGCATTCTCCCTATGACACTCCTCAACATGTTCATTAACTTGTTCTTGAATCTTTGAGATTGGCGAGATATCTCTCAGCAGGTTGCTAGTATTGTAATATTGGTAGAATGGATAAAACCATCATAACAGAGCTTGGCAAAAACACACAATATCAATCTGATGGGTATAAATTCAAGTAAGAGTCAAAGTTAGCAATGATAAATATATTTCTACAAGGCTAACTAAAATATTCAAAGGATAACAGAGCAACCTTCCATCAAACAGGAGTGATCTAGGTGACTAGCTATTGCTCAGAGGTTGTGGAAAGAACAGTCGGAAAGGATAACAAAGTTAGTCAAAATTGAAAAAAACACACAAAACAAAACAAAAAGCACAAGGCATATCCAGATTTTGACATCGTTACATGCATTTTTCAAAGACAAAAATGTTAAAAGCAGAGATATGTTCATGGTTAAAGATGACAAAAGCATCTCCTTCCATAACACGTAGTAGTTGATAGATACAAAGAAACAGAAAAAAGAAACGGGTAAAGGTGGATGATGAGATAATAGTTAGTGATGTTGATACAAAACAAAATATTACACTTTGGATCCCCTTGCTTCCCTAAGCCAAATGTATTCATGTATCTGATAGGCAGCCCATAACATTAAGGGCAGATTAGGGATAGTGGGAGAATTGGCGCATGTGCAGATAACTAATTCTGTTAAGGGGTAGAATGGGTAGAGCAAAGACGGGGGGCATGTGAGCAACAGATCCTTATAAATAGAGAAGCAAATAGAGTAGAAGGGAGGGAATTTTCTGGAGAATATAGAGGGAGAGCGTGGACCTCTCGAATGTCCATTTTCCTTTCATTTTGTCACTTTCCAGCCTTGTAGTTCTTTCTATTATCAGTATCCTATCAATTGGTATCAGAGCATCATCGATCGTAATGGTCAACTTGACGGATCGAGTAGGGGAATTGGAAGGAAGGATGGACGGCCTGCAACGGGGAATGGATGCCATGAGGAGTGAGGTCCAATCGGTGGGGAAGAAGGTAGCGAGCTTGCTGGAACAGTTCGCTTGGATGAGAGCGAGGTGGGAAGAGCAGGAACAGGAGAGGAAGAACGACGAGAGACGGGAAGACCAACAGCGAGAGAGGAAGGGAAAACAGAGTGAGGAGAACCTACCTGTGGGTTCGTCCCTCACTGGGGAGGCCACGACGGAAGTGGGGAATCGGCACAAGGAAGCTGGCGGTGAGTGCGACGTCTATGGGAGGTCGAACGGAAGGGGCCGACGCTTGGAGATGCCGGTGATTGAAGAAGACGACCCGGATGGTTGGGAGTTTTGGGCTGAGCGATACTTCTCCGTGAATCAGTTGTCGGAGGCGGAGAAGTTGGACTCCGCTGCTTTCGACTTCGAAGGAGCTGCTCTGGCTTGGTTCCAGAGGGAGCAGCGAAGGCGACGGGTGAGGAGTTGGGGGGAGCTTAAGGCGACGGGTAAGGAGTTGGGAGTTGCGGTGTTGGCTGACGAGAAGACGGACACGGCAACGCTGTGTTTGGAGGGTGCTACACTTCCATGGACCCGGTGGGAGCGAAGGAGACGAGGAGAGATTCGTGTGGGTAAGGAAGCAAACCTGAAAGACGAAGCCATAGGGCGCCACCAACGCTTCTCTGCTCAAGCTATGGCAAAGAAGGGGAAGGAGAAGAAGAAAAAGCCGGTGGCTAGACCACCACAAGGTGACAGCAAAAGCGTTAAGAAGAAACGCAGGAAGAAGAAGAAGCTTCAGAAATACCAAGCTCCAGTCCCAACCAAAGACACCGCGATGCCAATTCAGTCCGATTCGGCCGCCGACGATGATTCCTCCTCCGGGGAGACCAAGCCCGAGAAGATCCAGAAACTTCTCGAGCCCTACACCAGGTACCAGCGGATTAACTTCCTTGTTGGCGCCGCCGTGCCCGACGCTTTCCTCTTCACTCGCCTCCGCGATGCCGTGGATCGCGACATATCTCGTCGCAAGTTCGTCGTCTACGGCCTCGCGTGGGACACGACGCGAGAAACCTTCGTTTCTGCCTTTGAATCATGCGTCGAGACTGAGGACTGCAACGTCATCTTCAACCGGGTCATGGGCCAGACCAAGGGCTACAGCTTCATCCAGTTCAAGACGAGACTGGAAGCGGCCGAGGCATTGAAGCAGCCGAGGAAAAAGATCAGGAATCCGATGTCAAGGACGGCAGATCTAGTAACATCCAAGGAGGGCATCGTACCGATGATTGGGGCGCCATCAGGGGTCCAGCCATCTCCTACCACTTTTGATGAGGTGTTCCAGTGCATATTTGACTATATAGAACCTCAAGTAAATCTGATTTTGTCGTCCCTGTTGCTCGATATCATGGCTCTCATCTTGTGTCAGGACCTTCACCTTGAGGACAAGGTGAGTTCTATGCGGGGAGTATTGATAGGCAGCCCATAACATTAAGGGCAGATTAGGGATAGTGGGAGAATTGGCGCATGTGCAGATAACTAATTCTGTTAAGGGGTAGAATGGGTAGAGCAAAGACGGGGGGCATGTGAGCAACAGATCCTTATAAATAGAGAAGCAAATAGAGTAGAAGGGAGGGAATTTTCTGGAGAATATAGAGGGAGAGCGTGAACCTCTCGAATGTCCATTTTCCTTTCATTTTGTCACTTTCCAGCCTTGTAGTTCTTTCTATTATCAGTATCCTATCAGTATCAAATGCTTCAAATAATCAAGAAGGAAGGGAGGAAATAAAACTGTACCTTCCAAGAAAGAGAGAAGCCGAGATTCTTAGCAAGAAGACTGGCAGAGACCCAACAGGCCAAACAGAGGAAAGCAGCCAGAGTCCCAGCTTTCCTATCCAAACACACGTAATACACAACATATACCAAGGTGAAGATGAGCCCAAAATTTGGAACCAGGCCAAGGCGGCACTTAAATGGGCACTCAAAGAGAGGGGGAGTGAAATAGAACAGAACAAGGGTGGTGAAGAAGAGTGGCCACACGAACAGCAGGTGTATCCAGACGTTCACCGGGTTGCCGTGGTACGCCTTGTGGAACCCCAAGTTCTTCTCCAGATCAAACAGCTTCAGCTTCCCCATTGGAAAGGAAAATTAAAGGGCGTTTGTTTGGGGCGAGAAAATTTCAATATTTTCCGGGAAAGTTTGCGGGGGAAGGAAAGGAAAGGAAAGGGAACGAAAGGAGGTGAGAATGTTGGGAAGGGAAGGGGAAGATGGTTTGGCATTTATAGGAAAAGGGCAGCAACTGTGTGGGCTATGGATAAGAAGACCAAAGTCTACTTTTATTGTATTTTTCTGGCCAGGTCAAGAACAAAGGCAGCAGCAAGGAACCAGAGGCACAGCACAACCGTCCATTGGAATTTACTTCTTTCCGCGGCATCGTATAAGAAAAGGAAAATGCTAAAGAACGCTGACTATGTTACGCTGTATTTGTATTGGCCTTGACTGCCCCTACTTGGACCGGACCCGACTACCTTGACGATTTGGCTAAAGTGATTTTTATATAAATAATTTTTCTTATAACATACCAGAAATTTCACAACAAAATCAATGGAGCGTTACACTAGGTAGATTCGGCTAGTTTTTTCTTTTTGGTGGGGACTTGGGTCCAGATCAGAAATTAATGGGTCGGATTGAGAAAGCTGGGCATAACAACCCTTCTTGTGTATTTTTTTGCCTTTCTTGTTCTGTATGGGTTTGAAGTTTTGCCTTTCTTTTTCTGTATGGGTTTGAAGTTTCAACTCTTGCTTGCTTTGCATACCAGTGTGAACACATTGACACTTGACATTAAAGTATTGGGTCTCTGAGCTGTGCTTGTGCACTAAACTATGTTCCCGGGCAAATACAGGTTGTGTCAGTGAGACGACCATTGAGACGAAAACTTTGTGCAGGTAAAGTAAGTGAGTTTAGCAGTTGTTGAAATTGAGAGAGAGAGAGAGCATTTGGACACATTCAACTTTGCTAATTGCAATAAGGCTGCAATGCTGTCTGACTAAACTTACCTAATCCATTCAGATAATTTTGTTTGTGTTTGTAGCTTAGCTTGTAGATGCACAATAACCCATGTCTAAGTTGATGACGCAGAGTAAATTCTTCCAACCCAGAAACATAAAAACAAAAGTATATTTTCACCATCTTGATATTTCTTGAGTCAAAATTTGAGATTTTAAATTTAAGTATAGTTTTTAACAGTTATTGAATTGTACTGTGTTTTGAAGTTCAAGGATGAGGAAGTTAATAATATTATATTGAATAATTTTCAATATTAATACTTGTAATAAATACATATTATTTTTAAATAAGGTTTATTTATCTTATATTATTTTTTATTTTAAATAATTTTATCTACTAAAGTAAGGAAACATTAAAATCTGTATATATTTTGATAATAAAAACATTAGAAGAAAATTTCTAATGTTACAGGAGGAAGCTACTTTTGCTGTTAAAATCCGATATATTGCAATTGTTAATTATATACATGTACGGATTGTGGAATGTGGAGTGAGATTTTTAGCAAATCTTGATAGTTTTAGCTTCTGAATTTAGATGTTGTATATATATATTTTTTTATTGTGTCAACTTAGATAAATAATATTATTTATAAATGAATAAGAGTGATGTTACTTTTACGAAAGAACAAATTATTAATATGTTACTATTAGATTTGTGTTCGTATTTAGCAAATGAATTCATAATAATAAATCACTACTATAACTTTTGTAAAAATAATATTATCACCATAACAATATCATTTGAATATCAAACTAATTTATGTGTGTAGCAGCATTTCACTAGTAAACAATATGAGAATTAATAAAACGTGACAAGCAGGATTGTTGGTTGCAGTGAGAATATAATTTTCTAAAGTTCTTTTCCCATGAAACTTGCTGTGTGTGTGGAGGTAAAAAATGCATTGTGCAGGTCCACTGACTCTCAAAAGCATCGAAAGAGATGCCATCGCCGTGTGGCCGAAAAATGAGAAAAAAGGACAAAAAGGAATTTGGCCCATGCAGGTCTCGAACCTGCGACCTTCGCGTTATTAGCACGACGCTCTAGCCAACTGAGCTAATAGGCCAGTTGTCCTTGCTAGTTTTCAAAAAAAATTTTGTTTACTAATTCTTCGTCTTTGGGGGGCTGCGACTTGGGGATTTGGTGATCCCGTTCTTTATCGTCCCATTTTCCTTTTATGAAAATTTTCAACCAAAATATATTAAAAATAATGTTAGTCTTGTAGTCTAAATTGATGGTATTAAATGTCTTCTTATTAGTTTTAATAATCATCATAGTTATTAAAACTAACACAATATAAAATATTTCATTATTTAGTCAACCCATCAATTCAATTCCGAAAAAATCAAAAAAAGAAGACAAATATCATTACTCAAAAGTATTATTTAGACTACAAAAGCAAACCTCGCATGTGTTACTCACCTAACCCCACTTTGTTAAATCAGTTTTCAACGTTGAAAACTTTTCACTTTGTTAAATCAGTTTTCAACGTTGAAAACTTTTCACTTTGTTAAATCAGTTTTCAACGTTGAAAACTTTTCAGCGGGAGAGGTTTACATTTTACGTACCAAATCTCAATCAAGAATGAGCCAAGGGGTGGAGAGACAGTATGGACGAGTCCAAACCTCGATTTGATATTTCTTTGTCACCGTCGAGAGATTCAAGATTAAGTCCAAGTTTGGTTTCTGCTTTGATTGATATTGTAAAAACCGGGGTTGGGTCCCTCTTGTTTTCAATTAAGTTTTTAGCTGTTCACCTCTTCTAGGTCATCCAATCGTCCTAATTTAGGCCCTTCAAGTTACATACATTTCTTAACTTTGTCTTCCACTGTTAACCTCCCCTTGTTCCTCCAAGTCCATATTTTAACTTTGTCTTCCACAGTTCTAATTTTTTGGACCTTGAAAGGAATTTCCTACTTCCCATCTATTGGACGTACAATGTGTATGGGTTCGTTCTCGGATATACCCATTAGTATTGACAAATCTGAAATAAGGTCCTTTCAAATATTCATTACTATAATAGAGATATAAATAACTCATTTACCATTAAATCCTTACATATATGCTGCATACGCACTAGGCGTGTTGCCCGTACATTTCTATAGAACAAGGGCTAAGAGTTTAAGAACACAAAATAAATTGTAAGTTTGAGTCCTCCACACATATCTCAAAATCTTGAGAGTCGGAATAGTCCCTGCACACCTTTAATCCTAACCCTTAGTCCCACTAGATTCACTTCCTATCACAGCTAGGGCTTACAATTTTGGACACGACCTGATTACATGACACAACACGATGCGGAGTTAAACGAGTTAGGGTTGAGGTTAATCGGGTTCGGATCATAAACGGGTCAACCTATTTATGACACGATTATTTTCATGTTTTAGGTGGGTTAACTCGTTTAACCCGTTTAGACACGAAATGACATGTTTAATTAAACGTGTTAACGGATTGATCTGAACACGTTAACACGATTATACACGAAATAACATGTTTAAAACTAAATAACACGTTTAACAGATGACACAACATGACCCGTTTGAATTAAACGGGTCAAACAAGTTAACAGGTGACACGATACGTTTAGTTAAACGGGTCGTGTCGTGTTACACGTTCAATAAACGTGTCGTGTTCGGATTTGCCTGATACGCGTTATACGTGTGTCTCGACACGACACGATTATGACCCGCTAACACGAATTGTCACCCTTAATCATAACATTTCCCTTACCTATAATGACAAAAAAGAAATAAGGTGAGTCACAAAATTCAATAAGTATATATATAGCATGTGGATGCAAGTAAAATGATAAGTTATGAAGGTATCTATAATATGAAGCCAATGGTAAACACCTACCTAATACATGAACATAAACCAAGTTATGCCTTCTCATTCACTTGACCAATACGCAACAGTCCATTCACTTGGGTTCCATAAGGAATTCAATACACACATTTCATATCATGGCTCATAAAGCTCATTGTTCCATTACACAACATTATACATAGTACATTTCAAATTAAAAATGCGACGAGCGACCCTGAGTTATAGACAAGCCGTCCTAGGTAGAATATCCCCTTAATTTTGTGGACAAGTTGTCCGGTTTGTCATGGCATGCTTTTTTGGAATATCTTTTTACTTTACTTTCGGTGCAAAATAATACGTGAGCAAATGAAAATATATACGCAACCTTTAACCACCCCATAAACCACACGCATCCTTCAGGCCATGGCAATGTCACACCAATGCAATTGTAAGTAAATCATGCACATGTAACCCATATGTGATCATATGATGCCTAACTTTAAAATGACAATGGAATTCAAGAAAACAACATTTTAGAGTTTAGGCAACTATTTAAATGGATATTTACTAGATCTATACATGGCCAAATTTTCTCATATTATATCAGCTACAATTTAACAAGGAACACATCATTCTCAAAAGTTTATAAGGTGAAACAAATCCTATTTGAAACTCAAAGGAGACCAGCAAGGCTAGGGAAATTTTACAATCATTTTGACATAAGCATCAACCAAAGCCAAGCCTTTAAAAAAATATGATTTTTTAGACTCACACATCCAATAACTCAAAGTCCAAATGTTTAGGGGAAGAATGAGGGAAGAAGAACTTGTATGAAGGACATGACTTATAAATCTAGTTAGAGACTTACCTCTAAAATAAAATAACAAGAAAAGAGAACTTGTCTTTGTGAAGAACAACCAAGTAGAAGAGCTTACTTAAACGTTGAAAAATCTACCTTAACTTGCAGCTCCAATCCAAATAGAAGAAAAAAAAAATAGAAGAGAATATGAAAGAAAAGAGAGTATATATATATAGTCACGAACTTGAAATCTCATTCAAAACTATATTAAAATGAGATTTGAAATTCAAAATAATCCAAAAATAAATTGAATTGAGATTTGAAATTCAGAGCTAAATTGAAGTGAGATTTGAAATTCAAAACTAAATTTGAATAAAATTTAAAATCCAAAACAATTCAAAACTAAATTGGATTAAGATTTAAAATTCAAAACAATATAAAACTAAATTGAAGTGAAATTTGAAATTCAAAACTTTATTAAAATGAGATTTGAAATTCAAGACTACATTGAAATGAGGTTTAAAATTCATCTAAAACTAAATAAATGTTCATTTTTTAATTTACATTTAATTTCAATAAATTTCACAAACTCTCAATTATTCATTTCATTCACAAAAATAATAGATTTAACATTTTTCATTAATTTCTGTAGGCCACAATTCACCTTAAATACATATATATTATTTTTTAAAAAATTTAAACCGTTATATATAGAGTAACTAATTTGCCGTTGGTTCTAGCGAGGACGCCGAGAGAGAGAGAGAGAGAGAAGAAACTTTTGTTTGAGGAAAGTTTAAATAGCAGAGAACTTCAAGTTGTAAAATCGTCTCTCAGTCTGGTCATTGCATGTTCTTAATTTATTCATCACAGAACTAAGAGTAGATGGATTCAAGAGTTCTTGGTTCAAATCAAGATCCATAATTAAATCATTAGTCATAGCTGTAGGAAACAAGTATAACTAAAAAGGTAAATTCCATTATCCTGTTAAGAAGATAAATGTTGTGAAAACTAATTCTGTTAAAATAATTAGCAATGTACTTAACTAGTCAGCTACCAAGTGTTCGTGACCATTACCTACAAAAATCTGTTCCGAGAATGAATGGAAGGCTTGTTGCGATCTGGGGTAATATGACTGGTGGCTCCACCATCCATATATGAAAGAAGGTTATATATGCGTCCAGGGGCATAGTCGAGTGGCAAAGGGCAGACTGAAAGTTTGTTTAAGGACTCTCAGTGTGGGTTTGATTCTTGAACGAAGCAGAATGCTTCTTTTTGGGGAGGACCTTAAGAGTGACATTAATAATGTCAAGTCTTACCACTCTAATCATTTGAGTACATCCCTCGATTTACCTTTTCAGTGTAGGTCAAGGGACAAGGTGACTGAAGACGCTAATAATGGGGTGTAATATATATATATATATAAAAAAAAAGATCATATTTGCCTCCAAAGAATAGGTCGAACAGTTTAGCAAGTGATATATCGAATTTAGATCGGTGAGTTGTGAATTTGATCATCTTATGCAGTGAGATAAAATTTTACCCTTGTAATTTATCTCATCTGTTAAAATTAAGAACACGAGCAACAGAGACCGTCAAGTGCAGTCATCCCAAGAAGATCATACAAACCAGAATTCTGATGAAGATTAGCTTGAGGAATAGCTTGATTAACAGTAAGTATAGCCAGAATCATCAGAAAAATCAGTGCCTTGTCAAAAGCCTCCCCTTGAAGATAAGAAACCTCCTCTTTGAATATGGTACTAATTAGATGATGAGGCACCATACCAATTTCTGTCAAACCTAAAATAACACTGAAGTGCAGAATGAGCTCGTTTAGAGCGAACATGACAAAATAATTTTCCTCGTGTTCGGCCATAGCCCCTACCAAAATTATGGCCACGACCTCTATTAACACCTCTATTAGAGTTTCTACCTTGTCCTTGCCCAAAAGAATGATTATTCACACCAACATTAGCTGATAAACCAGTAAGATCTGCTTGCCATTCTGCATTAAGTTGTTCCATTCTCTGTTCCCGAGTCATTAATATAGACAAGGCTTCATGCAGAGTATGGTTTTTAGCTAAATGTGATATCAAAGGAACCACAGAATTATATTCGGATCCCAGATCAATTCAATAAAGGCAGGATCTGGTCATACGAGGTCAGAGACTAGCCTACTGCCATTAGATTATCACAAATTGATTTGATTTTAAGACCATGATAACTTATACTAGGGTTATTTTTCTTGAGATTTCGTAGTTGACTCTTCAGACCATAATAACACCTTAGTAATAGATTCCTGAAGCAGTAGAGCAATGTGTTACTTGAGCCATAACACTTGCACTTACTGTAGACAGTAACTAACAAAGAAGACATTTATCAGCCTTTTTCCAAGCTAGATCTCCTTGTTAACTATTTTCTGAACATCTGTACTATTATCAGATCTAGTTTCAATGAATTGAGCTAGAGGTATATATGAATCAGATATATGATTTTCCATGTCAAGAGCACTAATTGCTGGAATGATCCAAATCTTCCAGAACATATAATTATCCTTATCCAACTTAATGGACAAACTAAAATTTAAAGTTGGAGCCACAGTAGCGACATTCACACCAGATGAAGTTGTTCTTGTACTAGCGTTGTTCAATTCAGAGTTTGAAGCATTTGATAGATCAGAAGCCAGTTGTGCCATGACACCATGTGAAGGCAGCAATTATAATAAACTTCAAGAACAAACACTTGATAGCTGACTATTTATGTATAGCTAACTGTTTTAGCAAAATTAATTTTCACAATTTTAACGGAATTAAGTACATTCCTTCAACTTACTTGGAACACAGGTTCCAAATTTACTGATCCATCATTATATAGACAAACCATTGGTTCATTACAATACTTATGTCATACCACACCTGATGTTGCTTTTATATCAAACAAACTTAAGTCAGTTCCTAACTGCTCGAACTCAAGCATGCACAAGGATTCTGCAATATCTTAAGGGTACAGTTGATAAAGGTTTAGTTTGTTGTCCAGCTAACCATCTGTCTCTTTAAATGTACACAGATGCAACAATATGTTGCTTCCAGGTCAAGTGCTGGAGTAGAGTACAGAACATTGACTTGTGGCTTAACTGAAGTTTCGTGGTTTTAATCCTTATTTTCAGAGAACTGGGATTTCCATTATCACGTTGTCCAGTAAGGTGGTGTTATAACCTGTCCACTGAACAGCTTGCAAACAATCCAGAATTTCATACAGCACAATCCCAAGTTAACAAAGGACTCTTCTAGACTTAGGTTTCAGATTCTCTGCTCCAATCCCAAGTTTTGTTTACAAGTGGATGTGAAGACAACTGCTATAAAAATTAATTCTGTTAAAACACTTGACAATATGCCTACCTAGTTAGCTATCAAGTGTTTGTTCTTCAAGTTTATTACAAAAGTTCAATTAATTAAAAAAACAAAATAAACACTATGATCTCTTTTCAGTAATTACAGTTCTCACTCTACAATGAAACTATTAGATCTCTCTTCTCAACTCTCTCTTACTTGAGTCATCTACTTGCTACCTTCGCATATCCACCAAACAAGGCATAACCAAATCTTAAGAATGCACAATATAGTTTTAACTTTTATTAGTAGTTTATATATATATATAGAGAGAGAGAGAGAGAATTTGGATTTAAAAAATATTAAGTGGATTTAAAAAATTAACCAATATTAATTGGATTTAAAAAATTAAATCTCAGTCGAACAAACCATTGACTTAGTTCGAATGGTTTTCTAAGTCTTCGCGGCCATGATCACACTATACCCCATAATTGAAATTTTCAGTTCTCCAGTTGATTGGTATGCAACGTGTGGAACCTGAATATCAGCATTAGCAAGGAATAATTTGTCAGGCCTAAACAATGCGTGTAAACCATTTGATGATTTGCCTCAGAGGTAGTGACAATTTTTGCATATCATCATGCTCTTTATATCTGATAATACGTGCAAATATAATGCATCATCGGCAAACCCGCAAATAGCAGTAGATTATTGCACACATTAATGACAATTCCAACGTCCGTTACGGTTTAACAGGCTTCAAAGATGAATTGTTAAACCGTAAATCATTGACTAGGGCTTTAAAATGATACGGTAAAGTAGCAAAGATCACAATTAGAGAAAGATTATGCGAAACATGCAAATATGATGCAGTATCAACGATTTCCAGAATTAATGCAGCGTTCGTGCATCAGAGAGATTCCCAACGACAAATCATCATTCTCTGTGATAGAGTTTCTGATGTCCCTGTCTATTTGATCATCACTTGCACAAACAAATACTTGGAAACCAATCACATCTTTTCGAATATGGCATCCATCTATCACTCTTCCTAGCAGGATCTACGGTCTCTAAAAAAGCAAATCACTTCAAAAAAAAAAAAATCAACAAAATAAAAATGATAGAAAAAGGATTAAGCTCAGAGAGGTGCCTCAGATTAGGTTCTGTTCATAGTGGTGACCACTCATAGTATATTTAAACCCATCACTGGCACTTTCGTACCAAAATAGGAACAAAACTCCCATGTTTCATTGCACGAAACAAGGACAATTCACATGGCACTGAATCCATGCAAAAATCTCACAGGAATCAAGTCAACGAAACGGATCAAACAAAAAAATTTGATGAAATGAGGGAAAAAATTCTTATGAAGGACCAAATGCGAAGAGAAACAAATCCAAGCGAGGTTGGGAATGCCTCAACGCCTCGGATGAGTTCTTCGGTTGCAGAAGTAATATAATCATTGTAATTCTGAGGTCCATACCCATCACGGGCATAGACGACTCAAATACAATGAAAAGATCGCATCAACCATCGAAAATCAAATGCAGCAACAAACATTATTGAAACCTGTTGGTCTTCAACAAAACCAGAAACCAAAGAATTCCAAAGCAAAAGGAAATCACAGCATCATTCTCGAGACGCCAGGGAGAGTTAACTCTCTTAAAACCCTAACTTGCAATGGAGAAACAGGGGAGAAGAAATGAGACTAAACAGTTGAGACGGCTCTAGGGTTTAACTGTTTAAGCCGGGGTTATATAGAGGTGGGTATATATCTGGAATGTTCGCCATCGATTAATGGGAGGGTAATCGGACGGCTAAGACCGATCCACATGCTTGCGAGCCCGGAAGTATGTCAGTATACCTGGCGGCCCATAATTTACTAATTGGCCTGTCAGCAAACGAACTGTTTATGAGCATTGAGGCTTTTAGTTGGAAATGCAGGCCGATAAATATGGGCCTATGTGGGCTCAAGCTCAATCGTAGCCCACTTGAGTCTGATAAAGATTCCTGGAGATAGCATTACTATGGGTGGGGTCCAAGCTCCCATTAAAGCTGTGTTTGTGTTTGATTTTTCTTTTTTCTGACGATCCTGTTTGTGAACTTTTAGTGGAAGTACAATTGGTTAAAAAAAAGGAGCAGAGAAAACAAAGTGAATTTGGGTCTTGGATGGGACATCTACTTGAATGAAATTTTATGCAGTAGATGTGGATGGGACGATTCGAATGAAATTATTAAAATTAATTAAATTATTATAGGTTTAGACACTCCATGTTACTTGAACCAAAAATTCTACTCGTGTTTGAGTATAAAAAGAACACGTAATTTGTAAATGTCTTTCAATTCATTTTCATTGTTTGGAAAATTCCACAACATAATTAATTATAAGATATGGGATGAAAGCGGCTTCGATCCGGTGGGCCGGTCGCTCGTGCTCGTCGTCGTCGTCGTGGCCTAACGGAAGCCGGGCGCTGCCACTGACACTGACACTGACGTGCCATTTTCACGCTCCTCGACATGCAACCTCAGAAAACTGAGATCACTGGGCCTGCGAGTGCGTTCCCTCTCTCTCTCTCTCTCTCTCTCTCTCTTAACGGTACAATTAGTAGTGTTTGCTGTGACAAATTACGCCGCGTGTGAATGCTGTTCTTGAGAATTCAATCCATGGACTAAAAATAGCAGGTGATGGATGAGTCACAAAGGCGATGGATCCAATCCTGCATGTTCATTTTAACGACTCTTAATTGGGACACCTGCCACTAAAGGAGGGCTAAAGCTTGTCCAGATTGATCCTCCAATGTCCATATATTCAAGATCTGTTCGATTCGATCCACATATCACATATGCATGCAACGACACAATACACAAATTGTCTTGTCTTGAAAAGGAAAAGGAAAGACAAAGAAAGAAAATATATATAGTTTGTGACGTAAATATATGTATATATTCGTCTCTTGCGGCCAAAGAAACATGAAGAAGCAGACAAAGTAAAGAGAAAAGGAAACAAGAAGGCTGGCTAGACTAGACATTCTAACATGTTCTATGCCAAAGCATTATGTCTTGTTAGTGCTTAAATGACTCTGACTGCCGCTTGTCCCCTAAAGCATTTGTTATCTCTTCAATCTGTGGGGTCTCTTTGCTCCTCCATCTTTGAAATTAAAGTTCATTCCTTTTCACACCTCTTGGATTTCTCCCATCCCATTCGACTCGCCTCCACAAATTATATGTGTATATATATATGGATATATTAGCAATACAATTTAATTATTTGTTTTTAAAGAACATTTTACATACAAAAATTCATGCATACTTAATGTAATTATTATAAAATAATTTTAACTTTTGATGATGAGTCAAGGTCATGGAAAGGGTTGGGCGGCCCAGGGTCCAGACTAAGGGATGCGTGGGAGATTGAAATGGTGGCCACGGCACTGTCACGTTGAGGGGTTAATTATTTATTATTGGTCCCGTTAATGCGGAAATACGTACGTACAAGTTTAGCTAAGATAAAAAGCAATTTTATCAATAAGGCCCTCGTGGTCTAAGATATAGGAATCTCAATTCCCATTAGAGGAGTTGTTGGGGGGTGAGTCAAGAGACGTGGAGGAGGGTTAGATTAGAGGAGTTTGCCAACTACCTCGATAACATTGAGTCACTTACTGTGAGGACTGTACGTAGGAGTACTAGCTAGGGAAGAAATTAAAATTAAATTAAATTAAATTAAATTGTCGTTATTGCAATAAAATCAAACTATTAATTAATTTTGATTACATATGTAGAAATCTTGCAATGCATCGGTTGGGTTGAGGCCCACAAGCTTTAAATTAATGAGTTCTCACTAAATTCTTCACCTACCACTGAACCCATGTGTAACTATCTATCTATATATATATATATATATCCTTTTTCCTTCCAATAAAGCAAAGCTAGTGATTTTCTTCCACTCTTTTTATCTCTTAATTTGACCATTGAGAAATGATATTTTAGCAGAACTTTGTACAAAAATATCATTGTCCATGATAAATTCTAACATTAAATTTCCTCATGTTGACACAATGGCCACGGTCTAATCTTCGACGGTCCCCATCAAAAATTTTGGTCCATTAATCTCATAAATATTATCAACTAAAACTCATCCGCTCTTACCACCATTGAAAAGTTGTAGATATGTCACCCAAAAAGATTTAAAGGAATGTCACTCTCTTTGTCACTCAAATTTTTTTTTTAAAAAATAATTATTAAATTTTGATTCGGTCAAAAACTCATTTTTGTGCTACTTTTAATTAAATTAAGCTAGTACTTTATTTAATAGGTAATGCTATTAATTGTTTTTAGGTAATGGATAAGGTGTAACAAACATATTTTATTTTAAATAATCCTATTGGTTTAATAGCATTAACCTTTTAATTAATTTGATACTTTCAATTAATAGTTAAACTGAGTTGATTAAAGTTTGTCCCCATTCAATTTTAGTACGTATAAACTGATTCAGTTAATTTGGTTCACTTTCTTGCCATCATATATATCTAAATTAATAACCAAAGGAACACTAAATATTGGAGCCCATTTGAGTATTATTTTTGAGTTCCCATGAAATGTTTTGACATCAGTATAAGGTTATGAAATGTTTTTATATCATTATATCGATCACTTTAAGTGAATAAGATGTTTTGCTTATAGACAATTAGCCAAGATGGGCATATATACCTTCCCAGAAGCTTGATGGATTGGTGGAGCATGCGAATAAAGTGCACAGAACAGCATGGAGGGGGGAAGGGTTTAAATTTTAGTTTAAATCAGATGAGTGGTGAAGAAGAACAGGAGAATCTCTCTTTCTTTCCTTTTCTTTTTAGTTTTTCTTTTCTTTTCTTTCCTTTTTCTTTTAACATTTGGATTTTTTAGAATTAGTCAATTTCATGCCTATTTTGAATTTGGCAAATGGGCTTTAGCTTGTTGTTGTGGAATGCATTATTTGATTAGAGATTACTTAAAATTGTCGCATTAATTAGTTGGATACTAATCTGCGTTAGCAAATAAGGTTAAGTCTTAAGAGTTCTTAAAATAACTAAGAAAATAATCCTATTTAATAGTGAGATGATTTAAATATGAATTCTGTGTTTAATTAAGATGTGACTCAAGCATGATTAAGATGTGGTGCTAAAAGTTCAAGCCATATCTATTAATGGTGGAGGCACTAAATCTTATACACGTTCAGATATCTTTCAAGTGACACTTAATTAGGTCAGTTAACCATGATCGTGTCATATATTAATTTTCTGCTGGTTTAGCTCACTTGTACAGAAGCATTCGACTTTTAACTAAGCTTATCCTTGAATAAGAAAGAATAAGAGATTCTCACAAACATTTAACCAACCAATTAATTAATTGGAGAAAAAACTTCCAATAACAGTAGCGAGACGCTTTTAGGAGCTTTTAATTTGATGGATCTTTCTTTTGCTGGCTGCGTGCTTCCACCCTTTGGCGAATGGAAGCCCTAAAGCATCTCTCTCAATTACATAATGCATTTCCAGATTAACTGAATGTCATTAAAATAAATAATTGCTCTTCACCAAAAGACATTGCAGTCCCGTCCTCCAAAGCAGCGGCCTTCAAATTTTGCGGCTATCATCAAACCCAAGGAGCAGTTGAACCTCCAAAAACTGCTTTTTGATTTTCGTGATTATTATTATTATTATTTTAAATTCACAAATCAAATTCATGTAGTAAAAACATCTTTTTCTTTTTTCTTTTTACTATGTATATATATATATATATCTATATCAGGGAGAATATATGAAGGGATATACGCGTAGATGTTGTACATGAACAAGTTACTTTTGGGTGGGTAGAAGGTAGATTTATAGTTTAATTCGAAGTTAATGGTCAGAATAAATTAAGAAAAGAAAGTTAGGTAAACGACTGAAGAAACAAAAAAAAGACAAAACTCCCATGCAATCCGGGGAAGAAGTAGAAAGAAGGGTGCCACTGATTATGGGTCTTGAAAAGCTTGGTGGGAACCCTTCCAAATTAGTCCCTTATCAAGTAGCTAAATTACGCAGCTCATTCAGCATGTCAAAACATGCCCCATGTGAGATGACGCCACGTTAATACACTTGTGAACAACTCTGGGGTGAGTAAGAAAATGTTTTAGTAGTCTTAGGCATGGCACAAGTTTTTTTTTGAAAGCGATGGAGGATTAATTTTTAGTGAAGGTAGAAATATTTCATTTATTAGAGATTAATTGTGTGTTCACCTGAAAGAGAGTGTATAAATTTACGACTATATTCGATTTATTTAGAGACTGAATTCAAAAAAGATGAATCTAGACGAAGTCCAGACATTGGCCATAAAAAAAAAAATAAAAGGTGTTATGACAGCAATGGTAAAATGGTTCATTGAAAAGTTATGGGTGTCTCAGCAACAGAAAATTGAAATAAAGTTTTATAGTATGATATCTTTATTTGTAAAAATATTTTATGGGATGTGGATTATTAATAAATTAAAGATACTGTAGTCTTAATTTGTAACACAAGGCTGCTTTCTCATGACGCAGGCGCAGGCGCAGGCCAATGCAAAAATGACAGGCAATTAATTGTTTCGCAGTCACTGAGAAATGAAGCTTTAGTCGGTTTGCCGCCCATAGAGTGATGGCAGTAGGAACATGCGCAAAGAGCAGAAAGCTGGCTAAGGAAGAAGCCAGCAGCCGACGACTCTAGTAAAGAAGCAAGCAAGCTAGATAGTTAGCTCAACGAGAGAAAAGATGGAGAGAGACCAGAGAGATAGCTGAATATTGGGGGTTGGCTTTTAAATGAATTTGTTAATATTTTTGTCAAGTTGGGCGTGGATCTGCACATGCGATGATTGACGAGGCCTTGTTTGGAAATGTGTACTACTGAAGAATCGAAGAGTCGGATTGAATTCAATGAACGCGTGCTGCGCTACAATAAAGGGCTCTCTCTCTCTCTCGCAGCGTCCTTGGTTCTTACAACAGATAACTGTTCGTTTGTCATCGCCTACCTCACCCACGTGCTGCCCCTCCTCCTTTCTCTGCACCCAAACACACCATGCAATTTTTTCAACCTCATAATAAATAAATGGGTCAAGATCAATTTAATTCCTTCACCATCTCCAGTCCTAATAATCGGCTTTGCTACTACAATCCTGGGTCCTGGCAACACTAGAAAATTCTAAAAAAGAAATCACTGCATTCAGACTGTGTACCATTTGGAGTCTTTATTAGAAATGGAATGAATTGCATGTGAACTGGCTTTGTTTGACATTGAAAACTGGGATTTTTAATTTTGAGCATTATAACTTGGACGCTTATACATGCCATCAGTACTATTACTTTAAGAATAAATTTACTGATACTATACATTATTAATCAGTATAGGTGCTGCATCAATGAGCATTTAGCATCATGCACCCTGCTTGTCAATTTGTTTGACTCTGTTAGGCAAAATGGTGCATTATGGTTCCATGATTGGACCAACAACTTGGAATTAATTAATAAAACTGTTTCAGCATGCATATTGGCTTTGTTTAAGTGAGTTAGCTACTCTTTCAAGCAGCTCCATGCTCAACACAAGCCCGCAAGATTGGCATGAGCATTTAGTGCTGTACTCTTACTGTACTCCGTGTAACAATTCATCAAGTATCTTAATCTCATTGCCTAGAATTATGCATTCTCAGTTATTTTTATTTATAATTTTATCTTGGCTCATGAGAACAAACACAACTCGAATATCTTGGCTCATAATTACTTATGGTGTTTAATCGTTTTAAAGTGTCTGGCAGTGAATTCGACTTGATTCATCACCATCATATATACTCATAATTTCCATATAAACGATGCTTAATTAGGTAACTAGTATCTCAAACACGCAACACGTACGAGTAACCCGATTGTGTGTTCAACCACGTTAATCTCCCCAATCTGAAATAGTCGGAGGGCATGCACATGGTGGCTGCCCACCATGTGCATGACCACAAGTGGGGACACCATGGATTCTGGACGGTCTGTGTTTCAAGTAGCCAATAAATGACGATGATCTTTGACGATTCCACACAGGCACAAAACACACAGCGCCAAACTTCAACCTCAAAGCCACGTGAAAAAGCGGCAAAGTACACTCGCGCCTTGTAAACTACGTACTACGCTGAGCACCTGGCGGTTTTGGGTCCCTACGCCTCCCGAAAAAGAGCCAGTTAAGCAGTTGTGACGTGGACTTCGCGATGCCCTCTTCTTCCCCACGAGGCTCTATTTATTCCCACCCCTCCCCTCGCCATTTCCTCACCTCTTCTCCATCTCTCTCTCTCTCTCTCTTCTCGGTCTCTTCAGAAAAAATAAAAAATGTATCTTCTTGGGTTTTCCATTGTTGCATTTCTCTCCCTTGTCTCCTCTGTTCATGGTTATGGTGGGGGATGGGTTGATGCCCACGCTACTTTCTATGGAGGTGGAGACGCATCTGGCACAATGGGTAGGTGTATTTTTGACGACCAGTGAGAATTTTCTGTTCAATGAAGTTTAGTATATAACACGTTTGTGAAAATGCCTGAACCAAAATCTTGCTTGCTGTGCAGGTGGGGCTTGCGGGTATGGGAACTTGTACAGCCAGGGGTACGGGACGAACACGGCGGCCTTGAGCACGGCGCTGTTCAACAATGGGTTGAGCTGCGGGTCTTGCTTCGAGATAAGGTGCGCCAATGACCCGAAGTGGTGCCTGCCTGGCTCCATTGTCGTCACGGCCACCAACTTCTGCCCGCCTAACAACGCACTCCCCAACAATGACGGGGGGTGGTGCAATCCTCCCCAGCAACACTTCGACCTCTCTCAGCCAGTCTTCCAGAAGATTGCTCAGTACAAAGCCGGGATTGTCCCTGTCTCTTACAGAAGGTACCCTTCTTGTTTCACTATAAAAGTTCGGGACATCCCACGTTACAAAAGAGACAGACAGATCTTTAAATTGACTCTTGAAAATGTAAATTGTAAAATTAATTATCCCTCATGAACTGGCAAAAATAACTTCCTTATATATTTACACAAGATCTTTAAATTGATTTTTCTTTTTGTCTTGGCAGTTCAATTGATTTTTTGGTAAATTGCAAACACCCGTGAGGTTGCACTAAATCACAACATCTGCCCCCTAAATTCTAGAAATTCCATTAACTTCACTTGGACCAATTGCAGGGTGCCTTGCCGGAAAAAGGGGGGCATCAGATTCACAATCAACGGCCACTCCTACTTCAACTTGGTCCTGATCACCAACGTCGGCGGCGCCGGTGACGTGCATGCAGTTTCCATCAAAGGGTCGAGAACTGGGTGGCAGCCCATGTCCAGAAACTGGGGCCAAAACTGGCAAAGCAACACCTACCTCAATGGCCAGAGCCTCTCTTTCCAGGTCACCACAAGCGACGGCCGCACCGTCGTCTCCAACAACGTTGTCCCCGCCGGCTGGTCCTTCGGCCAAACATTCTCCGGTGGCCAATTCGCATAAATATAGATAAGAATAAGATAAGACAGACAGACATATAAATCTAGCTAGAGTATAGTAGTGGGGACGAGGCTTCGAGCTTGCTTAACAGAGATAGGAGTTGCTCACTTAAGCTCTGGAGGCCGTTTAATTTGGGTCCTATGGAGTTTGGTTCCTGTCTCTGGTCTTTTTAGGAAAGACAGAAACTTGGCAGTGGTGGGCTTTTACCACCCTCCACTTCATAGTGGCTTTAGGGTCCTATTTTCTTTTTTTTTTTCTTAATTTTATTGATACTATCCATTGCATTGCTATTGAATGGTTGGGTTTCAGTGAAGTAATTGTAATCAGCTATTTGGCTGAGCGAGTGAAAATTAGAATTGTAGCCGTTGAATATTGTGCTCTCTCTCTCTCTCTCTCTATATATATATATATAATGATGACAATAAAGGGGGAAGAGGATCCCTTGCTTATTTTTTCTCCCTTTCAACCTTTCTTCTAATCTCCAATGCCTGCTTTGGTAGAACTTTTATTTCTTAATTTTTTTTTCACTGTCCTGAATGTAGAATGCAAAAGAAAAGTAACAAAGTTGAAAATAAAATCCAAAGCAAACTAATGCTATCAAGTAACATGTTAAATAGTTTGTTTATTAAAATTTAAAACTTAAAACCCCGTCGTACCAAGAACGGCTATAGAAAGAAAATCCAAAGTCTTTTTTTTTAGTTCTTAAAAATTTTAGCCCAGAAAAATTAACTAAGAATGGGCCAGGCCGAAATATGGCCTGGCCTTGAATACGAAAGCCCATTGAATAAAATGTGTAAAATATTCTTTTTTCGGAGTTCATCATCATTATCATAATTTGTTAACACCAAAAGGGTATTTTTTTTTTTTTAACGTTTTTGCCAAGTTTGGCATCAAAATTTGAAAAGAATATCATTATTATTATTATTAAAAAAGTAGTACCCGTATTGGCCAGAGGAAGGCCAGATCGTGTCCCGAATCAGTGTCGGGCCTGATCGTTATTTCTTTCTTCATGCCACATGCCACGAACAAAGACAAAAGACTGATATTTACCTTCCAATTCTTGTAATAGAAATACTCGCTCTTGAGAGTGAGATTAGGATATTAATTAATTAATTGTTATCAACTCATTATAGTTCACACAGCGAAAATAGCAGAATAAATAAGAGAAATTAAGGAGAGTATCACCTAGGCTTACTAAAAAATTGATGCAGGGACCAAATCCAATGAGTCCGTCCAAGTGAAATGAAATTCTTGAATATGTATGCATTAATTTAAGCGCCCACCAGTGAGTCCAGTGAAACTAGAAAACTTAGATCATGCTATAGCTACTCCATATGAGCCACGTAATATTTCATAAATAATAAAAATATCTATCACACCTCACTACTTTAAGTAAGAAATATTTTAATTATACAACTCGTCAACTCATTTCATTACTTTAAGTTAGAAATATTTTAGATATTTTATTTATATTATGTAGTTCATGATATAATTCATAAAGTTCTAATAATATTTTTAAGAAAACTTTATTCAATAGACTATCAAATTGATTTTATTAAATAAAAATTGACACTCATCATCCACGTGTTTGGCACTCATTGGATACCCTAGATACCACGTGGCAAAGATCTTCCAATCGGATGCATCGCAAAAATCTTCCAACGTAGCAGTTGATAGACCCACAAAATCTTTACACAGCCAAACAGCGAGCAAGGAAGAGATTAGGGGATATGGCTCTGCTAAGGATAAGGATAAGGGATCTCAGTCTGCATCCCATTGGACGATCTAAAGCTCGCCACCGCATCAGCCGTCGGATGCCCATGATCCAGCAAACAACTAGAGCCACAAGAATCCCTCTCAGATGAAATACAAATGCATCCTCAAAACTCTCATTTTTTGTGCCATCCCTTGCCCTCCAAACTCACCTCCCTCCGCCGGATCGGAAAAGATGGCCAGCGTCGCCGCCCATGCCTCCACCTTCGTCTTCCGCCCATGCGCCTCCAAGACTCGGTTCCTGACCGGCTCTTCTCCCAGACTTAACCGGGAAATCTCCGCTAGACCGGCCACATCTTCGTCACCCAGCTCATTCAAAGTCGAAGCCAAGAAGGGTGAATGGCTCCCGGGCTTGCCCTCGCCAGCCTACCTCAATGGCAGGTAATAACGATGATAAAAGCTTAAGGATGATAAAAACAGTTAATCGTTAACACACTGTCACTGATTAATTAATTTACAATACTGTGGTCATCCAGTCTACCAGGAGACAACGGTTTCGACCCCTTGGCGCTGGCGGAGGACCCGGAGAACTTGAGATGGTACGTACAGGCAGAGCTTGTGAATGGGCGTTGGGCCATGTTGGGAGTTGTCGGAATGCTGCTGCCGGAAGTGCTCACGAAGATAGGGATAATCAACGCGCCCAAGTGGTTCGACGCCGGGAAGGCAGAGTACTTCGCCTCCTCGTCAACGCTTTTCGTGATCGAGTTCATCTTGTTCCACTACGTGGAGATCCGGCGGTGGCAGGACATCAAGAACCCAGGATGCGTGAACCAGGATCCCATCTTCAAGAACTACAGCCTGCCTCCCCATGAGTGCGGATACCCTGGTGGCATCTTCAACCCCCTCAACTTTGCCCCCACACTCGAGGCCAAAGAAAAGGAGCTCGCCAATGGTAAGTGCCCAACCCCCTTTCATTTAATTTAAACGGAAGCAAGCAGCAACTGGGCTAATTTGTCTCGTGGGTGTGGTGCAGGGAGATTGGCAATGTTGGCATTCTTAGGGTTTATTGTTCAGCACAACGTGACCGGGCAAGGGCCGTTCGACAACCTGTTGCAGCATCTGTCGGACCCCTGGCACAACACAATTGTTCAAACACTATGGGGTTACTAGACTAGATGATCAAGATTAACCCGTTGCCATGAGTGATGTGGTTTTGAGTGCGTGCGTGAGAGAGAGAGAGAGATCATCTGAGCTTTAATGTGTACAAGAAAGCTTCAATGTACAGGGAAGTAAGATGGCACTACAATTTCATCTACCAATTTATTTGTTTTGTGTTCTGTTCACCCATCCCGGGCAAAGTGAAAACAGAATCTGGACGGAAACACTTATTAAAGAAGTGGGACTTGTTTGTGCGGACTGACTTTATATTTCTGTTGAACAGAAGATCGATTTACAGCAAAGCAGCTAAAAACTGCTATTAAGAGTGTTACAGAGTAACTTTATCAGGAAACATTTATAGATACAACTGTTGACAAAAACTGTAATGGGGTATGATTTTTATATATATCTTATATATACTATACACAGCTTATAATTTGCTTACAGTACAAGCAGAATGAGAGCATCTCCAGCTAGGCTAAGGGGAGTTCTTGGGCTTCATCTAATAATTATACACAATAAAGCTTGGAATCAACTCCAATCTCCTCCAGACAGAACTGGGATGCGACGCGTCTTCTGTCTTCAACATAACTAGCTACCTCAGCACAGCAAAACAACCAACATGAATATCCAGCAACCATTTTCAGCAACTTCATGGAAGAGGAATTTGGCTTGTGAAAATTAATTTTGCTGCAATCAACAAGCACCCAAAAAAAAATAAAATAAAGAGAGAAACACATTACAAGACCAATTGAGAAGGAAATTCTGCAACATGACATCCCCAGTGCATGAGGCCTCGGTTTTGCAAGGGTCAATGAAGAGTTGTGTTATACACAGCCTTCCCCTACCAAGGCAACAATATTATTGTCGGAGTATTTTGCAACAATTTCTGTTGACCTTCACAGTGCTAAGAAAAGAGAGGAGGAGAGGGTGGGTTCCGGTTCCAACACCTAAGAACCAAGAAAAGCTGAATGGGCAAGGACTATTTAGAGCAGGAAGATAACCAGTCAAAGAAAAACTTCAGCCAGATAAGATAATGCAAGTTCAACAACCATTTAAGTTATAAAGCCTACCTTATTATCACGATGTCAAATTATATAGACTGGAAGCGAATAAGGAACCTAAGGGAAGTGAATTCCAGGTGTTCTAACTAGATAGATTTGAATGATGTATTGGCTTGTAAATGCCTAGCCCACTCCTATTGCAAAACATCAAAATAACAATTTGCCAGGTATATTGCAGCTATTTGAATTTGCATGCATCACAATTAAAAAAAATAAAGGAGTCTATTGTGATAACAGAAGATGATGCTAACGTTTAACATTAAAAACAGTAAAATTTGCACTTCTTCTTCAGAACTAGCTAATTTCAGACCAACCAATAGGCCAATGTGCGTATTTTTACTGGCTATTATGATTTTAAACACAATAATCCGTCACTGATCAGCACAAAAAAGTCTAACACAGAAACAGAAGTCAAGACTAGCTATATCTGCCTGTTCCAGCATTTGGTATGAGCAGGACCATTGCTTGCAAAAAGGGCCTTCTCCATTGGATAGAGAACTATACCAAGAATAAGTCAAGTGGGTACAAGAATAGGACATAAGACTAATTAAAAACAATCAAAGACGACAGGTTTAAAGAAACAAGACAAACACAATGAAGACTGCACAAAATATGGCTCCTGTACAAAAGTCTCCAGATAATAACATCTAAAAATATCAAATTAGGCCCTTCATCCAGGCAATGCATGCACTACGGAGCAGAAAGTAATATCATCAGTTTATTGCTGCAAGCTGACAAAAGGTGGGAAGGAGGGGGGAGAGAGAGAGAGAGAGAGAGAGCACCTGCGAGTATGAGTTCTCATTGAACATGGAAATAGAGCAAGGCCCAGGTGGAGTAACCCAAGTGTGGTGGACGTTATCATAGAAAGGTCTAGGCAATGGAAAGTTTGTACTAACTTGATAATTCAAAGGATTTCTTTGCAAGTTCATCTCTGGATCAGGCCTCAATTTCTTTGCTTCAGGTAAGTCTATACTATATGGTTGATATGGATATTGCTCATTAAGCTGTTGTCTCAAGCATGCAGTGGCATCCAGCTCATTCAAGACACAACCTCCCTGTACTGCACTATCAGTTTGTCTAGTATTTTCAGTCTCTGTTTTAACAGGGCCAAGGAAACCAGAATAATAAGTTGAGAAGGAAGGAATAGTTGAGCACCCCACATCTCTGCAAAAAGGGAAAAAAAAAAGCCATAAAACACATAAAGTGGGAATGATATAAGGAAGACATCATCATAATTGGAATTCAAGAAATAGAAGAATGGATCAAACCTTATGAATACCAAAATATTTTTTGTTTTGGAACTAGGATTTGTTGAAGGAAAAGAAGCTAAAAGGAAAACAATATTACACATACATCTTGAAATGCATATGTATTAAGTAACTTTATCTACATCTGGAAGAATCACAAGAACATAAATCATCACAGAAAAGAGACGTATTGATCATTATATTACCATTAGCATACAGAAACCAGGCAAATTTGAGATGTTGGGTTCATATTATCATTTATGTGAACCAACTCACCTTTGAGGCAAAAAGTTTGGCTCCCCCGTTAGTATCATATGTTGATTCTCATTATTTGGAAGCCACGATAGTGGTTGGGCTTCTTGCAAACCACCCATCATTAAAGGAAAATGCATCCCGCTTTGGAACTGTGATGCAAAATTGGTCCCTGTAAGATTTTTCAACCAAAAGACACAGGTGCCCACACAACAAAGCTGCACAGAAATGAACTTTGAAATGGCTACATGACACTTTACCTGGTTTTTGCATTCCAGTGACATAAGCGGGTGCTTTACAAAATTTTCCTGCAAGATTAAATAGAAGTCTTAATATTGTTCTCATTTCCATTTACTCACCATGAGGGTGACCCTTGGTAGCAATGGAACTGTTTGCTCTTTTATTACTTTGAAGTTCACAGGTTCAAATTATAGAAAGAAGTGAACAACCTCCCTGTAAAACAAGGGTAATGATGCAGACAAAATGACCCTCTCCCAATACTTGCAAAGCTAAGAGTCTCATGCACTTGGGGACACGCTATTTCTATTGACTCACCATGATATAACATCTAAGGGACCATTGTCACAATATAAGTTGAGGTTCTAAGCTCTAACATGAAAACTTACCAACTACTTTAGGATGTAAAAAACCATTAAAAAGTGCCGATTCACATGTAAAACCTGGATGATAATACATAAATTATTTTACTTAATCTAAGTTCTTAAGCCATGAGGTTAAAATGGAAAATATAGAAAAGGCACATATAAGTGGAGCAATTGATATTGCAAATTTTAGTTATTATGCTTAATGTAGTACCTTTTGCATTTGAATTCGGTTAATTGAATCCTTTAGTGAGTCTTCCATCTGCCTAAGATGGTCAATGTTGTCGATCTTCTCAGGACTACTCCAGCAACTGAATCCACAGAGAACAACAACATTTATAACATAAAGGAACACAACTCTTTTGGCAATAATTCTTACAAAAAGAGGAATTTACTTAGAGAGAGAGAGAGAGAGAGAGAGAGAGAGAGTTCTATTTGCATTGAATTGAAGGACAACTATAAAACACAAACTACCATGACCCATTAGTTAAATAATCAGTATTTTCTCAAAACGCACTGTGGCATGAAGAATTAATAAAATGAGTCCCTCTTTGCTTCGCAGGTCAGGAAGCCAAACAACACAAATCATATGTGTTTGTTTGGGGTTTAGCAGTTCAAGATAATGTAATAACAGATAGTAGTAACAAAGTTAAAACTATGACCCCTAACTTTTTAACTATTATTCTCCTTATACAATGTGTATTATAGGTAATACAAAGATATGCAAGTATAATAACTTGTAGATAATTATTAATCAGAAAATATTCAGTCTCTCCATTAACTCCAAAATTCTACTATTGTGTGAATCTTAACCTAAGAGCAAATATTGATAAAGTTGGTTGAAAAATATATGTGTGTAGACATCTGGGTGTGTGATTACATTCTGCCAGTTCTTTTATCAACAAGATAAAAAAGAAAAGGCAATACTTTAACAAATAAGAGCTCCAAAGTTGCACCTCAGTCTCCTATGTAGTTCTGTAAGTTGAGCTTGCAGCATTCTTACTTGGTTTGACATTTCCTGGCCATAACAATTTAAAAAAAAATAAAATTCAATGAAGAATTAAACTAGGACCCTTGGGATGAACAAGAAGTTAAACTTTATTGGGTCAAATCATCGTAAGCAGTAAACCAGGGCTCACCTCAACTGATTGAACACTGTAAAAGAAGGGAGAAAGAAAAAACAAAAGCATTAGATTTTGTGCAAGGGCGCCATAATCTTGAAAAATATTCATCTATATAATCACAAACCTCGACCCCATAAAGTCCTGTATATTTACATCATGGTCTAACTTCTTGAAGGTTTTCTTCAGTGCCTATTTTGTCAAATGGAACAGCAAAATCGAGAGATAATTATGGTATGTTTATCATTTAATTTGAGAGAGAGAGAGAGAGAGCTAGTGTAATATTCTTACTTCAAGGGTCTCCACCTTCCTGTTCCAGAGAGATTAAAATCATTTAGTGACATTGTTGCTTGAAGTTCACAAAGCAAATAGAAAGGAAGAAACAAAGATAAGCACATATTCAGCTCATATTTGCCTAACCTTTTTGTCCTTTCCTGTGGTGTCAGTTGAGCAAATTTTGCAATAACCTCTTCAATGTTGCTGAAGAAGAAGTAAAATATGAGATTTTAGAAAATAATAGATCATGCACATAATTGATAATACCATTGTTACTCCTTTCTCTCTCTTTAATCACATCAAAGAAGGAAAAAAAGCCTTGGAGTTCGAAATAATGTAAAATTATCAACTTTTGCCTATCTGTACATCAAAAGATGCCTGATATCATACTGTTGGTACATATATCACATGCTCCAAAGTGGCAAATCCATGTAGCTAAATCCCCACAATCTTACAATTTGCAGGTCGAGCCTTTGTGTGAATTTTCAATTTCCAGCATCATTAGAATAGTACATAAATATCCATGACCTCTCTCTGTGAGTCTGGAATGTGAACCACTGCAATACACATTTATTCTCTCATCCAAACACACAGTGCCACTACTGCTACTATACTCGGGATTGATTATGTCACCCCCCATTACCAGAGTGTCAAGCCCTTGGACATCAGAACTCTTGCCTAACCTCTACACTATAAATAGGGATCATTGATCATCATGGAACAGAACAGTGCAAAGCCCTAACCTTGTCCTTTTTAGTTCAAAATTTGGACGAACAGAACAGAAGCATTTACCTGTTTCAATCATTTAGTCTTAAGTACATTGGTAGCATCCTTATTAATCTCTGAATCTTTTTGGATAATTGGTTCAAGATATTTAAACCTTATTTTTTTCTTTTTGGATGACTTGATCTTCAACTTTTACCATAACACCATGCACACTTATAATTTAATAAATTTACATTACATATATTTGATTTTTAATTTGCTTAACTTAAAACCTCTAGATTCTAGTATTCATCTATATCTCAAGCTTAGTATTCATGCCTTCTTTTGCCTCATTCACCAAGACAATGCCATACGCTAATATCATATACCAAAGCCCTCTACCTGGACATGGACATTGCAAGAAGCATCAACCAAGAACCAAACAAGTTGGACTCCTATTATGGTTACAACCAATGTAGTTGAAGCCAAGAAAAATTCTAGCCTAGACTTTGAGCCCAAAAGTTACATAGAAAAACTAGGCATATACATAGGAACAAATAGCCCAATTGCCAGCCTCTTAACCAATCTTTTTAAGGTGAATTATAACGTATTTACTTATGATATTGGGTCCATCTTTTCAGGTAGCTATGAGGCAGTGTAGATCTTTTTTCCCTAACAACAAGGATAGTTCTTCAGCTAGCAAGAAGAAGGGGCCTGAAGGGCAATGCTAAACCTTTTGTTTAACAATTTTTTGAAGCAGAGGCTTCCAGTAAATATATAGGCTAATATAAAAAAGGAAGGTCATCTTTTATGTTCAGAATTTTACAATACATTAGTCATCTACAAAGATAAGTATTATAGAAACATATTAAAACTTTGGAAAATGGCCAACTTCTCCTGAATTTGCCATCCAACAAAATCCATAGATATTGGCAGCAAAAGTTGGAGACATGAAAGTACCTGCGCTCTCCATGGAATAATGTTGCCCCTCCAGTCGGAGAAAACATAAGAAGAATGATGTCGATGTCACACAGTATGGACAATTCTTTAGCCTTCTTCAAGATGCCATTCCGTCTCTTTGAATAGGTGACTTGCCGGTTGCTGACGCTCTCTAATTTCTTTATCTTTAGCTTAACCCTCCCCATACTGCAAATGAATAAAAAATCCCCTTTAATGAGGCTAATAAATAACTGCCGCATGCATTTTATGCTCCCATAGGACTCTTTCCCTAAATTCAATTCTTCAACACAAACACACGCTTCACCAACCATAACAATAATTTCAAGATGGTCCAATTGAAACAGCTAAGATCAAAATTTCCAACATGATGCCATAATCGTTCTCCGTTCCCACAAGATCAGAACCATAGTCTGAATACGAATAGCATTCCATGATTTGAATGATCAAGAATCGAATTCATCAATTACTTGATAAATTAATTCAGAAATTGATTGATTTTGGTGGCGAGCAGAAAGAAAATTCATTGAATTGAGATAAGGAAAGAACATACCTAAATAGGAAAATCCAGTATGGAGAATTCAAGTTCCGAACCGGTTCGAAACTGTGAAACCCTCGATTGTGTACTGCGAACAGACGGTAGATATAACCGAAAGAAAGAGAAACTGCAGAAAGGCCCAAAAAAGGTCAAACCCGTTGCGGGAAATAGATTCAGAAAAGGGAACAGGAACCAGTTAGAAGAGAGAGAAACAGAGTGAGGAGAGAAAGAGAAAGCGCAGAGAGAGAGAGAGAAGGAGAGCTCACGATTGGACGACGGGCTGTGCTGTGATTGCGGCCGGCTAAAACGAGCGAGAGAATCGGTGGAGTTGTCCAGAAATTTCACAAACCAACCAACCAAACAAACCCCCTCCTTCCTTCCTTCCTACATTCATACGAATCGTATTGTACCGTATTCGTGTATTCGTATGTACCAGACGGAGAACCCCCCCCCCAAAAAAAAAAAACACCACCCACACACACAGACGCCAAGCTCCTGCGTGGCCCATGGGTCAAACTAATGGGCCTTGATTGGGCCTCTACTGGGCCCAGATATAGCAATGCAACCTCGATTTCAGGTTGATGGGCCTCTCATCTCTTGTCTTGAGAAGGTATTTTTTATTTTTAATATTTTCGTTAACAATTTCTGTTAGGTTTATTCCTTAGACACAGTGTCGGTTCAAGGAATACGGCCCAAAAAAAAAGGAGAGGTCCCAAAAAATCAAGGTTGTGGAGATTGAAAAAATCTTAGTGATAAATTTAAAAGTCACGAAATAAGTAATGAACATATTACAAATATCAACATTTTTGTCGATGCTAAGATTAGATTGCTTAAAAATAAAATAATTGATAAATATTTATAAGATAAAATAAATAAAGAGAATGAGTATTAGAAGAATATACTATTAAGAATTATAGTTGTTGAAAAAAAAATTAAAAAATAATTTGACATCTTGTGATATAAATGAAAATATTTATTAATATAGTAATAAAAATATTTTGAGTTTCATTGAAATGATTGCTGAGTTTGATCCAACAATGCAATAACATCTTAGACGTATTCAAAATAGAGAAATTCATACGCATATCTTAGTCATAATATACAAAATGACTTGATAAATATTTTAGCATTAAAAATAATAAATATCATTATTAAAAAAATTAAAGAATCAAAATATTTTTCAATTATACTTGATTGTACCTAGATACAAGTTATCAAGAACAAATATTTGTTATACTAAAATGTGTAGATATTTTAACAAATTCGATAAAAATATAAGAGTACCTCATAACTTTTTTAAAAATTGATAATATTTCTGGTCAATGTCTTTTTAATGTACTCAAAAGTAAAATAAAAAAATATTAAACTTAATACAAATAATGTAAGAAGATAAGGATATGATAATGAGTCTAAAATAAAAGGTAAATAACAATATGTGCAAAAAAAATGATTAGATATAAATAATATAACATTTTATACACTATGTAATTGTCATAATCTTAATTTACTTTTTTGTGATATAGTTAATTCATGTGCTAATGTTATGACATTTTTTGGAATAATACAATACACATACTCATTATTTTTTGTTTCTACAAAAAGATAAAAAAATTTACAAGATTATGTTTTTAATTTAACATTTAATCTATTATCACAAATACGTTATGAAAGTCATATTAAAAGCGTTATACCAATCAAATTTTAATCTCCATAAAAAAGATATGTTTTATATGAAATAGCAAAAACTAGTGAGAATTCTAATATAAAAAGTGAAACTATTTCTTTAACAATACATGAGATTGAAAATTTTGAATTTCTATTAGGCATGATTATTTGGTATGATATGTTATTTGATGTTAATGTAGTTGATAAATATTTATAATGTAAATATATGAACATTGTTGTGGCAATAATACTTGAAATGTCTTTTTTTTTTTTTAAAGCTATAGAGAAAATGACTTTAAATTTTCTATGATTTCTTTTAAAAAGATTGCAGAGAGCAAATGAATAGAAAACTAAAGTTTCTTCAAAAATGTATATTAAGGAGAAATAACTAATTTCATGAGAATGAAAAAAAGAAAATGAAATTATTTATTGAACAATATTTTATAATTAATTATTTTACATATTTAGTTGATCATGTCATTTCCTCTCTCCAAAACAAGTTTGAACAATTTAAAATATACAAAAATAATTTTGTTTTCTTTATAATGTAGAAAAGTTAAAATTGCTTCATAATGATAATTTGAAGAAAAAATGTTTAAATCTTGAAATTTTTTTAAAACATGACATGTTTTTCGATATTGATGGTTTGGATTTATTTTTAAAATTAAAAATTTTAAATAAAATTATAACTATAGAAATAAAAACACCATTTGCGATACTAAATTTTATAAAAAATAAAATAAATTAATTTTCAAATGCATTGATAGTTTATAAAATATAATTAACTATTCATATTACTATAGTTTAAGTTGAAAGAAATTTTTTAAAATTAAAATTAATAAAATCTTATTTACATTCAACTATGTCATAAAAAATATTAAGTAATTTGACTATATTATCAATTGAAACATATTTACTTTCTAAACTTGAATACAAAAATTTAATTAGTGATTTTTCATCTAAAAAAGTAAAAAAAAAAAAAGAGTAAATTTTAAATATTTTTTAATATTTATTTATATTATTAAAAGGTTATCAAAAAAATTATTTTTTAGGACCACAAATACTCTTAAGCCGACCCTAATGATGGTTTTTGTTTGAATTCATGTTTTGTTTATTTTATTATTTAATTTTGATGAGAAGGCTCCCAACTCTTAAAGTCTACGAATTATTTTTCAATGTTAGACAATGAATAATGAGGTGCCATTTAGATGAGGAGATATTTAACTCCCTAAATTCATGGATTATTTTTCAATATTAAGTAATGAATAACGAAAGGTTATTTAGATGAGGAGGCATTCCAACTCTCAAAATTCATAGATCGTTTTTTAATGTTAGACAATGAATGGTGAGGTGTAAACTAGAAATGCAACGAAGAAAAAAGAATGTAAAAAATAAGGTTATTTTAAGAGAACAATTTGATAAAATAATTTTTTGAACGGCGAAAATTTTGTTTAGAGAATCTACACTGATCTAAACATTAAAGAAAAAAATAAAAGTAAATTGTAACTTTTTAATTTACACAAGATCTCGCTTGGATTCTCCACATTTTTTACTTATTTATTTTTTATATTTTCAGATTTTTTTCTCTTGTTTATATAGTCAATTGAAAAAGATTTATTTTTTAAAGTTAAATATAAAAATTTAATTAGTAATTTTACATCTCAAAAAGTAAGAAAGTAAATTTTAAATAATTTTTAATATTTATTTATTGGCATAATAAATTGTTGTATCATGAACTAGGGTCAATTCTCAATTTTATCCAATTTTGATATTTACTTTAATTTGGTTATCAAACTTTAACTTTTATTTCAATTTTTTTTTCAATTGACCAAATGTATGCTTCAATATACGTGGCCCTGAAGTGGCGTGCACATCAACAAAACAAACTCATCATCTTCAACCTTAAACCACTAGGGTTTTACATCTTAAATAGTTGTTGCCGCATTTCTTCACCGTCGACCTTCTTATTATTTGTTTATTGCTATTGGTCGCCTTTTTCTTCTCTCATTGCTAGTCACCCGAGGTCTCAACCCTTTTTGGTCATGTCAGCAATGTCAAACACGAAACTCTTCAACCATAGCAGTGATCAGAGGTCATCGGCCATGACGTTGATGGTCATTACAATGTCGAGATTCAACCCATGGCTGAGAAGACTCTTCTCAATTGGTTGACCAAAACGATGACCCACATCGGTGAGTCATTTGCCAAAAAAAGACAGAGAGCCATCGGCTAAAAGGGGACACAAACTATCGGCTATGGTAGTTAGAACAACCCTCAATTTTGGAGAACATTCGATCATCGACGATGACGGAAGCAAGGCATAGGTCAATCGACGATGATGACAAACCCATGGACTTTGCCATCTTCTCAATGTGGGCCTCACCATGGTTGTTTTTTTCCCGTCGTCCTTTGGTATTCTCTCACTTTTTTCTTTTTTCGATTGGTTGCTTCTATGACCATCATTAATGGAAGCAAACTGGCAGCTAGAATTGTTGGCGATAAAAAATGAGTAAGAAAGAAGAGGCATGTAACAGAAATGGCGGTGACGCAAGGTGGAAGGTAGAAACCTTAGGTGATTTAGGAAAGAAGATGAGTTTTGACCCATTAAGTATTGGGTCGACCCACTGGGTCAAATTTGGATCAGGGTCAACTTAACCCATTACTTGGATTTTAAAATATATAAGGTAAAACGATGTCATTTTGCCTTGTGCATTACAATAATATCATGGAAAAATGATGTCATTTTCTTGATGTGTTTATTATTGAACATCTCAATTCGCTGCATCAATTAACACATAAGTTGGGACATATGTCTAATCGATTAAAAATAAAATTAAAAAAATTGATAATCAAATTAAATCAAATATTAAAATTAAATAAAATTAAAAATTGACCTTAAATTCAAAATATAACAATTTATTCGACTTTATTTACATTATTAAAAGAATATCAAAATAACTTTTTATTTCATGACACTCCATTACAGACGCGCCCCCCCCCCCCCCCAACCGACCCTTAGTACGGTGGGAGAATATAAGTCAGGAACCACAACAGTAATCGAACACGACCACACCGCATCAAAATAACTTTTGCTTAGCGCACAAATATTCTTTTTAAGGGCATCATGCCGCTTGTCCCAAACCATGATTACCTAACGATTAGGCCCATTCTCCAAGAGCTTCACAAACTCATGGAAATCAATACGTCCATCTCCATCCTCATCAAAGGCCGCATCATCCTTCGGCACTGCTCCATCTCCGTATAAGCTTCTGCAAATCCCAATGCAGAAACCATTTTCTGCACCTCATGCGCATCGATGAACCCATCCCGGTTTTCGTCGAACACATCGAAAGCTCCCTTAACTTCCTCGAAGGTCGCCTCGTTTTCCTCGAACAAGGCTGCCAGGTAATCTGCGCCGACTCGGTCTCGCAGCTCGTCAGTGCCATTGCTGAAAATTCCCAGCTTCTCCATCACCATCTCCACTTGGGATCTGTCCAAGCTGTTATTAATATCTCCATTGACATGATCAGAGCGAGGTTCTGAGCGGGGAATTTGGGTCGTGAAGAGGAAATGGAGCAAGCGGAGAAGCCGCGAGTAGATTTCATGAAATGTCTTGATCCAACTTAGAACTTTTCGCAATACGATGATGCACAAGAGTGAGAAGAAGCTGGTTTGTAGATCTTCTGAGATCAGCATGTCAGCCATGGAGAAAGCACGACTAGTCTTTTCCATTATCTATGGAGTGTGTGTCTGTGTAGAGAGAGAGAGAGAGAGAGGATAGTGGCCAAGTACTGTTTTGGGGTTTGTAAAGGGTTTTTGAACACATGAATTTATATACAGGATTTTGACGTGTGGAAAATTTGTGAAAATTTATGAACGTTTGATGAAAAGTTGTGGAGAAGTCGGAGAGAAAGTGCAATGCAATGGTGACGAAGACTCCTTTGCTTCTCCTTGTCGGAAGGGGGGTAAAGGTATTAGGGCCGTTTGATAATTATTATATATATTTTTTATAAAATTAATCGAACACTCTTAAGAAAAAATTATATATGGTATAAATATTTAATTTTTTTTTCATGAAATTTATTTTTGAAGGGAGTGGGGTGATTTTTATTTTCTAAATAATTATTATTTAAAATTAAATTTTAAGTAATGCAATCAAATACATTCTTAAATTTATGTTTTTTTAATAAAAAAATAAAATAAAAAATATTCACCCAGACTTTTGGTCAATGGGTAATTTTTCTGCTTTTTGAATGATATTTCCACTCAACTTCCAGAAATCTCCTCCCTCTTGCAAAGCTTGTTCTTTTCTTTCCTCCTCCGTAAGCCATGTATGACACTTATGGCAGTTTTGGAAGAAAAAGGGAATGTTCCAGTGTTCTTGTAATGTTTTGTATCTCAAAAAGTTAAGAAATACTAAAGAAAAATATTTCTGAAATATTTTCATAATTTTAAAAGCATCTCGCACTTGTTTTATAGTATTAAAAAATATTAAAATACAATTCTATTTCACAACCACGTTAAAAGACAGAAGCAATTATGTTTTTGTTATTCGAACGACTATGCTAGATACAAAAATAACTGTTTTATTAAATAAATAATAAAATTTATATTAATGTTTAATTAAATAATTATTTTTTTTTTATTATCGATAGTTACTTTCTCGATCCTTCCTTCAATTTCCAGATACCTTTTCCCTTGTTTGCTTATTGTTAGTTGCTATTTTGGCACCTTATTCCAACAGTGAGACTATTGGTTTTGTTTCTTGGAAGCTTCTTGTAAGATTTCACCATTGCTTGAGCGTGGACTGACTTTATCTCTCATAGTAGTGGGAGATGAACTAATTATCCGAGAAATAAGCTTGGGGCGGTTCGTGACTATTCATGGAGATACCTCAGAAGCTCACAATGAGAATGAGAACTGCCTCATTTGCATTTTTAGCATACTCATCACCAACTAAATCATCCAGTGAGGTATAATTTTTAACGCCTTATGAATGATTTGGTTTTATTGTATATAGTTGTTAGATATCGGATCTTGTAAGGTGATATTGTATCTTGTATTTTTTCGGTTATTATTTTAATGTTATTTTCGAAAAAGTTTTCAAAATTGGCTAAAATCTTCGTATGAACCATCGAGTGTTGACCTTTTCTTTTAGTAGTATTAGAGATTTAACTCGATATTTTCAACTTATGCTTAGATGTTATATAATATGCATGTGTTTCAGACATGAAAATAGCTCTTTGTTTTGCAAGTTTCCTAAAGATTGGACAACTAATTTATCTATGTGGTACTTGGCTTTTTGCCTTAGAATGGTTAGTCGATCGTGGAAAAGATTGACCCAACAAAGAGCTGGTCGACAATTTTATTAAAAATTATATTTATAAAAAATCTCTATATTTTTTTATTTATGCATTTTTATTTCTTACTTTTAAAAAAAAATACTATTTTTTTGCTTCTATTTTATATTATATTCGTTTTAGTGCATCCTAACAAATGATAAGTAAAGAATGTACAGTGTGGTTATTTTTTTATTTATTATGATTTTTAAAATTTAGAATTTAGTTATATTAAAAATAAAGATAAAGGGTGGAGAAATGAGAGAGAAAATTATGGGTCTAAATCATCACTTACCCTTTATTCGAATATTAAAAAAGAACATTTCATGTCACAGACCTTATTAATTTTGGGGGCAATAAAGTTCAGTCCTGACCCCAAACACGCGTTACAATAATGCAATGTTTTCATTGAACTTGAATGGCAATGATGGGCTGAAATAATAGACATTTTATTCCAATTGGCATTTGTCATCGGCGCTGCAGCTTCCAAATCAGAAATTCATCTGCCTTTTCACCTGGATTTATTCTAAAGTTTGGCAGCTGTTTGAAATTTTCATTAACCATGGCTTGTTATAAGTATATAGCCATGGTTATATAATTATAAATAGAAAATAAGCATGACTTTTAACTGTGAAATAAAAAATAACTGTGAAATAAATAGTATCGTACTTGAAATTTTAAGGCCCTGAAGTGAAATAAAAAAGTGGGCCCTCGTATATTCGAGAGGCAACAAGCCACAAGCGACCGCAAGTGACAAAGCAGGAGGTAGTGAGCCACCAGCCACAAAGGATCAAGCAATGAGCGACCGAGTAGAGAAGCGAGAGGCGATGCTAGTTCGACAGGCGACCAAGCAGCGAACCATTGGTCACGAGGGTGAAGCAAGTCGACAAGAACCAGCGATTGTCGGCCGAGCAGTGAGAGGCGAGGACAAGGGCGAATTAGTAATGAGAGACGAGGGTAAGGCACGACGGAATGAGAAAGGTAAGGCTAGGGCAGAGAGCGAAAGCGAGAGAGGAAGAATGACTACAAAGTTTTGTAGAAAGGGAGGGGGTGGGTGGCTGGGCCTAGACAATAAGCTTTTATAAATAGGAATATTTCCAATTTATAGTCCCTTAAATACTCAAATTTTCATGGTCTCATGAGACAGTCTCATGGGCCTCATGAAAAGTCTGGGCCTAGAAATAGGGATAGAGGGGAAAATTATAAATATTAAATTTAGTTATTTAACAACAGTAAATCACGGGCAAGCAAAAGATTCCGATCAGAAATGAGAAAGGGCAGAAAAATAAGAGAAATTAGTATTATTTCCTCGATTGTTACTTGTTAGGGTGTCGTGTGAAATTTATCATTATTTTAGGTGTTAGTGTGGAATTTATTATTACTTTTTATATTTTCGTTTCCCAGTGTGTAAAACGGGCGATGTCATTCGGACCTTACCCAAACCCGATTACAGTCGAGGATGGGCCCGAAAAAGAGGGGGAAACGGAGGAGCTATTCGTCTCCGACCAGAGATTCAGCCATCGGCTCACCGCCGCCTGGGTCGCCACCGTTTCCCCTCTCTCCGGCCAGAGGAGCCTCTGTTTTCGGCCGGGACGTGGTCGTCACCGAAGAGGACACCCTCGGTTTTTTCGAGAACCTGCAAATCTCGCCCCCCGATCCTAACCCTAACCCTAGGAGCTTCCCCTTCAGCGTGAAGCAACAATGCTGGGAGAAAGCCGAGAAGATCAAGGGCCGAGACCCGGATCGCTGGCGCCGAGACCCACTTGGCAATACCGTGTTCCGGAAGCTCGTGGGCTGCTCCGGTTGTCTCTGCCACGACTACGACCACATTGTTCCTTACTCTAAGGTACCTACTTAACTTTTGTTTACTTTTGGGGGTTTTGTTTGTTTAGGTGCTATTCGGAATTTGAGCAACTGGGTTGGTTTGATTCCGGTCTTTCGGCGTTGGGGTTGGATGGACTGTGATTTATGTTCTATGCTGATTTGTTCAATTCTGCTGTACATTTCCTTAATTCTCATCTTTTGTTATATGGGTCTGTGTGAATTCTGCTAAAGCTTGTTTGAGTTAGCTTGGAAGTTGGAACTATAATTGCAAAGTCCTTTATCGGAATCTATGCACACTTTTTTGCATACACAATGTAATATGAATCCTTTCTGGGAATTTTAATCATTTTGTAATTAAACCCATAAGCTATCTGCTTTTTAGTTTCTACACTCTTGAATTACTTTATGACAGTCATGGCATGTAATTCATGATAATGTGATTGTGGGGAATCTTTTAAAATGGATAAAATGAAGTGTAGAGCAGTAATAAATATTCTTTGCAATTTTCTATTTGATAAGAAAGTTTTATTTGGATGCCTTGTTGCCTAATGCTTATTCTGGACTTCTGAGGTACTCTGCTTTTCTCCATGATTTCAAATTATGTTATCCATTATTTCTATCAAATTTGTTGATTCTTCTAAATTTCTAATACGATTTTGCAAGTAATAGGGATCAAACCTTGCTCCTTCTGAAATGATCCAGTACTGAATGATCGAGCCTTGCTTCTTGTTTGTTCCTTTTTTTTTGGGGGGGGGGGGGTTGGGGGGTTGGGAAGGGTTTGTGCAATTTGTCCTCACTGATGCACTTAATACTGGCTGGAAAGCTGCAGTTGCATAGGAATCAGCTTTACCTTATTCAAATGCTTGTTCTTATGTTTTATCTTTTTCCTAACTCCTAAGGCACTTGTAATGTGCATTATATCATCTACAATTTTGAAGTGTTTTGGACTTGTAATATTGTCTTGGACCCTTGTCTCCTATACTTGCCTGGAACTTCTAAACTAAGGATATGATCTGAAAATTTGCAGGGCGGTAAAAGTACACTTGAGAACTGCCAAGTTTTACAGGTTTGCTTTTGTTTCCTTTTATGATTATGGCATTTGTGGGATATCTCATTTTGAAATACTTCTTCATAGCATATTTTCCTATTTTGTTTTGTATTACATTGTTTTATAGTTGTAATATTGTGTCTGCGTGGTACGTACCTGATTTTATCTCAGCAGTGTTCCATTTATAATTTATGCATATGCCTATGCATATCTTTTGGGGGTTGGGGGGGAGGGGGGCAGGGAGGGGGGGGGTGTTGCTGTGAAATGAAAAAAAATAGTAAAAAAGGAAAAGCAATAATTTAGGACTGCGTTTATGCTGGTCAATGGCAACAGATCTTAATCTGTCTTGAACTTCCTGGAAAAGGGTAGGGTTATAACAGGAAAGATTCTTGCACAAACAGTAATTTACCCCTTACAGCCAATGGGATTTGTTCTCCCCTTTATGTTAGCAAGAATCCCACGTACAACTAATTCAATAAGAATGATGTCCTTTTGCTAATAGTGGTATAGTAGTGCTAGAAGTTGGCCAATGCAATTCGAATGTGACTCTTTTAAGTTGATATGGACGTGATGATATATTTAAAGTTGCTTTTTTGCACATGTGTAACTGCTTAATAAATGTTGCCAGTAAGATAATGTGATTCTAATAAGATTTTTTGGTTCAAGTGACAAATTGGTCATTGTACTTTGGCCTAGGCGTTAAATTGGCCATTGTACTTTGGCTAAATAAACCATTGTATTTTCAAACTCAGGGTCACATTAACCATTATGGTAGATGCTGTTATGACGCTGTTAATTTACTGTTTAATTCCATTAGGGCGAAGTGCCAATTTGGCTAGTATTTACTGGTTGAGTGGCCATTGTACTTTAAAAAAGGGCCAAATAAATCACTGTACTTCTAAACCATCGTGGTCTATGTTAGCCATTATGGTAGATGTTGTCTTGATGCCTTTGGATGACATTTTAATTCCATCAACAACGTTAATTATATCCCAATCAAACTCTATTTCAAAAATTACACCGAAAATCACATTCCAAACATTTGTGATCGGTGACTTTTTCTTGAACATTTTATGTCAAATTGCACTGAGTAAAATATTTTCGTTAGTTTTTCGACTCAGGTAGGTGTTATTTATATAGCATGATTCTGGCCCCGGTCCATGAGATCTAGACCTGGATCAGATCAGTTCCTTATCGGATCTGACCCAGATCCAGGCTATTGACAAGCTTATTCGTGCCTCAATTTGGTCATATGTTGTGGTGTATATAACCAAGAAGATTTAGAAAGGAACAAAGAATAGTTTGAGGTATGGCAATTATACTGTCCCATTGGATGATTTTTATTGTATCTTGATGGATGGAAATGCACACTGTTAACATTTGATTTATGCAGTATCAACTTTTAATTTCAGCATAACAGTTACTAACTCCTATAACCTTATGTTAACTATTATAGGATGGGAGATTAGTCTCATGCTAAATCGTTGGAGTATATCTTGGCAAACCTCTGTGGATATTTAATTGTGAAGTGATCCTCCTTTTGAATGATTTTTTGGTAATTCATGCTAAAATTTTTGGAGTGTATCTTAGGCTGCTAATTGGTAAAGTAACCCTTGGTAAGAATGATGATGTGCAAAATGTTTGCCAACCGCTACCTATCTAGTTAGCTTTCTAATATTTCATTTATTCTAGGAAGGACACAAGTGGTCTTCTGTTTTAATGTGTATATGCTGACAGAAAAAGGACTTTTGTTCCATGGCACACTCTTGGTGCAGGCAACAGTTAATCGATCGAAGGGCAATCGGACAGACATATCCAGAGCAGATCTTATACAGAAAAGTTCATACTGCAGGGTTTCAGGTGTGCATGATTTCTAAATCTCGTAATCTAATAAATGCGGTACTAGTTCAACCAATTTGTTATAATTGCTGTGGACATGCCTCTTGGTCTAAGTGCAGGCCGTGACATGGATCTTCTTGAACTGTCAGCCTATGGCAATGTCCGACGAGCACAGGACTCCGGAGGATGTAACATTCAGTGATCTTGTAAGCGTTGGCAGTGTAAATGTTCTAAGACTATAGGTGGAGATGTAGAAATTGTACTTAAAATCTGTTGGCTAGTCAAAGGTAGCTGCGCTGCCTCCATTGATGACAATTGCATGTAGAGTACACTGAAACCATTGTTCTACTCATGCTTATGAGATTATTGACGAATCAATCCATTTTTGATTTTCTCTATTGGTGATGGTGAGGGTCAACGTTACAATCTTGCTCGATTTGGGGGCAGAGTAAAAGCATGAATTGAGTAGCCATATTAAACATAGTGCATTAGTGCTTGCCAGATCCCTACTTTATACCCAGAAAGTAAGATTAACTTCTTATCCAGTCGGTGTCCGGTAAATTTTAAATTAAACTTGCTTGTGTATCTTGATAGCCCTGCTTCTCATCTTTTGGTTGAGCTTGGGAAAGGCACTGACTTTTGGTACTCTACTTTGATAACCCTTTTTGGCCTACTTTTTACACTGCTTGTTTGAGTTCCATCTCACTATTTTCCTTAAATCTTGTTTCCCCGAGTCGCCATCATTGCACCTTTTTCTTTGCTTTTCTGCAGGAAACTGTTGGCTGTTCTATCCCGGGTTTGCTTTTGCTTTTCGATTCCGAACCAACCACTTTTTCTTTAATTTGCACCCAAGCGTTAATCTCTTGATTGTGCTTCTCGCTTCTCCTTTCAAGGCCACACACATATCCTAATCCAAAGAATCATTCTCAGTGTGTGATATCTTATGGCTATAAAGGAATCATGATAAAGATGTGCTATCTTATGGCTGTAAACTCGGCTTATAGATAGGTGAGGTTTCTTTCACATAATTGGCTCTTCTCTCTTTATATACGGGTGTTTTACAGTCTAAATCTTTGTTTTGTAATCTTCGCACATAATTTTTTTTTTTTTAATTTTTATAATTAAATTCCATAACTTAAACCATGGCCATGATTCTGATTATAAAAGAATAACCTAACTATATATATATATATACATGTTAGTGGACAAGCAACAGAGGTCATTTGAGTAGCAAAAGAACCAATAAACATAGGAAACATTGAAGTGGGAGGTTTTGACTTTGGGGTTCCAAAGTCAGTAGTCATGCGAGTAGTGTAATGTATTTTTTTTTTTTAATTTTATGAAGAAAATTTGCTTTAGATAGTGGCCAAGTAATATTGCTTTTGAATGCACCCAAGTGACACAGCCATTAACTTAATTTATCAAGTTAGTCAAAGCCTTTGTCTTCTTCTCTTGGATTTTTCTACTCTAAAAGTCTTTCACACCTTCTAATGCAAGAATACGTGACACAGAAATATTATTGCTTTCATGTGGCAGATTTATTTTACCAACCAAAACACAATATAGGCTATATACATGTCTCTGATTCTCTGTATAATAATATATACAAAAGTCTAAGTTATCAATATATATTTGTCTAATATTCATTATTCTCCTATCATTTTTGGTGTTTTTAATACATGAAATTTATTTACTTTTTGAAGATTACAAGATGATCGTTTTTGCACTTGATTTTATCAAGTGACATCTAAAATTTGAAAAGTACAAGACTTGGTTTTTTTTTTTTTTTGAAAAAGAGAACAAAAGAGCTCTCCACCCATTGGAGGTGGAGGCGCCTAACTTGGAAGTTGGAACCATGTTATGTTTGTATTTCAGCTTTGAGTCATGAAGGGCTGTTGGGGTTGGGTAGTCCTTCCATTCTTACATTTGTTTTCATTATTTATTTATTTATTTTTGGCCCATGTACTTTCTTTCATTATTTTGAAAATAGATAGGGGTAATTGGGGAAAAAAATAAAAAATAAAATATAAAACTGCAGAGAAAATAGAATTAAAATTAAAAACAAAAAACGGAAATATCTGTCGAACTACGAAGTTTGGCATAGATAGGGAAAATCCTGTTTTGCCAACTATAAAGTGCCCTCCAAACTCATAGACGAGAGAGAGATCAGGAACACGAGATTGAGGTTTCCATATACAGATTGAACAGAAGAAAGTATCCCTCTTTTAACGCAAATATAATTGATGCACAGCTAAATCTGCAGGCAGATGCTCCTTTTCTGTGGATTTGATTGTGGCCAACGCTGAGAACACCACCATCGAACTTTTAGCTACACATCAAGTTGAAAATTAGGCAACCCCATGAGCAGACAAAGCAGGATATTGGCGTCTAGAAAGGGCAAAGACCAAAAGTTTAAAAAAAGAGAGGAAAGCGAAGGCAAAGCGTAGTGCCAAAAGCATTTATTGCCCACAAAGTGTGGCCTGCATTTGCGCGGAACAAGAAATATCTTGCTGTCTTGGGTTGTCTGGATCTCACCATTTAGACATTTTGTCTGATATTTCATGCACCCACCGTGTGTTCTTGGGACAGCTCCGGGCAGAATTTCAACATCGACATGGCAAGAAATCAGTTTTATTGAGGAATCCATTCATTGGTGAACTGAAAAGCAGAGAGTGTTTTGGACAAAGCCTAGTAGCTTTGGATAGAAAGGAAGATAAAGGGAAAGTAGCTTTCTTTTCCACTTTTTTTCTAGCAAATTTTGATGGTAAGAGGCTACAGTAACCTATTCTGTGTCAGGATTTATTTTATTCAGTGGAGTCGCAGAGGGGTGCTTTGGATCTATCCATATCTGCAACCCTTTCTCTTTCTCTGCTGATTTTTTCAGTCTTTGAGTTTTATGACGGTTAACTTGGGTTCTCGGTTCTCTGCTCCCCATTTTAGGAAATAATACCCATGTCTGACTGACAAACCCACCAAGAAATGGAAAACACAGCTTCTGAAGATGGAATGCACCATTATATATATATATATATATATATATATCCACGAGGAAAATGGGAAACAGAGTCACTCTCCAGATCTCAGTGTTTGCTACATCTGAAAACTCTCCACCTATTATGTCAGTATATCTATATCCACACACACACATATATATAATATTTACATCAGCTCACAATACCCAGAAGAAAGATATAAAGAGAAAAGGAAAAGAAAATGAAGGTACCATTCATAATGTTACAGGAAATCAGGCTGGCTTCTCTTAGATTAAGCCCCCCAAATACTTGCAAGGAACCTCGACTTCATCCTTCCAGTTAGTGCAAGTGTAAAGCATGTTTCTGTCAACAAAACTGTGACATTTTCCGCTTTCTTTGAAGACATTTTCTAGGAAAAACCAGCTCAGGCCCTTTCCTGAAAACTGAGGGATCTGGACAGGGCTGCCGGATTGGCCCGGAGCGCCGGGGAAGTTTCCGGCAAGTGGCTCTTCCCGTTGGCCTTGGATTGGAAGCCCTTGAAGAGGCCTCCTTTGCCGATGGCTGAATCATTCTTAATCCCCAGAGTTGCCCATATGGAACTCTTTGCAGCCTCATCAGGGTCATCGATTCTCAATGTTTTCGGAATCAAAATGGATCCCTCCGGATTCCTCTTCTCCACAGGGTCTTTACCCTCTGGGCCGCCGGGCTTGAGCAGGTCTCCTTCTCTGGAATGCTTTCCAAGAGTTGGCGAATTGGGACCTGGTTTTTGGGTTCCCGTCAGGGAAGCCGGACACAACCAGGGAACCGGCCAGTATGGGGCCGGATAGAACGGCATTGGAAAGCCCGGCGGGCAGAAGGCCGGCAAGGGAACCGCTGGATTCCACTGGCACGGCCAGGGAACGCCAGGGAGGCAGGGGAATTGAGAAACCAATCCGTTTCTCATCCCTTCCTCAACCGAATTTGAACTCGTGACAGAAGATCCCCCACTGCTCGAGCAATCACTGCTATTTTCCTTACAAACGCCGTTTGGGGCCTTCTTCTCCATTAAATTCAGCACTGAAGCCATGGATTCGCAGATTGGACCTTCGGATCCAAATGACAGAACCGTGCCATTGGCTCTGAATGGGTGAATTCCGTTCGGAGCATCAATCCTAGCGGCTTGTAGAGCGTCGGAGATAGTGAGATGCCGGCAAATCGAGGCAGAATTCTTGTTCTTCCGGCGGCCGGCTCCCACAGGAACGTTCCTCATGGTGCCGCCAGCGGTCCAGTACCGCTGGCAGCTCTTGCAGAAATGGCGCGGCTGATTGACGTTGTAGTTATTGTAGTAGCAGAATTTCGTGTCCATGCTGTTACAACGCGGGCAGGGGAGAATTTTGTCCGGCTTCTTCAACGGTTTCTGCTGTGATTTAAGCTCGTTTTCACTCTTGGAAGGCGTTTTCGGGTTATCATCAGATTCCGCCATTGTTTCTGGATTTGAGGGCTCTTCGGAGATTGAATCTTGAGAATCTTTTTCTTGTTTGCTCTCAGTGGGTTCCTCTGGTACTAAATCCTGCAGGTTGAACACGATCACGATGCTAAGAAAGTATTTGCAATCTGGCTCTGTTTCCTCAATTTTCTATGGACATGGTTGGGAAATATTTTCCAGGAAAATGTTTTCTTGCAAATAAATCTAAACATAGCGAAGAAACAGACATTCCAACAATGAATTATCAAAGACCCAAATAGTAGCTGAAGACGCCATGGCAGTTTGTACAAGGAAAATTCACATGGACTTGGATTGGCCAGAAAATCACAAGATTCTTAATAAACCGAAGGGGAAAAGTCAGAAACAAGTTTTAGAGAGAGAGATTTCCAGAAAGAATTAAAGGTCAGGCAGAATCAATAGTGTTTTGATGCATGTCATCTTGAAGAAGATAAACAATTCATGGTCAGGGATCTTTCTGGAAGTTACCTAGTGGGGGGAGAAGCAGAATAAACAAAACCAAAGAAAGCCAAAAGCTGAAAGATTCTTCTCGAAGTTCTCATCAAGGAAGACATAATAAAAAATTCAATCTTCAAATCAACAATTAATAGATTAACATATGATTTACCCAAGACCTAGTACTATAGTTTTGAAGCACCTTCCCTGCAATGCCCTGTGTCATCGCAAGGAAGGTGAAATTTTAAAAAAGTAAGATCGACCCATTACTTGATCTTCTCTGGCAATGGGTTTTTCTCATATTTGCAGATTTTACAGTAAGATTCATATGTGCAGATATAGAACTGAACCTTGTCAGTTTCTGGCTCTTTAACTTCTTCCTCGTCGCTCTTTCTGCTGACTTTCTTGGCATCCAAACAAGCACTCACCCCGCAGCTCCGGCCATCACCAGACCTAGAATCTCCGTCTGCGGAGACCGCCGGAATTCTGCCGTTCTCCGGCAGCGTAATTTTCTTGCCGAACAGCGTGATCGCCGGATCCTTAGCTTCCCCGATCATTTTCCCTGGCGTTTTCCCGAGAATATTGACAAAAACCCAATCCAAACGGATGCCGAATCAGAGCTAGCTGGTACCGATAAGGAAACGCCGTCGCCTTCGTTTCTTCTTCTTTGGGGACTCTCTCTCTAAGCCTCTCTACTTCTTTGTCTCTCTCTCTCTCTCTCTATATGTATTGTTGTTGAGACTCTGCGTTGGCATATTTCGGGTCTGCGATTTTGATTTGTTTAAACTGATATTGGGTGCCACGTCAGCCTTCCAGTGGCTGCTCAGCCACAAGTTTTTGTGGCCTTTAGATCTTCCCCACGCTAGATTCTTTCGAGCTGTTGCACCAAAAGTTTGTACACCCCGCACTCTTTTCTCGGCCTTTTTCCACTTCTATTTCAATCCCTCGTGGATCTTGGGTGCACCGAGCTACCGTACCATCCCCCTGAAAATTGAGTTTCTCGTGACTTGGCAGAATCTTATTGGTTTGCAGGATTCAGTTGAGTGTACATACATTCATTCAATTAAAAGGCAGTTCGTTGTGCCCCAGGGCACAGCTTAGGGCACAGCTTAGTTGGTAAGGAACGGATAGAGTTGCTCTCGAGTGGCAAGGATCGAGTCGGGCAAGCCGCAGTGTGGGATTTCCTGCTCCTCAGGGGTCCTTGTGGGCGGCTCACACTAGTCCTCCCCGTCACCTGCCAGCTGGGTTCCTGATTTACCCCCCTCACGTGGCGTGGGGCAGTTCGTGGGGGGCCCTCGGGGTGTGGGTTAACACCTTTTGCTCCCGAAAAGACAGTTCATTGTAGCTCTCTGCCAATGATATCCAGCCACGTCCGCATTTTTTTTCTGATAAACGTCCGATTGCTTTAATCAGTTAAGATTTTAATATGCCAAATGAATTTATGCATAATAATAAAATTAAAGAGATTATATGTTATTATTTTTATTTAATATTTTTGTAATAAAAAATAAATAATTAATAAATTATGAGTCATAATATTATTTTTTTAAAATATTATGACTACTATTTTAAAAATTTATAAAAACTAGATGAGTGTTAAAATTCATAAAATTTTTGAGTTAAACGGCCAAAGTTTAAAAAGTGCTCCATCAATTTATCTAACAACTAAGTCGTATTAATTGTTTAAATATAAAAATAATCAGATTGAATAAAATTAATCTAAAAAATTGAAATAAACTAATTAAAATAATCATTGATTTTTCAAGTAGCCAATATTGAAAAGTTCAATAAATGTAATAATTATTATTATCATTATAAATATCAACTTAGTCTTATTTTTATGATAATTTGTAAATATCTTAAAATTTAATTACTCCTTTTTAAAAATAAAATATATTAATTACTATTTGATTGTTTTTTTAAAAAAAATAGATAATGTTACGGTTGATAAAACGAACTGATTCGATTTGAATCAAATGGTGCTTCACCCCAGCCCAAAGTAACTGCAGCGGCGGATAAAATTCTGTTAAAATGCCAGGTCAGCTGAACGTATTAACTTTTTCCTCAGAGCAGTGGGTCCCACCCGGACCCCGAAAGTCGGAAACGGCAACCCAAGTGTCTTCTTGGGTTTTCGTGAGGCCGGTCTGGATGGGGGACACGTGTAAATCGGGACAGGTTATTGTGGACTTGAGCCAATCCACAGGGACACGTGTCGCCCTGAAAATCGGGGGTTTGAATTTTCTTCTTTCCAGGTGGAAAAATAGAGAAAGAAATGTCCACGCTTGCAGATAAAAAAGTGGCTCCAACGATGCGCCCTTTCGGTGTAAAAGTCGACGTCGGATTTCTTAGGGAAATGGATACTTTGATTAATTTAATCCAATATCCTAAAGTTGGGGCCATTTTTTGAATTATTTAATTTAAAAGGTCTGTTCAGAATAAACGTTTTGTTCGATACTGATGCCGATGTCCATGGAACAAGCGACGCCCTCCCCGTGGGCTGTGGCTGTACAGTGGAATTTGCACTTAACTTTATTCTCAATTTTTTTTTTAAAAAAATATTTATCATATTATATCGTCACATATGAATATGTCAAATGAAGTTTACTGTAGCTCGATACTGTTTATTGGGGGGGGGGGGCAACGTCAACTGTCTATTAGATAAATTATGATTTGAGTGGTTTAAAATATATGACAAATTAAATTCATTGTGATTTTAGAATATTAGTAAATTGTATCTATTGATTTGATTTTTAAAGCACAAAATAATTTCATTTAATATTTTCTTGAAATTTTTAATCCCCTTGATTTTTAGATGGCCTCACCCTGCATAATCTATAAGTTTAATTTAATTATAATTAATAACATTGATGTACATTTGAATATTTTCTTCAAATTGGGAGTTAAATTTCCAATCTCATTAATTTTCTGGATGCTGTGATGTTATGTAATTTATAAATTTAAGTAAAACAAAATTGATGATATTATTAATGAAATCGTAAAAGGAGTCTGTAAAACTATCATTTTCAGATTTTCAGGATACCAATTTCAACTAATGAGAAAAAAAAAAAAAATAGTGAAGTCCTTGTCTACAAAGGGTTGTGTAGTCCACAGTTGATGGGCTGTATTAATGGGTTTAGTTGGAAAGCCCAAATAATATGGCAAGCCCATCTCTGGAAGGAAGCCAGATTGTCTAGTGGAAAGCCCAAAAAGGCATCATTGGGCCTAGTCCCCAATCGGGTCTTCACCAATGAATAAACCCAATCGGGCCAATACCTCGCTTATTAATTACAATTTAAAAGAATTTTTTTATATTAAAAAAAAGAAAGCCCAAAATGACAATGGTAATTTCTAGCCATATAATTTAAAATTGTGGAAAATATCATAATAGATCGAGATTATGCACATATTCTATATATCCAACACCATCTATAAATATATACTTGAAGAAGATAGAGAGAATAATTTTCACAAAATCATTGCATATAGTTACGCTTAACTAGTTTAAATTTTGAAACACGTGTTTTTGGATGTAAAAGTTTCATTGGCACAAGTTTTTGTACAGAAAACTCTAAAAAATGCCCTACCTAGGGGTATAGTCGTTTGTATTTATGGAGAACACATGTTAAACTATTATGAGTGATCTTCACTCCACCATTAATATCTATAATATGTTTGGCTTGCTTAAATAAGATTTAAAAGTGGATGAGCTTAATTATGATATTGCTATTGAATCCTAACGGAGATGCATTGTCAGTTAATTTCTTGGATGGTGGGTGCAATTGAAATGTTGGTTATTGCTATATATGCAGACACATCCCTATTGAAACCCATGCCAAACCTCATTTGGGTGGAGCAAGGGCTAGAGCCTGCTCTTTCTGCCTGAATCTCTTTGACTTTTACAGTCTTACACATAATATGCTTGATACTAGATCATACCTAATGTGTGCAGATATATAGATGACTTTCAAATCTAGCTTTATGTATGTGAATCTTTAATTAGGGGCAACTTTCCATAAGTCTTCTCCAGACATAAATAAATAATGAAGCAAGAGAAAGCAGCCTGTTAATTTGCTCTCTCTCCTGCATGAGCTTTACCGAATTAACTTTATGCCTTTGTCAACCACTTATGAACCAAAAGGAGAGATACATGGGATTTGCCTCCCTTGGCTAATATACTTTCTACGCAACCTTTTACATCTAAAGTTGCTTCCTTTGCACTGTTTGAAAGCTTATTTGTTAACTTTTAACCCTAAACTTTTGTAGTTATAATTAATAATGGTGTTCGTACGTGATCTTCCAAAGTCTTGGCATTATAGCTTCCTTAATCATCATGGTATGAGGCCTTTGATCATAAGGTGCTGAAGATTTTTTAATTTTAAAATAAAATTGTACATGTTATCAAACAACAGATGAATAGTCAATTTTTAATGACATCAGATAGCATCGTTTAAGAGAAACCCATATAAAATATATTATAAGCACAACTCACTCGTGATTGAATGAATTATATTGATCACACATAAATAAAAAATTTATATTTAAAATTAAATTCAACATTTTTTTAAAAGGGTAAATGTAACAATTCAATCCATTGAAAATCCACAAAAGACCCATCATGATGGAGTCCACTAGCTAGGGGGGGACTGGCTGCATAGTGCCATAGCTCAGCTAGTTGCCACACACCATGGCAGCACTGTTTTGTCACACTCCACTTGAGCACAGTTTGCCCATCTTTTCTTCCCATTTTGACTAAAATATAATTCCCAATTTTCATCATATCTTCCACTAAAACCAAACCCCAGTATCTTAAACAGTAGCATCACCATATGATTATTATTTTATATCTATGTCCATTGAATTAATTCACACTTCGTCCGCAAGCCAATTAATATGGTTCACACAACCAACCCACAAACCATCTTTTGTTGTTGAAACCTTTTCTCTGACTTTTTGCCTGATTTGATTGCTTCCCCCAACATCACTAACAAACCATATGCTGTGTCCACAATCAGAATGTATAAGTTCAGCTGCACTGGCCTGCTTTATCAGACAGCGCTAGCGATCATATAGTTAAAGGAATACTCCCAAAAGTTTTGTTTTTGACTGCATGATATTGAGATTAGTGCTTGTTATAGCAATGGAGGGAAGCAGGTTCCTTCGTTTCTTGGTGGTCTTTCTGTATTTCTCTCATCTTTGCTTCTTGAATGTTGCTGTCCCAGTATCAAGTAATCCTTCATCAACTGCCAGCTCTTTAGTTTCTCTTTCTCTTTTTATCTTCCTCTTCTTCTTCTTCTTCTTCTGTTAATGATTTATTTATGAAATCTTGATTGATTCTATTTGCAGGAACAAGGAGTCTAATGCATGAATCTCAAGCTTACAGATCTCCAGAGAAAACCCAACTGGTACTTCCATTCACAGTTCTTTTGAACACTCCCTCCGTGTTTAATTCCATCACAACTATTAGATACCACTTCTCAAATTTATATACCTCGACAGAGATGTATTCTCTTATATAAAACTCACTCTGATTTAATAGTGAATATGGGACGTGGATGCTCATAAGAATTAATTTTTAACCTTGTTGCTATTAATTATTGCTTAAAAATAGGCACTCTAGTGATCACTGATCAGATGGTTCTTGGTCACAACAAGTCAATAATATTTCAAATATCAATGGTACAATTTGTGCATCGAGAATGTGCACCAGACTTGATAAGTAAGTCGCAAAGTATTTGTTACAAGTTATTTGGAATCATAGATTGTGGAAGGTCTGCAGCAATTATTTTATTATTGTGAGATTATCAACGTATAAATATTCATGTCGAATCACATTAAAATTTCTGTATTATTTTATATTAGTTTCTGTACATAATTGTGTTCTATCCCATCCGATCCTATCAACAACTCTACTGAGTTTATTGTTGTTCAATGTTCAGGGAAGTGCAGAAGAGAGCTTGGAGCTCGTGGGAGAAGAAATGAATGCGAGAAGGGTGGAGGTAGAGTTGAACGATTATCCGGGCTCTGGGGCGAACAACCGGCACACTCCGAGAAGAGGCTGTGCTGATTGTTGATGATTCTAATTATTTTAGGCAGTAATTTAGATCGGATCGGAGAATCTATTGGCTCTGTGGTTTCGTGTTTGAAGAGACGAGCTATATATTTATATATATATATATATACATGATCATCAGCAAGAGGCTGTGCTGATTGTTGATGATTCTAATTATTTTAGGCTGTAATTTGGATCGGATCGGAGAATCTATTGGCTCTACGGTTTCGTGTTTGATGAGACGAGCTATATATTTATATATATATATACATGATCATCAGCTATATATATATATATATCAAGAATTACTATAAAATTAAGGAAGAATTTCTCTGGGTACTTGGCAAACAACCGAGTTATATAGGTCAAAGTTTGAGTCCCCGTACATATCATATGTACGTAATATGTTCATGAATTTGTGCCTTGAGAATTTTAACCTTCCCATTAAGGCTTATAACAAAATGTTCTTATACTCCTAGTAGAAGTTCTTCGATTATTCGATATATTTAATGGTCAAAGAATAATGATTGGTAGTCTGAAAGTAGGCATCGGAAATTGTAACCCGAGAATATCACCTCTCTTATAACAGTTTTGGGCCTTTTGGCCATCATGGTTCATAGTAGAAATAACACATTTAATTTAGTTGATCGGCTTAGCTTCAAACTGTAACATGTCATGATATATATTGGAGAAGAGTAGAAGACTAGAAGAACAAATTAAGCACGTGTGTTTTAATTAAAGAAAGCGCGCGGCATGCAGCTGCAGCAGCAGCAGAAGAAGAAGAAGAAGAATCCAGAAACATCTTATGAATTTGCAATTGAAGATTTGTATAGTTAGTGTTTATTTTGTTTTGTTGATGTTAAAAAGAGAAGATGGATATGTTATTGGGTAAACCACTTCCAATTAATATGGCATCTAAAATATCCTTGAGTTCGAGAGCTGCAACTTTGCTTTTTATATATATGTGGCTACATTCACACTCAGTAGTGGGGGAAGTGGATTGTGTGATAGGAAGCCACTAGTATTATCATTCCTTTCCATTTGGGAGGGCTCTATACCATGGCCTCTTCGATATTTCTCATAAGGCGTATGTAATATATTATTGTACGTACATGGTTTATTGTCTACATATGGGTCCTCAAAATAAATAAGGGGTAATATTTGATTAATAAAATATAATCTTGTACAAAAAATATCGATCAGACAAAATTATTATGTAAATATATATGAGGTACTTCTCTCTATAGTATTAACTTTCTATTAGTTTTACTATTCACCTTATGGAAAGCACCTAATAAGATTTAGATAAAAAGTTCACAAAAGTAATCTATTTCATGGGTTACTTGATTCAATGGGATTTGACTCCTTCAAATGTTTATTCACCAAGGTAATGGCTTTAGCCCACGTTATTATTGGGGGGTATTTTGTTCTCATTGGTAATGTTTTTATCTTTTATTTTTGTTCTTTTTTTTATTGACAAAAGAATTTTCATCTCTACATATATATGTAGCATTGGCTTCTCATGAAGAATGCAACGACCTTATATGGTCCTTTTAAACCCCCTTTGTTGGATTTCATTCATGTTGGTTGGACCCTGTGGTCCTTAAAAGCTAGGGAATGAAGGAATTGTTTTAGTACTTGAAAGGATTGATCCACAATTAGACAATTTGACTTTTACTATTACTTATTGTAACCTTTCAGGTTAAGATTAATTTGTAATTATTTTTATCACACAATCCAAGTAATTGGATCATTTGTTATGTGGCCCCTCATATGCCCATTTTTTAAAAGCCCTTGGCCAGGATGCTCCTTCTCGATATATCTTAGTAAGAAAAAGAAATAACACAAATATAGCTTTTAAACAAAATAAAAAATATATACGAGGACTCGGCCAAAAAATACAGATGCTAGTAAAGTTCAAACATACACAAGTAATTAAATTTAAACAACATAAAAGGATGGTCAAAATAGCCTTAATAACGTCAATACTTGCTTTATGTATATGCCTCAACCAATCAAATATAACAAAGAAGAAGCTGCTAGCTGCGGCATATCATCATGCATCAATTATTTGATTATCAAATTAAGAAGAAGCTTATAGGCTTTGTTTAATCCTGCGAGGATGGAGCATCAGCTGGAGCTGCAGAAGGAGCATCAGCTGGAGCTGCAGATCCTGATGGTTGATTGGCTCGCAAAAACCCTAGCTTTCTTATGAGTTCATTGGCGATGAGCTCGCTCGCCTTGTCCGACGGGTGGTACTCATCCCAAAACACGTACTTGCTTCTATCTTTGCACAATGTTGATGCCGGAATACATGTCAGCGCCGGCCTAATCCTCCCAAATGAGCAGCACGGGTCTTCTGCATTGCTGAACCCTGCACCCACAGAACCGGAATTTTACTTAATCCCGATATCTTTTAAGAAAGAAGGGTGTCTCTAGCTAGTGCATGGGATCGATTCATTCATTCCCGTTTATTATCTATCTATATGCAATATGCTGACCATATTTCTGGGGATTGGAGATCACGTCATTGACAACATCATAAGCATCCCCAAATCTGAAGCTGGCATTGGGGAGTTTGCTTGACAATTGACTCAAAAGGTTGCTGGCAGCTTGGTTGAAGCCGAGAGCCAATTTGTTAGTCTTCTCCTGACATTGTCCTGTTGTACTTAGCACCCTTTGGAGTGGAATACACCCCATTGGTCCCAATCCAAACGCCATCAGCTGCCTTGCCCCTAAACCGTGCAATATCTAATCCATTCAAACAAGCAAAACACTCTTAGTTATAGAAAAATTGAATTAATGGATGAAAATCATAAGATTGTAGTTCAAGTGGTACGAGAGTTGAAAAGATTAAGGAAATGTCTTGAGATTGAGTCATTTATTTTAGGAGAGAAATTAAAATTGAAGGTGTATGTATATATATTTTATTGTATATATATATGGTCGAACCCTAAGCTGTGCTTGGAGTGTTTCCATTAAGTAAATGATGAATCCCTTCTCAGAATACGTCCACGAATCGCTGTAAACTGGCATCAAGTAGTTGTTGATGAAATCGTTGCTTCCCAGAGCAACCACGTAGAGCGATTCTTGGAAGAACTTATCGGATGCATCTTTGCCGATTCTGGCGGTGATGAGTTCTGTTGTTCCTCTGAACAACTCAATCTGCTTGTAGAGAGAAAACTTTTGAATCTACAAGTGGAAAACATTCTATTTGTTATTATCAAACTTATCCAATAAAAAACAGTTAATTAGTAATTAGTAGCATTTATATAAATATTCATCAGTCCGGACATATATACTTACAAAGTAACCACCAGTTTCATTCAAGATCCCTCCACCTCCTGAGGCATAGTTTACTCCATTTTCTAGTATGACATCTTCTGTCAGAGATGGATCCAGAAAAGCCGGCGGCCGGGGAAGTCCCATTTTATCGCCTGACAGAAAAAATGGAAACATTAACGAATATATTACCCATAAAAGTAACGAATAAATGATGGTTAAAACAGAAAAGTACATCTCTAACTCGTTTTACATGAAAGGAACATTCTCTTGAAACTTAAGCCAAAATTTGAGTTTAAAATACCGACGTCCGCGAAATATGAACCCAACGGCGGGGGATAAGAAAGTGTCGTCGATATATATACCTATTATGTCGGCAACGGTGCGGCCATTAGAGTAGCGGCCATTAGGCAAGCCATTGCCAAAATCAATGCCATAGTAGGGGAGGTTGGCCTTGGCCAGGCTCCTGGGGAGGCGGTTATTGTTGCCGACATCCGAGAGTGAGTCCCCAAAGATGAACTGCACCATTTTGCAACGGTACCCATCAACTGCAAATCCTAGAACAGTCACTAGAACAATGGCCAATACCGCCATTACCCTCATCTTTACACTCTTCAAACTGCCTTTCAATTTCTTCAGGCAATTACTGCGCCAAATATATGCAGTGCATCGGGGCTAGATTGGGAAGATTGGGAGGCGGAGAAGTTAAGGGAAAGTATATATCTTTTGGTGGGTTTTAAGGGAAATTGGAAACAGATGAGAGTAGACAGAGTTTGATGAACCAAAATTAAAGTTGTTGATCCAATTGTTCAAACCTAGTGTAACTACTACCTTAGGTGATGCAGTTAAGGTTGTTACTCTGATACGTCTTGGTGAGTTCACCAAATTTTGATTGCGTGCACTGATCAGATACTTGGAAGTGTACTGAGTTCAAGGATATACAACTTAATAAATATAACTCTTATATATGAATTGTTTCATCAAGTGTCATGGATAAGCAACATATTGGATAAGTTTAGCATCAGCTTTCAAGGATTATTCTTTTATAAATTTCATGATTTTTTTTTTTTTTTATCATTCTCTACTTCTTTTATTCAAAGTTGATTCCATTCTATTTTCTTTCCCCGCAAAAACATATATGGGCCTAAATTTTGTACAAATTTCACCCAAAAAAAATAGCATTTTCCTTCAGTTCCCATGATCGAGCTCCATTTGGTGGAAAATGAACTGCTGTGGATGTGGTTGAACTAAAAGGTTCATATATATCATGATTGCTGACCATTCTAATGAATTTTATGGGCCTTACAGTTTATCCATCACACAGATCTCAAGAATGACAACGGGCCCTTAATGGGCTTCAAATTATCTAATATGAAATGGGCTTCAACTTCGAGAGCATGATCGATCCAGTTTGAGGTTTGGCATGGGCAGACCAAAATCAAGCCCAAACCCACAACCAGTACTTTGTGGGCTCCAGTTTTTCCTTGGAATTGAAATCCGTTTCACTCTTATAGATGCTCTTCATTTTAGGTTATTGTTTTTTGATGGATTTTAATTTTCATTTTTAGATTTATTTTATTTAGCTTACATTTATAGTTAAAAAAAACTAAAAATTAATTAATACAGTCAAGCAAACCATGTCTAAGTCTTCCTCCTTTAATTGCAAAACTCTACCTAGGTTCTCAAGGGTTCTTCAGGGGTGAATAACATTTCATCACAAATATTAAATTATAAGTTTAAATATGTATATATTAATTTTTTACACTTAAAAGATTATAAGTATTTTTTTTTTAAACAATTAGTAGTATTTTTTATAAATTATTAATGATTTTAAAAAATTAAAAAAATATTTCTAATTTTTAAAAATTATAAACACTTTTTCATATAATAGAATCGAATTGATTATCTGGATACAACGTGGCAGCAAACTATTGGCCTACTTCATGCATCGGAAGTTGGAAGTACATAGGGTTCACGAGAAAGTAGCGACGTGGCGGGACGGCAACCACATTTACGAAAGGCAAAATCAGAGCGCTGAGTACCGAACAGCTCACTCTTACTCCTCTCAGTATTCCTAAATGAGCCAAACCAAAATCTACCCTCTTTATCCACATCCAATCCCATTCGTCCATCCCGTCTCATCCAACGGCCCAAGCCCCCGAAAATTTCCACAACCATATCCCTCACTTTTATAAGACAATCCGGACAAAACTCCGGCCACAACCCCCCACCACTCTCCTCCGCAACCGCAAATGGCCTCTCTCGCCCTCAAAACCTTCGTCGGCCTCCGCCAGACCTCGCCGGAGAGCCACCATTCCGCCGCCTCGTCTAAGCCCATTTCTACCCACAGGCGGCTCCGCGTGGTCGCCGGTAAGTTCAGCCCCAAGGTCACCGGCCGAAACCTCCGGGTTGCCATCGTGGGCGGCGGCCCGGCGGGGGGGGCAGCCGCGGAGACTCTCGCCAAGGGCGGCATTGAGACGTTCTTGATCGAGCGGAAGCTCGATAACTGCAAGCCGTGTGGCGGAGCTATCCCGTTGTGTATGGTCGGAGAATTTGACTTGCCGTTGGATATTATCGACCGGCGGGTCACGAAGATGAAGATGATTTCGCCATCGAATGTGGCGGTCGACATCGGGAAGACCCTGAAGCCTCACGAATACATCGGAATGGTCCGCCGGGAAGTCCTGGACGCCTACCTCCGGGACCGTGCCGCCGAGTCTGGCGCCACTGTCATTAATGGTCTCTTCCTCAAGATGGACATGCCGGAGACCTCCAATGCTCCGTATGTCCTCCACTACACGGGATACAACGTCAAGACTGGCGGCGCCGGCGAGAAGCGGACGCTGGAAGTGGACGCGGTGATCGGCGCCGACGGCGCGAACTCGCGCGTGGCGAAGGCGATCAACGCCGGGGACTACGAGTACGCTATCGCGTTTCAGGAGAGGATCAAGATTCCCGACGAGAAGATGCAGTACTACGAGAACTTGGCCGAGATGTACGTCGGCGACGATGTGTCGCCGGACTTCTATGGGTGGGTGTTCCCGAAGTGCGACCACGTGGCCGTCGGCACGGGTACCGTGACCCACAAAGGCGACATCAAGAAGTTCCAAAGCGCCACAAGGCTCCGCGCCCAAGATAAAATCCTCGGCGGCAAGATCATCCGCGTCGAAGCCCACCCCATACCCGAACACCCTCGCCCCCGCCGCCTCTCCGGTAAGAAATTGAGCTTCGCTGCTCGCATTGCTCTGCACATATGAAAATTTATCTAAAATAGATTTGAATTTGAGGCATAAAATATTTTAGATCGGGTGGCGCTGGTGGGGGACGCGGCCGGGTACGTGACGAAGTGCTCTGGCGAGGGGATATACTTCGCGGCGAAGAGCGGGCGGATGTGCGCGGAGGCGATAGTGGAGGGATCGGAGAGCGGGAAGAGGATGGTGGAGGAAAACGATCTGAGGAAGTACCTGGAGAGGTGGGACAAGACCTACTGGCCGACGTACAAGGTGCTGGACGTTCTGCAGAAGGTGTTCTACCGCTCGAATCCGGCGAGGGAGGCGTTCGTGGAGATGTGCGCCGACGAGTACGTGCAAAAGATGACGTTCGACAGCTATCTGTACAAGAGGGTGGCGCCGGGGAATCCATTGGAGGACCTGAAGCTGGCGGTGAACACCATCGGTAGCTTGGTCAGGGCCAATGCTCTTAGGAGAGAGATGGAGAAGCTCAGTAGTGTATGAGCCAAATTTGCTTCATCAGTTGTGAATCTTTGTATCTGTCTTTCATGTAATGTTTGCTTTTGGATTAACTCTGTATGTTTGGTTGGTTGGTTTGGTTACTGCCTTACTGGGTGTGGGTGGGTGAAGACTGAAGATTGAAGATAATACATTTAGAGCATCTCTAAGGGTAAGTGCTATTTTAGAGTGTTAAATTATCTATTTATAATTTTAAATAATATTATAGCACTTTTAAAAAATAAATCTGTTCCAATGACAAGTGTCAAAATAGAGGTATCATTAATATTTTAAATTTAAATAATTAATATTCTATAATAAAAGTTGAAATAGATCAATTAAAAATGACGGTTGGAATTTGCATTCCTTCATTTTTTTCTCTCCAGAGATTACAAAAATGGCACCCCAAGGGAATTGTTGCCATCTTACAATCCCATATGACACTCCCTTGGAGTGGTTAATTTTGAATCTGGGGTGTCATTTTGACGGTTATAGAAATGGCACTTCATATGCTACTCTTCATTGGAGATGCTCTTAAGGGGAGGATTCATCTCAACTCTTGCTAATACATTGCTTAAGTTGCGGCTGAATTTAAACTCTCTCTCTCTTTATATATATATATATATATATATGTGTGTGTATACTGTGCTATTTGTACCGATGGAATGGTAGGTTCAAAGTCTGATCATCAAGTTGTCGCAGACGGAAGAAGTTTAAGTTTTATGAAGTCTAATTAGGCTTACTTCATTGGTGTTGCGGAAAAGTGTGGACTTGGATGAAACTTGATCGGAGGCGATAGTAGCGAGGCGATAAGATGATGTAGTGGTGATTGACGCAAGGAGGCAATAACAAGATATAGTGACAGTCTCATGAGACGTAGCAGTGGGGTAAGGAGGCGACGATGAGGTGAGGCGAGGTAAGGCAGAGTTTATTGACATCTTTGACCATAACTTAAGTAGCATTTTTCTATATATATATATATATATAGTTGTGTCGGTTTTTTGAAATCTTTATGCTGCCACATCAGATTGTGTACTCGTGAGAGCTTTAAGTTCAATAGTACTGTGCAGGAGGCTCAGTTAAAAGATTTTACTTATAAAGAAAAATAATCAAGTCTCTTGGATGGACATACAATCCTTATACAACTGTTCTTTTCTTTTTTTTATGGTAACATTAACACATTCAAAGATAATATTAAAACACTAAAATATTAGGAAACAAAATATCGTTCATTCCTACAATGAGAAAAGACCATTGTGAGAGCAAAAGGCCGTGACAAAGAGACCCAAAAAAAAAAAAAACTTAAGCTATTTTAGTGCTTTATTACTCTCTCTCGCCACCTCTTCTTTATTTTAATGACAGTAAGTACGTCATCTGGAGGAAGTCTATGAAGTGTCCCAAATGAGCCTCCTCACTCAATGACGACACGTCATTTGCATTGCATTTAATAACTGAGTCAAATCAAATGGCAAATAATCTTCATTCAATTTGCATTTTTCGAACATAAATAAAAATAACAAGGTCACGCGTGCCGTCGTCAAATGTCAAAGAGGTAACAACATTCAATTGGCTGTGCCCATAACCAAATCTGGACCGTCCAAACGGCCCCACCATCAACGGCCAGGATGTCTCGAAGCATCAAGCAACCAGAACGATAGAATCCGGAGCGTCAACAGTCCACAGAGTCGTACATATCAGCGGCCAGGATCTGGCCAAGCATCGAATCCGTGATCGCTCTGGCAGGTTCCACCAAAAAGGTTGGTGGTTCATAGATTTGTTCGAGGCCCTACGACGGAGAGATCGACAGAAGCACACGCACAAAGCTGCTTCTTCCTCCGCCCTAATTCCCCGTACTTTTCCTTTCCTCCAACCAATTCATTCGGTGGTTCCGCGTCGTCGCTAGCCTGAGATCGGCGGTTCTGATAGAGGTAAGTGTTTTCACATTAAGTACTCGTAGATGTGTGGCCTCAGATTTGTGATTTCGTCCGATTCTATGGCGTGTCTTCGACTAATACGTGTACAGGCACATCGATGTGTAATTGAGTCTGATGAAAGCAGTTGAGCGCTGTGCGGCTGTTATGTGTAGCGCAAACCTTCTTGCTTCGACTTCTTAATTTGACTGGGATTGTAATCGTTGTGTTTGGATTTTTAATAGATTTGCGAATGGCTAATCGTGTGCAATAATGAAAGTCTTTGATTTATAGTTTTCTGATTTTTTGTTCCATGTGGAAATTCACGATTGTATGCCCGCATCTTGTTGTTCTAGATGAGTATTGTGTGCTTACTCCAGCTCGGCTTTAGTTAGAAGTATGAACGTCCGTATTAGAAATGTTTCAACTCTGATAATCGGAGAAGTAAACAACATTTTGTTCACGTAGTATTTCATCTGACTTCTTGAGAAGCAAAGTTCGTGATCAGTCGACAGGAATAAGAATGTGTGGTTTTGCTCTCTACTAGATTATGTGATACTTTTGGTGGATTGCTGGAAATTTTTTGTAATTTAGAACAGAAATGGATCCTTCTCTCAGATATAATAAGCAAGCGCACATATGCGGAGACCGTTTTTGTTTCCATTTCATGCAAAAAGAAATAGCCCTGAAAACATGGCTTCGATTGTACAGGTTCCTGGTTCAATATTCTATTATGTTTACTAGACCTAGCAAATTAATTCATCTCGTATTTTTCAAGCTGCAGGACAGATTCAATTCTCTTGCTTTTATTGGATTCTTTTAGCTGGCTTTAGTTTGAAAGATCTTAATAAATTATTGCCACCTTGTCACCTGATCGTTTTCTAATGTTAACAAATCATCATATGTTCCACCATTCGCTCATGCCTTCAAGTCAGAGTAGCTTATATTTTTGATTGCTTGTTTGTTTTTGGTGTGTACTAACAAATAGGCGTTTTCTTGTGAGTTGTGAGTATTAGAGTAGAAGTCATAACTATGCTGCTTCCGAGGCATTTGCTCAATGTTATAAATTGTCTTGTGGTTCTATTTAATACCCATTAAATAACATATATGCCAAGGTTGCCATTTTCTTGTTCGGAAACAGATGTTTAAGGTGGTAATCCTGTTAATCTGAAAACTTGTGCATCAAATGCGCTATAGGCTTTTTGAATTTACAATTTGGTACTGTTGAGGGTATGGGCTTCAGAAATTTGCTCAGTAGTTTCATTATGCATTCCTTCGGTATCTTTTCTGATTCTGATGGTTTCAGGTTGCTGTCCTTTAGAGTTCTTAAAATCCAGACCTATGAATTTATTGGTAATTGATATAAGAAAAGAAAAACAAATGCAGTTTTATCAACGTCATTAGTTTAGACAAAGCTGTTGAGCACTGGTGCTTATGTTTACATGGTTATTATGCTTTTTTTTTTTTTTCCTTTTCCTTTTTTTGCAGTTTTCTTTTTCTTGTGGCAAACTTTAAATTGTTCCGACACTTGTAATGGTATTTAGCACTGACACTTGTAATGGTATTTAGCAAGTTTGTATCTTGTTGTCTGATCAAATAACAAACAATTTGTTCTGCAGAGGGAAAGATGGCAGCAACGTCTGCAACTACATTTTCAATTGGATCAACTTCCTTCAGCTCCAGAGCCAACCCAGTTTCCCAATCAAAGGCCATTGGTCTGAGATTGAACTCCAAAAACTGTCTTAGGAGTTTCAGTGGCCTTAAGGCAGCAATATCTGTAAGCTCTGAATCAGAATCATCTTTCTTGGGCAAGGAAAGCAATGTAGCTCTTCGACAGTCTTGCATACCAAAATCTCTGAAACACAACCAGAGATCTTGCAACTACCCTCAGCCACAGGCATCTTACAAAGTCGCAATTTTGGGAGCTGCAGGGGGTATTGGGCAGCCGCTAGCACTTTTGATCAAAATGTCTCCTTTAGTTTCTGCCCTCCACCTCTATGATATAGCAAATGTCAAGGGAGTTGCTGCTGATCTGAGTCACTGCAATACTCCTTCCCAAGTTTTGGACTTCACCGGAGCAGCTGAATTGCCCAATTCTCTTAAAGATGTTAATGTAGTTGTCATCCCTGCTGGAGTTCCAAGGAAGCCAGGTATGACCCGTGATGACCTCTTCAACATCAACGCCAACATCGTGAAGAATTTGGTTGAGGCTGTCGCTGATAACTGCCCTGATGCCTTCATTCACATAATCAGCAATCCAGTTAATTCTACTGTGCCCATTGCAGCAGAAGTTTTGAAGCAGAAGGGCGTGTATGATCCAAAGAAACTCTTTGGTGTTACTACACTTGATGTTGTGCGGGCAAACACTTTCGTTGCTCAGAAGAAAAACCTGAAACTTATTGATGTTGATGTTCCAGTTGTGGGGGGACATGCTGGAATAACTATTCTTCCCCTGCTCTCAAAGACGAAACCCTCTGTTAGTTTCGCTGATGAAGAAATACAAGAGCTAACTGTGAGGATCCAGAATGCTGGGACAGAAGTTGTAGAGGCAAAGGCTGGTGCGGGATCAGCTACTCTGTCAATGGCATATGGTGCAGCAAGATTCGTTGAGTCTTCCCTTCGTGCTCTTGATGGAGATAGTGATGTCTATGAGTGCACTTATATCCAATCTGAGCTGACTGAGCTTCCATTCTTTGCATCGAGGGTGAAGCTTGGGAGGAAAGGGGTCGAGGCTGTGATTTCTACGGATCTCCAAGGATTGACCGAGTATGAGCAAAAGGCTCTGGAAGCCCTCAAGCCAGAACTAAAGGCCAGCATTGAGAAGGGCATTGCTTTCGCACAGAAACAAACCGCGGCTGCATGAGAGTTGCATAGCTGAAGCAACTGATGTTGTGGACTTATTGTTACAGAAGCTTTTTCAGTTTTGTAGGCGACTTGGGACTTTGGCATTTTGTGTTTTCCCTTTATGAAGTGCTTTTTGTTAACGAGTAATGAGGAATTTGGGCACAGGCAGTGTCAGAGACTTGTTTTCTCATCGGCTGAATGTAGCAGTTTACTTGTTCATCAATAACAGTTTCGGTGCTGTTATGGCACCATGAATCTTGATACCATCATATCTGGTTGAAAATCGACCTCATATCTAGTGAGATTTGAAGGCTTGTAATTGTTGTTGTGAGTATGGTGGTTGATAATTGCAAAAGATAATGGCTTTCATCGGTTGGTTCTCATGTCATTAGTTAATAGTTATGCTGAAGAAACCACAGAAAGATTCCACTTTCCAGGATACTTAAAAAGCGCAGTCAGTGCCACTTTCATTCACTTCTTTTGTCATTCGTTTTCATCTCAAGAAATCCCTCCCACTTTTCCCTACGATTTTTCCCCATGAATCATATTCATATGACAAGTCAGGCCAGGTGGGAAGCCACTCTAGCAGATCCAATTCTTGAAATTTTTAGTGCATGATCAAAGGTCCAGTTCTTGATCATTTGCCTACATTCTCTCCTATTACGCTGTCAAGGGGAAAATTGAATCGCTTCTCTTCACATGCTTCAGGCAATGCGTTCATCTTATTTGTCTGACATACCTTCGCCCAAAAAAACTAATTTGCGGCAGGAAACTGCGGGGTTTGGTAGTTATGTTGCCAGAAGACCACCACGGATAAAGGCTCCTTCAAAGAAAGTGGATGGAATAGAATTCAGAAAAAAAAAAAAAAAGAGGGGGGGTGTTTGAGAAGAGGTACAAAAATTTTTGTGAAGAATACTTTAATATAATACGAGTTAATGACGATCTTAAGAAAGATAAGATCATATGTAGAAATGATTGACAAACAAAAATTCATGTGGCTAACCTCACATTGTGGATTTTGATATCATGCTGTTATAAACTATGGGGATGGAGAAGAAAATCTTGTCGATTTCCTTCAAGATGGTTATCTTAAAAGCATCTTCCTACAGCACATCAATTAGAGGCCAGAAGTTCTTGGCAATCAGAAACAAATTGTGTCTCGATCCCACTGGAAAAAACCCCATATTTTCTAGAAACAGAGTTCCTTCTGATATGGCCAAGAGAAAAGGGCCAGAGTCATGCTCCAGAAGACCATGGAATTTGTACGAAAGATTAGCAGTATTGCCACCATTATAAGGCACTTGCATTTCCCTCAATTAAGTCTACCAGTAGTCATTACAGGAGCACCTCCCCTCCCGGAAATGATGAAACCGAGTTCGATCTCTGATTATCACCTCCCGGATATAAACCCCGGAAAGCACCTTGGCAAAATTGTGGCAATCAACACAGATACGGAGGTTCTTGGCCACCCTTAGCGTCGCGCCTGGTGGAGTTACGAGCATGCCAAAAGCAATGGCCAGCTTTTCACTGTGGTAAGAGAGTGTAATTTCTTTTTCTTCAGTACCTAAATTATGCATCTCTGATGTTACTTTAGCAACATACAACAACAACAACAACAACATATCCAGCCGTTATCCCACTATGTGGGGTTGGCTACATGAATTCTAGACTTCTATGTGGGTTACATCCCAACAAATAGTTTGTCTAGAATTCATATTTGGATCCGACTAGGTTTTACGCTGGCTGTCGGCTACCTAACGCAACCCTCCTCCTTTATCCGGGCTTAGGACCGGCAGTGGATAATATCCCCTGGCGGAGTAATGATGAAATGAAGTTTGAACACCATCTTCACATGGAGAAATTTCATGAGATGGTGGTGAATGAAGATAATTGATATAGTTGTGTTCCATAACTTAGTTGTGTTCCAATCTCATCCAGCATCGCGTGTATCTCATTCTTACTTGGATGTGAAATATCATCAGCAAGAAACTCGTGTATTTCTCCTTTGAATTCAATTGTACTACAGCCCAGTGTCGTTTGTATTCCTTTCTCCTTCATCAATTTCCTCACCTCTGTCACCTTCTCCCAATCACCAATCGATGAATAGATATTCAACAATAGAACATAATCTCCAGCCTCTTGAGCTTTGAGTTCAATCAATTGTTCAATAACCTTTTCTCCTAAGGTAACATGGCCATAAATCTTGCAAGCTCCAAGTAAAGTCCTCCAGACTGTAGCATCTGGCGTAACCCCCATTGAAAGTATAAGCTCGTAGGCCTGCTCAAGCAAACCGGCACGACCCAGGAGGTCAACCATGCATCCATAATGGTGGATATTAGGTGTCATACCAAATTCTTTACCCATGCAATTGAGAAACATCCAACCTTCATTGACCAGTCCCGAGTGACTGCAAGCAGAAAGAACCCCAGTAAAGGTCTGATCATCAGGGATGACACCCATTCTCTGCATCTCCCTGAATGCTTCAATGGCTTGCCTCCCATGGCCATTACTTGCTAAACCCGAAATCATTGCACTCCAAGAAACCACATCTCTTTTAGGCATTAGCTTAAACACCTGATAAGCCTTATCCACGGATCCACAGCGCGAATACATAGCTATGAGAGAATTACACAGATTGAGAGCATTTTCATATCCATGCTCTTTAATATAATTATGAACCTTCTCACCAAATTCAATGGCACCTAGGCTGGCACAAGCTTGAAGTAGAAGCAAGCAAGTAACATCATCTGGTTGAGACCCACATTCCATGCTCAGCATGATATCAAACGCCTTCAGAGCATCCCGAGTCCGTCCGTTAAGAGTAAAGCAAGAAATCAAGACATTCCATGCAACAGTATCTCTACGAGACATTTCATCAAACACCTTACAAGCCTCTTCCAATTTCCGACAACGCGAATACAAATCCATCAAAGTGGTCAGCAAAAGACTATCTGATTGGTGCCCCTCTCTCAGTGTTACTGCATGAAGCTGTGCCCCGCCAAACAACGAACACGTTCTAACGCACGACTTGGCAGCGAAAGAAGAAGACAAAGAATCCGATTTGACGCCTCTCCGTCGCATTTCACAGAACAAGCCGAAGCCTTTCTCCGGAGAATTGCTCGCGGAGAAAGCTCTGATCATGGCATTGTAGTGACAAACATTGGGTTTCGAAATTTGAGAGAAAACCCGGCAAGAGTAGCCCAGACCGAAGGAAGAGAAGAGCGCGAGGCGGGACAATAATGCGAGAGAGACTGTGGGATTCTGGAGGAGCGCAGTGCGGAGGAGGTGGGCGTGAATTTGGGCCAAATGGGTCTTCTCGGCGCATGATTTTATGAGCAAAATCAGTGATTTCTCTGCCTGGGGCGAGTGTTGTTGCTTCTGTAAATGCACTGTTGATTTCTTCTTTGTTGGTTCTTTCAGTGGCTGCTGGATACTGTTAGGGATTAGAGCTTCGGAAGGAGATTGAAGATGACGGGGAGAGACAGCAACTGAGAAGAAGCGAAGAAGAAGAAGTAGAAGAGATGGAGGTTGGCGGGGCAGCCTGAAGTGGTGCAGAATTGGTCTCATCGTTTCTCTGCGCTCAATGGGATATATACAGAAGAAACTCATTGATTTAAATATCAGAGCAGTGCTGAGAGTACGAAGAGAGCAAACGGGCAGGAGCAGCATCCATAAGATTATTATTAAATTCAAACTTTACAATTCTGTTCATTTTTCTCGCATATTTAGAATGATTACTTATGATTCGGACTAAAAGAATATACCCAATATGTATGAAAGAACAAATTTGTGACCAGTTCATATTTCTAAGAGTTGTATGTTATTTCATATAGGAACAAATTTATTTTTTTATTATCTAATTATAGAGTTTTTTTCTGTTTAAAAATAAAATCCTTTTATTGTTTGAATCTATTCCTTATTGTCAATCTTCACCCTGTCATACTTTACCTATGTTATTTTATTTTTATTTTTGAATTTTCAAATTTTTGTTGATGTACTTTTGCACTATTTTATTTTGAAAAATTTTAAGCAATTTGGAAAGTAGGGTGTCGATATGGCAGGAAGTTATAGTAAAAATATAAAATAAAAGTATGGCCTTGATGGCATTTAAATTATGTTTTTATGAATTTAATTAGATCTTTTGTTCTTCTATCCTATGTAGATGAAGGTGAATGCTAGATGAACGTGGTTTTCCATAGGGTTATAACAACAATCACAAGCTTTTAGATCTCACTAATGGGATCAACATAAATTCTTAGGCATCCAATCATTCTTAATTATTTGTTTGTAGATATAGAAGAGCATTGATTCAATGACGTTTATTCACCAAGATTAATTGACAAGAGAGATTGCTAATCCAAACCAAATGAAAATCAAGCGAATTAATAAAATACTAATTCAACTTCTATCAAAATTAAAAGGAAAAAAAAAAAAAAAAAAGAATCTGACCTCCAAGAAACAAAATGATGATTTAGTCCATAAATATGCAAATGATATATATTGCTTCAGATGCAAACCAAGCAAACATTAGTATTCAACATTTGTAAGCTGCATCCACTCTGCCTGATAAAGCAGAACCTAAAAGACCCTATAGAGGTTTCTTTCAACACTAAACACAATTTCTACATACCGGCAATGCCATCTTAGTTTCTTGACTCATGGCCTTTCTCCTCCACCACCACGGCCATCACCTCCTCCGCCACCTTTTTCAGACATGGCTTTCATCAGGGCGTCCCCGATGCCTCGCATACAGTACGGCTTCCCAACTCCTCGCTTGCATCCCACTTTACTCGCATGTTTTCTGGCAAGGGAAGTATGTGATTCACACACTTCCTGAAGCTGAAATCATCCACCGAACCATCAGTTCTTACAATGAAGTAGCACCGGCTTCTCCACCGGGGATGCTCACGAACTTGGAAGGCAGCGATCCCTGTGCCAATCATTTTCTCAGGTTCTGGATGGCCCTTGTTAAGCAAGTCCAGCAGCACCATGTGCTCATACTGTAATAATACACATGCATGGTAACGTTAATTCAAATACGAGGAGATGATGGAAATTTGAGTAACTGAAGCTCCAAACTGAGCATGAAAAAATGCAAGCAAACCATATTGAATGCAATAAGGGATGCTGCATCTGATCGAGATGTATGGTGTGGTGTGTTTGAACTTTCAACTAACTGCACCATGGCTTCAAGTTAAAATTAGAACCAAACAAAAACATGAGATGAAAATTTGGGTAATGTACATTTCAGTATGTGCAAAAATACATTAAAAGAGTTCAACAAACAAGCAAGGAAGGTTTCCATAGATAAGACGTGTCATTTCATTTATATATACATACACATAACTACATAATAATCAACAAAAGGAACACCATGACACCATAGGCATCTGCCATTATAATATTGAAGACTACATTATTATCTTGGAACTCCTAGAAGAGTGAATGAAAAGAAAGATGATAACACCAAATTTATTTAAAGATATGCAGAAGACAAGGAAGAGAAAAGCTTAAAAGATTATGACAGATATGCAGCACCACAAGAATCAAATTGAAAAAAAAACATATAGCATATGCCGGACAGTTCAAGGTCTCCGTGCTCCAACAATTACAAAAAGGTTAGGCATGTTATAACAACCAAAAATGAAATGGTTGATGATCATAAATGCTGAAGCTAGATCAACCTCATGTAGGTCGTGCAATTACATGTTGAGATTAAATGCCAGCCTTGAAGAAAGGCAATGTAGTACAGATATACAAAGCAAAGTCACAGCCTAACCCTACTGAATTTTTAGTTATTTCTGGTGTCAAGGAAATCAGGAAGGCATATAAAACAGATTTTTTTTAAACCACTGTTGTTTATAAAAAAATGATTGAACCATTATTCAACCCAAACTGCAAACTACTACTCTAAGTAATTGTTTAGCTATTTTTTTTTTTAAAGAACCGCTGGTTCAAACAGCGTTTTATGCTGAGGTGGCACAATCAGTAGTAGTTGGTTAAATAGTTTCGGATCAGTAATAGTTTACTAATGTTTTATAAATAATAGTAGATTTAAAAGATATTCTATAAAACAGCTGTCACATTGTTAATTAATAGATATGGAAAAGGAGAAGAGGGAAAAAAACATAAAGATACAATCAAGATGTCATAGTTGTGAATTCCGATCAAAACCCCCAAGAAATACCAGTTAAACAGAAGAACCATTCCCTACATACTCTGCCCCTTAAAGACTCGCACTCACCAAAGGCATTGGTACATACAAAAAACACTTAGCAATAAAGGTATCTCCTATGATTTTCGCAGAATCCAAAAGATCAGCTGTTGAAAAGGGTTTTTGTGGAATTAAGAGGCCTAATATCAAACTCACTTTGAGCAGACCACATCCTGATCAGTTGGATGATCTCAATTCTTGTGCTCAACCATATTGAGTTGATCCCTCTCGCTCTGTATCACTTTCAACCTTATAACACCCAAAACCAAAACACTAGTAACTACCAGAAACGAGTTGAGCACTAACTTGGAACAAGAATCAACTAAATTGCCAAATCCACACAAATAATGGTGCAGGATATACAAGGAAATTGGATCAATTATGGCATAATTTATCAACTACCACCATCAGGGAGAAAAAACTGAGCTGCAACCAAATTTATCCCCAAATACACCGCATCATCTGCATTATCATCATCGAAATGGGAATGACAGAGGGACTCCTCTCTCCTCCCTGTAAAACCTCTCTTTTTCTAATCATGTCACTAGTTCATCGACACATAAGATGATCAAATTGTATCGCTGGGAAAACACAGCAAAACAAAGAAGCCAATTAAGACCAATACCATCGAAATCCCCAGCGCAAATCGCTGTTGAATCAAATTTCAAAATTTCCGCCAGAGTGGACACCATTAAGTTCATAACCTAACTGCAAACCCAAATACATACATAGGCACGTAAAAAAACATAGTACCTTGTTCACATTGAGATCTGTGGGCCAGTAATGAAGAAACCGGTAGAAGTAATCGAACATCTCCACTGACGTCTTGAAAGTCTTCGGACCAACGGTGACCGGCCCCGACTCCTCGGCCTTCTTCTGCCTCTTCTCGCCGCCTCTCTCCTCCGCCGCTTCCTCCCGGGCCCGCTTCGCGTCTGCCAGCACGAATAGGAGTCCCATGGTTGACGATGGCGAGGGCACGACAAGCCCTAGCGGCCTAGCCCCGACTTCGATTTGAGGTCTCCCTCCTTCGTTTACGTCTTTTCTTGACATTTTTGTCCGAGTTTCCGTTACAAGATGGATAGACATCTATCGTGGACAATCCACGTGCCTACTGTCTCGTCGTCCGCGTCATATATGAAATATCCTGCTGGAGCTCTTCTACAGGGCCAGACGTGTTTATCGATGGATTTACCGAAGTGATATCTCGTGATATTTTGACTGATAAAATATTGTGAGATATTGGTTAACTTAGAAGCACTTGCGAAAAAAATTTTAGAGCTTACCGGGAAAATTGTTAAGTTTCTTCCTTCGATTTCTTCCTTCAGATTTTAGTTTGTCAAAGGCTTTTAGTTTGTCAAGATCTTCAAATTTTAGTTTGATTTTAGTTAGAGGCTTCTGCTTAAAGATAGATTTATATTTGTTGTTGATTTTATTTAGATCTAAAAGATCTGCTTGCTGAAAAGAGGAAAAAATTGTGGGTTTTTGAGATTGTCAACAAAAGGGAGAGAATAAAATCAGAACAAAGAGTAAATCCACAGGAAAATCCCAATGCCTTCAAAATGATACGGCTTCCTGTAATTGATCTTTCATTTGAAACTAAAGTATCTGCCATTATTCATCAGAATTTCAGAAATGAGAGCTTTTTACATAAAAATTTTGTTAGTTTCCTTTGGATATTGACAGACACCTCAAAACATGCGTAAGATAAAAGAACAGGATAAATCTACAGAAATAGATTCAGTCTTAAGAAACAAAAAAACGCACCCACAAATTTATCATTGTTTCAGAAACTGCTACAGTAGACGGAGATGAGAGAGAGAGACGGCCGCTCCTGGTGTTCTGATGGTCTCGTCGACGGAGATGAGAGAGACGGAGTGACTCGAGAACAGTCCTTCAGTTGACGAGGACGGGAATGGTCGCATGGAAAGGAAGGGGGTGCGATTGAGAGAGACGGCCGCTCCTAGTTAGAAATTGAAAGGATGATGAGGAGGAGGAAGACGGACCCTTTTTGGTTTGCAGGAAATATTACCAACTTGTTAGGGACATTTTAGTCAAATCAAGACTTTCGGTAAAGCTGTCGGTAAGGGCTTTCTGGCCCTCCAGAATTTTCCATCTTGCTGACCACTAAAGTGGTGGCCTAGGTGGCATTGAGGATTATTTTTTATTATTATTCTGAAGACAAATCTAAATTTTTATTATTAAGCCATTCTGAGTATCACCTCACGACATATTGTGATATCTCAATTTTATCGGCTCCAAAATATCACGATATATCATGATATAAAAATTAACCCAGAAGTCAATTATTTCAAATTTTTGCCCCCCTCTCACCCACGTTAAAACTCTTCTCTTTCTTTTGGTATTACTATATTTGTCTTTTGGATGTCATTCTCTTTTCCTTCTAGTCGTCTCTCTCTCTTTTTCGATAGTCCTTGAGTCGGTCCCGCGCTGAAACTCTATTTGTCAGATCGTTTCTCTCTCTCTCTCGCTCTCTCTCTCGGTCGTCTCTTTCTCTCTCTCTCTTCCAACAACCCTTAGGTCAGTTCCACACATGCATTATCTACTAGTGTCATTTCACCTCCAACAACCGTCTCTCGACTCGTCCAATCGTGTCTCTTTCTTTCCCTTCCAATTGTTCCTTCCTTTCTCCTACCTGTGCGATCGACCATCCGTCTTCCATTGCAGCAACTTCTTCATGTCCTCTATTATTCAAAAAGTGACCTCTACGATCGAACCTCCTCCATTGCAGTAGTTTTCATCTTCTCCCAAGAACTCTATAAAACACTAATTTTCTCTCAAGAGCCTCTTTCATTGAGACATCCTTTTAGGGTAATTTTTAAAAAGTGTCATCTAAAATAGCATTTTAAGGCACAATTTAAAGAAGTGCCCCAATACAATAATTCTAATGAGGCATAATAATTAAATGTCTTAATAGACAAATTTAAGTGTCCTATAAAATACCACTTTAAGACACAATTTAAAAAAATATCCTGATAAAATAATTCTAATGAGACACGACGATGAAATGCTCAAATAGACAAATCTAATAGGGCAGAATTTTTATATGCCTCATTAAAATAATTCTAACGAGACACTTTGATGAAGTGCCCTAATAAACAAATCTTAAGTGTTTCAATAAAATTATTCTAATAGAACTTAGATATACTATAAAATTAATATAGGCACATATGTTAATAAGATGATGTGTAGATTAGGTAGTCACGCAGGAACTTGTTTATAGTATAACGAATTGTGGATTATCCGTAACTCATATTCTTAACTCTTAAGAATAGTATTCACTCCTTATTATACTAATGGTTATATGTTTTATAATTTAAACCATATTGCAATTTAAATAAAAATATAAACTTGTCATTTAAATAATATTTAAAGAATTACAAGATTGATCCCTTTGTGTCACTAGAATCAGTCTACAAAATTCATATATAACAAAAACACCCTAACCAACCACATCTACAGCCACCAATGGTCGCCAATGACCACCGCCGATGGGAGATTCCCATGATCATAATCTACCATTAGAAATACTCAGTCAATAGGGTTAATATACACAAAAATGGGTTAGATTTATTAGTTGAATTTTTGTAAATATGATTTTTAATTTTTGGTCACAACTAAAAATCTCACTGCCAATCGTCATTGGCCACCATGGCCGGTGGTTTCCAGTAATCAGAGGCAACCACCCAACACCCAAGGGCCCATCGACCAACATACCTAAAAACTAGCAAAATTCAATGGTCAAATCTTCTTAGATCTAAGTTCAAACATTCGACTAAACTCAACACTCGCCTATATACGCATTGTTAATTGCCATCGGCCATCGTGGTCAGTGGTTTTAGGATATCGGAGGCAACCACCCGACACTTAAGGGCCCATTGACAAACATACCCCAAAACCAGCAAGATCCAATAGTCGAATCTCCGTATATTTAAGCTTAAATTTTTGGCTAAAAATAAATAGCACGTATATATGTATATATCATGGATCCGTGCTGAAAATCATTGTAGATAGGTTTAAAAGACTTACCTTATCCTAGATTATGGTCAATGGAGACGTGTGACGAACGGAAGAGAGAGAGAGAAGAGGGCTGGAACTGTTGTAATGGAGGTGATATGAAAGTTGCTACAATGGAGAAGGCTCGGTCGACAAACTTGACGACTGGAAGGGGAATAAGGGAATCGCGCATGCGAGAGAGAGAGAGAGAGAGAGAGAGATGACCAAGATGAAATGAAGGGTCATGTGCGAGAGAGCGAGAGAAAGAAGAAACTGAGAAAGAAATGAAGGGTTGAACAGGCTTGTGGCTTAGAATTGAGGGAATGTTAATAATTGTCTCAATGGATAAATTTGTAATTTACTTGAGGGTGGCACCGAGCGTGGCCAAGTAGTATTACTTTTAAGTTTTAAGATGTGTTTGATAGTATGAAAAATGCATGAAAAATGTCTCATCCAAGGAATTGAATTCTATCTTTAGTGTTTGACCTACTATATTTTTCATGAAATTCAATTCCATAGTACAATCATTAAAACATGTTTTTGGCTATTTTCTATGGAAAATTCCATCTAAGGGGGAGATGGTTTTTGTTTTCCATGTAAGTTGGAAAACACTTTCCTTTCCACCTAAATGCTATTAAACACACCCTTAGTTAAATTTTAAAAATATTAGATGATATCTCAAGCATTTATATTTTCTTAAATTTTATTATATCATAGTGAAAAATTATCAAACATTGAATATAATTAATTAATACTTAGAAGACAAAATTAAAAACTCAGCTAGGATTAGGATCCTTGTTTAATATATTTTCCTTCTTAGATCAAGTTACTTCTTATACTTTCATTTGGGTATTTGGACCTTATTTATTTATTTTTTTCTTGATATATTTTTACTTGCAAAGCATTGTTTCTGTAAAGGGCGGTGATAGTCATAGATTTAGAAGTTTAAATATGTGAATGACGGACACCCTAGTGTAACTTGGGCTACAGTATGTGTTGTTGTTTCCGGTGGCAGCAGGCCCAATACCACAAGGTTTAATGGGCCGTTAGTTGTTTCAAATGGCATAAATATAATAGTATTTAGGTAATTTCGGAAAAATGAATTTTGAAATCCACATAATATATATATATATATATATATTAGTTATATTTTCGTATGAAATGTTTTATGTCCCTATAATAAGTATTTACTACTCAATTAAGGACAAAAACAAAGACGAAAAAAAAGATGCAAAGATAAAGACAATTAAAGAAGTATTTGTCTAAATCATATTATTATCATTCTTAATTTTTCAAAATAAATTTTCCGACAAAGCCATTGTCTATGATAGACTATCAATGTCCGGAATTATCCTCAAAACTCATAAGAGCTCTCCAATGTTCAAAGCTGGAATGATTCAAGAGGAAGCAAGCAAGGTTACACTAACCTAATTGAATGAGAAAAAGAATCCTAAAGGAAGAGTATTCATCAACCAGTGACCCACTCAAAGCCCACCAAATAAACACACACAACCAGCACCAAAACCAACCTACCTTCCTCCATTCGTCACCTAATCCTTGACCCAAACTTTCAATAAATCTTAAAGCTCAAGGTCTCGCGTCATTAAATGTTCATTAACATCTTCACATTTGTCTTTTTTTTTTTATGGATAAACATTTGTGATTCATAATAGTGTATTAAATAAATTTATTAAATATTGCAATAAATCGTGTATACTAATTAAAATATATAAAAATTTGTGTACTAATCTCAATAATATTTAAACTTTACTTGTAAAAAAAAAAAATAATATTTAAACTTTAATTGCCACAAGATTGACCTTTGCTTTTGGTTTACATTTCCCTCGATTCCTTTCTTTACCCCCACCTTATTATCAATAGTTATGCATCATATACATACATGCCACTTGGCCTGTCGTTGTCCCTCCACGTGCTATTACTTCTTATTTATTAAATTTTTATTTTATTTTTATTTCGAGAAAGAACGATCAAACTAAAAGCACAGCAGAAATATCTATTAATATTTATAAAAAAAAAAGTCACGTATAAATTGATATTATCTATTATCAACTATATATTATAGTAATATAATATACTTTTATTTTTAATATAAATGTAATGACATTTATTTTTAATTTCTAAATAATTTTATTAATTTATAATAAATATATTTTACTTAAAAATAATATATATTTATTATAATTCTGAAAACGATAATCAGCCTTGGTTTGGACGTTGGGGCAGCGTCTAAGAAGGGGTCAGTCAAGCTGGGGCGGTCAGTCCAACATGGAGCATTTTCTACTCAATTAACGCGGGGCCCACTCAACTTATTCCCAACCTAGAGCCCTGTTTGGCTGGTCCATTACAATAATCACTTTATTACAATACGACAAGAACTCTTGATGAAATGACAGGGTAGAAGGTAACACTGGGGGTAGTTACGACACATATGGTGGCCCTAACTCCTAAATCAGTTTTTAATTATGCTTTTAATGAGGAAAAGAAAAGAGAGTAAATTAGGGCAACGAAGTTCAGCATGTGATGTGTACATGGATCAAGTATTGAGTCAAATAAATTTAATAAGAAATTTAAAAGGAGATTTTGATGAAAATTCAAAATGAGACCCTAAAGAAAAAAGAATTTGGACAAAGAGATAAAGATATAATAATTCAATTATGAAATCTATAAAAAATAAGTCAAAAAGTTGAAAATACAACATAAAGACCACAAAAAAAAAAAAATCCTAACACATAAAGACTTTGAGAGACCCTCAAGGAATTCTTGGAAAAGTCTTCGAAGATTTTCGTAAATAGAGATCAAAGGTATTTCCATAGAAAACGTGTAAATATACTTTTGAAACTTTCAACATGAATTACTTAAAAAATAATAATTATTTATAACAGTTTAAATCTTAATTCATCTCAATTATAAATAGGTGACCTCTTATTTTAAAGAAGATAAAGTTATTTTTTACCTATTCACGAATTACGCATTTTCTTCTTTGATTTGTGAAAATTTAATTTAAATATTTAAATATTTACGCAACAAATGTTTTACATGATTTGACGGTTTCATTTTTGTAGAGTTTTTAAGGTTTGAAATAAGTTTTTTTTTGAAAAATAAAATTTATTATTGTATTTAGATGATCATAATATAAAAATTAATTATTCTTAATAATATCTACCGAAATTCAAGATTATCAAAATAAATTACTCACCTCATCTGGACTCTTTCATCATTGCTTATTAACAAATCCACAACTTTGTTTTCTTGCCAACTTTTTAACTTAAAAGCAAATATTCTAATCAGTCCGTTGCTATTTTTTTTTTTTAACTTAAAGCAAATATAATGGTGAACTAACTTATATTTGAAGGGCATTTTTGACAGTAAAGCTAACTTTATTATTCTTTATGTTACAAAATCCGATCGATTATTTAAATGAAAGAGATTATAAGTTAATTATAGAATTATAGGGTATTATAAACAAAGGCAGCAAAGTCAAATGATGTAGGCCGGGTAAATTAAGTAGATACTTATTTTCCGCCGAAACTTCTTCCTAATTAATTAATTAATTCATTCTTCGTCTTCGTCTTCGTCGTGGTCACTTCCGTTACCGTTAAGATGGAGACAGGGAGGGGGGGGGGGGGGGGGGAAGTGAAACGGACGTTACGGAGCCTATATAGCAGCAGGCTCGGTCACACCGAACCTCCGCTTCAGACACGGCAAATCTAATCCAAATCGGTTTCCTCGCTATATTTCTGTCCGCGTGACATTGTTTGTACTCTTTAACATATTTTCAAAGGACGCCTCTCAATTACTGTCATCAATTTCGAAGAGGAGGAGGAGAAAAGGCTACGGTTTTCTCGACGACTCGTTCTACAGCTTCTGCCCAAACGCGATCGAAGAGGAGCGGTTTCAGGTACATTCTGGATTCTTCGATTTGTTTTTTCAGAGTTGTTGTGCTTGGAATCTGGTTTTTGCTGGACATATCGATCGCGATCGCGATCGCGATCGCGAGTTCTAGGGTTTGAGATTGAGCAGTGCTCCGCATTTGTGATCTCCTCAAGTTTGAGGCGTTTTGAGGGTTGGATTGTATTTTGGGACTTTTTTTCTTGGTGAATGCGTGGGAAACGGAAAGCAAAAAGGAATCTTAACCAAAAGTTTATAGTTTTCGTCATCTGTTCATAGCCGCATTCTCCCTGGCTTTTCTGGCCAACGGAAGAAAGTCTTTAGGGTAGGCTTCCATGATTTCTCTTTTAATGTCGTTATTTTATATTCATGAGTTTTCAGAATTATTTGAGTTTGCTGGGATGGAAACAAACACAATTTCCTTTGCTTAACTGTGCCTACTTTCCTTGAGATCGAAGGCCCGGGTAAAAGTTTCAAAAATTTGTATCCTTTTGACTTGCGCTTTGAATTATCTGTTTTATGTAAGTAAGAAACGTATATGATGCTTAGTCCTCTCCTTTCGGACTAAACCTTAGATGTGGTTCATGGTTGTGAATATCCAAATTATTTGGATTTACACTAGTAATCATTGATATACTGGTGAATCAGGATTTTTTCCAAGGACAACTGATGGGTGACCACCTGATTTTGTGTGTTGACCGCCTTGTTACGTCAGATTCCTTGCAATCACTGCAAGGGACTGGATCATCTGAAAAGGTTTCCTGCTCTGAGTGCCCTCAAGCGGCTGATCCATCCGCGTCCATTGATGTAAAGGATGTGGAGGACCGTGATGGATCTGATGAAGAAGAACCACTTATTCAGATGGCTGAGTGCCGCATTTGCCAGGAGGAAGATAGCATCCAGAATCTGGAGAAACCATGTGCTTGTAGTGGCAGTCTGAAGGTACCTTCACCTGAAGTTTATATGAGTATTTGTGTGTTGGCGTTATGACTTTTTTATGTTTTGTGCTTGTTGAAATTCTTCTGTGGTGTGTGACTACTTACAACTTATGCATGATAAACATGCTGATATCTTCCTTCTTTTCTCCTTTTGAAACAATGGCATTTTTTCAAATTGTGAACTTTTTGCCATTTGTGTTGTATTATTAGTTGTGTTATTGTCTTGGCATCAGCCGGGGTTAAGGCAAGAAATTCATAATGCAGATCATTGTAACACTCTTTTTCCTTCTTTCAGAGACTTTCTTGTTTTAGTTTACTTGAATTCTATTATCGTTTTTGGTAAATCAAATAATTGTTTGTTTTATGCAACATGTTGCACTAGTTTATTTTCTACTTAACATAATTATGCGTTGAAGTGTGGGGAACACTTAACTGGATCAACACGCTTCACGTTAATGAACCACAGAAAGAGAGATCATGCCATTTACTCACTGATAGTTATGGAAGCAGAAAAAGACTCGTAAATATTTCTTGAATGCAACGGGAATATAATTTCGAATTTTAGGGTTACAATTTGTGTTTGATGCATGCATTGTGCTTATCTCATAGTTGGTTGGGCATTCTTTGCTGGTTCAGCCATGATATCTTGTAACTAGGCTTATAATTTTTTTCACACTAATTTCTAACAGTCACTTGCGTAGTAGCTTATAATTTTTCAGGGATGAGTTCATTATAGATGTTTGGAAATATTTGTGTGTTGGTGTGAATTTGTTTTGATAAATGTATTATCCTACTTTGTGCCTCAAACTTTGCCTATTCTCTCAAAGTTTCTCTACCACGAGGCTGTTTTTTTGATTTGATGTTCTGTTTTCTAATTAACTTTGAGGGAATACATTTTGGGCAATTAGTTTTAATCATATATTTTAATTGGTGGATGAAACATAGTTGTTGTAATCCATGCATCTGTGTTTATTTACCATGAGATCCTCTCACCATCTTATCTAGCCTTCATAAACTCCACTTTCCAAGTTTCTTATTTTGTGAAGTTTTCTTGTTTTGCTATGGAGATTATTTATCTTCAGTTTTTTTATCCAGTTTGCTCATAGGAAATGCGTGCAGCATTGGTGCAATGAGAAAGGAGATATAATTTGTGAGATTTGTCACCAGGTACTGCTACATCTGCTTTACATTGGTCTTTCTTACCGTTATTAAATATCCTGTTATCCTGTTAAGTTCATTTATTGTATCAAGTTCACTATTTTTCTGGATTCTTAGAGATTTTTGTCCATTATTTTTCTGGTGTGTGTGTGTGTGTGTTCATTTTTCACCTCATATAATTATTATCCATTAAGAGTTGATAACCAATGGGACCTGTTATTTCTATAGCTCTTTATTCCGCTTGCATGGCCTCCCATTCATGTGCTTGCACACACTCCGTGGGGGATGGCTGTGGAAGAGTTGATTTTTTCTGTATTAATGACAATTTCCTATTGATTAGCATATTAACTAATTTAGAAAGCTGTTCTTTGGTGTACAGACTTATCAACCTGGTTACACTGCTCCACCTCCTGTTCCTTGCTCTGAAGATGCTACAATTGATATAAGGCAAGTTTTGAGATCATGTTCTCTTGGCCGATCTTAGTAACTGACAATTTCTTGCGCAATGGTTTCTGTTTACATTGACCATCTTATGGTCAGTAATAAAGTTACTACATAATTATTGTCTACTTTTCATTTATTTTCTTGGGAAACAAATCAAATAATTCAGTTTTTGGGAAAGTTACATAGACCTTTTTGTTTTTTGTTTTTTGCAAGTGAAAAAAGAAGTACCGCCTCATGTTTGCCTTTTCTTTGCTATCTAATACTTATAGGGATCTGATAACACAACATTTTCTAATCTGAAGGAATACTGCAAAATCAAGTGCCTGACTTCTGATTCCTTTTATTTCATCGTATTGTCTGACAGTGGAGCTTGGACTCTCTCTGGTGCTCCTTTGGACAGGAATGATCCTCGGCTTTTGGCTATGGCAGCAGCAGAAAGACATCTTCTTGAGGCTGAATACGATGAGTATGCTGATACAAATGCAAGTGGAGCTGCATTTTGTCGTTCTGCTGCTTTGATTGTAAGCTATTATAACTATCTCATGTATTAAAATAAACAATAATGGGTTACTAGGAATGTTTAGTTCAATTTTTGTTTTTGAACAAGTTTACTAATTTTTCATTTTCTGTGGAGCAAGTTTCCAGAAAACTGAAGCTGTTTTCCACAACTAAACAATCCCTTCTCCTCCAGAGAGTGTTCTTTGAGACTTGAATCTTCATAATAATTTGTTGCTTGGACTATATAAAGTCATACTTGCTCTTGCTTTTGTGTGCTTTGACTTTCATGTCTGCTTATCATGTTTTATGTGGCTTTATTTCTCTTTGGGTTTCTTTATCAATTAATTTCTCAATTCCAATTTACCAGGCCCTGTGAATATCTTCTAAATATTTCTCCATTCTTTGGCAGTTAATGGCTCTTCTACTCTTGAGGCATGCTCTAAGCATTGGCAGTGGTGATAATGAGGATGATGCTTCCACCTTTTTCTCTGTAAGTGGGTTGGTTGATGTTCACTCTTTAATCTTGATATCTGCTTTATTGTGGTTGTACTCAATAAATGTTGATACTGGTTACAGCTTTTCTTGCTCCGAGCTGCTGGTTTTCTTCTTCCATGCTACATTATGGCCTGGGCTATTAGTGTCTTGCAACGTAGAAGGCAAAGACAGGTTAGCATAGCTCCTTTCTGGTAGCTCGTTTCATATCTTTCTGTTTGGCTAATGCATATTATTGTTTTAGCACAATCTTCTTTTATCTCTTGAATAATGATGTGTAATGAAAAATCTAATAACGCTATGGTTGTCATTACACTTGTTATTACTATTATCTCATAGTTTGAAAAATCCAATCGTTCTCATGTTGGAGATGGAATCAGGGACAAGCATTAGAAAGCAGCTGCTATGATGCCAGTTTATATTGAAATTGTTGCATAAGTTTTTGCATTTTAAATATGTCTATTAAATAGGCTGGCCTCAGGTTTTTCAGTTTCGTTTTAGGCTGGAATTAGCCTGCTCCATTACAGTTTATGTTGTTGTGTACTGCAAGGCTGCAAGGCTGGGTTCTGTGCCCATGAAGTTAAGGAAAATGTCTCAATGCTATTCCCGTTGTCAAGTCAAATGTCCTAATGTTATTTTCAGAATTAGAAAAGGTTGAAGAGTGAATGGTTGGACCATATTTCAGAACAGTCAACCGCAAAAACAAAAAGAAAATATAATTTAGATCTAAAAAAGGGAAAACAAAGAATGACAACTGGTTCATTGGGTCAATTGTCTAGCTGTTGGCCTGCCGTTTCTCCAGCTACCCAGACCGGCCCAGCAACCAGTTGCTAGTTAGTTAACCTGGTTTGACCTGTCAGTTCTGTCTGGTTTTCATAGTAATGCCATTTACAGCTGGATAGGATTTATGATGAATGAGGCTAATCAAGGAAGAAAAAGGTATCAGGGATCTGTTTGTAATTATTGACCTAGTTATATGAAGGTAACTGTAACCTTGGAAATGTTGTCTAATTTTAAGCCCACCAAACACCAAAATTCTGTTAGCTATTTAATAAGGTTTATTGCTAGGTGCCTAGTTGGAAATTAAACTTAGTATTGGTATCTAATCCCCAACCCACTTGGACACCTCACTTGCTGTTGCTAACCGCATCATCAAGCACCTAATTTTGTTAATGACATTTCAGTGGTTGCAATTTTAAGATTCTTAGCATTTGTCTAGCTTTCAGATACTTTCTTTTCCACACCTGATATTATTATTTAATCTTGTTGCTATTACTAATCTCATTTCAGTTATCTTTTTCTGTGCATGAATCAAGAATATTCATGCCATGAAGTTTTAATACCAAAAACAAGCCCATGACAAGAATAAAATGAGTGTTTTCCAGGTCCACAGCCATTCCAAAACAAAGAGAAGACTGGGTATTAGATGTCCAATATTAGCATATGAACGCATATATTATTTAGATTTATGAAGTTCAAAGTTCAAACTAGGAGACGGACTAACTAATTATTACTTCTATTGAAGCTTTTGGTCAAGTAGCTGGTTTCTTGCCAAGACATAATTATGGACATCATGTTTCTGTAGTTGTACATACATAGTTGTCATGTAATGCTAGGTTTTTTTTATGCCTCATCATGAGAGTGACATTTTATAGGCAATCTAGATATCACTGGTGCCACCGTGCCAAGTCAATTTTCTGCTTTTGGTACTGCCTTTTACATTACACCCGAGTACTATCTAACCTTGTTCTGAACACACACACAGCTTTTCCACATATATATACACATCTATTATTTCACAGCATTCAGCATGCAAAACGGACAGGACCCTTGCTGTATGTCAAGTGTGCAGGTGGCTGAAAATTTAGCTAGCAATAATGTCATTTGAAATACTTATATTTCAAATTCTGTTATCTGAAATAATACTTATGTAGGTGTTGTTTCAATTTTTTCTATTTTTCTTTTTTGTGTCCAAATCTTAAGAGTGGATGTGGACCTAAATCAAAATGCTTCTTACATAATATATCAAAAGTAATTAGGAATTTTAAATTCCAAATGAAAAATGTTAGGGTTAATTGACTTTATCTGAATGCAACCCAAGTTAATTTTTTGTTGCATTTTTTTTTCTAATTTTCTTTTTGCTTAGTTCTCACCTAGCTTGAATTTAGTAGTATTGTACATTATATTTTACAGTTATGATCTTTTTTTAAATTTTATCTTTTTGGCCGCGCAAGTCTTTTTTTGTTTTGTTTTGCTTAAGTCTTTAGTTAAACACCATTGCTTGTAATTATTGACTTGTTCTAATTAATCATCATGGTCATAGGTTTATGAGAATTAGCTGATGATGTTTATCATCCAAGTAGCACTTGGGATTCCTTTAATGATGAGACACATTTATGTCTGTCTTTAATATGACTACATTTGTAATTGCTCTCCTGCCCAACACTGTTACCTTTCTTCATGGGTACATCTGATTCATTAAAGGAAAGTGTTATGGAGTTCTCAGGGTGCCAGAATAAGCACCGGCGACGTCAGGACCTGTGGGGGTGGGGGTGGCTGTAGAGTTTCAATATAAAACCAACAAGTTCCTTATTTTATTTTTATTTTTTCTGTTCTGGTTGAATCAGGAGGCGGCAGCAGCACTTGCAGCAACTGAAGTTGCCTTCATGATACACGCAGGACAACGCCGGAATTTGCAATTCATGATAGCCCCAGGACCACCGGCGACGTCAGGACCTGTGGTGGCGACACCCAATCAAGAGCGAGTTCAATAATGATATCGGTTTTCCTGAGGCAAAGATGTAGAGCTGCTACAGCTGGGAAAATGAATGTGCCACGAGACTGAATGAATGTGTTATCAGCAGTTTAAAATGCTCGAGTCTTTTGTATCTTTCTGTTGGCTTTATTTCAAAAAGAATCTTCTTGCAGCTCCCCCTCTCCGCCATCTTATTGTCATGCTACAATCATAGAGCATTTGCTGCTGCTTGGAAATTTGTTACCATTTGAATGTTATTATGGCTTTGAATATATTACCGAATTCGATCCGTTATTCTGGTCATATGCCGTCTTGTTTCTTTGTTAGCTTCACGACAACAATGATGGCGCAACAATGTGAACCCTTCTAATTAAGGGCATCTCTATTACATTTGGCTTCTCCCTTCGGATAGTAAGAAAATTTAGTTTTCAAATTTGATGGTGAAGGATGAATATCAGAAAGCAACATTTCACGTGTTTCTTTAACTTTCAAATTATACAGTGGGACTGAAAGTGAAGGCTCACATTGCAGTATCCATCTACATAAAAATAGAAAAACTCTGGTGCTGGTGGTTTTCAATTAATGAACCAAGAAAAAAAAAAAAAGGAAAAGATAAAAAAGAGAAAGATGGTCTTCGCTCTTGATGCATGGATAACTGGGAATAAAATAAAGAGCCAGGTTATAAAAGGAAGAGAAGGGACACACCAAGGCCATATAAGGAGAGACCTGTTGGCTTGGGTGGGGGGTTTATGGTCTGGCTGGCTGCTGTGCTGCACAATCTAAAGAGACAGCAAAGAAAAGTATAAAGGAAACCCATTAAGCACAAGAAACCAAGAGAGCCATTTTTATTGCATGGAGAGAAGAGCTTGGAATTCTAAAGCAAGTTAGCATATTAGAGAGCATAAAGCAAGTGCTTGGGTTTTTCTTTCCTTTGGGAGGAGAGGCTTCTATTCCTCACCTTCCCCCAGACATCTCCACTTTATCTGGTTTTCTTGCAACTGTAGCAACCTCAGCTTTGGCTTCCCTCAAATTATTCATTTCCGATTCCTTCCTTGCTTATTCGATTCCGATTCTGTTAGGATGCTAGCTTTAACACTAAAAATCCAAAAGCCAAAAATAAAAATAAAAATAATAAAAACCCCATTCTATTTTCTCTATTTTTCTTTGCAAACAAGGAATATGATTTTTTTTTTTTTTGTTTGCTTGAATTGTCATGGCCTACCGAAGTACACAAGTCAGTATAATTGGATGCGGTGGAGGTTCAACTAAGAGTTGCAGAGACTGAGAGTTGGTCATTGCCTGGTCCAAAAGAGGAAGGGAAATGACAGGGAACCAATGAAAAGATTCTTGGCTTCCCAAGGATGGTGTTCCAGCCCCAACTTTTATTCAAACCTGTCAGTGTCTTCTAAAACAGCCTTATATTGCTTCTATTGCAGGCTTATGATTGAGGTGAATCTGAAACTTCTCTGGATGTTTTGGGCCCTACTAAGCTTTACTTTTTGTTGTTCAAATCCCACAAAAGATAATCCATAGCATCATTCCAACAGGACTGAGCCGCAAGAAATAAAAGGTACAGTCCAAGAGACCAACCAACCACTTGCTTCTCTCATCATTGCCTTTGTGCAACAAGAGAAAGCTCCATTCCATTTCCCTTGTTCCTGCAGTGTGGAAGAATGGGATTTTCTGCTTGTAGGATGGTCATTTTTCTAGTTTGTATAGGGTTTCTGTCACTACAGCCAGAGAAGGTTTCTGGGTTGAGAAGCATAGATCTTGCTCTCAGGTGGCAGAAGGGACAATCTCTGTTTCTACAAAACTCGCGTTTTCTGAAGGCTGTTGGTGTGGAGGTCTTGCACGCACCAACAAGCTTGGCACCTGCACCTTCAATGGCATTTGATCCCAATCAATCGAGTAAAAGAAGAGTCCGACGAGGATCAGATCCCATTCACAACAGATGTTGATATTCAAGCTGTTTTTACAGTCCAGGAGGCAGAAGGAAAGAAAATTTGTTGGCAAAGGAATACACGGCGTGTGGCTAAATATTTTGTTGATGCAGAGAGAAACTTGAGGGTGGTGGGCAATTTCTGCTTCCTCGCCAGCTTCTCCATGTGGGTTTGGATGTTTTTTCTATTAGTTCATTTCTTTTGTGTTGAAGCTTTTGTTTGAAACAAACTGAAGGGTAGCCTATCTAGATTGTATAAACAAAGATTCTAGGTCCTAGCTAATAGCTATAATACACAACGTATAGTGATTTTTCGGCGGTTCTTCTTCTTCTTCTCCTTCTTCCCAATCTTTCTTCCAGGAGAATGATTTATATCTGTAGCAATGTGGAGTTCTTGATTTTGCTTAATATAGTGAAACATGAGAATTTCTTTCAGCCTTTACAACCCCAACAAATATTGAGACCTTCTATTGTTTTTTGGTTTTCTCAACAGGAAGAAAATTTTCCTTCTTTTCTCTATTGCCCAAACGCCAGAAAATGTATACATATATTTACAGGTGCAGATATATAGGCACATTTATGCATACCTATCACATGCTCTTCCAAGTTCAGCACTGGAATTTAAGTGCTGCTTCAGCCGGTTAACTTCAAGTGACTATATTGATTCACTCTTTTCTCTATTCACAGGCTTCACGATTCTCTTCAATTGGTTTCAATATCCTTCGGTTCATTCTCTTTACATAAGTTTCTTACTTTGTTTTGTACCTTTTTCATGGCAATGCTCCGTTCATACTATTGGCCTATCGTTATGGGAGAAAAGAGTAGACTTGCATACTGTTTATCCTAATTCTCTGAAACACTAAATTGAAATTGTAACTGCAGGAGATGTGGGGAAAAGAAAAAATTAAAAAGAAAAAGAAAAAGAAAAAGGAAAGCTGACAGAAACAAAAGCATTCATATGATTAACAAAACTAACTTATGTTGGCATGAAGAATCCACAAATCTTACCAGATAACCATGATCTTTATAGAACTTAAAGACGGGAAACTTCGGTTCTCCAATGTGCATTTATCAAACATCAACCAGATGCTGAGATTTGCGATATCTGTTGTCCCTGTGAACTCTGAGTTGCATTGGAGATATCTTATGTGAAATTTCCTGCCAAATCATATCAACTGCATCACCAGGCTGAGATGGATACTGATATTCAAAGTGTCGTGCAATCTGCTTTAATCTTTCCCACATATTGGTCCACTTGTCTCGATTAATTCCCCTTAGAATATTCAGCAGGAACCCTTTCTTTATGGCATCTGATGCACGTACAAATATGCAGAACTCTGAGTAGTCTAGGACATCCTCAAATGGTAGCTCGATCTCATCACTGATAATTACAGGAACACAATGGCTAGCAATGGCATCAAAGAGGCGATTAGAGGAAGGGGTATCCCCAGCAATATTCAGGCAGAATTTGGATGAGCCCATCCCTTGTCCTGCCTGCCTGATTCCATTTGAGCGAGTGCTTCCAAATGTGAAGTGAACATCTTTCTCATCTTTGAGAAGGTAATAAAGTTCTTGACGGACCGCTCCCCCCTGGAGATTACACATATGATAATTACATTGATTGATACATAGCAGATTTATCATCAGACGAAGTTTAGAAACTAAAATGTTGTCAACAGATGATTTAAGTGTGTGAGTGTATGTTAAAGAAAAATAAAGAGAAAAGGAGGGATAGAAGGGGGTGCAATGGGAAAACATTAAGCTTGTTTCTACCAAAAGGGAGCAGCAAGCACCTGGGGAAGAGGAAGGTGTTGGGGGAGGGGGGAGGTTACACTTAAGGGCACAGCAGTGGGGCTCCCACTTTGCAAAGGAGACTGGTTCCACAACTCAAACTTGTGGCCTTCAATAATAAAAAAACAATTTTTGCTGTTGCTAAAGGCTCGTCTCTTATAAATAAAAAAAAAAAACTTCTGCTTTCAAGATTATGTAAAGATTGATTATCATTTGAAAGGATCAAATTTTCAGCTCTAATAAATTGGAACATAAATAAGAATATGATTTGCAAGCATGTGTGGCATTTGAATCATAAAATGCTTCTAACACTGTCTTAGAATATTCAGCAGAGAATCCCATTTACAAGCACAAATGAAACATAGAAAGTTGTAGTAATAAACAATTACTGCCCCAGCATATGGGGATTGGAAAATCTATACCTGTCTCCACTGTAAAAGTTAGTTGAGGTTATATTCTCAGTTGCCCGATCAACTGTGGTATTGTTCCTTCAAAAATCCATTATGCTCAAAATTTAAGCCCAACCACAAGTTATGGTAGAATTTTATTCGAGGTTGATTAGGATAAAAAAAATGACGATATTACCTTTGAATATGGGTAATAAATGATGATCCGGCAACCTGAATGCTAACCATTTTAATAAGGTTTAAATCTCGTAACAAAAGTAACGACAGCCATTGCCTTCCATTCAGGTAGGTATTTGTCTTACTTTTCAGTTATCATATCCAGTAGATAGCAAAACATTAGATAAAAACATCATGTAAAGGGATGAGGAAAACCATCCAGTTCTTTTCAGTCTAGACAACCAGACAGTTCTCATAATAAGGTCCCTTGGGAGTTAAATCATCATATAATCGGAATTCCAACTGGCCAAATACACAACATAAAACAATAGGTTCTAGCAGAACTATATTGTGCAAAGAGAGAGTAGAAATAGGATGTGATTTGAACAACAGTGCAGAATTTCAGAGGGCATTCAGGATTAGGAATGCAACTTACATCTTTCCTATAAATTGCTCCTTGGAAATACACCAATATAGGACGCCCTTCAAATGGTGCTGACTTGCTGTCATCAACGGTCTTCACGAGATGCTTGTACGGAGCAATCACATCCTTTTCAAGGTTTGCTATTCTAGCCAGGTATCTCCCGAAATCTGCAAGAATAAACATTGCGGAACCCAGCTTCTTTCTCGCAACCAGCATGCTATTCGGATGATGTGCTACTATCAGATGATCCTTCCCATCCAATTTCTTCCACTCATCCCGATTCTTCAAAAACTCCACTAATTTATTCTGCAACATTCTGTTGATACTAACTTTCTCCTTCCCAGTAACCTTAGAGTACCTATTGTAACTCAGAGATGAGAAGAATGGCACAAGAATTATATCTGCTTGGCTTGAATTATACACTCTGATAGCACTGCAAGGTCTGATTATATTCGGAGCAGTTGAGGATAGAAGATCAACGGTGAGCCAGTACTCCATACTGTGCTGTAAATTTAACCCACCGGGGTAGGGAGGGATATGACCAGATTTAGTAACATCCGGCCATATTTGATCTGCATTTCCCTTCCAACCCAATAACCCGAAGTGAAATTCAGGGGGCAAGTCATACAGGTAAACCCGAAGAAGAGCACGATTTATGTCGCAGGCATTGGATGTCTTTCCCGGATCAGAACTCTGACAAGGCACCTCGTTTATTCTCATAGGTTGGTTATTTTGACTTCTAACACTAGGCTTGAAATAAGCAGATGCATTATTATTAACAGGAATTAACTTAGAAACCGATCGGGTTATGAAAGAATGGTTGCTGAATTGAAGGAGGAACAACGAAGAAAAGATTAAAAGAACCATTGATGCCGTTATTAAGCAGAGAAGGAGCCTGGAGGGCAAGAGGCTTTTATCTGACATATTTAAGAAATATAACCTAATTATATCTTTAATAAACAGAAGAAATTACTTTCGAGTTTGAAACAAGCAAAAACCAAGAACCCATTTTCTGCAGAACAGGTTTTCAACTCACCATTACCAACGTGAACAGATTTATTTCAACAAAGATAAAGAAAAGGTTAAAACAGATACTCAGAGAATGGTAAAGGTGAAGAGCTTTTCACCCTTAAACCCTAACAACAAAGGGTTTAATTGTTTAACATATTATCCCCCAAAGTTGTTCTTCTCACAGAAACCATAACCAACCTGCATTCACAACCAGATAGAAAAACATACATAAAAAATCAATCTGAGCAACAGAAGAACCATCAAGAAAATCTCACTAGACCCAGAGGAAAATCAGCAAGAAAATAGCACCAAAACACGAAGATCATCAATCGGGTCCCCAAGATTTCCGATTTTCCAGAACAGGTTCGCGAAAGAAGTACCTGATCAACATGGGTTCTGTGATTCCACGGAGTCTCTGATCAGACCATTGGACTGTTGCTCGGCCCCTGTTTGGAGTATTTCGAATTAATTAATTAATACCAAAATAGTAATTACTTATCAATACCATTCTGAGCTCAGATCAATACTTGCCTAATAAATAATGTGGATTTATAAATGCATATTCCCTTTCGCTGTCGATGAACATGACGAACAGGAAGAGGAAGCAGCCGACTTTGTATTTCGGGTGGCAACTGGCCCGGAAAACTGCAAAGTCCAACGGCGAATTCCCTTTATTATTATTTTTAATTCCAAGTTCCAAAAGCAAATCCCAATAAAAATGGTTTCTTTTTTAAGGGTAGGAAGAAAACTTCAAGCGTTTATGTATGTGCAGGTTGCGTGCGCCAACCAATTTTGATCATGAATAATTGACCTCTCACCTCTCACCTCTCACACCTGCTACTTAAATTAAATGGACGTCTGTCTTCCTATCTGCCTTGCACCTAATTAGGGGTGAGTTAGGAGTTAGGCCACTGATAAATAAAACAGATTTGATTAGATTAGATTAGGAGAGGTTAATGAGGTTCAGTTTTTCTTATGGCTTGTGGCTTGTGGATTAGGACAGGAAGTGCTTGTTAATTGTTTGTTATGTCATTTTAATCTGACATCTTTCTATTAACCGTAATAGATATCATTTTCCTATTTCATATACCAACAAGGATCTATTTTTGTATAAATATATATATATATATATATTTATAAAATAGCATTCGTTTCTTCCATTTTCTAGGTTCATTTTTCTTTAATAAATTTTTAAAACATGTATTTAAAAATATTGTAAATATTAAGTAAAACATTCATTCATATATATGCAACATAAAATTATATTATATGAAATTTTTAAAAAAAAATCCTAATTACTATATGGAGAGAAAAAATTATTTTTACGTTTTTATTTTTCAAACTTTTGATATATATATAGTTGGGTGGTCACGCCAATGGTTAAATTTTAACTTTTCACATAGTTAAATTTTAAATCTAAAATACTTTTACTATTATAAAAAAATAATATTGCTGTTGACCAAGCAGTCTAAAAGTATTCTTATCTATTATAATCCAACTAGAGTCCCATGTTTCCTTTAATTGGAGCAGAGCATAAATTGGGGAATGCATTTGATTAATTAATTAACTAACTTCCTAAGACTGAGCCAATATTATTATTTTCCTACGTTGTCAAGTGAATTCATTAATTATGTTATTCTTGGGTAAGTGAATTGATTAATGAACTAAGATTTGCACAGAACATTTTATTAGAATTTGTAATTCTATTTTATGTCTCATGGGAAAATATTTAATATAAACTTTAATTTTGTCATGACTAAACTTAATTAGATAAAACAGGGGGAGGGGATGATCCAACATGCTCTTTTTATATATTATTTTTTAAATTCAAAAAAATAATTAAGAACTATTCTTCTTCTTCTTCTTCTTCTTCTTCTTCTGCTTAGTTGATTGTCAAATACATTATACATCCATACATAGATAAGAAGAGTAGTAGGAGAAATTAAGAATCCAACTGAAAGAGCTGATGATGAGCTTCGTCTACAAGTTAGGTCCCTTATAATTGTTCCATCTCAAAGACACAAAACACCACGTGGGTGTGGGTCATATTCATCTTATGACCCAACCAAAAGGGCAGAAACCAAAGACACATGGAGCCAAGAATTTCATAGAAAAAGGCCGGAATCCAATCCACCTAATTAATGAAACTCCTAATAATCATAATATTAGATCGAGGAATATTAATAATAATAAATTAATTAAGGGCACTTGGGGCCGCCCCTCTTGGTCTTCCAGTTGTTGTAGCAGGGGCAGGCGGACTTGTTGCCGTAGTAGCCTGGAGGAACGCACAAACACTTGGCGCAGCACTTGTTGCAGAAGAACAGACACGGCTTCTTGTACTGCGTTTGGCTGCATCTCCGGTTACACTCCGGCGAGCATTCTACAATACAGAATTCATTGTTTTTAATCCTGTATTTCTTCTTACTACAATGTTATTATTGATTAAATTGATGATCCAACTAACAAAAAAAGCACGATCAACTTACGGTAGCTCTTCAGGCTTCCCGGGCCATAGCGTCCCTGAAAATGTTCGATTGTCTAGTTAACATACAAACATTGAGTGAGAGAGCGAGAGAGAGAGAGAGAGTGCGGGGAGGAAGGCTTACGCTGGTGAGTTGGTACTGGGGATTCTTTGCTGGAGCCTGTAACCAAGAGCCAAAAAGTTTTACGGTTAAATAACATTATGTCACTTGAAAATTAATAAGTGACATAATTGAGTTTAGAGATGAAATTAAGGGAGGAATTTAACTTACAGAGGTAGCAACGATGGAGATGGCGAGAAGCAGCAGAAGCACAAAGGAAAGAAGCTTGGCCATGGCCATCGCCACACTTGGACACTCCTTTTAATTTGAAGAAGAGAGAAGAAGTGGGGATTGGATTGTTTAGGAGTGGCTCTTACTTGGTTTGGGTTCAGCGTGGCCTTTTATAGACCCCCACCCCCGGCTTCTGTGCCCGCCATTAACTTCATCCATCTGCTCTCATCTCCACAGTTTCTAAAATGTAAATAACAATAATACAAAAATGTAAATTTCACATAAGGGGCCTCCCGAATATAAACCAAAGAAAGATAAATCGTATTTAATTTGTAAGTAGTATTTCTCTTATATCTTATAAAAAGATTGGTTTTTAATCTTAACTAAAAACGCATGTTCGTGGATTTGGGTATATCCTAGGTTAGTTTTCTTTTTTTTTTTAATTTGGTTTATTTATAAATATATTTTTTATTCAGTTTATATTAGATTGAATTTAAATTATATTATCAAAATTTCACTATTTATTAATTATGTTTTTGTGTTTTAATATATATGCATTTGTTGTAATAATTTTTTAAAATGAGTCCCATTTCGAAAATAAACATAAAAGGGTATTTTGGTAAAATAGCAAAACTGGCGGTGACAGACAGAGTAACATGGGAAGTTGTTAGTTACGAACAGGGTGGGCCCTCTGGATCCATTCCTCGTTTCAGAGGACGAGAGAAGTGCCACCCCACTTCGCTCGGACGGTGTGCGCGGGCGGAATCAGCAGCCAGCGCATCGCGAGACTCAGATCACCACACGTCACACGGGGACAAGGCATCCAGCCGTTAGAGATCGATCGTAGGAAAGGTCTCACGCAAGGACGAATGCAGACGCGCGCACCAGATGAAACCAATTAATTTCGATTGGTTTTAAAATGCCGGAAATGAAGATCAATAATTGATTTGGACGTGGATTTTAGATGGATGGTGATCGGTGAGGAATATGGGAGAATAAATATGCAGTGGCGGAGCATGTGAGGGCATCTGCGTAGGGCACATGCAGCAAAACCCCCTCTGGCCCCACCACCCGCTTTAATCGATTTCTCGCTTTGTCTGTATTCGTCTCACCCGGCTTTTAATGCCCTCTTTGGCTGGCCCATTATCCACATGCCATTTAAGTCCGTCGCTATCGCTCCACTTGAAAGTTGGGGACAAGAACTTAACTTTATAAACTTATTGCCGTTGGTTGGAGATTAACGACCTGGGATACTTATGGGTACGAGTGTAAATATATTTTTAATGAGTCTTAATTAATTTTATTTATCCAAAATAAGAGTATAAGTAAGGGTAATATTAATTATTATCTTAAAAAGTAATAAAGCATCTTATTTTTAAATAAAGTGCATAAATTGTATATTATTTTTAATCTTTAAATAATTTTATTGATTAATAATAAATATATTGTGTTTTGAACAAGTAAATCAATCAATATAATTATTTAGAAATTAAAAGTAAGATTACCAAGGTATGAGTTTAGCCCTTTGATATTGCTTACAGAAGTTGAAATTAAGTTAGCTTTGTAAACCAACGGTCCAACTAATACTCGACATCAGGCACCAATTCAATTGTTTTATTGCTTTGGGTACCCTCCATTCTTTGAAAAATTAATAATAATCATTTGAATAAACACATTACATAATTAACTAAACATTAGTAATATATTAAATCTTAATTGCACGGATTAAACTGAGTTAGATGGAGAAGGGTGGGTTTTGGAAGTAGGGAGATAGGGAGGTGTGAATTGTGACATGGGCTGGTGTGGAGGGGGGCAGCAGCAGCGGCGGCGGCGGCAGGCAGCAGCACAGTGCATTCTACTTTAATGGATTGGGGGAAGGGAAGATTTGCTATTAATGGGGAAGAAAGTGGAGGCTGGAAACCGCCATCTGTGATTCTGTGGTCTGTGTCTCATCTCTGGTTATTATAAAGTATTATAAAATATGATATTATTAATAAAAAATATTACATTTTATTAAAATAGAATTTAATAAATATACATTACTGTATACTGCGGTATGTTATTTTATTTTATACTTATTAATGTTAAAAATAAATAATAAGTATTTAGTCAATGTTATGTTGTAGTTTTTAGATATGTAAAATTAAAAAAAATGCATTAGCATTAGGGATAAATTATTTTAAACAATTACTTTAAAATAAGGCTTTTGACATAAAATAATTTTTTAGTACAACATTTTCTAAGCAAAAAGCAAAAATTATATCCATCAATGAAATCACTTATAACTAAAATGAATAGTTTTGTAAATAAATAAAATAAGTAAAAATTTACTATAGTATATATGTGGGTAATGCTAATTATTGTTTTTAAAATAATAATTAAACGACGATAAGTACACATTTTTTTGGATAATGTATCAAAAAATGTGACATTACTTAAATACATCTAAAAGTTATGAATAAAATTATGTATTTATTTTTTAAAATAAAAGTAATTGTGTTTTTTATTTGTAAGGGAGCCTTCATTTTTGTTTTAAGGCAATTTAATCTATTATTTTAGAAAAAAATAATTATGCTTAACTAAATATTGATTTTTAAAATTGAAAAAGTAGACTTTAAAAAATAAAATTATACCAAATGTATCCCAAATAAGAGTCTAATAATCCTACAAGCCACTCCCAGTAGGCAGTAGCACGTAAGTATAAGTTGAGCTGGAAGTACACTACAGTACAGCATAGTGTGGTTTTCCACTGTCTTAAAAAAATAATTATTAAAGATAGCAATTACAAGAAATAGTTGGGGCATATCTCGTCAACACTAAAACCATACAAACCTAAAGATAGCGAACCAAAAAAAATGGAATCAGCGATACCACAACATAGGTATCTAAAGAGACATCATGACATAGGCGAAAAAATGACTAAAACAGACAAGAAGGTTGGAGGCACCAAAAATGGATAAAAGCTAAACCTTATAGAGTATGAGGGAAGCACATTAAACCTAATTGGGTCTAAACTGATGTTTAGATAAAAAAATCTAATTGAAAAGGGGAGTGCTCATTGCTGTGAAAGCAACAACTATTACACTCTTGCCAAATAAGATGGACAGATGCTTGAAGTGTAAGCCTTGCTACCACTATCCATGGGGATATGCCACATCGTCTATGAGCTGCCATGAGAATCCTACGGGACTAGTTATGCCAAGTTGATGCAAGCTTCACTTGACATCTAAGAAGAGAAATAACTTGTCAAGAAAAAGAACAAGCAAAGAACAGATGACTGTGGCTTTCAGAAGTGGCCCTGCAAATGTAACACTTATTAGGAAAAAAATAAATATAGATTCAGATGGTTGAGAGTGGGTAGACGCTTCTTAATAACAAGCCCAAGGATAAAAGCATAGAAGGGGACTCCTGATCCATGCCAAACAAGACAATACCAAGGGACCTTATCATACCTAATCTGCAAGGCCCTTATGGCGGAACCCAAAGAGAAGGCACTGTAATGCCCGAGAAATTTTAAAGGGCTCAAGGGTAATTTATTTTGGGAAAAAAATAAAATTTAAGTATAAATTGAGGGTATAACGATAATTTATTACCGTATGGATGACTGAATCAACTGCCGGGAGTGCCCTGGAGCTGAGATGCCTAAAGAGAATAATGTGGCATTAACGAGCACCCAAAGATAGGATTTATGGTGCTGAAAGAAATCGGATCGGGAACAATTTTCGGTACAGCAAAATAGCAGCTGTCAATTAGGTTGTAATACTAAATTGTTATAGACGACTTCCGAGAAGTCAACAAAATTTTGAGATGGTTCATATTTAGTATGTAGAACAACCCTTCAGTAGTTTCAGGAAGAAACAAAGAGGTTTAGGACCAAAACGAAGATTCGGGGTTAAGTGCAGTTTTTCCAAATTACTAGAGAGAGGCCGAAATGATATTTTTTCAGAATTCTCAGGGGTCAAATTGATGTTTTAGGACTTGAGAGTCTTAAAAGAAATTATCAAAAGTCGAGGGGCTTGGTGAAATGGGCCAAAGTGAGAAAGCTAAAGTTTGAGGGGCCAAAGTGCAATTTTAAGAAAATCTCCAAACAACCATGGCCGACCAACCCATCAAATCACCGAAATTGGCCACATAGATGGCACGAGGGTTGCTCAAGGAGCATCTTTTGTAAAGGGTTTGACCGCCAACAAGCAATGAAATGACTGGAAATTGAAGAAAAAGTGGCCGAAAGTTTAGCCACTTAGATCACGAAAATAGAGCTCTTTCGGTGGATTTTGGACTTGTTAAGGGAAAGAGGGGACATCAGAGGCCTTGATTGAAGCGAGATCCGTCATTTAAGGACCCGAAATTGCCTATAAATAAAGGATATGGTGGCTTAGAGTTTTGTAAGATTTGAGCTTCAAATCGACCTCATTTTTGAACAAATTGAGGCACCAAACCATAGGGCTTTTGTTGCCCATGAGGTGAGGATCATTTCTAGAAATTTTGGAGTTCATTTGAGGGGTTATTGGAGTTTCGCCGGAAAAATCGGATCTCGCCAGAATCGGAATGAATTTTACTCGGAGGGAGGTCTTCCAAGTGTTTTTTCAAGCTCAAATTTGGCCAGAGTGATTGAATCAAGGTAAGTTATATTCTGATATAGTCAGTTTAATTTTCTGGTGTGCCGATACTAAAGAAGATGACTGGAGATAATTTTTAATATTATTTAAATGTTGAAATAAATAAAAATAGAGTAAAAATAGAAATAAGAGAGATAAAATTCTGGAAAAATATCCAGAAATACAAGAAAAATGAATAGTTCAGTTTTATGAATTTTTATTTGGGAAATTTCATGAGAAAGTAATTATGTTGAATTTTTGAAAGGAAAATTAATTAGAAAAAAACAGGAATAAGTTTTAGAAAATTTCCAGAAAATGTATGAAGATTAGAAATGTTGTTTTAGGGATTTTCATGAATAAAAATTAAATAAATTACCTGATTAGGTATTTATTTTGAATTTTGGAAGAAATTATGACCATGAAAAATAGAGAAAAAAATAGAGAAAAATAAGGAAAAAGTATGAAAAAATTAGATTATTGATTTTACTTGAAAATGATTGGCCAGGAAGTGATTTGGTCATGGATCTTTATAATTTACGTTATTTTCGAGGTTGGCACGCAAATCAAGGTGATGCGCGTTTTTGAGAAAATTCGAGTTTACGTCTAAAGGTGAGTGGTTTTATCTCAAGAACCTATATATGACACGTCTGCTTTATTATGCAGATATTTATTGAAGTTATGATCATTTCATATTGCATAGAAAGACGTTATTCTTGCATAACACGATATTATTAGTATATTGATACTCATGCATGAGATAGGGATGTCGCCCTAAGAGTGTAGCCGTAATTCCAAGGGAAATGATGGAACAATGTTAGGATTATCCTGTAGAGGTTCAGGATTCTACCTAGGGTTTTGTGCCAGGCTGGTAGGCCAAGAAAGTTACACTAGAGTATATGATTGTTTATGTTATTGCATCATGTATTCATGTATTATGTTTTTAAACCTTTACTAGAAGATTCATCTTCTAATGGGTTATGCCCCTGGAACATTCTACGTTCCAGTTTAGACTTGTAGCTTAGGCAAGGAGCATGTTGAGATGAGACGGCATGTGGTGGCGTAGCCGATGGATTCAGTGAGCTGACTCAGATATGTTTTAGTTGATGTTTTATTGAGGATTGGCCTTGTTAGAATATTTTGGAATCTCCATGTATTTATGTATTTCAATATTAAGGATATGATGTTAATGTATAGTACAGATTCTTATACTATTATAAAGTGAAATTGATTATGTACCATATCAGGTTTCGATTTTAAGTTTCTGCATTTATGATGATTACCTATCTTAGCTTATTGATTCTTATTTAGTGAGTTGAGAAGGTAAAACGGGATTGTCGGGAAATAGTATATATTGAAAAAAAAAATATTCCTGAAATTCTTAAGTTATTTAACGCTCGAAAAAGTGGGGCGTTACAGGCACCATCAGTGACTAGGAGCCACCAGGGGCGATCAAGGGAAAAGATGCATGGAGGGCCTTGCATTGAAGAGCCTAAAGGGGGCTTGAATCAAGGCAACACCAAACGTTTTGCATAATAATGTCAGATACTTTGGTAATAGAGGGAAATGAGAATTGATAAAGAAGGGAGCGAATAAAATAATCAACAAACACCCCGGAAGTATGTCAATGATCGTGCCATAAAAAGATCCTACACCCATCCCCAACAAACCACCCAAAGAATCGACAAACATTTCCCTTAAATTGAAGAAGTTTGCGCCAGTACCAAGAGCCAGAATAGGGAATCAAAAGGAACCAAAACATGACTCCCTAATATGATACAAGTGAATCCCACTGAATCCATAGGGATTCAAAAGAAGCCTATATGAGACGCTAAATGAGCTTAGTAACTAGGGCTTGATTCCATAGGAACAGGGGACGAAGACCAAAACTACCTTCATCCTTAGGGTAACAAATGTCAAGCCAGACTACTTTGGCTTTATGAGAGGATAATTCCGTGCCACTCCAAAGAAATGCATGAACAATCTGCTCAAGCTCTTTAAGAACTTTTTTAGGGAGAATAAAGGTGGAAGCCCAATACACATGGATAGTAGATAGTACAGATTGGTTCATTGAGATTAAAAGGGACACCTAAATATCGAATAGGCAAGGTACCCTCGCATAAACCGAAGGCCATAACCAACTTTGTCCTTAGATCCGAAAAGGAGCATCAAACAAAGCAATTGCTTTTGGAGAGGTTAGCATAAATGCCCAAAAATTCTGCAAAATGATCAAGGCAACGCTTTAGAATATTAATAGACTATCAATCCCCATGGGAGAAGGGTAAGAGGTCGTTAGCAAACATAAACATGGCTAAGCCCAAATTATCACACTTCTAGTGAAACTAAAAATCATATGTATGAGTGTGATATGCAACAGTACCATGGACTTGCATAACCAGGATAAACAAATAAGGTGATAATAGGTCCCTTTGGCGAAGCCCTTGCCCGCCATGAAAGAAGCCATGAAAATGATCATTGATCTTAACAGAGTACATGGTGGAAGTTACACAAGCACGAATCCAAGAAACAAAACACGATGGAAAATTCATGAGGTGAAGAACTAGAAACAAAAAGTCCAAATTCACAGAGTCATAGGCTTTGCTAAGATCAACTTCTAAGGCACAACGAGGAGGATCATGCAGGAAATGGTACTGATGAAGGAGTTCTTGGGCTAACATAATATTATCCCCAATGGAGTGGCCCAACACAAAGGCTATTTGAGCCCTATCCAAAAGCTGAGGCAGGAAGGGCTTGAGACGGTTAGCATGGATCTTAGAAATGACTTTGTAGATCACATTATAACATAAGATGGGTTGGAACTAACTAGGAGAAATGGGTTGAGGGACCTTAGGGATAAGACTAATAATGGTAGCATTCACCTTTCCAAATAGTTAACCTGATTGGAAAAAATTACAAACACTTGTAGTGAAATAAGAACCAACAACATCCCAGGCTTGTGAAGGACCATCACGAGGATACATAGCATGCAACAGAAGCGTTTTTAAATAAAAACTTTCCTCGTATTGATTAGAATCTAGGAAACTTACTTTTCCTTCGGATTATCGGACGGAATGAAGCGACAGGAGGAGGAGGCACGGGAGCTTCTTCGCGTGGTGGAGATGACGGTTGTCCTGCAATCCGTCGGCTCCTTCGCATCAGATCTTGAACGCTCTCTTGATCTTCCAAGGTATGACTCAAACTCGTGACCTCTCTTTTGGTGAAGAAGAGTAAAAAACCATTAGATGAAAAACAACTAAAGAGAGAATATATTTATAGGGAGAACCCTAGGGTTAAAACCCTAATGGGCCAAACCCTAGTGAGCCAAGTCCATTTAATTAATTTTCTAATTGGGTTAGCCCAATTAATTAATTAAAAATCAATGAACTATTATTTTATTCTAGCCCAATTAATTATGGACCATTCTAAATAAAATAATTCTCTCAATGTAATTAACCCAACAAGCCAAATGTATTAAATAATACATGAGTTATATCGAGCTACCTCGGGGACCAAAAGACAAATTATTCATGGCTACTAAAATGACCAAAATACCCCTGCTACCCAGTAGCTATATTTTGTCATTCTAAGTGTTACAACTATCACCATATGGTAACACTGACCCCACGAATAATTTTGCATGTGCAATGTCTTTGACCTACTAGTGTAATGACGAAAATACCCCTCTGCGTAACACCCATCATTTAGAAAGGAATAATGTACTAACACCTCTCTAAATGATTTCTACCATCCTTAGATCACTGGTCCAATAATTCGTGACTACTCGAATGTACTTGCTTATCACTAGGAGCTACCCAGAAGCACACACTCTTAAGTCACGTTCCCAGGGCCCTGGATTATTTGATTATTCTTGGACAATCACAAGGGGGTGAATCACAGAAACTATCTTGTATTAGTCTGTCTTAGCTAATTAGAAACCATACTCCCAACTCACAAGGTTATTGATCTTTGATAGACCTCACCTACAGTGAATCTAAGAATATAGCTCTAGGTTCACTAGACCACCAACTAATACTCAAGTATTAGAGTACTCGTCCACGTAGTAGCAGTGATAGACTAGCTCCATGATAATGAGTACTTTGTCATTAGCTTCTATCAAAGGTCCACTCTACGCATTCCAAATGCGCTTGTACAATTAGAGTAGACAGACTGTTTACTGGCTAAGGCAAGCCATCCTCCATTAGGATCTATTGCATAATGATCTTATCATGATAGAATGCCCAATTCTATCAAAAGATCAAGAGTAATATTTTTCTTGCTTATTAAGTACCCATGATTCATGCCTAACTGTGAAGAACGACCCATCACATGAATCACTTACTTAATAGCATGGACACTTTTCCAACAATTAAATGCAAATAATATATGTGCCATAAACTGACTAAAAGAAACATCATTACCATAAATTAAATAAAACGTGTCTTTAGGGCATACATTTCCAACAGCTTGATGAAAGAATTCAATAGTAAAACCATCAGAGCCAGGGGCTTTATCATCACCCATGGAGAATAGGGCAAGGCGGACTTTCTTAAAGGAGACACTCTTGATAAGATTCGGCCAACAATCCTATGAAAGAGAATATTCCATATACATAGCCACATCCTCTTGAGATAAGGAAGATCTTAGGGGGGGAAGAGCCTAAGAGATTCTAGAAGTGGGAAATGAGGACTTGGGAAACCTCGTTTTCAGACAAAGTGAGAGAACTATTCAATCGGGAAAGACTAAGGATATAGTGAGAGTTACAGATATATAGCATTAGCTAAAAAAAAACGAGAGTAACAACATCCCTCTCCTGCCTATCAAATACGAGCAAGGAGGCGAAAGAACTCGCGCTCATCGACAAACACAATAGAATAGAGGCGAGATAATTCCAGCTCCCGATTTCTCAAAGAGACATTTGAAGAAAAGCCAAGAAAAAGGTGATGAATCTTTTGAAGTTGATCACGAAAGTGAATAACCCTATAGATGACATAACTGTGGAAACTATTCAGAGATTTCAAGGGGTGCTTAACTCTCTTAAGCTTTTGAACAAGCTGGAACATAGGCCAACCGGCACAATCTTGATCCCAACATGATTGGATAGTTAGGAGAAAGAGGGGATGCTCAGTGAGGTGATTGTTAAAGCAAAAATAACCTTTCGACCTATTAGGATTCCCTTGAAAATCTGTAATCATAGGACTATGATTGGAGATACCTGGTGAGAAGAAAAGGGCATGACTATCGACAAAACGCGCCAACCAACCATCATTAACAAGGATTCTATCGAGCTTATGATAGATACTATCTATCTCGAATAGTTTATTATTCCAAGTAAGGACTGGGCATTGGGAAGAAAGATCCAGAAGAGATGAACAAGACAAGAATTTTGTAAAATGAGCGATACCAGTAGATATGCCAGCATTGCCCCCACGCATCTCAAAAACATGACTACAAATATTAAAATCCCCCAAGAACACCAAAGGAGAAAGATGGATCGCGGGCACCAAGGAATGAAGATGGATTGCGGGCACCAAGGAATGAAGATGATGCCATAACTAAAGTTGTGTCGTCTCCTCGTAATGGGTATAAACACAGGTTAGAGAAAAAAATCGACTAATCAGTGGAGTGATTACATCTCAAATGCATAAATTGGTCAAAACTACAAATAATGTCTATACTTAAGAGGGTTGGATCATAACCAAACCAAATATGCCTGCCCGTATAAGAGTCATAGTTCATAGACCAAGACCATCTAGGGCATATAGAGCGAGAAATATCTAAAGCTTTACATTCTTGAACTTGAGTTTCTAAAAGAGCAAAGAACATTCAACGGTGTTGAATAATAAAGGATTTGACTTCCCATTGCTTAGTAGGGTGGTTCAGACCCTTAATATTCCATGCACCAAGATTCATAGGGAAGCAAAGAGGGAAGAAACATTTGCCCCTTTGGATAGACACTTATTTTGGCCTTTTTTTCTTAGAAGATGGAAAGAAAGCGGATTCTGGAGGGGGATAGGGCTAAGAGGATGGGAAAAAAATGGGGGAGGACTAGCCCTACTAGGAAAGGAAGGAATAAGGGATGGGAGGACCTCGCAAGAGCTGGATGTTGATCTCTTAGAAATAGACTCATTATCAGATTGGGAAAAAGATAAAAGCTCATCTAGGGGCGAATCAAGTGGGGCGAGAAGACTATGAGATGGGATATTTTTTGTCCTCGTCCATAAGAGAACATAATCGATTTGCTATCACAATCGAAGTAGGAGATAAGGACGAAGAAGGCTGGGGAATACCTTAGGAAGGGTTAGAATCCTCATAAGAAGGAATGGGTATAGTTGGAGCTCTAAGAGGATCAGTAGAGACCTGCGGGAAAGGAGAGGGCAGGACAGAAGCTAAGGCCACATTAGTTAAAGATGGGGGAACATCTTGGACGGAAAGGGAAGGAGATTGAACCTTACGAGGACAAGTACTAGCTTGGTGACCAAACACTTTGCAATGCTGACAAATTAAGGGAACCCACTAATATTCCATTGGAATGTGGGTAATTTTTGGCTCACGTGAGATTTCATCAACCTATTGATATAATTCAATATATTGAGAAAAAGGAAAAGAGACATGAACCTCAATATAAACGCGCACAAAACGCATCCTCTTATGATCCTCCGTCATCTCATCTGCATGGAGTAGTTTGCCTAAAGAGCTCGCAAGTTTAGATAAGCCCTAAGAAAACCAACATTTTAATGGCGGATTATAGAATTTGACTCACAGAAGGACAGATGTATGCGTTTCTTTAGATAATACTATATTGGATTCCTAACAGCGGAGAATGAGAGGCCGTCGTGCAAAATGCCAAGGACCTGCTTCAAAAACTTTATTCTTATTATTAGTAGAATTAAAACAAAAGAAGAAAAAGAATCTGAAGTGTTGGAATACACTTCCTGAAGCCTAAATTTTTTTCAAAGGTGCATGGCTAAGTTTTGAACCATGAGAAACGGAAGATATTTTTTTCATGAAATATCCAATCAGAGTATTCTTCCAATTGGTCACCTCCGTTGCACAGGCCTTAGGCGATAGGTGAACTCGGGCAATTCCATAAAATGTTTTCATTTGAGAAATATATTTTAATTTTTCAGGCAAACAAGGAGTAAATTGATCAATACTTTGAGCCCATGAGCGTGCTTGGTTGAATATGGAGGAACTGAAATGGGTTGACCCATAGGAGCTGGCTGATTTGCTAGACGGATCTGGTTGTGGCCTATTCTAGAATTCAGATTTAGATCCATTTCCTTAAAAGCAGATGATGAACTACCATGAATAAATTGCTAAGAGCTCATATGAGGAGGAGGGCCTAATATTGAGTAATGGGCTTCATGACTTAAACACATTGGGCTAGACTGAGAAACATCATATAGACCCGAATAATTTAAATGCTGAGGCCCATGAGATTGGAATTGCTTTAAAAAATCATTTTAAGGCCCACGGACTACTTGAGGGATGGATTGATTAAAAGAAGGGTCTGCAACATATGCAATGGGCCGTCTCTCATATTTTTTATTTGATTTTTCAAATCCTTGACTCATCTGAATGCTCCGAACATGATGAAGACTCGATAGGCATCCGCCCAGTTGAGGTTGATGTGAAACTAATGGGTCATCGAGTATTCCGCGCAGCTGAGGTTGATGTGAAACTAATGGGTCCCAAATAGCCCATTTTTGTTAGGAAATTATTATACTTGAGCAAGAGTAAAAAACGAAACTTGCGGTCTTAAAATCAAAATCAGAATTGATCTTTACTAAAGAGACTGTTTTTGTAGGCATTTTTGATTAAAAATGCTAGATTTACCAAACTTCGATTAAGAAACCCACCAAAACACAGAGCTCCATTAAACCAAATTGAGACCAAATACAAGAAATGCTAAGCTGGATGCTGCCAAAGTACTATAACTACGTTTTGATCAGTTTATTCCCACATCCACTTTCAAGCACTTCGTTAATTCCAAGATTAATCATACGGATCCTCACTATCGTACGCAGAACCGCCACCCCGACCGCGTGGCTTGGACGGCTCCGCCTCCTCCTCCTCATCGTTCCTTTTGTGGAAACTCCGGTGGCAGCCGCAGCCGGCGCAGAAAAGAGCAGCCCCTTGGGTGCCGGCCACGAACTGCATGCACCCGTCTTTGATCGCGTAGCTACTCTTATGCAAGGTGTGGTTCTTACGGCAATCATCATATCTTGCCTCTCCGGCCGCCGCCGCCTTCCTTTTGTGGAAGCTCCGGTGGCAGCCTCAAGCGTCGCAAATAGAAGCGCCCCTGGGCGAATCCTCCTTGCTGGCCAGGAATTCCATGCAGCCGTCGGTGAGAAACGAGTGCCCCCTGGAAAGGCCGTGGTTCTTGCAGCACTCTGCGTACCGAACAGCGCCGGCAATCTTAGATGAGCCGCCATCTTTCCTAATGGATTTCTGGTGCTTGCTCATCGTAAGTTCGTTTGATCCGTGAAGCTGGAGAGGATAGAAGTAAAGGAGATATAGAAGAAATGATACAAATGGCCGCAATAGCTAGCGTTTGATGGATCGTGGAGGAAAAGTAAAGGAGCCTTCGTTAGACTGTTGTCTTCTTTATTAGACTTTTGTGTCCGGCCGAAACCGGCCAGGAAATCTTATTTTATTCTTTTATTTTTTCCAGCTTTACTAATTTCTTAATCTCTTGAACATAATGAAACATGACGTAACTAACTATTTATTGTTACGTTACTAAACACTTTTTTTAAAATTTTAAATTATTACAATAAGAGAGTTATAAAATTACTTCAGATATAAAACTTTGATTCAAATCACTCAAAGAAGCAAGTTATGGATGTAGGCAGCAAAATATCATAAATTTGCAAAAAAGAATAAAAAAAGTGTAACTGCTAGGATACTTAGTTAAAAAATTAAAATTATTGAAAAAATAATCAAAATAATTTATATGTATGAAGGCATAATTATTAGTATATGCTTTAGTTAAAAAACAAGACTAGAAAAAGGTTAGACATGCTTCAACTTTTAATTCGCCAAACAAATTCAATAAACACACTAAGAGTGTCTCCAACACCATTGCTATTTTTGCTCGTCAAGCCAAATATAGACCTAATCCCAAATTGAAGCCTCCAACGGCCTTTGCCATCGCTAAAATCATTTGCCAAAATTTTGGCGAAACTCAAAAGTATCGCCAGATGTGGCGATTGAAATATACAAGAGGGTCCTGCTAACAATGACCATCAACATTGGAAGAGAGGCTAACCAAACGCGATGAAAACGATATCAATCGGAGAAGAGAGAAGGTTTAGACTCGACAAAAATAGATCCAAAGAAGACGGTCAAAAAAGAAAAAGTGCAAGAGTGGCAAAAGACGAAATTGACTACCAGATTCGGTGGTTGCAATGACCAGTGGAAGCAGCGACGACGACTAGCAGAACAACTGGTGGTGGCGACAAGCAAAATGACCAATAGCGGTGCTTGCGATGCATGCTATTTATCTTCCATTCTAGATTGGTTTTTGATTTTGTTTTTGAATTTTTTATTTATTTGTGTATTGAATGAGTAATATTGTGTATTTGATTATTGATTTATGTATTTGATTATTAAGTTTGTATATGTGCATATTTGATTATTTTGTGTATTTAAAAATTATAAGTAAGGTACAATAAATTAAATTAAAGTTTATTAATAAATAAGTAAAATAGGGAGTCAAATAGAGAAGAGAATAAAGAGTGTGGTTGAAGCAAACATAGTTTTTAAGGTAAAATGAGAATAAAGAGTGAATTGTTTATAATATAATAAAGATTGAGATAGAGATCACATTGGAGATAGCCTAAAACGCTATCATTTAATACCATTAAGCCACTTAACCTCCAAAATTAAAAACTGACATTTACTCGATAAAATCGATTTCGCTCTAAGGTCCTCACCGTGCTATTGGTTAATCCCAAAACTATATCAAGGTTGATCGTTACAAAAAATTGGAGCCCTCCTAGGGTTCTGTTGACTTCCCAGATGTCCCTTATGACAATTTGGTATTTTAGCCTCAATTATAGTTGTATTTTACTTATACCAAAAATCGTCTCAATTCCAATTTCTTTTACTTTCATAAATTTTATCTCAAAACGCTCATCGAGACCATACTATTTTTCATAGCCAATTACACTTCGGGGCATTCCCTGCAGTTGATTCGGCACTTATAACTGTAAGAAATTACACTTAGCCCCTGTAAAAATTTTGGGATTTTACATACCCAACTTTTTTCAATGTCATAAATTTTGCCTCGAAATGCTCGTCAATATCATATCATTTCCTTAGAGATCTCAACTTTAGGGCACTTTTTACAGTCAATTCGGTTACTCATAAGTATGAGAAATTACACTAAAATTCTCGAAGATTCTGAAAATTTTATTTTTGTTTCAAGATAAATTACTCTTAAGTCCTTTAAAAATTCTCGAATACAAGGGGGATGAGAGAAACTGTCGATGGAGAAGAGATGCCACAAGTTGCAGAAGGTGTTTGGCATACCGATTTGACCAATTACAAGCTATTCATTTAGTTTATATGCTATCAAGTTTATTTTATTGAGTGTTTGGATTGTTCAAAGAGCTTAAAAGCTAAATAGCTTAAAAGCTCTCATACCATCTTTTTTCGAAAGCTCCCCACCCCTAGCTTTTCCAAAACACTACCCCCAACTTATTTGGATTGACTAGTTAAATAACAATTTTACCCACATAGATTCAAGCTATTTCCAACCATAATCTTCATCCTATACATCAACAAATCCCTCATCGCCAAACTTATCTCCAACTATCATAATCGTCGTTGTCTGTCGCCCCAATCATTTGCATCTCGCCGTCACCCCTGTGGTTGTCTCCTCTTACTGTTGCCGTTCATCTGCAATTTATCACTGTCGCCTGTTTGCTGAAGCTTATTGTGTATATATATATTATATATATTAATCTAATAGTAATATATTTGAAGGATAAAAATAAAAGGTGTATATTCATTCTTTTTTATCAAGTTTTAAACTAAATACATAACTATTAACTGATAGCTTAAAACATATTTATCCAAACACGTTATTAGTTTAAATGTTACCCAACTTTTTAATTTTACTCAACTTATGATGTTTACATAATTTAAAAACTATACAACTTAAAAGCTCTCCAAAAAACGGTAAGTTTAGTTTCTCTCCTTCTAAACTCAATCCTTTATAAACTCTTCGTCCAATAAATTCAATAAATCTCTCGCTAAGCTTTAAATCATTAAATTAAATAAATCTCTCATTTATAATTAAGATATATTAAATAATTTTAAAAAATCATTAACCATTGGAAGTGTGAAATTCTTGAGTTGATGGGCATGCACTTGAAACCGTGTGGTATGCGGAAGTATTATGGAAGACGAGAAGTTTTGTTCCTTACCAACCGTACCCAGTTTGTGATACCTCCATAAACCTACTACCCTATGGGACATACTAAGCCCTTAGGATCTTACGTCTCCATTAATTGATCGTTATCAGATTGTCATTCTTAATCCAAATGATTGATATATAAAGCATATTTGACCAAGATATAGAGATAAATGATATATAATTTTTCGTGAGTGTCCACTTATACATAATGTTGAAAAAAGATTGGCCTAAGAAATTAGATATTTTATAAAAAAAAATTAATAAAGGATCAATACAAAGTTGTTACTGTCATGAGACTCAAAGGCACCCCTCTAATTTTTATGCGATATCTTACCATTACTCTTTGAGTTTAAGAGAAGAATGAGTTAATGACACTGATATTAAAATTTAAAGCTTAGCGAGAGATTTGTTACTGCCAAAATGAGTGATGCCACTAGGTATGACAGTGTTGCCCTCATGCATCTTAGAAATATGACTACAAATATTAAAATCTCTCATAAACACCTAAGGGGAAAGGTGGACCATGGGCACCAAAGAATAAAGACGATATGCCATCACTTAAGTTGTGCCATCTCCTCGTAATGGGCATAAACACAAGTTAGAAAAAAAATTGACTGATCAATGGAGCAATTACATCTCAAGTGCATAAATTGGTCAGAACTACAAATAATGTCCAGATTCAAGAGGGTTGGTTCATAACCAAACCAAATATGCCCACCCGTATAAGAGTCATAGTTCATAGACAAAGACCATCTAGGGCATATAGAGTGAGAAATATCTAAAACTCTACATTCTTGAACTCAAGTTTCTAAAAAAGCAAAAAAACATCAAACGATGTGCAATAATAAAAGATTTGACTTCCCATTGCTTAGCAGAGTGATCCAAACTCCTAATATTCCATGCACCAAGATTCACAGGAAAGCAGGGAGGGTAGAAACACTTGCCCCTTTGGATTGACACTTGTTATGACGTTTTTTCATAGAAAGGGGAAAGAAAGCATATTCCGATGGGGAGAGGGCTCAAAGGAGGGCAAAATAGGGGCAAGACTAGCCCTACTAGGAAGAGAGGGAATAGGGGATGGGAGGACCTCACAAGAGCTCGATGTCGATCCCTTAGAAACAAACTCATTATTAGATTGGGAAGAAGATAAAAGTTCATCTAACGGCGGATCAAGTGGGGCGGAAAGACTATTGGACAGGATATTTTTATCCTAATCCATAATACTAGCCCTCTATTTTTAAGTTGTCTCAAAAATTGTGCGTGTTCCAATCCACACTTTTTATTCTCCTCTCTATTTTATTTTTTTTTTATAAACTTTAATTCTATTTATTTTACCTTATTTATAATTTTAACACATACAAAAAATCAATAATTAAATACATAAATTAATAACTAAATATAGAAAGTAATGAGATACACACATAAATAAAATTAATAATTAAATATATAAAATAATCAAATATACACATATACAAAATCAATAATTAAATATACAAATAAATAAATAAATATACAAAAAAATTCCCCAAACAATTTCACAGAAATTCCTCGATATAGTCCTTGTTTAGCTCGAAGAAGACCACTTGTTCCTCGTTGCCGACACCAAATCCAGCTGACATTTTACTCGTCGTTGCCATTGTAATCGTTGTTGTTCCTCACTGTCGCCATTGGTAGCAGCTGCTGCTCATCGCCACACAACTATTGTTGTTCGTCGTCAGCGTCATCTTCAAATTTTAAATATGCAACAGAGAGTAGTTGGAGAAATGCAATAGGGAGCAAATTTTCACTCTTTAACTTTAGCGAGACATTTTAAGCTCAATTAAATTTTGGCAAGGGAGAAGACAAATAGAGAGGCCTGTTGGAGATGATTTCTAGCAATTTCCTTATCAAATTTTGGCTTAGGAAGGATTTACCCCACATATTGGAGATGGCCTAATGACCCATGGGTCCTACCATGTGAGAAGACCAAGGAAAAGGCTTGGACACCTTCACCTGATTGCGATGCAACGCCGAAAAAATAATAGCTCTCGTCGATGACGAAGAAATGGCCAAGGCAACAGACGTCAACAAGAGAAGGTCGAGGAGAGAACATGAATCAAAAGAAGAGGGCGTGAAATATTCATCACAAGACCCCCACCACCCTGGACACCAACGAAACACTTCTTTGCCAGAGATAGAAAAGAAGCCGGGGACGCCTTATCCTCCATGGCCGATGTAAGCGAAGGGGATGGCCATTACAGAGAATGAGAAGGAGCAAGTTGAGCCGTCAATTGGTACACAACATGTCAGATAGATAGCTGAAGGGTTTTGGAATTGGACTTCCATGATGCACAAATCACTTTCGAATCCAACAAAGAAGGATATGCTTCATATATTGATGCCTCACCTTTTGAGGAACCTTCAATACGAACTAAAGCAGAGAATAGGTGTGACCGGAGATGTGAACAAGACAACGTACCTTCGATCATTTGCTGAATAGAACTCACAAATTAGCTGTTGAATCTGCTTTCTATAGTCATTTGAATCAAGTTGAACCCTACGTGAAACATTTGTCGACGAAAGAGCATAAGGAATAACATCTTTCGAGACATTCATTGTTGTTCTACATGCTCGAGCTCGACCCGCACAAAGATGAGCGAGAGAGTTGTACAAGAAGTCGAGCTCACCAGAGAAGACAACCAAAACTGGATGAAAAGATCCAACACAGAAGGATCACCTGATTTCTAGAGACAGAGAGTCTAGTTTAGTCCCTCCCCCAAATAGCCCATTTTTGTTAGGAAATTATTATACATAAAAAGGAGCAAGAGTAAACGTGTTCTCTTCAAAAAAGTGGTGTAAAAAACTGAAACTTGATGTCTTAAAATCAAAATCAGAATTGATCTTTACTAAAGAGACTGTTTTTGTAGGCATTTTTAATTAAAAATGCTAGACTTACCAAACTTGGATTAAGAAACCCACCAAAACACAGAGCTCCATTAAACTTGAGGGATACCAAATACAAAAAATGCTAAGCTGGATGCTGCCAAAGTACTATAGCTCTACGTTTTGATCAGTTTATTCCCACATCCACTTTCAAGCACTTCGTTAATTCCAAGATTAATCATACAACTCCTCACTATCGTATGCAGAACCGCCGCCCTGACCGCCGTGACTGCGTGGCTTGGACGGCTCCGCCTCCTCATCGTTCCTTTTATGGAAACTCCGGTGGCAGCCACAGCCGGCGCAGAAAAGAGCAGCTCCTTGGGTGCCGGCCACGAACTCCATGCACCCGTCTTCGATCGCGTAGCTACTCTCATGCAAGGTGTGGTTCTTACGGCAATCATCATATCTTGCCTCTCCGACCGCCGCCGCTTTCCTTTTGTGGAAGCTCCGGTGGCAGCCGCAAGCGTCACAAATAGAAGCGCCCCTGGGCGAATCCTCCTTGCTGGCCAGGAATTCCATGCAGCCGTCGGTGAGAAACGAGTGCCCCTTGGAAAGGCCGTGGTTCTTGCAGCACTCTGCGTACCGAACAGCGCCGACGATCTTTTTGCTGCCTTGCTTCACTAACAGCTCTTTTTGCTGTCTTTTTTTCTTCTTTATAATTTTTTTGATTTTCTTCATTGTTGCATTGATATACCGCCTTATAGCAAGTTTTCTTATTTTTAATTTTCAATTGTACATCTTCATTCCACCACCAAGACTCCTTAAGGTTAGGGGCTCTACCATTTGTCTCTCCAAGGACTACCTTTGCCGTGCTTCTCAGAGCATTAGCCATTTCTTTCCACATTTGGTTTGTTTGTCTTTCTCCATTCCATTCCCTTCTACCCCTTAATTTTTCTTTGAAGATTAGTTGTTTCTCCCCTTTTAAATTCCACCACCTGATTCTTGGATTTTGTTTTATATGATTTTTTCTCTTCCAATTTCTTACTTAGACGTCAAGTACTAGAAGTCTATGTTGAGTAGTCAAACACTCTCCCGGTATTACCTTACAATCCCTACAACATAACCGATCCTCTTGTCTCATGAGGAAGTAATCTATTTGGGTGTTTGAGCTGATATTTTTATATGTGATTAAGTGTTCGTCCCATTTTTTGAACCTCGTATTGGTTATAATGAGCCCATATGCCATAGCAAAATCTAGGATAGATTTACCCTCATTATTAATTTTCCCGAATCCATACCCTCCATGTACCTCTCTATATCCGTTTCCATCTCTACCCACGTGCCCATTTAAGTCACCTCTTATAATCACTTTCTCTCCTCTTGGTATCATTTGTATGAGTCCCTCTAGGTCCTCCCAGAATTTTGCTTTTATCTCATCACCTAACCCCGCTTGTGGTGCATATGTACTAAAGATATTCATAGTTATTATTCCTAGACTAATCTTCACCATAATAATCCTATCCCCTATTCTCTTTACATCCACTACCTCATCTATTAAGCTTTTATCCATAATAATTCCCACTCCATTTTTCGCTCGATCAGTTCCTGTGTACCATAGTTTATATCCAGCTTCTGATAAAGTTTTTGCTTTTTTCCCTACCCATCTCGTCTCTTGAAGGCACATAATATTAATTTTTCTCCTAATCATCACATCCCCCACTTCCATAGCTTTGTCTGTTAATGTTTCTATGTTCCATGACCCAATCCTTAATCTATGATTTTGTTTTTGTCCTTGACTTTGGATTTGATTTTGTTTTTGGTCTTGACTTTGAATTTGATTTTGTTTTTCATTTTGATTTTGGTTCTGATTTTGATTTTGGTTTTGATTTTGATTTTGATTTTGGTTTTGGTTTTGATGTTGATTTTGATTTTGGACTAACTTCTTTACCCACATCCGTCCAAGCAAATGCGGGAACCCTTGCTCATTTATCACTACATCCGGGCGCCGATGCAGCGGCCCTAGCTCACTTGTCACTACATGGGGGCAGTGTAGCGCGTCGCTATGAAGGGTTACGCCCACGCCCACGCCCAAACATTTTTTCATAATTTGTCTAGAGTTCATGTTTTGGATCCGACTAAGTTTTACGTTGGCTGTCGGCTACCTAACACAACCCTCCTCCTTTATCCGGGCTTGGGACCGGCAGTGGATAACATCCCCAGGCGGAGTTGAGGCAGCAAAATATCATAAATTTGCAAAAAAATAAAATAAAAAAAGTGTAACGGCTAGGATACTTAATTGAAAAATTAAAATTATTGAAGAAATAATCAAAATAATTTATATGTATGAAGGCATAATTATTAGTGTATGCTTTAGTTAAAAAAAAAAGGCTAAAAAAAGGTTGGACATGCTTCAACTTTTAATTTGCCAAACAAATTCAATGAACACACTATAAGGTTAGCCCTAAGAGCATTGCAATTTTTGCTTGCGCCAAGTCAAATATGGAGCCAAACCCAAATTGAAGCCTCCACCAGACCTTGTCACCGCTAAATTTTTGACAAAGCTCAAAGGTATCGTCAAATGTGGCGATAGAAATCTATAAAAGGATTATTGCCATCTCTAGCTCGACAATGATCATAGACATAAAAAAAGGCTGACCAGATGCGACAAAGACAACATCAATCGAAGAAGAGAAAGTTCAAACTCGACAATAATGGATCCAAAGAAGACGACTGAAGAAAAGAACGTGTAAGAGTGGCAAAAGACAAAATCGATCACCAGATTCAACAGTTGCATTGACTAGCGAAAGCGACGACAATGACCAACAGAGAAGCATTGTGAGTGGCAACAAGCAAAAGGACAGTGAAAAGCAAAACTACCAGTGACAGTGCTTGTGATGTTTGTTATTCATCGTCCATCCCAGGTTTGTTTGTGATTTTGTTTTTTGAATTTTTTATTTATTTGTGTATTAGATGAGTAATATTATATATTTGTGTATTTGGTTATTGATTTATATATATATATATATTTAATTATTAGGTTTTTATATGTGCATATTTGATTATTGATTATGTGTACGTGTGTATTTGATTTTTTGTGTATTTGATTATTGAATTTGTGTATGTGTAACGACCCGAGCGAGCGATAGGAATGACCGAAACAACTTACCCTGATGGGCCTACGCAAACTTCCCATGGGGGTCACCCATCCCTGGATTGCCCCAGGTCAAGCACGCTTAACTTGGGAGTTCTTTGCCAACATTCAGCCCAAAAGGTATCCAGCTGGTGTTGTTTCCTTCCTTACACTATCCTCGATATATTCTAATTTTTCTGGACTCACGGGGTATTACACTCTCCCCCCCTTAAGCACATGATGTCCTCGTCATGCGACCTTACAACCGGTCCCAGATCTCCCCCGTGCATGGCCGATGTGGGATTCGCCTAAGGTGCCTACACGCACCCCCCATAGGGGCCTCACACCCCCCTCAGGACTCAGCCTCCTCGCTGAGGTTTGCCCCACCACTGCGCTCAGAGGCTCGGGGGTCGGCTCTGATACCACCTTTGTCACGACCCAAAATTCGGTGCCATGACCGGCACCATCCCCCCTAGAAGTCACACACTCTAGCAAAGGATAGTAAGCCTTACGTTACACATAATTCTTCAAACATTTAACAATCTCATAAGCATTACAAAATAAATGCATTTCCATTAACTGATATTAAAATGCCCACCGGGCTATAAATCCATTACATGCTTACAATATTCAAAATTTCTCACATTACATATGAAAGGAATATTCACTTCCCTATACTCAACCCGTGAGAAGGAATGCATGTGCTGTAGCCGGAGCGTGTCTAGAGTAAATAAGGTATAATCGTTACCACGACTCCTACTGTCAAAATGATGTCAACCTACAAGATCTGAAATATTGAGAGGTAAGCCTGACACTGGCTCAGTGAGGAGTAAAGAGTATTATAATGGGGGAAAAGTAGAATCAATGCATCCAAAAATGATCATCATAACATGTTATGCCAATAATACTTATAACAATATAAGATATGACAAATAAACATGCACATATATGAGTTAACTATCTAGAACCAAAGTTCACATATTCCATTCTCTTGGGGCGGAATGACTCTCACCCACAAGATTTGCTTCGGCGGAACCACTCTCGCCTACAAAGCATCATGGCGGAACCACTCTCGCCAAGTAAGGACGGACCCACTCTCACCCTAATACATATACGTATACGTGGTGCACCGACGGCTAACATTTACTGTAGTTAGCATACAAGGTTCGAGTTGTTACTTCATTTAACACATTTTTCATACCATCATTTAATATCATCAAATGCCATATACAATATATATCACAATTGTCAATATGCGCACAACAAACAATATGGATTCTACCTTCCCAAATGCAATTCAAGAATGAAATCATGCATGATATATAGATTAATGAAAGAAATTAATGCAATAATTACCACTATAATACAATTCACCCACTCACAGTATTATAGAAGATGCAGGATCCCCTCAAACGCCTCTTGGCTGGGTCGTGTTAAAATCACCTAACAAAATTATCAAATTACATAAGATTTAATTAAATACAAAATTTAAATCCCCTAGGATTTGGACCGACCCAAATCCAACAGCCCAACGCCCCAAAATAAAACAACCTAGGCCAGCCACATTACACAATCACTCATCAACACTATCTCCAAACAACACCAACCACGGCATAAACCAACCATCAATAATTTTTCAAACAACCCCGACATAGGGTTTAATCCAATAATTAACTATTTTACATTAACTCGCTTAATGCAAATAACTTAGGAAGAAAATATTAATTTACCTCGGTTAATCTGGAAGAGAAAATCGATTAATCGCCCACATTGGCACCGCCTTCTTGATTGGACTGCCATAATGCTCTCGGATTCCCATTTCGAACCTCTAGCCCACTCCTCGAGCCCCAAATTAATTTTTAGAACTTTCCTCAATTTTTCTGAAATTTTTGGCTATTATTCTCCATTTTTTCCATTTTTTCCAGATTTTCCTTCTTTCTTTTTATTTTCTTTTCTTTTTATTTTCGTTTTCCTTTCTATTTTTCTCTTCTTCTTCTTCTCTGGCTCCTCTCGCGCGCACTGTTCATCATCTCCTACCTCCCGCGCGCACTGTTCATCATCTCCTACCTCCCGCGCGCACCTTCTCTCTCTTGACCAGCAGCCTCCGCGCAAGGCCGCGAGCCACCCAGTTGTCGTCGTCTCAGCCATCGCCAGCCACCACCCGAACCGGCGCCTTCCACCGCGAGCCACCCTCACTCCGCTGTAGTTACTGCCTGTGGCCATGGCTGCACTTGGAGCTTGCGGCTATGGTCGCTAATGCTGCCTCTTCAGGTCGCCGAAATCGGCCAGCGTCGCCACCGCTTCAGCCGCTTCTCACCATCGCGCGACCGCCGTCGCTTCTCGAGCTTCGACCGGCTTTCATCGCGGCACAACCATCGCCGCTGCTCCATCGCCGCACAGCCACCAACGGTAGAGCGCTTGCTGCCGCTTCAGATCGCCACCGGCCGTCGCTTCAGACCGGCCAACCCTCGGCCGTTCTCTCACGATCTCATCTTCTCTCTTCTCTCTCGCGATGTACTCGGTCCAACTCTGCCTCTTGAGCTTCAGCACCGCGGCCATGGCCGCGGCCTCTTCAAGTCGCTCCAACCGGCCAGCAATCGGCCATCATCTCACTCTCTTGATCTCATTCTCCCTCTCGCGAGCTCTCTCTCGATTTCGCTCTCACCCAAGCTCTCTCCCGAGCTCTCATGCTCTCTCTCGCGATCTCCCACTCTGTTTCATTCTCTCGGTCAAATGGTTTAGCAGACCAAATTTTTGGATCCAATGTTGTTGTTCCAAACTTGGCCCCAACCCATAATTATATATATATATAATTATTAGTTATTAATCCTCAAAATTTCCATTAATTTTCCTTACGAAAATTATAATTGCATTTGGGAATTTTGTAATTGCACCTGGACCTTCTACGGCTTTAATTTAAATACCATCAAGCCACATAAATTGTTGATTCATCCCAAAATTAATAATTGGGCATTACTCGATAAGGCCGATCTAGTCCTTGTGCCTTTACAGGGCCTTATCTCAACCTGAAAATACTTTAGGGTTGACTTATTTATAAAATCGGGCCACCCTTCAGCCCCCTCTGACATACCGATGATTTACTTGTTGGCCCTCTCGAACATTCGGCTCAGCCAATAATTTAAGATTATACCGCAGCTATACTGGAAATTATTTCTGACCTGACTTCTTTTAGAGTTATTAGTCTCATCTCAAAACGCTCAATAATCTCTTGCTCCATTTCCTAGACATCCAAGTCTTAGGGCATTTCCTACCATTTATTTGACAATTTGTTAATTTATTTCTCGAAACTGACCTTAGGGTCCACCGAACCGCTCACTGTCCAAATTACCAAAATGCCCTTCCCAAGGGCCCATCATTTCATTTCTCATTTTTCTCTCAAAGAGCATTTTTTGAAATTTTACTTTATTTATTTTTAACACCAGTAACACAGGGTGTTACATTCCACCCCCCTTAAAAAAAAATTCGTCCTCGAAATTCACTTTCACGATTTCTCTATCTGAGACAATCTCATTCTCAAGCCGCTTCCTCATTCCTACACTCAGGAATCTCACAGCTTCATTATTCGCTCAAGTTACCACCACTCAAGCTTCTGCTTAAGTTACTGATCTTTTTAAATTCCCAGGGATATTTATATACTGATGCTACTTTGGTTTCTTGCTGAAACCCATAACTAGCCGCTAGTCACAACTTGCGACTACCGCACTAATACCCATCTTCCTGATGGATTTCAATTGTCTCTTGCAACACCTTGCAATCAGTTTCCCATTTTTTCCCACATCAAACCAAAACCATAGCACGATAATACCAATTATTTTCGTCAACACTGCATTACTGATCAGTCAACAACGATTTTACACCAATCGCACACGGCAACGTTTCCCATGCCGAATCACACGGCCATGATTTATTTTTTTTTACGCCGATCACACACACGACAATGTCTTAGCACTGATCAATCACAATAGTGTTACTTCTAGTACCCACTAGACACTCTCGCCCTCAATCACCCATGGTACCTTGTGATCAATCATGTGTATGTATAGTTTAAGTCGATCCTCAAGGCAACATCTCATTGCTGATCAACTATAACTATGCTCGCACTATATGAGAAGCATTCATCTGACTCTTCTAGTCATAAACGACCATTCCTCTTATGGTCTAATACCTTGACTAGATGACCTCTGCTTATCACCATGACTTAAGCATAACCCACATACCTATACATTATAGAGGGTAACTTCACGTTTTAACTAATAACGTGCACTACTCGAGTCCATACCTCGAGTTTAACAAAGTACCTCGACAAAAATTCTGAGGCTTTTTTTTTTGGGGGGGGGAAATCTCTAGAATATTAGTAAATCTCCATTTCCTATGTTCTAGGAATTTTTCCCATATTTTTCGGGATTTTCTGGTATATATATATATATTTCTTTTTATATATTTTTCTTACATATATATTATTATATGTATATTTATTATATATATATATATATTTTCTCCTTCCTTCTCATTCTTCTCTCGAATCTTCTTCTTTATCTTCTTCTTTTTTCCTCTGCAAACCCCCGCGTGTGAACAGCCACCGGTCGCCGCTGCCTTCCAGCGTCACTGCCACGCCCAACGATCGTCGCTGCCTCCTCTGCAACCGCTGTCGGCACCTATTCCACCATCGACCGCGAGCCACCGTGCGGCTTCACCGCGTCCCTAGTCGCCGATCGCCATCTTCGAAGGCCTAATCGACCCTCCATCGTCCAGATTCGGCACGCCGCCGCTGCTGTCAGTCCCTTTGCGTAGCCACCGGTCCTCGCTCGGCCTTCCTCGGCCGCCACAACGACCCTCCTCGCCTCTACAACTGCTGCTAGATCTGGGTCGATCCGACCCAATCGGCCTGACCTGACCCGACCCGGTTCGGCCCGCACCCACTAGCGTTCATTGTTCATTTCAAGTCTGCCATTTTTCCCTCCTAGCCTTATTTTTGAAATCTTTTAGTCTAGATCTCAAATTAGATTTAATTTGACCCTATCCACTTAGATCCAACACATCCTTTTAGATCTAACCCATTAGATTTATCCCTAGATCTGATTAGATCTAACTAATACCCCAAATCCATGTCAGGACCCAGGTTTCCATGTGGTGCTTGCAAATTCCTAAGAAGGAGATGTACCACATTGTGTATTTTTGCCCCTTATTTTGGTCATGAGGATGCTTTATTTCATTTTTCTGCCGTTCATCAAGTCTTTGGTGCGAGTAATGCTTCCAAAATTCTGACCCAACTTCCGATAGGTGACCGATTTGGGGCAGCCTTTTCACTCATTATGGAAGCTCTAGGTCGGCTTCAAGATCCTGTTTTTGGCATTGTATCCCATATTTTTTCCCTCGAACAACAGGTTGTTGATCTCCAGCAACAGGTTGTCGACTTGCATGCCTATGTGTCTTTATTGCATAATTTATTATTTGCAAACCATTCTGCGGATCTTCAATTAGTTCCAAATTTGTCTCAACCCCAACCTCATCCAAACCCTATTCCTGCACCTGACCTGAGCTTTGTTGACATTTTTGGTCCTATTTCGCATGGGTCACTACCCCTTGATGATCCAGATCCATTCAGGAGCTCTAGTTATCCCATTACCACAGAGGGTGTCTCACTTCCTAGCCTCCCAGAGACTTTTCCTCTATTTCATCATGGCGAGACTAGCGGTAGTCAGTGGTCTGAATATCCCAACATACCTGAACATGCCACACTCCCTAGTTTACCAGAGACTCTTTCTCAATTCTCCTATGGTGAAACTAGTAGTATCCAGTGGCCTTTTTATGATGACGTTGATGAGCTTGGACTCGACATTTTCGACAGTCATTATCAGTATTGAGTATTGGCGATATTTTGGGATTTAGCTCCCCCTTTTTTTTTTTTGTTAACTGTATGGCTTGACTCTTGTACTATATTTGAACATATGGAATGAATGTTATGTTTTGAGTACTTTAATATTTCATTCCCTTGTCCTTCCCTCAATAGCATATTAATCACAAACAAATTATCTCAACCTCTTACAATTTTTAATAATTAATTACATCGAGGTAAATGATATCGAGTCTCAATTTGCATTTCATTCAAAGCTTAGAAATTTACATTCTTAGTCAGGTTACACAACTTCCAAATTGCCGTGCCCTGCCAGCGGCCCTACCACAAAGCCACAGTCTCAACAGAAATCAGGCTTAGCCCAGACATAACCTACAGTTCGCTCCAGGTCTTCAGCGTCTAATCGTCTCCACTGCAGACTGATTACCCCACATAGAGGGCCGCGGTCCCTCAAATGCGTTAACCCAATGACCACCTGCTATCTGCATTCAGTGGTCCTTAGCATTAGACCCGTCACTGGTAGGCATCACTTGTAGCGTTATTCCATGCTAGAGCCATTTCTCGTTCCTTCGGTTCCACTCTCTATGGACATCTTGAGACACCACATGGTCTCAACATTTATCGAACTAGCTTCTTGGCAATCTATTCTCACATAAATAACTATATTATCTTATGTGCATAACCGAGTCATTTCCCAACTCACGATCTTTTAGCTACTCAATTGAGATTACTTTTTGACATCGAGTATTTAATCATCACGATACGCAAGTCACTATCATTGACCACAACCCTGGTCCCTCAGTCTCCTTGACCTTCATGAAAGGCCAACGGTCATACGAAACCAAGACTCTTACTTGACTTAATGCCTTTCGTGCCACTCTAGATCTTCGATATCTGATCGTCACCTGCAGTTCACTATGTTATTCCGGCCAATGGGGCCACTTGCCCATACTGCGAACCAACTCATTAGTCCTCTGCCACATGGCCCATAGCATCAAATTTGCCACTGCGAGCCTTGCACCCGTAGCATTAACATTACATTAAAGCCTCCACTAACTACGATGGTCCTACCACCGTCTCACAAAAGCAACCTCATCAGGTTGTCCTTGTCTTGATAACCTCAAGCTCACTCCATGAGCGTCTTTCCTCAAGACTTTACATATCTTACAACCTAAAAGTATCTCAAACCAATCTAACTCTTAAGGCTGCACGATCTTGCCCCACAAGATCGTACTTCATGACTTTCAACCACAATTCGAAAGATCCATCTTTCCACCACAATGGACTCACGTCTATCATGATTCACTTTGCCACCAAGCTCATTCCAAAGTTTGATCATATTTTCCTTTGATGGGTCGCTCACCGACAGATCTATCGGGCTTCATAAGAAAGAATAAGCTAAAGCTTATGTCTACCCATCTCTTAACGACTCGACTAGTATTAATCTCAAGGAATCCTTATCCTAAGAACACTTAATATCCCCAAATTTTCAAATTCAGGTTTCTTGACACCACACTCACACTTGGGTTTTTGGTTCTTCATTACTTCAACCCGTATACTTCTTACAGGCATATCGTCACAAGCCATGGTATTTTCCTATTCCTATAACGGGGATATCCAAACATACTATTCAAATAATTACAGGTCTCACCACCTCGACCCAATCCCTAGGGACCTCGGACCATATGTCCAATTTTCAAGGTCATCAGATCAATCAAGCATAGCAACCTCGAAGTCACAAACCAATTGTTCCCGACCCCATCTCAGCAATTAGGACATATCGACTTACATCAAAATTATGCCAGACAATCCCCAACTCATTACTCTGGCAATTTCACTCACATCAATCACTTAACTGACCATACATGACAACATTAGCACGCTAGCTTTCCCCACTTATATAGCTAGTTACGCTCAACTTACCCTGATGGGCCTACGCGAACTTCCCAGGGGGGTCACCCATCCCTGGATTGCCCCAGGTCAAGCACGCTTAACTTGGGAGTTCTTTGCCAACATTCAGCCCAAAAGGTATCCAGCTGGTGTTGTTTCCTTTCTTACACTATCCTCGATATATTCTAACTTTTCTGGGCTCTCGGGGTATTACATTCTCCCCTCCTTAAGTATATGACGTCCTCGTCATGCGACTTTACAACCGGTCCCAGATCTCCCCCCGTGCATGGCCAATGTGGGATTCGCCTAAGGTGCCTACACGCACCCCCCATAGGGGCCTCACACCCCCTCAGGACTCAGCCTCCTCGCTGAGGTTTGCCCCACCACTGCGCTCAGAGGCTCGGGAGTCAGCTCTGATACCACCTGTAACGACCCGTTCGAGCGATAGGAAGGACCGGAACAACTTACCCTGATGGGTTTACGCGAACTTCCCAGGGGGGGTCACCCATCCCTAGATTGCCCCAGGTCAAGCACGCTTAACTTGGGAGTTCTTTGCCAACTTTCAGCCCAAAAGGTATCCAGCTGATGTTGTTTCCTTTCTTACACTATCCTCGATATATTCTAACTTTTCTGGGCTCTCGGGGTATTACAGTATGTGCATATTTGATTATTTTGTGTATTTAAAAATTATAGTAGTGAAAATTATAAGTAAAGTATAATAAATAAAATTGAAGTTTATTAATAAATAAGTAAAATAGGGAGTCAAATAGAGAAGAAAATAGGGAGCATGGTTGGAGCAAACATAGTTTTCAAGGTAAAATAAAAATAGGAAGTGAATTGTTTACAATATAATAGGAATTTGGATATAGATCCCATTAAAGATAGCCTAAGGTTGACTCCAACAATTCGCCATTAACCTCGCCAAGCCAAAAATTTAGAGAGCCAACCAAATTTCTTCACTCTAACAGTTCTCGCCATCGCCAAATTGATAGTGAGTACAAAACCTTGTCAGACTTCGTGATCCATTGTGTTAAACCAAACCTCGCCATCTCTCCCATCTCAATAGCCAATTTGCCATCGAAAGAACCCCACAGAGGGTCTAGGAGGTCAAAGACGACGATCGGCAGTGGTGACGACCAGCATTTGCTACAATGTCGAAAGAGGAACGAGCAACGACGAGTAGACTAGCGACTACAACGACCAGCATTTGCTGCAACGTCGAAAGAGGAACAAGCAACGACGAGTAGACCAGCAACTACAACAACCAGTGATTAGGAAGCAATGACCTGGCCAACAGTAGTGGCGACGATAAGCATACCAGCGGCGTTGGAAGTGGAACAGGCAACGACTAGATTTGGATTTGTGTATGTATATGATTTTAGGATATTTTGTATTTATTTTTGCATTAGATGAGTGATATTATGTATTTGATTATTGATTTTGTATATGTGCGTAATTAATTTGTGTGTTTGGTTATTAATTTGTGTATTTGATAATAAATTTTTATAGTAGTAAAAATTATATGTAAGGTAAAATAAATAGAATTAAAATTTATTAATAAATACATGAAATAGGGAATCAAATAAATAAGAGACTAGAAAATGTAGATGAGACATACATAGTTTTCGAGATAAAATCAGAATAGAGAGTAAATTGTTTATAATATAATAGGAAATATGATAGATATTGTTGTTGGAGTCACCCTAAGACTATAAAGAAAAACTAATTTATTCGATAAAAAAAGTTTAAGATGATTAAAAGTCATGAAAATGGATGTTGGAGGCCTAAGATGACATAGCCAGTTATGACGAACAGTAGCAGCAACGAGAGAAAAGAAATGATGGGTCATTGACAATGGACATCGGAGATGACACATTGATGGAGCGAGGAAGATGAAGCAGCGATGACGAAAGACGTAAAGTGTTATGTTGGAAATAACAATAGCAATGACAGAAAAAAGACAGACATCCAACAACAACATCGAAGACCAGAGGCTAAACGTAGGCTACAGATGAGGGACGCCGAAGATACTCGCAAACCACCAAGGGAGAAGGAAGATGAGAGAAACTTTCGATGGAAAAGAAGATGCCACAAGTTGTAGAGAGTGTTTGGCTACCGATTTGATCACTTATAAGCTATCGAGCTCATTTTATTAAGTGTTTGAGTTGTTCAAAGAGTTTAAAAACTAAATAGCTTAAAAGCTCTCGTATTAGCTTTTTTTAGAAGTTCCCCACCCCCAAGTTTTCCAAAACGCTGCCCTCTAGCTTATTTGCGTTGACCAATTAAATGACAATTTTACCCTCATAGATTCAAGCTATTTCCAACCATACCCCTATCTTCATCCTTTGCATTTAATTGATCCCCTACCGCTAGACTCATCTCTGGCCGCCACCATTCACTATCATCCAGTGCCGTCACCCTAGTCATTCACATCTTACCGTCACCCCTATACATCTTGTCTGTCGCCTCCATTGCCTCCATCGTTGCCTCTTCTCACTATCGTCGTCACCGTTCATCTATGATTCATCGTCGTCGCCTGTTTGCCAAAGCTTTCTGTTAGTGTATATATATTAATCTAATGGTAATATATTTGAAGCAGAAAAATAAAAAAGTGTATATATATTGTATTGATATATTTTTTTAATAATTATGTATAATTTATCAATATCTAATAGTAAAATTTTATATTATTCAATAATATGTCTATTTTTATCTTTTTTTTATCAAGTTTTAATAATTTATTAAATTTTTTAAAGTAAACACATAAGTATTAACTGATAGTTTAAAAATATATTTATTCAAACACGTTATCAGATTAAACGCTACTCAAATTTTTAACTTTACACAATTTAAAATCTAAATATATAACTTAAAAGCTCCCCAAAACAACTATAAGCCAAAATATATCTTGCGATTTTTTGGGGATTTGGGACTATGTCTTGCAATTTTTTCATTTCTTTCAAGGTATATTTGTGTTGGTATGAGTCATTTTAACCTTTTTTAATATAATTTTAAGTTTAAAATAAAAAATTAACCCCATTTTAACTATTTAAGCTTAGACAAATGGTATAAATCTTTTTAAAATGTTGATTCATACCTTTAAAATTAGTATTGATCAGCTTTTAAACTTAGCCAAACAATAACACCCTCTAAATCTCTTTTCAAAATTTATAATTTGAGACATCTAACCTTTTTATAATTTTATGTTTTATTGAAAACTCCCTCTAACATCAGCTTTTGTGAAAAGAAAAAGAAACTAGATTTACATGTTAAAAAAGAAAATAATTACAATATTAATTATAAATAAATTTATTTTTATAAATTAATTAAAAATAAAAATATCCAACCTTACCTTGAATAAGTGGAGGAAAGTGATACCAATTTAATATGAAAAAATAGAGATAAAGTTAATTTTAATTAATTTCTACATCGAAACAAAATTTAAATTTACCTTTAAATAAGTGTAAAAACGATTGAGTCTATAATTAAAAAGAAATCAAATTTATCTTTGAATAAAAAAATAAATTAGTTTCAATTTTAATTTCGAATTGCTAAGTAAAGTAATCCTTAAAAATTGAATTTTAATTAATTTTTTTTATTTTTCATCAATAAATATAGTTTTTATTAAATTTTTCAACACACAATTCTTTATATCTCATTGTTTTATTCACTCTATAAATATAGTTTTAATTGAATTTTCAAACACTATATTTGTGATTCTAATTTAAAAGTTAAAATTTTATTTGTTTCCTTTTGGGTTTAGTAATTATATTCTTTCACTTTTTTTAAAAAAAAAAAATTCTCTCAAAGTTATGAATTGGTGGTACTTTCCTCTATGTTTTCTATTTTTATTTTAATTGATTTGTAATAGTAGAATTATTTGCAATTAATTTAATTGAAGCATTATGATTTTTTTTTACTCTGTAAATTCAATTTTTTTTTACCAAAAATAATATAAAAACGATGTCAGTTAAAAATAAAAACGACGTGAAATATTTCAAATTAAAAAATTTTAAAAAGTTAAGTGAATTTTAATGTTTATTTAAGTAAGCAAGGGTGAGTCACTCATGCTATACATTTACGTGATAATTGATGTTTAACTTTTTAAAGTAGAATTTATGTAAGGGTAAGTTTGGATTATAAACCCTCGTTATCTGACATAGAACCACTGTCACCCCCGGTTTCGTGGTTTACACAGTGGAAGAGCCGCCTCCTTCTCCTCGATCGTTCCTTCTATGGAAACTCCGGTGGCAGCCGCAGCCAGCGCAGTAAAAGACAGCCTCCCCGTCGCCGGCGACGAACCCCATGCAACCATATTTGATCTCATATATATAGTCTTTCGCTTTCTAGCGTGTGGTCCTTACAGCAATCATCATATCTTGCCGAGGCAGAACCGCCACCACCTTTCTTTTGTGGAAGCTCCGTTGGCAGCAGCAAGCTTCGCAAAGCTCACTCGCCGCCGCCGGCCATGAATTCCCGGCATCCGTCGGTGAGATGCGATACCCCTCTTCACAGGTCCTGGTTCTTGCAGCACTCTCCACATATAAACGAGCTTGCTCGTCCTAATTTGATCGAAGAAGCGCTGGATTCCGGCCGGGAAGACGGATATGGTGGAAAATGGCGGGCAATTCAATCAATTTACACTACACGCAAATCATTACGGGCAATAAGAACAGGAGACTTTCGTGGAATACATGGAAAAGGTGGCCCTGGTTGAACTTTGTGTTCATCGTTTCATCCAATCGCTGTATTGTACATATCCGTATCCTCAAGGGGATGGAACATTCGTTCGTTCTTATTGCCATGAGCTGCATAAAAATATACGTACATATGTGTAAATAAATATATGCATCGTTTTATTTGGGCCCTTATGCCGGCCCATTGCTGAAGGCTCCCTATCCATAAAAGGCTTGATTCACAAGTTGGGCCTCAATCAATCTATAAAAGGCTACAAAGAGAATTGCCTTAGGCTTCCACCGGTCCATGCCATCAACTTGGGAGCAGATTTCAGTAGCATATGCATATACTCTATCTGGATTTCTAAAGAATATACATGCAATGGTGGAGTCGGGATTTGAGGTGAGTGGACAGTGGAGTTAATTGACTCCACTGAATGGCTCCGCCATTGTATATATTGTAGCTTTCCTGATAAATAATTTGGATCAAGTTATGAACATACAAACCACAGCATCGAGCCTTGCAACGTTAAGACTAAAAAGTCACAGGTTTGAAGCAGTGGGTCATGTTACTTTGTAGGTTTAGGTTTTCTCATAAATAATTGAAATTTAGTTATAAATACATTCTAAGGACTAAGTCATAAAACTTAGAATTTGTTGTCTTTTAAGCTTATATTTCAATAAAAGAATTCTCGTCTTTTATAAAAGACTCCCTCTTGTATTATTATTATTATTATTATTTTGCTAAGTAAACGTACCCTCCCTTTTTATAAGTCTGAAAATAAACTAAAGATTCCAAACCAAGAAAAAACAAACAGCTAGCATTAATGAATAAAACTCCCTGCATAACACAAACGTTGAAGGGTTTGACTCCACATCTATTGTCTGAAATAAAAAATAGAGAGAGAGAGAGAGGGAGAGAGACCAGTAAATGTGTTAGCAGCCAATGGAAGGTGAAAGAAGCTGCAAATGCAGACATTAGGCTCTACAGGAGCACATGGCTGTCTCATGTCTAGACATATTTGTTCTAACAAGCTTGTGGAAAAAGAATATCTTATATATATAGCCATATTTCCAAAACCTTAATTTACAATATACTAATACAAGATGCCATGTTTCCCTGTCACCATTTTCTTTTCTGATTCATCATGGCTTGCTTTGCCTCTGCCAGCTCTATAGGAATGTTGTCTGAGAACATACTGCTGGCCTGGCCTTTCTTATCTCTATTAAACAAACTTATTTTGTATGTCCTTGTATGTACATATCTTTGGACACCTTGTCTTTGCCACTCCAAATTCAAGGCTAAGATCATTCAGAGTGTTATCTATCCCATAGGCCTCAGCATTTTTAATTGAAACTTCAAAAGGTTCTGGCTTTGGCACATAGCCAATTGCTTTTTTAATTTCCAATAGCTAGTTTACCAGTCACAAGGCAATGTGCAGTGATTTTTAATTGAAACTTCAAAAGATTCCGGCTTTGGCACATAGCCAATTGCTTTTTTAATCTCCAATAGCTAGTTTACCCAGTCACAAGGCAATGTGCAGTGATGCACCATTGTTGAACAAATCTTACTTTATTTGCAGATTCAAGATTTGATAATATAGTCTCCTTTAAGTCATATTATATAAAGGGAGTGTGTTTGATTTAGAGCAAGAAGACATGATTAGATATGTAGGGCCCTAAAATTTGACAATAATGCTGATTGATTTTGCAAATATTACTTGTAAAATTGAATTTTCTAATCAAATTGGTTGGCAAGAAAAGGAAGCATTGAAAAATAAGTGAAGGATTTGGATTTCTGTGCTGTCCTCCATTTTGGTTCCCGAGATTAATGCAGAAACCTCCAAAACGACACGCGCGCGCGCACACACACACACACACATATTGTATGCTTCATCTATCACTTCTGTATAGTCTATCCATTTGAGCCTCACTTGTCTATTAATAATTCCGTCTCTTTTCGAGAATGCCTCGTCAATTAAGCCAAAAAAAAAAAAGAAAAGAAAAGACAAGGAAGATAGAAAACATACACAATCTTATAAAATCTCAGAATCCAACTCTTCCCTTTGTATAAAGGCTTATATATGCAATACCTTTCAAATGCAATTACTGATGAATACGTTATTCGCAAGGATTAAATAGAACATCTATGACACCAAGCAAAAAGAAGAACATCTATGGCGCACTCATATCAAAAACCATGCACAATTTTTTTTTTCCTTGCCTAGTAAAATCATGCTTCATACTAATGGCATTCATGCTTCATACAAGCATCTTGTTCTTTTTATCACATACAAGTTTATGATGCTTCTTTGCTTCATCAAGGCATCTTGTATATATGTACACAGCAAGAGAAGATAAGCTACTTGTATGGTATGAGATAACCATTTGATCCTTCATACACAAATATCATCATCCTACTCGAACCACAACATTGATTAACCTTTTGAGCTATGAGTTGAATATGTGTCCCCCATTTTCCCAGCCACCAAATTAGGGCTTTAACTTAACAAAGAAATAAATTGGAAGTAGCTATATCCCTGATTAATCATCCCCTCAAAATGAATAAGTAGGTACCAGATTCGTTCGGTTGGTAAGGAGGAAATTTATTTGCAGAATCACTATACAACAATCTCAAGCACAAAATCAAGAACTATGGACAATTTAAATTCTCTCACACGCATAAATAAACCACTCGATCTTTTTTTGAATAGATCGATCAGTTTATGCTATGCCTAGCTAGCTAGCCAACACTGAGATAGACAAATTAATTAGTCAGGAAGACTCAGAAACTACCTCAGTTTCCTCATCCCTTCTGTGGAAACTCCGGTGGCAGCCACAGGCAGCACATCTGAGTGCACCGCTACTCGCCTCCTCGCCGCTTGGCATGAACTCCCGGCAGCCATCCACTGCATATCCTCCGATATTGGCTGCATGATTTTTCTGACACTCTGCATATCTGACGGTCCTAACAACCGATGCACTGGCACTTCTGTTCGATCCTTCCCTTCTCACGACGCGCTTCTTCATGCTTATGAAACCCTAATTAGCCCTAGTGTTTTGGTTATTGCCTTGATCACAAAGCAATTGATCAATTTATGCTTGTCAACTGGTCTGAAGCTCAGTTATATATACTGGGTAGTTGAAGAGAGGGAGAGATGGCTTTCAATAGCTGATGACACCAAAAGCATAACCCTAGCATGTATATTTATACTAGTAACCGGTGAACTACCACTTGTAAATAAAAAGATGCCATTAGTAGCCTTATTTTTTAATAATCTTCCCCATCTTCTTTAGGGCACAATATTCTCTCCGGGGCATCGCTGTCCACTCCACTTCTTTACCACTCATAGGTTGCCACATCATTAACAGTAGTTCCTCAATTTTGTGAAAACAGAGAGAGAGAGAGAGAGAGAGAGAGAGAGAGAGAGAGGCAATGATAGGGGATCCTGAATTTATCAATGTGTCAAGCTCTGATTAGTCCAACCTAGAGGTTGAGGAAGACAGAAATGGCCCCTATCATTTTACATAAACCACAGGAAACCCTGGAATGGTCGCTGGAAATGATCGTCCAACTGCCTCTAAACACTTTGGAGAATAGGATTGGTCAGTTTTGAACAATTAGGGCAGCTTGGTTGGTTTCTATATAATATGATGGGAAAGCAAAAGCTTTATTGCTATATCAATAATACTGATGGATTTGTTGTGGAATGACTGATTAAGCCGGGTGATTATTCAGTTTGCTTTTGTGGGTCCAAAATGACATTTAAAAGGCAGGTTCCCTTGTCCCTTAAAGACATTTTTCAAACAACCCTCGTCCAATTACCTAAGATTCTAATAATTTATAGCCTCACCCACCATATATGGGTGAAGATCAAAGAACTGGCACTGGCGTCCTCTCCAGTCCTACCCCGTGTCAAATCCCAAGAGACTCATAATTAACAACAACTACTACTACTTATTATGAGATGTTACGTTAGAAAAGATAAAAAGTTTTCATCTTTAAATATGAATTAATATATATGCTCTTGGTTTATGAAATTATATTTGTGTGTGTGTCTCAATTTTTGAAATTAAGTGGCGCAGAAGCCTACACCATCTGAAAGCAGAAAGGGACAGACACACGGCGCAATCACTAATCAGAAACATGTGCAGAAGACTACTACTGTTTCCCTACAAATTGAAAGTTGGGAGCAATACTACTACAGGCTTGAAAAGGCGAAAATGGAGGGACAAGGACCCAAGTGGTGGTTAATTTTATCGTTTTTAAATTGACCCTTAACCGTACCTATATTCATCAATTTGATATATCTATAATATTTAATCATCAAATACCAAGATAAGTGTGTTGGATTATATATATTAGATGTATGAATGCAGCATGTGGTTTGAGATCCATCAATCAATGTTACAGGTATTTGTAACTTCGCTGAGTCCTATTATTATTATTACCTACACACACACACACACAAACACACACTTAAAATGGGTTTATTCTGCTCATCAAAAGATAAAAAAATGAGTTTATACTGAAAGCCCATACAGTTGCTATCATGCTGTCCCAAGAAGATAGAAGATACTTTGAAATATTGTTGGGATAGTTTTAGTTGCTAAATGAATTTATATCTTTCTTGGAGTAGGAATGAGAAGTGATCTCTTGGAAAATGACTTATCACGGATTGTACAAATGGGAGGGAGGGCGAACTATACATGCAGGCTTTTATATATATATATGCATGCAACAGATCAGTCCCTTAATTTCCATTAAATAGTAGAATTGCTATTTCAGTGTTTTGTGAGCATATATACATGCTTCCCCTCTCTAGGAATCTTTTGTCTTTGATAGTGTTCCTCTCTTCGTGTAATTAATGTTTTCAATTACTCAGAGAAAAAAAACTCGAACAAACAATTATAATTAAGATTTTAAACTATAAATGAACTTACAGTATGCTTTTAATACTGTTAATTCATATATAATTAAGATTAACAGCATGAATTAACATGCTGCTTTGCTTTATATATATATGCTTAATGTTCCTTGTTTTGCATCAAGAAATTTTCATTTTCATTTTCAGAAAACAGTAACCAAAAGAGAGTACCCACAGAGCAGTAGTACGGTCTATGCTTTTGTTTTATTTTGTTTTTTTGGGTGTGCATGACTTTTCAACAACTACTTTAAATAGTTACGGAAAATTATGACCCTTTAACTTTATTATGATCAACTCCTTGTAAAATGTGTACTCAACTCAAATCACTTTGGGATAGGATCTTTAAGTGCTTGTCCACGAACAAATGGAAGTACTTCCATTTATAATTAAGTTATATTAAATAATTTAAAAAAATCATTCACCATTGGAAGTGTGAAATTTTTGAGTTTGATGGGCATGCCCTTTAAAACGTGTGGTATGCGGAAGTATTATGGAAGACAAGAAGTTTTGTTCCTTACCAACCGTACCCAGTTTGTGATACCTCCATAAGCCTACTACCCTATTGGAATTACTAAGCCCTTAGGATCTTACGTCTCCATTAATTGATCGTTATCAGATTGTCTTTCTTAAACCAAATGATTGATATACAAAGCATATTTGACCAAGATATATAGATAAATGATATATAATTTTTCGTGAGTGTCCACGTATACATAATGTTAAAAAAAGAATGGCCTAAGAACTTATATATTTTATAAAAAAAATTAATAAAGGACCAATACAAAGTTGTTACTGTCATGAGACTCAAACGCACCCCTCTAATTTTTATGCGATATCTTACCATTACTCTTTGAGTTTAAAAGACGAATGAGTTAATGACACTGATATCAAAATTTAAAACTTAGTGAGAGATTTGTTTAATTTATTGGACGATGAGTTTATAAAAGATTGAGCCCAGAAGGAGAGAGACTGAACTTGGATCTAACTATGACATGTGAAGTATCACTTACACATTGAATTTACCTTTTGTTTATCAGGAAAAATAAAACATTTTTGTCGTTCACCTGTAAAAATAATACTGTGCTTGTCATCATTTTAATAAGTTCCTAATACATTTTGACAATCCAATATCCATTTAATTAGAAGGATTTAAATCACCAGTGGACCCAACTCCGAAAGTCCACTAATCAGAATTATGAGCTGTGATTTCTCGACTTATTCTAATTATTAGGCTCCCTCTCTCTCTCTCTCTCTCTCTCTCTCTCAAAGTCCACTAATCAGGATTGTGAGCAGTGTATTTGATAACATGGAAAGTTTATTTAATAGGCTGGAAAGTCTACGAAAAATATCGAAATTGAATTTTATTTTCATTGTTTCACATACTATATTTTTTATGAAATTAAATTTCATAGTACAATTATTAAACCATGTTTTGGACTATTTTTCATGAAAAATTTCATTTACTAGTTTTGTTTTTCATGTAAGTTAAAAAATATTTTCTTTTCTAACTAAATGTTATCAAACACACTCTTAATGTGCAATTGCCATTTTACTCTTATTTTAGAAAGAAAAAAATTATTCAATCACAAATCAACAATAAAATATCCGAAACGACACGCGAGGAAAAGGGTTAAGAAACAAAAAATGAATAATCAGCCAACTTTTTGAGGAGGATATAACCCCAAAATCTTTCTAATTATGCAGAGGGCCCACGTCCCTCGGATAAAATGTTGATTGGCAAAGAGGAAGTGAAGACAGAGAGCATCTGCCCTTATTGTGTATTGGGTAGTGGAAGGCCCAAATGCCCATCAATCAATTCAATTGCCGTCACTCAGCCTCTCTGTCTTTTAGCTTTACATTTGAGACAATTGAGAGTCTTTCTTATGGGCTGCACTTTTGGGCCCCGGCCCCATTAAAGGATATGCCTAAATACTTTTTGGCCAGCCCCCACCGGTGCATTCACAACATTTTCATTATATTTCCACTGGTGGGCCCAACTCATGAGTTAAGCAATTTAGGTCACCGTCCTGTCAGTCTTCCCTTTTTTGTTTTTGTTTCCAACTTTTCATGGGCCTGGCCTGGCCATCAAAACTTGATTGGACAACTGGGCCTTTTAGATCACCCAATTGTTATCCATTTCCCGCTTTGGCTTGGGCTGGACCACTTCGGGCTCACTGGACCCGACTTACCATTCTGAATACACAATCTCTACAAGAATACTGTAATGCCCACAAATCAATCTTACATGGACTTCTAGTTCTAGATTGGGGGTAGAAATAATTCTATTTTTACCGTATTTTATTAAGAAACATACGATATATGAATTAATTTCCGAAAAGCATGCGAGAAAGTATGGGTCCCATGATAATTGTATTCAAGAACTAACTTTGCACGCTCTTATAGCGATTTAATACGATCGAAAGGTTATTGATTTATAATGGAGGAAGGCTTAATTATCATAAAAAAAACCTAAAGCTCACTCTTGACTTTTGGATTGGATATAGAAATTAATTGTATTTCTACCATACTTCCTAAAAACAAAGGTCCGATATCAATTAATTAACTTCTGAAGGCATGGGAGAAAGTATGGTCCCATGAAAATTCCATCCAAGAGCTATAATTATCATAGAAGAATTAAGAGACCCTACCATGTTAATTGAAAAGAAGGATGGTGGCAGGTATGGTCCCCATATGGGGACAATTCTGTCTTATATGGAGATGTGAATATATAAGTGAAAAATTCATCACATGATTCATGTATAGTGGGGGGGCAAGGCAAGGCAAGGCTAGCTAGCTAGCAAACTCCTGCATAAGATGCACATGATTGTGTCAAATGTTAGATGATGGTGTCCATTCAATTCAAATGACAAGCTGATCAAAGGGGATTTTTTTTTTTTTTTTTTGTGAAAAAGGAAATGGGTTAATTAGCTGTTTCTCATTCTAGCTAGGAAAGAACATGTGTTCTCTCGGCTCATGCATGACCACCTCTCCATCATACAAATCCCAAGTGTGTGTGCGCGCCAGCTGCTTATATTATATGCATATATAATTAAAGGCCCAGTACTAGTCCATTTTATATTATGCAAACATACGTATATGTGTGTGTGTGTGTGAAGGCAGGTATTGAATGTCTGTGCAGAGAAAGCTGAGGAAAGGAAGCTTCCTTTGATGCATGCATGCATGCATGGTGGAATTATATATATGCATTGCATGGCAGAGTTTAAATTTTTCAATGCGAGAAGGAGGAGGGGGTGCTCTTTTTCTTTGGTGCTTTAATTTGCAGATGCTCATAATTAAATTTTCTTCGCTGGATTTTGACAAATTGAGAGAAGGGAATTAATTATTAAGTGATCATGGAAGAAACTACAGGCATTCTTCTGGAACGCCATTGCCATTTGGTGATCACAATAATAAACTTTATTGGTCTGGCACACTGGTATTAGTTAATTAGTACTACTAGACTTCCCAGTTTAATTACTTTTTACAGTATTAGTGCATACATATATATATGCATGGGTGCAGCAGGTGGGATGTCAGGATCATGAAGCCAAGTCCAAGTTGTAAAGCAACCAAAGAAGTCAAACCCCCCCTCACATGCGTGCATTTATTAAGACTACCCAATTTCATTTTATTAATTTTTCTTGCATTTTCCCAATGCCTGTCTCTATTTATTCGTTCCTCTCTAGCTTCTCCACAATCTACATCTAAAACCAATTTCATTCAAGGCCTTGGGAGCAACGGAAAACTAATTTTGGGCGACGATTAAGTGTTTTATCAGTGTGTGTTTTTGGTAGTCACACGCCAAGCATATGAGAGTTATTATGTTGGTCTTGGGTTCGTATATAGAGATATATTGTCACAATTTGATATATAGTTTAATTATAAATGCAAAACAGAAATGTTATTGTGAAAATTGCAAAATTACTTCACGCAAGAGGGTTTATATATATATTAAAAAACTACACCAGCTAGCATTGGTCAAGTAAATAGGCCTAAGGTTTAACGTAACCTCACCTCACAGGACCAGTAAGTAGTTCTTGAATTCTGATATATATTATCATTATCACATCTCGGGGAGATAGTTATTTAGATTCTCGCATTCTTGAGATCTTTGTGGGCTTTTCTCTGTAAACCAATTAAGGCCCTGTTTGTGTTTGTGTTTCAAGTCCAGGTGGCTGACTCAGTAATTAGTGTTTGGGTGCAGCTGCAATCTTAATTATTATTATTTTTTTAAATTACCTTGTTATCTTAGATAATAGTTCACCTTTGAAATAATTTTATTATTATATATTAAAATTTATTTTATTTAAAATTAAATAATAATTACCTTTAAATTACTTTCATTTGCTATCGGAAACGACTCGAATCCATTTTCTCAATTTAAGCAGTTTCAGTTTTTTTTTTTTTTTCATATTTGTGGCATAGATCATCTCTCTAGTTATTATATAAACAAATTAATATTTTCTTTTAATATTATAAAATTATTTTAATAAAATATACGTTACTTAAAAAATAAAATTAACACCAGCCAATCCATGAGCCATCTCTATACACCGAGGATTGAAGGGTTGGTTGATGAAACAGCTTCAATTCAATATAAAAATCAGAAATGCACCCCTCATGTTCATGGAATTCTTGGCCATCAGATTGAGATCGATTTTGAGGATGACTAAGCTGGTACAGCTAATAATAATGTATAATGTTCGTGCATTTCAACTCATCATATTTATGTGGAATTTTGACTATTTTCTATTGGAATGACGTCTAATGATTTCGATTATAACGGTTTATTTTATCTTACTTTCATAATTTAGGTTCGATTAAGTTTTATTATATCTATGTTTGGTTAATCCGATGCAATTCTCAAGCTATTCTATAATTGGCCTAAATAATTGAATGCTTATCTCAGTTTGCTATCTTAACAGAGAGACCCCTTGGGGATTGCTTAGTTATAAAGAAAATATTTTTTTAATTTTTTATTTTCAATTTTCTACTCAATATCCAATTTTATTTTTATTGAAAATTTAAATTATTAAATATGAAAAACCATTTTTTTTTCTTGAAGGCTGAAAATTATTTTCTAAATGATTATTAAAATACTTTTTCAACTGTTATATATAAAGCAAAATATTACTGTTAATATATTTTGTAAAGTTCATAATATTATTACTAATGTAAAATTAAAACTATAAATACTACAGAAAGGTACAATATATTTTATATTGTTAACATTATGCTTTCAATAATAATAATGATTTATTAATAATGTTATTATATTAATTTTATGAATAAATTATGTTGATAATATTATAAAATTAATACCACCAATATATTTATTCTGAATATTATTTAATTAATATCCCAATATTAATTATAAGCATTAGTTATAGACATTATAGTTTTTATTATTTTAATTTTAAAATACTTATTATATTAATATTGTTGTTAATAATATTTTGATTATTTGCTATCATCCAATACTAATATTTATATTATTTATAACACCAATATTTTGATATTTTTACTATAACAAATTATTATCATATAATCAAATTTTCTACTTAGTCGTATATTGCTGATATTTGTATATAGTATAGTATTATTTTCTATGAATTCTAAAATTCATATTTTTACTATTTGCATGGATTTTAATATATAAATATAATTAATTTATCTTGTTTAATAAAAAAAATGGTGGGAAAATTCCCCCTATTTTAGTGGAAAAAATAGTGAAAACATCCTCTATTGAAAATAATTTATCATTTGAACAAGTTGTTCACTTTTCTGGTTTCTGTGAGAAACATCTCTGAAAGAAACAAGTATTATTTTCCACAACTGAATAAACCGTAGTACCATATAATTCTCAGCTTGAGCAGAAGATTGAAGACTTACAACCCAGGCGGCCAAGTGCAGGGAAGACGAGGCGCGAGCTTCCTTAACAGCGAACAAGGAAACATTGTGAACCCCCACGTGCGTAGCACATGGATGGTTCTTAAGTAGCAGATTGCATACAAGGAAACATTGTGACAGATTACCCATCAAACCGTGAAAAATGCATGGAGGGATGCACCCAAATGGATGATCATCTCAGTACCAGAGAAAATATTGTACCTAGCTAGGTAAGGGAAGATTAACTGTCCTGACAGACAAAATAAGTGAAAAAATATCGAAAGGAAGCGACAGGCCAACAGTTTATAGTACAATTTCTGGTGCATATCCTCATATTATAGGTTTCTTGTCAAGACTCAGGAGCAGAAACTGGAACCCCATCTCCAGCATGATTTTTCAAGTATTTAGTGCTCAGTGAACAAGTTGGGTTCAGTTAATACAAAGAAAAAAATAAATAAATTCTAGAAGCCTTAATTTCTTCTCCAAAAGGCACTTCAAAAAAATAAATAGCCTCTCTCTCTCTCCCTGCCGGCAAGGGCAAGGATAGCATACATGGAAAAGGTCAAACCTTGGTGCTATAATTATCAGCGGCCTGATCTCATTAATAAATGACAACCAGTGGTTGGCTATTAATATTAATATGCCCATCCCATTAATACAACTTAATTGTAGGCTTGTAGTAATTTTTTGATTTTGAATTTTTGCTTTTTTTGTTGACCATAAAAACTCAAGATTATTATTTTTTGGCGTGTGTGGGTATGAGTAAATCCACGTAACACCCATAATAGCCCATAAAACAATAATAGGTACGAGTAAATCCACCCAATACCCATAATAGCCCACAAAACAAAAATACACTAAGTTAAGCTTACAAATCTGTAAGTGTTGAACTCACGAAGATTTAAACTTAATTTAATCACATAAAACGCCATCATGTATATGTGTGTGTGTGTGTGTGTATCTTCATCAGCTCATCCTTGTGGGGGTGTGGTTAATTAATGATGATTAATTTTGATGATTGAGGATAATTTCAAGTGAACCCCAACTTTCAATATCTGAAGAATAAGCATAAGCATGAAGAACATACAAGACAATTTAAAGTAAGTAAACCCCAACTTTCATTTATGGTTAGATTTTCCAATCAAGCGCTGCACCCTGCACATATAGTTTCAGACTTTCACTAGCTAACAAGAAGAAAGGAGATTTATTAAACCTACCCAGTACATATATATATATATATATGTGGATCATATCATATATACTAGTAATTTACAGTTTCGGCTCTTGCATATGGGAAATATTATCCTTTCCTGCTGATCAGACTAGACAAAGTTAAGGTAAATCTATAGTTCAAAAGACCTAAAACTCTCAAACAAAAGAAACTCCAACGGTGTGAAAACCCTTTCAGAACAGCCCATCAGTTTCTCCCAGCGGCATGTCCATGAGATCGCCTTGCCCTTGCCCCGGCCCATCGTCAAACAGCCATTTCTCCAGCAGCGAAAGAGAGCCCTGAGTGTCCGAAGAATTCGGCTTGCTCTCATCCTGAAAAAGGCTGCTGGTTCTTGAGTTGCAAGTATTGAAGCTGAAAAACGAATCGAAACCCTGATCCGGCGTTGCAGAACTCATCGTGCCCTCGCTGGGGCTAGACCCGGTTCCAACTGGGTAATTGAACGAGTTCTGGGTGGTGGTGGTTTCGGAGCTTGTTTGGGACGATTTTGGGGAGTCTTTCATCCAGTTTTGGAGCAGTTTTGCTATGTTTTCGGTGCTGGACGCGTAGGGAGTGGAGGAGGGGAAATAGGCATTGTTGTTGGGTGGTTTTATGTCAGGTAAAGGGTTAGACTTGTCGAGGGATAAGGCCTCGCAGAGAGCTTGTTTGGCCATGTGGATATCAGTTTGGAGCCTTCTCTCCCACTGCCCCTTGGAGAGAGATCTTGTAGAGGAAAACCCTTCGTGGCCGTTGCCTTCATGGCCTTCAAGCTTCTTCAGCTTCCTCTTCAAGTGGGTGTTCCAGTAGTTCTTTATGTCGTTGTCTGTTCTCTGAGGAAGGTAAGAAGCTATGGCAGCCCATCTGCACAAAAACAACAAAAAAAATTCACTTTTTTACCCAGCAAGCTTAATATTCACAACTCACGGACATTGACCATATTCAAATCGCTCATTCCCAAACAGTTTGAAATCCAAGTGGCAGATGAGACCATTATATATGGCTTCTTGCCGCTGGGACAACCCTAGAGTTTCTGTTTAAGACTTGAGAACAATTAGAACCAACCCAAATCCGGGAGACAGAGAAAGAGGTCTTTATACCTGTTGCCAATAAGTGCTTGAAGGTGGATGATCATCTTCTCTTCATGATCAGTGAAGTTACCACGCTTGATTCCGGGGCGGAGATAGTTAGTCCATCTAAGCCGGCAACTCTTGCTGCATCTGAGTAGACCTAAGAACCGAACCGGAAGAAAAGCATGAGTACAAAAATGTAAATTCGAGGCTACAGCCTCATTCAATAAGAAGGTACCGTGCAGGAACTGCAAGATAATAAATAGGGGCTTTAATGAAGGAACCAACCCCAGAACCAAGAATAGTAAAATCACCAAGAAAGAGAAAAGAAGTGGATCAAATCCACAGAGAAACAAAGGAAAAAATTACCAGTATTAGCAGGAACAGCCCTCCAATTCCCTGGTCCATGCTCCTGAATGTAAGACACCAAGATGATGTCTTCTTCGGGAGTCCACGGCCCTTTCTTCACACCATCTTTATCACAGCAAGGAGGCCTTCCCATATCTCAATTCTCTCTTCAGATCTCTCTCTCTCTCTCTCTCTCTGTATGTATCTCTTTTTCTCTCTTGAAAACCTCTTTTCTCTTGATTTCTTCTTTTGTAGAAAAGCTGGGACAGGCGTCCAAGGCAAGGCTACCCTTGTCTATATATATAGAGATATATGGGGAGAGAGAGAGAGACCGAGGTGGTGTTTACGCTGACCAAAGTGAGAGAGGACGGAGAAGGGGTAAAGGGCTATTCCCGAACAGAGTCAAAAGCGGACAGCAAAGAGCATTCACTCATTTGCTTGGCAAAAGTCAGCTGCATGCTTAGCCTGCGCAGATGCCTTCTCTCCTCCTTTCTCTTTATTTTGGCCTAACGAAACCGCGTGGCATTCAATGTTTACTATTCCCTCCCTCAAACCCTAATTTGTATTCTCCTTAATTCTTAATTATTCCTTCTTAAATGGCCTCTCCATTATACATATATATATATATATATATACCTCCCATATGTAAGCCTACATGCATTTTGTGTCCTTTTTAGCTCTCTCCCTCTCTCTCTCTCTCTCTCTCTCTCATATATGTATGTGTGTAAATTTCAATTTAAAGCTAGTACATAGCAAAGCTTTATGAGGAGAAAAAATGAGGATCCATAGGTATATTGTATATTCTAAAAGTAAAATGAATCATTTCAATACAACTATCACAAAATAAATAAATTTAATTCTTTTTGTTGGAAAAGAATTTTAAAAAACTTGTATATAGCAAAAATTAAATTAACCTAAGACCTAAATGCTCTTAGCCTCCCGCTTTGCCATTAATCCAAGGCCTCGTTCACTCGCATTAATATGTAAAGTCTTTGATAGGTTACAATAAATTTTATAAAAAAAAAAAATTGACTATTTTTACAAACTTTAGACAGATTTCTATAACTCATCCTGACAACAATAACCACCACGTTGCTTAGCATCATCATAATAATAATAATAACATTAGGTTGAATTGTTGTTAGTACGTACGTAATTGCTTCATTTGGGAAATATTGTTAGACATTAAATGCTTTTATGGGGAATTCAAATAAATAATAATAATAATAATAATAATAATAATAATAATAATAATAATAATAATAATAATAATAATAAAAGAGCTGATCTCGTTCACTACGTCTCTCCCAATTTGCTGATGTCGTGGCTCAAAGCAGCGTTTGACTTTCTCAGGAAAGTTCGAATGAAAACAAATGGAATTCACAATTACAGATAAGTTCACATTCACTCCCAACTCCAACTTAAAATTTCCTTCTCCTCTAATTAAAACGGAAATTTCTCAATGTTATCCTTCCCGGCCCTTTATTTATTTATTTATATATATATATATATATATGTGCTTATGCTTTCGCGTTGCATGACATATTGTGTACATATATATATACATTCAATGTACTTCCCTATATATATATGGTTTAGTTTCTACGCACCATTTCACATACATTCATATACATATGTATGTTCATGTATTTGCATCGCGTTCCATGACACAATGCGTACATCAGAATTTCAGATCAACACTAGCTAGCAGATGCATCCTAAAATTAAGAACGCCGTGCCTTTGGGAACCCAACCCCACCTTTCAAACCCCGGCCCCAAGGTGCATCTGTCAACTCCATACCATTTTATTTTCTTAGTTAATTTTGACCATCATATATATATATATCTATATGTCTCTCTACATCTAAATTACAAGAATTTAGAAGAACAAGCAACACGCATTGGGCTACGAATTAATTAATGTTGTTAAGAGTGTTTACTGTTTATAAATGATCAAGTTAATTCAACTGATCAATCGGATTTATAAAATTAGAATCAATCATTAAATAAATTAGTTCCAACTCATCAACTGAATGAAAATGCATGGGATGAGTGAAGGAAGAGACTGCAAAACTAAGATAGCTCAAATATATATAATAGCAGGGTTATAGCTGATCAGTTTATCTCTTTCGATTAAAAAGATAACTTGGAATTGGATTGGAGTTAGAGTCAACCTAATATAGAAATCTTGTTGATTTGACCTAATCTAATCCAAAATATTCTCTAACTAACAATAAGTAGTACTATGTTTTCCTTTATGTCACGTGTGTCAAGGAGAATGCAGTAATTTTGGGATCGCTTCCACGTGGATTTGAAATCATTCGTTAGCATTCGTGATGTTTCAAGACAGTGATCTTCTAATTAACACATTTTCCTTTTTGTATTAACATATTTAAGGAGTTATTCGCACAATTAATAAACATAAATAAAAAACACATCTGCTTTTAATAAATGTCCCGTATTTTGTATTGTGGATAAATTTTTAAGTATGTTTTTGTTAAAATGAGTAAAATAAAGTTAAAATATTTTTTAGACCAATATATGAAATGGTTAATATAAGACTGAAAAACACTTCAAGATTTTTATCAAATTATTTGTTAATATTTTTGGAATACATTGAAAGACACATGCATCATTTTTTCTTATCTGTAAAGAGTAAAATAAATTTATTCGAAAGTATGAGAGATAAATTTACCTAAAAAATCTCAGATAAAAAATTACATGACTTCTTTTTCAAATATCATCAAATAAATTTAACAAAAATAATAGAAAGTATTTTTTATTTAAAATATTTTTCATATCTCATTTTTTGCTATCTATATTTTAATTAACAAATAGTGTCTTAATGTAGACAAAAATTTTAAAAGTGTTCATACCATAGCTATGTATTAAAATAATAAAATGAATTAATTTTCCTTACTGTACATCTCTTCTTATTTTACATTTTATTTCGCTTATCTTGCTCGTATTACATTATTAAATTTATTTGGAATAATGATGTTACTTGCACGTACATACGAACGTACAATTAGATTTATTTATAATTTCACACACCCACGCACACACATATACTTGGCTGAATTTGGTTAATGCCGGATTAGAAGATGATGGAAGGTCCTTGGCTTCTGGAAATGATGGAGTTGCTCATTTGGGTACAATAATAATCAATCAATTTCTGCGGGTGATGTACATATAAGCGTATACTAAAGAAGATAAGTAGAATTAATCGGCAGTGTGAACGCCTACAGTTGGGGATTTGGACTTGCAAGTGAACACCGTTTGACAATTTCTAACGATGATGATGATAGATTGAAGAAGACGACGAAGAAGAAGATAAGATGATTTATTGGCCGGAAATGGACGTGGACTCGCCACCGACGCCGACGCGCGTCAATTCTTGCGTCATGCATTTATGAATGCTCCCCATTGTACGCCCATTAATTATTATGGGTTTTGAATTTCTCCAGCTAGAGTGTGTTTCAATATGAGATCTAATAAATATATATTATTTAACCATTGTTATTAAAATAATAATTAATATTACCCTATATATATATATACACATACACACCTTGTATTTTTAACTTTTTAAAATAGGACAAATCGTAAAAAAAAAAATGCTAAATAATGTGTAACTTCATTAATTCAACCGTTTTAACTTTGATAATTATATCTCAATCAATTTAATTTAAATATAATTTTATCTAATACTTAAAAATCAATTCATGAAAGGTGTCATAATTAACGAGTTTCCTATAATAATCTCAAGCATCTGTTTAGTTTAGTATCATATATAGCTTCAGCTTCTTATAGTTGATTTCTTTTTTTAAACAAACAAACTGGTTGAATTACATCAAGAGTTTCCGGTCATCTCTTTTCTGATTTTTCATTGAGCATTCCTTCAGACCTCCTATTCTCTACTTCTTCTTTTTTTAATTTTTTTATTATTTAAACTCAACATTAACAACCAATCCATTTGGGCTTTTAAACTAAAGACAAATCAATCACAATTAAAGACCCCCCAAAACTACTAAAATTAAACAACCTCTTGCTTTGATCAGTACTGTACATAAAATGACGTCAACAGGATTTTAAATTATTTTTTATATCAATAAAATTAAAAATAAAAAACGGTCATCATCATGACTTATAATTGACAAAAATGTGACCTCCCTAATATATATATATATATATATATATATAATAACTTTTAGAAACAATTTTATTTTATTTTCATCTATATATTATGGTGTTTGAAACAGTCAAATCATAATCGCAAGATATATAGCGGTCAACAAGGCGGAGTTTGGCTGTATGTAAGAGATTCAACATCGTCGGGAGAAAAGCCAAAAATTACCAAGTGTTTAGTTTTCGCACACGACAGATCTCTCCCTCTCTACGGGTCAATGCTTGCTTACGTACATGGACACAAAATTAGATGTTTTTTTGCTTCGTCCCTCTTTTCTTACTGTTTTGTGTGAGGATACTTTATTACAATTTTTTTTTTTTCAAATCTTAGTATTTAAGAGGAGAAAGAGAGTTATGATGCCTACTATATTTGAAAATATATAAATATATATAAAATATTTTTTTTGAATTACATTTTATTATTGGTGTCCTCAACCACTACATCTCTAAAGCTACATTGAAGAGGTAAATCGAGAGATATATTTGAGTGACCAAGGTGGTAGGTCTTAATTCTATTAATGTCACTTTCAAGATCTTCTCTCAGAAGAAAGTATTTTGTTTTCTCCGAAAATCAAACCCATACTAAAAGTTTTTAAACAAACTTTCACTCTGCCTCTTTACCACTCGACTATCCACCTAATGGCAATATATTGAATATTTTAATAAAGCTAGCGAAGCTTTGAGCTAGTCACAAAATAAAAATTCTAAAATTCTTCTTCACATCTCAAATTTTGAATTTATTTTAATTATAGTCTTGAAATTAATGTATATTCAACTGAATTCTTTCAACGTGAATTTTAGGAATGATTTGCAAAGGCACACGTATACGTAGACGTAGTTCTCCAAATAGGAACGGCAAGGGAGATTCATTAATTAATTAAAATTTTTATTTTTTATTTATTTAATAATAAGAAATTAAAGTTATAATAAACAAATTAAATTTATAACATTACTAAGCAAATCTCGCAATTAAAAAAAAAACCACAAGAAGAAGAGAGGAGAAGTAGTAGGGTATTTCCTACTTATTAGCCGCCTCATCCTGTTCCTGTTCCCAGCAACGACATTGTTGACTGCACAGCACAGCACGAGCAAGGCAGATGGATGAAGGATCACCGTCGCAGTCGCCGTCGACGTCCTCTATAAAGAATTCAACGATCCTAGACTTTTAGCCTTCTACGCAACCTCATTTCCTACTCCAATTTCCACTAACATCGCTGTTGCAGAATTTCCATGTTTTTCCTTCCTTCATAATAAAAAGGCACACTGCTTCTGCTTCTGCCTTACTTTCATTTTCATAATCTTGTCGGAGATGAAGATCCTATCAAACTTTGCATTTGCAGTAATTAGTTTAGTTGCAGAACCAGAACCTCTTCAAGAATCCTTATCTCCATATATATATATATATATATAATTAATGGCAAGCAAGAAAGGGACCAAAAGAAAATATATTCTCAAAATTCACGACAAGAGCTCTCAGCTTGGGTTCTAACGGTTAAAACAATTTTTTTAGAATCGGATTGTTCTAATTAATATCAATTGTTGGGATTAAATGACACACATAACACATAAATTTTCTAGAGTGTTTGATTTTCTCCTGAAATAATTTGTTTGGCTAATCGTTATGGCAAACTAGTTATCCTTGGCAAATGAGTCAATGCTTAATCCAAATATTGTAGTTGTCGAGATCCACCAAGTCTGCCGCCGGCCCACCACCGCCGCCCTCCCATCAGAACTCCAACACAAAGTCCCTATTCTATTTCAGCTCATCCGTTTCTGTTGGCCAAATTTTTTCAAACATTTCGATGCCTCCTTTCCCATCCATTTTCTACTAATTTTAAGATTAATGTTGAAATACAAATTAAGAGACTGTTTGGCTTACCCTTTTTAATTAGAGCTTTCAAATTAATTAGCAGTTAGTATAAAAGTTATGTAATATTTAAATTGATAACGTATTTATATAAATATACTTTTAAGTTGTCAGTTAATAGTTATGTGTTTGGCATGTAAAAGTTGATAAGTTGTCAAAACTTGACAAAAAGATTAAAATAAAAATGATACTAAATAATACAAATAAAATTTATAAAAATATTATTTTTAATAAAAAATTATAATTTAATTTCTAAATATTAAATAAATTATATATACTTATTAAAAAATATATTAATATAATATATATACATTTTTTATTTTTTTCTTAAAAAATAGTACCATTAATATATATACAATATACATATACCTGTAAGTGTATATATTGTATATATACTTACAAGTTGGGGACGTCACTAGCGATGGAGAAGGAGGTGATCGAGGTTGGAGGAGGTGCTTGACGAGGCGATGGTGATGGCTAGAACTACATGAGGCGATTGTGCGACCCACTAATACGAGCTGCTTGTGACAACCCTACTACATGAGGACGATGGCGATGGCGATATGGAGGAGGGGCGGCGACGATAATGGCATAGCATAGCTTCATAGAAGATGATGGAGAATAAAGATTTAGGTAATGATAATGAAAGATATTTTGATATTTTTATTGGTCAATGATGTAGTGTTTTCTAACAAAAGTGGGGGTATCAACTTTTGCTAAATGTTGCTATAACAACTTTTTAGTAAAATAGTGTATAAGTTGAAATAATAAGCCAAATAATTAACTATCAAATGCACCATAACAGGTCGGTTGCACAAATAACTTATACGTGGTCAAACCGTTAAACCAAACAGTCCCTAAATGTATAAATATTGACGCCAACCGTTAACATCCTCGGCGCTAATGTTGTGCTGTACTGCATTTTGGGCCACCCAAATGTCAACTATCCTGGAGCCTACCTGGCCGTGGGGCCCATCAAGCCCACCAATCTCCATCCACCTGGCAGAAACTCCACATGTGCGGCTCTGGGACCCCCACGTGGAAGCACATTTAAGACGAAGATTGACACATAGAGAGGGAAACCCATGGGCAAGCATCATGATTGGGCCTGGTAGGTGCTAATTGGGCCCACCACAAAAAAAGGAATTTCTTATTTGTTCTGAGCAAAATGGGCCTGGCCTCACGGGCCCACCCATCTCCCACGTCTCCCTTCTCGGACCCAGGTGTCAAGATCACAAGCGGCTACAATTAAACTAATCCGATCACGAGACACCTGTCTACGCAATATATAATGTTCTTTTTTTTATATGATGATAATACACCATTATTCTTTTTTAAATGGATATCGGATAAATTTACGGATATGTACAATCGACTGATGACGGATACAATCAATATGGTTTCCAAAACCCAGTTTGGTGGTGACTTAAATATATATTTTAAACGTTAATTATTAGATATTAAATTTGTTTACAAGTATGAGTTTATTAATTTTGTATTGACTTATTTAATATGTCTAATTTAAACGTTATTCCACGCACTCAAAACACATCTAAAAAATATTAGTTACGATTTTTTATTATCAAGAAAAATATAGTAAACGTACACAAATCTACATATCAAAGCCGACTCCACCATAAAGCTATCTAGCCAACCGCCTAAGACTCCGTATCTATGAAGGTCTTAAAAATTTGTAATTTATATATATTTTTATTTTTTAATAATAAATATTTTATTAAAAAATTTAATCCAAAATAAAATTCAACTTTAGTCCAAATTTTCACAAATACCTAATCCAATAATCAATTTAGAACGTTTTGTCTTTCTAATTTTTTTTTCTTAATTTTTATTATTTTTTCTTAAATATTTCATAAATTTTAAGACTATAAATTTATTTTCAATAATAAATCTTTCAATTGCAGTTTTGAAATTTTTTTATTATTTTTAATTTTCTATTCTTAATTTTTATTATTTTTTTGTTTGTTGTAGTTAGTTGTTTAATTTTTTTTATCTCTCAAATATTATATTTTAATTAAAAATTCATTATTATTAAAAAATTATTGTATTCTGTAGTTAATTGAATTTTAATTTTTTTCTTCTTTAATTTAATAAAATGATGGAATTTTTTTGTATAAATATGTATTATTTATTTTTTATAAAAATTAATATTTTAAAAAGACCCAGAGAAACTTTTTCGCCTATGACCCCTAAATTCGTTAAGACTGTATATATATGGAGGTAAAATTTTGAATCTAAGTTACCAAAAAAAAAAAAAACTATAAACTTTGATTATGTCAATCTTAAACACCAGTCAATTACTAAAGTACTTAAGTGAAGTGCATTAGATATGTAGGTGAGTTTGTAGGCTTAAAATTCAAGATTTGGCCACATTAATAGCTATTTCTAAATTTTGATAAACAAGAAGTGCTTAACTAAATGTAAAAGCGTTAAATAATATAACTAAATCTTTTTTTCTGAAAGGAAAGGTGTCCGTGCATTCATACCCATTGTTTCAAATATTTTGGGTGGATGAAGGCGTCAGTCATCAGACAAATCAAGAGGCGATTTAACATCAGGCCACGCGAAGGGCCAACACGTGGCGTAGGGGTGGGGCCGGGCTGCAGACAAGGGAGTGAATTGTGGTGTTGACTTGGGGCTACAAAGCATTTAGTAAAGACATCCGATGTCAAAGGGTGTGAAAGGTGCGTTGGCATAGTGGGTTGTGGCGGCCAATGGCGGATGAGGGTGTCGTTTTCTTCTAACACATGGCCAGTTCAGTTGGTCAAAAAGAGGGACATAAAGTGTCTTTCATGATAAATTTTAAAATAAAGATCAAGGATCAAAACTTGCAAGAGACAGTATAAGAATAATTTCTCTCCAAAGTGAGGGAGACTCTTTATGCACGGTGAGAACGGTCTAACCACTGCGTCCAGCTGAGTGACCATGATGTTAAACCCCCCCACGTCTTGTCGGGCCAGAAGTGAGGGGTGTTCGGGTGAGCGATTTCATCTTTTAAAACAGGGTGTCATTTTCTTCTGTTCTCGAAAATAATAATAATATAATAATAATAAAAATGTCTTCCACTTGTTAAGGTTTGGGATTAGTCAGTCCTGTCCTTCGGTTCAATCAAAATTAGATACTCAGACCACGACTTTCTCGTGCAGCCCAAAATATCTACAAGGAGAATTAATTGCAAATACAATTAAGCTGGTTTAGTTTATTTTATTTTATTTTTTTTAAATTGATATTTAAGTTTAGAAAATTAAATTAATTAATATAAAAGTTGAGGTCTCTCTCAATTTTTAAAAGAAATTCCACTTTTACAATTAATTTTTTTCTAACATTTTATGTTTAAAAAAAGATATAACATTTTATTTTTAAAAAATTTAGAAAATATCTGAATGGATTTTTAAATTTACAATATAAATTTATAATAAGAAATTCAATTATTCAATAAATATTAAAATTATAAAATAAAAAATATTTTTTGCAAGACCTGATTCATTTTATTTTAGTAAGTGCACATTTTTCTTGCCTATATATAAAATAATCATGCTAAATGTACATCATTTTTCATTTTTGTACATCTTGGGCTACACAAATGAATATTATAACCAAAATATCCCTCGTCTTTATAGACCTCATAAAAGACTTTTTTGTCATTGGCACACCTTTGCATAGCACAAAGTGTATACAAAGGTATATCAATAATATTTTCTTATATAAAATTATTTAAAACATATTTGTGTAGCCGAATGAGTTTTAAGTTGAGTTTGTTGGATTATATTTTGTGATTAACTTAGTTCTAAAATTAAATTCAACCTAATCATAATTAGATTTAATCTTAATTAGGGTGTGAGCATTCACTTGGCTAGGTTATCAAATCAACCTAACTTTAAAATACAAACTTTGAAAAATAAATCGAAATGAATTTAATAATTAAACTAAATCAAACAAAATTTTTTGTCAATTGAATTGACCAAACTAATTGAAGAAAACTTCAATTGGCTCAATTAACCGAATAATGATATTAAGTTCATAAAAATTCAAAATATCAACAATTCTAAATAAAAATGAAAGTATCAAACCAAATTATGCATGCTTTGTGTAAGGAAGATAGGCAAAGAGAGGGGTGGAGCTGGGAAAAGGGGGTGGACTATACTACCAAGAGAAGAGATAAAGACGATAAAGACTCGAAGACGCCAAATGAACAAAGAGACAATAGAAAAGAAGAGTCGAGAAATTGAGGATTGAACACAACAAAGGGATTAGTCCAATCGACTAGAATACTCAAAGACGATAAAAAAATAATGAAATAGGGAAGACTCGAAAACAATAAAAACTGAAGATCGGACTGACAAAAGTAAAGACAAAGACAACAAAAATTTGAAAATAACGAATGGACAAATAAGAAAAAAGTTGGCTTAAGTGAGGATCCGAGATGATGAATAAACAAAGAGATAAAAGAAGATAAGAGTCGGGGAAGTGAGGACCAAAGATAACAAAAATGGACAATTTTGGCTTACTAGAGTGCTCAAAGATTATGAAGAAATAATCAAAAAGGGAAGACTTGAAGACAATGACAAGAAAAAACAACGATAAAGAAGACTCAAGGATGATGAATGGATGAAGAGAGAAAAGAGTCGATGAGTCAATGTAGGCGATAAAGGCGAGAGATGTGCTTTCTTTGAAATTAGGGTTTCAATTTTCAAAATTCATATTACATATTTTATATATAATATACACACACTATGTTCAAAACGCCACTATTTTATTATACTTTAGTTGATTCGGGTATTTTATCAAAAAAATTGAATTGAATTGACAATTTTAAAATCAAGTAATCTTGAGATCTATATTAATATGTCATATCATTTTTTATTAATAGCTATAATTTAATAAAAAAATCAAAAGACAAATTAAATTTTAACCAAAATTAAAATGTAGTTGTTGGAGTAACTAAAATTAAACTATAATGATGAATTTATTACATATTATAAAATTCAAGAACTCATAATGCAATTAATCCTTAATTTATATAAAAATAATAATAATAATAATAATAATAATATAACCACCCCGTACTGCTGCTGCATGCGGAGTCCTCTTCATCTTCAATTTTCAATTGCGGAGTCACAATTTTTTTCGCATAATTTTCTTATGAAGACTCATTTTATGAGATTTTTTTTAAAAAAAATAATCTCATTATTGATAATAATATTTTCATAAATATAAGTTAAAACACATTTTTTTTCAATCATCATTTCCTAAGTTCTTAATATAAGAAAGTATTCCATAAAGAAATAAAGTTCTGTTTAGTATTATGTGGAAATTAGGTTAGATAAAGTTGATTATATGAATTCTAATTTTAAATTTTTATTAAAAATTTATAGATAGAGAAAGATGTAATAATTTTTACCTTGTAAGTATGAGCACTTTCGAAGAACAGTGGCGAAACATAGAGAGAGGTGGGAAAAAATATTTTTGTCCACAAATAAATGTTATTCTCTGGTTGTGAAATTTATTTTCAAATTTCATCTATTATGATGGAATTTAATTTATAGTTTGATTGAATTTTATATTTTATTTTTCATTACAATCATAAAAAGTTCAAATTTACTTAAACTTTATTTCCAAATTGTAATTCATTCATTCCAAAAAGGGGTTAAACTTTACTTATTTTTAAAAAAAATATTTAAAATATAAGTTTATTTAATTACGCGTGCATAATACTCTATAACTTTATATATTTAGGGAATCTCTCTACCTTTTCAAATCAAAACTCTCTTACAATCTGACAATCTTGAGTGATGTCTAGTAATATATTAAGATAATCTAGATGACAACGAAATTAATTTAAAGTGAACATATTTCGTTGACGATTACCGTGTAATTTAATCATTCCATTATTAACTTCCTGACAAAATAAGAGTCATGTGCCGATTAAACTTACTAATTTGATACTATGTAATAAATCTTAGCTGATGTGATGAGATGATACATTAAAAACTCTTTCTCAATGTATTATGCCTTGGCCAAAGATATCAACAAAAGATCTTGTGAGAAATTTGCCTCAAGTTGAAGATAATGTTTCTTATCTAACAAACACATGTCTTTATATACTAGTTAAAGGACATCATACAATGAATATTCCTACCTAACATTTGCGTGAGTTCGCATCACTAATAAATATCACACACCAATACATAAGACAATAATGTCACTTTAAGTCAAATGATTAATTATATAATCATAATTTGTAACAAATTATTAATTATTTTTGCCTTGTGATTTGCTATTAACATCACCTTCAATGTGTTCTTCAACTAACAACCAACCACATGTTTATTATAAATATCTTATACTTTGTGACATGTTACTCACCACCCATTATTATTAATATTTTATACTAATCAAAGTAGTAAACATGTGTACTAGTCTATACTCAATTAAAGTCCTCATTTAAGAAAGCTAAGGACTATGAACAATTTAAGATTTTTAGTTCTAAAAAAAATCATCGATATATTCTTAACAACTTCAGAATAGTATCTTTAATAAGAAATTTAATGACCTATTTATACAAAATCAAAGTTATAAATAAAGATAAATTATCACCTTATTAATATTATGTGTACGGATACATCAAAATGCCCTTTTAAATGTCATCTAAATATAGTATTAGGACATATAATTAACAAATAAAACAATAAAACTTGTAGTTGGTAAATCGTTTTTAAGCCATCAAGACTATACAAAAAAGAAAATGATTAGAGAGTACTAGTAAATTCTCACACAAATATTTTGATACTTAAGTCAAATTTTTATTTTCAGAAAAGATAATTGAGCTATTTTGTAAGTAGAAGTGACTTATCTATGAGGAATGAGTGTAACACCCGAGAAAATTTTTGAGAATAAAATGACATTTGGTAAAGGGTAAAATTGGAAATTTGAGAAAATGGAGACGTTAGGGCACACTAACCTAGTTTTGGATGACCGAAATAGCCAACGGGAGTATCTCGGACCCTAGATAGCCCAAGAAAATGGTATAGTATCAACAAACAATTAAAATTATGATTTTTAGTGGCAAAATAAAGAAGATCGGGAACAATTTTCGGTACAGCAGAATACAGCTGCCCATTTAGGTCATATTACCGAATCGCTGTAAACGACGTCCAAAATGTCAACGGAGAGTGTCAGGGAATAGTATTCGATGTGTAGAACAACCCTTAAGTGGTTTCGGGTTGAATCAGGTGGATTTGAGGTCAAATAAATCAGTCGGGCCAAAGTGTAATTTTCTAAAAATACCCGAGGGAGGTCTAAACAGCAATTTTTCAAAAGTTTCAAGGGTGAAATGAGAATTATTAACCTTAAGGGTCTTAGTGAAAGTGTTAGAAAGATCAGGGGCTTGAGGAAAAGGACCAAAATGCAAACAAAAATTTTAGAGGGGCTAAAATGCAATTTTCAGAAAAGTTGGCCGCGCATGGCAGATCTGGCGCACGATTTGGCAGGAAAATCTGGCCATTTGGCCGTCAAGTCTTGTCAAGGGATGGCCGAGGACTGTCCTGGTGGCGTGAGGGGAAAGCATTGGCCGGAGATCGACCACGTGGGGAGGGTTTTTGGCTATAAATAGCCAAGGGTTCGGCCGAACTTAGAAGCACCAAATCGAGCCCATTCTCGAATGATTTTTGGAGGTTTGATAGAGGGCTTTTGGTCTCCAAGAGGTGAGGGTCATTTTGGGAGTGGTTTGAAGCGTTTTGGTGGAGGTTTGAGGGAGATCCAAGCTCGGCCGAGGGTTTGAGGCGGTCCGCCTACCGCCACATGTAAACGGCCTTTTGGAGGCTTTTCCGGCGTCCTTTCGGCCGGAGGTGGGTGGCATCACGATCGAATTTGCAAGGGCTATCGGGGGGTACCGGTTTCACGGCCATCGGAGTAGTCGCCGACGACCGGTTTAAGGAGGAAGACAACTGGCGCGTGGCTGGCACGCGCCAGTTCAAACGAGGCCACCACTCGCCCGCGCGTGAGGGTGCGTGAGACCAGGTAATTTCGAAATTATTATTTTTTTATTTTGAGAAAATTATTTTATTATTTATGGTGCAATAAAATTTAGAAAAATGTTTGAGGAAATGGTTATTTTGTAATTTTCAAAGTGAATAAGGCTTAGGAAAAATAGGAAAAGGAATTAGAAAATCCTTAGAAATTTTTGGGAGATAGGAATTTATTATTTATGAATTATTATGAAGAGAAATCAAGGAAAAATGTTGAGTAGGCAATTATTAGAATTTTTGAGGAGAAATATATAGAAAATAGGAAGAAATCATGAAAAATTGGAAAAATAGACATTGATGCAATTTTAACAAATGTGATGACTAAGGTCGGTGAGACTCGAGGTTGAAGTACAAGAGCGTCAGGTGCGAGAACCGAGGCTAGGCACGCAGATCGAGACAGGCGCACAAATCGAGGCAGGCGCGCAAATCGAGGCAAGCGCGCAAGACAGTTGGAAATCCGTCTAAAGGTGAGTAGTTCTTCTCTAAAAATTGATTACTGTGAGTTGTTCTGCCGAAAGATTTCAGATAGCATATAAATGGTTTCACTGTGAGTGTTCTCCCCAAACTCAGTTTTGACTTGTGAATGGTTCTACCCAAAAGATTTCAAATGACATGTAAATGGTTTCCATGCTCGGTTTTGTGATAATATTGTCTAAATGGTTGTTTACATGTGCATTAAACGTTGATTTAAGTATTGATGATGCATGTTATGAGTTTAAGTGATGCATGTTATGATTTTTCGACCATTGGCTGGTTTGTGACGTTTATGTGGGTTGTTGACCTGTGACGTGGCCCAGAGTGGCAGTACTCGGGAATGCGTACCTAGGATTAATGTTTGGTGATCACTTAGGACGGGGCTGAGACGGACTTCACCCTACGGGACCCAAGTGGCGGGGCTGCGAGTGGACACCACCCCGGTTGATGGCTCAAGTGGCGGGGCTGCGAGTGGACACCACCCCAGGATCCTTTGAGCGGTAGCATTAATGCCTAGGTGACATCGATTCCAAGGACAGTGCTGTTGTGACACTCTTGGGGCTAGGGTTGTTTTGGACCGCTTTGAGTGGGAGCGTAAAGCCTGACAATGACGAGGGGGTGATTCCTGGGTTCATGTGTCGAGGTTGTCCCTCTTAAGCGGGATCGGATTGCCAATGAGTCGATTTGGTCGTGTCGCCTTAGAGAGATTGCGTTTTCCCCGGTTAGGGTTAAATGCGTTGGGATTCTCTTAGGCTGGTGCATGTTGAGATTTATCGATTTTGTGTACATGACTCTGCATACATTCATGAAAACGTTTTTGAACTCTCACTTAGATGATTCAGCATCTAATTTGGACTATGTCCCTGGAATATTCAAACGTTCCAGGTGAAAGCAGTGGCGTCAAGAGGAAGAATGTCGTCAGAATGTAGCAGTTATGTTTGGTTTTCGTAGGTCCTGTTTATGATGTTCAGAGATCATGTAATATATTTTCATGTGAGACATCGATTCCGTTGTTGTAAAAGAATTTGTCCATTATATGTATATAATTGAGGTTACGATCTTGCTTCCGCTGATATGATTGATGACACCTGTCTTAGTTTATTTATTGAATGTTGTTATACTAAGAAGGTACGATCGAGATTGTCGGGAAATAATGACTATCGAGGGATTTATGTGATGTTTGATTTAATTTTTTCTCGAAATCTCGAATTAACGCACGCTTGGAAAAAGTGGGGCGTTACAATGAGAGTCTGTCTATTTATAGTTGAGTCTGAGGATTTGTGATAAATATTCCTGGTATTCTAAGATCAACTAGAATTTAGATTATTATGGATAATTCTTAACCTTGTGAGATTATTACAGGAATTTTTAGAGTCATCTATTTGCACTTTCTTTATTAGGAATACCCCATGGGTGACTTCTTTAGGAGATCTCATCGTTTTCCTAAAGCTTTTTTCATAGAGTCTGCCAAGGCTTTATCAGAGATTTTTCAGGTGAGAGTCTATCGAAACTTTCCTAGGAACCTATAATATCCCAAGAGCCCAAGGTTAGGTTTAAGAATGGACTCTAGAGAAGATAGTATATATATCGAGGATAATAGGAAAGAAAACAACACCAGTTGGATATCTTTTGAGTTGAATGTAGATAAAGAACTCCCGACTTAAGTGTGTTTGAATTAAGATAACTCAATGATAGGTGACCCCTGGGAAGTTCGTGTAGGCCCATCAGGGTAAGTTGATCAAATCCTTCTTATCACTCAATACTACAAGATGTTACAAGACCTCTTCGTTGAGAGAGTCTTTCGAGGTCTTTTGGCTTGACTTTTTTTTAGCCTTTATACTTTATTCCACCTTTTAGGCTTTTTGTTCTCGAGCTTCATGATTGATGCGTATTCATTAAATGGATCATATTGTTTTGCCTTTGTTGATGTTTTGATGATGAAAAATTTTATATTCTTGACATTTAAAAATGAATTAAAGTTTATCTTTGGAAATGAAAAATATTCATTTTGAAATGAATTTTGGGTATTTAGCTGAAATCAAATGTGTTAAGAAGTGTCAAAATATTTTTCAATCAAGAAAACTCATTTTGTAGCCAAAGCTATTAAAACAATGTTTTAAATCTAAGGCCAATGAGTCAACCATTTTTTAAAAAGAGTTAACCATTTTTTCAAGCATGTCAACCGTTTTTATGCAAGCTCTCAACCAAGTACGATCGACAGCTATTGCATTATTTTCGGTATCTGTTTTAGATCCAGTCAACCGTATTTAGTCTCCCTATTGATCGCATCTTTAGAAATTGCTCTATCAGATCGACCATTTCTTTGAGCTTATCGACCATTTTCATCGTAGATCCTTCTAATGGCTAGTTTTGCAGGCTCTAATAGTCACAAATGACTAGTTTCTTTTGAAGCATTGAGAAGCTTATAAATTTAGCTCAAGGGAGCAATTGAGAAGGGAAATTATTTTAAGCTTACATTTGTATTCATATTTGTGCTTTGACATTTTCTCTTAAAATGTTTTGTAAATCATTTTTGTATCAATTGTTCATACATTTGTATTTATCTTTTTGAGAGATCTTGTAACTGAGAGATTCATCTCTTAGATCATCTATTTGTATTCAATTATTATATTTATTAGCTTGTGAGTTAGAAGGCTTACTAGATTTGGTAAGAGGTTTGTAATTCTAGCAGTTTATGTTAGAAGGTCTACTTGAGATCAAGTTGAGGTTTAGTGAATTGCTTTAAAATCCTTAATATGAGCTAAGGGAATGGATTAGGTTATTCCTTGTTGTAACGCCTCGCTTTTTCGAGCGTTAAATAAGTTAGGAATTTCGGGAATATATATATATTTTTTCAATATAAACCATTTCCCGACAATCCCGTTTTACCTTCCCAACATACTAAACAAGAATCAATAAGTCAAGACAGGTAATCATCATAAATGCGGAAGCTTAAAATCGAAACTTGATATGGTACATAATCAATTTCACTTTATAACAATATAGGAATCCGTACCATACATTAATATCATATCCTTAATACAGAAATACATAAATACATTGTTATATCTCAACTTATTAAAGCATAAGTTAAAACGTATCCGGATAGACAAATTTCTGGAACTTCCTGCTAAATCCATCGACCACGCTATCACGAGCAATCATATCTCAACCTGCTCCTTATCTAAACTGCAAGTCTCAACTGGAATGTTGAATGTTCCAGGGGCATAACCCATTAGAAGATGAAACTTCTAGTGAGGGTCCAAAACATATATATATATGTGGATGCATGATGGAATAATATGAATAATATTTACCCTTAATATAACTTCTCAGGCCCACCAGTCCGGCACAAAATCCTAGGCAAATCCTGAACCTCTGCAGGATAAGCCTAACGTTATTCCATCATTGCATTTGGAGAATTACGGCTACACTCTGGGGGTGACATCCCATTCATATGCACAAATATTAACATGACAATAATATCGTGTCATACAATTATTATGACTTTTCATACAATATGACAAAATGAATCATATCTTTCATAAATATCATGCATAATAAACAATCATACCATATGAGATAGGACAGCTCATATTTTCCCAAAAGATCAAGACACCTCGTAAAGCGCGCACCGTCTTGATATGCGTGCTCGGCCTCGATTCTTGTGCCAACTCTAAAAAATTGCACCAATCACATCATCTTGGTCAGCTTAACCATAAAAATAATATTTTATTACTAAATATCTCAAAATTCTATTTTCTCCTATTTTCTTTCATATTCTCTCATTTTTCCTTTTAAAAATTTCAATAAATACATTGAGACTATTTTCTCAGATCTATCTTCACAAAAATTCATCATATGCTATGTACTTCAAGGAAAAAATACTGAACTTATCTGGATGGTGCATTTTCACCCAAAAGGAGGCTCTTTGATGCTAGAATCGAGACATCAAGAACTCCAAATCCAAATATTTTTTACAGGACCTAGATCTCGATTTTAGAGGAATTCAGAAATTATTTTCAGAATTTTTGGAGCTCGGACGCGCCCTCACTCGCCCATACAAGTTGCTCCACGTGCCTCCAGTTGCGGGCCCCAACTGGCGCGTGTCCCACACACGTCGATCGTCTTCTTCCTCTAGATTTCGGCTAGCACGCGATGCTTCTAGTTTAATGGCTATATCTCCTTCATCCAACCTCCGATTGACCCCCCATTTGAACTTATGACTTCGTCTTTTTGCCCTCTACAAGATAATACCATAAAATCCCTCAAACTGAGCCATTTTCAGACTGCTCAAACTCATTTTCCAGCAAAGCTCGTTTTTTCGACGAGCCTTTGGATCTCACTTATCTCTAAACCAAAATAGCTCAAATTGCACAGAAATGAAGCTTAGGATATGGGAAACAAAAACCCCTTATTCGATTCTCCCAATTTATTCACAAACTCTCGGATCTGAGAGTTTAAATTTCTTCCATATATCGGCATCTTTAAATACCTCTATTTATGAGCGATTTCGAGCCCCTAAACGATGAATCTCACTTCATTCAAGGCCTCTAATGCCCCCTGTTGCCCTTAAAAAGTCTAAAATCTACCGAAAGAGCTCCAATTTTGCCATTTCAGTGGCCAAACTTTCGGCCGAAAGTTGGCCTGATTTTGACGCCATTTTGGCCATTTGTTGGCCAAGAAGCTTGTCTTGGCCTTGCCCAGAGGCCCCCCAGCCATTGCCTTGGGTCTCCCATGGCTGATTTCGGTGATTGGAAGGTTGGTTGGCCATGGATGCTTTGAAGCTTTTTCTTGAAATTACACTTTGACCCCTAAAATTTTAACTTTCTTCCTTTGGTCCATTTTACAAAGCCCCTCAACTTTTTATAATTGCCATTAAGACCCTTAAGTCCTAAAACATTCATTTGACCCCCGAAGATTTCAAGAAAACGTCATTTCGGCCTCCCTCTGGAATTTTCAAAAAATTACACTTAGGCCCGAATATTTGTTTTGGCCATAAACCCTCTCGTTTCTTCCTGAAACCTCTAAAGGGTTGTTCCTCATGAAAAAACAAAGCCCCCTCAAGATTCCATTGACTTCCTAAAAGTCATCTATAATAATTCGATATTGCAGCCTAATTGACAGTTGTATTTTAGCTGTACTGAAAATCGTTTCCGATCTCATTTCTTTCTATGCCATAAATCATGCCTCGAAATATTCATCACGACCATATCATTTTTCTTTAGCATTTTGGCTCCAGGACATTCCCTACAGTCGATTCAGTCATCATAAGATAATAAATTACCCTTATACCCTCAATTTATCCTTAAATTTCATTTTTACCCTAAGATAAATTATCCTTGAGTCATTTAGAATTTTTCAAGTATTACACTTGTGGTTGTGCAATTTAAAATTTTCATATTCTTATTAAATCACTTTTTATTAAGATCATAATTTTAACATGAGCTAAATTATAAATTTTTGAAAAACCCAATTCACCCCTTCTTATGTATTTATCTGGGCAACAGGCTTTCTCTTTCCTCTGGCTTGTCCCCTCATCGAAGTCTCTTTCCTTTCTCTTCTTATCTTTTTCTTTATTTCCTTCAACTATTTCCAATACTTTAGTCTATAAAATGTACTGCTTAGCTTAAGCAAACAAGTTTGCTAAAGATGTAAGTTGATTAATTTAAAGCTAGGGATTCTTATAATGATATCAACTTCGTCATTTGAAGTATCAAGATTATTGCCATACCCATTTGAAAGCCTTGTACTTCTAATGTTGCTTTTCTAAAATGATCAACTTATTTTTAAAGAGTTTTTTTTATCACTTTGACGTATGCTAAGCAAATATGTGGCATCTTTCTTTCTATGACTGTTGATAATGAATGCATTAATAAACTTATTTCTTTCGGTGGCTTCGTGACTATTGAAATTAGATTGATTGTCCATTTCAAATTGGTGCCTTGGTGGGACTACAACTGTGCTTTCTACGATATCCTAGAATTTTTCCCGCAGGGCTAGGCTATTCTAACTTTATTTTGGACTAAGACTTCACCTAATCTTTCTTATCATTTTGGGAGACTTTCTCGCACCCCTCTCTCTCTCAGTCGGCCTCCAAGAGAGGACCTTGTGGGAGACTCTCTTGCACCTTTGTCTAGTGGCATGCCTCTCGGGGAGGGCCCTTTAGGAGATTTTCCCACAAGGTTTCTATTAGTGGCCTATCTTTTGCATAATTCTGAAGCCCGACTGAGAGTTTCCTAGAACGACAAGAAAGATTATGTGAATTGGGCCGGTGATAGCAGTGGCGTGGGCAACAGATCTAATCTTCGGCGACCTGAGAGAGGAGCGGTCTATCGCTTGCTCTCCTTCCTCGTGCTGGTGGCTGGTGATGACGTCGATCAGGGTTCAAGTCTGTTGTTGCCACTAACACGAGGAAAGAGAGCAAGTGACTGACTGCTCGTCTCACACGCCACCAGCCCAGATTTGCCCGCTCACGCCCATGCCATTATTATCATTGGCCCTCGACCTTATTGACGCCGTCGTAGGCCATCAATGCTATTGCAGACCCATTGCTGACTGCTCGTATTCGTTGCTGACGATTACTCATCTCCTACATTGCTGGCCTAGTTATGTAATAGGGTTTTAACCAAGCGCGTGTAAGTCTCACACACGCATTTGAGATTTCATGTGTGTAATATGATCAAAATTGAAACTTTAAAGGCATGATAGATCCCGATTCAAATTAAAGGGCATAAATGACTATTAAGCATAACTTGAAAGGGCATGTTTATGCCTTATGCCAAACTTATTTTATTTAAAAATATCCAATAAAACTTGTATTAAATTTTTTAAATATGTAACGAGAGACCCTCACCTTTAAGTATTATTAATCATACTTGAACCTTTCCTGGCCCATCTAAAAAATTCTGCAAATAAAATGGTACTTTGTTTTTTACTGACCACAGAATATTCAAAACTCTGGCCGACGAAAACCACTGGAGACCCTAAGAAGAAGTCAAGACTTAGGAGGACCACCGCCTCACACGATGCGATGGTTAGCCACGTTTTAAGCATAGAAACCAAATAATAAGTGCCTAATTTTGCTGTTAATTTCATGTGTTCATTTAATTATGTGCTTTTCATTTTCTGTTAAATGGGCATGGACATCAAATCTAATTAATTTTGGGGTCCCTTTAGTGTTCTTAGGAATGGAAACAATGCAGACTTTTCGGAATTCAAGCAAGCTTTTCAAATTTATGAGTTAACATCACCCGCCATAAATATTTGATATATAGCGTATGATGGATGGGGGACACTAGCAAACAAAATATCTCATCTTCATTTTGTTTGCTGCAGAACTGTGACGAATTTGGTTGCATGAATCTATCGATCGACGAAGGCCAATGCCTGCAAGATGGTCCCTAACTTGTACAAATCCACTGGAAAACAAGCAAAATCTCGGCAATAAGTTGACCACGCTTGCCATTCCTCTCTCGAATCGTGCTTCTTTTATATGGCGTGAGAACTAGGGGATAAGTTGAAGTGAGAATAGATTTTCAAACAAATTTTGAGAATTTTTTTTATTAATGTATTTATTATATTATTATTTGTTTCCACTAAAATTGCTATAAGATTAATGATAAAAGATGTGGTGATTTATCAATACCATGATGATGAAAATCTTCCCATCTCTATTCATTGAATAAAATGAGCGGTCGGTCACATTCCAAATTAGGTGCAAATTAAAACAACTCTGTTTCAACCCTCATAATAAAGTGGTGGTACTGGTATCCGTGGATTTGCCTAAATCCACGAGGTTTTAGAGATTATGTTGTACATGCAGTTTGCTTCGTTGACAACAACGTTTGACACTTCCAACCCTTAGAAAATGCCTTCCTTCCTTTGCATAGAATTATTTCTCTCATACTAGACTCTGGAGCAACAGCAATGGGCAGAGGCCCAGCCCACGTACATGAGTGAGCCATTACAAAACCCTTGTCAGCGGCCCATAGTGTTATTGTGGCAGCAAGCAAGCCCACAAAATTGTTATCTGGGTGGTTCAGCTAAACATGACAGTTAGCCAATCTGAATCTCCATCGTCTAGGAGAGTCCACTAGAGCCGTCTGATCTAGGGCATTTGAGATGTTCTAGGGTTTTAATAAGATAATAACTCCGCGTCGCCTCGTACTCTCTGTTTGAGCCTCCATTCACGGAGAGAGAGAGAGAGAGAGAGAGAGAGCTTGAAGTCTCGCGAAGATGGTGCAGCGTCTCACGTATCGCAAGCGCCATAGCTACGCCACCAAGTCGAACCAGCACAGGGTCGTCAAAACCCCTGGTTTGTATATTACATGAATGCATTTATTTTTATAATGTTTTGATTCATTTAGTTTGATGAAGATCTGTTTGGTTTTGGATGCTAGTATGGCGATTTATTGATTTATGTTTGCTTACAACCTGTGTATTTCCATGGACGTTCTATTGTGATATTTATTTCTTCTGGCCCTAGTTGGGATCACCAGGTGGAAGGTTGGTGTACCAGAGTACTAAGAAGCGAGCAAGTGGACCTAAATGCCCCGTCACTGGAAAGAGAATTCAAGGGGTATGCTTTCTGTTATTTCATATTTTTAACTTCATGGTTGTGCATTTGGCTCCCATTTTCTGTGGAGTTTCATGTTTGTTTATTGATGTCTTGAGATTTAGCATTCTGTCATGAGTTTCATTTTCTCCCGTAAACATATAGTTCAACTCAAACTACTAGTTGAAACAAAACTTATATACAGAATGTAGCTGCGGCACTGTTTTTCACTCGGATGCCTCAGCAGAACATTCCTTTAGAATTTCCTCGTCTTCCTACTTGCAATGCAATATTCCAACTTACATTCTATGAAATTGGGTGGAAATTTCAGGCTCAGAACTATAGTATTGAAGGATAACATTAATGACTGCTTTATTGGAAACTACTTATGTGGAATATTCTGGAAAAAGGACTGCTTTTTTCAAATTTCCAAACCAATTGGCTTCGTTAATTTCCAATAATTGTTGCTCCAGTTGGTGAGCAATGCACAGGTTCCTTCCTGTTGCAGTGCTACTTGTTGGTTGAAGTCATTAATGAAACCAAATAGCCATGTTTGTTGCGGGATTTCTGTTCGGTATTGCTTAGTTTGGTTACAGTTTGTCTTAACTTCTTTTACATCAGAGGCATACTATTTAAAATACTGAGCCCATATATTGTTAGGGTCTGTTTGATGAAGTTTTAAGTTTTTAATTTCTCCTCTCTCTCTCTCTCTCTTGCGTGCGCGCGCGTGCAATGAAAGTCTTCAGTTATCTTTTCATTGAAGAGGAAAGAAATCTGACCATGCTTGATAACTTTGGCTTGTTTTCAATTTTATATCTGATTTTGTCCCACCACTCCTGCCCCCGCATTTATTTTGTTTTCTTGCCACTGGTGTTATTGTCACTGGAGTTTGGGGACTTTCCTGGACTCCAGCCATGCTACCTGGGGTTGTTGCCGGACTTCCAGACTGGCCTATACAGTTCCCAGCATCCCCATGACCTGCTTGGGGAAGAGAAGGGGGGGGGGGTGCCTTAAGTCCAATGATTCCTCCAGAAACTAAGGTCACCAGAAACAGCAAGGATAAAGGAAAATGTAATGAAAAATGTTAAAATTTTCTTTTGGTTTCATTTTCTAAAGTTCTATAAATTTTTGAAAACAAAAACAAGTGCTAAGTTCATTTTTCGGTTTTGTTTTCAAAATAATGAAAACAAAATTATATAACTGGGAACTAAAAAAACTACCAGACAGGCCCTTCTATCTGTTGGCAATAGTATACCACACCTCTTATTTGTTTGCTTTCACATAATTCTTAATGGTAAAATTTTACGATTTTAATTGCTTTTGTTGTGTTTAGCCTCAGTTTAGCAGAGGGATGTCAAGTCTGCTAATATTATTTGTTCCCGGGCAATTTACTTTTCGCAATATGAAGTTGGATTTGGAAATACGAAGCTGTAAAATGGCAATTACCTTTAGTTATCAAGTGCTAATCCACTGTGTATGTATGGCAATATGGTTGCTTTAAATCTCAGTTCCTTTCAAATGTAGATTCCACACCTGAGACCTGCTGAGTACAAGAGATCCAGGCTACCAAGGAACAGGAGGACTGTCAACCGTGCCTATGGTGGTGTATTATCTGGTGGTGCCGTCAGGGAGAGGTTTGTTCGCGTGAACATTTATATTTGATCTGTAACTATTACAAGTACATAAATCATGACTGCTCTCTATGATGTGTTAAAAGGCTATTTGATTTTAGAACAACCTTCTTGTGGTTATTATTATTATTATTATTTAAATTTCTGATTATCTGTTTGAAACCATTTGTAACCTAAATTTCATGACTGCCCCTCTGTTTTTCAGGATCATCCGAGCCTTTTTGGTGGAAGAACAAAAGATCGTGAAGAAAGTATTGAAGATTCAGAAGGCTAAAGAAAAACAGGCTGCAAAGAGTTAAACATTTAGAAAACTTAAGTTAATGTGCTTGAAAGAATTTTGACTTTGACGTGTGGTTATTATTCGTGCACTATTTACTCTGAGGTGATTGTTTTTGAATTTGAATGAGCATTTTTGTTGGTTGACGATTTCTCATTTCAATCTTGAATTGAATGACCTGTATTATGTTGCTTATTTGAAGGTGAAGCTTAGTTTTGTTGTTGGATCAGCCAAACTTCAAGATCAAGATATGCAGCTTTACCTTCTTTAATTGATCAGTTGATGCTTACTTATTTTAGTTGATCAGCTGATTGTGGTGGAGGAAAAATTGGAAACTTTATCAGGTCCTTGATCTGCTCGTTCAGAAGATGAAGTTTTCACCAAAGAATATTAAATGCGTTGTGTTCTGAATATTTAAGCTTTTATAACGTGCATCGTTGGTCTGCAAAATGAACCCTTATTTGTAGTAGTATTAGGGCATTCTCTACACAATTTTCAAATCCCAGATCTATTAGCAAATTAACCCCCTTTCTGCGGAGTCCTGATATTTTGCAATGTTCTAAACCAACCCTGGCCCTGTTCAAGTACCAAATTAATGTGGGATTAGTGTTTGGATGAAATGCCCCTCCTCCTACACCTCGTATGACCTTGTTTGGCTTTGTTTCCTTATGACAGTTAAACGCATTAGCCTGTTTCTACACTTAATTTGTATTTTTTGGCTCACAAGTCATGGAATAATGGTGCTTTCTTATGAGAGTCAGAACAAAGTTTTATTGAGAAGTAAGTATTTGACTCAAAATAATGTCTAAAAATTCTTATTTGTGGATTTGGTTATACCCAAAAAATTAAAAGACTATAGTTATAACTCATGTAATCCTTATTACAGGTGAAAAGCAAACTTTTGAACGAGTGCAATTTTGTTCACCCCCTTTAACGGGGGTGAACATCACCCTCACAAACCTTTTGAACGGGGACAATGGCAATGCTACCAAAAGGGTGAAAATGCTAGAGCTGTTGCCTGTACCGCGTCACACACATCCTTGGTTAAATTAATGAAGTACAAAACAAGTAAGTTTTCATCACATAATAATAAAAGAAAGAAAAAACTACTGGATGTATTGTCAAGAATGGGATTCGAACCCATGCCCTTTCGGACCAGTACCTGAAACTGGCGCCTTAGACCAACTCGGCCATCTTGACGTTGGTGCTAACATTTGTAAATAATAATTTTTATTGTTAGTTTTAGTTTTTTGCTTTCAAATGGCAACCAAACATAAAATATATAATTTAGCTACTTAACATTTGAAAACACTTTTACCCATACAATAGTTTCCGATTAATGTCATTAATTCTCCTTTTGCAGAAATTACGTGTTCATGAAATTAATTTCCTACTTCTTCGCAACTAAATACATCAATGATAAATTCAATACTTTATTCATAGACCTAATAACAAATATGTTAAGATAATGATTATATAGGTCAGAAAAAATGAAATATAAAAAATATTTTAAATAAATATTTTTATTATATTTATTAAATTTATTTAATGACTTTTGAAAAAGAAATTATGTAATTTTTATCTAAATTTTTTTATATAAATTTATATTTTTGTCTTCGTGATAAATTTATCTTAATTTATATCTTATTACTCTTTTTAACAAACACTATATAAAAAAATACATCTTTCAGGGCAAAAAAGGCCATTCCTCCAGCCCCCGGTCCTCCTGCAGGCCGTTGCTAACCATTTTAAGTGCAGTTTCCCGCGCCGTTCAAAGCCATCCACTTTGATCTTTCTCCTTTTGTTAAAACCCAAATCCAAATGGCCAAATGAATTCTGTCCTCAATCCAAATCTTCAAACCAAGTTCTTAGTTCTCGGCCATAAATTTGCTTCATCCCTTGCTGTAGTTAGAGACCCATCAAATTTTCGTGAGGGGCGTGAGCCGACACTCTCTCCTCTGGACCCTCCTCGCTTCTTCAATGATTGGATCAATTCGAGGAAGTCCAACGTCGCGGAGGTCAAAGCCGCACACGCCCACTTCCTTAAGAGTATTACCTTCCATTCTGACATATTTGTCGCGAATGCTTTCGTTGATTTTTACTGTAAATTTGGTCAGATGGTTTATGCAGTTAGGGTGTTTGAACAAATTCCTGAGCCGTCTACCGATACTCGGAATATCCTGATTTCGGGCTACAATCAGAATTTGTTGTTCAGGGATTCATGGAGAACATTTTGTGAGATGTATTCCTTTGGTTTTGAGCCCAATCAGTTCACGTATGGGAGTATTCTTTCAGCTTGTGGTGGTCTGCAATCTCCTTTATGTGGAAAACTGGTTTACTCGGTTGCAATGAAGAATGGTTTCTTTTCAAATGGTTACGTCCGGGCGGGAATGGTAGATTTGTTTGCCAAATGTGGTAGTCTAGACGAAGCTTTGAGCGTGTTTTATGATGTTTCATGCCACAATGTAGTTTGTTGGAATGCTATAATTTCAGGGGCGGTTAAGAATAAGGAGAACTGGGTTGCTTTAGGTCTGTTTTCCCAAATGTCTCGTGCGTTTTTAATGCCTAATAGTTTTACATTTTCGAGCATTTTGACTGCTTGTGCTGCACTTGAAGAGCTTCAGCTCGGTAAAGGGGTTCAGGCGTGGGTCATTAAATGTGGTGCAGAAGAAGATGTTTTTGTGGGGACTGCTGTTGTTGATTTCTATGCCAAAAGTGGAGATATGGATGGGGCTTTAAAAGAATTTTTGCGGATGCCAGTCCGCAATGTGGTTTCATGGACTGCCATGATTTCTGGTTTTGTTCGTAAGGGCGATTCTATTTCTGCCCTTCAATTCTTTAAACAAATGGTGAAAATGAAGGAAGAGATAAATAGCTACACCGTTACAAGTATCCTTACTGCTTGTGCTGACTCAGCTATGGTTAAAGAGGCAATCCAGATCCATGGGTGGATTTTTAAAACTGAGTTTTACTTTGATTCAACGGTCAAGGCTTCTTTGATGAATATGTACTCAAAGATAGGAGAAATTGATTTATGTGAGATGGCATTTAGGGAGAGAGAGGATTTAGGGCACTTAGGTGTATGGGCTCTTGTTATATCAGCATTGGCTCAGAATAATAGATGTGGGAGGGCAATAGAAATGTTCCAGAGGATGTTTGATGAGGGTCTGAGACCTGATAAATTTTGTACCTCTAGTATCTTAAGTATTATTGATTCTTTAAATTTAGGGAGACAAATCCACTGTTATACCCTTAAATCTGGGTTAGTCTTTGATGTTTCTGTTGCTAGTTCTCTTTTCACAATGTACTCAAAGGGCGGCAATTTAGTCGAGTCCTATGAAGTTTTTCAGCAAATTGTGGAGAAGGATAATGTTTCATGGGCGTCAATGATTTCTGGTTTTGCAGAACATGGGCACGCAGACCAAGGAATTGAATTGTTTAGGAAGATGCTGTTTGAAGAGACGAAGCCCGATGAAATGAGTTTAACTGCTGTTTTGACTGCATGTTCTGCTCTTCATTCTCTGAATACGGGCAAGCAAGTTCATGGGTATGCTGTTCGTGGAGGAGTTGGTAAGAAGACATTCTGTGGTGCTCTAGTGAACATGTATTCCAAATGCGGCGCCTTAGATACAGCAAGGAAGGTATTTGACATGATGCCTGTGAAGGACCAGGTCTCCTGCTCCTCACTGGTTTCGGGGCATGCCCAAAACGACCGTATGGAAGAGGCACTTGCGCTATTTCGTGAAATGCAGATGAGTGATTTGGAAGTTGATTCGTTCATTCTGTCATCTGTTATTGGATCTGTCTCTGTTGTAAATAGGGTTGGCATCGGTACCCAATTGCATGCGCTTGTCGCAAAAATCGGTTTAGAATCAGAAGCTTCAGTGGGTAGTTCACTAGTTATGATGTATTCAAAGGGTGGGAGCATCGACAATTGCCAAAGAGCATTCGAACAGATTAAGAAGCCGGACGTGGTCAGTTGGACATCAATGATTTCGAGCTACGCTCAGCATGGAAGAGGTGCACAGGCATTAAGAATTTATGAGCTTATGAGGCAATCAGGAACCAAACCTGATTCGGTGACTTTTGTGGGTGTCCTATCTGCTTGTAGCCGTAGTGGCTTGGTGGAAGAAGGCTATTTTCATCTCAACTCAATGGTCAAGGATCATGGAATTCAGCCTGGTTATCGTCATTATGCGTGTATGGTAGATCTTCTTGGCAGATCAGGAAGATTGAAGGAGGCTGAAAGTTTTATTTACAATATGCCCATCAAACCTGATGCTTTGATATGGGGAACGTTGCTTGCTGCCTGCAAAATGCATGGAGATATTGAACTTGGAAGGCTTGCAGCCAGAAAGACTTTTGAACTGGAGCCATGTGATGCTGGTGCTTTTGTGTCTTTCTCAAACATTCTTGCTGATGTTGGCCAGTGGGAAGAAGTCCTAAAGGTCAGGGACAGGATGAAAGGAACAGGGATGATGAAAGATCCGGGCAGGAGTTCTGTATGAGATGAGTCCCGCCTCTATGGTAAATCATGATAGCTAGTTTTTGATATTTTGCTTCAATGCATTTGCAAAGGTTCCACATTATAATTATTTAGGCATCAGCTTCCATTTTTAGGAGATTTTGTAGGTAAGCTGTTATTGTTAAATTGTGAATTATAATTTTCCTTTTCATTTTTCATAGAATTTTGAGGCCCAAAATATGTATGCATGCCAATTGCATGCATGATGATCAGATGAGTATTTGTAAAAATAGATCAGGTTTTCACTTCAGCTCCTTACTATGTAGAAGCAAGCATTCTGTGTCTTGATAAAATGACGATGAGGAAAAGGGGAAAAAGAGGCTGGGTGATTGTAATTTTGTTTGGGAAAAAAATGAAAAAGAATGCATACAAATCTACGTATAAAATTGCATATAGAACTGATTTATAAAGCAAGAGTAGAACTACGCATCAAAAGGACCATCCCCAACCCTTAAAAAATGCACCTTTATTCTCATGTGCTTTCCTACCAAACTGCAAAATAGCCACTCCCGAATTGTTTGGGCTCCATCATCTACCTGCACCAGCCTCATTGTCTCATCTTTAAAGAAAACTGCAAACAGACCATAACATGACCACTGATCTACTTGCTTCAAATGCATACAAACGCGATGCTCTCTCCAAACCTCGCAAAGCAAAGCGGGATGCTCTAAATTCTCACATGCTTTCCTATCAAACTGCAGAACAGCTATTCCCAAATAGTTTTGCCATGAAAAGTGGAATCGATTAGTACACAAAAGAAACCTAACAAAGAAAATCAAACATCAACTTTAAGTCTTTCTTTACATGCGTGATTCTGTAAATAAGAAGCATGTTTAGCTATATCATCTTTTTTCATGAGCAGTTTGTTCTAGATCGGCATATAGCTCAATTAGAACAATAATCCTGACAGGATGAGTAGTTAATTTCTTCGGCAACCAATGGGCAAATCCCCAGGCTTACCTGATACTATGGCCAATCTGTTAGACATGACAAGTCAACAAATTATGAGATTTAAAATCAAACTTGACACAAACAAGTTCAACATTTAAAGTACACTATCACCCTAATGAAAGTCTACCTGCATTCCTTTGAATGACTTGAATGAGCCCTTTTATCTTTGCCAGTTAACATATGCTTTGAGTTTCAGCAGATGTCAACACTTGTTAGAATCCCACTCAGCAACAGCAGCCCTTCTGCTGGTTGAAGTATCTCTTTTGGCTTTGCCGAGCTGTTGAACAGCCAAAGAGAGGATGTACATATGGCAGAGAATGGTATGAATAATACAGTAAATACATTTACAACAATAATATTGAACAGTGCAGGACTACCTTTCCATGACACAGCGATGTTGGATTAGATGCAACTCGAGCTTAATATCCCACAACTTCATACTCCATGCACTTGCCGTTACTTTCAGTCCTGGCAAGTGAAAAATCCATTTTCGTTACCTATACCATAAAAGAGTCTCTTTCTATGATCACAAGAATAGCTTCTTGGAAGCTTTCTTTAGTGACTTCTTATCCCTAATCCCATCATATAGAAGTTCATATGCATAATAAGTTATATGACTCTTCTTCAACAAATCTTCCACAACAATCTTCGGTGCTGCTATCTCCTTCTTATCAGCCTCAAAAATTGTGTTCACAATATCTGGGACAATACCCTTACGCACCATAAGGTGTACTATACTAACTGCCTCATATATTCTATGCTTCACGCACAGGCAATTTATTACACGTCCGAAGGTTGTCAATGATGGAATGAACCCCTTCTCAATATTTTTGAGAAGAAAATTATACCCAGAATCAACATTATCAGTTTTGCAGAAACCATCAATCATGACACGGTAAGTGTAATGCTCCGGGTGGCTTCCGTTTTCAATCATCTCATAGAATAGCTTTTCTGCCACATCCATGCGTAACTTCTCAGAAAATGCATTGATCATAATATTGTATGTTGCAGTCGTATGAGAAAACTTATATTGTTGTTTCATCCTTCTAAACAACTGATAGGCCCCGTTCACATCCCCATTCTCACAGAAACCATTAATTAGAGTGCCAAAAGATACAACATCAGCAGTGAGATTCTTGTTCTCCATTTCCTCAAGCAAGCTCTTAGCTTCTACTAATTTCCGAGCTTTACACAGGCTCTCTATGAGTATATTATAGGTGATAATGTTGGGAACGCAGCCCTTCTCCACCATTGCTGCAAAAGTTTCCATAACATCATCAGATTTTGCAGTTTTGCAGATGCCATTCAAGACTGAGTTATATGTAACTACATCGGGAAGAACACCATGGTCCCACATACTGCCGATTATCTCAAGTGCACTGTCCATCTTCAACTGTTTACAGTAACCATCAATCAGTGTGTTGAAGGTAAAAATGTCAGGAATGAAACCTCTCTCCATAGCATCATTCATGATATTATGGGCATCAGATACACAGCCCATCTTGCACAGCCCATTTACAACTAAATTATAAGTCCATATATCAGGGTTGCAACCTTTTGCTGGCATCTCATTCATCAGCTGCAAGGCTTGTAAAATTTGTCCGTGCTTGGACAACCCTTTAATTAATGTGTTGTAGATAATAGTATTAGGCTTTAATCCTTTACTCAGTGCCCCATTAAACACATTCACTGCCCTGTCAATGTCACCATCTTGGCATAACCCATTAATTAGGGAGCAGTATGTAAATCCATCAGGCACAAATCCCTTGAAAGCTGCACTATTAAGAATTTTGTATGCATTTTGTACCATACCCAATTTGCAGTATCCATCAATAATGGTATTATAAGTGAAAGCATCAGGCTGAAAACCTTCGTTCACCATTTTCTGCAAATAGCTCTCAGCTTCTGCAACCTTAAAGTTCTTGGACAAGCCACAAATAAGTGTGTTATATGTGACAACATCAGGACTTAAACCTTCCCTCATCACACCATCAACCATGTTGGCGGCCTCCCGTAGCAGGCCCTTTCTACAAAGGCCTTGAATAAAAATGTTGAAAGTAAACAAATTTGGAGATACTCCTCTTTTCAAAACCTTGTCTAGAAGTCTTTCACTTTCTTGGACAATCCCCTTCTTTCCAAGCGTGTGTATTAGCTTGTTAAATGTGGTAATGTCGGGACAAATTCCAATGCTAAGCATTTCATCAAACAACTCATATGCTTCAGCTTGGAAATTTTCTTCATATAATCCGCCCACTATTATGCAGTAAGCAACTGCATTGAGTTCAATGCCGTGGGAAGGCATGTTCTTGAGAAGCCTCACAGCCGCATGCGGCCTACTTGTCCTGCAAAAGGACTTTATCCTAATGGCGAATGTGTACCCATCAGGACCAATCCCCTTATCTATCATTCTCATATACACTTTGTGGGCTTGATTAAAATACCCAAATTCAATCAATACATTCATAATTGCATTGTATGATTGAACAGAAGGCTCACATTTGTAAAAATCCATCCTCTCAAACACATCAACTGCCTCTTGAACCTTCCCTTTTCTACCATAATTCTTCATTGCTCCTATATAAACACCTTCCAACAAACTACTATTTATATTCACTCTCATTTCTGCAAGAACACGTTCCATCGCCTCGAACTCCCCGTGAAAGCCAAGCTTCTCAATCATGCATTTGTATGTTAACAAATTATGCCTGAAACCTTCTTCAGTTTTGACTGAATTGAACATTTCCAGTGCCCTCAGTGGGTTCTTCTGATACTTCACTACAGCAGCTACATGTTTAGGAAGTAAAGCCGGGCACATCCCAAACAAACCTAGAAAAATCCCTCAACCCAGTGGAATCAATACAAGTTTTGTCAACAAACTCTTCATTTATACAACCAAATCGAATGCTAGAGCAAGAAAAGAGAACCCAGAACAAATAACCGTTAAAAACACAGCTTATATAACATCAATACGTAAGCACAGCTTATATAACATCAATACGTGGGGGGAAAAATGGCCTAAATCATAGAACCTGAACAAAAATATCAAACCCAGAATGAAATTTCTTGTAAGAGCAAACCAACGAACTGGAATACCTGAAAAGGTTGAGGCTTTACCGGAGATTGAAAGTTAAGCACTTGCAGCAGGGAGACTCGAATGGTGTCATTACAGAGGATAGAGAGCCTTACGTATCGTCGAACATTTGATTTCGGCTATGATCAGGAAGACGTACCTCTTATCGGACGGCGCTGATCTTTTCTTATAAGAGACGTAGGTTTAACTCATAGCCCGACGTTGCAGGATACCCCACCAAAACTCTTGGGTTGGGTCCACTTATGTACATATATTAATTTAATTGTAAATATTACAATTATAACCAAACCTAATATATTGTTAAATTTTCTGATTTCATTTTAACCAAATCCAACATGTATTTACAAATTTACGTATATTCTTTACGTCAAATACGCCATTATTATTATACTCTCAAGTTACCCCTTCCCATTGACAGGCAGAGAGAGAGAGAGAGAGAGAGAGGGGGAGGGAGGGAGGGAGGGAATGGAATCTGCGGGACAGTGGCTAGAGAAGGCGTTGAATGATCTCTGTGCAAAAGTAGAGACGGGTTTGGATTTGGATAGAGATCTCATATCAGGGCTCGTCTCCTACTGTGACCTTGCTTCTCCTATTGACGCCAAAGAATACCTCGCCGTAATCACTCCTCTCTCTAGCTTTCTCTCTGAATTTTCGTCATTTTTAATTGTTTTGGGGTGTGGGTATGTTTTCTGGTTCAAATTATTGAAGTTTCAGGTACCAAACAACAGTAATTAAATTTTAAGTTTTAGTGGGTTTTGGTTTGAATCATGCTTGGTTGGGTTTTTCCTCACAGTTGTTCTTCTCTTGTTAAGCCGTTTATAAGTTGGGTTGTTAAGCTGAAGCAATTTCAGATTGTTGTTTGCCGCCATTTCCTCTGGTCTGGATTGTTACATTTTGTGTATGGTAAAAACAAGGATTTTCATTGTGGTTTCGGACAAGCTTTGAAATGTATAGGCTTTTCGTTTTGGTGTTTTTCTATTCACCACATGACAATTGATGATTTTATTTGATATCTACAAATTGTTAAATCTGTCATCCCTAAACATCATTAGCTACAGTTTTGAACCTTGTGGAGGTGGTTGAAACATGTCCTTTAAGCAACAGCTTAGGCTGGATTTCAGGATGAAGATTAACGTTGAAGTCCTATATAAGTTATCTGTCAAAGAAAAAAAGAAAAAACCTATGTGACCTAAGCAGGCATTAGCAAAAGTTAAACTCTTTAGTTTGCGTTTGTTTCATTCTCTTATTTAATGACAATCATGACATGATATGCATCATTTCCTTCGGACGAATTGGAATCTGTGACCAAGGTTAAGAAGTATAACCTATTCATGGTGCATCATTGTCAGCAGTGACAATAATTAACTCCATCTGAAGTATGAAAGCAAGTATGAAATGATATGTGAAAAAGCACATTCACAAGGTATATTGTTTGATGCCTATAGCTTTGGTGGTCTAAGTGCTTTAAGCTTTAACTTTTGTTTGAACGTTGGTATTTTAGATGATTCTTTTAGTGATTATGATGTTCACTGCAAAAGTCACTGAAATCAATTGTGGAGGTTAAGACAGAAAGCTTGGGAGGGGGGAGGATTTACGGACAACTGATGAATGAGATTGGGAGATAGAACACCCTTCTTGTATATATCCATGGAAAAGTGATCCTTGAGCACTTTACATAGAAGTGGTACGCTTCCTCACAGGAAACATGGAGAAAATTTATGATGCACTATGTGATATGGTGCAAGTATTTGGCTCACATGTTGGTTAATGAACAACATACCGTTGTTGGACTCAATCACCCTTAGTATGCCAAATTGATAAATGATGCACTCCTAGATGAAATTAACTGTAGCTGGCCAGTTTCTTCTCTGAGTGGGATGGTTTTGACCCATTTAGTGAACAATTCTGTGGCTGTGAGGATCCATATGTGGCCCAGCAAGGAGGACGCATGGTTCTGATAGATCCTTGGCCTAGGTATGAAAGGGGCATGGATAACTGTAGATTTTAGGTTTATAGTTGGAGCATGGGTCTAAATTGTGCGCTTTTGAATAGCCCTACTGTACAGAGTGTAACAATTGCCCCAGCATCTATTTCCGTGAATGGTCAATAGCAGGCTTGGTATAATAGGTGTTAATAGAGTACTACTTTCTCTTTGATGCTTCGAGCCATTAGCAAGTTCAATTATTTTTAAAATATCCATGTCTGACAGGTGTCAGAAGTATTTGTCCTTGAAACCTTTTTGAAAGAGTTCCCTGTCCAACATTACAAATTAGCTGCCTTTTTCTTAACAATAGAAGGCACCTTTATTGTCTTGTATATGTCCATAGGCGAGTCCTCCTTGGTCTCTTTATATAGAAGTTCCATGCTTCCTTTACAAGGGTTAAGTCCCACCATAGGGCATGGGCCGTTGTTCCTCCATACCTGTTTGCCTCGCTGGAGTGACAACCTTATACAAGGAGCAATGATGCCTAGAGTATGCACCAAATGCGTGGCTTGAGCCAGTGGGTGTCTAAACTCGATATTTCTGGATGTATTTATTACCCACAGGTATCTTAGCAAAAATTTAAGCCTTCACTTTAGTCTAGTTTATTGAAACTTGTTGACTGTGTAACTAAATATAGTTTTGCAGTTTCAATAAATTACACTAAAGTGAAGGCTTAACCTAACATGTTTTGCAGTTTTATTTTGTTTCTATTTCGACTCCTTTTCTGTCTGAACCCATACCATGGTCTTCCCTGCACATCACCAAGCAATATATACCAATGTAATATGTTTACCAAGGCATTCACTAAAGTGTGGAAGGGAACACATTGAAAAGCATCTTCCTAGTTGTTATTCTCTATTCCATAAACCACAAGTACGGTGAGGTGTTGCAGATCATATGGACGTCACATTCCAAAGTTTCTTTCCAATGAAATATTCTTTGCTATGCCAACACATTTTGTATTTTCATTTTTATCCCACACAATTTCTTGGAAGTTATACATCTCTATTTGTTTATTTCATCTGCAGAATATAATTGGCCAGGAAGCAGGCAAAAGTGTGATTGATGAATATTTGAAACGGAGAGGTCATGTTGATATAGGCAACAGCTCTGCAGACACTGCACCTCCCAAATTGCATGCCTATGTCAAACCACCTACAAATGACGGTTTATTTGGTGGAACCAAAAAGCCATCAAGGCCAGCAAAAGAAGTCACAGTTTCTAGCAAGCAAATTCGTGTACCCACAGAAAACACCGAATCGAGGAACACTAATAAGGGAAATGAAACTAGTTCTAGGAAGAAGAAAGGTGGAAAAGTTGTTTCACTTGCAGAGGCTGCCAAAGGGTCAATTGTATTCCATCAGGGAAAACCGTGTTCATGCCAAGCCCTTAGGCACAGACTTATTAGTAATTGTTTGTCTTGTGGGAAAATAATCTGTGAACAGGAAGGGGAGGGACCTTGCAGTTTCTGTGGCGCTCTTGTTCTGAGGGAAGGAAGCACATATGCTGGTCTAGATGAAGGTGTGGTACCCTTGACAGATGCTGAGGCTGCAGCTGAAGCTTATACAAAGAGGCTTGTCGAATATGACCGGAACTCTGCAGCACGTACAACGGTCATAGATGACCAAAGTGATTACTATGAGATTGATGGCAACAGCTGGTTGTCAATGGAGGTATCCATCTAATTCATCGCAATCTATGTTTCAATTGATATATATCAACATTGACATGGTGTTTATTGGCAATCTCTCTCTCTCTCTCTCTCTGTCTCTCTCAGGAAAAGGAACTGCTAAGGAAGAAAAAGGAAGAGATTGAAGAGGCTGAGAGGGCCAGGCGGAATAAAGTAATCATGACCTTCGACTTGGTTGGCCGGAAGGTGATATTTCAGTTAAATTGTTTCTCCTGGACAATGGAATTGTTTTGCTTGTTACCACCTGTTGTCTATTGTTCTACAATATATCAAACCTTTATTCCACTTTTGATTAGCTCTGGTGTTTTCCTTTCGTCGTGCAGGTGCTCATGAATGAAGATGACGTTTCAGAACTACAACTGGAAAACAGAATTCTGCGGCCACCTGACGAGAGAGAAGCAAACCGGATCAAGCCAAACCCGACCCTGAAGGTGCAACCAATCTTCATCGATCCCGGCCCTGGTAGGAGGCCGCCTGTTCGGGGGAGTAATCGGAATAAGGGCCTGCCGAATGGCCTGTGCCTGGAAATAAGTGGGAGGGTGCAGCATGATAACAATGAAATTAGCCTCACATCTTGGGACGGGAACGCCAACGCCGGAAATAGGAGCTTACAGAGGGAAGATGACACTGATTGCTCTCTAGATTACCAATGAGATACATACACCTCTTGTTGATTTCTTTCTCTTCATTTCTTGACAATTAGCTTCAGTTGATTAGCTGAATGAAATATATGTTTTTGGGGTGGGGATGCTGATGAGTAGTTCCCCAAGTGCCTGCTCCCCCATCCACACGATGTAACGGTTACATGCGATGCTTTGATTTTGGGTCAAATTGGGTGCACCATGAGTCTGTTGGATTAGTCTGAGAAATCTAGACTGATTATATTTTCTAAGAATAACTTGATGTTCTAGTCTTATAACAACATCATCTACATTCTTTCTGTTAAGCCCATATGTGTAGTTTGTGATTTTTCTGTTTATGTTGATGAAAAGTTTTGAAGAATGTATCCATTAAGACATGACCATTGAAAGAAATTCAAATTCATGTACCTAAGTTTATCTAATAAGATTAAGAGTTAAAATGTGTTATTGTTGTTGTAAAACAAATAAATTATTTTTTTTTCTTGCATGATGAAAAGAAATAAATTATTTTATTTAGATGAGTAGAGATGTAATATATACATATATATTTATTTCTATAAAAGTTAACATATTTATCATATAAGCTATTTAAGAAAACCTCTTATAAAAGTAGTGTCCACTTTATATAAAAAAAGATATCATTTGAACTTGGAACATGAATTAAGAAATAATTAATATTTTTTTCTATTTCCAATAGGATTATACTTAACCTCTAAGTAAAGTAATTAATAACACTATGATATATTGTGTTTATTGTTTGAGATATTTATTAATAATAATAATAATATGATATGCTTTTTTATATATATATTTTTTAAAAAGCACAAATTTAAAGTCTATCAATATGAAAATGTCAGCTATTGCATATAATTCTTTAATTAAATTTTTGCAATAAAATATAAAATTACGCTGCCAAATGTTTCATTTATCAATGCTTGAGGCAATGTAGATAGTGAACAGGGCGGCCATTTAACCACCACGTGGTCCTCCAGCTGTGAGCAACGTCCATCGTCCTCAATCGTGGCGCGTTATCATTCGTTTTATAAATGGACTCTCCCCAGCGGGCGGTTCCGGCAGACTCTTAGCTCTCGCGTCTCGGCGACCGAACCCTAACGCTCCTCCTCCTCCTCGCTTGGTTTCTCTTTTGTATCGGCAACGAAAGTAAAACCCTAGCCTATTTTGCGCCCTCCTCTCCTCGAAGGTGCATTCTGTATCTCTTTTGCCTGTGGCCTTGCTGAGATGGCGGGAGACACGGGTAAGAAACTGAAGGTTGGAGTCGAAAATGCAGAGCATATTCATGGAGGCTTTTGTGTCTACATGGACAAATTGCTGGAGATTCAAGACCAGCTTGAGAAAGTATATGACTCTCTCTCTCTGTCTCTCTCTCTCTCTCTCCTAGCTTTCTTTATACATGTATCGATCTCCCGTTGTTTGGTTTCTGAGAAAACAGGATAAAGACGTTACGAAATGTAGTTGTGAAAGAGACATCGGAATTTCTCTCGTTCTTTAGGTTTTTAAGTAAAAGAGAGTATGCAGTCTTGCTTGGACCGAATGAGCCTTTGCGCGTCTGTGCGCACTTGTTAGCAACCTAACAGTGAACAGAGCATTTTTTTTTTCCACATGAGGCGCCTGTATACGTATTGCGTTCCACTGCTTTCAAACTGTACGGTTTTTGTAATTGATGTGCGTATGCTTTTTTATTTTGAACACCCTATCAAGTTCTTCTTTGTAATCGATTTGTAGCTTGTACAAGGAAAGGCGGTGCAGTGCGGTTACATATGCTTGTTATCAAGTTCCTGAAACAATAGGTCCAATGTACAGTGTTGTCAAGCCCCCTGTGATCTAACCTCTGAATGCCTGAAAGATTATAATCACCACAAAAGATAAAAACCACAAAAGAATGCCATTTTACGTGGAAGGCGATTTTTTTTTTTATTTTTTTTTTACGAGCTTAGCTCTATGTTGCCTGGACATGGCTTGACAACAGATCATGACGTATGATTTCTATGCTTGACCAATTTTCTCCTAACCTTGGACAGCAATTCTTGCACCATGATCTCCTCCTTTGCAAATCTCCTCCCAAATTACTTTTATATAGATTCATTTTCTTTTCCTGCCACACGTTCCTTATTTGAATCTGGAGTGTGAGAATGCTTGCTATTTTAATTATATATTGTTACTTGAAATTTTTTCTATTTCCGGATTTTATCAAACATATATTTGATGTGGTTGTGAGTGGTATGTATTGGTAAGATGTCAACCAAAATAAGTGGGTTAAAATTAACACCTCTATTTTGTTATGGAATGTCATTTTATTCCCCAATAAGTATAATCCTGGAAGGCATACCATTAGCTTGGATCATAGGTAAGAAACTTAGGAATTTTGAAGCCCTATAGTAAGCACATTAGCAAGCCGGCTCACTGTAGGAGAGAACCAAATTGGGATACATGAGCATATTCTCACAAATAAAATGGTAATTGATTTCAGAGTGCTTAACCCAGTGGAACACTTTATTGGAGGTTAATGAAGCACTGACATTAGCACACCACAAAACAGGAGGCAATGCTAAAGGTATATGTCAAGCCCTCTGATTATGGGCTGGACAATTGAGGGAATTCCGATTGAATTCCAAGAAAGAAATGAATGTAGGAAAACAGATAGAATGAGGGAGGGAGAAAGAGAGAACGAGAAGGAATGAAAGAGAGAATGAGAGAGAGAGAAAAATGAGAGAGACTTTTGTATTATTCTCCAATGATACTTCCTCATACTGCTGTAGGTCTCTTATAGAGCCTCTAGCAACCATAACAGTATTCTAACAATATAACAACTAACTAACATAACAGCCAAAACAGTAAGCTAATTCCCTAACCACTTAACCCCCCATCTAGTTAGAAACTAATGGCACATACAAGAAGATATTAACGACCATTTACTGATTCTCCCCTGGGTCGTGACAGTATACTGAACTCTTTCATTAGCACACTAATCCAAAAGAGTTTGGTTTTGACAAGGGCCATAGACCTATATGTAGCCTCTGTGGTTGACCTTGAAATCACCCGTTGTTTCTTTGCACTCCTAGATGATAGAATTGATATGATATGGCACACACCAAGAGGGGGGGGGTGACTTGGTATATTTAAAATTTCTTTTGAAAGACAGAGATGTCATCTGTTAAAACTACGGATTCGTTAAATCTCAAGATCTTGAAATGACACGATGAGGTATCAATCATGTGAAGACAATCTCGTTTTGTGAAAAATAAATTTGAAATCTGATGAATGAATAAACGAGTTAAGTAAGGATAGAAAGGCTAACAGGAACAAGTGAAAATAGAAAACACAGAAGACATAGATTTATAGTGGTTCGGCTTTCCAAGCCTAGTCCACTACTTTAGCTACCCACTAAGAATTTTGAAATACCTTCACTATAAACCCCTTACTCAACATGAGCAGGTTCTCTAGTCCGTGACTAGGACATGTATAATCCTCCCAATCTAATGGCCCTCTAGCTTATGCTAGGAAAAATACAACAATTTTGAGAATGAGAGTCTAAGAGTATAACTCTTAGTTACAAGCTCTCTCTAATAACAATAAGAGACTTAAAGTGAATACAACAGTATAGGTGCAAAACCTCGAAAAGAAAATTACAGAGAGAGTAAAAATTTAAAGCTCGATGTAACAGTGAAAGCTCGGTGGTTGAAGATATTCAATGTGTTCAGTAGCCTCAATCAATTCTCTCAACCCATATTTATAGATGATGGTGGAAAAATCCAAAAAATGAGTCGTTTGGGTAGTTGAGCGAGCATTAAATGCGGCTAAAAACTAGCCGTTATGAATTCTGTGAAAGAAACTTAGTCAACAAAAGAGAAATGGTTAGTCGACAAATTTGATAAAATAATAAGCTTGGTTGATAGACAAAGAGGGTTAGTCAACCAAGACACAAAAGCACTAAGGCACTTAGTCAACCAAGACAAAAACAGGCATAACACTTAGTCGACCAAGGCTGACCTTCTGTCGACCAATTAAAAAGCTAGTCGACCAAGATATATCAAATATGCTGCTAGTCGACCAAGGCCTAAGGTTGTTCGACAAGACTTGAAAGAAAACATACTGTTAGTCGACCAAGGCTCATGGTTAGTCGACCAAACTCCTAAAAAAACTAGGAATCTTAACTACTTGCATTGCTTTAAGATGGAAACAATATCATAGCCCAACTTCATTTCTTTTGGCACAACTTCATGAAATTGGTTTTTGAACACATAGAATACATTAAATATGTTAATTCCAATCATAACAAATCTTATATTATTTGTCATTAGATTTGTCATTATCAAAACCTTGTCATTAGATCACAAGAGATATCACTAGAGATCAAGGAACTAACATGAAACACTCCATAGCCACTGATCGAACAATGATCATGTGGGTTTTCTACCCAATTGGAATCACAAAATGTTTGGAGGGAAAGAGAACCTTGAGTGAGAGAAAAACCATAATCAATAGTACATTTAACCCTTTTAGTTGTAGGCTAATGGACTTAAGTAGGATGATGCATATATTTGCACAACAAGGTGTTACCGAGTAGGCAATGTCAAGCTGCGTCAGAGTACATTACTAAAGCTCCTGCGACTTAATGATACTTAAAAGGATGAAAGTGAGAAGCACTATCACTCATAGACATCTTATGCAACACCGTGGGTGGTCACCCAAAAGTGTTACTCATGGGTGATTTATGGGTTCATGAGACCAATCAATATATCCAAGACCTCTCCAATAAACTAACAATGCATGATTGGGTCATGACAAACTCCCCTCCTTTTAAATGTCACTTGCCAAGCTAGAAATTTATATCTCAATCTGACCCAAATCAGTCTCAAAACATTTTCATGAGCTGCACTGACTTGATAGTGGTCTTAGGTTGGGTCTAATGCCACTTGTAACAAGTCCTCACCCTTGTGCTAGCTAAAGTGACATATTAGTTTATGGAACCAAGTACTATACGCAGGACCTCACTATTAACCTACCGATTTGGGATGGGTCATGACCTCTTGGAACCTGGTTGACATGGGGAAGCAGAAATGTACAAGACATCCAATGCATATTCAGACTGACAAAGATGAATTTTTGATTGAGTCATGAATAACTTGAATACCAGGAAAATAGCCCAAAGGACATTCTATCATGAAGAATTCTTTGTGTAGTTGTGCTATAAGATGGAATATTGATGAGTGACTGGAAATGATCATATATCATCAACATGCATAAAAAGAAGAACATGGATTTGCAACCTAATTTTGTTATCTTTTTCTTTCCTTTTCCTTTTTTAATTTTAGATAAATGAAGAGGCAAGTGATAAGGTATTGGAAGTTGAGCAGAAGTACAATGAGATCCGCAAGCCTATCTATGAGAAGCGGAATGATATTATCAAAACAATTGGAGACTTTTGGTTAACTGCTGTTAGTGTTCTATCCCTATCTTTTTCTTGTTTCAAAAACAATAACTTGCTATTGTCTATATTGCTTCTTCTTATGCTAATTTTTTATTCAACTGATCAATCCTTTCTTCTATGCAGTTCTTAAGTCATCCTGCTCTTGGTGACCTTTTGAGTGAAGAAGACCAGAAGGTCTGGGTTATTGTGCAAAGTCACACAGTAATTTCATGAGGATTAAAGTTTTTACCTTTTGATAATGCTCTTTGTATTAATGACGCCTGTTATGATGATTATTCTCAATTGTCATTTGATATCATTGTTTGTGTATGACATTTTATACTATATTGTCTTGTAACTTGAATTGACTTTGGAATTCCCTGTTTCTAGATATTTAAATATTTAAGTTCCATTGAAGTGGAGGATTTTAAAGATGTGAAGTCAGGATACTCCATCACTTTTGTAAGTCTTGTGTCTTCTCCCTTTCTTAGTTTTTTTCAGCAAATTTATAGGGGCCTTTCTAAACTTCTATTATAGGATTAAGGCCCTCCTGTTGGCTGGCTGGTGCTAAATTTTAACAGCTGTAGCTATTATTCTTTTTTATTTGGCAGCATTTTAATCCTAACCCATACTTTGAGGACTCAAAGCTCACAAAGACTTTTGCTTTCCTTGACGAAGGAACAACAAAAATTACTGCAACGCCAATTAAGTGGAAAAAGGGCATGGTAATAGCCGTATATATTTCATTTTTTTTCATGTCTACTCTCTCTTAAATACCAAACATTATTAACTTTTGAAGGGCATTCCTAACGGAGTAGTTCATGAAAAGAAAGGGAGCAAGAGGTCTCATGCTGATGAAAGGTGCTTTCCTCAATCTTTAGTTTTGAATTATGCCTTAGTGGCATTTGACAATTTCTGGTTTGTTTTATGTTTTCTCCCTAGTTTCAGTAGATGATTCTTAACCATTTATATTGTTATAGTGGTGATATTTGTATTAGAGAAATTGGTTATTGAAACTTAACTGATAGGATGATCTCTATTTTGCACCATGGAAATGAAATGAGGTTTATAGTTGATTTCATGTTAAAAATGCTCAAATTGGTATTTAAATGTGCTGATATTGAATGAATTTGTCTATCATTTTTCAATTAACTAAATGAGGATCACATTGTACTATTTTCTCTGCAATGAATGATATTTGTGGTGAGATTTCCTTTCAAAAAGGAAAACATGTGGTAGAATGTTCAAGATAACCGTTCTAGTGATAGATATACCTTATTTCTGTTGCAAACTGTTTTCCAGTTAAATTGTTGATAACAATACTATCTGAAGAAGTTTTAAGTTATTTGGAAGGGGGTGGGCCCAACAATATGTATCAAGCTTTTCAACACTTGTAAGGGAACATGTGTGCCTGAACAAACTAGGGTGCACTAACAAGATTTGAACCCACAATTTCCTGAAACGAATAATATCATGTTGACTTATCACTTGACCAGAATTTTTAAGTTGTCAGGAAATGGGGTCAACGACTATATCAAGATTTTTGACATTTTCAATGCGACATCTCTAGCCTTTCTTTGATTTTTTTTCCTAATTTTATTTTAGATAACTAAAAACTGTGTGTTGGCTGCTTTAAGTTTCATATGGGAAGAAAGTATGTAGCAGTACTAATCATATAGCACCATGGACTGTATTTTAGTACTACCTGAGGGGTGTGCTAATGTATTAGTTGAATTCCTTATTCCATTGATTTTTGTGAATGCAGCTTCTTTACATGGTTCAGCGAAATTGAGCAGAAAGATGATATGGATGAGATTCAAGATGAGGTAATCTAGGTGTTTGACAAATTTTATAAATAACTTCAAATTGTAGGCCCTGCTCTATCTTTTATGATATGATTTCACTCATGCAGGTTGCAGAGTTAATCAAAGAGGATTTATGGCCCAATCCTTTGGCTTATTTCCACAACGTAACTTCTTTTCCTTCACTGTTTCTCTTTCATTAAAACAATTATGTTTCTAGGGTAGCTTACTTGCCCTACCCCCCCCCCCCCCAAAAAAAAAAAACACACACACACACACACACGCACACCAGTCCCCAAAAAGGAGAAGAAGAAGGATGACCTAATAGGAAGGATGATCTAATGGTTATACATGACTTGTATAGGAGGCTGATGAGGTCGATTTTCATGAGGAAGAAGGTGATAATGAGGTAAACAAAGATTTTAGTGGCCTTATATACTTTTTGTTAGACTATGATCTATTTGTATTGTCATGGCGTCTTTTCCAATATGGCTCTGGCTTTACTTGTTCCTATGATGTGCTAGTAGAACTTGTACAATGTGATTTACTTTATCACAAGGTCAAGTGCAAATGAGCATCTGATACCTTAGGAAGGAGGTTTTTGTTGGAGAAATTAGTTGGGGGATGCATAAGTGAAATTTGGAACTTCCTAGATGCATACGAAAACTTAGGAGTCATTAGGAGTCGATTGTTCAGGAAAGGAAGAAGAAAATTAACTTTTGATAACTAATCGTACTCTCAGGAGAGCGAATCTTGAAGCTTTGGCTTGTGCTCTTAAAGTTATGATTTTGTCCTCTGAGCATAAGATCTCTTTTGGATCATAGGTTTGATGCAACCCTACTTATTGCCGTGTTGGAACTATGTAGAAGTGCTTTCATGTGGGAACTATATCCCTTTTATAATATATCAACTACAGAATTATTAGCAACGAAAATGATTAAGTTCTGATACTTAGAACTTGGCGTTAGCTGAACCCATGATCCATACATTATAACTATTTTTTTTTTTTTAAGTATACATTATGACTAATTTGAGGTGGTGAAATTGAATATGCATATTTCAGCACTTTCTGAGATACTGGATAAAGAGCCTTGAGAGTGTCTGTAGAAGAACACTGAACAAAATCTTTGAACAGATTTAAGAAATAGATTTTGCCCATTGCTGGTTCTCTTTTCTCAATCTGAGCTTTCCTGTACTCGTTTCTTTGAACAGATCTAAGAAGTAGATTTATTGCCCATTGCTGGTTCTCTTTTCTCAATCTGAGCTTTCCTGTACTCGTTTCTTTTTCCTTTTTCTTGGTTTCTACTTGTGTCCTTAATATTGTCAAAGTGCATAGTTATATTCGACTAGTTAGTGGAAAGTACTCTAATCAATTATGAGGTTTGAGGTTGACAGTTGTTGGTCAATAGGTTCAATTCTTTATTTTCCTGTATTCTTTCCGGAGAAATGCGCTTATAGTGAGGAAATGTGGCATTTTGTTGGACAAGTTTGAAGAGTTTGCTAGTGAACTGGCTTTAGCTTTTTATGTCATCAAAATAAAGGCAAGGTACACATCTAAGCAACAGATGAAAGGTAGACTTGTATTTATCTGTTTTTGCAATTGTGTTGGTTCATCTGTGAGACTAAATTATCTCTTTAAATCTTGGTGATGAATTCAGGCTTGGACTGCTAGCCCCTTTGGAGTAGATCTATTATATGAAATGAGACTATAAACTTAAAAATATACAAGTTTAGGATAGGGACCTTTTGATTGCATTTCCATGTTCAAAATTGTGAAAAAAAAAAACTCTGTTTAACTACCTATTTTTGTCTTAAGAACTTTTCCAAAAATTTTCACAATTTTAAACACACAAAAAACCTGTGTTGACGTTCACTTTTCATTCTCATTTTCAGCATCTATTTTTTTACTTGCAAGGGTCACCCCTGCAGTATCTCATTATGGGGCTTGTTTACATTCAACCAGAGTCTCTTCTATAGAACATTTCTTGTTACAAGTGAAGTATTAGATGGGGCTGAAACTATATTTGCATTTCCATACACACCATAAGAGTGTGTTTGATAGCATTTAGTTGGAAAAGAAAATATTTTCCAATTTGCATAAAAAACAAAAATCACCTCCCCCTAGATGGAATTTTCCATGAAAAAGAGGCCAAATGATACTTTAATGGTTGTACCATGGAATTCAATTCCATAAAAAATGTAGTGTGTCAAATAACAAAGATAGAATCCAATTCCTTGGATGAGCCATTTTTCATAGAATTTCCATGTTATCAAACACACCCTAAGTTCTAGCACTGTTAACTAAATCGGAAAACTGCGTGCACTAAATTTGTAATGCCTCTATATACATAGAAAGTCCCAGTTGCTTTAGCAGCGAATTCACTAAGAATATTTCATCTAGAGCTTGGTTTTTCCTTGCCTCGCGAGTTCTAGAATGGAATTTGTTGTAAGAGACTGCATGATGTTGCCCATCCTACCTGATTAATATTTGAACCATGTGAGAGAATCTTGCTAGTGGAATCCCGGGCAGGCTGGCTTATTGGGTGTTAGCTGCTTTGTCTGACAATCCCTTGCTTTCTGGCAGGGAAAAGGCGGTGATGGCTCTGAAGAGGATGACGACGAGCAAGACGGTGAAGATGATGACGAGCAAGATGATACCTAGATTTCTATGTGATCGCTTATGTAAAGGCCGTTTTTGGAGATTTGTGAAAGACCTGAATGACTTGAATGGCTGGGTGATAGCCAGCCGGCATTTCCCATAGTTGTCAGTTATAAAGTCTATTGGATCCTTCTGTTTCTTCTTCATCAAAGGCAACACTTATGATGTGTCTTTTACAAGGTTATCTGTGTGGCTTTGTCTTTGTCCTCACTGGGGATGGAAGTTGCTTTGATGAATGAGGAGGGTCTTTAGCCTTCTAACTGGTAAGGTTATGTACTTTTGGGTGGTAAGATGTGGCTCCTTGCTTGTGCAGATTTCCGTTCCTAACATTGCATTTGGCAGAGGGGATGGGGGATGGAATGGGAATGAACGAAGAAGAATTAATTCTCCTTAATAGTAAATGAATGATAACAAATATGGATTTTTTTTTCTGTTTTTACCTATTTTCGTCAAAAGCTTTATTTTTTCTCTCCTAAATTTGGGAAGAGTGGAAGAAAAACTTAAATTTTGTGTGTTGATCTTGATTATTTTAATTTTAATAGCTTCTTAAAATTTTAAACTAGTCTGACTTGATCACACTGTCTTTCTAGTAATGGGTTTTTATTACTTAATATTCTTTTATATCAGGGGCCTCTCTTCTCTTGGGGGAAAATATTTAATACTGTTTTCTATTTGTCACTCTCCTAAACAAAAGAGAAAAATATTATACATTGCAGCTACTCTTTTCCATTCGATTCCATTTCATTATTCTCCAAACAAATCCTAAAGTTATTTTTCTTTTTGATGGTGAATAAATCTTAAAAGTCTGGCTGCTTTCTGCTGCATTGAAGGTATGCTCAAATTGGCTTTATTTTTTTTTTTTCTAATAAAAATTGGCTTTATGATGACAATTATGATTCGTAAATCAAATTAATATCCCCTGCATAAGTTCTTTGCTGTTTTAATGTCAAGCGTTTCTCCTTCTCTCCATCAAATCAAGATCGGTAACAAAAATGAAAATAAATTCTAATTACTATGTTAATAATTATTATATTATTATTAATATATTGTCATTTATCTTCAACGTCAAGCATTCATTCGTGGAATTTGCTGAAGGAATGCAACAATGGCAGCAGCTGGAATTTGGTTCTGCATCTGCATTACAAACAACAGATTTGATATGTTGAATTTTTGTTGGTTGATGATATGTGTGTGTGTGTATATATATATATATTGGTTCTAAAGTAGCAGAAAGGTACACAAGGGAGATCCGCAGAGGAGAATGATGCTACCAATCGATCGGCAGGGGTTACTGTTGACAATCGTAAGAGTAATTAGCAGGCCTAGTGGGGAGGAGTAAATGGTTATGAAGCACTGGGCTGGAACCCAAAAGAAAACATATTGGGCCCAACCCAAGAGTAGTGGAGGGAGGAAGAGGGAGCAGCCCCATAGTTCAAATTCATAACGAAACTACCACTAAGGTTCACATCTTTTCGGGAGGTTTTTAATACAATATTTTTCTATAAATATTTGTGTTAAGAGTATCAGTTTTTTATTATGTAATATCACACCTGAGACTAACAAAATATTAAAATACCCCAAGTCCCCACTCCACCAGATTAAGACCATATTATCTAATCTTTATCTGACCTGTATGCATTCTCGGTATATAGATTAATCAGATATGAAAACAGCCAACAAAACACACGGTTGGCCTTAAACATATATAAAATCCAGAATGGTGTTTATATTGAAGTTAGCCCTTTTATCACCCCTACCTACCATCTCTCTGCACTTTGTTCAAACACCACAAAGACAACAACGTCCAGATGCATGGTTAATGCTATATATGCATATTCAATAAGTTCATATAGAAGTTTATTTTCATTTAACACTTAATTATAATTACGGCTCTCGATCATATATATTTCGTATTAAATCATTGTAGCTGACCATTTTAATTTTCTGATTTGTTTTCAGAAGCCACACCCCATTTTCTTTCCCATCTTTCTTTTCCATTAATTTCCTTCTCAGCTAGCTCATTGCAGGATTTGCACCCATGCTGCCACCACATTGCGATCATCATCCACGTCAATATTTCTGCCCAAATCAATACCATGCATTTCCGCCACCCCAATACGTGGTGGCGCCGCCGTTGCACCACCAGGCCTTGCCATGGGGCAGTGGCGGGATGGTCCCGGCCGGCCCCGATGCCCTTGCCGGTTCACACAAAAGCTCCGGAGTACTGGACAGCCGACCTTTTCGATTGTTGGTTGGATTCTTTCATCTGTAAGTAGTCCTTTATCCCTTTATGTAGGGTCCCCTCCCCTGACCCCTTCTTCTTCATAAAGAGGAAATTTTTTGCAAGTTTGGAACTCAAATTCTTAAAAGTTAAATTTCTTGTTTCAGGCATTAGAACATTAGTTTGTCCATTGAATACTTTTGGGCAGATTGCAGAGATATTGGATGAAGGAAATACATGCAAGTAACAGTAATGGAACCACAATATATACGGGTGACCATCATAGATTACAATTTGTTGTGCTTTTATATGTGTGTGTGTGTGTGTAGCTTGATATACATGCATGGAATATTTCTTGGTTCACACTCTGCAATTTTCATGCTGCTATGACTTTCTCTCTTCCATGGCTGTCCACTTGCTTCTTCCGTCCTAAACTGAGCTAGGGGAAAATACATGTTGAAGGACGTCCCCTGCTGGGACTGGGTTGCTCAAGTGACTGCTGCTTGCCATGTGCCTAGCGTCAAGCAGCTGAAAAATTCTGAAGTTGCACCTTCAGTTGTTTACACAGCATGAGGAGATGATATAAAATGCAGAATCTACATTAATTTGTAATTTGTTGGCAAAAGCAGCCTCAAACATTAATTCAAGAATTAATTTAGAAGTTGCTCCTCCAGTTTATATATATATATATATATATGTGTGTGTGTGTGTGTAAGTGTGTGTGTGTGTACACACCCAACAAAAAAAAAAAAACAAAATCTCTACAAAATTAATTAGAACACGTCACATTTTTATTTTTCTAGGTAAACCCATCTCATTAAAGTAACAAATTGTATTAAAATGAAATTTTTAGTTTTAATTAGTTAAGATGATAATTCATCGATTTATCTTTTTTTAGTTAAGACGGTTCTTTTTTCGAACTTGAAAAATAAAAAATATATTATTCACTACGTATTTTTTTTTCTAATTTAATAATTTTGCATGAAAATTTGAGAAGAATAAGGTAAAGCATGAAAAGTGCATAGATTTGAAGGGCAAATAATTCTGCCATGCATGCAATATATTTGTGGAAATATAGATAAAAGAGGGCCGGGGATGTATGGGTTTGGTTGTCATTTCATGCTTACTTGGTGGGATTCAATTGGGTTTGTAAAAGTTTGGGTGGATAAGGTAGACGTCTGTACTTAGGTGGTATATTATTATTATTATTATTATTATTATTTTAAAGGCTCTTTTCTTTTTTTCTGTTGTGGGAAAAAAAGTCGTAGAAAATGACTTTTGTCAGTGGGCTCTGACAGTTACAACCTTGGAGTGTCTTATCCCTCGTTTTTCACATTTTCTTTGTCACCCACCACTTTATTTAAATTAATAAGTATGGTATAATTTAATTGAAATTTAGATTCACCACTTTAAAAATATTAGATTTGACTTTTAATTTAATTATCTTTAAATCGAGATATGCTATAAATTAGGAAGAGTCTATATAATAATCATATTAGAATGTTAAAGTTGATTAATCATATATATATATTTATTCAAAAATTAAAATATGATTATCAGATTATGAGAAATAATTTAATAAGGTAGTTTTGATAATAATTAAAGTTAATTAACGTAAATGTCATATATAATACTACTATTATTTTGTAAAAGTATATCACTTTTACAATTCAAATATCTAACATTCTAATTATTAAGAAACAAGACCTTATTGTCAATTGGATCTCTTTGTATTCTTTTTAATGATTACTTTTATACTTAAATCTTATCCTTACTTTATAAAAAATGCTTTTATGACTCTAACCTTTTAATTATAAATGATCAATGCATATAATCTCTGTCACAAAAGTGACTAAATCTTACCCTTTAAACCAATTTTTATACCTAATTTTATCAATTCTAAGATGTTAATAATGCTATTAGAATTCATTTTTATTAAAAGAGTTTTGCTAACGTATTAATTTGTATTTAATATATTTTGTTTTTAATATTAAATATTTTACTAATTAATAAAAATATTAAAATACCAAAAATAAAATATACTTGACCTCAAAACTTTTATTATCAGAAATTACAAAAATATAATCTGATGCTTTATCACGAACATTTTTACTGCTCGACTTCACAATTTCAAGAGAAAAACTAAATTAAGGAGTCTATAGCCAAAAAATCAAACACGAACACACCAAAAGATCTTTTTTATGCGCTGGGCTCTAGCCCTTGGGACAAAAAATATATAGTCTGATTTGCTCGTAATTAAGAGGTAGATTTATTGATTGCAGCCTCTTTTTGAAGCAAATGCATGGTGCTAAATTATTGGGAAACATTGAAACCGTGACAATCCACCCACGCAGCCAGTGGCGCGTGGAGACCATTCGGCGTCTGATCGCCTTATCGCATATCGGCCTTGAAATATTATTTTATTAGCACCGCCACCGACGAGTCTCAGACAACTGATCCTCAGACGCACCGGGGAGGCGCGTTGCGTTTTTGCTGGAGCAGGAGAAGCGCGTGGAATATCAGGACGCGAGTGGGGAAGGTAAGAGGCGAGTTGGAGCTTGATGTGACTCAACTGCCAGTTTTCCCCTCAATTATTTTGACATGACGTCAGCCCTAGGTCCTCCCACCAAGAGCGATAAGATTCCAACTGTCTGTCTCCGGCCTTTTTCTTTTTATTTGTTATTAAATAAAATGTTTATTTGGAAAATAGTTTAATATCCAACCATTTAAATTATAAAAATTATTATCATATAAATAATTTAATTTACATATTTTGAACCTACTAATCCAATTACCTAGAGAAACAAAGGTTGTTCTGGTTTTATTTTTTTCCCTAAAAATCGTAAACATTATATTAGTGTGGTAATGACTTTTTAAATAAATGAAAACTTATTTTATTATATTATAAAATTAAATTAATTTGAGATCTGACGCTTAAAATGAACCGGCTTTGTGAACTCAATTTATGGAGCAATTTTTTTTTTTTTATTGAATTTACCTGATTTTAGAATCTTAGAACAATTTTTGAAACTATATATGTCCAATTGGCCCGAAATCTCCAAAGATGAGCATCTAGTTCATAAAATTACTAGTAGAAACGAGAGTTTAAGAGTTGGGAGTGTAAGACTCTTTTGTACCCTAGATCAGACAACATTTCTATCATTGTGATTATACACATTGGCCAAATCGCGGATGTTATTAACAAATATAAGTGTGATTAGGTCAAGGCATGGTTGTTAGCCAACTGGGCTTAACATGAAAATAAGTTAAAACCCAATTGCCGACATTGTTGAACTTTAAAACTACAAGCCCTCTCCTCGGTCTCTTTGGTCCAAAATCTATTGTTGCGCCTAAAAAATCCATTGTTGCAATGTTAATGCAAGGAGGGTTCCTATGCCCACATTCAAATTAAAACAAGCCTTACCTTATGTTTCTTGGTAGAGCTACAATGATAAGACTGCTCATCAAAGTTCATGTTTATGAATATTGCTTCTATTCATATATCTGTTGCTTGCTACTGTCACATAATTTGCTTGTGTGTGTCTTTGTCTCTGTCTTCTTTTTTCCAGTTTTGTGGTTGAAAAGTAAAGATGGCAGAGAATAGGAACAAACTCTGCTGGCAGCTGTGAAGTAATCTCCAAGCTGGCTGTGCCAAAACTCTTGAATCCCAGTGTCAAAAGACAACAACAAAACTCTAAGCGCCCAGCTAGGGACAAGAAGCTATAGTATTATAAATTATAATTTTCTATGAGCCCACATATGGATTTTGTGTGTTTATCTAGCGGCATGATTATGAATGCTTGATAAATTTATTAGTTCATGTTCGAAAAATAGTAATTGTACACTCTCATTGATTAAAAAGAAAAAAAAAAAAAAAGACAGCAGCAAAGTCCTTGAGTAGATTTGATGGGCGAGCTGTCTTCCTCAGCTTCATATGAGGCCACATCCTGTGGTCTAAGAAACTGGCAACACAATTGGCAAGCCCCTCACTCACCAGTTTCTTGGCAATGGGTCCATGATGCTGCCACCTTGAGCCTTCAAATGGGGCATGCAATTGGTTGGATCCCCACTCAATTCATTAGCTCCTTTCAGCAATCACACTGTGCAATTCTTTGGCCTGGACTTAGACACATTCCATCACGAAAAAGTTTAACTAGGTTTTTGCATATTAATTCAATTAATTAGTAGTGAGAGAAGGAGGGTTTTAATTTGCTTAATTAATTAATCATGCACATTTCATCATATATATTTATGTATAATTGAGATGTTTTACAGATGGAGCAAAAAGAAGTAAATTAGAGATGATGAGGAAGTTTTAGGTTTGGTCCAAGAGGCCCTTTATGTTGATTCTGCACATTCAACAACAACTCTGGTAAAATGCTATGATTTAAAGTGTACTGTCAATTGGGTAGAGGCTGCTTTTTTATGCCTGAAAAAGTTGCAATCTGGAACACTCGTGAAAGTTAACAACCAAACAAAGACCCCAACACCCCCCCCCCCCCAACAAAATAAGGATGGATATCAGAATCACCACTAGAATTTGCCCTAATAACAATAATAATTTGATCAGCTTTGTGATGATCATATGAAACGAGCCCTAATGCCAGGACAACGTACATGTTAATTTTTTTCATAAACAAGTTCATTAGATAGGCCAAACATGGCTTAATGATTCCATGTCGTGTGTGTGTGTGTGTGTGTGTGTTTCTTGTCTTACCACTAGTACTGTCTTCATTAATGGTGATTGAAACTGCTTCATCCTGAAGGAATGCTGCTTCTACTGCACGGCTGTATAATTTCTCACTTACCAAACGAGAAAATTAATTCTAGCAGTTGGTTTGGTCAAACATGATTTCCTAAGACTAACTGATGCAACATAGACTAGAGGACAAACATTATGTATATACATACATACATACATATATATATTATTCTGCAACCTGTAAAGTTGAGCGGGCATACAAAGAAATCTAAACAAATTAGAAGACAAACTTAAAAAAATAAAGAAAGAAAGAAATTAATCATGACAGAAAGAAACGAATCTTCTGCAAACTAATATCTAGAGAAAGTATATATGATAGCTTCCAGTGCATCATTGATATCGTTACTTTAATTCTAGAGAGCAAATTTTTAAGTGTGGGAGAAGAAACCACAGCTTGCTTATGAATTGAAAGTTACTCTCACCGAGCTGATGATCAAGATTTTGAAAATGCCGTGTCAAGCCAGATGATACATATGAGTCCCCCACAAGAATCCATAAAATGTCCATATACAATGAAGGGACTATATATTTAATTAAGCTATTGTTTTCTTCCCTTTCTATGAGTAGAGTAATCAATTACTAGAGAAACAAAAGCTCAAATTACGCTGAATATATACAACATGAAATAAAATGCCCGAAGACCTCAGCGTAGTTCTTTGTTAAGTTTGTGATTTTTTTTTTTTTTACTAAATTGGAAATTAAGCTGAAGATCAATAGAGAAATTTCGGATTGGGAGGGCTAGACCAATACAAGCAAGACCCAACAAAGTAAAAGAGAAAAGGATATATGGGCTCAAAACAAAAGAAATAAAACCATCATCTAAGGCCAAAACCGAGAAAGCATGGGAAAAGCATGCCAGAGAGGAAAATCTATTACAGAAAAAGATTTTCAATAATCTTAAGAGGCTCGGTGAAATTAAGGTGACTCAAAAGGGTCGTGAAACAATTAAAATCATTTGACATGTTTCTCCAATAATTTGCGAGAAAGGAACCAAAGAGTTATAAAGCCAATATAAAGAACAAAAGAGCTTAAAACAAAAGGACACATCCCCAAATACATACACACATTAAATAAAAAAAATAGAAGCCCTAAAGCTAAAACTAAATCTAAACGACTTGACATAGGAGCAAAAACAAAAATAAAGGCATACCAACCTTCAAGAATGCTAGGAGTAAGAGAGGGGCCATAGGGGCAACCATTTGTTGAAAAAGAGAAGGCTAAGAGCTTACAAGCCTTGTCCGTGATGCCATGACCTAGTCAATGGCAAAACCATTCACCATGAGAAACAATCAGAATTATCACGCAACAACAAACAAGGAGAGAGAGTTAGGCGAACACCGAACAAGGAGACACTCAAGTCATACAAATATACTAAGCAAGGAGGCCTTCTAATCGCTACCAAAGGGTCTTGTAGGTCACTATAGGGAGGAATGTAACGAGGCAAAAGAAAACAAAGATACAAAGAATTGGGGAAATAGAGGTTGTTGAGTGATTTAGGATTTGGAGGATGAGAAAGATTATGGAAAGGGTAAGCAAAAAGGGAGGAGAGAAGGTAAATAATGAAATCAAGATAGAAGATGAGGGAACAGATGCTAGATTTGGTGCGTTAAAGCAATGACAGAGCTAGCTAGGGTTAACACACCTCTTTGGGGAAGATGTGCGGGCTATGATTCTCTCCAAAGAGAGTCTAAGAATTGTCGTTTTTTTTTTCTTATTTCTTTGTGATTTAACAAAAAATAAAAATAAAAAACTGATGATTAGTTATGTAAAAATCTAATTTTTCACATATGACGTCTACTAGTTCATATTTTTCTTTTTCCATGACCTAATTTCAGAAGACTTTCTTTCTTGGAGGGAATGACCAAGAAGGACCGGGGATCAGATATCCCATTGACCTAAACATAATTAAGATTAAAGTTGTGGTAGCTAGCCGCTACATATGCAAATTAAGTTTTGAATCAAATATTAGTTTATGCCTAAGGATTACCTTTTTGTGCGTAACTTTTTGTTAATAAAGATCATTACAGTCGTGCTACTAAGCGTATATAATATACTCACAACTTTAATTATATATGTGTGTGTGTGTGTGCGCAGCAATTGCATTGTCATCAAAGTGCATGTGCTTGAACAAAAAATGTTTCTGGTTCTGCTGCTGCAACATTCCAAATCTATTTTATCGGCGCATTGTCTGCTTGTTAATGTTTTTTGGAGGGAAAACATTTGCAGTGATCATAATTAACTAAAGTCCCCTTTCACTTCCAGAATTCATACAATCCCTAAAGTTAATTTGCATAGACTGATTAATTATGCATCTATAATGCTCATTAGGTTCATTTCTATAACTTAATTCAGATCAAACATTTTCTGTGTATAGAAACATTTTCTGTGTATCTGATCAAATCTCTGATTCAATGTTTAATTTTAAATTCCAAATTACGAGATGGAAAATAAGTTAAAATAATTTTTTATAAGGAATTAATATGGCATTAATTAGGAAGTAAATTTTCCAGACTTTCTGCACATATATTTAGAGGGGAAATATATTTATATAAGATGAAGGTATATCTAATATAACAAGGTATACACACACAGACACACACAGATATGCTTTAATTAATTTGTATGGAAAGCTAGCTGGCAAATTCCAGTAGAAGATGAGGTACGCTTTTATGTTTCTACATTTCTTCATAATGATATTAATGCAAAATTTAGTCATGTATGCATCACAAACAGTAGAGAGCTGGGCAATAGATATCAATGCCTTTGTACTCTGGCATAGTTAAACGAAGTAATTGAAATTTGGCTTCTTTACAGAGTGGCAAGCCATGCAGTACTTATAGCATTTCTTATGCCATGATATCCGAAAGGGGATCGATAGAATTAAAAAAAAAAGCTTCATATTATTTATTTTTTAATTATTATAGGTGATCAAGTTCCTAATTTATTCAAATAAAAATACCCAAAGTGTTGAGCCGCGTGCTCCTACGAGGCTCGATTAGCTTAACTAATTGAGGTATATGACCAACAACAATTGCAGCCAAATTTTTAAATTTAGTCCAAAGAACATCACATGATTGTGCTAATAACTTAATCTACAAGTTGGTAATGATTTGAACAATTTTAGTTATAGGATAAGCCTCTACTTAGTTGACAAATATACATCATTCCCTAATGCCATCTAACTACTAACATGATTATGTGATGTTCTACAGGCTACAAACTAAAATTATTTCCAACAAGAAGGGAAAGATCATCAATCCACCTATGTTATAATTAGCTTCAAAACTATATATATATATATATATAACTCTCAAGCGAGTGCTAAACTTTAATGATCTATCAATTTTTTGCTATTATATAACAAAACAATACACTTGGATGCTCATTTGCAAGTAACAGTGGATATAAACATAATAGCTAGCTAGCAGTGAAAAAGATGGAAAAAGAATTGATCAAATTTCATATACCAAACACTTGTCACACCTCATCTTTTGGTAATATAATCGGCCGTAAACCCCACACTCCCCCCCCCCCCCCACACACACACACACACGCACGCACACGAGCTAAAATTTAAGAAATAAAAAAACCAGGTGGGGATGGAAGTGGGAGATTGAGAAAATTGAGAAACCCTAACCCTAGAAAAGTGGGGAAATTAAAGGGGAAAGGCAGATAAACATGAGGAATCCCGAAGTTGCCAACCCTCCTCCACCAAGGCAAAGGGGAAAGGGGCCAAAGGCGAAGGGAAAATGATTACATGAATGAGAAAAGGGACCCACGGGCTGGCTAGCTAGCTATGCTAGCTCTCCATGGCCTTGGATCAATCTTTCCTTTCTAAGTCTCTCAATTTTTTGACTTGGGATTGGACCCTCCTCGGCCACCATTGTCTTTATGGATTGAATGATCAAAAAGAGAACCTCACGTGGACTCTGAACCAAAGGACCTGTCCAACCACAATAAAAAGAACCCCCCCCCCCCCCCCCTTCTCCAAAGATTCAATAAAAGGAAATACAAAATCACCCGATTTTGCAATTGTACCCTCCCATTCTCTAAAATGTATTCAAAAAGGAGCTCTCCCCATTGATCATAAAAGCATTTTCTTTTGTTTTGTTTTGTTAAAAATGCTTGCTTTTTTAAAGCTCACCCTATAATTCTCACTCATTATCTTTGTTGCTTAAAGCTTGTCCTCCTCCCTTGTCCTCTCTCTCTCTCCCTCTACAGACCCCTTCGAATGTGAAAGGAATTGCAGTGCAAGGATATAGATATATAGATATAGAGAGAGAAAGTGTATCTTTGCGTTTTAGAAAGAGGGTGATTGTCATAGACCCACCAGAGATTAAATTAAGTTCCCATCACTATTTCTCATAAAAGGAACTTCCACACAGAGAGAGAGAGCTTCTTCATGTGATCATGGAAGGAGGTGATGATCATCTTCACCGGCCAAACTTTCCATTCCAGTTGCTCGAGAAGAAGGAAGAAGAAGCCTGCTCCAGCTCCGGCGCCAACCGGAGCCTCCAGATCTCCGCCGAGCCTTCGAAGAAGCCGCCGCCCAAGCGGACCTCCACCAAGGACCGCCACACCAAGGTCGACGGCCGCGGTCGCCGCATCCGCATGCCTGCTCTCTGCGCCGCCAGGGTCTTCCAGCTAACCCGCGAGCTAGGCCATAAGTCCGACGGCGAAACCATCGAGTGGCTCCTCCAGCAGGCCGAGCCCGCCGTCATCGCAGCCACCGGCACCGGCACCATCCCCGCCAACTTCACCTCCCTCAACATCTCGCTCCGCAGCTCCGGCTCCTCCATGTCCGTCCCTTCCCAGCTCCGATCATCTTCTTACTTCAACCCTAATTTCTCCCTTCCCCAACGCCGAACCTTATTCCCCGGAATCGGCTTATCAACTTCGCCCGATACTTCCTCTTCAACGCTTCTCAATTTTCAATCAACAAACCCTAACCCTATGTTGCAAGCCAAACCAGAGCTGCGAGACAACAATACGACGTCTTTGGAGTTGTCGGAGCAGGAGGAGAGCATGAGCAGGAAACGCCGGGCCGAGGAGCTCTCGACGCAGCACCAAATGGGCAACTACTTGTTACAGTCGAGCACCGGCGCCATGCCGGCGAGCCACGCCTCAATTCCAGCGAATTTTTGGATGGTCGCCAATTCCACCAATCAAGTCATGAGCGGCGACCCGATTTGGACGTTTCCGAATTCAGTAACGAACAGCGGTTTGTATCGAGCCGCCACCATGTCCAGCGGCTTACATTTCATGAATTTTCCGACTCCCGTCGCCCTACTGCCCAGCCAGCAATTGGGCACCGGAATTGGCAGCGGCGGAGGAGGAGGAGCCGGCGGCGGCGGCGGCATGAATGAAGCTCACTTCGGATTACTGGCGGGATTAAATTCCTACCGGCCGGCCGGCGTATCGGAATCTCAAGCGAGCGGCTCGCATTCGCATCACGGAGGCGATGATCGACACGATTCGACGAGTCACCACTCATAAACCATTTCCGTAACTGTGTGTAGTTTGATTTGTAACACACGCGAGGTTTGAATTCGATTGAACTTCTAATACTTGAAATTTTTTTGTGTGATTAATATGTCTTTTTATTTATTTATTTTTGTTCTTCTTCTAGGGTTTGAAAGAGGATGAGAAGACCATATTTTAACATGGGTGGGTGGTATTATTGGTTGTTTTTTGCTAATTAATTAAAGCCTTCCTTTCATTTTGATTGTTCATTGCCCAATGTCTAATTATCATCAATCGTCATTGTTAATTTGTTCTTTCTTTTTTTTACTCCTCCCATTCCACCCAATTACAATTTGTAATTCCCATGCCTCTGTTATATATTTAGAATTAATGTTTAGTTTTAGTTCATCATCAAACTCAAAGATTACAAATTCACAATGCACAGTACTAGCAAAGAAAGAGGATTAATAAGAGCTACTAAGCATATGCATGTTGATATATAGACCCAAATTTTGTGGTTTTTTTTTTATTTTTTTCTTATGTCTATTATTATACACAAGGGATTTGCATTAAACTTGATATGGGTGTGGAAAAAAATGTATCTTTACAATAATTTCATCATGCTTTTAAAATAATATAATTTCTATATTAATTTTGTTAATTATAATATACAAACAATGACCATTTAAGTGTTTTAAAGTTCATTTCACATACAATTAAGACTTTTTTTTTTTTTTTTTGAGGGGGAGGTGGATTAGGAAGGGAAGGCCTTAATAATTAAGATTTAAAATCATCTTGTTAGGACTTAATTATTTTATGTTGACCGAATTCCCAATGCACCTTATTCATTCATAAATTAAACTCTCTTAATCAAGGACTAATTACAACAGTTTTCTCTCTTTAAACACAAGCAAACCATAACTGAAGTAGTTAGTTATCTAAAGAAGGAAACTTAAACCTCATTCAAATCAATACAATCTCAAATTCAAGAGTGATTTGTTCTGCTTTCCATTAGATTTAGGTTTAGGTTTAGGTTTCGGTTAAATAAAAGTATAATTTTAATTTTACCATAAGTAATTAGTTACACCTTTGACTCTCTATAATTTCGTTTATCTTTATTATTATAAACACCTTATATGATTTATTTTTAATATTTTACTTTTTTTTAAAAAAAGAGCCCATTCTATTATATTAAAAATGTGTTTAGAATCCGGAAAAAACAACCAAAATTACACAGTCTCTAAGGTAAAATTTACCAGTATAATAATAATAATAATAATAATAATATTAATGGGACTGGGTGGGGGGCCCAAGAGCCTTATCAGTTCCAGGTGTTGGGTCAGATGGTGAGGCCCAGCTGCTGCTCATTGTCTAAACCAATGTACCATATATCACTGACAAACAGGTGGATCATTCCTCCCCTTCTTTCTTTAATTAATTTTCATATATCTATATATATATATATATATATCAGAGTCTTTGCTGGCACCATAAAAAGATCGGTGGTGGGTTTTAAATGACCCTACTGCCCTCGGGCCCCACTTCCCCCTGTCTTTGATCTCCTCCGTCCATTCTCTCTCCTACCGGGCCCCACTGAATGATTAGTTCTCAATTTGGAAAAATCTAGGCCATTTTTTTTTTCCAAGTCTCTCCCCCCGCTTTGACAGCTTGCGTATTTTAGGATTAAAAGAATTTCAGAAATATTTTTCAAAACTTTGCTTGAAAATTCTTGTTTGTATATTGTAAGCATGAAAGAGCAAAGTTATGTCACAGTTAACATCAGATTCGTTAAATTAAATAATTATTAATTTTAATATTAAAAATATAATATATTAATGCACAAATATTATAATTAAATATTTAAATAATATTTTTATTATCAAAATAAGTAAAAGGAAAAAAAAAAAGCATTTAATGTTTAATGTTTATTTATTACAATCATCTTGTCTTTGCAAGTGACGGTGTAATGTAAACATTGTAAAGAAGAGATGTAACAGTGTGACCAAAGTATGGATCATAGTTAATTATGTATGGAACAGTGATTGATAAGTTTGGATAATGGGGGAGGAATGGAATGGGATACAGTGGTTGAGTTTTTTTGGATATACCCACGCAGCAATTAGAATCCTGGAATTTGAGGTTGGGAGGAGTCCATTCTTACTCTAAATAGCCCCAACTAGCTACTAGTACTAGCTAGCTAGAGCTATACGAGTATTCAAGACTCAATTATTATTATTAAAGAAAACGAAATCACACACACACACACACACACACATCATCATGTCTCAGAATCATGAATGTCATCTCTACCTCCAACATTACATAATTCTAAATCAATCCCAATTCTAAGATACCCACAACGGACCCAATTCATTAAACGTACTTAAGAAGAGAAGGGTGAACTGAACTCCAACAGTGTGGTTCTTCATTAAATACGTATTATATTTTTTTTAAATAAATAAAAATAAGTCTAATTGAATGAGGGAACTCTCTTTTATATTCATGAGATTAGATTTAATGATAATATTATTGATTTTATCAATTAAGTGATATGAAGATTTACAAATTTAAAAAATATTTTAAATTTGAATATTATGAATCAATGTCACGAAAATATTTGACAGATTAGGTTAGAGGGTGGGTTTTTTTTTTTTTTGGGGGGGGGGGGGTTTAAATTCTTTTCTTGAGAGAAAAGGGTAAGAAAGTATAATGGGAAATAATGGAGAGAGAGTGTCTGGGACGTACGCAAATGAGCACATGGGCATGAAGCGATTGAGCAATACAAAAAAATGGTCCCCTTCTGAAAAATCTTGCGTCCACATAAATGGCAGCATTGAATCATCAAAAGCCACAACTACGATTCTCTCGTTTTAGATAGATAGATAGATAGATGGATAGATCATAGATAGTGAACAAACAAGTCCGCGTCCAGTTGGGTGGATTGGAAGCCATGGACACTGGGCAGTCGTTAGGTGCCTGCCGCTAAATCCACCCTTATATTTTTGCTTCCTTTGGTTTGCTTCGCCCTCTCTCAAAATCAAAATCTTGACATTGACAAACTCCCTTGCGATTTTTTCATATCCGTTGCCCTAACATGTGGATGTGGTGGTCCTCTCTCTGCAGATCTGCTAATCTTCTCTCTCTTTTGTATCTTAGTTTAATGGGTTGATAATATTCATGGCGTGGGCGTACTTAATGGGGTCTATTCTGAGTTAGGTTGTCTTTGATTTGTCTTTTAACCCTTGCTCTTGTCCTTGAATCAGACAACTAATTAAAGACAATTAGTCCTTTAATTTGGTGTCTTCTTCTTCTTCTCTTTCCATGTACCATTTTTGTCACATTCCAAATCAACACATGATTTGACATCGAGTACAATAACAAGGCCTTTTCAATCCATGCAGCACATTTCTAATGCCCATGCCCGGCCCACTAAACTGTACCCAAAGAATGGCGTGGCATGGAACCAAGCCCAAGAACCCTGAAAGTTTGGCAGCTTGGGATAGCTGGGTTTGGGCTTAAGTTCATCTCTCTGGCCTTCCACTTCTTCTTCAGGTAGGTGCTCTTACCTTTCCCTCTTCTTGCTATTTTTTTGCTTCCCCTTTTCCGCTCCAACCTCCTAGCTCCCAAACGGGTTGGACGAGATTCGGTAAAATTCGTGCCAAGTAAATCTTCGTGATTATCTGTGTTTTTGCTGCATGATCGGCTATGTTAATTCATGATATTTAGGGATTCGGGTATAGTCACCCCTAAGATTGAGTTTATTATGTATTATTAAGTCTTACATATTTTTTAATTAATTTAACTTCGAATGACACTTGCATTTACAGTTTATGCTTCTTTTCTTCACATGCATGTAAAATTTTAACGATATAATCATCCTATTACATGGAGTTAATTATATGAATTTTGCCTCATTAATTTGGTATTATTTTTCTTTAAGACTTTTATAATGAGTATTATATTTAATAGTTTATTATCGTTTGACTAAAAATTGTGTTGTACCATTTGATCATTTTTTTTTCTTACAAAATTTAAGTGTGATGATGACAATATTCATAATAAATAAATTTATTATTGTATTAGAGCAACAATAATTAAATTTTTCTTAATTTCTCTTTATCTCTCATTTCATTTTATTCACTCTCTTTACAAAAACTTTTATTCTATTAATTTTTTTCTTACATAACTAAACTATTTTATCTCATATATATATATATATATATATATTAAATAAAAGCCACACTTTATATGAATAACAACACATCGATCTATCATAAGGGCTCATTAGTCTTCCATGATTTTAAATGATTGACGCAAAGTATCTAATTTAATATTTTTTGAGATAACTTGGTAATATACATACAAAAATCCATCAAAATAAATAAATAATCTTAAAGATCTGGTTTCCAGATGAAAGCCAAAGCCCAAGTTCCAAACTTAGCCTTTCAAAGGACTTGGATTCCATATTTCACACGCGTAACATGTCTTGCCTTTGTTTTTTTTTGTCTCCTTTGGGATCGTCATTCATATCTCCACCCCTAGAAGTAGAATATAATTGGATCACAATCATCTCTTCCATGAGTTAGATGTCATGTCCCCTCCCACACCTCATTTTCGAACCCTTAAATTTCATTAGTCCACATCACTCTTGTAATTATTACATGCATTAGCATGCAACAAGTGGAATTTTCTCAGTAGTGGATGTTTGTATTTATTAATTATATTAAATAACGTGTACTAATTATATTTAGGGAAGGGAAGTACAGATGAGATCGATGAGGCGCAAACAAAAAAAATGGCTAGAAATTATATAAATGGGTTTTTAATGAATTTTAATTTATTTTATTTAAAATAAAATATAAGTCTCTAAATTTATTTAAAAATTTATTAAAATACATCAAACCCATGGTTTCTTTGTTCTTTCTTTCCTTTATAATGGTTTCTTCCTTTTTGATGGATTTTTTTTTGCCAGTGTGTTAAAAGGAATTTCATTTTGGCTTGATCTTTGTAATTGTCAATGGCTTTGTGGTTGGAAGTGTCTACATATTTCCTTACTTGGAATTTCTGCAACTTTATGTTTTGCATTTCAATCAGCTTCACATATCTTATGTCTTTTTTGTTCAGATGGAACTCAAAAGCTGCAATTTTTCCTTAACCCAGACACAGCATTGGACGAAGAAACCATGGGTATGGGTTTCATCATGTATTTCTTTGATGGCTCAGAGACTCATTCTGTTTAATTTAATAATAATATTTGGAAGATTAGTTGTCTGTAAATAAAAACAAAGATTAAACAGTAGACAAAAATATATAACAACCCTCGTAAAACAAGGGAGGGTTTTGTGCAGTAATAACATCTCTATTATATTTTTCTTAAATGAAGATCCAATAATTGTATATTATAAAGAGCGGTACAAGAAAAAGAAAAAGAATTAGGTGTTTACACACTTTCTTGGAAGGCTGAATCACTCTCTCCTGAACCCTATCCAACAAAATGCGTGCTTCTGATCAACCCTTTCTATAAAAATCTTGAAATTGATTTATGAATGACCTTTAAAGTCGAGAAATTTTATCTTTCGATCCCAAAAAATGTTTGCTTCTGTGTGGGGGGCTATAATTAAATATCACCAGAGTGGCATCTGCACTCTCCAAAGACCTTCTCAACAATTGTTGTATATAATTGTCGTGGGGCCCTTCTCACTTTTGCCCCCTTTTTTTTTCTTTCTTTTTAATTTTTTATGCCAATTTCCAGAAAAGGGAGAATCTTGTATAGTAGTAAAATTGTTTACTTTAAATTGCGAAACGGTCATTTTAAAACAGGCCACAAGGACTGGCCATCCTTAGAAATGAGGTAGGTTATCCGACAGCTGCCGGGACAGTCTTTTTTTGGGTTTTAGCACAAGTGTACAGTGCCAGGTTGTGTCCACGAATACTGTCGAAATTAGAAAGGAAATTTAGTGTCTGTTTCGTTGCTTACATGAATGCATGATTTTGTTTATTGTGAGCGCGTGGTTCACTGTGGATGCCACGCTTTGTTGTTGACACCCACGCAATACCTAGCGAGCGGGCTGACTCATTTGGGTCCCAGAAAAATGGCCACAAGCAGACAAGCTTTGGTTTGCTTTGTTTTTGGGACAAACCCATATTTTATCAGATGGAGATAATAAGCTATACACTTAGTCGAGCGATGTAATTAAATAAATTACCAGACTTCTATTACACAGTATTAATTTTAGTTAACTTTCTTCATACATATGAAATAGAGTAAAATTTTTACTTTTTTAAAAGTGATGTATATATGCTTAATAAATTAAATTTAATTTGAGTGATCAACCCACAAGGTGTAGCCTTTTAATTTAATCTGAGCCCACATAACATAATACTGACATGCATTTTGTCTGCGCCTGTTCTATTGGATAACATTTTAAGTCTACACCTGTTTTAAATAAATTGAGTTTGTTTAATATTTATAAATTCATGTAATATTGTCATATTCATGCCCTTGGCATGTCAAGCAAAATGAGTTTGAGGTCTAGATGTGCCACGACACAAATTGAGAAAGGGGATGCTTACTAGGTTGGAGGTTTTTGACGCATGTCACAACTCACAACTTACTTAAGCTCTAATGGGTTAAGTTCTAATTTAGTTTTTTTATTAAATAATTATTTTTAATTAAAATTGATTTGTAATTTTACAAGCTGAGTTATCTTAACTCGTTTTATATCACTATTTTCATTGGTATAACAAGGTAAAAATTAATTAGGTTAGGTTTGATTGAATGAATTTCATCACTAGATTTAGTAGGAGGGTAAATGGAATAATCATTTTATTTTATTGTTATATTTGGAACGCATTAATCTTGAGATAGAATTGAATTGTAAAAATAATTAGTTCATAAAAATATTATTTTTTATGTTATAAAAATTTAAAAAAAATATTTTTTATGTTATAAAAAATAAAAAAAATATTATAAAAAAAATATTTAATTCCAACAACTCATATAATTATCAAATATATATGTTAAAAAATATTTTCAACCAATTCTACTAAGAATAAGTGAAAGGTTGCAATAGTTTCTATTGATCTATGACAATATATCATTCTTGATGGGCTTTGGACGTGGTCAAATCTAGAGGCAGCTGCATCGCTTTCTTTGGACATGATTCAAAACAAATGCCTGGCCTTTCTTGAGTTGGGCGTCTAGATAAGTTGTTGTGACTTCCAGTCTTTGATGGGGTTTTTTTTTGCTTGATTAGCCTTGTAAGGTCTTTTGGTGCAGCATCCGTGCATTCTTTGGTATCATTTGATCTGGCATGGTATTGGTATCCATGTTCATATGTTTGTTTTCTTGTTAGCGATTAGGGAGTTTTTAAATATTCTTGATCATGTTAATATGTTTGTGCCTTTATCAAATAAATGTTTTCTATATAAGATGGATGCAGAGCACCATAACTTTCTTTTCTTTGACTATCTCTATTGTCAATAGGTGTTGTTATTTTTTTTTGTCGGTCAAAAAAATTTGAATAATCTTAAAGATGATGAGAGACAGGAATATTGTGGGTTATGACAAAGTAGCAAGGTTAGAGTCCTTGGCAAGTTACTAACCATTTGATTTCACATGCTTTGATCTATTTCATATGAAGATAATGGAATAGTCGATTTCATGAAAAATTAAAGATTTGCGTCCTAGTTGGCACACCAACTACTTCAGCTTTTACAGTAAAAAAGGTAGATGACTCATGAGTAAGTTTATGCCTTATGCACCCTTAGTCATTGTTTGGGTAGTAGTTGAAGGTTGATAGTTTGTTCTTGCATTAATATCTTGTGCGAATGTTCCTTACTAATGCCAATGGAGGTCTTAAGAATTGACAGTTTTAGCTTAGTGACCTTTGGATGACCAAAGTTAGCATACTCTTTGGAACCCAACTTTGACATGTTGATTTTTGCTAGTGCCCTCTATCACGTGTTGGGGTATTCGTTTGCTTCTTGATTTTTTTTTGGAAGATTTCATCCAGTAGTTGTATGGTATTATATATAAAATCTTATTGTTTCTCCTCAAAAAAAAAAAATTTAGTTGTTTGTCAATTTCATCCTTTATGTTCCCATTATTAGTCGGGACATGCCCTGGTCAATGATGTAGACATTTGTGCATTGTTTTTTTTGTTCAATAAAATTTTTATTTACGAAAAAAATCTTTTCATCAATTTAAAAAATAATTATTTTTTAATAATAATTAAATAATGCTTTATAAAAAACAAAACGTAACATTCCAGGGGCAGTTGGGGTAAAAAGGGTAAAGTCGGAAAAAAGCGTGGGGAGGAGACGAGGAACATGCGTCCTCATACGATGCATCCAAGAGGCAGCTGCCCAACACGCTCCTCCACCCTCGCCTCCATTCTCCCGCCACACGCCTCTGTTTCTCTCTCTCTCCCAGGTTTGCATTTCCCCTTCCCCCCCAACTCCACGTAGTTTTGTTTTTCTCTCAACAATCAAATCTCAAGGTCCATAACTCTTCGATTTCTATTGGTTCTCATCGCAACTGTTGTCTTCCGGATGAAATTTTGGGGTTTAATCCTCTCGGCTCTGTCTCGACCTGTTCCATTTGGTATCCATGGTTTCCTTTTAACTCTTTTTTTCTTTTTCGTATGTGATGATCTAGGGTTTTGTATGCCTGGAAATGGTTGGAATCCTGGCCGGCCTCGTCGAGTAGGATTAAGGCCTGTGATTGTCCTTGTTGTTGCTTTTCTTTTTTGTTTTGATATGACCTAGGGTTTAAATTGTTGCATATTCATCTTTTTTTCTCTGTATCTGCCAGTTGAATTTCTGTGTGAATTCAGTCGTGACTGGAATTGGGTGTCTGGTGCCATGCAATTTCGGCCATAGTTTTCTTGTGTTTGGTTCCGAGACAAAATGAACCAAATGCAAATCACGCAATTGGAAGTCTAGCATAGTTTTAGTTTTTTAGAGTCCAAAATTGTTGAACTCACAAGTCTTCTTAGATCTGTTCCGCGCCACCCCCCCCCCCCCGGGCGCTTCGCGTTCTTTGTGTTTAAACCGCTGAAACACGGAAAATTTCTTTTTTTTTTGGTTACTTTTCCTTTTGATTTTCGTTGAGACTCCATTATTCCTACCACGACTAACTTTTGTGACAAGAAATTGGAAAGGAGGTTGATTCTTTGCATCAATCCTTCAAGAGTAATATTATGGAGTCTACAAACTATGCCCTTGCAACAGTTCCCATCTGTTAAATAATTTGACCTTACCTGTTTACTCTCAGTTTGTTAGATAAGGAATCTTCCTTAATTTGCAAAGTTGTTTGGTCATTGCAGAGAATTAGGGATTGAAATCCCGTTCCTTAAATCCAGCAAAGTGGTACAAACTTGAGGATGGAGTCAGAGGTTGCTCCGGTAGTAGACGAGGTCTGCCAATTGTCAGAGTCAGCAGCAGAAGAAGAGTCAGTGCTTTAATATTCTAAATTTGACTTTTTAAACAGTTTAACATTGTTCTGATTCATCAACATCTTCAAATCACTTAAATGAGGCCCTCACTTGTATGTATCTTATTCATGGATTTTAACTGCATTGTGCTATGGTCATGGATCAGATATTTTGCTGAAAGGTTATGCTTAATTAGGTTGATATGATAATAGAATTTATATGACTCTTTTATAAATTAGTATTCACTTCAGTCTTACCCTTGGATCATGGAGACAAGAAGAAAAATTGAACTTTTGGTTGATCATGTTTTAGAATGGTTAGCAACATGGAACTTCAGATAATGAAATGGCTTTTTTTAGTTACTTTGGACAATCATGGCTCTTAAGTCTGATACAACTTAGTACAACGTATATTTGTTAGCATTTCACCAAAAAAATGAGCATATTTAAGTGTAACATGAATCTAAAAGCAAAGTGAACTGGCCTTCTGAAAATTGTGAGCCTGCTTTAGCCTGTGCGCCTGTGTCTGTTGCGCAGCAGCCTTTATCTGGAAATGGGAATTGTCAACAACAGGCACAATGGTTAGATAGACACATCTAGATTTTCTTAGGACAATCAATGGGTTTTGTGGATTGCTGAATTTTTATTTTTTAGTGTTCAGTGCTCTAATTTATATTTATGTCTTTCCCAATATTGGTAATGCCTCCCCAATTCTTAACCTTGAAATGATATCTCAGTCACTTCTACATTCATATGGTGATCTGGAAATGGAAGTAAGACCACGAGACCCTAGTTGGCTCCTCGTGTTATGTATGCACTTCTACTTTGTGTAATTTTTATTGAAGAAACCCATGCCAAAAGGGTTGTATATGTGCTCTGGTATTCACTCATAAATAGCAAGACAAGGTTGACAGTACCAGTTTAAAAATGTGCGAATAAACATTCAGTTATTGGAGTGCTGCAGAATATGTGTGTGTGTGTGTGTGTATATATCCAATGGCTGCTTACACATAGATACATGCACTCATTTAACCTTGTCTAAAGTAGTAACTCACTGTATTTTCTGGTGTTGTCTATCTCACTTTTACTTAGCTGGTTCATCTATTTATATTGTAATTCGTTTTATGTTCAACTGGATTCAGCCCAATGCCTTCCTTAAGCTGGAGTTATTTTCCAGAAGGACACCATGTACAATTTCTTGTAATGCCTGATTTAACTGTAAAATCTGGAGGAGTTCGAAATGTTTTCCATTAGCAATAAGTTTTTGGTGTATTATGTTAAATTTTGTCCCCATAGGATTGTTTGGTTAACGTATACTGCAACAACTCTCTGCTCTAAGGGTGTTACCCTGTGCATGGACATGCTTCAGAGAGAGAGAGAGAGAGAGGAATTAATTTATGGTAAGCCAATTGGCTTTTATGTGAACAATTTCTGCTGATAAGCCAATTGGGATTTCTGGTTCTCATTAATGTATGTATGGTAAGCCAATTGGCTTTTATGTGAACAATTTCTGCTGGTGTTGCAAATGTTTTTAGATGACTAAAAGGTGTTCTTGGAGCAGGTCCCATCCAAGCAAAAAGAATCGGGGAAGAATTCCAAAACGAGTTCACAAGTCTGAAAGGGAGAAAATGAAGCGTGAGCAGTTGAATGAACTCTTCCTTGCACTGGCTAATGCACTTGGTAATTTTATCTTATATGGGCAGTTTTTAGTAGTTTTGACGTACTGGCATGTTGTTTTCAAGTGGTATCCTTGCTCCTGTTACTTGGTCAAATAAGTTATGCTGCCATGTCATGGTCCCGACAGTTTTAGAAGGATTGCACTTAATATTGTAACTTCATGAATTATTTTAGGATTGTCACAGCAGAACAATGGAAAGGCATGCGTACTCGGGGAAACAACTCGACTCTTGAAGGAGTTGCATACCCAGATTGAGAGCCTCAAAAAAGACCACAAAGCATTGTTTTCTGAATCTCAATATGTAAGTCTCTTGACGTCCATGTGTTACTTTTATTTGGTTTTATGAATAAAAAAAGGTCAATGATAGATGCTGCGTGCGCAATACTAGTTTTGTCAAGTCCAATGTAGGAATTTGGTGGTGTTTGTATTTGAGTTAATTCTCCTTTATTCTCATCTTTTGTGAAACCTGGATGTATACATTTTTGTGAAATAATGCATAACCTTCGTGAAATATCAACGAACAGGTGACTGTTGAGAGGGATGAGCTACGGGATGAAAATTCTGCGTTAGAAGCTCAGATTAGAAAACTGCAAACAGAGATAGAAGAGAGAATGGTGCACTCTAAGCCCGACTTGAACGCACCTCCCCTTGAAGATTTGACTACACATCTTTCGACGGAACCCATGTTACAGCAAGCGCCATATGTCAATCCCATTTTTGTCATCCCGGTTTGTCCTGATCCACATGCGTCCAAGCCTCCGGCAAACGTGAGTAAACCACAAGCTAGGTATCCCACCTTGTCTGATTCATGGCCGGCTCAGCTTCTAGGAAAGCAACCAGACTCATAGAAGCAGTTCAAGTAGTGGAGAGTTAGGCTTTTGGTAATAGGCAATGCTGTAAACATTGTTGAAGTTTAATCTGTCTGCGTTTAACTCTTAGCTTAATCCCCCTGTGAATACTAAGTTGGAAGAATGTACATTAGACTTTGATGGTATATTGCGAGAGTTTTCATGTTTATTTTGCATGTTGCCGAACCTCTACAGCCGAGTCTTCAACCTTGAGCCCGGTGTTGGATGTTTGAAAGAGAATGCAATTAAATGGTGAATGATCCACTAAGGTCTAGTTGATCCATGAGACTTTAATTTTGTATTTAAACCAGTGTTCTAAAACGCGCTAAGCGCTAGTCGGGCGCTAGGCTGGGGCCTAGCACCTAGGCGGGGCCTGGAAAAATTTTTGTTTTTTTTTATTTTTTTGAACTTTTTGATGTAATGTCATGTTATTTTCAAGTAAATCAAAATAGAAAATCAACAATAATGCAATATAAATCAATAATGCAACAACATACATACTTCTATTTAGTATATATATAATATATATTATATAGTATACAATAAATAATATATACTATATACTATATATATATACAGCAACAACAAATAATATATACTATATACTATATATATACAGCAAATGAGCAAATAATATATATACTATATATATATAGTGTACAGCAGCTACTCGTTTGCAATAGCTGTTTGCGAGAGAGAGAGAGAGAGAGAGAGAGATACCGCTGGTTGGACCGTCGGAGGAAGAATAGCGCAGCGAGCGAGAGAGACGACTGGTGGAGACCAAGGGAAATCGGGGCAGACGAAGCAGCCCAGCCAAGAAAGACGATGGTAAGTGGCAGAGGAGGCGTCGGGAGTGGCGGAGGCGTCGGCGACGATGAGGATGAGCTTTCGAATAGAGAGGCGGTCGCGGTTGGGAGAGAGCAATTGGGGCAATCGGGGCAGACGAAGCAGCTAAGTTTTGTTTTTTCTCTTCTTTATTAAAACTGTAAACGTTTAAAAGTAGACGGTCCAGGCGGTTAGGCGCCGCCTGGGCCGCCTAGGCGCCGCCGACGACCGATTAGGCGGACCGGCGCCTAGGGGGGGCGACTAGATGAAAAGCGCGGCGGCCAGCGGCCGCCGAGGCTGATTTTTAGAACACTGCTCCTTAGTAAGTATCATTGCAAACTCTTGCAACTGTTCATGTAACACATTTGAATTCTTTGCACGCTCCATATATCCCGCTGTTGGGTTTCTTGTCAATTCGGATAGACTCATTATTCAGCCTTTCCCTTGCTTGATTCTTCTAGGTAAAATGTTCATGATTCCTGTTACTACCAACTGAATATGCAGCCTTCTCCTGCTGCCATTGAGGCTCCAATTGCCTCATGGGTGCATTTCTTCCCCTGGCTTCAAGAGCAGGACACCCTATTGAAAATGCAGCATTCTTCCGCTGCAATTGAGTCTTCCATGGCCTCACAAGTATGATGTCTGCCTTGGCAGAACTTTCACGGGCGAAACCAGCCACATGCCAAGAAATTGGAACTCTTTCCACCCTCATTTGGCTCCCAAATTCACACGTCTGAATTGAGAGCTACTCTATCGCTTGGAAATTAATCATGTTGGCTGGTAATAGCCTAAACGAATCAAAATTCACTTAGCTAGCTTGCCAATGGAATTTGCCTCTCGAACCCCAACCCTCAACACTACAACAGCCGTCTATCCCACCAAGCATCTGAGTCAATTTCCGAAAATTGTTTGTCTCCGGTACTACTTCCAATTGCTTCAGCTTGCTGACCCACACTACCCAGCCTCGGAAAATAGCCGCAATCAACCTGTTCTTCTACTTCACAACATTTGCCCAAGATAAGCAATCACCTTACCACAGTTAGTGATCTTCAATTCCCCAGGAAAATGAGCAGCTAGGCAACAAGTCTGATTCTGCCTTTTGGCTCGCCAGTTGCAAAAGTCTCCTACACTCGCCTCGCTTTCTTGATCGACTATAGCAACTCGAAAAATAACAGCAAATCACCCTGTTGTTCCACCTTCAATAGTTGCTCTATTTCACCTTCAAAGTCAATAACCTAATCTGAAAGCGATTCACGCTTCCACCTTCATAGTCGCTCCATTTCCGATCCAATACCTGTTGCACCACTTTGATTTGACTTCAAATTCAACTCAATATCACCATCGGCACTCTCCTGGCTTGTGTCATCTTCAATTCCGCTGAGTCCTGATTCCAACACTAATCACCATCCGCTTCACCCAATCACCTTCCAACACTCCAAGTCAGCCAATTGTCCGCCTATGATCGCAATTGTCGTTGATCATCAATCACTCAAGAATCAAGACTAGCCTCAATCGCACGCCTTCACAATCTGGATCTTACACACTGATAAAAAAAACCTCAGCCAAAAATCATCGGAATCACTTACTAGAATTAATTTGAATTGTTGGAACTCTAGAATTTGTTGGAATCGAAGTCACAATCACGAAGACTCACGATCGCCCCAACTGGCACTTCATTCTCGCCCAATCACCGTGAAAGCCGAAATCGCTTGGGTTATCTCCCAAGATTACAACCTACCTTGTTGATACCGGTTTTCGAAATCACCTTCAAATTTCGTGAATCAACTGCATCAAACAGCAACATCGACATCCAACGGACCTTAATTAGCAACGAAAACGGGTTAGGAACAATGCTCTGATTCCATTTTTCATGAATCTAGGGTTTAGCTAGGATTAGATTGGAATTCGGAAGGATCTGAGAGGCTTAGGATTAAGAACATAATGTTTAGAGGGGAATTTGGACAAAAATGGGGGAAGATAACATATAGAATTGAGGGAGAGATATTGACAGAAAGGGGGGAGAACTAGAGAGAAACGTGAGGGAAATTGAGAGAGAATTCTTAGAAAGAAATGAGAATATTCATTCAATCAATTCAAGCATACTCTTCTCTACATACTTGAGCCTATTTATAGGCTATACAACTGAAAGAAACATCTACAATAATAACCCCATGTGCTATAACAGAATAACAGAAATATCTCCTAAAAAATGTAACTAATTATATTATGGCCCTTCTAATTACCCTTGGGTTGTGACATGGTAGTTATTTGCTTCTTAAATTTTTTGTTGAGCCGTTGAAGTAGTTATATAAAGCTGCTAGGGCTATTGTAGATGCATTATGCAGAAATATATCAATTGAATCTTCTGATTTCCTCTCTCCAAACTCTCTATCCCCTTGGATTTGTCTCTTTCTCTCCCTCAGCTTCTCATCATCTCTTTCTCCCTCTTGATTCTCCCTCTATTCTCCTTCTCGATCTCCCTATTTCTTCAGCCTCCTTCAATTTTTCCCCCACCTTTCTCTAATTCTGCCTTAATTCCTCCTAAAATCTGCCCTAAGTCTCTGCTAAAACCAGTGTTCTAAAATGTGCTAGGTGCTAGTCGGGCGCCAGGTTGGGGCCTAGCGCCTAGGGCGCCTAGGCGGGGCCTAAAAAAATTGTTTTTTTTTATTTTTTTAAACTTTTTGATGTAATGTCATGTTATTTTCAAGTAAATCAAAATAGAAAATCAACAATAATGCAATATAAATCAATAATGCAACAACATACATACTTCTATTTAGTATATATATAATATATATTATATAGTATACAATAAATAATATATACTATATACTATATATATATACAGCAATAACAAATAATATATACTATATACTATATATATATATACAGCAAATGAGCAAATAATATATATACTATATATATATAGTGTACAGCAGCTACTCGTTTGCAGTAGTTGTTTGCGAGAGAGAGAGAGAGAGATACCGTTGGTTGGACCGTCGGAGGAAGAATAGCGCAGCGAGCGAGAGAGACGACTGGTGGAGACCAAGGGAAATCGGGGCAGACGAAGCAGCCCAGCCAAGAGAGACGATGGTCAGTGGCGGAGGAGGCGTCGGCAGCGGCGGAGGCGTCGGCGGCGATGAGGATGAGCTTTCGAATAGAGAGGCGGTCGCGGTTGGGAGAGAGCAATCGGGGCAGACGAAGCAGCTAGGTTTTGTTTTTTCTCTTCTTTATTAAAACTGTAAACGTTTAAAAGTAGACGGCCCAGGCGGTTAGGCGCCGCCTGGGCCGCATGGGACGCCTAGGCGCCGCCGACGACCGATTAAGCGGACCGGCGCCTAGGGGGCGACTAGATGAAAAGCGCGGCGACCAGCGGCCACCTAACGCCTCGGCGGCGCCTAGGCGGCCGCCAAGGCCGATTTTTAGAACACTGATTTAAACCATATCTACTTTTCAAAATAGTGACCTCTAAGTGTTTAAAAGCAAACATAAGGTAGGGACTCCTTTGACTTGCAAAAGGTCTAGTAGCTTATAGGTTGTTTTTTTTTTTTTCTAACCCAAAAGATTTACTGGTGCCTTTACTCCGGTGGATCACAATTAAAGAACATATCAATAAACTTTTTTTACACCTTAAGTCGGAATATTTACATTATAAAGATCCCATGAGAAGTTAAATACAGTAACAAGAAGGTATGGAGATTCAAATATGAAACTTCTAACACAATAATACAAGATTGAATCATATAGATCATTACGGATGAGGTAACAGTAGTTAGTGGAGGGGTACTTTATTAGAAAAAATAAGAGTAAGTTACACTAATTATACTTAGGACTTATTTTTCTTTCTATTTCCCTTCTAATTCTATCATTTTTAAGTATTAATAACAGAAAATACTTTTTCTTTCTCTTTCTCTCTATTTCCCCGCAATGAGAAGAGGTTAATTATATCAATAATCACTTAATTTTTTATTCTGTTACTGTTTATTCACTGAATTTTGAAATGTTACCTGTTAGTCAGTAATATTTCAAAATTGTTATTACTTATGTAACACCTCACTTTCTCGAGCATGTTATAACTTGGGACAATTATGGGATAATAATTTTTTTCTTTCAAACTAATGCTAAACCATATCATTTCTTATATCCATTCCAAAATTTCTATACATTTATGTTGAAAGAGAATTATTATAAACATCAAATGTGGAAGATAAAATCGAACATAACATTTTAACATTGATCATAAATCAATTCTTATATCCTCATTAACCATAAATCATCATTCTGTAAAACGTTCAAAATTCAAAATAGTAGAATTTAAATACATGGGCTACATAAAATACATACAATTCATCATTTAATTCATCATACACTTTGCTAAGTGTCATTTTATGCCTCATTCATCCTCGTTTCTGCTACAATTTCCATCTGGAATGTTTGAATATTCCAGGAGCAAAACCCAAGTTAGATGATGAATCATCTAAGTAAGAAAACAATAAACATATTTCGTGCATGGATGCAATTATGCAAAATGTCATTTTTCATATTATTTCGGTTTGAATCGACCGCACCCAACTGATGCTCCCCATTTTTACAGTCTCATTACCAGGCCGAGGTGTATGGCACCCTTGGTAGAGCAACGGTGTCAGTCCATAATCCAAAACCCTTATGCGATGCATGATCAATAATGTCATCGTAAACATATGCACATTTCATCATCAATACATGTAAATATAATCTACATGATATATTCACATCAAGACATGACAATATGATAAAGTCATTTACTTAAAATCATGTTTTAGTTTGAACCACTTTCTCAAGCTTATCTAGCTACCTCGATATTCGCATCTTGCCTCGAAGTTCGTGCATTATCTCGATTTGCATGCCAACCTCAAAATTCGCATAAGTCGCTTTAACTTAAGCCTCAAAGTATCTTAATCACTATATTTATTTAAATAAGTATTAAAACATATTTTTTCATAATTTCTTACATTTTTTTTATTTTTCTCTCTATTTCTTCTTATTTTTCCTCAATAAATCCAAACTAAATATTTCTCAAATATTTCACTATGACAATTCATAAAATAGTATTCCTAAATTTCTGAAATTTTTTAAAGAATTTTACTTACCTTAACTTAGCCTTTCAGGTTTTTTTGGTATGCGTATCATATCCTCAAAACACGTGCTCTAATAATTTACTTGATTTGGCATGCTACTCTAGCCCCAAAATAATTCCTAGAACGATTCAGAATTTTTTCCTATTTTTTTTTATTTTTCTTCTATTTCTTTTCTTTTTTTTTTTTCTTCTTCTTCTCTACTTCATCTTTTTCACGCCTCCTGCAATGCGCACTACCATGTGTGTGCATGGCCCAGCTTCACCAACTGCTTCGGCGGCCTGCTGCACCGTCCCCAGCCTCCCGCGAACCACCACCATAACAGCATGCTTCCCCGAGACCATGGTCGCACCTAGCTACTGCAACAGCAGCTTCGTGGCTGTCATGGCTGCTCTTTCGGCCTCTTCCAACCTCCTCCGCACCACCTTGTGACCTCTTGTTGTTGCTTTGCTCGTGCGCCACCGTCGTTGACCAGATGCTGCCTTGCTCTAGTTTGATCTTGCGCGTCAGGCATGGTCACTTGGAGCTCACTGCCATGACCGATTTCGACCATTTCTCTCCCAAGCTCGGCCTCCATTTCAGCCACCAGCCACTGGTCTTGCCATCTCTCAAGCTCTCGACCAAGCTCCCAAGAGTTATATCTCTCTCTCTCTCTCGGTCGTAGCTAGGTCTCTCATTCATCTTTATTTCCCCAATTTGCTTCTACTTCTTCGTTTTATTTATATGCAGCACACCACCTACTTAACCGCTTTGCCCATCCCTCGACCCATCCCTTATTGCGTACAAATTCTCCCATAATCTTGCAGGAAACGATTATCAAATTGCAGGGCATGGGCAACCATCACTCATGCACACACAACACGCGTATATGTATAAATATATGTGTATCTATATAATACATCCACGCATATGAGAATTACACATTAATCCCCAATTTTATCATAATATCACTTGGGTAATCCATTTATTGCAACTATGTCCTTAAACCTCAAATTAATTTACATTGTAATACCGAAAATACAAAATTAATAATCCAAGATTACTCGATAATGACGATTTTACCCAGTGTCCTCACCGGACTATTGTTTCATCTTGAAACCACTGAAGGGTTGCTTATTACGAAAAACTGAAGTCACCTTAGGATTCTGTTGATTTCTCGAAAGTCCTCTACAACGATTTGGTTTTGTAGCTTAAATGACAGCTGTATTTCTGATGTACCGAAAACCGTTTCTGATCCGATTTCTTTTGATGTCATACATCTTATATCGGAATGCTTGACATCCCCATATCATTTTCCTTTTATATCTAAACCCCAAGACATTCTCTGTTGTCGATTCGGTATTGATAACTGCTATCAAGCCAATTTTTCAGTATTCTAAACTTGCTTAAATTACGTGGCAACCTCACAAAAATATGGATTCCTATAGCTTAGTCATTAAACTTTAAAATGTTACCTACTAGTCATTAATATTTCAAAACTGTTTCTCATCCATCACTCGTGAACTTAAAGTTCAGTGATTAACAAGTGATGGATAAAAAATAATTTTGAAATGTTAATGACCAACAAGTAATATTTTAAAATTTAATTACTAAACAGTAACAGTTTAAAAATATCAGTGACTAATAAATAACATTTTAAAGTTTGATAATCAAATAATAACATAATACAAAATTAAGTGATTATTGGTATAATTAACCCCAATAAGAAGAGAGCCAAGGTCCCTCTCTCCTTAATTTTGTTCTCTTCTTCCTTTTGTTTTGCAAAAAAGATTTCAAAAGTGTTATACAATTTTAAATTATTTAACAAAATATAATATTTTTTCTAAATAATCTAACCAACTATTACAAAACATCCGCTCAAACATTTCATATTAAAAAACAAGTTCTAATACAAATTTCATGTGAATAAAACGCTCTACTATCAGTAGTAAGTTTCCGGTGTCCAACACTTGGTTGGACTTTGATTAGCTCTCACCTCTAAATTAAGTCAAAAAATTCTAAATATAAAATTTACTTAAAATTAACACATTAGACAACTAATCAAAATTTGGTCAAGTAGCAAGTTTTGTTCGCATGGAATGCTTAAGTGGTTGATTTGTAATTGTTTGGTAAGTATATTATTTTTTAAATAATTTAAAATTTATAATATTTTTAAAATTTCTCTTTGTTTTTAACTCTCAAACAAAAAATAAATAAATAAATATGGTGGTTGAAATATTGAATCCTAGCTATGCTGGGGGCTAGCTTTTTTCTTAAAAAATAATAATTAACAAGAGAAAAAAGAGTTATATAAAATAAAATAATTATTTTTCAATAGTATGCGAAATTAATATATATATATATATATTTCAAATAGAATACCTGCAGATTTGTGTAATATAATATACAACAATCTTGGATTGATTACTATAATTTCATAAAGAAATACAAAAAACTATAATTATCATCTTCATGTATATTATTCATATTAAATTATTAGTAATGTCATTTATATATCAACATTTAATATTTAATTTGATATTAATAAAATTATAACTATTTTTCAAAAAAAATGAACAAATTTTATTTATAAATTACTAATTAATTTCTAGAAATTATAAACACTTTGAAGGAAAAAATATTTTTAATTTTTAAAAACTATAAACACTTTTTATAAATAGGAGAAACCTTCATATTTTTTAAAAAAATTAATAGTTTATTAAAATATTATTATTTTTATAATAATTATATAAATATTGAAAATTAAAGCACAGAAAACATTCCAGAATCCAGATGCATTATATATCAAAGAATTGGCTGAATGTCATTATCAAGTGATGAATTTCCGCTTTCCACTCTCCAGTCCACACACCGACTGTCTGCACCTCTCCACTCTACTTTACTCTTTCCCTTCTCTCTTGATTCCTGAACCTAACCCAAAACTCCGATCATCCTCTTGAAACAGATTGTCATTTTCTTCTGCAAAGGGTTTCAGATTGGAACAGCATAAATGAGATCTGGAGCTGCAAGCTTCCTCAAGGTGGTCGCTCAGAACTTCGACGTTCTCGCCGGGTATTTACTTGTTCTTGCATTTCTATTTCAAAAATTCTAGATTAGACAAATATAATCGCCCTTGACGGCTTTCTATCTGTTTTCTTTAATTTCTCTTTCTCTTTTTAATTTATTCTGTGGGAATGGTACTGATCCATCTTTGTTCTTGCTCTCTTAACCCTTATTATTTACTGTGTTTGATTGTGGCAGGCCTGTGGTTAGTCTTGTCTATCCCCTGTAAGTTGGGTTCTTTGTTCTCTTCTATATTGTTTATTCTTTTATTTTTTGTGATTGAGTTTTCGAATCCCGATCTCTAATTCAAGCCCTAGCGTTTGACAAATTTTGGTACAGAAAATTCTGGGTTAGACTGGTTAAAGATGGAAATGATTTGTGAGCTAGAATAGATATAGCCGACCCAATGAAATGGGATAAAGGCTTGATATGTTGTAGACATGGTAAAGGGATTGTTTTAGTTTGTCGGATTTGGAGAATTGGAATGGAGTTGGTGGCCGTGCTTAATTATTGTGTCTTGTGCTGTGGACTGAGTTTTCTGCAACAGGTACGCTTCAATCAGGGCAATTGAGACCAGGTCCCCTGAAGATGATCGGCAATGGCTTACTTACTGGATCTTGTACTCTATGATTACCCTTTTCGAGATCACGTTTGCCAAACTCATTGAATGGTAATTTGTTTGTTTATATCTTTTTCTAGGTTGTGTGATACACTGCACCTTTTCATATGGTATTGTTTATTTAATGGTGCAAAGTTGTAGGTGTCTATGCAATGCTTTACTATATAAATGCTGTATTGATATAATTTTATCTTATTATTTTCTTTTTAATAATTTCCACATTACTCAAATTTTCTGAAGTTAGAAGAGTTTTGCATTTTTATCACACTGTTGCAATGTTGATTGTCTGGAAGGATTAACTCAGATGTCATACTGCCATTTACGAGGGAGAAACAAGGTAGGGTTCCTGATAAGGACTAGGGGACATGTCTTCTTATCGCTTGGGATTATCTCCAAATCGGTATGACTGTTTTGATTTCTAAGAAGTAAGGAAGCGGGTAACGGTAATTTGTCCTAAGAAGTAAGGATTATCTCCCAATAGGTATGATTGTTTTGATTTCTAAGAATAATAAGAGATGGCATAATTTTATCTTAACCCTACTAGGTAGGGTCAGCTATATGAAATCTAGATCTCCAGTCAGCTCTATCCATGGCCATAACCTCTTGCCAATATGTCCCATGCCATATCTAAGGGTTTTCTCATTGTTTTCTTTGGTCTTTTTCTCCCCCTTTTGCTACAGATTTCCTTTGCTTCATCCACTGGCCTCACAGGTACTTCTATCAGTCTTCTTCTCACATGCCCAAACCATTCTAATTGTGATTCTCGCATCTTATTTTCAGTATACACTACTCCAACCTTTTTACATAGATCTTGTTTCTTATTTTGTCTTTTTTTATGTATGGCTGCACATCCACTGTAATTTTTCATCTCAATTACACTCAAATATTTTACATGTTGGCATTTAACCACTCAACATTTTGGACCATACAACAAAGATGGTCTTAGAGCTGTGCTATTAAACTTCCCTTTCTAGCAGATTGTGGAAACAAGCAAGTGACGAAAAGTTCTTTAAGGTGTTTATGATCCTATCATTCCCTACAAAAGCCAATTGATGCATCTATGGGAGCAGAGGTTCAAACTATTGAACAAGAAGACATCATTGCTAAATAACAACATAGAATGTATACTCTAATGGAGCTCAATCGAAACGAGGATATGTGTAGCCTGCCATTGTTTAGATTGTCTTGCATTTGGAAATATCATGCCCCAGGGAACATTTAACTCATATGTGCAGCACAACCCTTTCCCCACTGAATTTAAGCATCCCATGCCTTCTTTTGCAAATTCTTGAGACAGATATAGAGTGGTGGTTGAACTTAACAATCGATGTTAATATGCTCTCAAGAAATACTTTCACCATTTTGCATAATTTTTAATGAATAATTAGTTCCATAAAATGGCAATAAGCAACCTTACATTACACAGTCAAGTGAGCAGATTCCTGGTAATGATCTTAATTCACTTGGTGCACACGGTTAAACAAAAAGTTGCTGAGAGCATTGTTTTATTTGGTATTTTGAGTTCTTTCTGTCTTCATTCTCTTGCATGCTTTTTAAGGTTTTTATGTACTTACTAAAAGACATGTGATGGGCCTCTTTTGGCATTTTCCTTTCATCATATGTTCCCAGTCTTTAGATAGCCAGCTTTCTGGGTTTTCCAGGTCTTGCTCAAGCCGTATTGAAACTTACAGATCTCTTCTGTCTCATCTTATGGCAGGATTCCAATTTGGTCATATGCAAAGCTGATTGCAACTTGTTGGCTGGTTATACCATACTTCAGCGGTGCCGCATATGTTTATGAGCATTATGTCCGGCCTTTCTATGTTAATCCACGTCAGACTGTTAACATCTGGTACATACCAAGGAAGAAAGACATCTTCAGCAGGCCAGATGACATTCTAACTGCTGCCGAGAAATATATAGAAGAAAATGGCCCAGAAGCATTCGAGAAGCTCATCCACAAGGTGTGCATTCATGCTTATGGAAGCCATTATAAACTATAAATTTTGAAGCTAGTGAAATGTAATCCCTTCTCAATGCAAATACTGGTGGGAGAAGATTTAGTATTATGTACTCGTTTCAACATGTAAATATGTGTCATTTGGGTTTGAGCCTGAGATTTGAAACGAGTACATAATACTAAACTCTTTAGGGTGATTTCACAGTGCCTCTTTTTCTGCAGGCCGACAGGGAATCAAAGTCCAGGAGTAGCAGCCACATGTTTTATGATGAGGACCACGGATACTGAGATTTGTAAATCATAGCATGTTTTTTCACTGCTGACCAGTTTATCCAAGGAAAAACCTTTCTCCTTCTGTTGATAGCGTCTTTGCGGTGGGCATCGTATTTACTATATGTAATCTTCGTGGCCTTATTACTGTCCTTGTGTGATAGCTTGTAATTATTATTAGCTGCTTTTGCCTTATCTGGGAGTCGAGTATCAAAGCACTAGTGGGCACAATGCACTATTTCGATTTGCGACAAGGTTTTGCATCGTGCCTTTCCCTGGATAACTTCTTGATGTGGACGTACCTTTGTTGTTTCACAAATCACAGAACCTCGGGGTTACTTCTCATGGCCCAACGTCGCATCTTTAGTTTACTAGAGAGCCCTTGGGCATATTACCTTACTTGGTTACCCAAAAGTTACCTTCAACTGGTGCTTTTAAGGTAAGGGCATATGATGTTGCAGTAGTTCTGGGCCATTGAACTCCAATATACAATCCTTGTACGCCATTGGAGATAAAGACAGGTTTACGCACTTTTTTGATTTATTCTGATATTTGACCTAAAATTTCCCATATCTTAGTCATTTCTTTTCTGTTGAAGAAAGTTGTTCGCAAATAGAAACCTCCCTCAAGTCTCTCGCAAAGCAAAGCTGATGCAAGCTCATCACTTCTGGATATTCATTGGAACAATGCAATCCATAAGCATCTTTTAGGGAGAAAGGATAGTCTCCATATAATTCAAAGTCATTGAGATGACAAGCGAGTTCTCTTAAAACATTCCAAGAATGCTGCTATAAATACCAAGAAAAACGTCGTAACAGTTGACAACCATTTCTACAACTTCCGATCTTCATCCAATAGCTAAACATCCAGGAAGAAAGCCATTAGCAAGTAAAGACAAGAAACTCTATTAGTTTGTGCTTGGATCAACATCCCCTTCGCTTCCATCTTCGCTCACAATTTCTTGAGCTTCTTCAAGTGACGATTCATTTGCATCGGCAGCATACAATATCTTCTTAATTGCCACAGCCATCTACAGTGGTTTTGAGGAGGGCCACCAAAAGTGTGCCAAGAAAAAAAAGCTGACATTATTAATCACATCATCTTTTTTATTTTTTATTCTTCAAGAATGAAGATCTGTGTTACTTCGGCAGGTCCTAAGCATCAGATGGTTAAATTTGATAAGGAACAGTTTCTCTGTTATGCAAAACGTAGGGATTGTAGAGGCAATCAATGGTATGGTCCTATTCATATCAGGATATCATTGGAACATTTATGCATGCAACTACGTGTTTTGACTATGAAAGTAAATTGCTGTAATTCGTTGATGTGTGTGAATATTTAGGTAAATTTCACCTTGATTTTATAATTTGGGTATTTTTAATGTTTTATAGACAATGTGATTTAGTTGAGGTTCACCCTATCGGCAAACTAATCGATGCATCGCTTTAGGCGTCAATATCATTCTCCTCTTAGTATTGGTTCTCTACGATTTTTCATTTTCAAAGCAACCCCTTCAATTAGGTAAAAATATGTTCTATCATATAAAATGTGTTCAAAAAACAAAAAAAAATCATAGAGAGCTGAAATGAAATACTAAAATTAGTTACGTATGTGTAAAAATAGCTCTGACTACAGGGAGTGGAGGTAAAATTTATCCCTTTTTCTTTGTTGCTACGGGTGCATGGGAGAGACCCGGTGAAGGGGAAGCAAATAACATAGCTAGAGGTAGAGAGAAGAAAAATAACTTAAAGAGCATTAGTTTTTTGTGGGCAAAAAGAGAAGATGAAGATTTACTAAGGCATAGAAGAGCTAAAAAGAACATATAAATATAAACACAAAATGGAGACACCCCTGATGCAAGACTCTAGTTTCTTTATCGACAGGTAAATAAAGATTAAAGACAAGAAAACCAGCAGAACAATTAAGACAAGTGAGGCACATAGAAATATGAATTTTGAAAGAGAAGCACAACGACAAGGCAATGAAGTCTTACCGGTTGCTGCTCCAACTCAGGAGTTTGACAAAGTATTTCTATATCTCGCAACTTAGCAAAATAGAAGTCTCTTTCATTTTCCAAAACATCCACAGATAGCTTAAGATCTGTTATCTGAATGAAAAGCCCAAAAAAAAATCATTACACCCAAGCATATTTCTAATGCAGGTAGGCCAAAAGTAATAGACAATATCATTCAACTTTACGGAGCATCCACGAGAAAGAAGCAATAACAGAACTATAATTCTAGCAAAACATAATAATAATAACAATAATAAAAGAACTACAGATTTGATTTGAAATAATCCCCGTCCAATACTTTAAACTTTTAGATTAGTTGATACCATTAAATTTGATTTGAAATAAGGAAATAAAACAAAATAAAATCCGACAGCCAGGTGATCCCTGTTTAAAGTAAATATTCTCATACATTTACAAAAGATGAATTCCATTAATCATTTTCCAGGACACTTAGTTTTTGAAAATATTACTTGGATATTTAATTATGATATTTATATATTATATATTTACACGATTATAATAAAAAACATAATATATTAATAAATAAATATTCAAATAATATTACTGATAACATTGTGTCCAACATATTCCACGTATACTCATGAACACTTTGAGATATGTCTTAAGGCACGTCCAATGACGTGTTCTAATTTCTATTAGTGTTTTACAGACACATCTAGAACAGGGGACGGACCCACGTATCTGGTTGGGCAGATGATGAGATTTTTAGTAGAGATTTTAGAAAATTTTTAGATGAAATCTCCAATGATAATATGTTTTTGAGTAAATAATAAAAAAAAATTAGCCTAATCAAAAGTCCAAAAGTGAACAATTTTTAGTATATTAAAATAATATTTATAATTATTATATAAAAATAACAGTGAGTCAATAAGTGGATCTCATTTATTCATTTAATGTTAAAATTAATCATGAAACATCTATACTTTAAGTCATGGAAATAAAATTTATTCAAAAATTTACTAACATAAATCCTAATTATCCACAAAATTAAAATAAATTAAAAATTCATATTTGAAGGATATATATATATATATATGATATATTTTAAATATTTACTGAATAAGTATACAAATCATTAGATGGAGGACCCATTCCCGTCCTTAATTCTGGATTTAATATCATTATGATGGATTAGTAGTATTTTGTCCTATAGTTTTATCCGTGTCATCTTAATACTAAATTAGTGGTATTTTGTCAATATTTTAATTTTTTTTTTATTATTAATGGGAGAACATTTTTGGTACCAAGCATATTTAAGGGTGTTTTATACATGACAAAGGGTGGTATAGCAATTTAAATGCTAGAAGAACAGTGGCAAGCACTCTATAATAATACATTAACGCCAATACCTCCTTCGTCAGAGCCTCAATCTCTGCGAAAGCATTTGTTTTCCGTTGCGTGGTCCCTCCTACATCAATCGGACATTAAACAACCATTTTGAGTATAAAAGCCATAGAAGGCTGGAGGCACAGCCTGTGCGCTCCATTTTAAGACTACAATTGCACAATTCCATGAACATATATAAATGCGAAACAATTGCGAAAGAAATTGTGGCACAGGCTGACACAAGTCTTGCTAAGACACATACATACCATCACCAGAGTCGTGCGAATTGTTTGCTTGCAGTGATTTGGAGCGTTTATGAGAACCCTTGGGAATTCGTTCTCTACCACCCTTACTTCTGCGCTCTACAGGATTATAATTCCTGGCCATAATCAATAACCCAGAAGACTCAGAAACAGGTTGAATGAATAGATAGATATGTTCAAGGAGTTGTGCAAAGTATCATACTCATTCATGATGCCGCCATTTACAGAATCACAATAGCGCTTTAGCCATTGTAAAAATTCCAAGTTGTCCAAAGGTCGACCCTTAACTAGTCTGCCGACTTCAATATGCTATCATTTAAATTAAAAGTTCAAATTAGCATATACAGGAAAAAAAATTGTCGCCATTCTAAAGAACATCTGAGGTCCAATTTCCCCATGCAATTCTGCATCATCAATGACGAAAGCAACATCAGAAAAACTGTGAAGCTACCACCAAGTGCCAAAAAGAATAACATGTACTCTATGATGGGTGAGTGAGTACAAGGTTCAGCTGATCACTAACTGCTTGACTTCTACAAGAGAATTTATGCTTAATAATGAAGAATTGACTCTCAATGTGAATGCAGATCCTCTACGTTGTTTCTAAATTTGCACGAGTAACAACAAAACTCAATAACCATATTCCTTTTCACCTGTACTTAACCTAAAAGGTAGTCCAATCAATTAAGGAGCTTAAATTCAGATAACAAACTTTTAAATTATATTTCACTAAGTAATATTTAAGAAAGATTACATTTTACAGGGATATTTGGTGACCTTATTTAAAATGAGTTTCCTTGATGCATTTTTATTAAGTAATAAAAGATAGTGTTTTTACTCTAGTGACAGTTATAAAAATGGGTTCTGAAGGTATTTAAAAAGGGCAAGTTAGAGTAAACTTATAGGAATCAGCTCATGGTTGTGGAAGAACAACCCAAATAAGTGTTCCTTGCTTCTGCACTAGTTCTGGGAAACAGATGAATTCTGCTCTGCGGTGCAGTTGAAAGTTGAAAATGTGAAATGGAGCTTTAACACATGTAAGAAGGTGACACACTTCTAACAAAAGAGATAGCACTGTTTAGAGTTCTCCAATGAACTACACCTACAATGAATATCCATGGAATTACTCCTACTTCTGAGATCTGCATATCTAGTTTCTTTTCTGCTGGTTACTACTCAGTCCTTTCTCTGCCTCCTACCATCAACCGAACAGCATACTCAAAGAACAGTAAGCATGGTAATCTATAGAAATGGCCAAAAATAAGTCTAATCTAGCTAAGAGAACCAGGTAGGTAAAACAATGAACATGTGCAGCATTGACCCTGAACCAAAATTAGTCCCATCAAAGTTGATTTTTGCATAACAGGACAGGGAAATAGAGAACTAGTCATGCACTCTATCAAAACATTTAATGGCTCCAAATGATCAATTAGATCAAAAGGTGTATGGAACACAAAAATAATCATTGAGGTCAATCACAGAGACTTTAAGATGTCAGTAAGGAGGAAATCACCTTGTCAATTTTTAATTTATTAAATACTTCTTGCAACACTTTGTAGTTCTGGATCATATCATATTCAGTTTTTGCATCAAAGTTTACCTGCAGCAGAGCACATTAGATTAGAAATGGCATTCAGAAAAATCATTATCAAGAATCAGTAAATAGAAAATGAAGAAACAATGCAAGTTGTCACCTTGTGCATTGGAACAATTCCTGGATGAGTCATGTCCATCATCTGACACTGCACAGCACCGGATGCAGCCTAGTCCAAATACCACCACATGAAACATAATTTGAAAATTACCATCAAAGTTGCTAAACCAGTTTTTCTTTTCTAAAACCACCTAAGCCAATTGAATCAATGCAACGAAACGAAATTATTAGTTACACTTGAAAGTCCATCTCCATTCTTTTTCTTTATTTTTCCTCTAAATTCAACTTTTTCTGTGAGAACTTGTCATTCATAAACCAGATATTTCCATAATTACCATCAATCTCCAACCTAATTTCAGCAATAGTAAATTAAATGAAAACTGAGCTAACAGTTCCTCAGTCATATAAAAAAGTAACTGAAGATGACCATCAATTCCTCCCACAAAGCTTCCACTTGAACACTATAAATAGCAGTAACAATTCTCAGCATAAGCAATGGGCTAAGCATGGCCCAAAACAGTTAACATGCTTTGTGGATGAAAACTGCACCCATTTAAACAGTTACTACCTCACCAGTTAACCAATACTCTTGCTATTAAAATAACTACATCATCTCACTTCAGCAAATATTCTTACTTCAGCTATCTATTTGTAATGGGTTATAGCATTCCATATTTCCATATTTAGAATGCCACTGACTCTTGTCATTTAAAGTGAGCTCCAATAGCTTGGTAAATCCCAATTCACACAGTCGTAAATTAATGACTATAATATTTTACCACATTTCTCCATTAAAAGATAATAATACTTTCACAACATGGAAGAAGCTAAGTAGCATAATATTTAGTACTCTTTACAACCAAGCCCCAAATATTCAGGTATATTAGATCAATCATCCAAAAAGAATGGGAGACTAATGAGGATGTTACCCCTGTAATTTAGGCAAGATAGTTAAAATAGAAAAGTACATCTAGCATTTTATGTGAGATTAAGATTTCATTAAAGCTATAAGTAAACTTTTACAAGACCAGCTTTATTATATAGCACAGAATGTTGGGCAATAAAGCACCAGCATGTCTAAAATATGAGCATAATAAGATGTTAAGATAGATGTGTATCTATACAAGAAAAGATAAAATTAGAATTAAGGTGATTCATAATAAGATCGGAGTGACACCTATTGAAAATACGATGCATGATATACGATTAAGATGATTTAGTCATGTAAGAAGAAAACCAATAGAGGCTCTTGTAAGAAGAGTTGATAAAATGTAACAAGTACTTGTCAAAAGAGATAGGGGAAGACCAAGAAAAACTTGGTCAAAGACACTTAGATTTGACATTAACTAAATGGACCTAACAGAAGATAAGACCATAGAGAAAAATAAATGAAAAACTAGAATTCATGTAGCCAACCCCATGGGATAAAGGCTTGGTATGTTGTTGTGCAACTAATTGCCAAATAACTAAAATAAAGTTCTTTTCTCCCTTAGAAAGAAAAATATGAAGCTCAAACATGAGCCACTCCAATATGAAGTTCAAACCATCTTAATCATATCTCTATTTCATCCATTCTTCAATATGAGCCACTCCAATCTTATGACATATAATCTCGCTTCTTATTTTGTTTTTTCTTGTATGGCCTGGGATATCCAACATAACATCTTTTTCTCAACTATGCTCAGGGATACTTTACTACCCAAAATTATCATCTAAACTTATAAATACAAAATTTTCAAATTGTTAACGGATCATAATTATTTAAAGAACTGAAAAATCCTTGATACATTCAAGTGAACAATTTTTAACTTTTTCTTACTTAAGAGAGCAAACAAGACACCAGTGAAATACAGAAATTATTGCGTTTCCATTGCAGCACATCCAAAATACAGGGCAATATGCCAACGTTAAGTTTTGTCGGCACGAATCTAAAAGTTCTGCAAACCTCATTTTCGACCGCTTCAACACATTTCCAGAAGGAACATTTCTAAAGCGTTCTCAGACTGCTTCCTTTTCGGTCCTCATTGAAAGAATCCATCAAACAAACTTTTGATGCGTAATTGAGAGATTGTTAATATTCTTGACACCAAAGGGAGGACCAATATTGTGTACTCCCACTACCAATCACTCCATAAACGCATTTGTATACCCATACATGAATCCGACATTCCTAATGCCATAACCGAGAAGAAAAAAAAAAAAAAGACGAAAAAGATAAAAGAAGGCGTTTAGACAGTACCTCCTCAACTCGGGAGAGATGGAGCTGAAGCCTATCGTTGATCCATGACAAGATCTCATTCCTCCCGACGAAGTACGCACCATCCATCATCCCTATATTCGTCGCCGCCATTCTTCCTTTTCCTCTCCCTCTCTCTCCAAAGTGGCAATTTCAAAATAATATTGATTTTTCAGGGGTTGGGGGGAAGGGGCGGGCAGAGGGGGCAGACAATTGAAAATCAATTTTGATTTTGGAGAGAGAGAGAGAGGGAATTTTTCAGAAATGGAAGACGACAAGAGATAGATGAAGAACAAAGATGCTATCGCCAGGGGAAGAAACTACTTTGGCCAGACTAAAGTCTGGCTGTTTACGTGGCATCCATTTGATAGAGGGTTTGCCGTCGGACGACAGACAATAAAATATTGTAAGTTCACAAATCACGACATATGGATTTAAAGCGGGGGCCAAAATCGTGGGAAGCTTATTTTAATGGTTCTGTTTATTATTTTGCTTCCTTTTTTATTTACTTTGAATCTTAATTTATTCGTGGGTTTGATAGTTTCTAAATGGTGGCTTAGGTCTGTTGGTTGCTTATAATCATTGCTTACTACAAAAATAAGATTTTAGTTGTCTTTTATGGAAAGGTGGGTCAACAAAAGATTAGATGACATAAAAGGGTGGCCCTTTTCTAATTCTATGCCTTTCACCCCCATTTATTGGACGTACGGATCCGTGTTTATAATTAAGATTAAGACCATTTGTCACCTTTCTTTTTTTTTTTATTCTAATTTTCGCGTGATGAAGACAAAATCATAAATTAGGCTTATTAAACCCAATTTGCTACTTTCTTATTTTCATTATACACAATCGTTGTCCAGGTAAATTAAAAATAATTTTTAAGTTAAATTCTTTATAATTGTATCATCAATTATTTATCCTTAAACTTTAGTTAAATGTAAAATTATCAATTTAGACATTTAAAAAGACATATTTATGAACTTACATTTTTTATATAAAGATGTATACTTTGTTTACTTCACGACTGAAGACTAATCTATTAGTGATTGAAATTAGAATTTATTAAGATTACTAATCTACCTTTCAATTAAGGAAATAATTAAGAAGTGAAGAAAGCCGGGCCTTCGTTCTTTCCAGAATTCCCATATTAAGTCTTTTTTTTTAAAATGATTCGCTTTTGTTTGTTGTCTATTTCAGGTAAGGCAAAACCAAAAGGAAATAATTTTCTTTCCATTCTATTTTCTTGTTCTTTCCTAGTACCCAAACAGGGCACGGGGACGTAGCAGGCCAGCCCAATGCAGAATTTTGGAACCGTTACTAAACTTAAGTATTCAGTGGACCAGAAAGGCCCAGACAATTGCAGATTGTCCTGCTGAATGCTCTAAAATAAATTTCCACTTGTCCATTAATTGTTCATCTAACCTTGTTGTTTCAGAAGGAACATAATACTAATAAAAAGAGATCTTAAAAATTTTAAATGTTATCTGCACTCTCAGGAATAATGCCCTACCAAGCTACATATTTCAACTTATTCCCCTATATATAGCTTAATCTTGGACTACTTTCAACAAAAAAATCATTGTTGTCATCATCTAAACCCTAAATCATTAAAAAAAAAAAAAAGACAAAAGAGACAATTTCTCACGGGTTGAATTAAAACTGGAGAACACAGTACTCAAATTAAAACTGTCTGACGAGAAAAGCTACAAAAGTTGCAATGTTGTGTTGGTCCATCCTAGCTAGTTTAGTTTAGTTTTTGCTTTTTATCTAGTATTATTAGTACTGATCATAATAATTATGAAAGACTGCCCCACCACCACAGTCTGGGTCTCGTCTGATTCACAAATTCTAATAGACTGCAACAAGATTTACATATATAATAGTCCATGGAACAATTAATGGTTGGGCTGAGAAGTGAAAGTGAAATATAGGGGAGAAGATCGATGAGCAGTACTGCTGATTAAGCTTTGGGAAAACTTAAAAAACTGTAATTACCATAGCATTGTGGTAGCCTAATTGCCTGAGAATTGATGTTGTTCAACTCTGTGAGCAGTCAAGCTCAGCTCTTACGGCGTAGCTAGTTAGTTGGTTGTATACACGTTGTATATTGAGTTTAAAGATAAAAGAATTAATGATGTTAATATTAAAGTTTAATAAGAATATTACCAGTCAATTAAACTACATTTAAGTGCAGTCAAAGAAAGTTAGATGCTGGAATGCAGTGGGCTTTATTGAGGTTAACCTCATGGGTGAGTGAGATGAGACTAGGTTTAGCTGAGCCTGCTTGCTTTTTATTTGCGCACGGTTATCTGAAATTTAAACATATCTGGGAAAAAAAAAATCAGATATCAGAAATATTTTAAATATTTATCTTTTTTAGTATATTTATTAAATTTATCTGATAATTCTTAAAAAAAAAAGTCACGTGACTTCTTATTTTAATTTTTTTAAATATATTTATCTCTTCTTCCTCAAAATAAACATATTTTAGTGCTTATAGATAAGATAAAATAACACCTGCATTCTCTAATATATTTTAAAAAATTTAACAAATAATTTGATAAGAATTTTGAAATGTTGCTCGGTCTTATCTTGATTATTTCATATCTTAATACAAAAAACATTCCAATCTTATATATTTAATACTCCATTATCTTGTTCATTTTAATAAATGTTATCTTAAAAAAAAAAAACTCAACTGTTTTGAACGGTTCATTGTCGAATGAAAATGTTGTATAAACTTCATCACGTGGTCTTTAAAGCGACAAAAGTAGTCCTGGTTCTAGGATCATCTTAAACAGTTAAAGCTTTGACTTGGCGAAAATGGAGATTGTACGAGTTTGGAAAATGAGCTTGCTTAAGCACACAAAGAACTTGGAATCTTCCATTCGATTACATAAAATGACACAAATCCGTGATCATGTATTGAACACCATTTTGGTGGAATTTGTGTTGTGATTTGCACAGTTTAAACTATTTTCAACACGCCAAATTGCACATGTAATTTGACATTAAATCAAATCGCACAATTTCGTTTGGTTCACGAAAATCGCACCCGATCGCACTGCAATTTGCGATGCGATCTGGTGCGGTTTTCGCAGTCTGATGCAATATTGATCAAAAGTAGAGCAGCAAGCACATATCTAAACCAAACTCATAGAATAGTCCTATATATAAGCCTGAAACTCAAAACCTAATAGAGTAGTAAATGAGAGAACTTATATTCGTAGTGAGCGAGAGCGAAAGAAAGGCAGGGGTGTTGGGCAGCCCGCACAATAGCGACCGCCGGCCACTAAGCTGTCCGAAGTCAATGGCTATAAAACATATCAAGAATGAAGGGTCTGAGAGCGAGCAAGAGAGAGGTTCATGTGCACTGAACCAAAGCCGAGAGCGAGAAAAAGGTAGATGGAGCGCCATAGCGACTAGACCATCAGCAAAGAGCGAGATGCAATGAGTCAGCAACCATCGGCTACAACATTGTGGATGGCGACAGTGGAGGGCAATAGAGATATTGACGATAGATGGTGGTGGAGCTCGTAGCGATGGGAGGCAGTGGTAGCGATCGAAGAGAGGTTGTGGGAGTAGAGAGCGAGAGAGAGAGACAGAGAAAGAGAGAGAGAGAGATAAAGAGAGAGAGAGAAATGAGAAATGAGGGTGTCACTTGTGTCGGGTAGAGAGAGTGCGAGAGAGAATGGTGGGATGAAGAGGCTCTAAGAGCAAAGAGTAAGAGAAAAGGAGACAATGTGTGTGTGTGTGAGAGAGAGAGAGAGAGATGGGGGTGTCACTTGTGCTTGAAGCCAAAGAGAGAGAGAAATGTGGGGTTGCTTGCAAGAAAGGAGAGTCTCTGAATTTCTGACAATTCAAAATGAATCTTAATGGCATTGACACGTACCTTTAATTAATACAAAGGACGACTTTTTATTAATTTTATAATAATTTATATACTTATAATTTTTATTATTTATGAAAGTCTTGAAGAGTCGGCTGGTTCGATTTGAAACTGAATCGCCAAGGGCCCAAACCATGTAAACTGCGGTTTGGACATATTACAAACCATTTCAGACTGCTTTGACGAAAAAATCGATCAGTCAAGTGCGGTTTGATCTGGTCCGACTAGTTTTTGTGATGTGCCGATTTTTTTGCACACTCCTACTATAAATGAAGCTCATCTCATTCTTGCTTGTAAAAAACAAAAAAAACAAAAAACAAAGAACAAAAAATTATGTTTCAACGTGTTTCCTTTAAGCAAAGACTTGCACTTAAAAGGGCTCCAAATAGAATGAAGATGGATGATATATAGCAAAGAGACAAAACAGCTTTCAGGTTGATTGGGACTTTGTCTCCAAAAGTGGATTTAAAATCTATGAACTGTAATCATTTAGACAAAACAAGCAGTGTTGGCTGAGAGATCTTGTGCATATCTAACATGGATTCCATGAGATATGTCAGTTGAAAATTGCAAGAGGGAAACTCTCTCTCGGGCTGTACATATTGGTGGATCGTAAAATTCCTTGCCACACCCTAACATTAGTTTGGTTTATCAATTCCTTGCCTACCCCAAGAAACAAAATTTGTATAGATTATTGAGTTTCTTATTTAAAGTACCTTAATCACACTCTTAACTATTATTTTAATTGTTAAATAACACATTAGATTAGGAAATCCAAGACAACATGTGGTCAGCTACACAATTAGAGGACCCAACAAATACCAACACTCCACTGAATTGTTCATTTGGTGTCTACCATATCACAAAGCATCAAATTGGACATAATTAACATATAATATCTCAAATTGATTATTAGATGCGACTCTGTGGACAAAGTAGTGAAGAAAAATCTATTTATATTTGTCTGGTGTGGTGAGTCTGATGATGACTTCTAACCAACACAAGCTTATATTAATATATATAAACATATAGCCTGCATGGGCAACTCAGTTGGTCAAGAAGGAGGCACAAAGTTTCTTTCGTGGTGAATCTTAGACCAATATATATAAACATATATATATATAGAGAGAGAGAGAGAGAGAGAGATAGAGAGTTTATTGTTGCAGCAGACTTCTAAGAATGTTGTCATCAATAGTGTTGATGTCCATAGAAGCCAGTAGTTGAGAGAGCTTTTCACTGAGATCTTCCACCTCTGTGTGCAGCCTCTTGATGTAGCTGCATGTTTCTTCCAGAATCTTCGATGGTGGTACCTACACAAAATATCACACATTCTATTAGTACTTTTAGCATTTCAGCAGCGTATATATATATATATATATGTATACACTTTTCTTGAACATGCAAATTAGTATTGCATCTCTAGAAAAATTTACTGTATATAGACGAGCTTAATTATCACAAGCTGTGTTTGTAACCATGCCAATCCTTGCTAATTATCCTTGATTGATGATTTTTTAGTTTTTAACATCAGTTGAAGTTCTTCTAAACATTAATAATGTAGTTCTAATATATAGCTTTGCTTTCTGCATTAAAGCACAAAGTCTTTTCATGGTTCAGAGTCTGTTCTCTGATCTGCAACGCTGTCCATTTTCAGTCTCATCTATTAACGCATAGAGCTAAGATTATGTCATTTCAAAAGATCACTTCTTGGGCTCTCCAAGTACATGGAATTGGCATCTCATATTGATATGTGTGTGTGTATATACCCTACAACAAGGACCTTTTGAGAATTTTAGCACAAGCAAATAAGAGAATGAGAATTAGGCGATCATATATGGCATACCCTTGAAGTACTGCAACTTGAACTAGAATTTGGCAGTAATGCTTGTAGCTTATTGAGGAGATTATTGATCTCTTCTTCACTAATTCTTCTTGAACCTCTCGTTCTTGGGTTACTCGACATGGCAAGCTTCTGGAAAGCACAGCTATTTCTGTTGATTCTGTATGGCTGGGGGAGTTGAAAGGGGGGACGATTGGTGGCTTAAAAAGAGCGTGAAGAAGGGGTTGGGGCACAAGTCGGTTGGAGAAAGGGGAATAAAACACGGTCATTAGCAGCTAAAGAAAAATCAATCAGGGCCTACAATGTCCCAGTACTTCACTACTGGAAGACAAATCAAGTGGGCCTCTTTGCTAATTAAATCTTCAGAGAAAAAGCTCTTTGGCTCATTGGCTTCCCAGTTTAGCTTCGACAAACTTCGGCTCATTCCACACAGTCAGACAAGCATCGAAAAGTGTGCAGACCTGTGGTTCTTAATATGCTTATTATAGATGTCAAACCAGCTAACAGAAAGATGCCTTGCTCCCCTTTGTTTTTGTGGGTCTGATGGGGGACTTGGCCCTTGTTTTGTCCAATATTGTATTGCCCTCCTTGGTCTGCAAAATTTGACTTTTTGTTCATACTAACACTAATATTTTGGAGAAGCAAGGTTTTTATAAACTGTATGTAAATTTTATCATAGTTGGTTCTAAACTTAGATGAAGAAGAAAAGTTATGTTAGGTAAATCGTGTTAAAATTCATTTGATCAAACAACATGAATTATAAACTTAACCAACGATTGAGGTTCGAGTTCACACTCCCATTAATATTTTGAGAATTAAGACTTCCATATAATTTGTTTATAGATTCTTGTTATATATAATATATCAGAAATCCGAATGAAGAAAAAAATGTGAACATTAAATAATTAACAGGTGGAGTAAAACTTGTTAGGTTAAATAGTATGAATTTTGATTTTAGTAAACTAAAATTATTCACATAATCCTATATATATAATGAAATAAAAAGTTAGAAATATTGTCATTCTTTTCATGGGTCTACCATCCCCACTACTCGATGGAGAAGAAGAGAAGCCAAACTACACTCTTAGCCATAAAACTTACCTGGATGCAACATCTGAGTTCCCTGTTAAACTTTGTTTATTACCATCTAACAGTCCAAAAAAATTGCAAATTAGCAACTTGAGTTCCCAAAGAAAATCACAGTTGATGAGATATTCATCGAAGCCCAGTAGTCCACGTTTGACAATAACAATAGAAAGGAGACTTAAGCCGCGGTGACTGGTACATGTAGGCCATAGTTGGCTGTCTCAAGAAAGCCAGCAGAAGAATCAACTTCAGATCCGGACATAGTTGAACGCATGGCTTCAAACCTTTCAAGTATTTGTGGTGAAGCCTTAAATTTGCAGGCTTTGAAATTCTGCCAAAACACAGATCCTAACTTGAGAATGGCCGCAACCCAATTCATTTGGCCCATCATCTTACATGCATGCTTCTAATCTAAGAAGAGAAAAAAAGCAGTCACCTGAACAACTTCGTTTCATTTGTTTTTTTTTTTTTTTGTTTCTCCGAGCAAAGGCATTTGTGGAAGGAAAAAAAATTCATGCAACATAGACAGAACTGAACTGAATAGAGAGTCGTGGAGGCGGTCCTTAAGAGTATTGATATGACGGGACAATGCGCTAGTTGGTGAACGACTAAACTAGACAGAAACCGGCGTGAATGAGCCACTTGAGGTTCGGATGCTTCTAAGCATGGCAACAATTATTGCTTTTTTGGACTCATTCACCAACCAAACCGGACCTCGGCCTGAATTTCGGTGCCAATCACATGCCACCTGGCACGCTGGGATTCGTACGTGGGTGTCGACTCGTCATCTGCAGCAATATGATGTGGACAACCTGCAAAAGGTCTAGAAAAAATGGCCGCGACTGTGCCTGTCTTTGGCGTCCAATGAGGGCCCTCTGCCGTGCCTGCAACAGTTGAGGTCGCTTTCTGCTTCTTCTTCTTCTTCTCACTTCTCAATCACCATTTAAAAATTGTATCCGATTCAGTCGAATTCAGGCGCACCATCTTTTGCAAATGTTCTTTGCAATGACATTGTTTATTGGATTAAAATTTATACAGGCGACCGACCTGCTGGGAACAAGGCTTATATATGGCATTATTGCTGTCTATAAAATACACCTGGCTTCCTTCAGCAGATATTTAACAGGCACCCAGATCAATGAAAAGAATTAAATGAAACGATCTATAAATACAAGGTCTAGAAGAGTAAAATCAGAACTAAATAATGTGCAAAACTTAAGTACATGCTCAAGTAAATGAAACCTACAAGTTTACCATGGAGACAGCCAGCTCAACTGGCTCATGAATGCAGGTCGCAGTGATCCTCCTAATAGTGCAGCTTAATCCCAGTGAAATTCAACTTGAAGCCATGCTGTTCTTAGAGTGCCGTGGCTAGAAGAAAGTCCAGGGTGGTTGACCAGCAGAACATACGGAGGATTCTGACTGCTATGTTACATGAAAATAGAAATAAAAAATGTTTCTAATAAGAAACGAAAACGCGAAAACGGATATTTTTTTAAAAAAATAAACATAAATAGAGTTCAAAACAGGAATGTAGAAACGTTTCAAAAATGGGAAAACAGCTCTTATGAAGCATTTCCATGCAACATAGGATTCCGGGATGAGAAAAGCTTGCAAAAATAGCTTGGAAAATACCATATTTCAACCACTGTATCGACTATTATTGTGGCACAAAAAATAAAAAAAAAATGGGGTTGGTTAGTCCTGGAATTCAGAGAAAATTCCGGTGAAACCCTCCAGCTGCGACACGTCTAGCTGCGACACGTCTGGCCTAAATTCCTTAATTTCTCCGAGTTTGATTAGTTTATGTCCACGAAGTGTTCTACTATGACCTTTTCACTTGATATATACCCTATTCTTTACAATCTTTTCTGCCTCGTTGACAGTCAAATGCCTTGTACCATTCTCCTTTAACCATCTCTCCCCTCCTGTGAAGCTATCTCCGAGTTGCTTTTCACCCAATTTCAGCAACTTCAAGCCCTCACTGACTTTGGGGAAGAAGCCTTCAGGCCTCAAACACCAAGCCCCGAACACCCCGAATAAAACAGCCAAATCACTAGAAAGTCGCTCGACACCCCTATCATGAAACTTTATATTGCTCACAAGGATACCGTTAAAAAGCCAACGGTCCAAAGCAGTTGCTAAACTTCTCCATACCCCAACAAAATCCACCCCGTTCAACCCCTCTTCCAAAACTGACATTTTTCCTTGCAGATAATCTAGTGCTGCAATGAAATGTTTGGATACTGTCCAACCTTCTTCACCCTTTTCTTGCCACTGCTTCTTGTTCTTCATATAATCTCGACAGTGAGCATCAAAACCTCTAAAAACAACTGTGGATAACTTCTCAACCCATTCTGTCATGAACGCTTCCAGAAACCAGATTTCCTTGTCAAATATTCCAGTTGAAGGTCCTTCCACTGGCTCTCCAGTAAAATCACTCTCAGTGGCAGAAATGCCTAGTTGATCACCATGGTTCAATCCCATCTCCAGAAACAAGATATCTTCACACCATTCCTTCAGAACAGACTGACAATAGCGAGCAGCATTGATGGATTTTGCAACTTTCATCAGGGCATTATCATCTGTCAGGGCAGTCAGCCCCTCCGCTTCAAGGCATCTGAGAAGCAAGTAATCCAAAAATTTTCGTACAAGGGGAACGCCTGCCAGCTGGACAAACCTTGACCTCAATGAAATGGTTGGAAGTGAACAGGAGCGATCAACCACAGCTGATAAGCGCCTAAGAAAAGCATTAGAAATAGCAGGAGATTTATAATTTTCTGGACCTGAGAGAACTCCTCCCTCAACTTTGGTTGACCAGCTTCTCTCATCCTCCATTTCAGGCTTTAACTTATCCAACACGTCTGTAAGCTCCATCTGTGCCCACAAATCAAGCCAATCGGGTCTATCACAGAATACAGATAGAGAACAAATTTTCTGCAGGTTTCCATCTTCTTGGAGGGAAGACATGATTCCCGACTGTGCTACTAGAGACTGTACTCTTTTGTCGAAGGTGATCATCAAGTCAACAAGATGGAGCCAGGATATTCTACCCTGCGATGGAACACCAGGGATGCTCTCTTCCTCCAGTTGACCAACATAAATAGGAAATATCTCCTTCGCCAAATATGTTGACAGGGAGGAAACCATTGATGAAATCCATTCTTCCCTGCAACTGTAACCGGATAGCATTGCTTCATCAACCAGCGGCTGCAATAACTCATCCATCGAGTCAACATAATCCCTAGTAATCTTATATACAAGAGCAAAAACGAATTCAGGCTTATCAACCCACTTTGAAAAATGGTGTTGGGATGCAATGGCTATAGGGTTCACCAGCTCTTCAATAGCCCAAAGTGGCTGGTGTAAAGCAACTTCCCTATTATGCCCCTCTAGTTGCCGAGATTTTCTCCGTCTTTGTAGCTCCTGCAGGCTGCATAGTGCAATAAAATTTTCACCATACTGTTGTTTGAGGTCTCCTTGCATTGTGAAAAGAGGATTTTGCACTTCAGTTGGTTTCCTTGGATCAGAATCCGAGGAATTCAATGTGGATAATCGTGGTGGCCATCCAAGAGAAGCAAGAAGGGCCCTGTGGTCTGCAATTGCCTGGGGTCTCAGAATGGCTAAAGCTCGATCTACTCTGTGATCAACAGCTAAAACAAGACATGCCCACTGAGGATGTGTCTTCATAACTGAGGCTAGAACATCTTCAGTCAATTTGAGTGCTCTAATAGCAAGTAGCCGTGTATCCTGCAGAGACTATGAGTAAGAAACAATAGAACTTAGAGAAAAAAAAACAAATTACTCTAATTACTCTAGGGGCACTCACTTCTGAATTATGTCCAGGACATTTCCTTCTGCTTACTGTGGAAGACACTGCATCCTCAATATCGCCAACCAAAGTGTCAAGCTTTAATGCTGTCTCTGAAATATGCAAGCAGAAGGTTGAAGGAAGTGCGAATTCCTCATTAGAAATAAAATCGAAAACATCAGGCATAGGACGAAGTTATGCAACAAATGATAAGGGCAAATGAAATATATATAAGGGTAAATTACATTAACCAACCCTGAGGTTTGGCAAAATTACAGAGACCTCCCCTTTAATTTGAAAAATTACGGTGTCCTACCCTGAGGTTAAAAATCAAAATAAAATGACTATTTTACCCCTATACTTTTCTCTCCTCTCCCCGCTCTTTTTTTCTTTCTCCTCTATCATTTCAATAAAATTTAAAAAACATTGGTCATTGAATCATTGTGGCTCCGACAATGGAAATAGAGGGAGAGAGAGGAGGGGGGGAGACAGCATGCCTGGGTTCTTCAATGCCAGGGAAGGGGAGAGAAAGAGTGTGTGTGTGTGGTGTGTGTGAGAGAGAGAGAGAGAGGAGGGAAGTTTTGGCATTTTAAAAAAAAATTATTGGCATAGGTATTGGTTGATACAAGTTTTAAACCTCAAGGGAGGTCTCTATAATTTCTCAAACTAAAGGGGAGGTCCCTTACACAAGCAAGAAAAAGGAGACCATTTCCTAGGAAGGGCCAGTTCATGAAAGCCAAAACCTTCTCCAGTCAAGGAAGAAGTAGATTCACCAAACCCACCACAACGCATAAGACATGAGAAGAGGGAAAATAAAGCAAAAAACTTGACAAATAAAAGGCAATAGCAATTTGCAAAAAATCAATGACCATTGTGGCAAGTACCCAATCTAAAACACTATTATTTTTCTACATAACATTAAGGTATACATTATTTTATCTAAATAATGACCAATGCTTATTTCCTTTATGATACAACAACAACAACATATCCAGCCGTTATCCCACTATGTGGGGTTGGCTACATGAATTCTAGACTTCTATGTGGGTTACATCCCAACAGATAGTTTGTCTAGAATTCATATTTGGATCCGACTAGGTTTTACGCTGGCTGTCGGCTACCTAACGCAACCCTCCTCCTTTATCCGGGCTTGGGACCGGCAGTGGATAATATCCCCTGGCGGAGTAATGATGAAATGAAGTTTGAACACCATCTTCACATGGAGAAATTTCATGAGATGGTGGTGAATGAGGATAATTGATATAGTTGTGTTCCATAACTTAGTTGACATAGTGAAACCAACAAGTACAATATGGAAACACAACAGAATTACAAAATAAGAACTCCAGAGCTCAACTTTTAGAAGGCTCAGATCTGCAGAACAAAATTAGAAATTGTAACTGGCTCTTATGCTTTGTTTGAAACAAGGCTTTGCAGGAGGAAAAGAAGAATAAATGTTCTAATATCCATGCAAAAGAAGCGTGTATATAAGTTGTCATTTTATTTTCATCCTTCCCATCATGAAAAATCTTGTTCCAAACATAGCCTTCAGTGTTTCAATCTTTGTGCAGAGATCCTTAATGTCCCATGGCTCATGTAACATGTTTGTATGTTGTCCCGTGTAAATGAGCATCTGACAAACATTTTGCTGGACAAAAACACAACATTCTGACAGTTGTCTAATGCGTAGGAGTTCACGTCCAAACAGGCCCCTTCGGGACACAAGCATTTTACCTAGCATGCGTTCCCATGCTTCCTAGATTCTAAATCCTAAACAAAAAAGCAAATATTAATGGAATGGTAGGAAATATTGAAACAAGACATTGTTCTGCAGATCTGTTATGGCCATAAAGGTTATGTTTGGATAGACAAGCAAAAGGAAAAATCACTTCTGTTTTTTGACTAATCAGCAATCTCGTTCCCAAACCCCAAACATGGGAAGCTGATCTCACAATCCTGGAGCACTGGAGTACAAAAGAAACACAACTAAAATCTAAGCAAATACTTGAATTTTATTAACACAAGAATATGCCTCATTACTCTGATTTCTACCAAAGTTCTTTATTACAAACCTATGAAGCACGATGGCTTCAAAAATAGATATTGCCTTGTCTAACAAATTGCACAAAGATATCAATAAATCTACATGGTGAATCACGATTTCAATATTTTTCCTTAGACACAGATAGGTCCCCATATGACTAGTGATGATGTTGGACCGATCACCGAGGTCTGTCTTGAACCAAGCACCTGCAAGGGCATGGTTTTAATCCCCCGGGAGGACTCTGACGCACAAGTCAGAAGAAGAAGATACACCCGAAATGGAAAGTCACCCAGTAGTCAGATGCCCATACCTGTAGAAGTTGACCTCTATTTAAAGATGGCGTAGAGCTCACTCTGAAGAGATAAGATAACTTTAAAAAGGACGTTAGAGAGAATCTCGGTTGACCGGGTCACTCTTGTTCAAATCAAATATGGGATGAAGATTCGGAGGACACGCAGCGCTTCCTAAGATAGACACGTGGTGGTACCAGGCTGGTGGTCTCCGAGAGTAATAGAGTAAATTTTCCCTTTAGTAAAATATCTCCTCACCATTTGCCTCCCCAACTCCTTGAGCTGTGCGGTTGAGGAGCTTGGGCAACTGAATGAATAGTCATCCAAGCTTTTCTATTCTCCTGCAAAAAATAGGGTTAGCTATCTCAAATATTGGGCTCGCTTCCCAACTCAATGTCCCCTCACACTTCTCATGCCTCCCAAAAAACTCTAAAAAAAAAGGATGGATATGGTCCCCTCTTTCTAAGCATTCTTGGAGTGAAAGAATTTTTGAAGTAGAGTAAGAGATAAAAGGTCTCTTCTTTTTTTTTTTGGGCTGAGACCAGTGGTCTAGGCCTTGCTGGTCGAGCTTGCGCGCCCCAGCCGCGCCTAGCCCAGGTCGAGCCCTCGCGCTGGCTGAGGCCGCACGCCTCGGCTCAGCTTCGTAACCCCTGGGGGTCTGGCTGACCCCCCCCCTCTTTTTTTTTTGGGAGATCTCTTGACCCCTGCTTCTAATGGGTTTTTCTTAACTGGGTTTTTTGTGCAGGCTTCCCACGGGTACGATAGACTCTGTGCAGCGTCTTTAGGATTAACAAGGGACGAACCAGCTCTTTTCCCTTATTTTATGTGGTTTTTCGTTGTCTCTCTTCCCCATGTCTCTTTGTTTTAGTAAGTTGATCTCTATAACCTCCTTTAGCAACTCGGACAGGAATAGCTCGGACTCTTCTAGCTCCTCAAGCTCTTCCTCTTCCCAGTCTGGTATGCAAATAGGAGACGCTGGGACATCCCGGCCCCACCTTGATGCCTTATCTTTTGATAACGACATTGACATAGAGTTAGAGCTAGATCGTAGTGGTCTCCCTGATGACCTAATCCATGCTTACTCTACCTTGTCTGAGGACGAGGTCTCCGGACTCGTTCGAAAATATCATCTCCCCATCAAAGGCTTTTAGTACGCTGCACCCTCTAATCTTAGAGCCCATCAATCCCCTCCTAGTGGTTTAGCGGTCTATAAGGCCTTTCTTGAAGCTAGGTGTAGATCTGAGACCTGACTTCGGAGGGGGCTACAGATATGACTTCGGAGACCATGGAGTCTTGCTATTGTCAGGGCTTAGTTCAGGTTAGTCTCTTGACCCTTTGACATGGAGAACCTTTGGCCCCCATATTTTAATTTTTTTTTACTATTTGAATACAGAGTATTGGGAAAGAGTTGGGACAGTCTCAGGAGCGCATCCAGGATCTAGAAGAGAGATATGCAGACCCAACCCAGCTGCCCGAGGTGAGAGGATATATCCGATGTGAGTTGCAAAGTGTCTGGAAGAAAGACTTCACTCGCTGCAAGGAGGAAGTGCAAAAAGCCTGCCCTGGCTTCGATTTTGCCCCCGTCAAGTCCATGGAAGAAGTGATTGCCGAGCTCAGCCGAGCATCATCTTCCCAAGCCTCTACCGTTGAATCCGAGGAGTCCGAAGAAGAAGCCTAGTGACTAGTTTTATGTTGGTATGCATTTTCTTGTCTTGAGCTCGAGTTGTACTAGACCTTTGTCACTTTGTTAAATAAAGCACCTCAAAGATATGTTTTTTTGCAATAGTCTGAGTTGGGTGATCTCTATTATCTGATTTCTTGCACCTCCACCGTAACTCTCATGTTGACACGGTGGCGGATGTTGTTCTACTTGGTTCCTTTTTATTAAGGGTGGTCTCTTGGGACCACATCTGGCCCATTTTATTTTCAGCCCTTATCACTTCTGTATGGATGTGAGGGCTTAGGAGACTCTTATGAGGCCCCTTAGGTCGGCTTCTTTGGGGAAGCTTCGACGCCTCTTAGCCTTTCTTTCCTTTTTATTAGGGGTGGTCCCCTGGGACCACATCTGGCCCATTGCTTCTTCTTAGTCCTTGCTATCTTTCGTGGAGACGAAGGACTTAGAAATCCCTTTTGAGACCTTTGAGGTCGGAGGGGGGGGGAACGTTTCCTCCCCTCTTGTCTTTTGTTCTCTCGTTCTTCTTTTATATGGGTTATCATGACGATATTTTGCGGGAGAAAATCTGCACACCTAAAAAACATAATGAGATTTTATTTAGAAAATACGTAGCTCCCACATCTTTGGGGGTATCCCATTACTGATGACATTTCTTTAAGTTCTGAATATTCCAAGTATTCTTTATAGGAGTGTCATCCATGGTCTCGAGCTGGTATGTTCCGGGGTTGAGGGTCTCGATAACCCGATATGGGTCTTCCCAAGTTGGCGACAATCTGTTAGAATCTCGGGGGTTGCTAATACTTGCTCGTCGAGAGACTAGATCACCAAGCAAGACACTCCGAGCTTTCACCCTCCGGTTGTAGTACCTCTCAATCCGCTGATTATAAGCCGCCTAGCGAACCCTTGCTTCATCCTGAAGCTCCTCCATTGTATCCAAGTTATTTCTTAAGCCTTATTCATTGGACTTCGGGTTAAAATGCTCCACTTTGAAAATTGGAACCCCAATCTCTATTGGAATAAGGGCTTTTGAGCCGTAACATGAGCTGAATGGGGTCTCCCCGGTGGACCCCCTCCTTGTGGTTCGATACCCTTAGCTGTGTTGATGGATGCCATGTAGCACTCCCGGGCGTACCTTAGGTCTCCTCTTACTTCTCCAACCCCAGTAGCGGTGGGGAACTTAAGCATCATGTTATAAGTACTCGGTACGGCCCGCAGAGCATTAAGTCCCAATCTTCCTAGGATTATATTGTAAGCTGAGGGGACCTCTGCCACCAAAATGTCTAGCATGACCTGGGGAGACTGAGAACCCTTTCCAAGAGTTAAAGAAAACTGGAACATACCGTCCGCGTATACCACCTCCCCGTTGAATCCAATCAAAGAGACACGAGCCGGCTTCAACTGTTCCATCTTGTATCCCATATCCAAGAAGGCCTGTCGATATAAAACTTCAGAGGAGCTCCCTGGGTCTACGGTGGCCGTCGTCTTTTCTTTCTGTGTGCCAAGTGCAATTTCAAGCCGTATGAAATCTATTCAACTCAATTACACGTATGTGCTGATTGCATCATGGGTACGCTTGTTCTTTTAATATTTTTTGTGCCTGCAACGGTTTTATTTTTCAATTATTGTTTTATGCAAAAAAATAATTGAAAGAGAAGGCCGAAAGATCCATATATATATGTATATATGTTGTAAGAAGTTTCTGGTTGAGGCATGGTAGAAAATTTACTGGCAAAGAACAAGAATAAAATAATTTTGCTATTGTTTTGTATCATATGCACACATATACATCATATACAAATGCGAATGGAAGAACTGGCACGGATGGGAGGAAATTGAAAAAGATGGCATTATATATATACACCATTAATTTATATGTGCAAGCATTGATTTATGTATAATGGCTTCTCGTGGAATTTGAATAAGAAGGATGTGCATAGATGATGTATATATCACATACTGTTCTATATATGCGTACCATTATGGGTGGAGGCAAAACTGCCAAGAATATGTTATGCATACTATATTATGGATTTTGTTACTTTCCCGTCAATTTTGCTCTTACATTATATTATGAGAAGTCTCGGAGGAAGCTTGGAAGAAAATCTCATGTGCAGCATTCTGGAGAAAAAAGAATTTTATCCATTATACCAGCATATTAAAGCTTCTGGGTAAGAAGAGAAGTTGTCTACCATGTATATTTATATTATATACAAAAAGTTTGGGAGAGGGGTGAGATCCAAAAGCCCCCAATGGAACAGGCGCAGCAATGGCTGCTACAGAAGAAAGCCGACGGCCACAAAGAGCGGTGACGAATTAATGGCGAAAGAATTATAGTTGCAGCCACTAACATCCCTAAAGCCAAAGCATCCAATGGGACCATTGGACCAAGTGTCAATTAGAGTCTGCTTTAGGTGAGAACCTACTTTGAATCAAGTTGATAAGAAAGGGTGGAATTCCCTCTAGGAATGGCCATGTACACTCCAATTTCGACAACTGATTTTGCGATAGCGTTATGCCGCAACATACGCGGCGATGGTAAATTCTATATTTTTCTAATCCATTGAGTCTAAGTGTTTGTCTATCATCGTTGCTTATTGCACTCGTTGAGGTCGAAAACCTCAAGATGATGAAGCTTGATTTTGTTCATGCTGTATACATTATATTTTTCTGGCCTATCTTTTGGGCTACAATGTCAATAAAGGGCTTTTCTGATGAGCATAGCATCTCTCTCTACCCATGGGAGTTTTATTCCATGACTGCTAAGGCCAAATTAGGCTAGCCCCGAACCCTCAAAGAGATGGCCAATGACTAGTAGGATGCATCTTTGTATGATAAGACGGTAGAGATGGCTATCGCGGACGTAGGCATCAAGACCAAACCGCGAAAACAAAATATGAACATTATTTGGGATTGCGGATGTAGGCATTTCGTCAAACCGTGAAGACAAAATATGAACATTATTTGGAATTGCGGATGTAGGCATTTCGCCGAACCACGAAGGCAAAATATGAGCATTATTTCGGATTGCGGATGTAGGCATCAAGGCCAAACCGCAAAAACAAAATATGAACATTATCTCTGATTGCGGACGTAGGCATCAAGCCGAACTGTGAAAACAAAATGTAGATGTTATTTCGGATTGTGAAAGTAGGCATTTCGCTGAACTGCGAAAATAAAATATGGATATTCTTTAAAATCCCGTCATCAACTACAATCCAAGCCAGCATGTGCACACGAAGATCGAGAGTCCGAAAGGCCTCAACAACGCAAGAGTAAAGGATCAGATGTGATCCTTGGGGAGCCCCCGAACCCTTGACAACTAAAAGAAAAGGATCACATATGATCCTCGAACTCCTGACAACTCAAAATCAAAGGGGACCACCCCTAATAATTAAGGAACGAGTTCGGGGTTACGAACCTCGACCATCAAAGGCTCAAAGGGGACCGCCCTTAATAATTAAGGAATCAATTCTAGGAATCAGTCCCAAAACAAAAAGAAGGTTCGATGTAACCCCCCCCTCGGTTAGGAAAGAATCTCCAATGAAAGCCGAAGGATTAAGATTCTCACTAAGCAAGCAATGCTACATGAAAAAGATGCCTCATCGAGATAATAGAGCTTATCCTAGTACACTTAAATGGTTAGGGGCCAAGATTTTATGAGCTTTGGAAAGCAAGCGAAAAAGGGAAACCTCGGCCACCACAGCTTCGGCCAGCGGCCCTCGAAGATGAGGCGCGCGGCCTCGACCAGCATAGCCTCGGCCCTAGGCCCCCGAAGTAGAGGCACACAGCCTCGGCCAGCATGGCCTCAGCCCTAGGCCAAAAATAACAATAAAAAAATATATATACGTACTAATTTAAGAGCTAGCCCCTCTCTGTACCATAGGAAAATCTCCGAACGTCTCTATCACGTCAAGCAACCTAATCACCCTCTGCATGGGAAGAGTGAAAGGGTATTGGGAGACTTGAAAAGCAAATTCAGCATCTGAGACTGCTAACCCAATTTTTAGTAAAACTTTTTTACAAAGGCTCAGAAAAATAATGACGACTACTTCTTCAGCTACCCAAACTCCTCGCTCGATCAGCTCAAGGAGGGGGGAGCAAGTGATGAGGGAATATTTACAGGGGGTAATTTTATTGTACTACCCTGGGGAGGTTACCATTAACTTGGAGACATGTGTGCTAATAAAGGCCAATACCCGATCGCCACATGTCAAGTCCTAGGAGTTTCATGTGTCTTTATAATCTCTATTATGATTTTGAATTGGAAAGTTGGCGCCCACTGTGGGGCCGGTTGCTTTATCTGCTCTTGTTTATCTAGTACCTTGGACGAGCTCAAGTTCCCCCCGTTATGGCGATAAGAAGAAATCCACCGCGAGTTGCTCATACCCAACCTGTCCCAGATCAGAGTCAAAACCACCCACCCGAGAGTGGCCCTGTAGGGAGTCATCCCTCGAATCCCTCGCCATCACGCAATCGTGTTGCCCAGTTAGAGGGACAGGTCCAATGTCTGGCGGAATTGCTCAACAGCTTTTTGACCCAACAGTAGCCTTCGGAGGTGAGACAAGGGGAGCACTCCAACCACAATAGTTGGCACCAGGGGGACCACCACTCTAGTCATAGAGAATTCCAAGGTGGCAGATCCCCCTGCGCCATAGTTCTGAAAGGCGCGAGGCGCAGCGAGGCACAAAAGGTCCTGGAGCCTGAGGCGCGAGGCGCACGAGGCGAGGCGCGCCTTTGCGAAGCGAGGCGCACCTTTTAGGAAAAAAACTCAAAATCTTATAAAATCATAAACAACTATCAAAATATCAATAATAACACATTCATATCATTCATGATTCATTATCTTCAAATTCTTTAAACTAACAACATCAAAGTTAATTCATTCATCATGCAAATTCTAAACTAGAAATGCCATCAAAGTTCAAACTTAAAGACTCAAACTCAAACAAGTATCAATTATAATGGAAAGTTCTAAACAAACACAAACACTACAAGTCCACAATCAATATAAAGAAGTTTTTTAATCAATCATCATCAAGAAGATCATCAACATCAAGGTCAATATCTTCATCATCCCCTTCAATCACCCCTTCATCTTCTTCTTCATCTCTCAATTCTTCTCCCTCTTCCAAGTCTTCATCATCTTCGGTCCCTGCCTCACTTTCCTCCTCCTCTTCAATCTCTTGAATTACTCGCCGCTTTGAAGTTGAAGCCGAAGTTGATCCCGATTGTGATCGAGTTTGTTTAGTTCTAAATTGATAACTAGGCTCTCCAACTCCTGCAGCTGCAGCAACATTACTCCATGTCAACCCATCCCCAACGTCATCTGGAAAAACAATTTCATCATCTTTATCATTCTCCTCATCAAGTTTTCCAGTCAACCATTCATTGCTTTCATCAATGTGGGTCAATATGATAGGGTCAATGGTATCACGCATTTGATACCGACGCCTCAATGCTCTATTATATTTCACAAACACCAAGTCGTTTAAACGAAGTTGATCAAGCCTGTTTCTCCGTTTAGTATGAAGCTGCAACAATTTATGCAAAAACATACTAAGAAGTAAGAATAAGCTACATGAAACAAACCAACTACTAATAAAAATTTTAAGTGTGCACTTACATTTTCAAACACACTCCAATTACGTTCACACCCAGATGAACTACAAGTCAAGCTAAGGATTTTAATTGCAAATTTTTGCAATGTGGGTGTTGACATTCCATATGAAGCCCACCATTCAGTTGTCCAATAAAATTCATGGGTTAGTTATTATCTATTATCTAGAATGATTATATATATAATGTAATATATATATATGTGTACCTGGTGATTTCTCAGCTCTCTTTCTAATAGCCATATAGTTTCCAAAGAACCCATCAGCATTGTTATACATCACAAGCTCAGCATCAATTTGGTCTTGAACCTTTATATCTGGATTTAACTTTCTAATGCATTCATATAAGCCAATCATGATCTCTAGATCTATACGTTCAGCCTTGTAGAAATATTCTGGGTTCAAGTACCAACCAGCTGCGTGCAAGGGGCGATGAAGCTGAACATCCCATCGATTATCAATGATCTGAAAAATGGATGCATACTTCTTTTCATCCCCATTAAAAGAGTTAGCAATCGCTTCTTTGGCCCTATCCATGGCCTCATATATGTATCCCATAGCAGGCTTCTTCTCACCATCCACTAAGCGCAATACACGCACCAATGGACCAGCCACCTTTAAAGCAAATACAACATTATTCCAAAATGAAGGCATCAAAATCACTTCTACAACCTTTTTAGCCCCCGCTTCTTTTACCCACTTGCTTGTCATCCACTCCTCGGAGGTAAACATCCTTCTAAGGTTGCTTTTCAGACTATGCATCCTGCCCAAAGTGATAAAGGCAGTTGCAAATCGTGTTTTTGCAGGCCTCAACAACTCTTTCTTGTCAGTAAACCTTCTAAGCATGTTTACTAGACCCGAACGATTATAGATATAGCTATTCACCATAACAGCTCTCTCAAATGTCTTCTTCATATTAGGCAACTTGAAAATATCTTCCAACACTAAATCCAAGCAATGCGCTGCACATGGTGTCCAAAACAACGTAGGATATTTTGCCTCCAAAAATCTTCCTGTTATTATTTAGAGTGAAATTAACAAGATATTAGTAAATAATAAATATCTAATGAATATTCAAATTGTTCTATTTATAAACATAATACAAATTACAAAATTGAATTTCATTTTCATACCTGCTAAAACATTATTTGAAGCACTATCAGTGACCACTTGCACCACATTTCTTACTCCAATTTTTTCCACACAATTACTTAATAATTGAAACATCTTTTCCCCAGTCTTTGAATAGCTAGAACCATCAACAGACTCCAAAAACATACTTCCTTTAGGAGAATTGACTAAAAAGTTAATCAATGTTCTTTCCCTCTTGTCTTTCCAGCCATCTGACAGAATGGAACATCCATATTTGGCCCACGCCTCTTCATGATCTTTCATCATTTCACGAGTGGCTTCTACCTCTTGTTTGAGAAGGGGAACCCTGACTTCATGGTAACTAGGCGGCTTCACACCCGGACCATATTGACCAACTGCTTCTATAAATACTTTAAAACTGTCATATGTCACTGCATTAAATGGAATGCCGGCATCATACATCCATCGTGCAAAACTTCTACAAACTCGAGCTCTTAACTCTTTTTTTGCAAATTCATGCTCACCCAACCTTGTTTGCTTTCCTTTGCCCTTACTTTTCAACACATTAGCTTCTGGGTCTTTAAGAAAAACATCAAGTGGACCCTTTTGTGTTGGCCCTTTAACACTACCAACACTACCAGTACCACTTCCACTTCCAGTAGATATATTGGGTCTTTTTTTACTTTGAGGCAGCGGCTCATCATCATCATCATCATACCCTTCACCAAATAGAAGATCATCATCTAACGATGCTATATTTCGCTCATCCCTGCTATTTTTCTTTTTTTTCATGTACTCTCCAATCTCTTCTTTTACTGATGGAGGACATTTTGGACAAGATTTAGTATTCCTAAAACCGCCCACAAGATGTTGTTTTGCTCGAAATATACCACCTTTTGTTACTTTACGACAAAATTTACAAGTGGTGGTATTTCTATCATTAGGATCAGCTTCAAAATAATTCCATGCCGGGTCCGTTTTGAAAGTGGTTGATGACATTTATTGGGCTGTTGTAAGTTGCAACACAGTTCCAAACTTCCAACTTCCACAAAATTCTCCTAATGATAGAAATAAACCATAAAAATTAAAGACTTAAAAAGATCAGCAACCAGCAGCAAAAGAAATAAAACAAGAATGTAAGAAATAAACAAATAAAAAACAACTAAAAGAACTTACAAGATAGCAGCCTTAATAGCTTCAAATTGAAGAGCAAATGAGAAGAGAGGCGAGGAAGAGAGGAGAAGATCGTGGCAGACTCGGCAGAGGAGAATAGAGGAAAAGGGTGCGACTGCGGCTGGCTGGAGAGGAATTTAACAGGCTAGGAGGTGGGCGTGGCTGGATAGGAGAGGAAGAGAGGACTGGCAGGCGCGGCTGGAGAGGAAAGGAAGAGGAAGATCAAGCCGAACTGGAGAGGAGAGGAAGAGAGGAGGGGGTCGCGCGAGACTGGAGAGGAGAGGAAGAAGGTCGGGCCGAGCTGGAGAGGAAGAGAGGAGGGGGTCGCGGCTGGAAAGGAGAGGAAGAAGAAGATCGGGCGAGCTGGAGAGGAGGCAGGCGCGGCTGGGGCTAGAGAGGAAGAGGAAGACCGGGCGAGCTGGAGAGGAAGAGAGGAGGGGGTCGCGGCTGGAGAGGAGAGGAAGAAGAAGATCGGGCGAGCTGGAGAGGAGGCAGGCGCGGCTGGGGCTAGAGAGGAAGAGGAAGACCGGGCGAGCTGGAGAGGAAGAAAGGAGGGGGTCGCGGCTGGAGAGGAGAGGAAGAAGAAGATCGGGCGAGCTGGAGAGGAGGCAGGCGCGGCTAGGGCTAGAGAGGAAGAGGAAGATCGGGCAAGCACGAGCAGCTGGAGAGGAAATGCTGGAGCGGCTGGATGCTAGTCGGATTGGGCTGCAAGAAGTTAGAAGAGTCCCTAAGTTCATGAGGCGCGCCTAGGCGCGCCTCACGCCCCAGCGCCTAGGCGCGCAAGGCGAGAGCCTCGCCAAAACCGCCTCGCCTCAGCAGAGGCGAGGCGCAAAACCTGCGCCTTAAGGCGCCTCGCGCCTAGGCGCGCCTTTGATAACTATGCCCTGCGCTGGGAAGGAGTCTTACCGGGATGAGAGACGGAGCGGACCCTCCAGGCATAGCGATTATGGGAGGCCGAGTTCAGAGGAGGAGGAGTCCTTTAGTCCCGATAATGCCCGAGCTGGAGGGGCTTAGCGAGAAAGGCGTTTGCGGCATTTGGAAAGGGAGGTTGCAGAGTTGAGACGGAGTGAGGAAGAGCCACATGACATTGTTTTCAATCAACCATTAAGTCGGGAGATCATGGCAATTATACCATCCGAGCGCCTTCGAATCCTAGCTATTAAGCCATATAGAGGCACAACCGACCCTGCTGATCACCTGAATCGCTTCGCCTCTCACATGATGGTCTAGACGGCCCCTGATGCTATGTGGTGTAGAGTTTTCCCAACCACTTTGGAAGGACATGCACGGGCCTAGTATTCGAGTCTTGCACACCGATCGATTGCTAATTTCGGACAGCTTCAAAACAAGTTTTTGGCTCATTTCGCTCCCCTCTGGTGGCACCAAAGGTCTACCATGACCCTTGTGAATCTCAAGCAGAATCAAGGAGAGTCGTTAACAGATTTTGTGGCCAGATTCAATATGGAGGCATTGAGCATTGAGAATCTTGATCAAAGTATTGCTATGGTGGCTTTTCAGAATGCCTTGAAGGCTGGCCCTTTTACCCAGTCACTGGCTAAGAGGCCTCCCCAAACATTCACAGAGATCCTGAGCTGAACCACTAAGTACATTAATGTCGAGAAGGTGATGCGGGCCAAGAGAATCGAGTACTCGGACAAGACAGAGAAGAAGATTTAGAATAGAGAGCAAAAACCTGAAGATAAACCGGGTCGACGAGGGGAAAGGTCGGGCCCTCGATGGAGTCCAGTCAGGTTCACCCTGCATAATACTCCTCGGGCTGAGATCCTGGCTACAATTGAGAATAATGATTACTTGAAAAAATCAAGACCTATGAAGGTCCCAGCTAACAAGAGGAGTAAAGACAAGTATTGAAAATTCCATCAAGATCATGGACATGACACAAAGGAGTGCCATTAGCTGAAAGAAAAGATTCAAGAGCTCATCAATCGGGGTTTCTTGAGGAGGTTCGTAGCTAAGGATACTAAGCCACAAAGGAGTGAACGTCAGAGATCAAGGAGCCCCCCTTATAGACATGGTAGATCCCACGAAAGGCGCAGGACCAGAACCCCGCCCAAGAGAGAGAGTTGCCAGGGGGAGGGGAGTCCCCCACAACATTTAATTTTTCACACTCTAGCGGCTAGGGTGGTGCCAGGCAAGGAGTCATGGGAAAGTTCCGATCTACATCAAAACGCGGGAGTCAAGAGGGCTCGACCAGGGGACGTTATCTCCCTTACGGACGACAACTTGCCTGGGTATCCGGTTTCTAATGATCTGCTGGTCATCACAACAAATTGGGAAAATGGGAGCTTCGGCGGATTCTCGTGGACCCAGGGAGCTCCTCTAAGGTGTTATATTGACGGGCTTTCTTGGGCATGGGATACAAGATGGAATAGTTGAAGCTGGCTTGGGTCCCTTTGATTGGATTCGACGGGGAGGTGGTATATGCGAACAATATGTTTCAGCTCTCGCTAACTCTTGGAAAGGGTTCTCGGTTTGTCTAGGTCATGTTAGACATTTTGGTGGCAGAGGTCCCCTCGGCCTACAATATGATCCTGGGAAGATCGGGACTTAATGCTTTGCGGGCCGTACCGAGTACTTATCGCATGGTGCTTAAGTTCCCCACCACTACTGGGGTTGGAGAAGTAAGAGGAGACCTAAGGTCCGCCTGGGAGTGCTACATGGCATCCATCAACACAGCTAGGGGTATCGAACCACAAGGAGGGGGTCCACCGGGGAGACCCCATTCAACTCATGCTACGGCTCAAAAGCCCTTATTCCAATAGAGATTGGGATTCCAACTTTCAGAGTGGAGCATTTTAACCTGGAGTCCAGTGAGCAAGGCTTAAGGAATAACTTGGATACAATGGAGGAGATTCAGGATGAAGCAAGGGTTCGCCAGGCGGCTTATAATCAGCAGATTGAGAGGTACTACAACCAGAGGGTGAAAGCTCAGAGTGTCCTGCCTGACAATCTAGTCCTTCGACGAGTAAGTATTAGCAACCCCTGAGATTCTAACAAATTGTCGCTAACTTGGGAAGGCCCATATCGGGTTACTGAGACCCTCAGCCCTGGAGCATATTGGCTCGAGACCATGGACGACAATCCTATAGAGAATACTTGGAATATTCAAAACTTAAGGAAATTTCATTAGTAATGGGATACTCCCAAAGATGTGGGAGCTATGTATTTTCTAAATAAAATCCCATTATGTTTTTTTTAGGTGTGCAAATTTTCTCCCGCATAATATCATCGTGACAACCCATATAAAAGAAGAACGAGAGAACAAAAGACAATAGGGGAGGAAGCGTTCCCCCCTCCGACCTCAAAGGTCTCAAAAGGGATTTCTAAGTTCTTCGCCTCCACAAAAGATAGCAAGGACTAAGAAGAAACAATGGATCAGATGTGGTCCCAGGGGACCACCCCTAATGAAAAGGAAAGAAAGGCTAAGAGGGGTGGAAGCGTCCCCAAAGAAGCCGAACTAAGGGGCCTCATAAGAAACTCCTAAGCCCTCACATCCATACAAAAGTGATAAGGGTTGAAAATAAAATGGGGCCAAATGTGACCCCAGGGGACCACCCCTAATAAAAAGGAAAGAAAGGCTAAGAGGGGTGGAAGCGTCCCCAAAGAAGCCGACCTAAGGGGCCTCAGAAGAGACTCCTAAGCCCTCACCTCCATACAGAAGTGATAAGGGCTGAAAATAAAATGGGGCCAGATGTGACCCAGGGGACCACCCCTAATAAAAAGGAAACTAAGAAGAACAATATCCTCCGCCGTACCAACATGAGAGTTAAAGAGACCACCTAGCTCTGACTATTACAAAAACATATCTTTGATGCACTTTATTCAACAAAGTAACAGGGGTCTGGTACAATTCGAGCTCAAAATAAGAAAATACATATGACAATAAAAACTAGCAACTATGCTTCTTCTTCGGACTCCTCTGATTCAATAGCAAAGGCTTGTGAAGAGGATGTTCGGTTGAGCTCAGCGATCACATTATCCATTGATTTGACGGGAGAAAAGTCGAAGTCAGGGTAGACTTTTTGTACTTCCTCCTTGCAGCGAAGGAAGCCTCTCTTCCAAACACCTTGCAACTCTCGTTTGATATATCCTTTCACCTCGAGGAGCTGGGTGGAGTCTGCATATCTCTCTTATAGCTCCCGAATGTGCTCCTGAGAGCGTCCCAACGGTTCCTCCATTGAATGACGGCTAATCTCGAGCCCTTGAAGACGTGGCTCTAGTTTCGTTGCTCGTTGATGTTGAGCCCTTAGATCCTCATCCTTCTACTCGAGGGTCCCATAGCAGTCAGCGAGGGTATCATCTAGTTCAAGCATTTTTCGAGAGTTCCTTGCCGCCTTTGGAGCTCGTTCTGAGCGGTAATACTCTGTATTCAAATAGTAAAAAAATATAATGTGGGGGTCGACAGTTCTCCTTGTCAAAAGACCAAGAGACTAACCTGAACTAAGCGCTAGCAGTAGCAAGACTCCAAGGTCTCCGAAGTCAGATCCACAGCCCCATCCATGTTCGAGGGAGTCAGTAGGCCCTGGATAAACTGAGTCGCCACCCAAGCCTCACTACTGTGATTTGAGTCATGGACATTCTAGTTCGATCGGTGAAGAACCCGAGCGGGGATGGGGGCCTCATCCTCCTGGATCATGTTAGAAAGGTGCTCGGTGCCTTGAGAGCCCCCTGCCTCGGGTCTGGGTAAATGCGCAACACACCAAAAGCTCATGACGGGAATATGATATTTTTTGACAAGTTCAGAGATCTCATCCTCAGTCAAGGTAGAATAGGCATGGGTTAGGTTTTAAGGGAGACCACTACAATCGACCTCTAACTCTATGTCAATGTCATTATCAAAAGAGAGGACATCATGATGGGGTTGGGAGGTCTTGGCATCTCCTATTCGCATACTAGACTGGGAAGAGGAAGAGCTAGAGGAGCTAGAAGAATGTGAGCTATTCCCGTCCGAGTTGCTAAAAGAGGTCATGAGGACCAACTTACTAACACAACAAGACATGGGGAAGAGAGACAACGAAAAACCATAGAAAATAAGGGAAATGAGCCGGTCCGTCCCTTGTTGATCCTGAAGACGCTGCATAGAGTCTCTCGTACCCGTGGGAAGCCTGCACAAAAAACCCAGCCAAGAAAAACCCATTTGAAGCAGGGGTTAAGAGATCTCCCAAAAAAAAAAAAAAAGGGTCAACCAGTCCCCCAGGGGCTACGACACTGAGCCGAGGCGTGCGGCCTTAGCTAGCGCGAGGACTCGGCCTCGGCTAGGCGCTGCCGAGGCGCACGACCCCTGTCAATAGGGCTAAGGTGCGCAGGCTCGACCATCCGGGTGGGGGCGCGCAGCCGAGGCCAGCAAGGCCGAGACCACTGGTCTCAGCCCAACAAAAAAAAAGAAAAAAAAGAAGAGACCTTTTATCTCTTACTCTACTTCAAAAATGCTTTCACTCCAAGAATGCTTAGAAGGAGGGGACCATATCCATCCTTTTTTTTAGAGTTTTTTGGGAGGCATGAGAAGTGTGAGGGGACATTGAGTTGGGAAGCGAGCCCAATATTTGAGATAGCTAACCCTATTTTTTGCAAAGCTCTTTTTTGCAAGAGAATAAAAAAGCTTGGATGACTACTTATTCAGCTGCCCGAGCTCCTCACCCCATAGCTCAAGGAGTTGGGGGGCAAGTAGTGAGAAGATATTGTGAAGACATTTGTGTTAGATTAGTTTATGTACTTAGGTTTAATTTCTTGTATAAATCTGTTAGCATAAGTTTTTTCTTGATGTAATGTTTCTCCCTTCTGTTTTATAGCTATCCATTGATTAGTTAGTTTCCGGTCAGTTAGGGCAGTTAGTTGTAACTGCCTTGCCCGCCTCTATCCTTTATAAATAGAGGCTGGGAGAACTCGGGTGTGCAGTGTGAAAATCTCGGGATATCTTGTAAGGGTGTGCGAGTGAGCTAGGCTGAGAGATTTGTACTTCTCTTGGGGTGTTCTTCTCTTGGTAGTCTAGGGTTTTAGACTCGGGAGGAAGAGAGGATTTTACTAGTTCATGTAATTGCTGTAAAGATTGTCAAGATAGTGGAGATTTCATAGGCCTAAGGTAGTCTGGATGTAGGTCTCATTTATGAGACTGAACCAGGATAAATTTGGTGTATCTTGTTGCTGTTTTTCAATTCCTATTCTTTTGTTTTCTATCGGGTGAATGTGTGTTTCAAGTGAGGGGCATAACAGTGAGTTCTTGAGGGTTAGATTGTAGTGAGTGTGTGTCGGTCTTAAAGACTACAATTTGGTATCAGAGCTCCAGGGATAAACTCCAGCAACTCTATCAAGATCTTTAAGATTCTCAAGAAACCAGAATCAGCTCTGGTAGGCGATCCTGGCTCCCTCATCGGCCACTCGATATGATGTGGAGAAGTTCGACGGCAACAACGATTTTGGCCTCTGGCGGATCAAAATGGAAGCCCTGCTGTTCAGTCTCGGGTTGGAAAAAGCAATCGAACAAGAGGTAACTACCAAGGGAAGCTCTGAAGGTAAGGATCCTAAAACCATATCTTTAGAGGATAAGGAAATAAACAAGAAAGCATACAACATGCTTATCTTGAGTCTTGGAGACAAAATTCTTCGAGAAGTTTCAAAATTAAAAACAGCCACTGAAATCTGGAAGAAATTGGAGTCTCTTTATTTAAAGAAGACTTCATCCAGTAGGCTGTATTTAAATGCCAAATTCTTCACATATAAGATGCAAGAAAATCATAAACTTCAAGAGCATCTAGATGAATTCAATAAGCTATGTCTTGACTTAGAGAATATAGGAGTAAACTATGAGGACGAAGAATCGAAGATAGAGCCTTAGTTCTTCTTTATTCATTACCTAAGTCTTATGAAAACTTTGTAGACATCCTGCAACACGATAGGGACAAACTATTGTTAGAAGATGTATTAGGATCCCTAAACTCAAAGGAATTGAGAATAAAAATGGAAGTAAAAACCACCCCCAGTGATGCCCTAACCGTAAAGTCTAGGAGTACCAAAAAGGACTCAAAAGGAAAAAGGGGAAAGTCTAGATCAAAATCTAGAAATGGAAAGGGTCCTATTAAGTGTTACTACTGCCAGGAGGAAAGGCATATCAAGAGATACTGCCCTAAAAGAAAGAAAGACATGGCTGAAAAGAAAACATCTGATGGTGGAGCAAACTTAGTTGACCTTGGATATGACAGTTCAGAGGCCTTGACTGTCACAGAAATAGCTGGAAATAATAGTTGGGTGATGGATTCGGGTTGTTCATTTCACATGACCCCTAGGAGGCATTGGCTGCAAAACTATAGAGAAATTAAGGGGGGAAAGGTCTTGCTGGGCAATGACCATGAGTGTAGGGTTATAGGAGTGGGTGATGTGAGGATAAGGATGAATGATGGCTCGGTTATGACTCTCTCGACAGTTAGGCATGTGCCTAATCTCAAGAGGAACTTGGTTTCCCTTGGAGAATTAGACAGAAATAGCCTAAAATTCAAAGGAGAGACAGAAGCCATAACAGTGGCCAAAGGGTCATTGGTCTGCATGAAAGCAAAATTGCAGAATGACATCTATATACTGCAAGCCTCCACCTTAAGTGGTGTGGCTGCAGCAGTAAGTAGCAAATCCCAAGATTTGGCAAAACTGTGGCATCTAAGGATGTCACATATAAGTGAGCAAGGGCTCAAAGAGTTAGCTAAACAAGGGATCTTAGAAAATAACCAAGTCTCAGTTTTATCCAAATGTGAGTCTTGCATCTATGGGAAGGCAGCAAAACTTAGGTTTAATAAGACTGCCATTCACTCATCTAAGTCCACCTTAGATTATATACACTCGGATCTGTAGGGACCAGCCCAAACCCCAACCCATGGAGGATCTAGATACTTCCTTTCTATCATAGATGATTACTCTAGAATGTTGTGGGTTTATGTGCTAAAATCTAAAGATCAAACTTATGGGACCTTTAGAAATTGGAAGACAATGGTAGAAACACAAATGGGCAAGAAAATTAAAACCATTAGAACAAATAATGGATTGGAATTCTGCAATAAGGAATTTAATGAAATGTGTAAAGAAAATGGCATAATTAGGCACCTAACAGCCCCTGGAAACCCCCAGCAAAACGGGGTGGCTGAGAGGATGAATCGGACAATTTTAGAAAGGGTAAGATGCATGTTATTCCATGCACATCTTCTAAAATCTTTCTGGGGGGAAGCAGTTTCTACTGCAGCCCATATTCTCAACTGAACCCCATCTAAAGCCATAGATTTGCAAACTCTTTATGAGAAATGGACAAGCCATAAGCCAAATCTTGCCCATCTTAGGGTATTTGGGTGCTAAGCCTATGCTCATGTGAAGCAAGGAAAGCTTGAACCTAGGGCTAGGAAATGTCTCTTTATAGGTTATCCAACCAGTGTGAAGGGATATAAACTATGGAACCTTGAAGAAGAAGGACCTAGGACAATAATCTCTAGGGATGTGACTTTTGATGAGTCAACTACCATAAGTCTAAGTTCAAATGAAACCCAGAAGGATCTAGATGGAAAGAACGACTCTATGAAGGTAGACATTCAAGGTATAGAGTCTGAAATGAATGGCATAGAACCTGAACCGGATCTGGACCAAAATGACCAGGTCCAAGAGGAAGAACAGGATGCTGAAACCTCCCAATATGAGGGAGAAGAAGCTGACAGTGATGCTGATTCCAGCATTGGTGATCAGCCAAACCCCAATAGGTATAGTGTAGCTAGAGATAGGCAGCCTAGAGTCCGCATGCCACCTCTTAGATTTGGCTACTCAGATTTAGTAGCCTATGCTTTATATAGTGCCACCAAAATTTTTGATGAAGAGCCCCAGTCCTGTGACCAAGCTATAGCATCTAAGTATTCCCAAAAATGGATAGAAGCCATGAAATCAGAAATATCTTCTCTTATAAAAAACCAAACCTGAGAACTGGTAGAAAAACCAAAAGGGAAAATGATTGTAAGCTGCAAATGGCTTTACAAAATAAAAGGAGGAGCTGATGTAAATTCTAAACCTAGATTTAAAGCTAGGCTAGTTGCTAGAGGATTTACCCAAGTCCAAGGGGTTGATTACAATGAAGTTTTCTCCCCAGTTGTAAGGCATACATCAATTAGGGTTTTGCTGGCCATCATTGCCCAATTAGACCTAAAATTGGAGCAGATGGATGTTACTACAACTTTCCTTCATGGAGAGTTGGAAGAAAAGATATATATGAACCAACCTAGAGGTTTTGAAGTTAAGGATAAGGTGGAGAAAGTTTGTTTGCTCAAAAAGTCTCTCTATGGGCTTAAACAATCTCCTAGGCAATGGTATCGCTGATTTGATACTGTTATGATAGGCCAAGGATATTCAAGATGTTCCTAGGACTGCTGTGTGTATCTTAAGCATATATCCCCTAGCATTTCAATATACTTACTACTCTATGTGGATGAGATGCTTATTGCAAGTCAATCCCATAAAGAACTTCAGCAACTAAAGCAGAAATTAAAGGCTGAAATTGAAATGAAGGAGCTAGGTGAGGCTAGGAAGATTCTAGGGATGGAAATCTCTAGGGATAGGCAGCATAGAAAAATATTCCTATCTCAAAAATCCTATATAGAAAAACTGTTTTCTAGGTTTGGTATGATTGTTTCAAAACCAGTGAGTGTACCATTTGCACCTCACTTCAAATTAATTTCAAAACAGTCCCCTAAAAATGAGGTCGAGAGAAGAGAAATGGAGAAAATTCCATACTCAAATGCTGTAGGCAGCCTGATGTATGGAATGGTATGTACCTGCCCCGATCTAGCTCATGCAATGAGTGTAGTCAGCCGCTTCATGGAAAACCCAGGTAGATCCCATTGGATGGCTGCAAAATGGATGCTTAGATACCTAAGGGGCACCAGCAAGAATGTGTTGTCCTATGGTGGAGCCAAAATAGGAGAAAAACCTAGTATTTTAGGCTTCTCAGATGCAGATTACGCTGCAAACCTTGATAAACGTAGGTCCACAACCGGTTATGTTTTTAAATTGTGGAATTCCTCTATTAGTTGGAAGTCTAGCCTCCAACATGTGGTAGCTTTATCCACTACCGAGGCAGAATACATAGCTGTTGCTGATGCAATTAAAGAGGCTATATGGCTTAAGGGGCTAGTAGGAGAGCTTCTAGGTTTAGAGGTTAAAGTCACTTTGATGTGTGATAGTCAAAGTGCTATACATTTATCAAAGAACCAGGCTCACCATGAGAGGACAAAACACATAGACATTAGGTATCATTTCATTAGGGATATCATTGAAAATAAACTTGTGAATCTAATCCAAGTTGCAGGAGAAAATAATGCGGCAGATATATTCACTAAAGCTGTTCTAGTTTCAAAGCTTCAGCATCATATCAAGCAGCTGGATCTTATTCCAGATCAGATTGAAGATGGAGCAGCAGTACAGGAAGCTAAAGTACAGAGAATCTAATTCAAATGGGTGGAGAATTGTGAAGACATTTGTGTTAGATTAGTTTATGTACTTAGGTTTAATTTCTTGTATAAATCTGTTAGCATAAGTTTTTTCTTGATGTAATGTTTTTCCCTTCTGTTTTATAGCTGTCCATTGATTAGTTAGTTTCCGGTCAGTTAGGGCAGTTAGTTGTAACTGCCTTGCCCGCCTCTATCCTTTATAAATAGAGGCTGGGAGAACTCGGGTGTGCAGTGTGAAAATCTCGGGATATCTTGTAAGGGTGTGCGGGTGAGCTAGGCTGAGAGATTTGTACTTCTCTTGGGGTGTTCTTCTCTTGGTAGTCTAGGGTTTTAGACTCGAGAGGAAGAGAGGATTTTACTAGTTCATGTAATTGCTGTAAAGATTGTCAAGATAGTGGAGATTTCATAGGCCTAAGGTAGTCTAGATGTAGGTCTCATTTATGAGACTGAACCAGGATAAATTTGGTGTATCTTGTTGCTGTTTTTCAATTCCTATTCTTTTGTTTTCCATTGGGTGATTGTGTGTTTCAAGTGAGGGGCATAACAATGAGTTCTTGAGGGTTAGATTGTAGTGAGTGTGTGTCGGTCTTAGAGACTATAGATATTTTACTAAAGGGCAAATTTACTCTATTACCCTCGGAGACCACCAGCCTGGTACCACCACGTGTCTATCTCAGGAAGCGCCACGTGTTCTCTAGATCTTCATCCCATATTTGATTTGAACGAGAGTGACCCGGTCAACCAAGATTCTCTCCAACGTCCTTTTCAAAGTTATCTTATCTTTTTAGAGTAAACTCTACACCATCTTTAAATAGAGGTCAACTTCTACAGGTATGGGTATCTGACTACTGAGTGACTTTCCATTTCGAGTGTATCTTCTTCTATTGACTTGTGCGTCGGAGTCCTCTCAGAGAATTAAAGCCCCGCCATTGCAAATACTTGGTTCAGGGCAGACTTCAGTGATCGGTCTAGTATCATCAACTTGTATACCCCTAAGACATGCAGTGGAACACAACTGGGATTGGATTGCAAATTATGACACCCTTTCAAAGATAAAAATGTTATTACAAAAGTTAATGCCAATAACTCTCTCTCCCCCCCCCCCCCAAACAAAATAATAATAATAATAATAATAACAATAATAATACATAAATAAAACTAAGCCAAATTGCTAAACTGAAAAAGAAAAAGAAAACAAAAAATCCCCAATCAATTGTCTGGCTTTATAAGAAAAAGGAGCAGAGAGGCAATACCATACTCCACTGGCATCTTTGGACTCTGGTGATAACATGGATTTGTCAATTTAATTGCTTAGCCATAATCATTAAACCAATACTAACATTAAAATTGCGTATAAACTAAATAAATATTGTTGTATGGCACAAAATGTTTGGCAATAAAACACCAACATGTGCAAAATTTAAGCGCAATGGAGATGAGGATGTTATTATGTATGTGCAGCCGGACAAGAAAAATAAAATTGAAATGAGATTGTTTGTAATAAGGTTGTAAAATGATTTGATCATGTGAGAAGAAACCAATAGAGGCTCTTATGAGGAAGTGGGCAGAATGAAACAAGTAGAGGTAGAGGAAGGCTAACAGAACTTGGTGGGAGACTCTAAGGTAAAATATGAATTATAAGAGCCTTACAGAAGGTAAGACCATACATAAAGATAATTGGCAAGCGATAATTCATGTAGTTGACCCCACATAGTGGGATCAAGGCTTGATATGTTGTTATATTTGTGAACTAAATAAATCAACACCACAAGTGCTGAGAAAATTTTGTGTTGAGACCTTAATGAGACAAATACCATAGGATGGAACTATCGCTCCAATCCAAGGATCTACATGAACAATCATACAAGTATCGAGCAATTTTGAGACATGACCATTTTTGTTTGGATGATTTTTTCATGACCCCAAGGACACAATAACAAATATAATAGTAATTGTAATTTAATTGCAGTCATTATTTACAGTTAGGAGCAGTATAGCAGTGTAGTTATTTTTATTTACAGTTATTTCTTACAGTTATGAATTAGGAGTAGTTGGATGCAGTGGAGTAGGGAAAGTGGTAACTGCTGTAATATACAGTTCTGGGAGATAAAGGTTGTGAATTAAAAGTTATTCCTTTTCTCTGCAATTCTCATGTTGTGTTTCCATATTGTACTTGTTGGTTTCACCATGTCAACTAAGTTATGGAACACAACTATATCAATTATCCTCATTCACCACCATCTCATGAAATTTCTTCATGTGAAGATGGTGTTCAAACTTCATTTCATCATTACTCCGCCAGGGGATATTATCCACTGTCGGTCCCAAGCCCGGATAAAGGAGGAGGGTTGCGTTAGGTAGCCGACAGCCAGCGTAAAACCTAGTCGGATCCAAATATGAATTCTAGACAAACTATCTGTTGGGATGTAACCCACATAGAAGTCTAGAATTCATGTAGCCAACCCCACATAGTGGGATAACGGCTGGATATGTTGTTGTTGTTGTTGTTGTTGTATTCAGTCTGATTCTCCTACTCTTTCAATTCCATCCTCAAGAAAATCAGAAGTTAGGACCAGGGATCTGATGGATTTTATTATTATTACTTTTCTTGTTAGTAAAAATCATTAAGATCCACCAAAAGGGTGATGATTCATGTACAAAGGTGAAGAAAAATAGAACCTGAAAGAAGGAAATATATGATATATGAAAAGGCATCTATAAACAAGGAAATATATGATAGATGAAAAGAGGAATCCTCTTTAAACCACAAAAAGAAGGAAACAAGAAATATTTTCTTAAGAAAATATAATGGACTTTCAATACCATCAAAACTCTTCTATTTCTTTCTCTGCATATGCTCCACGTCACACACAAGAAATCATTTTCTATACACTCAAGAGAGCAATAGATCCAATACTGGGCAATTTAAAAGAAGCTGATCCACTACTTCCCTACGGTTCTTGTGCATAAAATGACAATCGACTAAGATGTGTCTCCTCTTCCTCAATCAAATGTGAGGATAGAGCTTTCTTCTGCAGTCAAAACAAACAAAAAATAAAGCAACCTCCGGTTGACACTTTAGTTCTCCAAATGACCTTTCAAGGTATGCAAGCCTCCTCGTCATCAAGAATTGCAACATAAAAGGATTAGACAGTAAAGATCTCTTCCCATGTTGGGCACTATTCCTAACTCCTCCTCCTCCTCCTAAGAAATAAGCTGATCCTGGAGTATCCCCAACAGGGAAATTGTAGAGCCAATTTCCCAAGTTTGGTGGTTATGTCTAAACTGTGGTAACCAAGCAATGCTTAGAACTCCAAAGGGATCTATTTCTATTTTTGTAAGAGAATAAAAGAAAGAATCCCTTAAATGACAGATGAGGATTCGAATTGAGAATTTCTAAGTTGTACTTGTAAGTATTGAGAAAACCAACCTGAATCTAATAAGATCCACTCCTTTTCGGGATATTGCCATACCAAAATGAGAAACAAATTCATTTTTTCATTTTAGACAAGCACATGATTATCAGTGAAGTGGTTGTACTATATGCTGCAGGAATGACATTCATTACCATCTACAGGTAACTACCGTGTTAGCATAAAGGACATTGATTCTGGAATTATCCCATAGTATTTTCCACAACTCTCTCTTATAGCAAGCAGGAAAATTTGATTGTCATTCTTAGGATCATGCAAATGCACCTTATGACCATGAAATTTCTAACAAATTAAATCATTTGTAGGACTTCTCAAAATTTCCAAGCTCTTGTTCCATCACCATTACTTCTGTGGCTTCATCATGTACCCTATAAAGCGTAAACTAGAAGTCACAGCATGTACCATTTATCTTCACTAAAAGATCCATTTCAAAATGTCAGCTGTTAGTTTCCTCTTTAACAAGTGATTATGTAGCAATTACGCCTAAAAGCATCCAAAACCTTATCGCATTATCTAATCACTGCAATTCGATGAATGAAACAAAAAAAATAAAAAACCTTACCAGCATATTTTCGAACCGTTTCAACCCTAGCCACTTTCTTGGCAAGCGACGGCAGCTCCTCTCCGAGTACCTTCTCCGACCTCTCCAATCCCTCTCTCCCATCTACCAATTAACACCAAAAAACCCTCGTATTGAATTAAGAGGAAAGAAAAAATAATTAGATATACGCATGCAAAAATCTGTTTTCTGGCAAACCAGAAATGCGAGAAGACAAACGGAGATCTGTGAGTCCGGAATTGATGTGGCCGAAGAGACTGCCGATTCGATCAGAGTAAGAAGTGTAAGCGACGAGGCCGTCTTGGAGGCGATGATTGAGATCTAGGAGGCTCCGGTCCAAATCCCCACAACGAGTCTCGAGCTCCGATGAAAGATCGGAGGCTCGTTCGAGTTGGTCTCTGCGGCGGAGTTTGTCGTCGAGGAAGGTGAGGATCGACGCGGAGAGAGAAGTCGCAGAGGGCAGAGTGTGAAACGACGTGTCCATGGCTCAGCCCATCGAATTCGATGGTTCCAAAAGATTCAACAAATACTTCAGAGTATAGAACCTGTCTGAGGGAGAAAATCCCTTCCTTCCGTGGAAAGGCAGGCAAGAGAGAGAGAGAGAGAGAGAGAGGGAGCAGGAGTTTGTTTCTTTTTGGATCTTCGAAGAATAACAGACACACTCCTCATAGTTATCTTAATTATAGACTCTGCATTTTACAATTTAAAAATTACACTATCATCTCCTCCCTTAAATAAACGGGCTCTCAGTGTGTCTCCTCCCTCCCCCGCACCTCACAGTACTCTCTCTTCTCTCTCCCGTTGTGACGACAAGCTCTCATAAAAAAGTCGTGGCCGTTGTAATCAAACGGCGTCGGTCATTGCCGTTGAATCGAACGCGTCTGAGTTCAACCTATAACAGAGTTTCAGCACTTCACTGTCGTCTGACTTCCACCGAGAATCTACGGAGTTCACTTTCGCCGTCAGTCGTTGTCATTGACGAGACTCCGTCGTTGGTTTCCATCGCGTGTGTATCTGGTCGTTTCTGTGTTTCGTTTGCGCTACTGCCTCTTAATCGTTATGTATGTCAAATCCTGTGTTTTTTCATTGATTTGCCATTGCACTATTGTTTGTTGTTGTACTGTTGCTAATTTACTAATTGTTTATTTTTGATTTATTATGCGCTTTCGTTTTGAACATTCGTTGCCGCCGCTCACTGGTCACCGCCTTGGTTATTTTTGTTTCTTGTTTGTTTATTGTTGCAACCAGAGAGGGGTAGGTTTTGATTTCGCACTTGACCTTTGCCCTGTTGGTTTTGTTATTTGGGAGCTTGCATGCTGCTATAGGGTTTATTCTAGGGTTTTATCATTTAAGTTAAATTGACATCAATTTCCATTAACTTCATGATTCTTCTGATCACAAAGAATTTGGCATCGAAGTTTCTAATCAGTTTTCTAGATTATTAATTGATGTTCTTATAGTACTCAAAAAGAAGTTTTCAGATACAAGGCTTCGTCATAAACTTATGATTAGCCTGGCACTCGCATTAGAGCCTTTGAACATTTTGCCATCGTTCTCTTCATTTTCTGGTAATAACTCGAATTGACAATCAAACCTGTTTTTATCCATATTTTCTTGGATCTAACCATTGATGATATAGTTCCTCCCAACTTGTTCATGCTTCTTTTCAGAGAGTTTAGGGATCTTAACTTGTGATATAGTACATTGCATGGTGAGGAAAGCAGGAGTTTTGACCTCTTACTGCTCATCCGCCTAAACTCTCTGATTCTGCCCCTTGCTTTCCCTGCTTCTTGCAGAACTCAATACATATTTTGAAATTTTTACCCATCATCAGGAAATATTGAAGTAAATAAACAAGAAAAAACTTTGGGATTTCTCTAGGTCGCAAAATTCTCCACTTTGTCTTGGAATTTCTACCATGTTTTAATAGAATAATTTTATCTTGATGTCTTTGCAAGTGCTATATTTATAAACTCTATAATACCCTATCATAAATGGTTTTACCAGAAAATTAGATTGCTGAAATGTTATTGAAGTTGTATAGGTGTGTATGATTTGTAACTGTTTGTATAAATAACAATACCAATTTGGATAGAGAATTAGAAGGTTTTCTTCTTGCTCAATTCTTCATTACACAGTGCACCTTTTTGCTGAGGATCTTCCCCTGCTGCCCTTAGGTTCTAAAGCTATGTTGCAGGCAGGCATTAGAGGCGTCTGTAGATATAGCAAGCATTAACACAATTTGATCCTTGTTTACTGGCAGTGTTTTCTATTTAAATAGTACCTAGAGTTTGAAAACTGTGATAAAATCAGTAGTTTTATTGTTTTAATATTGGGGAGACCAAGCATGCTGTGATGTTATATACAATGTCTTCAATTATCATCAATCAATAATAGTACTTAATTAAGTTCCTCTTGATGGTTTCAATCATTGTTTACAAATTTGTACATAGTCGAATTAATAAATTCCTCTTGATGGTTTTAATTATTGCATATTGTTTCACTTCATTCCGTTTGGTTTATTATGCTTATTATTATGCTCTGTTTTTTCTTCACTTGTTTTTTATACTACATGGTCCTCTTAGCATGCACATATGTGGGCATTTGGTTATTATATCTTTGTTAAGGCCTGAACCATGATATATTTTTTTTAATGAAACTTCGGGGAACTATAACTTGATAGAGTTTAATACTGTCCATTTTTAGGTCATAGTAAATGAAATGCTTTTTGACCATACAATTGCATGGATGAATAGTCAACGCTCTCCTACTAGTTAGGATGGGATTGTAGAATTGATGCCTACTCCGCTAGCTTCATGGTATCCCTCTTCTTCATTGGAATGATTGTAATGAATTTGTCATTTTACAATGGATAGCTTTCAAGGAAGGGTAATTCACCAATACTTTTAGTATGGCATATTTGTTTCTCTTGATGATGGATTACTATCCATGGATCAGTTCGGCAACTTTTTTTTTTTTACTGGTAATCAGTTCAGTTACTTGACATTTTTCTTTCCGGTTGTTCTTTCAAAAATTAGAAATAACCAAATGTAGTCTCCCTCTTATCATTTTTTTATTTCTTTTCTTGCAATAAGCGCATTTGTGCATTTTATGCTAGAGAAACTATGTATTCTGCTCATTATAAGGAAATATGAAATTTCTGAAATGCTTCTACTTGGTTCATTATTTGAAGAAATTAAGTAGTTCCATCGGAGCGTCCAAATTGGAAAAGGAAAAAAAAAATTGTTTAATCAATAAATTAATTACAGAATGCTGGTCAAATTCCAATTGCTTTGAGAACATCAACCTAGCCTAAGCAATTATAATGGGGTCTTTACACTTATGATACAAGAAGGTCTTTACACTTATGATACAAGAAGGAACCATAAACCCACATGAGACATTTAGCAGAAATGCATAGCTCATTGCAATCTCTAGAGTCTAGACATTGAGGGCGTATAGCTTCTTGATTGCAGAGTGTTTAGGGAACCGAGATCTACACAGGGTTAATCCAGCCTCTGTTGGTCCCATTACTTTTTAGGTTGCAATGAGGGACTGTTCGTGCCCTCTGTATTAGAAAATTAGCAAAAAGGACTAAGGTAATTAAGTTGAGGAACCTTAGGTGGAACTGATTAACTTATATATACTGGTGGGTTTTGGTTGTACTTAACCATGTTTATTATTGGCTGCTACAAGTAAATTTGTGCAAGCCACAATGTTGACCATCTTAATAGAAAAAATAAGAGCTTAGATTTATAGGTTGTTCATAAGTCATGTATTTGAGGATGTATAGACGAGGTACCGATCTTTAGTTTCAGTTTGAAGTTGAATATAATTATCAAAATTTTACTTTTTCGTATGTTTTTGTCTTTTGTTGACTTTTGGAGCTCTTGGATTTTGTTTGGATTCTTTTTTTTTTTTTTTAAATTATAGTTATATGAAGTATATGGATCTAAATGAAGATATGACAAACGATAGAAATACATGGAAGTCTAGAATTCATGTAGCCGACCCCACATAGTGGGATAAAGGCTGGATATGTTGTTGTTGTTGTATAGTTAAATATTGTTTTCATCTGGTAAACATTCAAATGTAAGAAACTTGTGAGTTGCATCCTCTTTAAAATAAAACTCATGGATTGTGCTTCAAATGCTATGTTTTTTTAGTGTTTCTTTCATGTTGTTTATCTTTAGGAGGGCTACATTGAATCTTTTCATTTACTTTTTAAAACTTACTAAAAAATTTGCATGCTGAAGCTACTTCTCATGTTTTTATTGGTTTAATCAATCATGGCATCTAGACTATCTCACGATAAGTTCAAGTCTACTTCTAGTGAAGCTACATCATCAAACCTTAAAGTTCAAAAAGTATCTAGATTGTCAAATTCAGCAAGGTCATTTGTAACATTTATCCCACCACTCACCCTAAGCAGAGTGATTCTATCATCTAAGGATACACTATAGAAGTCCTCTAGCCTTGTCCACTGACAAAGGTTGTCTAATCCACGTCTTACCTCATTTGGCCCCTTTAGCAATTGAGTTGTCCCATCATGTAATGGTCAGCCAAATGAATCATGTCAACCACCACTCAGGCGCACATTGTAAAGTCATCTGCTGCACTTAACATTCCATTTAACATTCCAAAGAAAAACATGGTTCACGAATTTGTTGGCATGCCTCAAGAGATATATTAACCATCTCTTGATTAACTTCAGTTGCCCCTTCTCAGCTCGTTAGCATTCAAATAACTCATTTGCAACCCACACTCAGGAAGATCATCTATTCCAATCAACAATGTAACTACTCTATGTAATGGCATGACTCAAGAGCCATTTGGATAGACTCTTGCCCCAATAACATATGCTCCTTCTTAGTCTATTAGTACTCAGCTAACTCCATCAGACAAATAGTAATTCTAAAACATGAAGTTGTGGGTTAATTTTAAATGTTTTGTGAATATTTACTTATATAGTGATGCCTATTTTAGGTTCCACTTTTAATGCAACTAGTAGAGGTTAAGGTCCAATCGAAGGGCCAAGGTCTATAGAAGATTGACAAAAATAATTTGTAAAAAGTTTTCTTAGGTAATATGTCTAGGCAATTTTTTTCTAAATTATTTTTGTCAATCTTCTATAGACGTTTGCCCTTGAATTGGACCTCGACCTCTACTAGTTGCATTAGAAGGAAACCTTGTCACAGCCCTAGGGTTTGGCTAGGGTTGTGATAGGAATTTGGAGGGATTTAGGAAAGAGAAAGCAGAAAGGGAGGGAGATATAAAACTGAAACAGAGATACATGGGGAGGAAAGAGAAGAAGAACCGAGAGAGAGAATTAAGAGAGAATAGAGTTTGAAATTCATTTTTCAATTCAAGCATGCGAACAAACCCCTAACAACAGCCTTATATAGGCATCTTGGTCTTCTAACAGCCTAACCACTTGCTAAAAATATATCCTCACAGTTATTATAAACCTATTACAAGATTACCCCCTTTATTATATTCCTATTGCAACATTGACCCTCCTATACTCCTAGGTACATGATAATTCCTCCCGCCTTAAAGTTTCTTGTCCCCAAGAAACTTATTATCGTTGAGCCACTTCTCTATCTTCATCCAACTCCCACCTTCATTTTTTGTTCAATCTCTTTTTCCCTCTTTCTCCTTCTAGGCTTCTTCTTCTTTGTTCTTAGGATTCCAAGAATCGTCATGGGCATAACTTGGACCAGCACTTCAATAGGGGCCACCAGATTGGCCTCAATGACTTCAGATTCAGTCTGAGTGCTTGATGGAATAGCAGACCGAAGCTTAGAGTCCTCAACATTGTTGTTTATGTTTCTTATGAATAGAGTTCGAGATGGTTGTTCCCCATGAGGATGTTCCCCATAAATCAAACTAATAGATCCTCCAGAATGACAATAAGGGTATCCTCCAAAAACTTTAGTATCTCCTAGTCCTGGAGGGAAGCTATCTTTCCCCAAGTCCAATTCTCCAACACTGCCAAAAAAATCTAAATTTTTAGTATCATCTTCAGCCTTGGATTGGGGCACATAGTCAACCCCATCAGTCACTAGCGATAGTAAGTCATCGCTATTAGGGGAAAGTTTTCCAATAGTTTGTGCCTCAATTCCCTCAAGGGATTCAAAAGGTTCCTCTTCCTCATAGTAAGACGTAATAGCACCAATAGGATGGCTACCTGGATCAGAAAGTTTAAAGAACTTCACCATCTGGGATTCCATTGACCTCGGTTTCTCTAGGGCCGATGAAGCAACTGAATTTCTGTCTTCTGTTCCTATTCTTCCATCCATTTTCACACCAAGCTTCTGACAAGATAAGGAAAGAGGTTCAACAGAGTCATGATAACCAAGCTTTGATGCCCCAATGCTGTAATTCCAATCATTGTATTGAGGTTCCCCAATAATTAAACCATCTGCCCCTGTCGGTAATTCTGCCACATCTTCGTCTCGTTCATTGGAATTTTTTTGAAGTTCACTCTCAACATTTTTCTCCTCCACATCAGCAACATCTTCTTCTTTTAGCTTACTAGGATTCACTCCTGCTGAATGGCTGTCGAAATTCATCCTCTTCTGGTTAGAATTTTCAGAATGATCATCTGCAACATTCCTTCTCAGTTTGTCGAAGAATTCTGCTGGAAACTTGTAGTTATACTCCTTACTTAGCATCCTTGCAAACTCTTGAAGCTCTTCTCGTATTACACAGCCAATTTCCTCACACATTTTGCTAACCCAAGGGTCTAATGTGCGTTTCCGTACCTCATGATTCAGTCCAAACTCTTCACGTTTTTTGTTATATCCCACTGAAAATGCAGCATCCTTCTGCTGCAGAGGAGACTCCAATTGTTTCATACGCAAGCTATCCATCATGGAAGAAATCTCAAGAGCAGGACAAGTCAAAGGCCAAGGCATAAGAGCTTGATACATCCTTAATCCAACTCTACCGTGAACTAATCGGGTTCTTATTTAGAATCACCTCAAACGCAATTCACTGCTTGTGGAATTCTCGTCTTTGATTTGCTGGTATGCGTTGTCGGACTTCTAATCGGAATCTCCTAAATTACCACTCGATCAGTTCCGATAATAACTGAGGTTGTCTTCCTGAACCGCTACTGCAACAGCTAGGAAAGTAGCAGCGAATCAAACTACTGCCACGCCTTCACAGTCGAACCTTCTATCTTTCCTCAGCAAAGAGATCGACGGCTAAGAATGTTCAATGGAACTCGCTGGAAGCCACTCCTCCTACTTCTCCTTCAGATCCGAGCCGACCTCTCCTCCTTGTGCGTTGGAATCAATTCCGCAATTCACCACAACAAAATCAAGATTTCGCCAGGCTCTATAAGTTTCGCCTGCCTCACTCTTCCTTTAGTGATCACCTCGGCTGCAGCTTCTTCGAAATTCTCCTGCGAACAACTTCAAGGTTGGGATGACCTTGTTCGTCTGGAAATTTCGATCAACTGGACTTCCCTATGAGTCATCTATATCAAGCCTGTCTCCCAAAACCGGGGTCACCTTCACTGCCTCCACAATATGGATCGTAATCACACCACTGGAATTGCTGACCATGAGGTGATTGGGAATGACGAATGAGTAGTGGAGGACGATCGCTGGAGATTTTTTAGATCTGTCTCTAAATTCCGCCTCGTATCTCACAGTTGAGAGTCATTTATAGCTCAACTTCCTAAATTAGCTCCCTGTCCGAAATTGATTATGGGATGGCGAATTGCAAGCGCTATTCCACTTCAAGCCAAACTTGCTTTGCTCTGCTTCGCCTTTCAAGAATCGAATCTAGAGGTGCTCGACCCGCTCCACCTTCAATTTTCCAAGTTCAATTCCAATTACTGGTTCAGCTATTGACCTCTATTAATTGGATCGACGACATAAATTAGCTCCTCATTCGATCAACGCTAATTTGGTTCGCCAAAAATCGCTTGAGGCTCTACTTCGCTCACGTCTTCCTTCTCGTTATCTACTCACGATCAAAGTGAATTCAAGATCGCCAATGGAGTTCCCACCCAATCATTGACCACTGGTTGGAATTCACTTGGATTCTTGAACCGATCTTGATTCTCTTCGGATGCTTTCACTCGCCTATCACACCGTAACCAGTGGAACTTGTTGGAATCCTTGTGTTTGTTGGAACCACTCGAAGTCTCTGCTTTATCGATTCTGCCAAGAGTCGTTGGAATCAACTGCTACCAATTGCAGGAATTTAGCTAAGGAACATTGCTCTGATACCAATTGTCACAGCCCTAGGGTTTGGCTAGGGTTGTGATAGGAATTTGAAGGGATTTAGGAAAGAGAAAGCAGAAAAGGAGGGAGATATAGAACTGAAACAGAGAGAAATGGGGAGGAAAGAGAAGAAGAACCGAGAGAGAGAATTAAGAGAGAATAGAGTTTGAAATTCATTATTCAATTCAAACATGCGAACAAACCCCTAACAGTAGCCTTATATAGGCATCTTTGTCTTCTAACAGCCTAACCACTTGCTAAAAATATACCCTCACAGTTATTATAAACCTATTACAAGATTACCCCCTTTATTATATTCCTATTACAGCATTGACCCTTTTGTACTCCTAGGTACATGACAAACCTAAAATAGGCTTCATTATATAACTAAATATTCATAAAACATTTAAAATTTTACACCTATGACTTCAAGTTTTAGAATTACTAGTGTTGTTTGATGGAGGAGTCGAGTGCTAACAGATTAAGAAGGATGACACAAATTACGTAGAGACTGAAAAACTCGTGCATCTTTTATTCGAGTCAAGAGTATATATACATAATTTGGAAAGGGCCATGGAATGGGAAATCTGTTTCCCTAATAATAGGAAACTGACTTCTCCATTAACTTTCCCTAAAATGGGAACTAACCACCAGACTTTGACTCCCTAAAATAAGGGGATAAGAAGATAAGGATGAAGAAGATATATCAACCATAACTAAACCACTATATTAGGAATAGAAATACTCAAATCTGGAACACTAAGTCTAGAAATCTTCGGAACTATCTTTTTCGACACTCTTCCTCAAGTTGGAGAATGGATGTCTTCCATTCTAAGCTTGCTAGTTATCCTCTGAAACGAGTACTAGGCAGTCCTTTTGCAAGTACATCTACAAGTTGATGTCCAATAGATACAAACAGAGTACAAATCTAACCATTGTCTAGCTTTTCCTTTATAAAATGTCTATCAACTTTCACATGCTTAGTTCGGTCATGCTACAGTAGATTGTGTGTAATATTAATGGCTGACTTGTTATCACTATAGAGCCTCATTGGATCTTTCCATTTAATTTTCAAATCTTCCAAAATTGTTTTTAACCATAGCAACTCTTAAATTCCAAGAGTTTGATCTAAATTCACCCTCTGCACTAGACCTTACCACAACATTCTGCTTCTTACTCCAAGTTACAAGATTTCCGCCTAAGAATACATAGTACCTGGATGTAGATCTTTTATCAATTACTGGCTCAGCATGGTCTGGATTAGTATAGGCTTTAAGTGTCAATTATTGCCTTCTTTTGAGTAGGATTCTTTTGCCCGGTGTGCCCTTTAAGTATTGTAGAATTCTATGTACTGCTTTAAGGTTTATTTTTTTAGGATTGTGCATAAATTGGCTTACAACACTAATAGCTATCATGAACCTAGGGTTTTGATAGGAAAGTGGGAGAAATCGAGGGGGAATTAGACTGAAAGGGAGGGAAATACAACAAGAATTGGGGGAGGATTACAGACAGAACAACAAAGAGGGGGAGATTAAAGAGAAATCAGAGGGATTGGGAGAGAGATAAGAGGGAAATTGAGAGAGAATTGATGAGATGGAAATGAATGAATTCAATTATCATTCAAACATGACATTCTCTAAGTGATATAGCTTATTTATAGGTTGTTCCAACCTATCTAACTGAATGGTACAACTATTCTCTGCAACCTAGAGTACAGTATAGCAAATGCATGTAAACTAACTGTCATGCTATGACTTTGACCTTAGGAAACAAATTTCAATTTCTTAAATTTTTGTTTTTGTTATTACTGTAATTTCTTTTTGTTATTTCTATTTACTATTGTAATTTCCATTCTGTTAGAGGTTTTTAGCCTAGGGAATCCACGTGCATGTGGATTTAGGTGGCAGAGATGGTTACAATTGCCTAGCTGTAAGGAATCTTCCTTGGCAAGCTGTATAAATCGTTCCCTACCAATTTCCTTGAATTTTCAATGAAGAATATTGGCATATTTTATCCCTTCTCTCTCGATCTTACTTCCTCTCTCAATCTCTCTTTCTCTCCTTCATCCTTTCCTCTGTTTATTACTCGGTTCCTTTAGAAACATCTTCCCATTCATACCAAATAGGAAGAGGGACAATTGCCAGGCTTAGGCCATGACACTAACTACTATTATAATACAATTTTTGCCTTGGGAATCTTTGGGGTTGTGACAATTCCCCTATCCTTGAGAGAGTTCTCGTCCTCAAGAACTTAAAGTGATTGGCCACTATTCTCTTCTTCCAATCCTTATTTTCTCTATCAAATTTCTTCTTCTCTTCTTCCTTTCTTTCCTTTTCCTTCTAAGCCTTTTCCTCTCTTATCTTACGTTCTGTTGCTTTTGCCTTTCTTGCAAGAATAAAATGTAGGTTCCAAGGATCACCATGTCAAGACTCCCTTCTCCAATGCCAACACTCCCGAACCAGATGGCAGCAACCTTCTCTTCCATCATCTTCCTTTCCTCACGTTTCAATTTTTCCTTCTGCATCCTCCTTTGCTCCAGATCACAAATATATTGTTGGAAAATTTCAATGTAATCAATTTCTTCCTACGTGAGCATTCTCCATCAACCTCTAGCCAATCTTGAACTGATCTCCATTGGTTTTTCACTTTAATTAAGGCACAAACTTCCTCACAATTGACTGATTTTTCAGCTGGAATTACTTGGTCCAAAGTAGGTAATTCAGCAACTTCTTCCAATCCCATTCCTCCAAGAGAAATAGATTTAAGATCTTCAAAATCTAAAGCTGTTAGGATCATTTCCATTGCCCACTTCTTAGCATCTTTTGCTTCCTAATTGTTTAGGAAGGGATGAAAATGTTCCACAGGTTCCTCAATAGCTGAAACATGACCTCCATCACGACTTTCATCTCCGACTTGATTTATAACCGGAATATCTGATGAATCAATACTGACCTTTTACATCTTTAAAAGTTGAATCAACATTTCATCCATTTGGTCAAACTTTTGGTTGATGTTAAAAGAAAATTTCTCTAATGTTTTTCCAATGACTGTACACTTCCACTAAATCCTTTGGCCATCTCGATAGTTTCAATCCTTGAAAATTCGCTTTTGTATCAGCCTCTTGATCAACTTCTAAGGACCTCTTAGAAATAAAGAATCAATTAACAGTCTTTGTGAACAACCTTTAGGTATTGCCTTACCCGCAATCGAGATCTCCTTTCTCACAGCCTGCTGAAACTTCCTAAGCTTAAAGGATAGATGCAACTGAGAACAGCCTATGGGTATCGCTTATGTTCAGCAACCGCTGATAATCAACAATTGCTTGACTTCCACTTTTTTTGAGTTCGTCTTCCTGAATCATCTTAGAATGAACGGCTTTTAGCAGTCGCCTAGGGTTACAAAGTCAATTCCTAAATCTGCTTCGCCTTCCTTGATTGACTACAATAATGCTTGAAATCATAGTCGAAAGCCACCTTCAATTCCAAGCCGAGATTTACTTGCTTTCTCTCGGTTTCGATCGGTCTTTGTTTCCTTCAAAATCAAATTGGAAACACTGCTCGCGCTCTCCTATCAACGTCGAGACCAATTGAAATCATCGAAATCCTTGAATTCGCCAACTCTATAGACTTCATCGAAACCACATGAATCACTGCTCGATCAATTATGCGGCCTTAGAGATTGCTTGAGTAAACTACCCAAATTACAGGAATTACAGCCAAGGAGCATCGGCTCTGATACCAAATTGTCATGAACCTAGGGTTTTGATAGGATATTGGAAGAAATCAAGGGGGAATTAGATTGAGAGGGAGGAAAATACAACAAGAATTGGGGGAGGATTATAGACAAGACAACAAAGAGGGGAGATTGGAGAGAAATCAGAGGGATCGAGAGAGAGATCAGAGGACAATTGAGAAAGGACTGATGAGAGGGAAATATGACCAATGTTCAAAAAATCGGCCTAGGCAATTGCCTAGGCACTAGGCGGCTGCTGGCTGCCCCGAATATGCCTTAGTCGAGTCTCCTAGGCATCGGTCTGAGTAATCGGCTGGCTTGGGCGCCTAGGCGGCCCAAGCGGCTCCTAGTCGGCCCGCGCGCTTGGGCCGTCCAATTTGTTGGCTTTAAATATCAGTAGGGTTTTCTTTTTCTAAATCAGTGAATCGAACCTCTCAGCCTCTCCCCTTCTCATACTCTTCTCACCCCAAGGCCGTCGCTGCCTCAAAGCTGCCGGCCTGCCAGTACCCCACCGCCGTCGCTGCGTCCAACTCCATCCTCGCCGCCAAGCTCCATCGTCATCGCCTCTAATCTGTCGCATCCTCCTCGCTACCTCAACGTCGTCGTCATCGCCGCCGCGTCCTCGCCGTCAAGCTCCATCTCCGTGGTAACCTCTCTATCTCTCTGGTTATTGGGGACGTTTCTGTTTCTGTTTTCTGTTTTTTATTTTATTTTTCTTTTCTTTTTATATATAATTGTTAGATATATATTTAGTTTCTATTATTAATTATATATAATATATGTGTTTTTACCTAATGAAGAAGATTGAAAACAGTGGCCTCTAGAGACTCTGAATATTTTGCAGTTAATTGTTTGCTGTTTTTCTATTTCTTATTTTGCAGAAAAAGTGGCCTCTAGAAACGTATATAATTTACTTATTTTGCAGAAAATTGTTTGCTGTTTTTCCATTTCTTTGTTGTTTTATTGTTTTAATTTGAATCATTTGATTATTTTGCAGTTATGACATGATATGTTATTGTTATTTTGAATATTAAGTGAGGTTATTGGTTCTATATAGGTTTCTATTGTAAGTTTTTTCGATTAAATTAAAAATGTTAGATGAGACTTGGAGTACAGGAGCATCGTCTGATGCAGCTTCAATTCTTAAAAGGAAGTCCAATGATGTCGGATGGGAGTATGGAATGTTAATTGATCCGAAGAATATGGATAAAATTAAATGTAAGTTGTGTGGTAAAGTTATGTCTGACGGAGTTTACAGAATAAAAGAACACGTAGGCCACATTTTCGAAAATGTTTCTGCATGTCCAAAATCTTCTCCAGATGATAAAGCCAAATGCAAGAATGCTATTGCCGAGGCAAAGAGTAAGAAGAAGAATAAGAAGGACGAGGAAGATTTGATGAGATCTTCTGTTAATATTTCTGAAGGGGGGGATGATGAAGATGAATTGCAAGAGTTAGGTAGCAAAAAAGTGCCCCATACTCTTGGTCCTACGCATAAATTTGCAACCTCCATCAGTCCCGAAACTTGTTTGACTGGGGGAATGACGAAAAGGCAGCAAAATATCAATGAAACACTCTTTAAAGAAAGAACACAAAATGTTCGTGAGTATTGTGCTAGATGGGTGTATGAAACTGGTATACCTTTCAATGCTCTAGATCATGATAACTTCAAATTGTTTGTTGAGGCGGTTGGTCAATTTGGCCCCGGCTTCAAACCTCCCAGTCAATACCAGTTGAGAGAACCGTTGTTAAAGGGAGAAGTGGATAGAACTAAAGAATTACTAAAGAAGCATGAAGAAGAGTGGACACGAAATGGGTGCTCCATTATGATAGATGCTTGGACAAATAGAAAAATGAGGAGCATCATGAACCTATGTGTTAATTCTAATGCAGGTACTGTTTTTTTGTCTTCTAGAGAGTCTTCAGACGAAACACATACAAGTGAACTCATTTTTGAGTATGTGGACAAGTGCGTTGAGCAAGTTAGCCCACAAAATGTCATCCAAGTAGTAACAGACAATGCTGCTAACAATATGGGAGTGACAAAATTATTGAAGTTGAAGAGGCCAAATATCTTTTAGACATCATGTACTACTCACACTATCAATTTGATGCTTGAAAGTATAGGAAAACTACCGAAGTTTAAAAAAGTCATTGATTAGGTCAAGAGTTTGACAATCTTCATTTATGCACATCATAAGACCTTGTCCTTAATGAGATCATTTACAAAGAAAAGGGATATTGTGAGACCGGGAGTCACTAGATTCACTTCTTCTTTCCTTACTTTGCAAAGTTTGATGGAGAAAAAAGCTCAAATGAGGACAATATTTACTAGCTCTGAATGGGAGGAGTGCAAATAGTCAAAGACTGTTAAAGGGAAAGCAACATATGCTACTGTGATGAGCATTGCTTTTTGAAATGGTGTGAATTTATGCCTTAAGGTTTTTGCACCTTTGGTGAAAGTGTTTCAAATTGTTGATGCAGATAAAAAGCCTTCTATGGGCTTTTTATATGGAGAGATTAAGCATGCAAAGGAAGCTATTAAGGAGGCCCTAAATAATCTTGAGAAGAACTATCAGCCTATTATAGATATTATTGAAGCAAGGGTGAAAGATAGACTAGATAGTCCACTAAATTGCGGCTTACCTTTTGAATCCCTACTACTTTTTTAAGGATATGGATATACAACTTGATCATGAAGTTATGGATGGATTTTTTAACTATGTGGAGATGTTTTAAGATGCCGATGGTGAATTGCAAGATCATGTTGTAAATATTGAGTTGTCAAAATATACTCGTAAAGGGAGAGATTTTGGAAAATCATGGGCAACTCAAGGGTGTGCCAAAAATGAAGACAATTATAATCCAAGTATAAAATTTCTTTAATCATTTTCTTAGTTTCTAACTTTCTATTGTGTATAAGTTTATTTACTTTATACTTATTTGACCTACATAGTTACGTGGTGGATGACTTATGGAAATCAAACTCCAAACTTGCAACGAATGGCAAGAAGGATCCTCTCGTTAACTAGTAGTTCATCTGACTGTGAAAGAAATTGGAGTACTTTTGAAGGGGTTAGTGTATATTTTAAAACGTTTTTAATATTTTAATTTCATTATCTCTATCATTTATTGCTTTTATTTTATTTATGTAGATACATACAAAGAAAAGAAATAGACTGGATGTGAATCGATTGAACAATTTAATCTTTGTCCAATTTAATGCGAAATTGATGAACAAGCAAAAAAGGGAGAAGGAAATGAATTTTGATGTGCTACTTGCTAGTGATGCTAGTAATGCATAAGGATGGATCGTTGAAGGAGGAGATGATGAAGAAGTTGAGCCTGGTACAGGACTCACTTGGGAAATGGTTGGTGAAGCATCCGGAGCTAATGAGATGCTTTAACCTTGAAGAAGTTCTAAGATGAGAGAGCTTCATGAAGATGATTTTCAATCAAAAAAAGAAGAAGAAGATGAACAAGAGTTCAATGAATTTGATTTTGAGTTTGATGAAGATCATGTGTTGGAAGAATATGGAGAGGAAGAAGTCCAATTAGATAGTTAGATAATGTTGCATTATTGTTGCTTTTGTCTTATTGAACCTAGAACTCATCTTCAACAATTTATTTTCTCATACTTAATTCCATATTTCACTTGTCATTCCATTATTGTTGTATTATTGGTTTATGTGGCATTATTGATGCTTTTCAACTTTGATTTAATTGAAAATAACATCAAATTACATCATAAAGTAAAAAAAAAAAAAAAAACAGTAGTTTTTCTAGGCCCCGCCTAAGCGCCCGACTAGCGTCTAGCACGTTTTAGAACACTGAATATGACTGAATTTAATTATCATTAAACATGACATTCTCTAAGTGATATAGCTTATTTATAAGCTGTTCCAACCTATCTCACTGAAAGGTGCAACTCTTCTCAGCAACTTAGAGTACAATGTAGAAAATGCATGTAAACTAACTACTATTATAATTACAATTATAACCTTGGGGATCCTTGGGGTCGTGATAACATCATATGCTATCTTTAGCTTGTTATGTGACAAATAAATAAGACTTCCAACTAACCTTTGGTAGGAACCTTTATATACTATCTTGTCTTCTAAAGCATCACCGAGTCGATGATTAAGTTCAATAGGTGTGTTGGCAGCCCTACACCTTAGTTTGCTTTATTTCTCAATAGATTTAGAATGTTTTTTTGTTGGAGTATAAAAATACCTTATTGAGAATGTGCAACCTCAATACCCAAAAAGGACTTCAGTTTATCTAGTTTTTTAATCTCAAATTCCTTTACCAAACATTCTTCAGATTCTCCATTCCCTCCAGATCATTCCTTGTTACTATGATATCATCCACATAGACTAATAACACAAATATTTTTCCTAAAATCGAGTGCTTTATAAACAGACTACGATCTCCTTTGCTTTGTTTGTATCCAATACACAGCATTGCTTTGGCAAATCTTCCAAACCATACTCTAGGAGATTGCTTTAGGCTGTATAATGCTTTCTTTAGTCTACACGCTATATCTCCATTTGAACTTGGACTAAATCCATGTGCCACTTCCATATAAATCTCCTCTTCAAGATCACCATGCAAGAAAGCATTTTTGACATCAAACTGCTGTAAGTTCCAATCAATGTTAGCAACCAATGAGAGTAAAACCCTTATAGTATTTTTTTTTTTCCACTAGAGCAAATGTATCAAGGTAACTTATACCATATGTTTAAGTATAACCCTTGGCTACTAATCTTGCTTTATATTTTTTTAATGACCTACCTAATTTATACTTTACTGTGAACACCTGTTCACACCCCACTAGTTTCTTTCCTTTAGGTGGTCTCACCAAATCCCAGGTTTTGTTTTTCTCTAGAGCCTCCACTTCTACTTTCATAGCTTTTATCCAATTCTCGTCACCTAATGCCTCAGATACAATTTTAGGTATGGGAATTGCATTTATGTTGGTAATCAAGGCTTGGTGGTTATTGGACAGGTTTTTCTAGGACAAGAATAAGTGTAGAGGATGCTTAGTACATGCTCTAGTTCCTTTTCTAATAGTAATGGGAATATCATTGTCACTTGAGTTAGGTATTTCAAAGACATTTTCATTCTAAGGGAAGGAAGAAGTAGTTACCTCAATAATTTCAGGATCAAATCTAGGATCAGGACCAGGAACAAAATTTGGTGGTTGAACTAATATAGATTGAGTGACTGCCTTTCTCCTTGAGTAGACCTACAAGGGTTGGGTAAAGGTAAAGACTTGAGCTTGTTTTCCCTTCATAATTTCTTCATCATTTGGACTGGTTGATTCAGGCTGAGAAGCTGAGATTGGGCTGTTTGTCTTAGGTTGATGATTTGGATTTAAGGAGATTGGAAAATCAAGGAAGAAAAACATCCTTGTCATCCTCGTCCTTATCCTCTAAAGAATGATGTAACATCAGCTGAGACAAATGTAACATCAGCTGACAAAAAAATTTTTTTAGTCGGAGGATGATAACATTTATAACCCTTTTGAGTTGATGAATACCTAACAAAGACACATTTAACAGCTCATGGATCAAGTTTTCCCCTAAGATGAGAGTGTATATTGACAAAGGCTACACAACCAAACACCCTTGGAACAAGACCACTAAAACTGTTGAAATAGGGAAAAAACTTTGAGAGAAGTTGCATGGGACTTTGGGAATTAGGACTTTTAGAGGGTAACCTATTTAGGAGATGAGTGGCAGTCAACACTGCTTCTCCCTAATAATGTTTTGGGACTTTAGCTTGAAATAAGAGTGATTTGGTGATTGCAAGAAGGTGGGCATTCTTGTGTTCAACCACTCTATTTTGTTGAGGTGTGTAAACATAAGAGAATTCATGAATTATACCCCCTCTCTTGAAAATCGGGAGAAAGAAACTGATTAAAATAGTCTTTTGCATTGTTAGAACAAAATCTCTTAATGTCAACTCCAAATTGAGTATTAACCATATTATAAAAAACTGGAAAAGTGACACTCACTTCTGCTTTATTTTTCACAAGGAAAATCCAAGTTACACAAGTGCTGTCATCAATAAAAGAAACAAACCACTAGCCCTAGTAACAATGGGAATAGGTGAGGGACCCCACTGTCAGGTTCCTAGACTTGACCTAGGGTTTCTTTAGGTATTTAGGAAGAAATCAAAAAAGAGAGAGAGAACAGAAAAACAGAGAGAGAGAAAGAATTGTATTATTTCACAATGAATTCCCATCCTCCAATTAGTAGCCTATTTATAGGCCTTCTACCTTTCAGTTGTGGCTGTAATTGAAAGGTAAAAGTTGTAACAGCAGCATTAATATTACAACAAGGTACAATGCAGTAATTGCAATAAGCTGTAATTATTGTTATAACCCTAGGGCTGTGACATTCTCCCTTAAAATATTTCTTGTCCCCAAGAAATCACAGTAGCTGGGCCGCCCTTTGGAATTGCTTAAGTCCGACAAGTATTATCAAGTGATGTGGTCCAGATGCAAATGGGAGCACTGCACCAAAACTTGGGTTATGGGCAGTGTATTATGATAAATCACTTGTTTCTTAGGACAGCTAAGGGCTCAATTTCCACTGTAAGATTGTCTTTTGTTGGAGGAAGATTAGTATTGGTGGCTTTAGTAGGTCCCACTGATTTTTTTAGAAAGGATACGTGGAAAACAGGATGGACATTCATATCAGCTGGCAGCTGCAAATGATAGGCCACCTGCCCAACCTTGGCCACAACTAGAAAAGGCCATAGTACTTAGGACTCAATTTAGAGGCTAGGTAATTAGAAAATGAATGCTGCTGAAAATGTTTCACCCTCAAGTAAAACAAATCACCCACATCAAATACTCTTTTAACATCTCCTTCTGTCAGCATACTGCTTCATACAGTTTTGGGCTGTGGCTAACTCCTTAATCAGTGTCAGCATATCCTGCCATTGCTGCAGGTATTGATATAGCCACTAAATTAGGGTAATTCATCACAGCAGGTAAAAGAGGAGGTTTATACCCAAATAGAGCCTCAAAAGGGGTTCTCTTTAAGGAACTATGATAGCTGGAATTGTACCTCCATTGAGCCAAGGATAACCACCTATTCCAGCTTTTTGGTTTCGAAAAACATATGCACCATAAATAGGCTTCCAAGCACTAATTTACCCCCTCCGTTTCTCCATCAATCTCAAGATGGTAGGCTATGGACATGTGTAATCTAACCTCCAAACTTTTGAACAATTCTTGCCAAAATCTTCGAAACCGTCTCTCTTTACAAAGGAGTATATGTTATTGGTGCAAGACTATCCATATGGCTCTTGAGGCATGCCATTACGTAGAGTAGTTACATTGTTGATTGGAAAATATGACCTTCCTGAGTCTGGGTGTGCAAATGAGTTATTTGATGTGTTAATTGTAACACCTTTGATTTTCCAGGCGTTAAATAACTTAGGATTTCAGGAATTTTTTTTTTCCACAACACATCCATTAATGCACAACATACAATTCCTAAAAATCTCAATTTTACCTTCTCAACCTATCAAACTCAAATAACTAAGACAGGTGTTATAATTACAAATGCGGAAGTTAGATCGAACCTGATATGGTACGTAAGCATAACGCTTTATTTATCATATAAGAAACCGTTCGAGACGTTTACAAAACGAATTACATGAATATCATATCTCGAAGCGATAAACGAACATCTCAAACATAACCAAAACATACTAAGATTTGCATCAACTGAAATACTTAAAGATATGCTAAAACGTGCTACAAGCAGCAAAATGAGCTTATTCTTCAGTTATCTCATTTCCTTTAGAGCCATTTGTCGAACTTGGAACGTTTGAATATTCCAAGGACACAGTCCAATTAGAAGATGAATCTTCTAGTGAAAACTCCAAAATAATTTATATAAATGCATGAACAAGTATAAAATGTATGAGGGAAACGATGAGGACTATTCCGAAGAGTCTCGTAAACATGTTAACCTCCTCCAGCGAGAGTTTTCTCAATGGCGCATGCATAGCGCCTCTCGGGAGGTCCTTAACCTTGTCACCTTGGCCCAACCTCATAGAACTCATGCAACACCACATCCGTTATCCCTTAAACTCACGGTCTTCCCCACGAGAGGTTTCTCGATGGCGCATGCATAGTGCCTCTCGAGGGATATCCAGATTTTTGCTCTCGGGCAACAACAGATAGATACAACAGTATGGCCACATGGATTTTATAAATGCAACAGTTGAAAGCCAACAACATATATTTCCAGGAAAACACATTTCATATATGCAACATGATTTCATGCAATAAAACAATGGGAGTTTGCGTGCAGGAACGTTACACAAAACACGTTTCATGCATTTTGTAAAATGGAAGTATGGGTGTCAGAGTCTCACCTTGTACTTAATTCAGGATTCTTCGAAATTTGTATTCGACCTCGATTCTCATGCCAGGCGTACTATTGTTCAAGCTCGAGTCTCAACGATCTCTAACCATCATATTTATTTATGGGAATATCAACATCTATTTTTCCTAATTTTCTCATAATTTTTCTCTTATTTTCTTTCTATTTTCTCCTCGAAAATTTCAAAATAAATATCACCTCAGGGTTTTTCCCAAATTTTTCTCCACCATAAATCATAAAATATTTAAAAAAATTCTAGAAAATTACCTTTCTCCCTTACGCACCTATGCGTGGCTTGCACGTGTTGAACTGCGCGTGTGATGCACGCACCGGTCGTCTTCTTCCTTGCTCTGGTCGCCAGCGACTTCTTCAATCACCGGATTTTTGCACTACCTCGTAGCCTACCTCAAGTCGATCTTGATGGTATGCTCCTTGGCTTGAAACCACCACTGGAAAGCCTCCAAATCGAGCAAAATCAATCCAGTTCTGGCCACCGTTACGTTTTTTCGGCCACCTTCGAAAACCCCTTTAAACTATCACGAAAATCCTCCAAAACTTCTAGAAATGCTCCCCAAGACCTCTAGAGCAAAAACCCTCTATCAAATCTCTCAAAAACACTCCAAAATTCGAGTAATGGGATGCTCTAAAATCGATCGAAATCTTTGCCTATTTATAGGAGAAATCTGGCCATTCTTTGGCCAATTACCGGCCATTACATAGCCCACAAGCTTCTTAGGACGATGGTGACCATGCCTTGACAAGATTGGCTATCCCATCGCTGGATTTTGGCTCCCATGCAACGGTCAAATCGGCCATGCCTTGTGCAGAAATTTCAAAAATTACACTTTAACCCCCTTGAAAATTCCTTTTGCATTTTAGCCCTCTCCTTGAAACCCCTGAGTTATCCAACAATTCCATTAAGTCCCATAAGTTCTAAAATCTTCATTTTATCCCTAAAGATTTAGAAAAACCATCGTTTTGACCACTCTCGGCCAAAATTAATAATTTGCACTTAGGCCCGAATATATGTTTCAACCGTAAACTCTTTTGTTTCATCCCGAAACCACGTAAGGGTTGTTCTATTCACAAAATATAAATCTCCTCAAGTTTCCCTTGACTTCTTGGAAGTCTCTTACCATTATTCGATCTTTCAGGCTATAACTTAGTTGTACCAAAAATCGTCCCGGATTTGATTTCTTTCAGCGTCATAAATCCCGTCTCGAAACGTTTGTCGATGTCATACCCTTATCTTTAGACATCTAGGTCCCGAGGCACTCCCTGCCTTCGATTCAGTGATTTATTTTATTATCAAACTAATTTTTTAGTATTTTAAATTTATCTAAATTACGTGGCAGTCTCACGAAAATATGGAGTATTACACTAATAAGATGAGAAGGGCCAACTAAAGTTGTTGCAAATGATGGTTTATATATCTCTTGAGGCATGCCACCAAATTCGTGAACCATTCTTTATCTTGGAATGTTAAGTGCAGCATATGACTTTATGGTGTGTGCCTGTGTGGTGGTTGACACGATTCATTTGGACGACCATTACATGACGGGACAACTCAATTGCCAAAAGGGCCAAATGAGGTAAGAAGTGGACTAGACAAACTTCATGAATGGACATGTAAGACCCCAAATATTTTTAGAATATTTAGAGGCTTACAAAAAAAGTTCGAATTTAATTTAGAGAAAATTTGGGATGGTTGGTAAGATTTGAGTGTGTGTAAAATCAAATTGAATATGTAAATATATGTGAAATTAGGGAATGATCTAATTGATGAAATAATGGCTTAAAAAGGGTAGGTGGATATATGTACATATATATATATATATATATTAAAAAAGTAATATCTAAAAATATATATACATCCTATATATATTCTATATATTTTAAGAATATATAGAAAAAATAAATGTGTGTTGTGTATGTATAAGTAAATAATATATAAAAAAAATTATTGCCTAGTGGGTTGATCCATGGGCCAACCTCTTGGGCAGGGAGTTAAGGTCTTTTTCCAAGAAGGGATCTTATGCCCCAAATCCATGTAGTTGACCAACTAATCCCCTACTCGTTTTCCTTTTCTTTTCTTTTCTTTTTTTTCTTTTTCTCCTCTCTGCTCGTGTGTGTGTGTGTGTGTGTGTGTGTGTGAGAGAGAGAGAGAGAGAGAGAGAGAGAGAGAGAGTGTGTGTTACAAAAAAGGGTGGCTTAAAAGCCATCCCCTAAAAAATGATTTTTGACCTCTATTTTAAATGGTGAGATATTAAAGTTTTCCACCAAATTGGAAAGGGGATTAATTTTGGAAAAAATTGAAACCTTACCCCAAGGGTTGAAATTTTGCCCAAGTGTGTTGGGTATAAATCGGGTCTTGAGGATGGTCTTCTAGTCCTTAAAAAAGAGAGATCTGAGTGTGAGAGAAAGGAGAGAGGGAGAGAGAGAGGGGAAGAGCATAAGAAGGAAGAAGAAGCTTCCACCAAGGTAAGCAAGGAGAGGTTGGAAAGCTAGGAAGAGCTAGCAATATATTCACCAAAAAGGCCCAATGTGAGGTTCTCTCACCCACAAAACTCCTACCTTGTAGTTTTTTCATGTTGCATGAGAAATCGGATTTTAAAAATGTACATATTTTGGCTTTTCATTTGTGTTCATGGTCATGTATGGCCATGCTATTTTACTTTACAGTGCTTAAGATCAAGGTGATATGGTCGGGGACCTTCCAAGAGGCGCTTATGGGGTGTTTGGTATAGGAAAAGTTTTTAGATTTATGATAATGTTAGGTTGAAAATTTATATTCTCATGTTTGGTACTATTTTTTAAGAAAAGAATCTTGGGAAAATAGCATTCCCAATATTTATTTTTAATCAACTCTCACAAAAAAATTTCCACAAGGGGGCTGAGAATCTTGGATTCCCATGAACTTAGGAAAGTTTTTAACAAATGAAAAGACTAAAATACCTCTTACTCTCTTATAACCCCATAGTCCTTTATGTATATATAATAATACACACGTATATACATAATGTGTAAAAAAAATGACGTTTTTTGACTTCCTAAAAGGATGTAGGTCCCAATATTTTATATACTAGAAGAAATTTATCATTTTTAAACAGAAAATCAAATAAGGGTAATTTTAGAAAAATAACATAGATTATCAATAATGTTGCATTTAAACCAAATATAAGAATGTAAGATTTCTAGAAAAGAATACCCAACATTTTTGAGAGCGTTTAAAACTAATCAAACATAAAATTGCATTAATCCTGGGAATCAAAGATTCCCAAAAGCATTCTCAGAAATCATGAATTCCAGGAATTTAAAAACTTATCTTGTACCAAATGCTCCGTTAAGGTATTATTTGAGAAAGCTTTTGGAAGCATGTTAACATTCTCACAAGTGGCATCATGAAGTAGAAACTTGCATTTTCTTTTATGCACACATTTTATATAAATATTTTATTTTTTGTGGGTTCCTCACTTAGAAGGTTCATTTTCTAACCTAGGTTTATCCCCTATAACATTTAAACGTTTCAAGTGAGGCAAATAGTTCAAAGGAAAAAAGGAGGTCTCGAAGTGTAGTTTTTAATGATATCAAATGTATCAAGTATGCTAAACTCGTTATATGAAATAAGTTTTCATTTAAGGCACATCATTTTCTTTTAGTGAAAATGGATGACTTTTATGTTCATATCTTGAGTTGTAGTGATTTAGAAATTTATTATATGAGTTTCTAAAAATTTCTAGTTGAGACTTGGAAATTTTTTTTTTTTTAATTTTAAATTCAATATTCTGGAAAGAATTGAAAATTTGAATTCGTTAATACGAGTTATGAATTAAATTAAGTTTGATCTATAAAAATGAATTAAGTATACAAGGATCTCATTTTGATTAGGTAAACCAAAAATAAGAGTTTAGGTAGAAAGGTGAGGCCACAAGAGCTAAACCTTCCTAAGTGTTACTTAAGGGAATATTCTTTAGTGAATTTGGAGAAATCCATAATGAAAATGAAAGGTCAAACAAATAAAGGCTTTAAAAGAAAAATGGAATTTATAAGAATTGGCAAAGGACCCTTACAGAAAAAGCTTTTAAATAAAAAATAAGAGTTTTTTTTTTAATTTAAATTATGATGTGAAAACATGCTCTAAAGAGGGGTGTTCTAGGACAAGTTTGGAGGACTTATGTGGTGTATCCTTAGATGACCCTAGTCCCTTACTGCAGTCTAGAAAGTAATGGAACCAAATAAGGTGGATGGATGCCTTTTGTTGCCCTCAGTTCCCTAAGAACTTTGCAGCCTAGAACCTGTATGCCTCAGTGTTCAGACATTACAGAGGGCTATGCTTTTCTTCTAAACATTAATTGTGGTTTTATGGTTGTTTCTTGTCCCATAAGTATAAAGACTGCATTATAATTGCTTAAGCTAGGTTGATGTTTTCTTCACCAACTTGTAACAACAACTCAATTGTGCTATCTATTGAAGGTAAATAAATAATTGGTTCATAATGCTTTATTTGGGAAGTCCCACAATGTAAATGCCTCTCGCTATATGGAAATTATTTGTGTAGTATGGTCTAGGGTTTAGAAATTATTTGGGCATGGTAATGCATGTCATAGCCTTTGTAAATACGCCTTTTGCTTTAAGACGTGAGGCCTTTTTGCTATCAATAATACCTCCAATTGGTTTCATTTTTGTTCTTTCTAGTAGTTATATATAATGTTGATGGATTGTTGCTCGTTGCTTGCTTGCAAGATGCTTGAGTTGGGTGTGGTTGCTATCAAGTATTGGCAAGAAGCATGCAACTATGTTTTTTCCCAGTGTGAAAGCAAAATATGGCAAAAAAAGGGGGAAATTTTGGCACTTTTTTATCTAGTTACATTTAAACAAGTCCATAGCAAAAAGTGAACTTTTGGATACAAAATTTTTAGTGTAGATGAAAATTTCATATTGAAAGACCAAACTTATTGTATATGCAGCTTGATTGGAGGTTCTGTTGCTAAATCCCTTTTGAGTAAGGCCAATACACTCTTTACCATTTGCAAAGCCTGTATCAATCTTAATTTTCAGAGTTTCTTCAGGTGGTGGCAATGGGATGCAAATTGATGTTCACTGAATCTCTTCTGCCAGAGACTTTTTCCATTAGGACAGCTATGAAAACTAAGAATTTATTCTGGTCTTTACCTGCTGCTGTATTATCGCCTCTTGGTCATACGAAGTGGTCAATAACCTAGAATTTCGCGGCATATTCGTGCTGTCTGGAAAAGTTGTGCAAGTTCCATCTGCCCTGAGTTTTTGTATAGCTCACCACTCTGAAACAGAGACCGAAAGCTTCGATTTAGTGAAGCAATTTTGTGTCATTATCTGATCCTGAGCGTTGCAATTTTGTAATCAATCAAACTTGTAAAAAAAAAAAAAAGAGAAAAAAACGAAGAAACAAGTTGCATAGGAATCTTGTGCCATTTCCATCTACAATATGCATGTTGTGCTCTCAGGAGCAAGACGAATGTTTCCACGCACGAGTCATTCCAGAATTCCAAAAATCTCTCTGATTCTGAGATCCAAAAGAGCCAATCCCGTGGGGAAAGGTCAGCCATAAAAATCATTAACTTGCAATATTAATTCCAAACTGCACCAACTTGCATTACATTTAAAGCATACGTCGACGCATCTTTTTTGGAGTTCTGTTCCATGATTTCTTGAGACTAATTAACAATTTGAGTGAGTGGTACTGATTGAACTAATCTCTCTCTTATGTAAAGTTTTCAAGCTTGGTCGGGTGTCCAATGAGTTTAATACAACCCAACGTGGTAGCTTTGCCAGTGATATCTTGTTAATTAAGAAATTGAAATTTTAAGTTTGAGTTTAATGCCTAATAATTATTTTAGGTGCATTATTTCTCATATTATTAATGGTTGAAGGGTGGACAAATTTATGACTATATTTTGAATGACTGTAATAAGAATTTTTTATAATATTATGAATGGTTAATAAATAAGAGTGAGCATTTAGTTGGTTAATCGACTCAACGTCAAAAATTAAACAAATTAAATTTCACTTACTAATCAAATTAAATTGATTGAAAAAAACTTTAAATCAATTAATTAATCGAATAGACCAAAGTTTATAAAGAGACAAAGAAGAATGGACAAACGAACAAACAAAGGAGAGGCTCAAAGGCGAAGTTCGAGTTGATCGGCAGCAACTGGCGAGTCACAGAGGAGAAGGAAGAGCCACAGGGGGTGTCGTCGGTCACGGTCGATGTGTTTCACTACTGCTTCTGCTTTAGAAATTAGAATTGGGGTTTATAACTATATATCTAAATATACACACATAAAGCGACAGCATTTTGACAGTCGGTTTAGTTATTTTATTAAATTAACTGAATTGAATCGATAATTCACATTCATATCAAATAAAATGCTGTATGTACCTATATATATATATCATGAAAAATTCTAAAAAACCCGACGAGCTTACCAAAAGGGGACAAAATGATGATTTTGCCCCCACGCTCTGTTCTTTGCCTTCCTCTCCCATGGATTTGCCCCGCCTCTGCTGTTCTCATCTCCACTGTTATGGTTGTCGCCTCGTCTCGCCGACAATCGATGCAGCGACTGTTGGCGAGGCAAGGCGGCGATGACAAAGAGACAATGGAGGTGAAGCGAAATGACAACGACGAGGCGACTATAGCGGTGAGACGACAGTCATGGCAAGGGAGACAAGAGCAGAGCAGTATGGAAAATGGCAAAATCATCTTTTTATCCCTTTTTGTTAGTGGCTCGATAGGCCCGTCGACCCATGTAGAATGACTGTATGTTTTAGAGATTACTATGATTAATTCTGATTAATTCTAGCTCGCCATAATTAATCTGCTGTTGTTCGCCATAAAGGTTATATTCATATTTATATATATAGAACTATAACACAAAGTTTGAAAAATAAATAATAATAAAAAATAGAAAAATATAGGAGGATGGATCGAATCTAATTAATTAAGCAGCTGGATATGCCTTCTGACAGTTTTAATTAGGGTCCATAAATAAATGAAAATTGTCTAAAATCAATCATGTCACAGACTCAATATATTGGCTACCATGCATCTTATAGTAGCTAATATATATATATATATATATATATATTTACTGGTCTTTGGACTACGTAGATACTTGTCGACTAATCAAAACCACTGTTCAATCAACAAGCATTTTATGGGGGACGGATTCTGCAACAGAGTTCTTGATTCGTAGATCACCCAATTAATTAATTAAATGAAGAGAAAATTAAGTACCCAAGAGAAAACAAGTGAAGAAGGGTTGATCCAGTGATGAGTCTCACCTTGAAACTTGTCGATTAATCAAATATTGCATGGGTCTGCAAGTTTTGAGCTCTCTAATTTGAATATATATATATTTATATATGTATGTACATATAATATATATTCCTGAGCACTTGGGTCTATGGAATCAATCTGAGGAAAACAAAGTGATTGCAGGTTACAAACCCTAGGTTTTGGATATATTTAATTATTAAACTTGCCAAAACTAATCTGTGGCGATATTTCTGATCTCTTCCTCGGTGCATGGAGGGGAGCGAAGATGCTGAATTGAATACCTACACGTGCATTGCCTACTGTTTAATACTCTTTCCCCCAAAAACCCTGCCTTTTACTCCTCTTTCATTTGCCGGCCAACCTTTATTATATATATATATGGTGTTCTCTGCATGTAACCTTCCATGTCCTAGTACTGTTTAGTATTTGCCAACCTAGCGAATTAATTAACATCTCAGACAAGTTAACCCTGTCCTCACGGACCCTGTAATTAATTACAATGAAAAAATGTTCTGGGGGAGCTATATATGAGGTAGTCTCTAGGATATGGTTTAAGTTAGGAAGCACGGAATACTTGAGGAAATAAGATAGAACAATTAATAGTTAGCAGATTTGGCTCGTAATCCTTCACAAAACCCATGTTTTACCCTTCTATTTATTACTTGCTACATCCATCTATCTTAACTCATTTTTGATAATGCTATGTTATTGAGTAGAGTATTTTGCACAACAAAGCTCTGTTAAGGTAATAAGAGTGTACAAAATTACTAACACCACTAAACTAAAGTAATGGGTTCATCATGTCACGTGTCACTTTCAATAATCCAATAGTTCACTGATATCTCGCCCACAGTAATATAGATCTTGCTAAATCATGCTTGTAATGTATTAATCAAAGACTTCTATATATATATCAATTGGGTTCGGTGGGTGTCGACAGTTTAAACAGACCGTTAATAGCGTGATTAATCCAAAGCACCTGCTTCTGCACCGACCCAATGAGCACGCAAGGTCGACATTACATTAGTTGTGTCTATGCATTGGATCGAGTTCTAATTAATTAAAATGATCTCAGTGGTTAATATATATAAATATATGTATATGAGCTAGCGAGAAAGGATCACTGAAATGAATATCTTTCTTTTTTGGAGTCTCAAAAGGTCGATCATATAATATGTTGTGATCTACTATATAAGCTCAAAAGAATATCTTTCTTTCATGCGTGCAGCTGGATTTGCAAGAAAATAAAAGGAAAACAAACAAACAATATGAGGGTTGGCTCGTGACCTCAAGGACTACAGATCAAGATCATGTGCCCCGAGATGCATGCTGAGCACCCCCCCCCCCCCCCCCAATTTTAATTTCATACATATTTTTAACCTCTGATCCTTCAATGATATTAATCTGGGAGCAGTTGAGTTGACTGGCTATATGTAGATTGGCTTAATTACTGTCATTCTGAAGCATAATTATCGGCGCCCAATTCATAAACATAAACTGATTTTCACTGTTTTTGGTACAGTACAGAAACGAACTGAACCCAAAAATTTAAAAAAAGAAAAATCTCCTCTTTGGCCTGCTTGGAAAGAAACTTTAATCCCTGTGGGGGAGAAAATTCCAACAAACGAGTCCCAACGAAGAAGAATGACCCAATTTATTAATTCAACAAAATGTGTGTGTGAATATATATATATATATATATATTGGACTTCTTTAGAGATAAGTGTTGATGGAAATGATTGATTAGAGATGAAAACTTAAAAAAGAAAACAAGAAATTAATTAGAAGATAAACAGATTTTCATATCAAGGGAATCTGATCACAACCCCTTGGACTCATATATATTATTTATAATAACTGATTACGTGCCCGTGAAAAGTCATGTTAAATGGTGCCTTAATCGTACTAGTAATTAGTAAATCAACCACCCTCTTAAGAAGATCATCATTTTCAGTCCCCCACTCACCTTGTCGTCACGCCTCACTACTCGGCGTTCATTTGGAATAAATAAACTTAATTACAATTTAAAATATAAATCATATAATTTAAAATATAATTTTTTTTTATAATTAAACTTCACAAATTTATAATATTGAGAATGAATGAATTTAGAATTTAAGTTTCTTTTGCTCTTTTTTTTTTAAAAAAAATAACATTATTAAAATTTAAAAATACATAAATTAAACACAGTGAATGTCACAGTCCTAAGTGCCAAAATGTCCGGTAAAGAATGCTAGTTACTATAAAACTAATTCTATTAAGCCTAGCTTAATGAGTGAGGTAAGAGATTCGCAGGCATATATATGCCTTTTAAAGATTTAGATTTACCCTTTTTATTTGAAAGAAATGATTGAAACAGAAATGAAAATGATATAATAATACTAATCAATTAGGAGTTGAAGGAAGAAGATATTTCATAGGATCCTTCCTTCTTGCTATTAATTCTATTAATTAGATTCGACATTAATGCAGATGGGCAACCTGAGAAGCACTTCTTGAAATGGCAATGCATATAAGTCGACTACTGCCTGCTTGCATTGCAGCTAGCCCATCTGATCTCAAATTGATATATAAAGCTCTTATTTATTTATTAATTAATTGACACGAGTGTTTTTCATGTGTTATAATTTGGTCAAGGGTCTATATATGTAGCCATTAATGAAGCAAAATTAAATTAAATAAATTCAATCAACAATTATTTCCTATATATATGTATTCCTAGTCATAATAATTTGGCCATGACTTATTTACTATCCTTAAGATGTTATTTATTCCCATTAAAATTAGGATTACTAAGACAAAATCTGCAGCTATATATATATGGTTTGGCCGAATAGAATTACACCATTTATATCTATATATATATATATATATTTCATGAGTGACCAAATTAAAAAATCGTGTATCTTTTGGTCACGCCTTCTGAGTTATTTGGAATAAATAAATTCTTTTTTTCAACATTACAAGTTACAACACAAAATTAATGCAGCCGAAAAGAACAATTGAATCATGTTTTCAATTGGCAAGTCCAATATATATACATGCATGCACACTTAATCAAGGCCCCATTGTCGCAGAAAATTATGGCCAAAATTTGGATGTGGGTCACAATTTTGACCATGCATCAACTCTGTTCGTCAAACAAATAGTTGTAATATATTGACAAAAGTTTTCAATTTTTAAAATTGAAGAAATTGAGTTCAAATCTAAATTAATCAATTAAAAATGTAATTTGAAATTAAGTCAGATTTCGTTTCAGAAGAAAATAAATATATTTTTTATATAAATTAATGTAACGTAGATGATAGATAGAGAGAGGGATAAGCTGGGAAGGATTGCACTTTGCCCGCTGGCTGATGAGATCACGGCAACATAAATATATATATATATATATATAAATAAATAAATAACATATCTTATAAATAAATAAATAAATCAATCAATCAATATTGTAATTAATTAATAGTAAATATAAAATCTAGAGAGGGAGGGAGAGGGTGTAGCTTCGGATGGCGTCGGTCGTGTCAATCTGTGTGGCATTGGCAAGTTTGACCAGTCAACCATGCCACACATCCTCATGTTAGCCGGCACGCACCTTGGTTTCACTCCCCACGTACATGCTGTGTGAGTGTGACTCTCTCTCTCTCTCTCTCTCTCTCTCTCTCTTTCCATACATAAACAAACACATACGTATATAAAATATATGCATACATACTTGTAATAGATAAAACTCGGAGTTTTCAAGTTTAAGGCATGCTATTATATATCTTTTCATGCTTCTTGCTTGGTGATTCTAATTGAGGGTAATTAATTAGATGTTTAATTAAGAGGATTAATGAAGTGTTGACGACCATATATATTAATTAGTTAAATAATAAATATATATTAATTTGATCACTTAAGTTTCTCTTTTTCTCACTAGCTAGAAGGAAATTAATTCATGATATGATTAAATTTTATGCACTGATTCTAATAAAGTATTTTTACATATCCTAAATATATAGTTGGTGTTTAAAAAATAACATGCTAGCTAGCTATATATGTTTATGATCACGATCACAGTCTTGAGTTTTTTTTTTTTTTTTCATGAAAAAAATTAATATATAGATGTGAATATTCAAAGCATGAATTAATGAGTTACAAAATGTCAAACTTTTGCATGTTTTTTAAATTTCTTTAAAGGGGTTTAATTTTATACATTGCCCTCCTAATTTTTAAAATATGTTTGAATATATATTAATGAAGCAGATGATATTTAAGGTACTAGCTAGTAAGATTATCCTCAGCTGTTAGTGATTTGTTCTTGATTTAGATTTGTAAATAATCAACAATTAATAAACCACCGCTTAAGAACACAAGATTAACAATTGGGATACGATTTTAATGGATGAAAACCATTTTTTTTTTGTAAATGATGGTAAAAATAGTGAGAGAGAGAGAGAGAGAGAGAGAGAGAGAGAGAGTAATTAAAATAAGAAAGCGTTGCAAGTAGAGCCTGACACAAGCACCCAGAAACCCCTCGTCGCTGCCCTCAACTGCTGCAAGCTCCCTCTCTCTCTCTCTCTCTCTCTCTCTCTCTCTCTCTCTCTCTCTCTCTTCATATTGAAGCCCATTTCAGATCAAACCCAACTTGGGAAACACACAGAGCGAAGACAGTATGGCGCATCTCTAGAAACTTGATTCTCTCTTCCTCCCTCTCTCTCCCCAAAACCCTATTTAAATACAACATTGCCCACCGCTTTCTCCCATGCAATTGTCTTCTTCACCCCTTATTGTTGTGTCTGACACTGTATCTCTTCTTCTCCGATCAAGCTAGCAGATTAAACATTTCCCAACAAGTTCCATCCCCTTTGTCCCTAGACACCTTTCTACCTCTCTTCTTCCTCGCATAAACACTAAATTTACACACACACACACAAACCCAAGATGTCTAGCCGAAGATCACGTTCAAGGCAACCAGGAGCTTCAAGGATCACCGACGACCAGATCTACGAGCTCGTTTCCAAGTTGCAAGAACTTCTCCCTGAGCTTCGTCACCGCGGCTCTGACAAGGTCTACACTTGCTTCTTCTTGGTCCAATTTCAGGGTTGCGTTTTGCTTTTGTGCCCTAAACCAGCAAAATTAATCTCTGATTAAACCCGCAGGTTTCGGCTGCTAGGGTTTTACAGGAGACTTGCAATTACATCAGAGGCCTGCACAGGGAGGTTGACGATCTGAGCGAGCGCTTGTCGGAGCTGCTTCAAACTACGGACAGTGCTCAAGCCGCCTTGATCAGGAACTTGCTTATGCAATAGAGACCTGACTTTAATTAATTATAGTTACAACTGTGTCACTCTTTCTTTTCTTGCTTCTTCTATCTATGTCACTCTTTCTTTCTTTCCCAGTCTGGCTAGCTAGCTTGCTAGCTAGGGTTTTCTTACTTCCCAGAAACTTCAATTTGGTGACCAAAGAGAATAGCCATGTTCAAGACTCTTTATTTAAGCAATAATAAAAAGAGTAGTACGTACTCGATCAGCGCTCACAAAGCCTCCTTTTTTGACAACAAATCCAAGAATATAAGATTAAAGAATATTTTAATCCCATGGCTTGTGTTGTTTTAATATTAGTCTCAATGAAGCATGGGCCTCTTAATTTATTTGATGATGTTAACATCAAAGAATTAATCTGTAGCAAAATGGCTGATCAATTGACATCATCAAAGAATAGATATACAGAAGGTAACTGATCATATATCACCATCTCACACTAAATGCTCAACTGGGCTTTGAGCTGCCTTAAAAACGAAATCTATGATACGTAAGTTTAAAATATTGATGGAATTATAGTAAAAAGACTTGCTAATGGCGTTCATTAATTCTTCTGCAATACATTTTCACTGCATCAAGCTATATATAATGAAACATGAAAGGTTGAATTTTGCCATCATCAGTACGTAATAGAAACTATATAAAATAATTAATTGAGGAGTTCAGCTTTGTTTGCCAGCCAGCCATTTGAGATTCATTATATAATTATGGCTGTTGAGGAATAAGCATAGTCGGCTTTTTCCCACTAATATTTGCTGGGCTCACTCACATGTATATGAGAAGTTAGAAACTTGCATAGTAAGATTGTACTGCAACAAGCACTAGATTTGGTCAATATACACCAGAAGAAGCACAATTGAAGTCACTGGTCTTGGTTTCTTGCAAATGATGTGGGAGGTTTTGATTTCAGATGAGCAATTAACAGTTGAGAAAAATTCTTGCAATGAAATAAATATATATAGGAACTAATATACACACCAAAGTTACTGCAAAGTCAAACATTTTCTGTACTGAAATGATGTACGTACCGTTGATGTTTGACAACTTTAAACTATAAGTCAATGCTTGTGAATTCAAGAATTTGGTGCTGAGAAAATTCCAACTCCATTATAATTTCTGGCATTAACATGATCTCTTTCTTCTCTTGCTTTCTTCTTTTTCCTGTTTGCAAATAGGGAGAACCAAACACGTGCAATTAAAATTAATTTAATGTGAACACTCATTGTCTTAGCTAACTAATTAAGTATAACTAGCATAAAATAAACGACAAATTAAAAGTGTTCAATTATGCAAGATGGTGGTGAGGGTGTGCTGAGATATGGGTATGTAATTATATACAAAAATAAAATTATAAACACGAGTATTTGTAATAATTAAGATTAAAGTATAAACACAAACACGACAAAAGTTATTTAATTACGTAAGAGAAAGATTAATAAAAAGTCTTAAAAGAAAAGTAGGTGAAAGGAAACAAATGTTGAAAAAAAGGGTACGGAAGACAAAGACAAACTTGGTAAAAGAATCTTAATATATATAGATAGAAATAACAAATACATGTCATATAATTGATCTTATATAATAAAATTAATACTTAATATAAATATTTATGCAATCCCTCTCAATAAAGAAGAAGAGAGGAAGGTCTCCTCTAAATAAAAAAAAATAATAAATGACGGTTAACAACCAAATCGAAGCCATCTTAGAACATTGGGCAAGCCCACCTAGTTGAATGGACTTACAGGCAGCTAGCCCACCACGGTCTTATATGTCCGTTCAGCTTTCCTTTCTTCATAGTTTTAGTAAAATTTTGTACTAGGTACATTGTACTGATCAAACACTCCATAGGGACATTTCTTTAAATTATACAAAGTATATAATTAATTTACATCTTGATAGATTATTTGAGAAACACTTGTTATACGTGCCATTTGATATATAATTTAATGATGGAAAATACTTTTCAATTTTAACAATAAAACTACCAAACAAAGAGTGAATTAATGATATGTGACAAATATAATATTTGTAATTTTAAATATTAATTTGAGGTAATTTTATCTAAAAATAATTATATTTTCTACTTCAGATTTTATTTTACAATAAAAACTTTAAATTACTGCTTATTCTTCTGAATTTTCTTCCTTCACAAAAGAATAATAATTTTTTTTTTCGATAAAAGAATTTTTTCCACATTTATAAAAAAAAATTCCTTCCCATAATTACCCCGGGAATAAATTTCTATATGGCGGAAATTGCTGTAATCACGGAGTTGCAGATGGGCATTTAAGTAAATCACCATTGGGAAGCCCCCGCAACAAGGCACGTCAATACACGTATAAATTGGCTTCGTCGTGTACCTAGCCGTGGGCCATGGACTCTCGGCCCTCTCCCCCATCCCCCATGATCTTCTTCTTCTTCTTCCCTTCTAATTTCCGCCCGCCGTGTTCGGGTTCCGCTCTTTATCTCTCTGTCATACAGCGGAGAGGAAGAACAATGGCACACAGAAGACTCTAGATTCTCCATCGATGAAGAAACCTTTTTCTCCGAACACCTCGCATCGACGCCATGGGCAACTGCTTTAACGCGAAAGCCCCTCCAGAAGTTGGCGACTTCGCCAGCTCCAAGCCCCACTCTGGTATTGTCCTTTTCTGGGTCCGTTTTCTCTCTTTTAATTGCGTGCAAATATTTTGCCCCTTTTCTTTGTTCATGAAATGTGGAATCTCCCTTGGTCCTGCATTCAATTATCTGACTTTGGCTTCCGTGGCTGGTGTGGTGTCCTTGTATTGTTTATGTACAAGTCTTTGATTTGGACATGCAACCGGGTATCGTTTAATTCCTGCTTTGGGGTTTTCGTTATTTTCTTCTTCTGCTGTTTGGGCATGATTCCTTTATTTGTTTCCTCTCTGTTTAGTTAATTGTTACTAAAGGGTTTAGTAATGGATAACACCGGGAATTAAATGTGGTTTTTTCTAGAGTTTGTTTGGTATTGCATTTGGTTGCCATAACAAGTGTTTCTACTTTAAAGTTTTAATATTTGTTCTGTTTTGGGGTTTTCCGTGTTGATTGTAAAAGTGTTTCAGATTCATCTCCCCCCCCCCCCCCCCCAAAAAAAAAATAAAAAAATAAAAAAATAAATAAATAAAACTTATTTATGATATTTGATACGCTCAGGGAAGATGAATTCTCGCTAGTTGCAGTTGCATTACAGTACTTCTGAAATGTTGCGGAGGATTTAAGTTCGTCTCCATTTACAATATCTTCAAAATACCCTGTTTTCTGTTAAGGGTGTCCATGATTTTCTTATTCCATTTAACTTTGTCATAGATTTTGTTTGACATGTCAATGCAATGAGAGCTGTAGATGTCTAACATCAAGAAAGAATTATTCAACTATCTAAAGAAGCATGTAGTTCACCATGTTACATAGGGAGAGACAACACAATTCGAATTGTATAGGCCTAAATAGGTATCTAAGTCCCTTGGATTGCTCTTCTATTGAGATTGTCTGTGATCATTTGGATTAATCATGTTCTTTCCAAAGTTACTCAGCCAATTATACAGATATTCTTCAAGTAAGCCAGTCTTGTCTTTTCAATCACATTATTCTTATTTTCTCGAGGATCAGTAAATTTATTAGTAAAAATATTAATGAATTTAGTGATTGATGTATTGGATGATCAAATATTTTCTTAATTGAGGGTTCAGTATATGCCAATTTTTGGTTTTCTTAATAGACCCAAGTTTTGGATTTCAATTTGCTTGTCTTTAGCGCATTGTGGTCTTTGATCATCTCGTAGGAATAGCAATGGACTAGATTTGGTCTGGGAATCACTTCCCCATCACCATTCTTGTCCCTATTGGTAATGTACTAAATTCCTTATGCCATTAGGATCAATCAAGGAATGGAGGAATTCCTTAGAATCCAAAGGCTTAAAGTTAAGCAGATCGAAAACTGAATGTATGAATATAAGTTATAGTAAAAATAAAAGGGTGGATGATGTCATGGTGAGACTTGAAGATCAAGTCATTTCAAGAAAATATTAGTTCAAATATCTTAAATCAATTATCTAAAACACAGAGAGATTATCGAAAATATTATTCATAGAATTAAAACAAGATGGTTTAACATAGATAAGCGCTTTTGATGTTTTATGCAATTGTAAGATCTCTTTAATGCTAAAAATGAACTTTTATTGGATAGTTTTTAAGATAAACTTTGTTGCATGACTCAGAATGTTAGGTAGTAAAATACTAACATGTGCAAAAATGAGTGTAACTGAAATGAGGATGTTTTGGTAAATATAACCATACAAGAAAAGACATAATTAGTAATTTATTATTCGTCATAAAGTTGGAGTGGCTCCTATTAAGAATAAAATGTGTTAAAATTTAATTAAGATAATTTGGTTTTGTAAGAAAAAAAAAAAACCAATAGCTAGTTTTGTGATGAGAATAGATGAAGTGAAAGAAGTTAGTAGTAAAAGAGGTAAACAATGAACAAAACAATTTGATGCAAAACTTTTAGGTTTGACATGAATTATAATGGAGATAAGTTCATAGATGGAGATAATTAGAGAGCTAGGATTAATATTATTAGTTGATTTGTTGTATTTAATAATTTATCTTTAAAAACTATTTTGTATTCTCAGCCATGTTTTTTTTCACCAATAGATGCCTTAAACACCAGATTACTGCTCAAATTTAAAAAATAAAATACAGCACTAACAGGTGATAGATAAAGTAGATACGAAAATTCAAAAAATAAAAATAAAAATATAAAAAATAAAACGTAATTTTTGAAGCATGAGAGGCTCAAATTTGGTAGTAGGAAGGAGCAAATCTAAAGAAAACTTTTATTTTTTAGACAAAAACCCTATGACTAGATAGAAATATGGGATTATATATAATTATACAAAAAATAAAATGAAAATTATTTAAATATGTGTGGGTTGGGCACAGTTCAGGGACTTCATACCCATCAGATGACTGGGGAAAATTTTCCCTGCTTACCTGCCCCATCAAGGAATTTTTTATGTCCAAATCTGCCCCAAATGGGATGAGTTCAGCAGATAGACGTTGAGGCAAGTGCTCATTATCATCCCTACCATATTTAGAGTGAAAGGATAATTTTGAAGCACAACCATTGTTCCTAAAACTCATCTTCTATGCATCAGTATATTCATTGTAGATGCCAAATATATTAAGTAGCAGCTTGCTTTCTTAAGTTTCTTTCCTTTTGAATGTCATTATTCCCACATAGTGACCCTTGATTGTGTGTTTTTAATTTAGATTTCAATTTTCTGATAAGCATATGAAAGGTCATGAAAAGATAAGGTTTCACTCATTGTTTTTATTGATTAAAAGGACCCTGCTGTTTATTTAGGTGATGTAGAAGGAAGCATCATTACACAGCATCATTATTATAATTTATATTAAATAATGAATATGAAATGGCGTCCCTAGTGCATGAGGCTCCCCACTTTGCAAGGGTTAGTAGAAGGTTGTACTTTTATACAGCCTCTTTCCAAAGCAATGGTAATTCTACGTACAAAGACAACCCTCCTCCAACCTCACAATGTTGGAAGCATCCTGCATTACAGACACCTATATCTGTTTATATCATAAGCAAACGGATATGATTCAAACAAATTTCTATTGAGATAATTTGTAGCCTATTTGGCCGTAGTTAAGGTGTTGCTTGTGAAAATAAGCATAGAAGGCATGTGCCATCTTCATAGTTAGGTACTTCCTCTTATTGTTTTTTGTAGGCACCCAATACGTGTGTATATCACATCATGCCTGTTCTTTATTTTTTTGCATATAAATTAATGAAGACAGTTAGTTGCTTTTGAATTTGTGTACTTACATAGACGCCATGAAGAGTCATGTCAGGAAGTGAACTACTTTTTTCTTTTCCTCCATTTTTGGGTAGGTGAATAAAAGAGGTTTTTCCTTTCTGTTTGTTTTGGTTATGATAAAACATGGAGATGGTGCTTGGTCAACAAGTTGTTACCATAACAACTGCAAATGAGTGAAAATCCTATCATGTATATCATCACTCATAAGATTTTTGGAGATGATTCGGCAAAGATCCTTTAGTGGTCTGAAATCTGTTTGTGTGCCAAGTAGACTACCTGGTAGATGTCATATGTTCTCTCAGACCCAGGGCTAAATATTACTAAATATGATTGTAAATTCATTTTTCCATGGTACTATTTTCGAGTTTCCACTTAATTCCAAACTATCATATAATTCATATTGTTCTTCTCAGAGGGGTCAAAAATTTCACCCAGCCCTCCACTTCTGACTATCCATATACCCAGTAAAAAGAGTAGAACTGGGATACTGCCAACTCCAAGATCCGAGGATGAGATATTGTCATCACCCAATGTGAAAGCAATACCTTTTGGTGAGCTTAAGAATGCTACTAGAGACTTCCAGGATGAAAATCTTATTGGAGAAGGAGGTTTTGGGTATGTTTATAAAGGATGGCTTGATGAACAGACTCTTACAGCTGTAAGGCCTGGATATGAAACTATTGTTGCTGTCAAGATGCTCAAACAACAAGGCTTCCAAGGCCATAAAGAGTGGCTGGTACTTTTTGTGCACAATATACTTCGCAGTTTTTGTTTTTACTTATTTGGATTTAGTCATTTACTAATAGCTCATTGGTTGCAGTCAGAAGTCAATTATCTTGGCCAACTTCATCATCCAAATCTGGTCAAACTTATTGGCTACTGCCTGGAAGGTGACGACCGGCTATTAGTCTATGAATTAATGCCCAATGGCAGCTTGGAGAATCTTCTATTTGGAAGTTAGTTGAAGTTCTATTTTTATTTTTATTTTTGGCTAAATTTTCAAAGCATGCTTTGTTAGCCCCTATGATAATATCCCCCCTTCATGAAGTTAACAGAAGCCTAGAAGCCACAAAGTTTATAGTGCTAACCTTGCAAAATAAATGTTGTTGTGATCACTAATTCTGAGGCCGTGCCTCATTTTCAGGGAGTTCACAACCTCTTTCATGGGAAACAAGGGTTAAGATTGCCATAGGTGCGGCTAGAGGGCTCTCTTTTCTCCACAGCAACGAATCCCCAATCATATTCCGTGATTTTAAAGCTTCTAATATCCTGCTAGATTTGGTATGTGCACTAAAAGCAAACCATCTGCTTTAGCTTTGTGAGAGCGTGGGCTCAGTTGACATGATTCAGGGACCTGTTGACTGTTGTAGTTGGTTAAAGTTCTCTGAATCACGATGGTGTTTTTGCTTCAAATTTTGTGGTACAAAGTTGGAATTTGTTTAATGAATGGTTCAACACTTGCTATGCTACTTAATTTGCAGGAGTTTAATGCCAAACTTTCAGACTTTGGATTGGCAAAAGCTGGCCCAACTGGGGATCAGACTCATGTATCCACTCGTGTCATGGGCACTCATGGCTATACTGCCCCTGAGTACCTTACTACAGGTTTATCTCATGGCTAGCATTTTGTTGGTACATTTTGTAAAGCTATTAACCCTGTTGCTTCCCAGTTTCAAAGAATTGTCTGAATTTTGATCCTTTGCCATGCATTTCCATCGACTTATTAACCCTGTTGTTTGTTTTGATTAATCTATATAAATTTTTATTTTTCATTTAATGAGAGGGTCTTGTGCTTCTATCAAGACTGTGAATTGGTTTCACCTTTCACTGTCCGTTTGGTATTCTGCCTCTTTGTTCCTCAATTGGGGGGGGGGGGTTGATTTTGACAACTCTTTTCTTTGAATAATTCAATAAATTTAATTTTTTGGCAAATTTTTGAATCAAAAAGAGTTGTTTTCGGTTAAGGTGAACTTGCTAGAGAGATTTTGCTTGCTACAAATAAAGGAAGTCTTCTGACGTCAAATTCATGTATCTAGGTGGTGCAATCTTGGACTTGTTCTCTAAAAACGCGTGCACTTGCATATTTGAGCATATTACAGCAAAGATAAAAATGCAGGCAAAATCTGTAAGAGGTCAAACATTTTGATTGTGGACTTAAAACTCACTTATTTGGCTGTACACCAAGAATTGGAAAACTACAATTTCAAATTTAAACTTGAGGTTTCGGACAAATGTAATGTTAACTGGGGGGCTTTGGGCTTGATACGGGTGAAAAATCTGTTTTTGCTGGCATTGTGCTTGGGATAATTTGTATTGCTTGTGCCTCAGGTTTAAAGAATCTTTTGGTTAACTTGTTTTGGATGCTGAGATAAAAATCATGCACCATTTTTGGAGATTTATTTTCGCAGTTAATCCTGTCGGGTCTGATAATGGCATTTGGCAATTTCTTTCAACTTTCCAAGATTCCATGTTTGCTTCCACATTAAACGATGATATTTTTTGTGGTGGTCTGGAAAAAAAAACCCTGTCTGGAATGCTTCATTTTTCTCAAGCATGTACTCCCTTCCATAAGATTGTTCAGGTATAGCGTTCCATACACTCGTGCAAATTGTTTTCCCCTTGGCAGGTAAGTTGACAGCAAGGTGTGACGTATATAGTTTCGGGGTTGTATTGCTGGAGCTGCTTGCAGGGCGGCGTGTGATCGATGGAACAAAGTCCGGTGATGAGGAGAAGTTGGTGGAGTGGGCAAAGGCTAACTTGAGGGAGCATCGTAGGCTATTTAGAATAATGGACACCAAGTTAGAGGGCCAGTATCCTAGAAAAGGCGCTTGGATCGCAGCCACGCTTGCAATACAATGTGTAAGAAGCGAGCCAAGAGCCCGACCCAAAATGGATGAGGTTTTAGATATTCTAGAACAGCTCCCGTCTCTCAAGTTTCCATCGGTAGCTTCCCGTCCAGGGCAATCAAAACTACCTAGGCCCCTTACTCCGACCCCGACGTCCCAACCACACCGCCTGCATTCCCTCCCTGCTCAACATCTTAACTGAAGAGCTGCTGAGCAGAAGGCCAGTGTTATGGCTCAATTTTGATCTCGATTAATGTTAATCCTTCCATTCTGCTTAGCAATTAGCATAATAGTAGTCCGAAGGAGATAAATTTTTGTCATACAGCATGCATACTCATGAACATCTCTTTCAATAGAACTAGGAAACATCTGATATGTGTTTTGTGTTGCTTGGAAGAATTGAAGTCCACCCTTTCGTACGTGGGACTCGAGAAAACTATGTATGCATCTTGAGTTACAAAGTTACTAATAAATCATTTTTATTGAAAGTTACTAATAAATCATTTTTATTGCAAATATACCATCGGGACTGATCAAAGTATTTTAAAATAAAAAAAAATTGTATTTACATGTGGTGGACTATGGAATTTTAATTTTAACAACATCGTTTAGCAATTGTTGAAATTTTTGTTACTTTTATATTTTTATTTTCTGTAATATACAGTTTGTAATTTTTCAATTGAATTTTCATTCCAAAATCTGAATGTAAAAAATATGAAGAAATGTGTGGAATCATATTTGTAATAAATAATTGATTCGGTGTTTATGGGAAATAACTTCATTTGTAATGAAATATTTTCTCTATCATTAATTAATAAATACAATAAAAAATAATTTTTTATAATTAACCTCACATTTTTAACATAAGAGTCAGTTATCAAGTCATTACTTTTCTTGATTAAATTAAAAATAATTATTCGACAAAATCAAATTGTCAACAACAGGGTAGGAAGGATCCATCCGACATTTGGAGATTATATCAGTGCCATTTAAGTATTTTTAAAATAATTATAGTATCAAAATGTCGAGAAATATTAAGAAAATATTTTTAAATTATTTTTATAATTTTTGAAAAATTTCAATATCGTTTAGGAAAATGTGGAAAGCGCAGTGGCGTTGACGAAAAATTTAGAAATTAAACAAATTTGTCTCTAACATAATATTAATTGGGATTTAGGTGCTGCCTCTGCGAACTCTTCTCTCTGAGGTTACCATCGTCACAGCTAACAGCTACTCTCTATCTCTCTGACCGTCCCCTTATCATCTTCCCCCTTGCCGCGCGGTTGCTCGGTGCTCGGTGCTCGGTGCTGCTGTCGATTCACAATCTGGGCTGAGCAGCCGTCGATTCACAAACACGAATCGACGTTTCCGTGCTTGGTGCCGCCGTTTCCGCGCAACACGAATCGTCGCTACCCCTTGCCGGCGTCGATTCACAAACACAGACTCCGATTGCTCGGTTCCGCCGTCGATTCAGCCTAAAGGGGTATGATTCTCGTATTGCTTCGTTTTGACTTGAAACGGTTTGATTCCTGTCCGTAAGCTAATGATTTTGCTTTCATTGTGATAATTTGACTGTGTTGTTATAATCTTTCAGAGTGATGGGAACCATTTCTTGCTAGGGTTGTTGATTTGTGTCACCCTAATTTTGAGGCTGCCCCTGTTTGATCAAATAAAATCTTTCAGAAATTTTACAAACTGAATTATTGTCGGTTTCCTTAATTTCAAAGTGATATTTGTCTGGTGGCAGTTAAAGGGATGTGCCTACTCTCATTTCAACCCAATAGATCCTTAGCATTTAGCAGAGGTGACTCTGTTATCCGTCCCAACCGGCCAACTGCGGCTGTGTTTTTAACGACTCTGTCATCTCTCTACCTTCTCCGTTCCTCTTAATTGTACTGATTCAAGTTGCTAGGCTTTAGTCTCGGAATGAATTGAAGTGTAAACTTCGTCGATGTGTTGATTAAATGATATTGGACTTGGTTGATGTCCAAGAGACCATAAAGAAGTGGAGGAACTTTTATAAACTGTATTATATTTGATTATTTTCTTTTTTTAAATTTATTGTTTGTTTTAAATTAGTAACGTATTATGGAATTTATGTTTATTTTTTGATTGAATAACTAACTTTTATAATTTTTATATTAAAATTTATATTTACAAAAATGCCCCTATATTTTTTTTATTTACGTGTTTCCCCCGCATTTCCGCATCTTACTTTTTTGAAAAATGCCGTTTCTCCTTTTCTGTTTCGTATTGTATTCGTATCCAGTTTTTGTTCCCGTGTAACCTAGCCCTCAAATTCCAGGTTCGTATTCAAACAATCAGACCCCTTTTGATTGATTCTATGTTTGATTAGTTTGATCCTCATGCTTTGAATTCAAATTTGGACCATTTTGGGTGCATGTTTGTAGTTCTTGGAACTTGGGTTGATCTTGGTGATTTCAAACTTAACTTGATGGGTTTTGTTAATATGGTGGTCATAGCAGATTTTGGATTGTACTTTGAAATTTTCAAGAAGTTTGAAGAGGATGGTGTTGGTGTTGGCCTTGGGGGATCTTCACATACCCCACAGAGCCCCTGATCTGCCTGCAAAATTCAAGTCCATGCTTGTTCCAGGGAAGATCCAGCACATCATTTGCACTGGAAATCTATGCATCAAGGTGGGTGTGTTTTGGAACACAGCTTTTAGTTTAGGGCTTTCTTGATTTACTTGTATTTTGTTTGCCTAATTTTTCTTGTCCTTTGTACTTCAACAATTACTTTCCCTTGTTTCCCTTTTCAGAATTAGATACAATCTTCCTACAAAAAGTTAGTCAGATAAGAAAAAGGAGATTTTGGTGAAACTGTTTTTGTGTAAAACTTGCAACACAGACCAAACCCTTGTATGGCTTCTTCAACTTCTTGACAAAGAGTAATATTCCTAACATTGGTTTGAATATTATATATATATATATATATTCGCACATATTAATTTGCCAAGTCCAAAAAATTGGGCTGCTATCATAAACCTTTGTAACAGCTAAATTCATGAATTTCTTGCTTCTAACAAACTTCAATTTGAAAAGGGTTGTTTTCTTAATTTATTTGTTTTGTTAAAAGGCATTTGTACTAGATTAGGGTTTGTAATGTAAGAGAGATGTCAAGGTTTATTTTTTGTATAAGTTCTTCTAGAAGGATATGTTTCTAGAAGGCTAACTGGTTCTGTTTTAACTGCTATTTAGGGGCAGTTGGTCAGGTTGTTATTTCCGCCTCTATAGCTTATAAATAGGGGTTGGGAGGTAGGCTTTAGAGAGAGCTTTCATTGTGATTTTATTCTATCTTGTGCGAGTATGTGTCGTGTATGAAAGAGGGTATATCTTTCGGGTATCAACTCTGTATCTTTCAGGTTTTATGGGCTGTGTGAGAGTTGGGGGTATAGGGCACATGTAATCGTGGATCATCGTTCAAAGATAGTGGAGAAAGCTAAGGACAAAGCCAATCTGGATGTAGGTTTCATTTGAGATTGAACCAGGATAAGTTCTCTTGTGTTCTTTTTTGTTTTTGGTTAAATTCTTGTATGTTTTCTGTTTTACTTTTGTACGGTGACATGAGAGATTGTTCGGGTGTGTATTGAGGGTTGAGTGATCATATTAAGAAGTGAGATCTAGGCTAACAACTTGGTATTAGAGTTGGGTGCCTCTGAAATTGATCAAGAATTCAAGAATCTCAAGACAAGGGAGACAATCTCAGGAAAAAGGATGGCGCCAATCGCCTCACGATCAAACATTGACAAGTTTGATGGGAACAATAATTTCGGGCTATGGAGGATCAAGATGGAGGCACTCCCCTGTAGTCTCGGTTTGGAGGGGGCGATGGAACAAGAAGATAAGACAAAGGGGACATCAACTAGGAAAGAACCACAAGTTCTATCTGCAGAACAAAAGAAGGCCCGGGTGGAGATTAAGAAGAAGGCTTACAGCCTTTTGATTCTAAGTCTTAGAGACAAAGTGCTCAGGGAGGTGTCAAAATTGAAGTTAGTTGTAGAAATTTGGAAAAGATTGGAAGACTTGTACCTTAAGAAGACAATTTTCAGTCGGTTATTTCTCAAGGCCAAGTTTTTTAATTTTAAAATGCATGATCATCAGAAACTCTAGGATCATATAGACGACTTTAACAAGTTATGTTTAGATTTAGAAAACATAGACGTAAAATATGAGGATGAAGATAAAGCCGTAGTTCTTCTCTATTCATTACCTAAGACCTATGAGAATTTTGTAGATATTCTCTAGCATGGTAGAGATAAACTTTCTTTAGAAGATGTAATGGGGGCATTAAACTCTAAAGAATTAAAAATTAAAATGGACAACAAATCTTCTCCTGGTGATGCTTTAACAGCAAGATCAAGAAGCTTTAAGAAAGACTCTAAGAATAGAGGTAAGTCAAGGTCTAAGTCTAGAATTGGAATAGGCCCAATAAAATGCTATTACTATCAACAAGAAGGTCATATTAAGCGGCATTGTCCTAAGAGGAAGAAAGATCATGCCGATAAAGAAAGTTCTGATTGGGGGGGTGTTAATATTTGTGACACCAGATATGATAGTGCAAATGCCCTAACAGTAAGTGACAGAATAGACAGCCAAAAATGGGTTATGGACTCAAGTTGTTCCCTCCACATGACTCCAAAGAAGCATTGGCTCCAAAACTTTAAGGAAATTAATGGGGGAAAATGTCCTATTAGGAAATAATTATGAATGTAAGGTTCAAAGGGTGGGGGATGTTAGATTAAAGATGCATGATGGAACCTTTAGGATCCTAATAGTCGTGAGATATGTCCTTGAACTTAAGAAGAACTTGGTTTCTCTTGGGGAATTGGATAGGAGTGCTTTAAAATTTAAGGGTGAGGGTGGAGAGGTGAAAAAAATAAAGGCTCTCTAGCATGCATGAAAGTTGTGTTAAGGAATGGAATTTACATTTTGCAGGCAACCACTTTATGTGGTGAAGCTGCAACTGTTAACTCAAACTCTCTTGATAAGGCAAGATTGTGGCATCTAAGAATGTCACATAGCAATGGCTCAAGAAACTTGCCAAACAAGGGATATTAAAGTTAGGTTAGTCCCTAAAACTAAGTGTGAATCTTGTATTTATGAGAAAGCAACTAAGATAAAATTTAATTTAACAAAACAGCTATCCACTCATCAAAAGCACCCCTAGACTACATCTATTTAGATTTGTGGGGTCCAGCCCAAACATTGACTCATGGGGGCTCTCGGTACTTTCTGTCAATAATAGATGATTTCTCAAAAATGCTATAGATATATGTCCTAAAGTCTAAGAATAACACTTTTGAGACTTTTAGGACATGGAAGACAATGGTAGAGAACCAAAAAGGCATATCAGTGAAAGCTGTTAGGACAGATAATGGGTTAGAGTTTTGCAATAGGGATTTTAATCAAATGTGTAAGGAGGGAGGCATAGTTAGACACTTAACAGCTCCTTGGAACTCTAAGCAAAACGGGTTGACTGAGAGGATGAACCGGACTCTGTTGGAGAGGGTAAGATGCGTGCTCTTTCATGCAAACTTGCCCTAGTTCTTTTGGGGGGAGGCTGTTTCCACAATAACTCGTATTATTAATAGGTCACCCTCTGCAACAATACATTTTCAGACCCTATGAAAGGTGGACAGGGCACAAACCAAGCCTAACACACCTTATAATATTCGGATGCCTAGCCTATGATCATGTGAAGCAAGGAAAATTAGAGCCAAGAACCAAGAAATGTCTATTTATAGGTTACCCCTTAGGAGTTAAAGGTTATAAGCTTTGGAACCTAAAATCAGAGGGACCTAGAACTATAGTCTCAAGAGATGTGACATTTGATGAATCCTCTACCATAAAATCAAATAACCATCAAACCCAGCATAGTCCAGCCTAGGAGATCAACCAAATCCGGACAGGTATAGTGTTGCAAGGGATAAACAACTTAGGGTTCGCAAACCACCCCAGAGGTATGATTATTCTGATCTAGTGGCCTATGCTTTTACTAGTGCAACCAAAATAGGGGGGGGGGAAGAACCAATTACCTATGAAGAAGCAATGTCCTCCAAGGATGTTGGAAAATGGCTAGAAGCCATGAAGTCTGAAATAGAATTCTTAAAGAATAATCAAACTTGGGAATTGGTTGAAAGGCCAAAGGGGCAGCGCGTTGTAGGCTGCAAATGGTCGTTTAAGATTAAGGAAGGAGTAGGAATTAACCCTAAGCCTAGGTATAAGGCTAGGCTGATTGCTAGGGGGTTTACCCAAGTTCAAGGCATTGATTTTAATGAGGTATTCTCCCCAGAAGTGAGACATATATCTATAAGGATTCTATTAGCCATAACAACTCATTTAGATCTAGAACTAGAGCAGATGGATGTTACAATTGCTTTCCTTCATGGGGACCTAGAGGAGAAAGTCCTAATGGATCAACCAAGGGGATTTGAAGCTAAGGGAGAGGTGGAGAAGGTATGCTTGCATAAGAAGTCCCTATATGGGCTTAAGCAATCCCCAAGGTAGTGGTACCGTAAATTTGATACAGTTATGATAAGCCAGGGGTATTCTAGATGTTCCTATGATAGTTGTCTATTATAAGCATGTTACACCTAACATTTCCGTATATCTACTATTGTATGTGGATGATATGCTCATTGCAAGTCAATCTCATCAAGAAATTCAGCTACTCAAGCAAAAGATGAAAGTTGAATTTGAAATGAAAGAGTTAGGTGAAATTAGGAAAATTCTAGGAATAGAGATTTCTAGTGATACACAACATAGGAGGATATACCTATCTCAAAAGTCCTACTTAGCCAAGGTTTTATTCAAGTTTGGAATGTCAAATGCAAAGGCAGTTAGTGTGCCTTTTGCACCACACTTTAAGCTGTCCTTTGTCCAATCCCCTAAGTATGAGGAAGAAAGGAAGGAAATGAGTCATATTCCATACTCGAGTGCGGTAGGAAACCTAATGTATAGCATGGTGTGCACTTGGCCAAATTTAGCTGATCCTGTGAGTGTTGTGAGCCGTTTTATTTCAAATCTAGGGAAAGCCCATTGGTCAGTAGTAAAATGGATGTTTAGATATTTAAATGGAACCCTAAGTCATGTCCTAACCTATGGTGGTGCTAAGATAGGAGTCCAGCCTAGTATCCTAGGGTATTTAGATGCAGACTATGCTATTGATATAGACAAAAGAAGATCTACAACCGGATATGTGTTTAGGTTGTGGAACTCCACAATTAGTTGGAAATCAAGTCCAACATATAGTAGCATTCTCATAGCAATTTCAGAAGCTTTTAAAGAGGCTATGTGGCTTAAGGGGCTAGTGAGTGAACTCCTAGGTTTAGATGTTAAGGCCACCTTGTTATGTGATAGTCAAAGTGCCATACATCTATCTAAAAATCAGACACACCATGAGAGGACAAAACATATAGATGTGAGACTCCATTTTATAAGAGAAATGATTGAAAATAAATTTGTTTTTTTAACTAAAGTTGCTGGTGAAAACAATGCAGCAGACATCTTCACAAAAGTAGTACCATCAGCAAAGCTTCAGCACTGTATGAAGATCCTACAGTTTGGACAAGTAGAGATCTGAAGGTTGCAGGAACTGGGAGAAGCATAATCAAGTCAAATGGGTGGAGAATTTGTTAAAAGGCATTTGTACTAGATTAGGGTTTGTAATGTAAGAGAGATGTCAAGGTTTATTTTCTGTATAAGTTCTTCTAGAAGGATATGTTTCTAGAAGGTTGACCAATTGTATTTTAACGGCTATTTAGGGGCAGTCGGTTAGGTTGTTATTTTCTCCCCTATAGCTTAGAAATAGGGGTCGGGAGGTAGGCTTTAGAGAGAGCTTTCATTGTGATTTTACTCTATCTTGTGGGATCATGTACTGTGTATGAAAGAGGGTATATCTTTCGGGTATCAACTCTATAGCTTTTAGGTTTCATGGGTTGTGTGAGAGTTGGGGGTATAGGGCACATGTAATCGTGGATTATCGTTCAAAGATAATGGAGAAAGCTAAGGGCAAAGCCAATCTGGATGTAGGTCTCATTTGAGACTGAACCGGGATAAGTTCTCTTGTGTTCTTTTATGTTCTTGGTTAAATTCTTATATGTTTTCTGTTTTACTTTTGTACTGTGAGAGTGAGAGATTGTTTGGGTGTCTATTGAGGGTTGAGCGATCATATTAAGAGGTGAGATCTAGGCTAACATGTTTAGGTTTTTTCTTTTATTTTTTACTCGTCTATTATAAGTGATTTCTGGCTTCTCTTAGACTCTCATTTTTGTAGAAAGGCTCAGAAATCTTAAGCATGAACTCATAGAAAAGTGCAGCAGGATAAACATATGAATGTGATTGGTTTGAAGGATTGATATAACCATACATTTGAGTAGATAAATGATAAATTTAATTGATTAATGCCAGAAGAAGGCTTCAATAAGGGTGGCCTTCTAGCTGATTAAAAGATTGCTCAATTTTAACCTGGGTGTCATGGGCTTAAACCTCTTAAACATCAGTTTTCTGTGTGAAAGATAAGAATATATTTTATCTAACCCTCAGAACATTTAACAGCTGCCCCCTTTTGTCCTAGTAGCACTTTTTCTATGGGTGTTTCCAATATTGCCGCCAAAATATTGAACTGTAATAATCAATGTTCTAATATATTAGCTTTTGGAAACTCTCTTATCTTACAAGAACTTCTAGTGTCTTTTGGAAGGTAGTGTTCTGCAATCAATTTATCCTCTTGTTTTTCCCCCTCTTGTTTTGAACAAGAAGTGACTAATAAAGTTTGAGCAACTTAAAATTGTTGTTTCAACTGAGGTAAAATGTTGCTAACTATATTTAGCGAAAAGAAGAATTTACAGTTTCAATCATGCTAGTAGGTCAAGAGCTAATACTATGTTCATGTAATGAGCTATATCAATATTGAGATTTAAAGGTAACTTCTGGATGAAATATTAACTTATTTGTCAAGGAGTGTGGGTGATTTATGGTATGCATAATTCATCATTTTATATGGTTGGGCACACAGAAAAAAGCAGGAATCAGTGAGTTTTGAATTGGTAAGTCTTCACATTATTCAACCTTCCCAATCTAGATAAAAATTTATACAATTTCTTGTTCAGTGCTGTATGACACTGTAATAGAATCTTCTTCAGTTACTAGGAATTAATTTTCTTCTTGGTTTGAAGTTGTTTGCACTTTGTGTTGTCTTGTTATATAGTATATATGGTTTTATTTGTTGCCTCATTACTAATATGGCAAAGAAGTTCTCCAAAAGTAGAATCCATATCGTAGTTTAGAAATTGTGAAGACATGATTGGACTGCTAACAAGAAGGCTTAATTGCGGCCTCAGGCCTTCTGCATTACTAATTGCTATGTCTGTCAATATGAGCTGAGCTAGTTCAATTATAGGATGCCATTCTTGAGTGATCCTGGACACCACACTTAGTGGCTATTAGGTATTATTACCTCTTGCCTATGCTCCAACAAATTTGTACTTTCTGACCACACAAAATGAAAAGAGTATGTGGACTTACCTTGATATGTATGTAGTTCCTTTTATTAGAAGTTAATATCTTATTTGACCTTTTTTTTTTCTTTTGCTGTTAATGATCCTTGCATCCCTGCCCCTTTTCCACTTCTATTCTTTCTCTCAAAGATTTGTTGTTTTTGCCCCTCCATAAAAATTTGTTACTTCGATGTGTCTGGTGCATTTCTATTTTCTTTTCCTGCTCTGTTTCTGTTTTCTTTTTCTCTTCATGTTTTTCCCTTTTTATCTTGGATTTAGTTGATAAAAGTGATACCCTTCAGGTTTTTTCTGTTTTTTGGGTCCATGTTTTAAATAATTGCAAAGCTAAAGTTTTATAACATACTGTCTTTCTCTTACGTGAATTGAGATGCTTTGAATCAGATGGTGTGATTTATAGTTTTTGATGTCTACATCAAAAATTGGTGAAGAAAAAATGATACAAAAAAAGCCCAAGAATTAAATGGGGAGATTAAAAAGTTGAAAACAAGCTTTCTTTAAGGAAAAAGTATGTGTCAAAAGAGCTTGGATTGTTGAAGGAGTGGCTAACCAAATGTGAACTGAAATTGCCAGTATCATTTGGAATATGGAAAAAATAATTCTAGGAGTCGAGGGGAAAAGTCCCAAAAAGAAAAAAGAAAAGTCTTAGCGGTAGATTAAGAGGTACAAGAAAAAAAAATCAAAACTAAGTTGCTATGAGACTTGACATACATGTTGTAATGAAGAAAACATAGAAAAGTATATTTTGGCCAAAAAGGAAGCTAACAAGTCATTTTTAGTAAAACAAAGTCTAAAGGTTATAAAATTTTGTACTGATGGATTAATACAAAAGATGGGTACTGTCAATTTTAATATTAATCTATGCCCTGAATTTACAACCAATTGCTCTCTTGCAGGAGGTTCATGATTACTTGAAGACCCTTTGTCCTGACTTGCATATTACCCGTGGTGAATACGATGAAGACACGTTACCCAGAGACCAAAATGCTGACAATTGGTCAATTCAAGCTTGGAATATGCCATGGTCATCAGGTTTGATTCCTTTATTCCCCCTGATAGCTCTTGTCCTCAGTCCTTGCTTGAAGGTAATAAACAAAAAGTCGGGTTCTCCTAGACATCTAGTGGAGGTTACACTTCTTTTCAGCATTCTAATTCCTGATTCAAGCTTCTGTAACCAACTTACTGTTGTTGTTCAGACGCTTCATATCATTTCACCAATCTGCTGTAACAGAAACCTCAGGTTGAATTGTGTCATATAATCCCACGAAGTTGCAGAAACTCTAAAAAAAATCTTTTATGCAGATTCACTATGTAGGACTAGAAGTATTGCATGCCTTTATCTGATTTCAACAAATCGTTTATCCTGATAGAATCTCAATTTCTACTTTGAAATAAATAGTTTGTTTTTTTAATGCTATGGTTATCTAAAAGACTATACAACCTGATGAGATCTAACAAAACAACCTAATTACATAAAATTGATACTAAAGGTGGCCCTTACCTTGCATTTCTGGAAATTTTGAGAATCACCAAATATTTTAGATTGACCAGTAAAACACTTGAACGGGAACTAAACACAAATAAGTTGCAAGGGATGCTAGAGAAAATGGCTTTTTTGGCTTTTTGTGCCCTTTATTCAAACCAAAACACCAGCAATTGTAGCTCATCATTTTCTATATATTACTGCAACATCATTTTGGATGAATAAGGCATATAAAAGTTCTGCTCCTGCAAGATTCCTAAAAATTATAAGAGGTATTATTTGCTGAGCTTCATCTTTCCTGCCATACAAGAATTGATGACTGCAGTAACTTGGAAAATTATTCATGTTTTACAATTACTTTTTCCTTGCACAGTTGCACCATGTCAGGCATGTGTTACCAGTAGAAAATCATATTGACTCGTGAACAACTTGAAACATGAAACGTTTCATTATGTTCTCCTTTTGTTATTTTATTTTTCTCTATTTTCTTTGGCTGCTCTAGGAAAGTGTATGAATAATGATTATGTTGTATTTTCTCAATCAATAATTGCCACTCTTTCCTATTTTATGGTCTGAAGGTTATTCCGTGGGGGGACTTGGACTCACTGGCCATGCTTCAGAGGCAGCTGGATGTTGACATTCTTGTCTCAGGTCATACCCACCAGTTCACAGCCTACAAACACGAGGCAGGGGTTGTAATAAACCCAGGGTCGGCTACAGGTGCTTACAGCAGCGTAACCTATGATGTCAACCCCAGCTTTGTCCTCATGGACATAGATGGCCTCCGTGTTGTGGTTTATGTTTATGAACTCATTGATGGAGAGGTTAAGGTCGACAAGATTGACTTTAAGAAGACAACGACGACTTCTCAAGCCGCGCACTGACTAGAAAGATGTTTGCTTTCTTCATGTAGACCTTTTCTTCTGCAGTTAGTTAGATTCATAACTGGTGAGCTTTTGATGCTTGTGATCATGGCATTTGAAATCTGCATGTACCGAGGACTTAGTTCGTGTGACTCTTTCTTTTTTGTTTTATTTTTTTTTTCTTCTGATTTTCTGATTTGTAGAGGTAAATAGTCCCAAAGGGGGGGGGTGGTTCGAGAAATCAACAGTGCTTGGTTGTTTTCGGCGTGTTGTTAGGAGAATGAAGCTGTAATCTTGACTTGACCGTGTTAGGCTGCACTCGTTCCAGGATTGGTATAAGCTATAAGACCACTGCTTTGTGTTTGTGTTATATGGAATATTTTTGAAGTTTTATAGAATTGCATTAGTATATTCTCCGTATTTTACAAATTACACTCAATTCTACTCCAAATAATTATTAGCGGGTTCATGTAATTTTATAAAATTTTAAAAGAAGGTCCTAAACAGTGAAGAGTTGTATATGTATTTATAGCAAAAGTTAGGATTGGTGAGGGTAATTTTTCTTAATCTAATTATTTTTCCGAGAATGGATGCCTATTTATTTTCAATTATTTTTTATTTATTTCCATTTAAAGAAAAAAAAAGGGTGGGTCACGGGTCAACCAACCGGACCGCACGTTTTAGAACTCCATTAGCCCGACCCGTCTGTCCGGCCGCGCGGCGGATAAGGACGGGATATAATTTGATCCGAACAGCGGCCCAATGGCTTTTCCCAGCGTCGAAGTAGTTGTCAACGGTAAAAGGATTTCAAATTTGAAATTCGAATTATGAGCGTCTTGGGACTGAGCGGGCCCATCAACCCTGGGACCCGTTCGGTCCGTTCCCACATTTTTTTTCCTTCTTTATATTTTCTTAATAATAATTAAAATTAAATTCCCTTATTAGCATCCTTACTCGCGAGTGGTTGCTTAGAATGCCACTTCCCCGCTCCAGTTGACAGGCACGACCGTTCCACGAACAGCTGGCAATGATACCGCGCGTGGGGAAGAAACCTAGTCGGTGGCGACTGGAGGAAAACACGGGATCATATTGTTTTTGAGTTTTCTCAAAATTCCCGCCCAAATGCCAATTGGCAAAGAGCATAGTAACTTCTCTGTATAAATCTCTTTCCATTTCTCTCTCTCTCTCTCTATCTGCTCCTCGCATTCTGTATTCATCGTTTCGTTCGTCTGTTACCTCTCAATTCTATCTTTCTCTTTGTAGAAGGAGCAATGGGGGACTCTGTCAAGGATCAGTCTGCTTCTGCCTCCGGTCCGAACCTTAAACCCTAATCTCTCTAGCAATATGTGTGTTTGTTTCTATTTATTCTTTCTTGTTGTGTGTATGATGAATTTGGTTACTGACTTTGCAGCTGATAAAGGGAGATCGACATCGAAACTCAGGTATCCGCTACGATCGGCCACCAAGCCGAAGGAGGAGAAACCACAGGCGGGCGATTCGTCGAACTCCTCTGTCCCCAAGAGGTATGAGCCTCTTGTTTCTTTCCTTTTTGTTAGGCTCTTGTTTCTTTTCCTTTTCTATCGTTTTTTTTTTTTTTTTTTGAATTGTTTGTTGCAGTTTTGGGATTTCTTCAATATTTTCTGTTCCTCTGGAGGGACATAAAAAACAGAATCATTAGTTGATTGTTGTTACTAGTAATTTAAATTAAGAGTTTGATTTTGTGTGCATGCCTGTTGTTATCAGATGATCTGGTATCGGTATGCTAAGGATTAGTTACTTTCTATAGATTGGTGGTGTTTATGAAGGTGCGTAAGGAAAAAAAAGATAACAGAAGAAAAGAAAGAGGCATGATGTTGAATTGCCGTGATTAGTGAGGAAGTACTCAAATAGGAAAAATGTTACTGGATGGTCCAACAAAAGAGTAAATATGATGATGGGCATTAGAAATTTCAATTATGCAAGATGTGATAGCAGCATGGCAAAATGTTGCTTGTATGCGGTTGTTATTTTAACTTCATATGAATTACTGTAAGCAAACTGCATACCTGATATGAACAAGTCTTACTCCCAATTAGTAGAGATTACTGATTCTACGTGTATTCAAACTGATAGTAAGAAGACTCATTTTTCTTTCATTTTTTTTGCTATATCCAGTTAGTACAGATTTTTCTATTGTTTATTGTTTTATTTTTTTTCTGCCCTTGAATTACAGTATAAGTTTGAATATTTTAAATTGGCATTCAGATACTTATATAATCACCAGCCTTTCTGAAATTGATTTTCTGTCACGTGGTCTGAAGACAACTGAACTCTGGAAAAACAAATCTTAATATGACCTTTGTTCCTGAAACGAAAATTGTGCAATTTTTGAACTGAAGTCACTGCAGACAGTGTGCATGTTTCTGGAAAGAATTTGTTTTATGAAGGAGATGTTTAACTCCCCTTCCTTCCAGAATCCCTTCAGGGTTTGGCCAAACAACTTTGATGGAATACAATCTTAGCTCTTTATAATTTATTCCTTTGTGGTTCCCTGTTATAACAAAAAGGCTATCTACTGATATGTTCCTGGGGTGCGTATTTCTAGAGGAAGACCTTCATCAAGCGTAAGTAAGAGCGTAGGCATCCTTGATATACCTGCAAAGGACAAACCAGGGAAGCCCCCCAGGAGGCTCTCTACTCCTGCCAAGACAACTGTCAGCCCTGCTCCTGCATCAAGAACAGTTGGCAATATCACTCCAATTTCTGAGACTAGGTCAAAAAGGTCTACTTATAGTCAATCAAAAAATGCCACACCACTTTCTGAAGTTTCCAGATCATCAAACCGAAAGAAATTCAGTGTTCTGTCATCAGCTTCATATTGGCTGTCACAGATTAAGCTCTCTGAATCTGCTGCCAAGCACAAAATCTCACTTGGGTTTTTCAAACTTGCATTGGAGGCTGGATGTGAGGTATGGTAGATCATTTTTTCCTTTTGTAACTCGATAAAATAAGACATACATCTTTAGTGGATTGTTTCTACTCTTGTTTGTTGTAATATCTTTAGGGCTTAGAAGTTAGATGTAATGTCTTCATTGAATATTTGACCATAAATAGATTTGGTTCGAGAGCTAAAATCCATATAGGCCGTGTCACTTAGAGGAATTAACGTCTAGCATTTTGTTGTTAGTCATACAAATCAACTTGCATCCTTTTGTTCTATATATGCTGGGATGTTGTTAGTCGTTTCCTGATGTGGTAAAATTTATTTTTGTTGTACCAAAAGATTATCTACAAAATTTCATTATTTTCCTGTGAAACTGCTAATATTGACCCCCACTTTTTTTCTTCCTTTCTCCTCACATTTCTATTTGTTATTTTTTTTCATTATTTTTAATTTGCTTTAAAATATTGGTTCAGCCTCTTCAAAAAATGAGGAATGAGCTCAAGTCTTATGCATGTCGACATAACTTGGCCGAGCTTGGAGAGCCTGTGAAAGAATTATTTGAGAGCTATGATATTCTTGAAAGCTTGGAGCAGTTGCAAGTGTCTGAATCCTGTTCCCAAATGCCTGAAGAGGGAACTCGTTCATCTGATGATGATGTACACAGCTCTTCTTCAGTTACTGGAACTAGGAAACTGAAACCAAAGTCTCTGAACCCCGATGCCACTGCTCAGAATTCTGAAGTCAAAGAATCAGCCAAGCAAGGTGCTATGCAGAAAGATAACCTTCGAATGAAGACTCGGGGAACTTTGAATAAAAATTCTGTGAACACCAGAACTGATCCAGAAACTGCAGGGCGTTTTGCATCAAAAAAGTCCCAAAAGCCAACCAAGAATGAATGCGATAAAAAGAAGGATAAGAACAAACAAGGAAAGAATGCTGCTTCTGAACAAGGTAAAAAAGATTGTAATTAATTCTATAACCTTAATGTATTGTCATTCATATAAATTGACCTTTTTATTTTTATAGGTTCAGTCAATCCCTTGCCTGCAGACGAGCCACTCCAGGAAAACAAAGAAAACATGGCAAGTACTGTTTAGCAAAACCAATGAGATAATACAATGATCTTTTGTTTGTTTATCATTTCAACCTGAACATTGAAGTGCACTAGATTCTTGCCTAGGGATTTTTTTTTTTTTTGGTCTTCTCATTTCTTTAAGTAAGGTTGACATGTCTAGAATTGGCTGTCACAACCCTACTACAGAAAATGGAAAGAAAAAATGGAAAGACAAACAGTAAGAGCACGACTGGAACCACTCTGCTATTGCACCACCCATTTGCAAACAGCAGGTGTGCTTATAACTGTTTAGCTCCACACTTACAAATTTTCTTTTACAACTATTTGTAGGATGCTCCAATGACGGAACAGATCAGTTTGATTGAAGTCTAGACAAAATCTTGCACCAAGGATGCTGAAGAATACAACTCTCTTTTTCTTGATGATTTCGTACCGGGGTTTTTTACTTTGTATAGATAGGGTTGTGTGGAAGTGCTTGTGTGGTGATGAAGTCAGTATTTACTGTTTACATTTTTTTTTTGGCCTTTTATCATTGCTGATGGTAATGGTACCCCGTGTCTAGTAACATACAGTTATGTTGGTGATCGAAGATTGTATCCAATTATAAAACTTGTTTTGTTTCTGCATTTGGCAATACCTGCAGGTTGTACATACAAAAATGAGTTGCTCCCAATGTTGTTCATTAAGATGCATTTTGCTGCTGGTAGTAGATTTCGTCTTTCTTGTATCTTTACTGTCCAAATTTAATCGGCGTGTTGATTTTTCATCCAAGGTCCTATCACTTTCTTTGCCATCCCTGGTCTACTCAAGTTTCGTGTAGAAAATATACAACATTATCACATCATCTTGTTATAAATTGATGAGGCATTAGGGGGAAAGAGGGGTTTCAAGAAAATGAGACTTTCTATATTTTGAAATTTTATTTCATGATGGTTGTTTGTCTAAATTCATACTTTGTTTATTTTATTGTTCTATTTAAACAAGAAGACCTCTCAATTCTCTAAATCAATATATTATTTTCTAATATTAGGCAATGAATAGTATTCTAAAACATGATATGTTCTCTAATATTGATGATTTGGATTTATTTTTAAAATTAAAAGTTTTAAAAAAATTATAACCATGAAAATAAAAATATCCCTTATGATATTAAATTTTGTAAAAAAATTAAATTCTTTTTCAAATTCAATGATACTTTATAAAATACTATTAACCATTTATGTTACTGTAATTTCAATAGATTTTTTTAAAATTAAAATTAATAAAAAAAAATTATGTTTAATTATATCACAATAAAAATTAAGTAATTTGGTTATATTATTAATTAAAAATGTTTACTTTTTAAACTTAAATAAAAAAATTTAATTAATAATTTTGTATCTCAAAAAGTAAGAAAAATAATTTTTAATATTTATTTATATTATTAAAAGTCAACCAAAATAACTCTTATTTAGGACACAAATATTTTTAAGCTCCTAAGTATCATAAATTATTAGTATGTATTTAAGATTTAGATTCATGGTATTTCATTGATAGTTTGTTATATATTATCAACGGAAAGATATGATATTACGATTGCATTATATTAAAATGTTGGATACATGACGGTTAATAGTTTTTTACATCCACAATATATATGTTTGGTTGCTTTTTAAGAGATTCTTTTCACAGAATGGGTGCCCTTGTCCGAGTCACATATTATGTGCGGAAGATTAGCGCCTGTTTGGTCCCTTTTTAGGTAAAGGAAAACAGTATCTCTTTCATAGTAAAAGCTTTTTATTTTTTATTTTTTGTCCTGATTTTTTTTTTTTTACTGTATGTTATGTGTCTTTCAACAGTCGAATATCGTTTGATTCAGAAAAATAAATTAATGCCTTATACATGCAAATCTAGTTGTTGAAAACCACATTAATCTGGTCGTTGTCTGGTCGATGGCAGAGAGCCTGAAACTCGCCAGATTTGATTGAGTTCACCCCAAAAATGACCAATTCTGCTCTGTGTTTGTCCCATCTGCAAGTCTTCATTGCAAGGTTTGTTAGATCTACTCAAGTTCACCGTGAGGAGGGTTGGATTTGTTCTGTGTTTATCAGATTTGCAAGTCTTCGCTACAAGGACTGCCAGATTATTAATTGCTCGAGGTCATGGGAAGGATGACTAGATCTACTCGAGTTTGCCAAATTTGCAAGTTTTTTCCACGAGGGGGTTTGGATCTATTTAGGTTTGCGGGAATTTCAAGTCTTTGTTGCGAAAATAGTTAGAATTGCTCGAGATCATTGAAAGGATGGCGAGATCTGCTTGAATTAGTCACATCTTTAGGTTTTTATAGCGAGAATGTTCAAAATTACTTAAGGTCTTCAAAAAAGTCAATGTGTTCAACGTCGGCCGGCCGACAATGAGAAAGGCTTTCTTAGTTGGATAGGGCGGATGAGAGTGGTGGTTAAAGCTTTTGAGCAAAAATGAAAAAAAAATAAAAATTGAAAACAAGATAAGTTTTAAACCTATTCAATTTTTTTTTTTTATTTCATTTCTAAGGTTGTTGTCAAAATACAAAAACAAATACCCATTTCTCTATTTTTATTTTAAAATTTAAAAATAAAATAAAATATTTTAAAAATTGCAACGTTTAAAAGAGGCCTATTGATTTGATATTTTGAAGTCAATATTGGAACAAAGGGAATATTGAATGAAAGGTAATTTTTTTTTTTCAAGTAAAAGAGATATGTATAAAAAGAACGAAAACGTCTGTACAAAATATAAACTAAGGCATACCCTAAAAAACAAAATCACAAAAGTGAAAGTATACACTCAAGATCCACACACGACTGGATCAAAAACAACATAGAGGAAAACAACAGAGGTATATGGAATAGAAAATACGGAACAACTCCAGGTGAGTTCAAACTCTCAAGGCAAAAAACGCTTCAAAGCACGCTATCTTGATCAATGAGAAAACCAAGAACAAACAACAAACTTGAAGGCAACTATGGAAGAGCTACCAAACTGACAATGTGTACAGAGAGTAACCCTAGGATTGGGAGGATGAGCATGTAAGTGTCATCAACTGGTCCCAGGGCACATACAGGAACACACACTGAGGGCCAGAACCATCAATATATAGACTTAAGCCAAGAGTGCTGGTCGACAAGGAGTCACTAGAAATGTCGAAGCGCACAACTCTATAGAGTATGTGGAAAAGGGATGGTAACCAATTAACCGTGCCTACACTACACACTGTATCTGATGGGCAAGCTGGTTCGTAGACTGCTCAGAATCTCTCCAACATCGGTTGTTACGCTTACACCACAAAAAATAGACCATTGCCTGCAAAACTAAATGATTAGTAACATGCTAAGTATTTTTACCTTTCCATTGAGTCGCTGCCCGTAAGACCCTCGTCTCCCATCGACACCAGGGCCATGCAAACTTCTTTGAACGTCGAAAAAATGACACTAGCTGCCTAGAATAAGAACACTCAAAGAATAGATGGCTATGACTCTCGGACTCTGCCCTGCAAAGGAAACACCTATTGAGAAATGAAAGAAACATGTTAACACGATCAAGAGTATATAATTGTTTCTTAACTGCTAACCATAGAATAAATGAACCCGCAAGGATTCCATACCCAAACCACACAAGCCAATACCAAGGCACCCGGTCCCGTCGCTCTAACAACCTTTGTAAGACAAACTTAACAAAGAAGGCATCATCTTGAGCTGGGGTCCAAACGAGCACATCATGGCAACCAACCCTAGAGGGGCCTGGCATCTGATGCTGGATAAGCTCTAGAGATAGACATGTCCAGTCCGACGACCACTCCCACCTACCATCTACACTAATGTCAGAAACACGGGCAATAATCGAGATATCGAGCCGATGAAGGAGCTGACAGGAGAAACGATCGACAAGAATCCTAAAGAGGTGCCACTTATCGTTCCATAGAAAAACACGACTACCGTTCCTCACCCTTCACCCAAACTTATCTCTAACTACACGTATCTCTAACTACACGCTGGACAAATAAGAGCTTTCTCCAATACTAAGGGCAAGAATATGGCACTGAGAGCATCCATGGACACTTGTTCTTTTCGACTGCTAGCCAATGGCCATGCACCCGTCTCTATCCCTGTCTCCGTCTTGATGGAACAAAAATATCACTGGATCTTACTTTATTCCCCCTTATTATCCCATTTGTTTTAATTTGGTATTCCTGCAAATGCAATGTCACACTGAGTGACAGGGATGCAACTTGACTTGGTTAAAGCCGCTTGAGTAGCAAGGACAGCAAGCTAGCCTAGCTACAACAATAACAATAAATATAATTGTTGAGAAATTTATATTTTAATTTAATAAAAAAATAATTTTAATAAGTTTACTTCAATAATGATGACTAAAATTATTTAAAAAAATTTAATCAAGTAATATGTTCAAAATTATCGAGTATTTTGATCGAGTCCATGAGAAATCAATAAAACTTAAAAATAAAAATCAATCAAGTAAATCATATGTATAATTGAATAATATTTAGTGTATTTTTAGAATAATCGATTACACATATAAGCATAATCAAGTAAAGATAGACTATACTCAACTAACTAAATCTTGTACTCGAGTATATAATATAATTTTCTATCTTCTTCAAATTAATTGAGTAAAAGTTAAGTAATAGATTAAGCTTTCAACTTTTTGGCTCAAGTGATAAAATTAAAAGTCAACTTGTAAAGCTTAAGTAATTAAGCCTATTTAAAATCTACAAGATAAAGGTAAAAATTGTGTTTTACAAAAAATTCTTGGTGAGAAACTAATGTAATAGATTAGGTTTTAAAGTTGAACCACTCTAAATCTATTGTGTTGCATTTTTACATTCTTATTTTACTTTAGTCTTTAAAGTTTTTTTAAGGGTGAAAAAACTTAATTCACCCCTCTTAAACTAACTCTTTCAACAGTAATAAATCTTAATTTTATTTGATAATTACAAGATATTAATTCATGATAGGAATAATAATACCATATATTTAATTAAGTTGACAATAATATATATATATATATATGCAGTTGCATACTCATAATATGCATTTGTGTTGTCATAGGCAAAACATTAAAAGTCCAAAAAAACCTAAAACAATATTTTGGATTAAAAAGATGTAAAGTTTCCTAATTGGGGAGTCCCTTGCAACGCGAAAATTGAATAATTTCGATATATGCAAATCTCATCCAAAGTCCCTTAAAAATGATATACATTATTTTTTAGAAATTCTATTAAAACTTTAGTACAAGAAGAATAAATATTATCTATTAAAAATCTTAATTCTGATAAAATATTAGAATATTGAGATAAATATCATATATAGAAAATCTCAAACCAAGAAAATTCAAGATTGTTCCATTCACCTCTACAAACAAGCAGGCCTTCATTCCATAAAAGACACGATTATGATATTAATATAAATTCTACTCTACAGTTTTTAGTACAATGTCTAATTTAAGTATAGGACTATTTGTGTAAAAACTTTCTCGTGCCCTTTTATTGTTTTCTTTCTCCCAATCTTGGACAGCATCAGATCTTAAGACAAAGGTCTTAGGACAATATTAAGTTTCAAGACGATATCATGTCTAGAGACAAAGATCTCAAAACGACATCAAACTTCGAGAAAAGAAAATTTCAAATTGACCACAATCTCGAGCCACTTCATGAGGGCTATTCAATCCTAGCTGCCTACTAAATCATCATGCACCAAATCATTAATTAACGGAGAAGAAATATATAGAACGTGACAAAATTTGCTTTGGACATAACAACTACTATTAAATTATAAATTACAAGGAAAACGTGCAATTTAATTACAAGGAAAACGTCCAAGCTGAAACTACGTACGTATACCTAATGATTTTGTCTTCTAACATGATTTGGTCTCAATAAGGTTATGATTACATATAATTAATCTCACAGAAATTCACTTAATTAAAATAATGTAACATTTTAACTAAAAGATATTATAAATGCACAAAATTGAAAAAGCCTCGTAATTTTCATTATTCTAGATAATTGATCATTTATTCTTAAAGAATACTACTATATCATCGAGTTGTAAGGCATTCTATGAAAATACAACTCCAATAATTTGATTGCAATATCTCTCAAATTACTAATTTATGGTCATTCAAAACTATATCAAAGAGGCTTCTTGTTAGGCAATAATTTAATAGAGTTTTCTCCTTGTACGTTTCTAAACATTTGATTTTCTTAAAATCTAATTCCCATCTTAATTGAGATTTGAGAAGTTATTTAAAGAACGGTGAAAAAACTATTAAACTTTATTATCATGATGGTAGCTTAATCAGTGGTAATCATAGATAAGAAGTGTTGACCAACTTAAGCTTAAGGTCTCATGTCCAAGTTCGTTAGACTAGGATGCTCTCTCCCCAGATCTCACATGGTGTCCCGCCCTCTCTTCATCTTAGTTTAAGAGATGAAAGAGCTTATGATACCATTACTATAATCTAGTAAAGAATTAACTTGTCCGATCATATATGATAGTCTTTGTATGGTTAGTTGAGAGACAAGTAGAGAAAAAAAAAATAAAAAAAGTTCCAAGCTTAATTAACTTGGTCGTTTTGCTTGTTTCATGGAAAGAAAACATCTTTATCGTAGATGTGGGTACACATAAGCAAGATGAAAACTATATGTATAAATATATATATATAATCAGATGAAAACTCATAGATGGATACTCAAAGCACATAAAATTAAATTATCTGCTTGCTATTAAAAACAGAGAATACATAAGCAGTGGTCAACAGAATAGAAAACAGAGAATACATAAGCAGAAGTGGTTAGCCAAGTTTTCCATGTCATGTAAATGCACAATTTTCTTCATCATACATCAGTACCAACCCCCCCAAAAAAAAAAATCTAATTATGGCACTGTGCAACATTAATTGGTTTGCTTCAATATAGATCAGAACTATACGAAAAAAGAAAAAAGATGAATAACAAAAATTCCTATGTCCAAGCATGCAAAATGGATCAAATTACATGGTCTTCATCTCCAGGAGAAGTAGATTTACTCTTGGGAGTCGAAAATGGCAGTGGAGGCTGCACAAGTATCATGCTTCAGGCTGAGAATTATACGAAAAAAGAAAAATAATGAATAAAAAAAGTTCCTATACCCAAGCATGCAAAATGGATCAAATTACATGGTCTTTATCTCCAGGAGAAGTAGATTTACTCTTGGAGGTCGAAAATGGCAGTGGAGGCTGCAGAAGCATCATGTTTCCAGGCTGAGAATTTGTGGCTGATGCAGAATTACTGTTCAAGTAGCTTGAAGAGCATTTGATTCCATTTGCAGTAGCGGATGGCAAGCTTGAAACAACTGGAAAGGGCTCACCCAACTTCAAATTCTGCCCAAGTTTGCTTCCAATCTGGCTCCCAATGCCGCCTCCATGGTTGCCTCTGGTGCCGATGATTGACGTCAGAGCCTTTGCTAAAGCAGATTGAAAACTTGGGTCCGATGTGATGGCCATTGTTGCAGCTGCAATTGTGTCTTCTTGAGAGGGATTGGGATTAGGGTTAGGGTCACTTTTCTGCATGAAAGAGTGATAGAAGCTTTCTTGAGGCAGTCTTCCAAAGTTCAATGATCCAAATGGAGCATTCTTGTTATAGGGCTGGTTTCCATAGTTAAGGGCAGAATTGGTCCAGGAAATTGGTAGAGGGTTGGCATCCAAGGAACTGAAACTGAGATTGGTGGAAGAATTATATCTTGGATTTGGATTGAAATTTGAGGAGAGTTTGTTAAAATGAGAAGAGGAAGAGGGGGAAGTGAGATCAAGAATGATTGTTGGGTATGAAGATGACGATGACATTGAAGTGTGGGGAAGGTAGAATGGGTTTGGTTTTGAACTGTGATCGGAGAGAAAGAAGTTTAATCCATGGAAGTTGGGAGAAGAAGTGGTGGCGCCGGCAGACGAGCTGGGGGCTGTTCCGGAGCTGGATGACCCGGATAATAGCATGGAGGCAGCGGCGGAGGTGGTGGATGCCATGGCGGTGGCGGAGATGGGAAGAGGATGGTTGTGTGTCCCTTCATAGGTGGTGGTCAATATGGACATGTCCTGGGCACATCTTTGGACCTGTAGTGCATAAGAAGCAAAGTGTTTAGAATTCTAATTAAAGTGTTTAGAATTCTATTTCATAATGATATATTGTGTTGATACCAAATTACCAATATATGGGTGATGCATGAGCTATGTTTTCTTGTTTGCTAGTATGAGAAGAAGTTTTGTCATATCAAATTTTCTAAACTTTTCCAGTATCCAAATTCATTCTGTTTTTCTTTTTTTGCTAGAAATCCATATTCATTTCCTAATCAGGAATTTCTTAATATTTATGAATTAAAATAATAACTTGAATAATTTTCTGTTACTTGAAACTTGTAATTCAAGTAGCTAGCTAGGCTTTTTGGTTCAGATCAGTCCAATGGGTCCATACCTGCTTTCTTACAGGACAAGATGGTGCAACAGTGCAGCGATAATATGCACGAGGGCACGGGTTTCCTTTTGCTATCTTCTGTCCATATTTTCTCCATTGACACCCATCATTCATCTGAATTTTCACAAAACAAAATCCAACATTAATTATATATTAACTAATCCTTGCTTTCTTCACTAATAACCTGACCCTTAATTTTTAAGAAAACAAACTGCTCTATTATTTAATACTAACCGTAGGGGTATTGCATCTGACTCTCACAGAAACCCTAGCCTTCTTCACAGGGTTTTGCTGTGAAACTTCATCTTCTTCACTTTTCATCGTTTTTGCAACCTTCTGTGGCGGCCAACTCTCTCCTGCTTCTTCCTTCACTTCTGAGCTATTTTCAGGGCTTCGCTTCAGTGAATTAGTCTCAGTTGTTGCTGTTTTAGACGCTTCAAATTTGCAGTCCAGTCCAAGAGCCAAGCCTTCTTCATCTTTTTCATCCTCTTTGCCCTTTGTAGGCTTCTCGTTATCCTTTCCAGTATCACTTGAAGTTCTTCCAAGACTGAGCGAAACCAGCTCAGATTCATCGGTCTCCTTAGCTTCTTGCCCCATAATGTCGTAGTATTGCATCTGAAGGGTCTGGTAATCCTTCATAATTTGGTTCAGAAACGTCCTTAGTCTCTGGTTTTCTTCCTTCACCTCGCCCATTTCGGCCTTGGCAGATTCAAGCTGATCCCCCTTCAATTCCAAAACAAGGAAATGCATTTGATTAACTAATAAATTAATTTGCTTTCTTTGGCCATCTATTCAATGTTGTATTGGTGATCCTTCTTTGGACAAGTAATTTTCATCAGGATCCTTTAGTTAAAGTGATCATATATATAAGCATATTTTTCCGTTTGCTAGAGATGAAAGAAAAAGAAAATCAAAGAAAGTTAATTATGAGACTTATATTATAGATCCCACAAATTTAAATTTTTTCTTTCTTTCTTGTCCAGCTCTTAGTCCTAAAAGGATATAGAGGAGGATGCATGCATGACTAGGGTTAGGAGATCCAAATTAATGAACCATCAAATTTTGTTAATTACCTGATTGGCGATTCGATTGGAAGATGGCTTCTTATCATCCTGATCATGGTCCCTTCTTTCATTTCTAGCCTGATGCAAAAACAAAATCAGTCAATCGGTTGAGTTAGTGCTTGAATAGTACTGCAGATTTATCTCTAATTATTCCTAATAATTAAGATATGTGGTCCTCAAAATTCAAGAAATCAAGGTAATATTTGGATTGACTGTGATATTTGTGGATTGTGGTGAATCAGAAAAACTCAACTGTCACGACACTGGGATAGAAGCCCTGATTCTTTTCAGATGGCCATTGATTTTCCAGTTCATGTAATCATCCAAAAGAACCGTGGTTTTTTCATTTTAGAAGAATTCTAGGATCGACTGTGAAAAATAAAGGAATTTATTGATCGATCCTACATAAAGTCAAAGCTTAATTTTGCACGAAGACTTGTAATTTAACAATTGATTATGAACAAATCATGGCCATTACGAGATGTATTATGAACACTGGATTATTTTGGTAATTTCAAGGTTAGTCCATGAATTAAGGTTTGTGATTGTTGTGAAAACAATTTCATCCAATATCAAACACATCTTACTGCAAAATTATCTACCGTAAACCAAAAAAAAAAAAAAAAAAGAAAAAAAAGAAAAGAGAAACAGATCAGAAAGGCACAAATGAATCGAGGAGAAGAAGCGGAAACCTTGAGGAAAATCATTTCCTTGGAACCTTCTTCGTCTCGACTCAGCTTAACTCTTTTCTCTTCCTTATCAGCACCTCCTTCGCCAGAATTTCTCAAAGCCGCTTCCATGGCTCTCTCTCTCTCTCTCTGTGTAATGATTTTCTTTTCTTGAAAATCTTGAGCTTTGCTTTGTGTTTTTGTAAGGAGAGCCTGCTGTATTTGACTCCTTTATATTAATTCAAACCAAATGGCTTCGCCAATCAAGCATATATATACACAATGTCAATGGTCCAGTTGCCAACCAATCAAATTAATAATTAAAAAAAATATATATAGATATATATAGATTTTATAAACTCTCTCTTCTTCTCCCGGCATAAAGAATTAACAACTTGAAGAATTCAATTTCAACTTTCAAGTCTTATGTAGATAACTTTTCGGAGAGAAGAAGGGAGAATTTAATTTGGCCGCCATTACCGGTCCCCAGCCGCGTGGTCTTACGTTGCTATTATCATTGAAGTTTCATACATCGAAAAAGTCACATGGGTATGGGTCGCCGGTCAAACTTGTCCCACCATCGTGTTAATCCAGCGTCACCGGAGTTCATTTGGACGGCCGTGATCATCGCTGTAAGACTAGGGTTTTTCATCGTCCGAAGGTCAAAGATGATGTATTGCTCTGGTTACTTTGTTGGCCACACTATTGACTTCGTCTGTGAATTTGACGGCTGGGCACTGATTGAGCTCAGAAACCATGCTTTCTCACTGCCAAAGTCAGTTCCCCAACATGAATATATATATATATATATATATAGCGTGTGTGTGTGTATACAATACTTCTATTTTATATATCGAAGGAAATGTAGAATCCTATGCCATGTTTGTGCATGTCCATGCATTCAATACAATTTTTTTTTCCTGAAAAATAAGTGACAGAGGGATTTTAGGCTCCAATTGTAATTAAATAAGATTGGGGATAGAGAGAAAAAGAAAAAAAAAAAAAGAGCAATAATTATTTTTACTCATGAGAGTTGAAGACTTTGAGAAGGGATTCGAGTTTTTTCTGTCCTTAAGAACTTGGTTTATCTCTCATCATAAAATTATTCAAATTTTAAAATTGAAAAAAAAATAATATGATACTATTACTAAAACTTTTATATATGTTAATTATTATATCTTGAGTTATGACTAATTCTGCACATATATATTTCTTAATGTCCAGAACTTAATTATTTTTTTAACCAAAAATAACATTATAATCTAGTCAACAATATTCTTATATATAATTACTCTTTAATTAGTTCACAATAGAAGGGTATATAATAAAACAACTTAATTAATTACATAATAATATGAGTTATAATTAGATTACATGCTCGCATGTGCCTTGGTAGAGTACTAAACACTAGAAATTATATATATATATATATATATATATCCACCAAAACAAAGCACGGCCCCAAGAAATATCTAAACTCTACCAATAATCCACTGCTTAGTAGCTTCGCAAATTAATCAAACCAATATCAACCTTTCTCGGGATCAAGCCCGTTGACATCTAATTATTGGTTTCGATTCACTCAACTAAGCCTTGCCTCCCCCTGGAGAGTACATTCATTGCTCTCATTACAAATAAAAGAACCAATTAATATTAATTTAGCGATCCAAACAGCCTATATGACATGTCACCAAAAGTTGCTTTTGACTTAAATCGTCAGTATATATAGCATATTTTTATATTTTGAATATATAATTTCATTCGACTCGTTATGGAATTTGAAGCTTCGCTGTGCAAGCATAGCGCCGGATCAGTCCGAAATCTACCTTTAGGCAAATACGTTTCTGTTGAAGAAACTTAAAAGTAGAAGAATTATTGCCTGAATTTTATTCTGGCATCTCTTTACATTTTGAACAATTAATAGTATGTTCATGTCACAATCCCTAATCAAGGTGTGGGTCGCCATGAGATGACTTCCATCATCCGATCGAAAGTTCTTCTTGGTCTTTAACCTCCATATATTAAAGGTCAAAAATCAAGTTTATGGCAGTTAATTAATTTATATTACCTTTAAGATCTCGCTTTATTTCCTGAACAGCTCATCAGTCAGACTGCTTGATTTCCTGGTTTTTTTGTACTACTTTTTCAGTCCCTTTTGAAGAACTTCGTATCTGCCTTTTTCGTATAAAAATCAAATTCTCGGGACAATTGCGCTGGGTTTTGTTTCTATATAGGGCTTGATTATCTTTGTCTAGTTTTGACTTGTTATGCCTCTCCGAGGATTAATCTGGCGGCCGGATTAATTGGCTTTGACATATTCTGGCGGCAGCCAAGATGAGAAATGCATACATATATATATATATATATACATGTGTGTGTAGAAAAAACCCAAGACAAAAGAGGAGACAAAGTCAACAAATTTTTCTGTATATCTTACAATGACATATACATAGATAGATACGTAAGCATGCATACATTGACATTTATAGTAGTTTAGCTTTCAAGTTTCAACTCTTTTGTCTAATTCAAAAGGGAGGCACAACCACTTGCTCGACCGCCAGAGACGCGTTATAGCTTTCACCTCCTTTTCTTCCTTCTTAATAATTAATTTCACGTATTGTCCGCCTTCAAGATGACACCTATTTCAAACTTAGTGTTGTAGTTGGTATCAATGTAAAAATGTTTGTTTTAATGAGATAATTTTGATTTTTGCAAAAAAAAAAAATTGCTTGTGCTTCTAATATTATTAAGGTATGCTCAGTGGTAGGAAATATTTTTTGATTTATTAATTTAAATTTTATCTGTTGTGTTTTCATATTGTACTTGTTGGTTTCACCATGTCAACTAAGTTATGGAACACAACTATATCAATTATCTTCATTCACCACCATCTCATGAAATTTCTCCATGTGAAGATGGTGTTCAAACTTCATTTCATCATTACTCCGCCAGGGGATATTATCTACTGTCGGTCCCAAGCCCGGATAAAGGAGGAGGGTTGCGTTAGGTAGCCGACAGCCAGCGTAAAACCTAGTCGGATCCAAATATGAATTCTAGACAAACTATCTGTTGGGATGTAACTCACATAGAAGTCTAGAATTCATGTAGTCAACCCCACATAGTGGGATAACGGCTGGATATGTTATTGTTGTAATTTAAATTTTATAATTAAACATCTTCTAACATATATTTTATATTTCAAAAGGTAATAGTATTTATTTTCAAAAATTTTAAAAAATATCTTTTTAAAGTTTTTTCATTAAAAAATTAGAATTGAGTTTTATGTTTTCTAATTGAGATTTAATCATTCAATAAAAAATAAAAAATAAAATGTCTTCCACAATAGAAAAATATATCTTTATTAAATATATAAAAACATTTTTTTTGTTATATGGACCGAATAACACAAACGTCTAAAAATATACTTTTATTTACACAAAGATAAAGACTACAACCAAACATGCTATTTGTTTAGACAGATAATTGTATAAATCTAACATTTACGGCCATCGAATTATAAGATAAAGGTGCCACGCATAATTGAGATGGAAACATGTATATATAGCTCCTGCTTTGTCAACTTAATTAAGGGTATTAATTAAATGGTAACTTATAATGTGGCTTCATCCGTGTTAAATGATGGTTTGTTTTACATGGAGATCTATAGAGAAAGGAAGAGAGATTGAATACAAAACATGCACGCAACATTATATATATATTGATCTAGGTTTGGAGATCCTAATATTGGGTCAACTATTTATACAATAAAACCTTGCTATGACAGTTTATTTAATTAAAACCATTATCTCAGTCCAACGACTAGATATTGTAACAAATTGGCTAATTTATTTGTAAATATGACCTAAAAAATTCTTTGTTGCAAGGTTATATGTATAGTTAAAAGCGGCACATCTTAAATAAATAATATAGCACAAAGTTAGGGCGTATGCAAGCTAACTTGTGGTGTTAATTAATGCTATTCTACTGAATTAGTAGGTCAATGGCTCTGATCAGCCAATGAATTGAGAATTTATAATAATAGCAATTTGGCTTCATTCTTTTAGATCCCTATAGGTTACTTCAAATAAGATATTTTCCTAGCCAATTCTGTTCTTTAACTTGAGTGAAACGGAAATGCTATCTTCACACGTTTTTATAATAAAATATATACAATAAAATAAGATATTTGTTTTTTGTTGTCTGACTTATGAAATATTTAAACATCTTTTAATAAAGTGTATAGGAATAAAAAGTTGTTAAATATATTTAAAATATTTAGTAATATGTCTTATAAAAACATAAGTGTACGTAGTCTGAATTGAAAATAGTCAATCTTATATTTTATTTTTTTTTCAAGAGAAAACTTTGAATAACCAACCAGCTAATCAAAGGCTCTATACGTAAAGGGGAAGAGATCTTTGAACTGCAAACCCAAGGCTTTAAACGCAAAACAGAAGCAACAAATTAATTCAAAGGGCAATAACGAAAGACATCAAGATAGAGCATCTAAAATAATATCTAGCTAGTTAGTCAAGCTTTATGACGTGATCATGAAGATCCAACTTGAAATAGCGACAGGAGAAGTTGCCAAAGCCATGGCGTCCACAAAAAGCAAGATGATGAAGACTGAAGATAGGTATAGAATTTAGGGTTTAGAGAGGCATAGGTAGGGCTTAGGAGGATTAGGCCTTCTCTTTCAACCAGCATGCCCTATGGTAAAAGGAATAACGGTCCAAGAAGAGGGGCTATCTGAAATAGCCTTATGTCTCCATTAATTTAAAGGGCTTTTGGTGTGCCAATATTTTAGAGAAAAATATCGCTATCACCCAAAATGTTACAAACAAGTAATTATATAAGTTGTTGTATGATGAATCCTGCATAATTATTTGATCGGTGGAACTAGACTGATTTCATGACTTGTTCAAGGATAAATTATATAAAAAAGGGGATAAATAACCAAAAAAAATAATAAACTTTGACAAGTTTATCAATTTTAAATTAAAATTCTTTTAAAAAATATTAATTTTATCTATAAATTTTAATCCTATATTAATTAAACAATACTATACTAAGTTATATATCTAGGTAACGTTTATTAAAATGAGCAAGATAAGAGAGCATCAAGATAAAATTGAAATATCTTTTAGAGCAAAATATAGAATGATTAGAGTTGTAAATGAGCCGAGCCATTCGGGCTTGGCTCAGTATTCGATTCGATAAAATTTCATTCGAATTCGTTCGTTAAAATAAATGAGACGATCTTGAGCCTAACTTGAAACTCGATTTGTAAATGACTCAAGTTTGAACTAAATGAAACTTGGTTCTTTAACTCGCAAGCTGGCTCGATTAGTGACTCGCGATTAGCTACTTATAAATACATTAATAAATTTATTCATAATTTTATAAATATATTATTTTTTTAATTAAATAATATTATTATATATTTTTATATATACATATCATATATATTATTTAAATAAAATTACATGTTAATGTACTCATATCATCATTACTATCTCCATCTCCAAGAAACCCATCTTATTTGCATCTCCACTCCCCTTTCCTTCATTTATTCATTTCATCAATTATTATTTCTTCTTCTTCTTCTTCTACTTCTTCTTCTCCATGTGTCTAGTTTGTTCCTTCATCCCTTTCCAGCATTGAGCAAGGATGGCCATTGTCGCTGCCTTGCCTCTCCCTGCCACCTTGCCTCTTACCGATCACCGCATCTTCTTACCGCTGCACACCCTTCCCTCTAGTGTGTTTCTTATTTTGTTGTCACCTACCACTGACCACCGCTGCATCCTCCATCTCTGTCGTCGTCTATCTCTTGCCACTTTGGCCATTACATCACCTCTCGCCACCAATTGCTGTTGCATCCTCTGCACCCGTCACTAACTAAGCTTTACATGAGTCGAGCTCAAGTTTGAGCCTGAGGTCAGATTTGTCAGGTCGAGCCGAGCTGAGCTTCGATTGTAGCCCTAGGAATGGTTAACATAAAGTTATGAAATATTTCAAGATTTCTATCATACTATTTGTTAAATTTTTTGGAATCTATTAAAAATTATACTTTTTTATATATTTGTTAAATATATATGATAAGTACCGAGATAAGGATTTTTTACCAAAATATCCCTATTATCAAATTCATTCATAACTATATATTAACATCAATAATAAATTTACGATTAACATAGTGTTTTATGATTAATGTGAACTGTTAAAAAATTAAAATTAGTGTTTTATTTTCTAAATCTATGTTAAAAAATATATTCTAAAAAGACTCAAAAAGTAGAAATAATTATTGATGGAATTATAATAATTCTATTTAAATAAATAAAAATTATTAAAACATATTTTCATAATAGATAATAAAATATAAAATTAAATAAAATAATTTAAAAATCGATAAATGGAATTTGTATTAGATAATAAAATATATATAGAAAGAGAAATTTAAATTTTAAAAATTTATTAAATGACATTAATTATCTTACAAGGGGCATATAGGTAATTTAAGTTTATCTGTAAAATATCAAATAAATTTATATAGAGGAGAGTTGGATAAATTTATCTGTAAAAAGTCAAATAAGAAGTCACGTGAAATTTTTTTTGAGAATTGTCAAATAAATTTAATAAATAAATTAAAAATAACAAACATTCAGAATGCTTTCCATATCTGATCTTTTTTACTTCATATCTTAATTAACAATTATTATCCTAATAAAATAGAGTTTCATTAAAGCTTAACATATGAAATATGCAAAGTCGATATATATATATAGAGAAAAAAAGTTAAAAGAACTATAATTAATTTATAACATAGCCTTGAAATTCTTTAAAACTACCGCGCGTCCCCACAATCTTAAATTTCTAAGAGACGTAGACAAATTTGACTCTAATTATTTTCCTCACATATAATCAGATAAATGAACTCACTTACAATGGCCTGAACCCACATGGGGAGCAATCAGTCGAATATCTTGGGACGATCGTTTTTACGTTACTTCTTGGATTTATGTTTTTGATTATGTAAGAAAAAATAAATTATAAGTTAAAATCTTGACTCTTGCGTAAAGAAAAAATTACACTCACGATTTAGCAAATTACACTAATATATCATTCATCCTTTTGCGATCCAACCTATATACTACGAAAAATCCGTTATATCTTTCAGTTTGGCATCAGCTAGTAAGTCATGAGAGCTAGCCACTCCATTCTTATCTTTCTCTAGATGAACAAAAATCAAGCCTAGCCAACCACTAGAAATGATCTGTTGTGAATTAGATTGCTATGTCACGCCGCTACAATGGTTCTTTATTTTGTTAGATGAAAATGTTTATAATTGATACAGAATTGAAAATTTATATGTAAAATTAATAATTTATATAATTTAATATATAATTGATAAACTCATTAAAGTTGGTATTTTTTGTAGTTAATTTATCGAAAGGAAAAAATAAAACTTAAGCTTTCTCCTTGTTTTTAATTTTAAACTCAACTTTTAATTTTATTAATTAAGATATCTAACTTTTTCTCTATTTTTAATTCTAACCTATCCTTCATTGCCATTTAATTTTATTATTAAGTGCTGAAATGATAAATTATATTAGATGGAATGAGATTGCAAGAATTTGATCCTTGAAGGGCTAACGGTCAATACAATGTTGGATTGGTGTTGATTTGTCCTTACGTAGTAGGTTATTACTGTCTCGTTCACTAAGTCATTAAATATAATTTATCATGTCGACAATTACTAATAAATAATAATGATAACAAATAATAATTTGTTATTGAAATTAAGTAGTAAGTTGGGCGCCATTATTTAAAAAAAAAAGTCTAAAACTAAAAACAAATTGAAAATTATTGTCTTGGATAATTTAACCATTATTAATTTAATGCCATCATTCATTAAAACGAAAGTCAATGATATATTGTCTAAAATTTTGGCATTCCATTTCTTCAACAAAAAACTAAAATGAAAGACTGACGAGAGAGAGAGATTAAAATGTTGAAGCAAACCAAAGACATAAGACCAGAAGAAGTCTTCCAAGCAGTATATTACAGACTACTAGGCTAGATTGGAAGACTTCTGAATTCCTTTATGATTTATTGAACCAGGATACAAACGATTCAATGAACCAGCAACCCAAAAAATATATACACACAAATTATAACATTCATTGTCAATTAAGTAATTTATTGAACATAAAAAGTACAGAAAACGTGATATATGTGATAAAAAGTTATTTGGAGACGTGAAAAAAATATTAATAGAGATATTGCATATTTATATATAATGAGTGAATTAAATAAAAAATTTAATTAGTTTTTATCTAGCACGAAAAAGAAATAGAATTAGTCTGTAGGGAAAAAAAAAATTATACGTGATGTATGTAGACTTGTGATTGTTCTAAATGTATATATCATTATGGAACCTTAGTACAAGAAAAGTATTATCAGAATACGTGACCATTTTTTATAATGATGATAATCGAGCCGCCTAGCTAGCTACATGGGTATTTTCTTTCTCTATATATGTTTAGTTGTTAATAAGTCCCATTAATATTTTGTATGAAAATTATGTACATACCCAAATAGTATAGATGAAATTCAATTTCATCCCTAATTGACTTAATTATAATAAAAATCGTAACAACTAATATATATGAAGCAAAAACCAGCTATAGCTTATAATTTTCTAGTTCTTGAATGGATGATAATTAATTTATTATTGTAGCTGAATTGGGTACCCAAGGGCTGATTATTTTAAACAGTTTAGGTAATTTATCAAAAGTAAGATCTTTGAGGAACTATAAAATATCTAATGTTGAAATTTTCGACGTTCCATGGAAACAGGTTTAATTCTGCGCTGCGAGTTTGATTAAACAAATTGAAGTCAATGCCTTAGATCTTGCACATGAAGGCAACCAATAACCAAGTTTACGGGCATCCTTTCATATAATATATTTTGCTTGTTGGCCAATATTCTCAGTACAACTACAAATCAATATTTTCTTTTTTTTCCAACATGAATGTAAGATAACTGGAGATGACATGAGCTCTCAAATGTCAACTTGATTTTTGTCCCTCTTCTTTTCAAAAATATATTAAATTTTTTAGTCGTTTAATCTCTCCATACTAAGTCAGATAGGTAAAACGGTCGTGAGATAACTAAACAATTAAGAATTGTTGACTTTTAGTCAGTTTTGGGTGTTGATTTTTTATTTATCTTGTATTTAATTTTCGTTTTCTATTAAAAATAAAAAAATGAAATTGATATTTTATTAAAAATATAGTGTATTTTATTGGATAAAAGAAGAAAATCTAACAAAAATAAATTTTATAATAAAATTTAAACTCATAATCTTTTAGTTATAATTAATTTAATTTAGATTAAATTTTATTTATAAAATAAAAATAAACTCTTAACGATCAATCATCAGTCAATAAACTTTTATTTAAAATATTCTATTTTTTTATTACACTTATAGCAATTTAGACAGGCGGCACGTTACTCAGTCAAATTTGTAATATTTAATTATAGATACGAAAAGGGGAAGAAAGTGCTAAAAAAAATAAAACAAATGCGTTCATGTAGCATTGTAGTGTTGAACTACATCATTTAAGAAGTAGTAAACTCAAACAGAATATTCAAGTTAGCTAATAATTTTTTATGAAAAATATAGCTTTGGTGCATGATATTATTCATTATTTGTTACGGCAGAACGAATAATAGTGATTCAAGAGTTCTCATAAGAAATAAAAAAGTTTAGAACTCTAAATGAAATTGTTATTGTCAAGATATAATGATAAATTTATTTAGTTAGAAATGACATCGATTGGTCACCTAAGTTTGCAAAGAAGAAAATAGTCAAAAGACGCAGGAAAGTCTTCATGCAAATACTCTGATACTTAAATCAAACATTGAAAATGAAGAAAGTTGTATTGAAACTATTATTAAAAATGTATATTTTTTAAAATGAATGTCTATATATTTAGAAATGAGTATGAAGTAATGCAAAATAGTTCAGAATTAGCATTATTACAGACAACATCTATCTTAATTTTTCTTAATTTTGTTAGGATTAAAATTTTTATGAATAACATTTATCTTGACTTTTCCTAACTCTATTAGGATTAATATTATTCGAATAACATTTATCTCTTATAGATAATGTTTATTTTTAAAAAAAATCAAATGTTAGAATTATCTAGTTTTACGTGTTGTATGGGACCCCTCTGTATACGAAAAAATTACATATTTTAGTCCAAAAAATTATTTTTGGCCTGACACAACAATTACTCCTCATTCTTTCTTTCGAGCTTCTCAAAAGAAAGAGCAGTTGTGTCATGGCTTGTTCTTATTTATGATGATAGATTATTCTCACATTTTTTGAGTTTTTAATTCTGGATCATTCTCATATTTTTTACATTTTTTGTTCCAAATCATTCTCACACTTTTTGTGTTTTTGATTTTGGATTATTCTATTCTCATGCTTTTCGCATTTCTGATTTCAGATCATTATCATGTTTTTTTGTGTTTTTAATTCCAAATCATTCTCACACTTTTTTGCGTTTCTGATACTAGATTTTTGAATGATGAGCCCTAGATCGTTCTCGCGTATTTCAACCTTCGATACTAAGTTTCAAATAATAAGCCTTTATAATTTGCAATTTGAACATGCTTTTCTTACACCTACCAACCACATAGATTCGGGTCAGAATGGAAAGACAGTGTTTAGTACCATACCTTGGTTTTACAAATGAATTGTTGTATAAAAGTCAATCATCTTAAATAAAACCTTTTCTATCATTTTAGAATAATATCGTTGGCTTCTCAATTTAAGCGTAGGGGATAGTTAGGCTCAAACCAAAAAATAATGAGGATTTTGAAATCATGATAAGCATGCTAATTAAGACTGGATTATTCTCATGGATCTCGAAATTTTAGCATATTAGTATTAGGAGGGTTATCTACATTAGGTCCTTCTTTGTCATGTATATTACTCACGACTTGAGATAGCAAAAGAACCATTTTATTATCCTTGGCCTTTTTGAATGTTTCTAATAGAGGGTGCAAATTGTTGTTATTAAGATATAACAATAAATTTATTTGACTAAAAATGTCATCGCTTGACCGCCTAAGTATGCAATGAAGAAAATAATCAAAGGGCATAGAGTTACTCATGACTTGAGATAGCATAAGAACCATTTTAATATCCTTAGCTTTTTTGAATGTTTCTCACAGAGGACGTCAATTATTATTATCAAAATATAACAATAAATTTATTTGACTGAAAACATCATTACTTGACCATCTAAGTATGCAATGAAGAAAATAGTTAAAGGATGCGAGGAGATCTCTGTACAAACACTTCGATATTTAAGTCAGATACTAAAGAAAATAAGACCATATTGAAATTAGTATTAGAGACATATCATTTCTAAAATGAATGTCTGCTTATTTATAAAGGGGCATTAAGTAATCTAAATAGTTTAGAATTATCATTCTTACAACATTTTTGACTTTTGCTAACTTTGCTAGAATTACGATCCCTTCATATAACAACTATCTTTTATAGAAGGCGCTTGTCTTTTCAAAAAAAAATTCAAATGTCAAAGTTTTGAAGTTTGAAAGTTACGTGGGACCTCTCACATAAAGCAAAATGTATATTTTTTAATCTAAAAAATTATTTTAGACCTTTTTTTATCTTGCACTTTTGTCTATGTTGAAATTGAGAAAATAAAAAAAATACTTAAACATGAAAAAGTATTAATTAATAGAATACGTTGGAATCCGATTAATATGCCCATTTTGATATATCCAATTATCAATGAATAAGATATTTGAGAAAAAAAAAATATCAACGACTTGAATTAAATCATCTTTAAAATAAAATGTCTGAAATCTCAAACCCAAATGGATGACTTAACGTCATTGATTTAAATTGTTGTCAAACCCTAAATTTGACCACAATTTAATTAGATGTATTTTAAATTTATTCACATATTTTAAACGTCAAACAAAAAATTAATGTAACATTGTCTAGTTAAAGAATGGAAATGAACTAAAAAACACTATAAATTATAGTATTCTTTTACAATTTTGTTAATATTATTACTAGTCCAACAGTTTTTGTAACACCGTCTATAACCGTTGACGAATGGTTATCGATTAAAAAATAGATGAAGACATTGCTTCCTTTTCTTTCAAAAATTCTTGATCATTTGGTCAAAGCTCATTAGGTCATGGGCATGTATGTTGCATTATAAATAGGAATGTTAATAAATACTCCCCAATAAATATTCATTAAAGATTTTTTTTTTTTGGATAAGGAGTACAGATGGGAGAAAAACAAATAAATCATTAAAAATCGAGTGTTACATATTTTAACAAGCATATGTTTTTAAATAAATTTATTAGCGAAAGATAACTGCAATACAAATGATTAGTGCAAACCAGATTCAATAACCAAATTAAACCCAAAAACAAAAGCACAAAGAACAGTGAGTAAAACTTCTTATTAAATCGTTCAAGACTTAGATTTAGTATGTCCGTTCACCATTTAGGTAACGTCAATGAATAAAGGCCACAAAGCCACAAAGAAGACCCCAAATTAACAACCCAAAAAACCCCCAACACCTCTAGACCGAAACAGAAAGAAACCCTCTCTCCCCAATCGATCAAAGCCACACAAAGTAGGTCACCACAAAGGTAGATCGATCATAAAGACAGAGGGTCAAAAGCGCAAAGCCAAGAAAGAAAGATTACCAGTAAAAGAGACTTAAGTCTCAAATATGTAGAGGTTGAGATTGGCATCGAAGGATCGCATTTCGCACACAAGGAAAGGTGACCGTGAGAATAGAAGGATAGATCAATCCACTAAAGGGAATATGACCCAATCACAATCAACCGACACATGAAAGATAAGGGAGAAGCAATCGACCAAGGGAATGAACGCCAGAGAGACTAGGGTTTCGGCCATGAGAGGGAAACACTAAGAGAAGGCCATACAATGGCCTTATATGTGAAGGCTATAGGGCTAAGCAATGTGGGCTTGGACTTCAACAAAAATGGGCTCTTCCATATCTTGAACAAATGGGCTAAAGCCTATTTTTCTTCCAAAAATATGATTAAGGGCTTGTGACCTATCTTCTAAAATGGGTTGCCAAATAAGTGATGATAGACTTGGGTTTTTCAATGCCGATCCGAAACCTATAAAAATAAAACTCACTCGAAAAATCATCACAGTCTTAGGCCTTATTAGAAAACATAAACCAACAAAAATTTTATTTTATTTTATATACATAAATTTAAAAAATTGTAGTGGTAGTTTTAAACACAAGACTTTAATATAATTGGAAAAAAATATAAATGAGAATACAAAATAATTTAAAGTAATTTTAAAATTTTATATAAAAATTGATAAAATAATGATAAGGATGGGATATGGAAGATGTGGAAGAATAGAACGAGGAAAATCAGAAATACTGAAGCTTGGGTTGATGGGCTGGACACGATCGTTTTCGAGGTTGGGTTGATTCACTTACATGGAAGCGTCAAAGTTGAAAGGAATTTGTAAAGTTTTATAAATTTAAAAATTCTTGAAATACATTAAATGAACAAATAAAATGAATTTTGAAAAATTTATATATTGTTTTTATAGATTTTAGTACCGTTTGAATGAGCTTAAAAATTAAAATCACATTGGTGTACATTATTGGTTCTAAACAATTATATTAAAATTATTTAAATGAATTTTTTTATATTTTCTCATTTTTATACTTCAAAATGAATTTTAAAGTTTTATGAATATAAATAAATTTATCTAAATAAAAAAGTAATTAATAATATTTTTTAAAGAGATTGCTAGGAGTATAAAATATTAGACTTAATATTTTAAAAATTCAATTCAAAAAATTAATTTATTAACTTCCGTGTGAGGCGACAAGGCGAGCCAATGGTAGTGAGGTGATAAGGCGACGGTGACGCAATGGTCGATGATTGCACCGGCAGTCATGAAGAAAGAAGGGAGCAGCGAATAAGAGAGTGGCAACTTTTAAAAATTTACAATTAAAGTAAGGGTATTTTGATCTTTTTCACGCCATTCATAACCCCCTCAGTTGAGTGCGAATTTGTGTACTTGCTTTAACGCAGGTGCACAAAACTTGCGTTGATTTGGAGGGCAAATGCGTCAATTTGCCCTCTAAATTAATGAAAGGGAAATTCTATTCGTTGTCACGATTTTGCTCCTTGCAACCACTTTTCAATATACCTAAAATAGCCTTAAGTAAAAATTCAATTTTACCTTTCATCTTCAATGCTCAACCACTCACATTACGCAATCACCTGATATCGCACTTTCTTCCATTGATGAAACTCTGTAATTTATTCTCACCGGCTGTCACAATTACTTATGACAAACTCTATAATTTCTTCTCACTGGTCGTCGCAATTACTTATTATTTCACACCCAAAAAACTATTATTTGCTTAAGGTCACTCATTCCTCTTGTTTCACACCCACACCCAACCATTTTCTCTCAGAATATCAATGAAGAAGAACTTCGGATGTGATGTGAAAACAAAAAACGAATGAAAATAGAAGAATAGAAAAACGTATACACACACATATATACATACACAATCATATAGACACATATACACACATCTTCGCATACACAGACATATATATACATAAATATATATATACATGCAATGCCTGCATACACACAAACATATCTATTCATAAATATATATATATATATATACACATACATGCGCAGACACATACACATGCATATATATACGCACATACATACATATATAAATACACACGTGGGCATGGGCAACTATGGCCACCCCATTCATGGAGCCCCGATGGCCCCCTGAACCCTGCAGTTCAGGGACTTTCAAGATGGCCCGAATTGCAGGGTTCGGGGGGGCACCATGAAGTCGCTCATGCCCATGCCCACTATGTGTATTTATATATGTGTGTGTGTATGCGCCCGCCACTGTGTGTATATATATATGTTGGTAGTGGAAATATATTGTAATCTTTTTCCTTATTTTCAGTTTAGTGGTTCCTATTTTTTTTCGAAGATTTGTTGTATTTAAACTATGAAAGTCGTTGAATAAGAGGGGAGGAAAAATTGCATCTTCCTCAACTTGAGTTTAAGAGGAATGCTGGACCTTTTTTTTTCTATTTTTATAGAATTTTTGTGCTAGTTACAATATATATATATATATGTATCTACATGTGTATAAAGGAGGATTTGAGGATGTGTTTCAGGGATGGCTATGTAGTGATAGAAGAGGGTATTTTTGAAAAAATTTGGCTGTAAAAAGTTATTAGTGAAATTCTATTCGCAGCTAGATTTTTGCTCTTTGCAGCCATAAATAAGAAAAATTTTATGATTACTTTTTGCAACCATTTTTATTACTCTTCACAGCCATTTATATTTTAAAACTACCATCTCCCACATATTCTACACCTCGCGCACTCGTCGTCGCCCTCTCTACTCTGTCGTCTGTAGTTACCGGAGTTACCTCATTTCATCGGAGTATCTTTCAGGTAGTAAATTTAGATTTTCAATTTTGCAACGAGCTTCGACGCGGGGTTCATAGGCTTCAATGCAGTGATCGAAGGTGGACATTTCGCCTCACCCACTACAATGTAGCCATCATATATACAACTTGTTGCCATAACCATGGCTCCACCATTAAGATTACACATAATTCATACGCATGTGCAATGCACATGAAATCATGCCATTATGCTGCTATAAACTTTTCATGCATAAATCATTTAACATGCTGCATGTAATAAAGCATATAGTTCACCTTACCTTAGCCAATGCAAACTTTTTATTTCAGCTCCTTGTTTCTCTCAGCCAATCTTTCATTTTTCAGCAGAATGTTTTCTATTTCCTTATTTTGTCCCTCTCTCTCTCTCTCTCTCTCTCTCTCTCTCTCTCTCTCTCTCTTTTTCTTTTTGTTGGGAGCTTCTCTCTACCTCAGTATACTTAAATCAAATGGGTAAGGGTCTTGTTTATAAGATTTCGAAGCAGCTTATGAGCTGCTGCTATGTGGGCTGTTCCGTGGCTACCATGTGTCACCCCTATGATGGCATTCTCATCTCTTCACAAGTGAAGGGCTCTTTCAACAATAAGGAGTTGGTTCATCATTCATCTAGAAGGCTCCCAGCCCTCCTATGTATTCCATGTTTGGTCTTTCTCGAATCTCAAGATTCGAGAAACACTTTTGTTTCCCAAATCCTGGGGTTCGGGGAACATAGATTTCCTCGAACCCTGGGGTTCGGGGAAGTTCCTGAATCCAACTTTCCCACCTCCTACAACAGACACTAATACATAAGGGTGATAACCACTTTCTTCCTCAATCAATTACCTGCCGGTCATACACAGCCATCGACCCATTCATAACGAAGACAATGCAACAAAAAACACCAGATCTAATGCAATTGGAAACGAAAAAATAGATGAAAATATAAGAGTAGAATAACACATACACACACACACATATATATATATATATACATATATACATTGATAGTCACATATGCACTGCATACATAAACATAAATATATGTATATATACACACACACACACACATATATATATACAAGAAGCGGCAGCCATGGCCGTCGAAGGTGCCGACCCTAAACCCCAGGGTTCGAGGCCTTCAGTGTGCCCCAAACCTTAGGGTTCGGGGACTTTCAAGGCGCCTCGAACCCCAGGGCTTGGGGCTCACTAAAGGCCCTAAACCCTGGGGTTTGGGTCGGCACCTCTGGAAGCCATGGCTGCCACTTCCTATATATATAAATATATATGTATGTGTGCGTATATATATGTGTGTGTGTGTGTGTGTGTATGAATATATGTATCTGCCATGATTTCATTTGTTAATGTATTTCAGAGATGTGATAAAAGAGGGTATTTTTGGAAAAATTTAGCTGTAGAGAGTTATCACATGATTGGAAGAAAAATTTAAATTTTTAATGGTTGCGAAGAGCAAAAATGTGGCTGCGAATAGAATTGAAAGTCTACGTTTTTGCTCTTCGTAGCCACATTTTTGCTCTTCGTAGCCATTAAAAATTCATTTTCCTCTTTTATTCTTTGCAACCACGTTAATAATTTGAAAAATTTTATTCGCAACCACGTTTTTACTCTCTACAACTACTTTTCAATATACCTAAAGTACCCTCAAACAAAAATTTAATTTTACCCTTTATCTTCAATACTCAACCACCCACCTAACATCGCACTGTATTCCGCCGGGGAAAGTCTGTAATTTCTTCTCGGCTATCGTAGCAATTATTATTTCATATCCCAAGCAAACCTATTTTCTCCTCAAATCTCTCATCCCTCTTATTTCATACCCACACCCATACTCATCCATTTTCTCTCAAAATATCAGCGACTCAACCATTTTACAATCAATGATGGATTACTACACTCAAATGTTGACGAAGAACTAGGAAAAGCTTGAGAAAGAACATAACAACTATTCAGAAAAAGAATATCATACACAAGTAAATCTGTGTTTGTAAGAGTGTAATCTGTGTTTGTAACAATGTTGTGGGATTGAGAATGGAATCTCTATGCTTGGGAAAAATGGAGGTATTCCCGAATCTATTCAGGAAGCATCGCCCGAATGGTAGGATTTGAGAAATAAGTTGTTTCCCGAATCTCAGGATTCAAGAAGTCTGCCCTTTCCCGAATCTTGCGATTCTGGAAAACTTGTCTTCCCCAAATCGCAGGATTCCGGAAAGCAGGTGCTTCCCGAATTGCAAGCTTCGAAAAGGCCAGCCTTCTCGAATGCTGGGGTTTGGAAAAGCTTCCCGAACTCTTCCATTCGGGAATACCATGATTCCCGAATCTCAAGGTTCGGGAAGCATGGTTTTTCCCGAACCCTCACCTTCGACATGCATGGTGTTTTTCAAATCCTAAAGTTCGGTAAGTTATTAGTTTTATTTTATTGATTTTTTCTTATAGGAATCCAATTGTGCAATTCAGCAATTTGATGTTATTCAACAGTTTACTACTAATCAAATATGATAGATTTTTAATATTTTTTTTGAAATAATTATTTTAATTAGAGACTAAATATATCTAAATATTTTTTCTTGTATTAGCTATTTGATACTAGAGAAGCACTCATTGGATGGGCTAAGAAAATTGAAAAGAAAATGGAATTGTGATTGTAATCAAGAGTTCAAAATGTGGGGGTCCTAGAAAAAAAACTTAGAATTCGTCTTGTTTATGAACGTAGTGGGAAGTATAGACCGTCTAAAAAGAAAGAAGAAACAATAAGAGAATTAAAACGCAAGTACACAAGTTCAAAAAAGTGTGATTATCCATTTGAATTACTTGGTATGAAATTTGAGCAGTGGAAGTTGAAAGTTGTATGTGGACTACACAACCATGCACCATCAGCTCAACTGGAGGGTTATTCATATGCAGGGAGGGTTACAGAAAAAGAGAAAGTAATTTTAAAAATAATGTCTGAGAATCTCATGAAACCTAGAAATATTTTGATGACCTTAAAGGTAGAGGATGAGGATAACGTGACTACTATCAAAACTATATATAATGCGCTTCAAAGATACAAACTTATAGAGAATTGTGGTAGATCACCAATGCAATAGTTGATAAGAAAATTAAGATAATGTAATTATGTGGAGTGACATAGAAGTGATGGATCAATAGATTATATTGTAGACTTATTTTAGGTTTATCTGATGTCTATTGATTTATTAAAAGTATTTTCACATGTCTTAATAATGGATTGTACATACAAAACTAACAAGTATAGGTATCCACTCCTCAAGATTGTTAGTGTAACATCCACTAAGTTAACTTTTTCTGTTACATTTGCATTTATGAATCATGAATACGAGGATAACTGCACATGGGCTATAGAGAGATTAAAGAATCTGATGGGACCTAATACATTTCCAGGAGTAGTTGTTATTGATAGAGAATTAGCATTAATGAATGCAATACATAAAATATTTCCAACTACGACCACCTTATTATGTAGGCGGCATATATAAGAAAATGTGTTTGCTAAGTGTAAGAATTTTGTTGATAGAAATGAGACATTGGAGAAGTTTATGTTAAGCTGAAATCTTCTTGTTTTTGCCTCCACTGAGATTGAGTATGAACGTCTACTTTGTGACTTAATAGTTGAGTACCATGCATATGAGGATGCACTTGATTATGTGAGAAAAATATAGTTGAATGATTATAAAGAAAAATTTATTGAAGCGTGGACAAATAAAGTATTACATTTTTGCAATGTTACTACTAACACGTATTATTTAGTAAACTCAAATTTTATTTTTATTGTTTTTATTGTAATATCTCTAATTAATCTCTAATTAATCTAATACATCAATATGCTTTTATTCAAGGACTGAGAGTGCACATGCGAAGCTGAAGAGATATCTGGGATCATCTCAAGGTGACTTTGAGTTATCATGAAAAATTATCAACTCTCTTATTGAGTTGTAACCTACTAAGATCAAAGGTTCTTTTGAGAAGTGTTTAATGTTGGTACAACATAATTTCAGGTAATAAATTTTTAGAGAATTGAGAGGTATTATATCAAGAAATGCAATGAATATGGTGTTAAAACAAACATAGATAGTTCAAAAAATTGGGGTAGATAAGGTTGCATGTGGATGTGTGATAAGAAGCACATATGGTTTACCTTGTGCACATGAAATTGCAGAATTGATGATGGAGGAATGACCAATTCCTTTATCATTTGTGGACCCTCATTAGACAAAATTAAATTTGGTGCAGACTATAGATTTGTTATCCGTGCTAACTATTGATCCAAATTTAGAAAGTATATATAATATATTTTAGTTAGAACTAGCAACAGGTAAAATCGTATTGAAACAGAAGTTGAGAGAATTAATAGATCCAGCTACGATTTCATTGATGCCACCAAGCATGAAAGTTTGGACAAAAGGTAAGCCATCATCAAAGAATAAAATTCAAGTTGATACATCCACTCGACGCGATCCATCATATTTTGAAATAGTACAGTCTATTCATGACAGTACATCTCCAATAACACAGAGCTCAGTTAAAACACCGAATAAAGGTAAACTTTATCGTATAAGTGTCAAACACAGATTGCTAGGCTATGATGCTTTATTCCCATCAAATATACAACATTTTATACACAATATTGTTAATGTGGAGTCGGATGGACATTGTGGGCTTTGTGCTATTGTTGTGTTACTTAGAATGAGCGAGTACAACTGGAGAAATATTCGTATGAATCTAATTGAAAAGTTGCATACTTTTCGTGATGAGTATTTAGAGTTATACGGATCTGCTATGCATATAGATGAGTTAATGCACACACTTTATTACTTTGAGTGTGTTGCACATCGCTAACATTGGATGACTTTACCTGACATGAGACATTTGATTGCTTCAAAATATAATGTTGTCTTGGTTCATTTGTCTCAAATGCAATGTCTTACCTACCTTCCATTGAGATCAGTTGCCCTTTCAGTGATAAAACCATAGGATTATTACTATTGATTTTGTGGATGATTGTCATTTTGTCCAAATATTATTATTTAATAATTTATTTGTGTATTTATATAATTTATGTTAATATAAATTTGCTATTAACAATTTTGTCTTATCATTTTGTCAGGTGTTTCTTAGATCAGCCTCACCAATTCCTCCAATTACATGCAACTGACATAAATATAGATATGATATTGCACATGAATGAGAAACACCATATATAACTCGAATTCAAGTTTTTATGTCTCTTATTAACAAAAATGTTATTACAAATGATATTTTTTATTTAACTAATGAATGATCAAAATTTATAAATGTGTATGTTTTACATTATTTGTTTGTAATATTTCTTTGTTAGAAGTCACAACATTCCAAAATCCAAAGTTATATTTCTTTGTTTCATTAATTTATTCCTTTAATTTTTATGTAAATTGTAATAAAATTATATAAATCATAATAAAATTTCACAGTAAATATTAAAATAAAATATTATTACAAGTTATACACAATTCAAAATTATAATTTACGAATAACAACTATAAGCAATTATCGATACTTGGTGGTATATATAATTAGTCTTGATGTCGAAGTGAACTTGAATTTGATTATCTTGGGGGAGATGTACCAGATTTCGACTCTCCAACATGATTAGGAATGAAGCCATACTAAGAGGATAGAATAATATTTACCCCAAGACACGTCTCTCTCCATGCATCAACAGATATAGGCTTTATACTTGATATCGTCTGGTCGAGAGTATATAATGCTAGTCGATTACGTTGAAAAAAAAATAATTATATCAATTTTTGTCAATTTAAATAAACTAAAGTCAATAATAATTTAAATATAACTTAAAAACTTACTGCTTCGGCAAGACTAAGTATATCTTCTCTACCTCTATCAAATCTTGATCGATGTATAGGATTTTGTACAAATGCATGTGTAATAGGTCTGTACCACGTTAAATAATCAGGTGTAAAATGTTATGAAAATGTATAAGGTTTACCACGTCGATGTGGTGACAATAAATGTATATCCTACCGATTTCAAGTATCATCAATAAATGAATAAATTATCCAATATGATGCAGTACTCACACCCTGCCTAGCTTCAACAGGTGATAATGGGGGTGGAAGAATAGTCTGCACATATCCAAATTGTCGTAAAACCCTCTCAGGATGATATGGCTTTATAATACTTCCACATTACAGACAACTTAAGAAAAATACAAATTCTGGTAACGGGTGATGTGCACGAACCCTTCGGTACAGCGTTCAAATCACCTATAAATATTATTTATTTTGAAATTTAATTTTAGAATATATTAATTAACTTGCAAATGATATCCAGCGATGCTAAAAGTATCTAGGATAAAGTATCAGGGGTAATATATTATATAGTATATAGGATAAATACATCATTTGATGATAAAAGTATCAATCTGCTCCCTAATAGATTGTAAAAAACCAGTATCACGAATAGACATCCAACAGAGAGTGCAGGCTGCTCGTCACTATATAACAAGTTACATATATTTCTAGTAAAAGGGAAATGTTCGTACACCCATGCCTGTAAATTTGATATAAACAATTATGTTAAATATATATAAATATATGATATAAAATTATGAGATTAAAATAATTATCTCAAATAATGTAAGATATCTAGCGATGTTCTTCACCTCTTGTTTAATAGCAATGTCAAGCTGTCTATACAAATATGTGAGGCAAGCAGCTCTCCATGCATAATTACCAATCATATTTAAATCATCCAATAATGTCAAATACGCCACTGGAACTAATGTACCACTCTTATATATAAACAAGGTACAACTTAATAAAAATAATATATATGCTCTACTGATATATTCAATCTCTTCATTCGAAACTGAATTTGGTAAATGCATGAATATTTTTTTCAACCAATCTAATTTTACAAATGGTCATCGATTTTCTCTAATATATTGTGTTGGTGCATCTAATGAAATTCCAAATAACCTATTTAATAAATCACTAGTTTCACTAGCTGTCAAATGATGAGGCACACATACAGATCTTCCAGTTATTAGAATCTTCAAAATAGCAGCAACATCATATAATGTTATCCTTATCTCTCCAAATGGTAAATGAAATATATTAGTCTCAAGTTGCTATCTCTCTGTAAATGCTAAGATTATAGCATGATTTGTATATCAATAAGTACACTTTACCAAGGGTGTCAAACTAGACTCTATAACAATATCACGAACACGCGTCTGGCTATCCAATGGCCATTCAAGAATTTTAAGGCAATGATTTCTACATTTTAATATACCTCTTTCTTTTTAAAAAATTAAAATACGTAATTATTTAAATTATAAAGATAAATTTAAAAAAAATAATATAACTTACCTCTCCTGCCCATATTGCAAATGCAACATGATTTTTAAAACTTTTTAGAATGGATGGATCCTTAGGGCCCCCGGGTAATGGTTCAAAAATATTATTCTGCTCAAAAGGAGATGGTTGATAAGATGGTTGCTCTTGATCAGTACTGTGATGCTCCTGAACAATACTAGATGGTGAGGCATAATCTGCTTATATTGTGTAATACCCCATGTTCAGATAAGATTGCCACGTAATTTTAATAAGTTTAGAACACCGAAAAATTGATTCTATAGCAATTTCAGGTACCGAATCAACTGTAGGGAATGCCTCGGAGTGAAATTGTCTAAGAAAAATTATATAGTCTCGACGAGCATATTGAGTTGGGATTTATGGTATCGAAAGAAATCGAATTCAGAACAGTTTTCGGTACAACTATCATTTAGGCTGTAAAACTGAATCATTGTAGGAGGCTCTCGAAAAATCAGCAAAACCCTAGGGGGTCTCCGATTTTGCGTAATGAGCAACCCTTCAATGGTTTCGGGATGAAACGACAGCCCGAAAAGGTCAGTGGGGCAAATCGTCCTTTTTGACTAAATTTTGAGTTATTAATTTTAGATTTTCAGTATTATAATATAACCTAATTCAGTGTTTGAGGGTATATTTGCAATTAGGGTATTTTATAAGTTATAAGTAAAATAGGAATAAATTTTGAATTAAAATATATAATTTTTCTAGTTTAATATATAGTTATATATATATTATGTATATAGCGTGCATATGAGGCCATTTTTACCATTCCCTGCAAGCTCATTCCATGCCGAAAATTACGCAAAATAGGAAGATTATGGCCACATGAATTCTGGATAGGTGGCGTATGAAATTTGGAGCAATTAATGTGCAATTAATGTGGAGATTTTCACATTAAATGATATGCGTGGTGGGCAAGCTTGTAACAGTGAAGTCACCGCCTATAAATAGGCAGTGATTTGAGCGATGGAGAAGCACCAAGGAGCTCGAGAAAGAAGGCGAGAAAGAGAGAGAGAGAGAGAGAGAGAGAGAGAAAAGCTCCTGAAGAGCTGGGCCGAAATCGGCTATGGAAGAACCAGCGAGCAGGGGGCCACGGCTGCGGCCATGTTCGGCCAGTAGCAGCGAAGACGAAGGTCGGCGGGGGTATGGGCAAGGCCGGTGACGGAAATGGAGGCCCGAGAGACGTCTGGAAACAGCAACCCGCAGCCATGGCCGCGAGCTCACCGAGCTGGAGCAGCTGTCGCGATGATGGCAGGAAGGTGCAGGCGGCGGCTACGGGGTTCGGTGAGGCCGAGGCGGCCGGAGGAAGGCCGAGCGGTGGCCAGCGGAGGGCCAAACGGTGGCGGCCGCGAGCTGGTTACAGGTGGTCGCGCGGTGGCTGGGCTGGTGCGCGGAAGCTGCGCGCAGGAAGGAGAAGAGGAAGGGAAGAAGAAGAAGAAGAAGTAGAAAGAGAAGAAGAGAAGGAAGAAAAAAAGAAGAAAGAAGGAAAAATAGGAAGAAATAGAGAGAAAATTAAATAAAATGTCAGAAATTATGGAAAAATAGGATTTAATATTTATTCAAATACCTATGGTGATTAGGATGCTTTGAGGTCAAAGTTGAGGTGTCTGGTGTGAATTTTGAGGTTGGCACGCAAATCGAGGCAAGACACGGACTGCGAAGTAGCCCGATAAGCTTTAGAAGGTAAGTGGTACTTCCTCGAAAATATTTTCATCATATTGACATGCCCTGATATGTATCCATCACATAGAATGCATACATGATTATGAAATGCATGATTACACGTTGATATCATTGATCACACGCATATGAGGCCGTAGGGAGTACGAACTGGCACCGCTGCCTTACCAAGGGTGCACCCATACACCCCGGCTTCGAAAGAGGTGGCCGCTAAAATGGTAGGTAGCATGAGGGGTGCAGTTGACACCTACAAGGAAAGACATTGCATACACTCATGACATAGCATTACGTACCCTTACTTAGATGGTTCATCATCTAACTTGGGTTCGCCCTTAGAACATTCAACGTTCCAGTCGGGACTTGCAGAGATGATTTTGAGATTGATGATGTGTGGTGACGCGAGACGTCAGGAAACGAGGAAATGTGCCATGTTATGTTGTAATGTGAATAGTTAAGGATTATGTACATTTGTTTTACTTTTCGAAGGTTATGTAACAACGTTTGTAATAAGTACTTGTCTAGTTATTCATGTATATATTGCCATGAGCAGGTTCGATTCAGCTTCCGCTTTGTAAATTGTATTTATCTCTAGTGTGTAAATTAAACACTAGATAGGCCTTAGGGAATTTCGGGATAATGTAATGAATAAAAAAAAAAAGTATAAGACCCAATTTTCCTAAGGCATAACACGCCCTGAAGAAGTGGGCTGTTACATATTGCCTCTAAAATGGGTAGTTGACTAGAACTCTCGAGCCTTCTCCTTATCGTGGACGTAGTAAGACGCTGTCGAGATGAAGAAGATTGGTGAGATGAAGAATGTTCACTTCTTCTATCACGTACCATAGCTACAAAATAACACAAAAATATTAAAGAAAATTATTAACACCATAATTACAATAAAAAAATTATTAACACGAAGCTCATAATCTCCGCCACAACCACTGAACTAGGGTTCAGACCCTAACCCATCGCGCCTCTGAATAACTCCAGGATTCGGAGGTGATGTTGCATCTGGGTTCGGTGGCGGTGATTGATCAGAACCCAAGGTTCGGAGGCCGCCGCCACTAGCATTGCCTCTATAACATCTCGCATCAAGCGATAGAAAGAACCAGAACAACTTATCCTAATAGGCCTACACAAACTTTCCAGGGGGGTCACTTATCCTTGGATTAATTTCCCCAAGTGTTGTGCCATCAAAATTGAGGGAAAAGAATAAAAAAAATAAAAATAAAAATATATATATAATGATAAAGGCTGGCCACAAAGGCCAGCCCCACCAGCAAAAGCTCGCGGCAAGATAGTCGCGAGCTGGCCACAAGGGCCCACCTTGCTACACCATGTTGCGAGGCGTAGCCTAGAAGCTGGTAGCTGTGAGGCTCCTGACCGTGTGGCCCGCAAGAAGTAGCCTCGCGCCTGCTAGTTGCGAGAAGGAGGCTTGCGGCATATAGCTGCGAGCTGCCTCGCGGCTGTCTGCCACGAGGCACAGTTGCCTCACGACAGTATTTGCCGCGAGGCCTAACTTTCTTGCGGCAAAGTCTACCGCGAGGCACAAGTTACCTCGCGACAGCCCTTGCTGCGAGGCCCAATTGCCTGACGGTAGCTTCATAATAACCCCCCAATTTCTGTTAAATCCAATCCATTTAGTAATCGCCACGTGTCGACTCCAGACATCCTTGAGAATCGTGCCCTATAAATACCCAGCTACAAGACATTGATGAGGACTTCCAACTCCGGTAAAACTTGTCACTTTGAATATACTTTTACTATTTTCATGAATAGTCGTTGGGATCCGAGACTGACTTTGGCATCAGAGGGTCGTTGCGGGGGAAGATTCCTGTGATCCCTCTAACCCATTTTTTGAGCATCAATAGGATCAAATCCTTGCGGCAGACCTAGCAGCAAAGGCAAAGTCTTACGGCGAACCTAGCAGCGAAGGCAAAGTCTTGCGGCGAACCTAGCGACGAAGGTTAGTGGCGAAGCTATGTGGCGAAACTAGTGGCGAAGTCTTATGGCGAAGCTAGTGGCGAAACCTTATGGCCAGCCTTGTGGCGAAACTAGTGGCGAAGCCTTATGGCGAAACTAGTGGTGAAGCTAGTGACGAGGCTTGTGGCGAAGCTAGTGGAGAAAGTTTGTGGCACGAGTTAGTGGCGAATCCTTGCGGTGAGCATTCTTAGCGGTAAACTCCCTTAAAGCGACATCTTTTACGGCAACCTAACCTCACCCGACAACAAGCTCGAGTGGACCCCACATCACAAATTTTAATTGTTGTATTTTGGTAACAACAATTTGGCGTCGTCTGTGAAAAACGCAACAAAAAGCCAATTTTAACATAAGATACGGAGAGGGACAAGATCAGTCGGTTGGGCGAACCCGCCTGACCCCACCCGAAGAAGCGCTCGTACCAAAACGGGAGCCACAAAAGGCCCTCATCAAGCGCACTCTACAGCACCAGAATTTTCAGTAGAACACCCTAACAACGAAACGTGTTCAGGGAACTTCCCGCTGCTCGAATGCAACCATACCACTAGACTGGGGGGCATGGAGTGTTCAGAGCAAGGAGAAGCACACGTGGTTGGATTGAAGAGATATGCGACAGGGCGAGAGAAGCAAGTCCCACATGCAGCGCCTTCTAGTCAGGAACAACACTCCTTTGGACAGTCTTCAATTCCAAATGAAAACCTCGTAGGGACTTCAAGAATAGCTCCACCCACAGTCTTACTCTCAGATTATGAACTATTGCGGAAGAATTTTGTGGAGCTGAAGTAACAAAATGATGAATTTAGGATGAATAATGAGGAGACTACAAGGAGTCACTGCTTTGTTACGTGAGCTAATGCTGGGCATTCACGTCCCCCACATGGGACAAATCGGTACAAGGAGGGAACATCAGTGATCCCAAGACAACCCTCCAAGAGACCCTCGCCAAGGGATAAGAATCAGAACTCCAGGGCTGAATAGCCAAGTCTCGGAAGTAACAGACTCGAGAAGGAAAAATAGCAGCAGGGCAAGTAAAGCTCCCACGTATAGAGAGACAACAGAAAACACCTACTCAGGAGTCCCTTATAACCCAACTCTTTGTCGAAATGAAAAGAAACAAGAAACACTCAACACGTCTGACATCAAACACCTCATAGAGGAGGTGCTAGAACAAAAGCGGGTAATGATGGTGCCTTAGGTAACTCATCTGAAAGGGTTCCCTCTATCCAAGGAACTCCAAAGGCAACCAGTGCAACCAGGGTTTGAACTGCCACAGCTTTCGGTGTACTCAGGAAGGGAAGACCCTAAGAAGCACTTACAACATTTTGTCGCAGTGGCCGTATTACATGGATGGAATGAGGTTACTAGGTGCAGGGCCTTCCCACTCTCCCTGGCAGGACAAGCTCAGCAATGGTTCACTGAATTGGCAGCAGGATATATATGATCATTCAAGCAATTGAAGAAAGAATTCCTAAATGCATTCTCCGTCTATCTCCCGAAAAAGAAGAGCGCAATATATCTAATGAGCTTACAACAGAAGCCGAATGAATCCTTAAAGAAATACATCGAGCGATTCAGAGCCGCGATGCAAGAAGTAAGGGATCTTCCAATCGGATTGGCGGCGTCAGCCCTACTAAATGGAACTACATACACCCCGCTTAGAAGATCCTTAGCCTTCTCCGAGCCAAATTCTGTGACGGAGTTGTTCGACCAAGCAGAATAGTTCATCATCCAAATGGAAATTTTGGATGCAGGGGAAAGTAATAGAAGAGGAAGGGAAACTCAGCACGAAGTGCAAAGGAACCAACAAGTACTCACCATTGACACGATAAGGCTAAGCAGTAGGGAAAGCTTAGAACACTGTGCACCTCAAGGAGTACTTCCCAACTTTAGCCTCAGGGGAAGGGACAAAGTGCAAGATGTAGAGTCGAGCCTGTCATCTGAAGCGTTACTCGGCCCGGATGAAGGCCAGAATTGTCCTTAATTTTCCATTGTAAAAATGTCCCCCAATAAATAAAAGAATATACCCCATTGTATTCCCGTGGAAGTAGGCAAAACTATAAGCCGAACCACGTAAAATCTCCATGGGCCTAGATTATTTATATGCATCATGCAGGTATGGTGGCTCAAGTATAGCTCCCTTCCAATAGGTCAAGTCGTTTAGCGGCAATCTGGTGCCGATGACCAACAGGTCAGCCTGGGATTACCAGAACATCCGATGTCTATGCCCGCAGACTCACCCGGATCCCTCGTTTGAGTTCAGTGTTATGCATTTTTGGCTAGACCCGACTCCTTAGTTGATCTGACGCCTAAGTCTCCCAACAAAATCGGATGTTTGGTAGGAATCCCGCGCCAGGCCACTGGCCAAACCCAGATCCCTTAAGGTAGACTAGCCTAAGGAAGGCATGAAAAGACAACAACCATATGACAACTCTGCCATGACCCCGCTTATCGGAGTTGAGTCATCCAGTTGCAATTTGGTGCCTATGACCACGAGTTGGCTCGGGATTACCAGAACATCCGATGCCTATGCCCGCAGACTTACTTGGATCCCTCGTTTGAGTTTGGTGCTATGCCTTTTTGGTTAGACCCGACTCCTTGGTTGATCCGGTGCCTAGGTTTCTCGGCAAACTCGGATGTCTAGTAGGATCCCGTGTTGGACCACTGACCAAACCCAGATTCCCTGAAGTAGGCTAACCCCAAAAAGACGGACATAGAGAACACAATAGCCCGAGCATTATGATCCATCATAGGATCACCGGATGCTCCGGAGACTGTGCACGTAGGCTCGCTAGGACCCCTCGACTGAGTCTGGTGCTGTGCTCCAAGCTAGACCTAACTCCTTGGCTGATCCAGTGCCTAGACCTCCCGGCAAGCTCGGACTCCCGACAAGGACTCCTTAGTAGAAATTATCTCTCAAGGGCATGGTTGCCCAGAAGATAATTTGGTACCTAAAGCCCTTGGATAACGTTAGATCTTCGGGCATTTCAGAACCTTTGATTGAATTCAAGTGCTAGGTCCGGCTCTTTGACTGATATTCTACTCTTCAATTTTGTCTAAAGACAAAACAGAAGAGTGGGGGGCAATTGTTGTTCCATCGAAATTGAGGGAAAAGAATAAAAATAAAAAAAATAAAAAAATATATAAAATGATAAAGGTTGGCCGCAAGGGCCAGCTCCACCAGCAAAAGCTCGCGACAAGATAGCCGCGAGCTGGCCACAAGTGCCCACCTCGCGGCACCATGCCGCGAGTCGCAGCCTAGCGGCGGCTAGCTGCGAGGCTCGCGGTCGTGTGGCCCGCAAGAAGTAGCTTCGCGCCTGCTAGATGCGAGAAGAAGGTTCACGAGATGTGGCCTCGAACTACCTCGCGACACTCTACTGCAAGGCCCAACTACCTCGCGGCTGTCTGCAGCGAGGCACAGTTGCCTCGCAACAACATTTGTCGCGAGGCCCAATTGCCTCTCGACAAAGTCTGCCGCGAGGCACAAGTTACCTCGCGATAACCCTTGCCGCGAGGCCTAGCTGCCTCACGGCAGCTTCGTAATAACCCCCCCAATTTCTATTAAATCCAATCCATTTAGTAATCGCCACGTGTCGGCTCCAGACACCCTTGAAAACTGTGCCCTATAAATACTCAGCTACAGGACATTGATGAGGACTTCCAACTTCGATAAAACTTGTCACTTTGAATATACTTTTACTATTTTCGTGAATAGTCGTTGGGATCCGAGACTGACTTTGGCATCGGAGGATCCTCACGGGGGAAGATTCTCGCGAGCCCTCTAACCCATTTTTTGAGCATCAGTAGGGTCAAATCCTTGCGGCAGACCTAGCGACGAAGGCAAAGTCTTATAGAAAACCTAGCGGCAAAGGCTAGTGGCGAACCTAGCGGCAAAGCTTGTGGTGAAGTTGGTGGCGAACTTAGCGGCGAAGCTAGTGGCAAAGCTAGTGGTGAAGCCTTGTGGTGAAACTTGTGGCAAAGCTAGTGGCGAACCTTGTAATGCCCCATGTTTTTATGAAGTTGCCACGTAATTTCGATAAGTTTATAATACCAAAAAATTAATTTGATAGCAATTATAAGTACCAAATAGACTGCAAGGAATGCCTCAGAGTGGAATTGTCTAAGAAAAATGATATGATTTCGATGAGTGTTCCGAGTTAAGATATCAGGTTTCGATCTTTGCTTCCGCATTTGATGTGTATAGTGATTCTTTTTCTAGATAAATAAATGGGAATTCTGGGACAATTTTGAGAAATGTTGTGGTTTAGTTTTAGTGTTTGAAAGAAAAATTGTATTGTCCCGAAATTGTCCCAATTTATAATGCGCCCGAGAAAGCGGGGCGTTACAATTGGTATTAGATCTTAAGATTATCGGAAGCCCTAAGTGACTCGGATATAGTTGATATAAAAGTTAAACCCTATTTGGAGATTAGGGAATTACAAATTAGAGACTTAAGGGTATCCGGTATTGATGGAACCAGTTAGTAGGAACCCCATGTGGAGGCTTAGGGAAAAGAGACAAGGGTTCGTAAGACGAAATCCCTATTTAGGAGATTCAGGGATTGTCGGTTGAAGGCTTAAAGGTTACTGGATTTCAGTGTTGAGTAGTGAAAGTGTATGTCTAGGCAAGTTCTGGTTAAGGAAAGATTTAGTATTTAAGTGTGTCCATTTGTGACCCACCTCTCTTTCCTGGGAACTTACCTGGTGTACTATTTATATACAGACACTATTTCAGTATACGATTACTATTCTCGGTGAATAGCAAAAGCCTGATAGAAGCTAATACAATGATCTGGCTATTGAAGTTGGGATCCAATGATATGATTTGGGTGTATGGTTGACTTGATAACCATGATCCAAGAGATTCAGAGGCTGTTGATTTGAGGTCAAAATCCTTGCAATGAATGATAGGATAACTGGTAGTTATCAAGAATGATTGAGTCATGGATAATTAGTCCGATATGACACGGCCTAGTTAAAGAGTTAAGATCAAATTGTAAATATTTTTCGAAAATCATTTAGTGTCTCGAAAATAAGATATAAATATTAGGGATCTAATAGATTGGGTCAAGCAAGAGGCCGAAGATGGTCAAATGATAGCGTAAGAGTTGCGCCAATTGATAAGGTGACAGTGGTACAATCGATGTGACTCGCAGTGATGGGATAAGGAACCCTAGCACTACTGGTTTGGTGTTCGCAGTGACATATTTGGATTTAGGGACCCACATGCAGATAGTTGATAGATGGCTTGCAATAAGGTATGAGAAGCCCGTCGATCGAAGCATCATAGTAGACTGCCTGGGAGACGATCAGATGCTGAAGATCTGGGACAGCCCAGTAGGGTCTGTACCTTATATGGGTCTAAGTCCCAATGGTCTAGAAGTGAGATGTACCACTAGCTGTGATTGATCGAGGCCAGAGAATCAACCCGAAATAAAATGGATTGTGTTGGACTAAGTGTCATATTTAAAGAATTGTGTCAGAATTCGCAGTCATCTTGAGAGTGGGTGACACGACAAACAATGCGAAACGCAAGGAGTAGACTACGTCGGTATTTAGTAGGGCAATGAGATCATGAGATGGTAACCTCGATTCAAAGTAGAGTTTGGGTATAAAAAAATGAGAGAGTTGCTTGATAGGTCGCATCGACCCTAAAGGAATGATAAGAAAGTCTAGTCAACGGAGACTGTAACCTGTGGAATCAGGTAAAATTGTTAGTGGTTAACTCGACAAGAAGAACTCGGAAGCACCATGATGAATGGTGGATTGAGAGAAATCGTTGTAGGGAAATAGAGTTCTCGGATATCGTGATTTGATTCAAGATCTTCGGAGACAAATCGGTTTGAAACTCTTGAGAAATTTCTTGAAAAAAAAAATATTGAAGATCTAGGGATTCATGAAGAAACTTTAGAGTTGTCAGGAAGAAATCCGGCAAGAATTAGAGTACCGTAGGTGACGAAAGTACCTGTCTACCCTTGTTGACAGTATAGTTATGGATTGTTGTCTTGAATATTATGTGAATCTTAGACGTAATTGAGAGAATCAAGTGATGTCAAATGTGCCAGGATAACGGGTCGTGGCAGGAAAAGCTACAGACCTAGATCAATTAGAAATCCGAGATTTTCGATAGAACTTGTATGGCTAGACGGTTAGTCTAAGTAGCCTGGTAGGCAAATTGAGAGCGGTATAGCTAGATAATCATTAAAGTGATGTTAGCAAGTTATGATTATAAGGAGCCTATTGATCTATTGCTGTCAGTGAAAAGCCATAAGAAAAATGGAAAATACCATGAGGTATTCTCGGAAGATTTAATAAGATTATTTCTTAATAATGAAATTGCCAATAAATAGCTTGAGGTTATTAGATGCTTAGTTATAAGTAGCTTCATTGAGGATGTAAATTATCGAGTTATGAAAAATGTGATAATTAAGAGTTGATGTCTTTTACCTCAAAATTGGCGAATTATAAAACAACTGCAAGAGGCTATAATATTTTCTAAGATTGATGCATGATCGAAGAGTAAAGTAGACCCTTGTAAAATTAAGGTTACGTGTGACGCTCCTCATTGTGATGCTTGAGGGTAAATGGTTTCGAAATTCTGATTGGATGATAATGATATCATAGATTATGTGGACTAAGAGGCTAAAATAGTACGAATAAAGTTAATAGCCCTATTACCAAGACAAGTAAGAGATTGCGAGTTAGAAAGTGAACTTGTGCTACAGTTGACTGGAAGTCAAAAGAGCCGATAGTCAAATGCGAGGAAAGAAATTAGGTGATTTCCGTATGATAAAGTATGATTGGTATGAAATGATAACTTAAGGATCAAGCAGGATTAGAGATGTTATCACTCGAGGATTAATTCAAAAAAAATATATATATTAAAGGATTATATGGTTAATTGGATGATATAAAATGTTATTTGAGGATCATTTTGAAAAGTACAAGGGCTTATTTGAGTTGTGAGTAAGGACGAATAGATAATAGTATTGCTAGATTGGAAGATAACATTAGGTTTTGTTGTGACCAGCTTACAACAATGAATTTATAATGTGAGAAATACAGAATTAACTTCGGGTTTAAATTGACTGTCTTTTTGCTGATGGCAAAATAAACGACTGGCTCCGGGTTAAACCGACTGCCTCTTTGCTGAAGTTGAGAAGTAGGAGAAACGGCTGTCTCTGGATTAAACTGGCTGGCTCCGGGTTAAACCGACTGCCTCTTTGCTGAAGTTGAGAAGTAAGAGAAAACCGGCTGGCTCCGGGTTAAACCGACTGGCTCCGGGTTAAACCAACTGGCTCTGGGTTAAACCGACTGCCTCTTTGCTAAAGTTGAGAAGTAAGAGAAAAACGGCTGTCTCCGGGTTAAACCGACTGGCTCCGGCTTAAACCGACTGCCTCTTTGCTGAAGTTGAGAAGTAAGAGAAAAACGGCTGTCTCCGGGTTAAATCGACTGCCTCCAAAGAACTAATTGCCTACAAAACGAGCAAACATGAGAGGTGCGGGTGACCCGCACAAACCCTCCGATGCTTAAATTAGTTCCTTCTTTAGAGAGAAAATGGAGCTTTTGTATTCCAAGATAAACTTACTTCATTGAGCGTTGAAGTCTGGTATTTATAGGAGAGTTTGGAGGGGACAAAGTGGTCTCCATCCCGGGTTTTCAGGGAGACACGTGGCGATCATCGAGGCTTTCCAATTTGAACAGCGGTTCGTATGAATCAAATGCCATTCGATTTTTCTTGAGAACCGAGAGGCACTCGGTTCTTTTGATAAACCGAGTGACACTCGGTTCTTCGTGAGAACCGAGAGGCTCTCGGTTCTTCTGAGGAAACGAGGTTATTATGATTATGACGAATACTTCTTGCTCGGGACGATAACTGTTGAATATTTCTTGAAACTCGAAAAAAGATGGCCGGGACTCAATTTCAAAAGAACCTAGAGGAAACTCGGTTATTTAGTGAGAACCGAGTATCACTCGGTTTTGGAGAGAACCGAGTATAACTCGGTTCTCCGAAAGGAGCCGAGTGGCACTCAGTTCTTAGGGGAACCGAGTGGAACTCGGTTCTTTGAGAGAACCGAGTGTCACTCGGTTCTTTGAGCGAACCGAGTGGAACTCGGTTCTTGGGGAAGAACCGAGTGGCACTCGGTTTTTTGGAAGAACCGAGTGCTACTCGGTTCCTTCCAATTTTAATGCGCCACGCGACTTTATTTCTTGCAAAAATTTCCTTCGTTTTCCGACATTTTGTTTGGGTATATCAAATGCTCCCTACTTTTTTATCCGGATGCTCTGGATAAAAGAGTAAAATGCTATACAAATTCATTGCACATCTGCTGTTTAGCTCTTACTATTGTTCTCAATTTTTCAATTATCGCATTGAAACTTTCTGTATATGTGCACGTTTTTCCACATTTTTCTACTCTCTCGCACCCTATAAATAGAGGTTTGGGGAGCTCATTTTAACTCTTCATCTTCGCGAGGGTCAAGGTTTTTCTCTCAACTTAGCTCGCATTTTTCGGGGCAGTCGGTTTTTTATAGCCACTCGGTTAAACCGAGTGGCAATAATGAAGTAAATGGCACTCGGTTGAACCGAGTGCCTAGTTTTTGCTGCCACTCGGTTCAACCAAGTGGCTAAGACTCTTGTATGGGCACTCAGTTTTCGAGTGCCCAAGCGAGATTGGGGCACTCGGTTGAACCAAGTGCCCAATCGAGGTGCTGGTGGGCACTCGGTTGAACCGAGTGCCCAACTAAGGTTCTGGTGGGCACTCGGTTTAACCGAGTGCCCATTCGTTTTTTTTTACCCTTTTCTTCTCGATCATCTGGAGGTTTTTATAAATTTTGGCATGATTTTGGATTTCAAGGAAATATCATTCTTGCATACATTTTTGCAACAATTTTCCACTTTCCTTTATGACTTTTAATACCTGTATCTTCTTCATCATTATATTAATTTTCTCTAATAATTATTTTGTAGGGATTTTCTTATCCTTCAGCCTACTTTGCCGCTCCTGTTCATTCTTCTTTTTAAAGGTAAAGTTCTTCATTTCTTCATTATGGCTCGTATGAAGCATGCGGGGCCCCCCAATCCTGCTTTAATTCCGAAGAATACTCCTTCCAAACTTCGTATGAGAGATTTTTTAAAGGCTTGGGAAGCTATCAATGCGCAAACCAATTTTATGGTCAGATATCCTCGGATGGACGAGCCTGACGTCACTCAAGTGGACGAAAGATGTTTAGGAATCCATTACGCATCATTTGATTTTGGTCTTCGATTTCCCTTACCTACATTTGTCATGGAACTCCTTCGTCATTATCAAATTGTCCCAGCTCAAATTCACCCCAATGGTTGGGCACAACTGATTGGTTTCTCTATCTTATGCCATAAAAGAGGCGTAGTTCCTTCGCTCCATCTTTTATGTGGTTTTTATCGACTTAGAAAAATTAGCAGGAATAAGCGTTTATACACCTTTCAAAAAGTGGGAGGTTTGGATCTCTTGACAGATCTCCATAACAAAGTGAACAAATTTGAGTCAAGATGGTTTGTGGTTATCCTACCGTCAAGTTGGGATACTCCTCGAGTCTGGAATCATGAGGATACATGTGAGAGGGATTTACCTCCGGCCCAAGACATTCGCCGAGTCTATAAAAGGTTAATAAATGACCTTATGACTGAGGGTCCGGTAGAATTGTCAAGCCTTCTTTCGATTGAGAATATTCAAGAGGCAGGTTTGGGGGTTCCGGTGCTCGTGAATCATTCCCCTCATCCTGTCTTCCACCATGAAGAACAAGATGACGTAGACATCTTGGAAACTGAGGAGGAGGATGAAGAAGATATCTTTGAGCATTCATTGCATACTTTCAGCACTCTCCAGGAGGATTCTCCTGAGGGTAGCTTTTTTACTTAAACTCATGCTGTTTTCTTTTAAACATTCCTATGGTGTTTGATTGGTTTTGCTTGTTTCGCAGATATGGATATGCTTAGAGAACTTGCTCGTCGTCGACAAGATGAGGACGACAACCTAATTGCTAGGGGCAGAGGATCCCCTCGACCTTCTCGAGGAGTTAACCCATCTTCCAGTTCTCGCCTTCCTCGTGGGATCGCTTCTTCATCGAGTTCCCGTCCTTCACAAGAGCCGGATCCTTCTTTTGACATCCACCAGACTCAAGACGTTGGCTCCCAAAGTAGGTCTCGTCCTCCTGGTCCCCGAGGGGTCGGGCGTACATCCTCATCAAGGGCTCGTGATTCTTCGCGTAAGCGTCAAAGGCGTAGGGACGCTGTGACTGCTCAAGAGGACCTAGATGTCCCTTTCCCTGCTGTTGAAGTGCCAGTGCAAGACTTTCCTCCTCACACTCCTAGCTCTAGGGGGGTCCCAGGTTCTTCATCCCGTTTCTCCCATGACATGGAGCGGATCGATGAGGAATGTCGTAATCCAGCTATTCCTCATCGTACTGACAGACGCAGATTAAGAGAGGAGCGTTCCATGGCATGCCCTCCTATTTTTCCTCCTATGGATGAACCTTCACGTGGTCCATTTATCCTTGCAAGCGGCGCAAAGGTTTTCCCCCAAGACTTCCAGATTAACCTTGGCGTTCTGGAATCAGATTCTGTCATGGATCCAGGTGTAGGAGCTCGCCTTATCTATTCCACAATTCTTCCCCGAGACGAACATCAGCATTTTAGTTCGAATTTTCCTCGCATGATGGATGAGCCCGAGCGTCAACTTGTAAATGTAAGTAAGTTTTATTCAAAATTTACTCGGTTGTCCTATTCGTATCTCTAATCCGTGTTCTCTTCTTGTTCAGGCTGTTCTGGGGATTGTGGCCTCAAATGCTCATGGTCGAGCTCATTGCGAGTGGATGGAGGGTGAGCTATCTAGATGAAGGGATAGAAAGGCCGATTGGGACGGCGAACGCCAAATCTTGAAAGGAAAAATACGGCACTGCGAGAGCGATATAGAGGGGTTACAGAAGCGATTGACTGAAACTCAAGCTGGTACTTCCAACCTTCATGGAGAGGTCCAAGATTTGCAAAAAGGAAAAGCTGTATTAGAGCGTGAAAAGATCGAATTGCGGAATGTCCACGAGCAGCTTCTCCAAGAGCATTCTCTGAGGCTCTCGGAACTAAAACTTGATCGTGAGGAGTTGGCAGCAGTTAGAAAGGAAAATCTGGAGCTTAAAGATCAACAGGCTTCAGCTTGTGCTGAAGCCGTTAAGGCTTATCGTCTTTCAAAAGATTGTCAGTATAGGAAAGGTCATTATGCTACTAGATTTACTAGGTACGGATTCTACCTAGCTCGCTCATATTTGGAATCTCAACGTCCAGGGGAGACATTTCCAGAACTAGTTTTCACTAGAGAGGTAGAAAACTTTGAAGCTCCAGACTGGCGTAAATACGACCCACTTCCCTTGAGTCCTTATTCTTATCTACAATCTCGACTCAAGGATGACTTAGAGAATTTAACGGGTCCCTGGGAACTGTTTGATTTTGGTCCTGGCGATGATAGCATGATTGAGGCTCTGCAGGATTTGGGAGTTTCGGGAGATGACGTCAACCTGCCCACTATCACAACTGAGGAAGATGAGGAAGGTGAAATCCCAGACGTAGATGCTGATGATTAAGCTCAGGCCGCCAAGTTTTTGCCCTTTTTTTTTTTGTACTCCATACTTCTTTTCTTTTAATGAGAAATATATTTTCATTGTCATATTGCCAGTAATAATTCGAAAAGGGGTCGCTTGACCTCATGGTTGGGTTAAACGTAAAGTATGGAAATTATCTTCCTTTATCCTAATGCCTCTTTAGTGCGCTGGGGACGAGACATGATGATTTGATTGACCATTACCGGGTCTCAGGCAGGATAACAAATCTTGATTTTTGCTCCCATTGTCGGGCCATAGGCAGGACAACGAGTTTTAACTTTTTTCTCGTTACCGGGCTAAAGGCGGGATAACGAGTCTTGATTTTCGCTCCCATTGTCGGGCCATAGGCAGGACAACGAGTTTTAACTTCTTCCTCGTTACCGGGCCAAAGGCGGGATAACAAGTCTTGATTTTCGCTCCCATTGTCGGGCCATAGGTAGGACAACGAGTTTTAACTTCTTCCTCGTTACCGGGCCAAAGGCGGGATAACAAGTCTTGATTTTGGCTCCCTTTGTCGGGCCATAGGCAGGACAACGAGTTTTAACTTCTTCCTCGTTACCGGGCCAAAGGCGGGATAACGAGTCTTGATTTTCGCTCCTATTGTCGGGTCATAGGCAGGACAATAAGTTTTGACTTCTGCCTCGTTACCGGGCCAATGGCGGGATAACGAGTCTTGATTTTTGCTCCTATTGTCGGGCCATAGACAGGACAACGAGTTTTGACTTTTTCCTCGTTATCGGGCCAAAGGCAGGATAACAAGTCTTGATTTTCGCTCCCATTGTTGGGCCATAGGCAGGACAACGAGTTTTGACTTTTTTCTCGTTACCGGGCCAAAGGCGGGATAACAAGTCTTGATTTTCGCTCCCATTGTCGGGCCATAGGCAGGACAACGAGTTTTGACTTCTTCCTCGTTACCGAGCCAAAGGCGGGATAACGAGTCTTGATCTTATGCAATAAATGTGTAACTGAAAATAATTTATGTCAGTATGACGGAGAAACTAAAAGTGAACAAACATTTTCTTGCGAATCAGTTCAACACACCACACGTTTACAACGTAAATCACACTGTTACTACTGTATATATTCCCTCACATCTGAGAGGGGTAGTATAGCTTGAGGTGGTTTAGATTCCAAGTTTTACCCATACTTTCCCCCTGAAGCGTCTGAAGGATGCATGTGTTAGGCCCAATCAACTTTTGGATGCGGTATGGTCCTTCCCAATTGGCTCGCAGCTTTCCCTGTTCTCGAAACGTATTAATAATAGCTGACTTTCTAAGTACCAAGTCGTCATCTTTCAAAGGTCGACTTCTCACTCGAGAGTTATAGTAGCTGGAAATTCTTTTGTGATATGCGGCTAATCGGGTGGCAGCCTTGTCTCTTTGCTCTTCGACTAAGTCGAGATTTTCTTTTAGCAATGCAGAATTGTTAGCATCTGGATTGCCCTCATAAGCGTTTAATCTGGGAGATCCAACGGCTACTTCCACAGGAATTAGGGCTTCTGTTCCATAAACTAGATTAAACAGTGTTTCTCCTGTTGATACTCGACTTGTGGTACGATAAGCCCATAGGATGGTAGGCAATTCATCAACCCACGCTCCCTTCGCTTCCTCGAGACGAGTTTTTAGACCATGCAAAATAGTGCGATTACTGGCTTCAGCCTGACCGTTAGCTTGAGGATATGCTACCGAGGCAATTCGTAGACGAATTCCTAAACCTTCACAAAAACTCTGAAATGAGTCACAGTCGAATTGTTTTCCATGATCAGTGTTAATTACTCGTGGAACTCCGAATCGACAAACAACGTCTCTCCAGATCATATTTTCGACTTTCTTGGCAGTGATGGTAGCAAGTGCTTCAGCTTCAATCCATTTAGTGAAGTAATCTGTTGCCATTAGGAGGAACTTTCGTTGACCCGATGCTTGAGGAAACGGGCCTAATATATCCAAACCCCATTGAGCGAACTGTATTGGCTGAAAAATTGGTTGCAGTTCTGAGATTGGAGCAGACTGTATTGGAGCATGGCGTTGGCATTTGTCACATTCTTTAACTTTCTTTAATGCATCATGTTGAAGCGTAGGCCAGAAAAAACCTGCTCGCATGATCTTTGTAGCTAAGGCTCTGGCTCCCAGATGTTCGCCACAAGCTCCACCGTGAACCTCCGATAATGTAAATTCCACATCTTGGGGACCTAAACATTTTAGGAGCAGCATGGTGTAGGCTCGCTTGTATAGCATCCCATGTATAATGGTGAAGCGTACTCCCCGAGTTTTGATTTTTCTTGCCTCAACCGGATCACTTGGTAACTCTCCTTGGAGTAAATAATTGCGAATAGGTGTTCGCCAATCGTTGACCATATCAATGCACATCACTTTGTCTTCTTCTATACTTGGTTTATGAAGGACTTCTACAAAAACAGTTCTTCCGAGAGTTTCCTTTGCTAATGCTAACTTGGACAAGGCATCTGCGTGGTTATTAAGAGACAGGTTGATCTGCACCAACTGAAAGTTTTAGAATTATTGTGCTAGAGACTTGACTTTTTGTAGATATTGTGCCATTGTCGAATCCTTAGTTTCATATTGCCCATGGAATTGTTGAACGATTAATTGAGAATCACTATGAGCTGTTAGTTCGGTCACCTCAAGTTTTCGAGCCAATTTCATCCCTGCAACTAACGCTTCATATTCGGCTACATTATTTGAACTGGGGAATGCAAATCGTAGCGAATATTCCAAAGTATCTCCTTCAGGGGGAATGAGAACTATCCCCGCCCCACTTCCTTGTGAGCTGGAAGCCCCATCTACAAACATTAACCATTCCGACCGGCTCTCAACTTCTGGTTCGCCAGCGGTTGTGCATTCAACTATAAAATCTGCTAACGCTTGTCCTTTTATGGCTTGTCTTGGCTGGAATTGTATATCATGTACACTTAATTCGATTGACCATTTTGTGAGTCGACCGGAACACTCTGGCTTTTGCAAGATGCTTCGCAGTGGTTGGTCTGTCCACACAATGATGGGGTGGGCCTGAAAGTATGGCCTCAACTTTTGAGCAGCATTTACCAAGGCAAGGACTACTTTCTCAGCAAAAGGATAACGTGTTTTCGGTCCTTGTAAAACTTTGCTGACATAGTATATTGGTCGGTCTAATTGTCCTTCTTTCTTAATCAATACTGCACTTATTGTTCTTTCACTCACGCCCAAGTACACATATAATGTCTCCCCAGTTACCGGGCGTGTCAATAGGGGAACTTCCTTTAGGTACTCCTTTAACGCATCAAACGACTTCTGACATTGCTCTGTCCACTCAAATTTTTTTCCCACTTTTAATGTTTGAAGGAATGGAAGTTCCTTTTCCGCTGACTTAGAGAGGAAACGCCCTAGAGCCGACATCTGACCTGTCAACCGTTGAACATCCTTAATTGAGGTTAGGGGCTCCATATCTAGTATCGCCTGAATTTTTTTGGGGTTTGCTTCAATGCCTCTTTGTGTGATCATATACCCCAAGAATTTACCAGACTGCACTCCAAATGCACATTTCGAGGGATTCAGTCGCATGTTGTATTGCCAAAATACTTTGAATACTTGGGATAACTTTTCCACATGTGATTCTTATTCTAGGCTTTTCACAATCATATCATCTACATAAGCCTCCATTGTACTGCCCAACAAGTGTTTAAAAACTTTGTTTACCATGCGTTGATAGGTAGCCCCAGCGTTCTTAAGACCAAAAGGCATGACCTTGTAGCAGTAAGTTCCTTTTTCTGTAATGAATGAGGTTTTTTCTTGGTCTAGGGAATGCATCATTATTTGATGATATCCCGAGAATGCATCCAGAAAGCTCAATAGCTGGTATCCAGATGTGTCATCTACCAGTCGATCTATTCTCGGAAGGGGGTATGAATCTTTCGGACAGGCTTTATTGAGATTTGTGAAATCCACACATACCCGCCATTTGCCATTTGACTTTTTGACCATTACCACATTCGCTAACCAATCTGGATACAATACTTCTCGGATGAACCCAGCTTCCAATAACTTATCAATCTCTTTTTCTAGAGCTGTCAATCTGTCCGGGGCGATATTACGTTTCTTCTGACGTATAGGTCTGAAATGAGGATCCACATTTAAGTGATGGCAAATTATTTCTGGATTGATACCGGGCATGTCAGCTGGTGTCCAAGCAAAGATGTCCATATTCTCTTTCAAACATGCCACTATATCATTTTTTAGCTTTTCGGGTAATTGTGAGCCGACATGCGCTTCCTTTTCTGGCTCGCTTTCACTTAGCCGTATAGCCTCCAATTTCTCAACTGGTTGAGGTTTGTATACAGATTTCTTGGCGAGAGAATTTTGTATTGCCTGTTCAGTGATTGATAGAGTCTCGTTCCTTCCTTTTCCCTTGGTGGAAGAGACATAGCAAGCTCGAGCTTTCCTTTGATCTCCACGCACTTGTCCCACTCCTTGAGGCGTCGGGAACTTTATTAACAAGTAGCAAGATGAAACGACCGCTCTCATGTCGTTGAGCAAAGGGCGCCCCAAGATTATGTTATAAGCGACTGATGAAGTTTTCACTACCATAAAGTTTGCTTGTCGAGTCACACTTTGTGGATCAGATCCCAAGGTGATTGGCAATTGTACTGCTCCAGCGACTTGTACAGCCTCTCCCGTGAAACTGTACAAAGGTGAGGAGATTAATTTCAAGCGATCATGGGAAATGTGCATCTGTTTGAAGCAATTCCAATAAATGAGGTTGACCGAGCTGCCACTATCAACCAAAATTCTCCCGATTGGGTGTTTTGCTACCACGGCTGAAATTACTACAGGATCATCATGGGGAATGATTACATCTCCCTTATCTGCCGGCGTAAAAACGATGGGCTCTTCATCATCTTTCACCTCCATTATAGAATTTACCTGGTGAGACTGGTAGGCATAAGCTTTTCGAGAGGCAGAAGTCATACCGGCCAAAGTTTCGCCACCAGATATAACATGTATTTCTTGGTGCGTGGGTGTGTTATCTGAGGCGGCAACTGCTCCATTGTCCCTCCCGCCATGGTTTTGTCGTAAATTTTGTTTTTCTTGTCTCTCCAGTCTTTCTTCCCTTCCCAGAGGCTCCCTATTTGCTCTTTCTTCTGCCCTTATATACTTTCGCAGATGTCCTTCTCGTATGAGCATCTCGATTTGATTTTTAAGTTCTCAACATTGGTCAGTGGAATGTCCCCGAGTTCCATGATATCTACAGTATTCTTCTTGATTTCTTCCCATGGGGTGATTGACTTTCTTTGGGAGTTTAATTAGACCTGAGCCTTCCACGGCGGCCAATATTGCCGATCGTGGTTGGGTAAGGCGAGCATAATGATTAAATCGGCGTCCAGAGACGTCTGGTCTTACCTGTTTTTCTGGTTGTCTAGCAGAGTGGTCTTCACCTTCTCGATCCTTCCTTTTTCGCTCCCTATCTTCTCCACCTATCACTGTTCTCATAACCTCGGTATGGAGTATGTACCTGTTTGCCCTAGCAAATAAATCTGCCAGGGATCTTGGAGGATCCAAAGACAGAGATTCCTGAAAAGACACCAATCGCGCTCCTTGCATCATCGCAGATATGGCCATTTCAAGTGGTAAGTTTCGAATTTCAAGAGTGGCACTCCGGAACCTATCGACATACTGTCGTAAGGTTTCTTTAGCCCCTTGCCGAATGCTGAGGAGATGTGTCGCATCTCTTTTCTTTCGACTGTTAATTACAAAAGCTTTTACAAATTCCCTTCTCAGCTGTGCAAATGATGAAATCGATGCTTCGGGCAATCCTTTGAACCATGTTCGGGCATGTCCTATTAGGGTTAGCGAAAACGCCCGACACATAATCTCATCTTCCCAGCCGTGGAGTATCATCAACGATTCATAATTCTCAATGTGATCATCTGGGTCATCTTTTCCAGTGTACGGGGCAATTTGTGGCATTTTGAATTTTTTCGGTAATGGCTTCTCTAATATGCTTCGGGTGAATGGGGATTTTTCATGGAGTGCTCTTCAGTGGCAGGGACCAATTTCTTTTGCTCCAATACTTCTTCTATCACTTTTCTCACATCGTTTTGCATACTTATTGCGGTATTGTCATCACCCCCTCTATTTCTTGGTGTTGAATTCCTGGTGGGACTTTGTTTTCCACCTGTTGATGTACTTGCAACAACTTCTGGTTGCTTTTCGCCTTTTAAGCTTCGCATGCCCCTTTTATCCTTTTGATATCTCGACTTTTGTCCTTGATTTTGACGAGTGGTGGCTCTATGATCACGCAATGGTTGCTTCGTATAATTACCTCGACGGGGAGAAGGTCGGGAGTGAGTGTCAGATGCAACTCCTTGGTAAGAATCAACTTCTTTATCGTTAAGCTGAGTTTCTCTTGGCGGTGCTGCTTCGGGTATAAGTCTTCTAAGAGTGGTTGGCAATACAGTACCGGGGGCCAAACTTTGGAGTACTCCGGCCATGTCTCGTAGGGCTTGCATTTCTTCGATACGTTGTTGTCGTAATGCTTCATAGTCTGCTAAGGGTACAGTGGGAAGAACTTGATGCGATGGTCCAGGCTGATGAAGAACTTCATGTTGATTCACTAGATGATGCGAACCTGGTGGAGGCGACTGGATTTCCACTTGTAGCTGTGGATCGAATGGAGTTGATTGGAGGCTCCCTTGTTGTTGGTAACCAAGTGGAGGCCGGGGTATTCGCTTGGGATTTTGTGAACCTCGCGAATGGGGTCGAGTTTCCATGCCTTGAGAGAAAGTCCGTTGATTACCCCTAGTGCTTGCCATCAATTACGTCCTTGAGTATGACTTTTTGTCGAGTTTCCCACAGACGGCGCCAATTGTTGTGACCAGCTTACAACAATGAATTTATAATGTGAGAAATACAGAATTAACTTCGGGTTTAAATTGACTGTCTTTTCGCTGATGGCAAAATAAACGACTGGCTCTGGGTTAAACCGACTGTCTCTTTGCTGAAGTTGAGAAGTAGGAGAAACGGCTGTCTCTGGATTAAACCAGCTGGCTCCGGGTTAAACCGACTGCCTCTTTGCTGAAGTTGAGAAGTAAGAGAAAATCGGCTGGCTCCGGGTTAAACCGACTGGCTCCGTGTTAAACCGACTGCCTCTTTGCTAAAGTTGAGAAGTAAGAGAAAAATGGTTGTCTCCGGGTTAAACCGACTGGCTCCGGGTTAAACCGACTGCCTCTTTGCTGAAGTTGAGAAGTAAGAGAAAAACGGCTGTCTCTGGGTTAAACCGACTGGCTCCGGGTTAAACCGACTGCCTCCAAAGAACCGATTGCCTACAAAACGAGCAAACATGAGAGGTGCGAGTGACCCGCACAAACCCTCCGATGCTTAAATTAGTTCATTCTTTAGAGAGAAAATGGAGATTTTGTATTCCAAGATAAACTTACTTCATTGAGCGTTGAAGTCTGGTATTTATAGGAGAGTTTGGAGGGGACAAAGTGGTCTCCATCCCGGGTTTTCAGGGAGACACGTGGCGATCATCGAGGCTTTCCAATTTGAACAGCGGTTCGTATGAATCAAATGCCATTCGGTTTTTCTTGAGAACCGAGAGGCACTCGGTTCTTTTGATAAACTGAGTGACACTCGGTTCTTCGTGAGAACCGAGTGACTCTCGGTTCTCTCGGTTCTTCTGAGGAAACGAGGTTATTATGATTATGACGAATACTTCTTGCTCGGGACGATAACTGTTGAATATTTCTTGAAACTTGAAAAAAGATGGTCGGGACTCGATTTCAAAAGAACCGAGAGTAAACTCGGTTATTTAGTGAGAACCGAGTATCACTCGGTTTTGGAGAGAACCGAGTATAACTCGATTCTCCGAAAGGAACCGAGTGGAACTCGGCTCTTAGAGAGAACCGAGTGTCACTCGGTTCTTTGAGCGAACCGAGTGGAACTCGGTTCTTGGGGAAGAACCGAGTGGCACTTGGTTCTTCTCAAAGAATCGAGTGGCACTCGATTTTTTGGAAGAACCGAGTGCTACTCGGTTCCTTCCAATTTTAATGCGCCACGCGACTTTATTTCTTGCAAAAATTTCATTCGTTTTCCGACATTTTGTTTGGGTATATCAGGTTTCAATTGATATTAAAAGTTAGATTACGAAAAGAAGATTTGGAGACAGATAGAATCTATAAATTGTAAAGATTTCTTGATGAGACAATTATACAACATAGTTAGAAGATGATTGTGGTCAATTGTCAGAAACTTGGGGTCATAACAGATGATGAATACCTATGAGAATGAGGAAACAATAGTTTATAAGGAATCACGAATAGATTAGTACAAGTAAAGATTAAGCAATGATTAAATTTGAGATGACCTAAGGTAAGGCATAGCTAATTTCGAGGATATGTGATGACGTGTATTTGTGATATTTTTGGATCTAAGGGTACATGAAGTAGTTTGATGACATAAAAATATTTCTTTGAGGATCAATTTGATAAAAGTCAAGATATATCGAGATCAGGGACTTTTGTGTTAAAGTTGAAAGATTGTTAAAGCATGATTGATTAGTACAAGATGGATGACATCGTAGGAAATCGGAATTGAAAAAGTGTCGTGATTAAGGATATTGAGTGGATGACTCAGTGAAAAGCAAATTGAAAATTAAAGATGTGGATATGAGAGTTACAGACGCATTACGATGATATGTGTACCGACTTGGATAGGAGTTCAGGTTAAGATTCGTGGCCAAGAACTGAGTTATGCAGTTATGATTTGAAAGGTATGCATGGTTGATAAGTGTGGTCAAGAGTTTTAATTTTGAGATTTAGGACATGTAATGTAATGCCCCATGTTCTTATGAAGTCGCCACGTAATTTCGATAAGTTTATAATACCGAAAAATTGATTTGATAGCAATTATAAGTACCGAATCGACTGCAGAGAATGACTCGGAGTGGAATTGTCTAAGAAAAATGATATGATTTCGATGAGCTTTCCGAGTTAAGATATCAGGTTTTGATCTTTGCTTTCGCATTTGATGTGTATAGTGATTCTCTTTCTAGATAAATAAATGGGAATTCTGGGACAATTTTGAGAAATGCTATGGTTTAACTTTAGTGTTTGAAAGAAAAATTGTATTGTCTCGGAATTGTCCCAATTTATAACGCACCCGAGAAAGCGGGGCGTTACAAACCTTGTGGCGAAGTTAGTGGCGAAGGCTTGTGGCGAAGCTAGTGGCGAAGCTAGTGACGAGACTTGTGGTGAAACCTTGTGGCGAAACTAGTGGCGAAAGCTTGTGGCAAGATGAATCCTTGCGGTGAGCATTCTTAACGGCAAACTCTCTTGAAGTGACATCTTTTACGGCAATCTAACCTCACCCGACAACAAGCTCGAGTGGACCCCACATCACAAATTTTAATTGTTATATTTTGGCAACAATACCAGGTCAAGTACGCTTAACCCTAGAGTTCTTTGCTTGCATTCAGTTCAAAAGGTATCCAGCTGGTGTTGTTTCATTTCTTACACTATCCTCGATATATACTAACTTATCTGGGTTCTCGGGGTATTACATTCTCCTCCCTTTAAGCATATGACGTCCTCGTCATGCGACCTTACAACTGGTCCCAGACCTTCTCCTGTTTGGGGGCTGCCATCCTAGAAGTCTGCTAGAAGCCTCTCCTTGTACAGGCAGTCAAGTCCCAGCGCCACTCCCCGCCCTCATCGGACTGCCTTCACCAAGAGTCGGCTTTGATACCACTTGTAACATCCCGCATCGAGCGATAGGAATAACCAGAATAATTTATCCTAATGGACCTACACGAACTTCCCAGAGGGGTCACCTATCATTGGATTTCCCCAGGTTAAATATGCTTAACCTTGGAGTTTTTTGCCTGCATTCAGCCCAAAAGGTATCCAACTGGTATTTTTTTCCTTTCTTACACTATCATCGATATATACTAATTTTTCTAGGTTCTCGGGGTATTACAGCCTCCGAATCCAGGCAGCCACCGCCTTCGCCCTTCGAATAGTAAGGAGATGTGCACTCTCCGTCTCCAAGTTCAAATCGCAAAAATGTACAAATTACTTGTAAATTACTTGGTGAGATGAGGCAGGTGCAGAGCATAGACGTGATGGCTATATTGAAGGGGACAATGACAAGTAGGGCTTGTAGAGAAGCGAAGGCTGTAGAAAAGGGGACGACGATGAGTGATTGTAGAGAAGGGGACACGTGTTTGATGTATGAGATATATTAAGAGTAATTTTAAAATATAAATGACTATAAAAAATAATGATAATTGTTATAAAGAGTAATTATTAAATTTATTTTAATTATGACCGTTAAAAATGAAAATTTAGTTTTATATAGAATTTCCCTCCAAATCAACGTAGTTTTGGAGGGCAAATTGACGCATTTGCCCTCCAAATCAACGCAGGTTTTGTGCACCTGCGTTAAAGCAGGTGCACAAAATCGCACTCCCCTCGGTTGATCTCCCTCAGTTGATCTGTCAGATTAAAGTAGCACTGCTCGTCAAAGATAGGCTCCATGACCAGGCAACGTACCTGATAGCAGCATCTCTCTCTGTCTCTCTGTCAGAGCCAAATCAAGAAGCAAACAAAAGTGGCAGTGCTACAGCTTAGGCCTCTAAAAAGTTGTAAAAGCCTAAAAGCCTGAAAGGAGTTTTTAATCGCAGGAAGGGTTTCGAGCGATTCTCTCGTCGGCCGATAGCACCGCCATGCTCGGATTACTACTCCGTAGAGAAATGAGAGCCAGGGCTCCCCAAGCGGTTTTCAATTGGATCACCTCCGTCTCTTCTCCAAGGCACGCTCATTTTCCGCGAAATCGTTTCGCGAGCCTCTCTCTGTTTCTGATGATCGGTGCCTTTTTCTTGGTTTTTCTTTTATTCTATCTGGACTGGAGCACTTTCACAGTTTCAATCGGTTTTGCTTGGTTGTAGATTTGTATATCCCTCGAATAATAGAGAACTCATCGTCCACATTTCCGGCGTATTATAATTTCTGGTGTAAACCGGAGGTGGAAGAGGCTTATTCTAAGAGATTATTTAGAGAGTTTCTGCTCTGGTTAATGTGCATTTGAATCAACTATCTTTCTGTATGAAATCTTGTCCAGTAATATCTTTGCTTCGTCTGGGATTTGTGTTGTTTTTTCTTGTTGCACTCAATTAATGCTTGCAAAACATTATCCACTTCTTATGATTATGTAGCATGACGCAAGCTAATTGTATGATTAAACAACGGCATACAACTTCACTATTGCTGTTACTTACCCTCGGTGGTGATGCCTAATTGTCTACCACTTATATCTTATATCCAACCCCAAGGTGCAGAAAATTCAAGAAACATTTGAATGTGAAATGCACTGATTGAAGGCATTTCTCAATTTATGTTTCCGTTTTCATGTTTGTTGTGAAATCCGGTTTTAAAATTAAGTACTTATATGCTTTGGAAGTAGATTACCTTGTATTAGCTCTTACAACATATCTGAAAATTTATATGTTCCTATGCTTACCATATAGATCACTTAACTTCAGGTTTTCCTATTGACCTTATCTCCTGCTACAAATTTTAAATTCCTCTGTAGTTGAAGCTCGGCCACTATAATATTTTTGATATTTAAGCATAAATACTGTGAAATGTCTGCTCGTACTGTCTAGTGACACATCCTCTGAGAGCATAAATATTTTGCTTAGAGAATATACATCTTGCTACAGTGTTAGTCATGTTTCTATTCACTTGAACCTAGCATGTGGAGTGTATTTTTGGCTTCTGGTTTTGTTGGCTTTCTCTGTATAATTCATTCCCTTTTCTAACCTGTAATGCAGATTCATTCATTCTTTACCTTTTGCGACCGTAAATGCTGAACAAATTTCAGGTTCCCAACCAGCAGAAGTACACAACTTGGGTAATTTACCACAACTTGAGCAGCATCTGCTTTCATTTCCTGGAACTGAACCAAATAGATATTTTGAAGGCGGAAAAAGTTAAAAGAAGGTATTAAATGTCTAGCAAGTTAATGGAGAAAAAGTGAAAAGGGAACAAAGTCAATTGCTCTAACTATGATAAATTTACTTGGTTGTCTTACATTGTTTCTGCTTACTTGATTAACTTGTTTATTTCATCCTCCTTGTGATGAGTTGTGGTTAATCCATACATATAGATTAATTATGCTTGGCAATAATATCAAACAGAGGCAACCAATGTATGTTTTCCTTGTTATTTAAAGCAGCTGTTCATTTGATGATAAGTTATTGACCCAAAGAAATTGTCTAATTTGTAGCACCTTAAGTGATTGAATGCTTTGATTCTGGTTGTCTTTAATTGTAGTGCAAGGCAACTGGACAGGATCATCTAAATGGAATACATTTCTGGATCCTTTAAATGGGGAGCCGTTCATTAAAGTTGCTGAAATAGATGAAACGGAAATCCAGGTATGTTATCTCATGTGTCATGCAATAGCTTTTCTGGTGTTGAATTTGGTCCTTCTTAGTAATGGCATATTTTTCTCATTTTCCTGATTTCATCTTCTCACAAATAAAGACACATAATACTATGTGTATTGTATAAATACATAACTTTTTCAACTGTTGATTGGGTTATACAGCCATTTGTGGAGAGCTTGTCCAAGTGCCCTAAACATGGTCTACACAATCCTTTTAAAGCGCCAGAAAGGTTAGCTTTTTCATAATCCCCTCTTCCTCTTCCTCGGGAATCCATTTTTTTTTTCTTTCTTCTTTTTGTTCTTTTCTGCATCATTTCCATTGGAGTTCTACTACTGGAATGTCTGAAAGATGCATTGATAGAGTAGGTTAGGACTTTTTACAATGTATTTTATCCCCATTAAATGCTTTCAAAATGATAGTCTAGTTAACTTGAGAGTACAAAAACTCATTGAGGGCCATAATTTTTAGGTATCTTATGCTTGGAGATGTTTCTACAAAGGCAGCTCATATGCTTTCCCAGCCAAAGGTCAATTCTTAAATGATTCCCTTTTCTTGTCCTTCTATTGTTTCAAATTCAGCCATGCCTAATGTTCTCTTATTGCTTTGCCATGAATTGCCTTTATGTGTGTGTTTCAGGTTTCTGATTTCTTCAGTAGGTTAATACAGAGGGTGTCCCCAAAGAGTTACCAGCAGGCTCTTGGTGAAGTTTATGTTACTCAAAAGTTTCTAGAGAACTTCTGTGGTGATCAGGTAGCCGGAAGCCCTCTGTCAAATTCTTTTGGTTCCATTGATCTAAAACAGAGAGAGAAGATTTAAAAAAAAAAAAAATGTTGTATCTAAACACATGTAAACCTGTTAAACTGTTTGTGATGGATGAGTTCATGTCTGGTCCTACTCTTATTTAGACAGTTGAGGCTGTAGAGCAATGAAGCCGACAATTAGCCTGCAACAATGGCCATCATGGGCAACTGCCTCTCTCAAACCTTTTTTGGGACCCCCCCCCCTCCCGCGTGGGGGCCGTAAATTTCTGTTAGAATAGTTATGGTTGTCAACAAAATTGAATGACAGTGCCCAGCTTTTTTTTTAGTGCATGTTGTTACCTTTTAATCTTCCCTCTTTCTCTCTCTTTTTCACATTACCTTTTGATCTTCTCATTTTAAATGTCTGGCAGGTTCGTTTCCTGGCTAGGTCTTTTGCTGTACCTGGGAATCATCTTGGGCAGCAAAGTCATGGTTTCCGTTGGCCCTATGGTCCTGTAAGTTGCCCTTTCTCCAGACAGTTCATCTTAATAGGATACTGCACAGCTTTTCAGAATGACGTTTCGGTATCCATAGGCATAGAGAGTATCCATCTTATAATTAATTGCAGTATATAATAAGTTTGTTATTTCCTCGATTCCAATAAACTTGCATCAGCATTCTCTTTTTATGTATTAGGGACACGTCACATGGCTGAAGATTTTAGTTTTGATTTTTGTTACAATGATTATTGAGATTTACTACCTATGCTTATATAGGTGATCCTGTATTCACGGGCTTGGTGAAAACTTTAGTTACTGGACGGGCTAAAATATTTTGCTCTGCAGCTTCCAATAACTAGGCACATACATTGGCGGAGCCACGTTATGGCCAGCTGGGGCCTTGGCCCCAGCTGATTTTTCTATTTTTTTGATTTTTTATATATATTACTATAGATAATTATAATTTTTATAATTTGGTCAGGACTAAAATTCTTTCTTGGCTCCGCCATTGGGCACATAGCTGATGAAGCAGAAGTACTGGATATTTTAGTTACTTCTACAGCCATTGATTCATATGCAGGACCATTGTCCTTTAACAACAAAATGAGTTTCCTTTTGGACAAGGAGGAGAGGATGTAATTGCTTCATTGATGATGCATACTTTCATTGTCCAAGTTTTGGCCTTTCTAACATAAAACAGTACTTAAATATCACTATGCATATTCTCTGTAAAAAGCTTCTATTTACTTTTATCATGGAATTCTATTTCCGGAATATAGCTCCAATGGTTAGACTTTTCCACATTGAAATTTCAAAGAGTGTTTCTACAGGTGGCAATAATTACTCCGTTCAACTTTCCTTTGGAGATTCCTGTGCTTCAGTTGATGGGTGCACTATATATGGGCAATAAGCCTGTACTTAAAGTTGATAGCAAGGTGAGCTCAAGTCCCTTAGATACATAATGAAGGGAAAACTTTCTCTGTAGCATAAGGTGGCAGTTATGTGAAACCTTTATTATTTCCCCTGACAGCAAATAAATAATTTTATAGGGTGCCTAGCAGTGGCCAATATTGGATTTCTGTTCACTGGGGGAAAAATTTAAATATTATTTATATATAAAATTATTCTTTTAATTGATAAATGATAACTGACACAAGTTATAAATGAAAATTTCAGTATTAAATGATAACATGCAAATTTGGTTGAAAACTTTCACCATAATACATGAGCAAACCTAGTAAAATAATCCCTGCCATAATGACTTTATGCACAATTAAAGTACGATAATTTTAGATCTTACTTTATTGGTAAAAGAAAATGAAAAGGTAAAAGAATCCCAAACCATGAAAATATATTTATCCAAAATGAGAAATGAGTAGCCCGTAATGGACTTTAATCAGTTTAGTTGTTTTAGAATTGCCAGATATTGCCACAACTCTTCCTATTTCTTGTTCTTATTTATCAACTTCTTTTATACGAAATTCTACTTGTGTTTGATCTTCTGGTACTTCTTCGTGACATTTTATCTGTTTATCACTATTTGCCTCTTACTTTTTGACTGACATGTTTCTGTAGGTATCCATTGTCATGGAGCAAATGCTTCGATTGCTCCATGATTCAGGGTTACCTGTTGAGGATGTTGACTTCATTAATGCAGATGGGAAGGCCATGAACAAGTTATTACTGGAGGTTGGTTTCTATCAAAGTGATGATGTTTAGTACTGAATAACTTTAGATCTTTTATCCTGTTTATACAAAAATCAGATGAGCTGGGCCCCTAGTACAATTACAACAACAACAACAACAACAACAACATATCCAGCCTTTATCCCACTATGTGGGGTTGGCTACATGAATTTTAGACTTCCATGTATTTTTGTCTTTTGTTATATCTTCATTTAGGTCTATACACTTTATATCAAACTTTAATGTCTCTCTTAAAGTCTTCTTGGGTCTACCTCTACCTCTTTTTTTTGACTAATTGTTCTATTTCATCAACTCTCCTCACAGGAGCGTTTCTTGGTCTCCTTCTGACATGACCAAACCATCTTAGTCTAGTCTCTCTCATTTTCTCTTCGATTGACACTACTCCTACCTTATTACGAATAACTTTATTTCTAATTTTATCTTTTTTTGTATGGCCACACATCCATCTTAACATCCTCATCTCCGCTACGCTCGTCTTTTGCTCATGCTGGTATTTGACTGTCCAACATTCTGAGCCATACAACAAGACTGGTCTTATAGCTGTCTTATAGAATTTTTCTTTCAGTTTTAATGGGATTTTACCATCACATAACACCCCCGATGCATTTCTCCATTTTAGCTAACCTGCTTTAATTCTATGTGTGACATCCTCGTGAATTTCTCCATCTTTTTGAATCACTGATCCCAAATATCGAAAATGGTCTTTTCTTTGTAAGATTTGATCTTCTAATTTTATTATAACTTCCTCCACACTTGCATTCTTACTAAATTTACATTCCATAAATTCTGTTTTCTTTCTACTTAATTTAAATCCCTTAGATTCTAAATTGTTTCTCCACAACTCAAGCTTAGTGTTCACTCCTTCTAGTAATGGATGAACTCACTAAAGATATTCAGACAGAGGTGTATGTTATTTGCAGACGACATTACTTTGATAATTTACGAACTGACCTGGCCATTATCTTTACCATGTTTTATTATGCATTTGTCATACAATTAAAATGTTATTGGGGTTGGATTTGTTCTGAAATGAAGATTGTTGAAAGATAAGGATACAACAACCAATCCTAAAGGATTGAGTAGATGATCAGTGGAAGAAGAAGAAGAAGAGGATAACTCCGAGTTATCCTCATGCTTATATATACTTATAGATTAGTTAGAATTATTTTATCTTATGCTAAAGTTTAGAAGTTTGTCTAGTAACTAAAGTTTAGGAGATAAGTTTGATAAGTTGTATCAAACTAGGAGTCTTGTATATTTATTTCCAAAACCTCTATCGGAAAAGTTAAGAACGATAGCTTCAATCAATCTATCGGATTTCTTCATGGAATCAGAGCTCAGATTTGGGTTTCTGTGATCACCAATTACTTAGAGTTCTAATTGTAAAAGAACTCTCTCAATTTGCGCCATGGCTGATGATCAAACAGCCAGTACGGGAATGTCTATTCCTCCTCTAACAACGAGCAGTCCAGTCCCTGCAACTGCATCACATTCTTCCGCAGCCTTTGATGGATCTTCCCTCCAGATTACTTTACACAAGCTGAATGGAACCAACTTCCGAGAGTGGTCCCAATCAGTTATGCTTGTGATCAAAGGAAAAGGGAAGGTAGGCTATCTAACCGGAGAAATCATAAAGCCTAGCCAAGATTCAACAGCCTATGGAGTATGAGAAGCTGAGAATGCCATTGTCATGGCATGGCTAGTAAACTCAATGGAGCCAAAGGTAGGAAGAACTTGCCTTTTTTACAAGACCGCAAGCGAAATCTGGAATGCAGTTCGAGAGATCTATTCAGATCTTGAAAATACCGCCCAAAGCTTTCAAGTTCGATCCACCATTCGATCAACAAAGCAAGGTAACAATACTGTAACTAAATAGTACAATATCTTGATTGAGTTATGGCAAGAGGTTGATCTCTTTCATGAGATCACATGGGAATGCTCGGGAGATGGAAGGAAGTATAACAAGATGGTGGAGAAAGAAAGGATATTTGACTTCTTACATGGTCTAAATTCAGATTTAGATGAGGTAAGAGGCAGATTGCTTGGAACTAAGCCCTTTCCCTCTATGAGAGAAGTCTTTGCCGAAGTAAGAAGGGAGGAAAGTAGGAAGAAAGTGATGCTGCCCAGTGGTTCAACAAATGAAGGAATGTTACAGAATTCAGCCTTAAATATATCACGTGGCCGGCCATCTATTACAATTAAAGGAGAGATGCAGTGAGATAAACAATGGTGTGACCATTGTAACAAGTCCTATCATACTAGGGACACATGCTGGAAACTACATGGGAAACCAGCTAATTGGAAACCAAGAAGTCAGTGAAAAGGTGTGCAGTCTGCCTATGTGGTGGAATCTAAAAAAGGGAATTTAGCTCCAGCACCAATCTCCTTCACACCAGATCGACTAGAAGCCTTTCAACAGCTGTTGAATCAGCAATTGCTGAATCAAACCAAGATGCAGAAAAAAACCAAAAGTATGGACAACAACAACAACCAGGTGGTATCCTTAGCTAAATAAGGTAAGATCAGTCATTCTTTGTTCTCAAAAAGGATGACCACAGGTATTTGGATTATAGATACCGGTGCATCAGATCACATGACAGGTGATCTTGAAATCCTATCCAATTTTAGATCATGTGATCAGAATATTACTGTATTTATGGCTGATGGAACTAATACTTTAGTCCAAGGAAGGGAAACAACTTATGCTGCAGGGCTAAGATTAGAGTCAGTTCTTTATGTGCCAAATTTGAGATGTAACTTGCTGTTAGTAAGCAAGATTACTCAAGATAAAGACTGTTCAGTAATATTCTCTTCTTCTCATTATGTATTTCAGGACAAATCTTCGGGGAGGACGATTGGCGAAGCTGAAGAGAAGGGAGGTTTATATCAACTAGTCAGTCTTGATTATCAGGAGTGTAGGTCATTTGTTCAATCCTCTCTAGCTGCAGTTTCAGATTCTGATTTAATGTTATGGCATCAAAGATTAGGACACCCTAGCTTCGAGTATCTTAGAGTCTTGTACCCTTCAATTTCTATCAATAAAATCCAGAATTTCAATTGTGAACATTGCATTCTTGCAAAACAAACTAAGAGTACTCATCCAAAACATTCCTACAAACCATCTCATCCATTTCATTTAATACATAGTGACATTTGGGGACCAGCTAGACTTTCAAACCTAACAAACACTCGATGGTTCATCACCTTCATTGACGATCACACACGAGTTTGTTGGGTCTTCCTCATGAAAGATAAATCAGAAACCTATATGGTTTTCAAATGGTTTCATCTTATGGTTAAGAATATTTTCCAAACTTCCATTCATATTTTAAGAAGTGACAATGGTAGAGAATACTTCTCAAATGACTTTAACCATTACCTAAATGAGCATGGTATTGTTCACCAAAGCTCTTGCCCATACGACCCTCAACAAAACGAGGTAGCCGAGAGGAAGAACCGGCACTTACTTGAAACGGTTAGGGCCCTTATGTTCACCCAATCAGTTCCACATTCTTATTGGGGAGAGGCAGTTCTTACAGCATCCTACCTCATAAATCGTCTTCCTTCAAAGACCTTGAACTATAAAACTCCTTTAAATGTCTTCCTTGAAGCTTTCCCTCATTATTCCAGGGCCCTAAACACTCTTGTTCCTAAAGTATTTGGATGTACTTCCTTCGTACATCAAAACCAGTTAAATCCATCCAAGCTTGACCCGAAAGCACTTAAATGTGTGTTTGTTGGATATTCCCCTACCCAACAAGGCTATAAGTGCCATAACCCAACAACCCGCAAGTTCATTATTTCCTGTGATGTTACCTTCCTTGAGAAACAACCATTCTTCCATAACTCAACTCAAAATGAAAATCTAGTTCAGAATTGGAGTACAGTCATTTCTGTACCCCTCAATCCCTTTCCTAGTCGGTTCTCTATTGAAACACATCAAAGGGAGGAGGAAGAGGAGACTGAAATCCAACAGGATGATCAAGACCTGACCAAACCTCTAAAGGTCTACTCCAGAAGACCTGAAGCTACTACTCTTCAGCCAACCAATCTGTCCGATCTAGAGGTAAGTCCAAGTCCAAACAAGACAGTTGATACTAATATCAATATACAACAACAACTTGCTGATGACTTAAATGTCCCAATTGCATTAAGAAAAGGAAGAAGGATGTGCACCAAGTATCCTATTAATGACTTCATCGGGTACTCAAAGCTGTCTCCCTCATTTAAAGCGTTTACTATCAGTTTAGACAGTGTAGCTGTCCCTAGAAATGTTTATCAAGCATTGCAGGATGAAAACTGGAAGAAAGCTATTATGGAAGAAATGACAGCCTTGGAGAAAAATGGTACATGGGAAATTATGGATCTTTCGGAAGGAAAGAAGGCAGTTGGTAGCAAGTGGGTATTCACTCTAAAGTATAAATCAGATGGCAGTTTGGAAAGGCATAAAGCAAGGTTGGTAGCTCAGGGATTTACTCAAACTCAAGGCTTAGATTATGAAGAAACGTTTGCTCCCGTAGCCAAACTCAATTCAATTCGAATTCTATTATCCTTAGTCGTAAACCTAGACTGGAAACTACACCAATTTGACATAAAAAACGCCTTCCTCAACGGAGATCTAGAGGAGGAGATTTATATGAAGATACCATCGGGGTTTGAGAAAGAAAATACAAGAGATAAGGTATGCAAATTGAAAAAATCTCTATATGGCTTAAAGCAATCACCGAGAGCATGGTTTAAAAGATTTAGTGATACTCTATACAAGTTGAGATATAAGCAAGGACAAGCGGATCATACTCTCTTTACAAAGATCAAGGAGGATGGTAGGAGAACAATTCTAATAGTCTATGTGGATGATATCATTATCACGGGGGATGATAACCAAGAAATTGAGAAGCTAAAAGAGCAGCTAAGGCAGGACTTTGAAGTAAAAGAGTTGGGGGAATTGCGATATTTACTTGGTTTGGAAGTTGCAAGAAGTAAGAATGGTATCTTTGTATCCCAAAGAAAATACACTATTGATTTGCTAAAAAAGACTGGCAAATTAGGGTGTAAACCAGCAAGCACACCGCTAGAACCTAACTGGAAGAACAAAGAAGAAAAGGAAGAGCAACTAGTAGACAAAGGAATGTACCAACGATTGGTAGGAAAACTTATTTATGTCTCACACCAGACTAGATATTACCTATGCTGTGGGTGTTGTTAGCCAATTCATGCATTCACCTACTAGGAGACACTTGGAAGCAGCCTATCACATTCTCAAATATCTTAAAGGAACTCCGGGAAAAGGTCTACTATTCACAAAAGGCCAAGACAAAGGTATAATAGGTTATGCAGATTTTGATTGGGTAGGTGCTGTGAAAGATAGCAAATCTACATCAGGCTATTGTACAAAATTATGGGGTAACTTGGTAACTTGGCGAAGCAAGAAACAACAAGTGGTAGCTCGCAGCAGCGCTGAAGCAGAGTATCGCTCAATTGCTCAAGCTATTTGTGAAATAATATGGGTGGAAAGAATGTTGAATGATTTGTCTATTCCAATATTATCTCCTAAGGTCCTTTATAGTGATATCAAATCAGCTATTGTTGGCGATAGCAGTCCTAAGAGTCTTATCTATTAAAGGGAGATTTTTATCTTTATCTTCTCTTAATATTTATCCATGTATATTATCAGTTCCTTATTTTCTATTTTATTGTTTTTTGTAATTTGATATCTTCTTACAAATTAGGAGAGATATTAGGGAGTGGTATTGAAGTAGGAGTCTTTAGGGTTCAAGAGTGTACGACTATAAGAAAGCTCTTGTATCAGTTTTATAAACGATGAATTAGATTGATTTCTTCTACATGGTATCAGAGCCTCGTTAATAGGTTGATACAGTAAACCCTAGTGCCTTCATTGCACAACTTCAATTGCCTTCATTGCACAGTCACTATTCATCACCATCACCGTCACTGTTCACGTAAGAAACGCATCTGTCTGGTCACCGCCTTCCAGCACCGCCACCACTATTGGGTTCGCCGTCCTCAGATCGGCCGACCACCGGAGAACCACCGCCATCGGAGTTCTCACGTGCCCGCCCACGTGCCGCTGTCAGTTTGCTTCCGACTCCACGCGCCGGCGTGTGAAGGAGCGTTCGCAGCCCTTTCGCCTCCGACTGCTCCAGATCGGATCGCCAGCGTCTCTCTAGCCCATCCTTGGTGCCAAAATCTTCCGTTGCTGAGTGCTTCCTCCTTCCATTGCGCTTGCCTTCATTGCATATTTTTTCCTTCTTCTCGGAAGCCTTTGACAGTATGACAGAGACGTCCCCTGCATCCTCCATTCCTTCTCCTAGCATAATCAGAGATCTAAATCCGGTAGACTCTACTCCTATGGCTGCCGAATTGCCAACTCTTCATCAATCCTACCGATTAGATGGTAGGAATTATCTTCAGTGGGCTCAACTGGTCAAAACTCTCCTCAAGGGCCGAAGCAAGGGAAGTCACTTGACAGCAGATCCACCAAAAGAAGAAGACCCATCCTTCATAGCATGGGATGTGGAAGACTCAAGAATTCTGTCATGGCTGTGGAGTACAATGCAGCCAGACATAAGTAGGAACTATATGTTCCTAAACACAACCAAGGAAGTATGGGAAACCGTCCAGCAAACCTTCTCCAAGGTTAGAGATGCATCAGTGAACTTTGAGGTAAAAACAAAGATCAACTCCACTAAACAAGGGCCGCTAACAGTGATCGAATACTACAACCAAATGAGGGGCTTATGGCTGGAACTCGATTAGTATCAAGCAATTAAAATGGTGTGCAAAACAGATGCTGCTGCCCTTCATCAGATTATGGAGAGAGATCGAATTGTAGAGTTCCTAGCCGGCTTGAATCAAGAGTTTGATCAAGTTCGGGTACAAGTCCTAGGTAAGGACAAACTTCCTAGCCTAAATGAGGTTTTTTCCATCGTTCGAAGTGAGGAAAATAGAAGAAGTGCGATGCTTACTGATTATAGTCCTGAAGAATCGGCCCTCTTTATCAAAAACAAAGAGGGAGATGGGATGAGGTTTGGGAGATCAGTCACCCAAACAAGGAATACAAGTCGAGAAGGACAATGGTGTACTCATTGCAAGAAGCCCCGGCATACCAGGGAAACTTGTTTTAAATTACATGGAAAGGAGGCTGTGTTGAAGAAGATTGGAGGATTCAAGAATATGAGATCTCAAAGTTATCTTTCAAGCAAGGATTCGGAAGAAAAGGGTGGAAAAGAAGAGCCAAAAGAGCCAATAGAGGCTGATCTAAAACTGTTAAATGCTGAAGAACTCAGCAAACTAAAAGCCTTCCTAAGAACTTTCCAAGATGGAGCTTCGTGCTCCACTGATCAGCAAGGTATATCTCTAACCAATTGTTCTTTTTCAGCTTCAAAAATTGATAGGGATAACATGTGGATCCTTGATTCGGGAGCCACGGATCACATGACACCTAATCCAAAATTTTTTGAGACCTATGAGCCCCTTACCACTGCCAAACAAATCACCATTGCAAATGGTGTATCAGTCCTTATTATCGGAACAGGTACCATTCAAATCAGCTCTTCTTTAACCCTTAGTCATGCTCTTTATGTCCCAAATTTGACTACCAATCTAATTTCTATTCATCAATTAACCAAAGATCTAAACTGCTATGCTGTTTTTTCTTCTCATTTGTGCAAGTTTCAGGCCAAGGACACGGGGAAGATGATTGGTGTGGCTAAAGAGTATAATGGGTTGTACATTTTGCAAGGGGAGAATCCTAACACAAAAAGAAGAAGGCTTGGGATGGCATACTCCACTGAAACCTCTACTGATTTCTCCTCAATTTGGCTCCACCATCTTAGATTAGGCCATCCTCATTTCATTTTATTAAAGAACATGTTCCCTAGTTTGTTTAGAAACCTAGAGCCTAGTGATTTTCAATGTGATGTGTGTGTCATGGCAAAGCACCATCGAGTGCCTTACCCTATCAGCAATAAATTATCTTCTAAACCATTCTTCTTAGTCCATTCGGATGTTTGGGGACCATCTAAAATTTCAAACTGTTCGGGAGCTAGGTGGTTCATCACCTTCATTGATGATTGCACTAGAATGTGTTGGGTGTATCTTTTAAAAGACAAATCTGCCATTAGGTCTACTTTACAACACTTTTGCAAAATGATTCTCATTCAATTTGGCACATCTATTCAACAATTCCGGACTGATAATGCAAAGGATTATTTTAACAATCTCTTGCATCTGTTTTTCCAAAAAGAAGGCATTATTCGTGAATCATCTTGTGTGGACACCTCCCAACAAAATGGAGTGGCCGAGAGACGGATGAGACACCTTCTCAATGTCACCTGCACGCTTCTTCATCATCATCAAGTTCCAAAACAGTTTTGGGGGGAGGTTGTACTAACAGCAACTTATGTGATAAATAGAGTGCCATCTAGGGTCCTAAAACATCAAAGTCCTCTCCAAAAATTAGCCTCCTTCTATCCTGATTTTTCTTTGCATTCTCAATTGCCACTTAAAGTCTTCGGGTGTGTATGTTTTGTTCACATTCTTAAAAACCACCGGGACAAGTTTGACCCAAGGGCTCATAGGTGTGTCTTCCTAGGCTATTCTCCTACTCAAAAGGGATACAAATGCTACTATCCTACCCTAAGAAAGTTCTATGTGTCTAAGGATGTTACATTCCATGAAAATGAGTCATACTTTGCCCCGTCTCAAACCAGCAGTCAGGGGGAGCCTAATTTCAGCAAAAATCCAGCCTCTGAAACTTCTGTTCCCTTGGTAGAAACCAGTCCTTTGGAACTTCACTGCCCATCCATCATGAACCAGCGTCTATTCCCAATGTCTAGCAGTGACCATCAACCAGTCCATGTCATTTCCCAGCCATCTCCAATTCGGTACAAGGGTTCTCCATTTGTTTACAAAAGAAGACAGCACATCTCTACTCAACAGCCTATCCAATCATCAATCCCTTGTCCAGCCTTGGAACCTACATCAAGTGAAGATGATGCTCCAGCAGAGTGCAGTCCATGCCCCGAACCTACTGACCTTGATCTTCCTATCGCTCTCCGGTAGGGAATTAGATCATGCACTCAACATCCCATGTCCAATTATTTATCCTATCATCGCCTATCATCTACCCACCGAGGATTTCTCTCTTCATTGGATGCTATTGTTATCCCAACATCAGTAGAAGAAGCTCTAAAGAACCCTAAGCGGAAAGAAGCTATGCTAGAGGAGATGGGGGCACTTAACAAAAATCATACTTGGGATCTCGTGGCCAAACCCAAAGGTGTTAAGTTGGTTGGCTGCCGGTGGATATTTAATGTGAAATTCAAAGCTGATGGTACTCTTGACCGATACAAGGCAAGGTTCGTTGCCAAGGGCTACACCCAATCCTATGGCATCGATTACCTTGAAACTTTTGCCCTAGTTGCAAAGATGACTTCTGTTCGGGTTCTTATTTCATTGGCAGCAATACATGGGTGGCAACTCCAGCAATTTGATGTGAAAAATGCATTCTTGCATGGGGATTTAGAGAAGGAGATATATATGGAACTACCTCCTGGTTTTCACCAGGAAGGGGGAGGAAAAGTATGTAGTCTTAAAAAGGCTCTCTATGGGCTAAAGCAATCTCCACGTGCTTGGTTCGGCCGGTTTTCTAAAACTATGCTATCTATGGGATATCATCAAAGCAGGGGGGATCATACTCTCTTTATCAAGCATCATGGTGATCTGATGACAACTTTACTTGTATATGTGGATGATATTGTGGTTACTGGTAATGATATTGCTGAACAGGTAATCTTAAAGTAGAACTTGGCTAAAGAATTTGAAATTAAAGAACTTGGGGTGCTGAAATATTTCTTGGGCATTGAGGTTGCATACTCAAAAGATGGCATATTCTTGTCACAAGGAAAGTATATTATGGACTTACTTATAGAAACAGGGCTTCTAGGAGGAAAAAGATCTAGCATACCAGTGGATCCAAACCTAAAGTTGCAAGCAAATACCAAAGATGAGGTGATAGATAAAGGGAGGTTTCAACGTCTGGTGGGTAGGCTGATTTATCTCTCACATACTAGACCTGATATAGCTTTTGCAGTGAGCCTTGTAAGTCAATTTATGCATAATCCCTCCTCGGAACATATGCAAGCAGTAAAGAGGATTTTGAATTATCTTAAAGCTACACCAGGTAAGGGAATCTTATTTACCCCAGGGGATGTTTTAAAGATCCAAGGATATGTGGATGCTGACTATGGGGGGTCTCTAGTTGATAGGAGATCCACGACTAGGTATTGTGTGTTCTTAGGGGGTAATTTGGTATCTTGGAGAAGCAAGAAGCAAGGAGTTGTAGCAAGATCAAGTGCAGAAACTGAGTTTCGAGCTATGGTTCTAGGAGTATGCGAACTTCTATGGTTACAGATAGTACTAGAAGATCTAAAAATTCTAGTACAGAGACCCATTGAGTTGCTATGTGATAACTAGTCAGCGATCAGTATAGCTCATAATCCGGTTCAACATGACCGGACAAAACATATTGAGATTGATCGTCATTTCCTTAAAGAAAAGCTTGATTCAGGTCTCCTCAATATCTCATATGTGCCATCAAGGTGTCAAGTGGCTGATATTCTAACAAAAGGATTGCCTACCACACAGTTTTAAGACCTAGTATCCAAGCTAGGGATGAGTGATATACATTTGCCAGCTTGAGGGGGAGTGTTGGCGATTCTTATCTATTAAAGGGAGATTTTTATCTTTATCTTCTCTTAATATTTATTCATGTATATTTTCAGTTCCTTATTTTCTATTTTATTGTTTTTTGTAATCTGATATATTCCTACAAATTAGGAGAGATATTAGGGAGTGGTATTGAAGTAGGAGTCTTTAGGGTTCAAGAGTGTACGACGATAAGAAAGCTCTTGTATCAGTTTTATAAACGATGAATTAGATTGATTTCTTCTACAGCTATCAACATTGCCAACAATCCGGTGTAACATGACCGGATGAAGCACGTCCGAATAGATCGCCATTTTGTCAAACAGGAGCTTGAGGAGGGCAATATCAAGCTGACTTATCTACCAACAAAAGAACAATATGCAGACATTCTGACTAAAGCAATGGGAAAACAAGGTTTTGAGTATATCAGAAGCAAGCTGGGACTATTTGATATATATTCCTCAACTTGAGGGGGGCTGTTGAAAGATAAGGATACAACAACCAATCCTAAAGGATTGAGTAGATGATCCGTGGAAGAAGAAGAAGAGGATGCTTATATATACTTATAGATTAGTTAGAATTATTTTGTCTTGTGCTAAAGTTTAGAAGTTTGTCTAGTAGCTAAAGTTTAGGAGATAAGTTTGATAAGTTGTATCAAACTAGGAGTCTTGTATATTTATTTCCAAAACCTCTATTGGAAAAGTTAAGAACGATAGCTTCAATCAATCTATCGGATTTCTTCAAAGATGTCTTGGACTATTTTCTGATTAAACTAGCTTTTCTTTGACTTAAAATCTGCAGACCTTTTGAAGCAGTATGAAGACAACTTCATTCTTTAAAAAGAATGGGGTCTAGACATTAAATATTCTGGAGTTAATCAATCCTCACATGTGGCTCAAATTATTCTCTGTCATTAAAAATTATTTGCCATTTGGTATGACTTCTTTGAACAATCTTTTGTAAGAATGAACTCAAAATTGGAACAACTCCTAATATGTTTCTGAATATAACAAGGAGCCTCTGAAAATTTAAGAAGAGCTCAATCACTTCAAGAAAAGCCTGTTATTTGCTCTAGTCAATTCCTTCCGACCACAGTGAAGCTATTATATTGGTGTTTATTTCATCGCTCATGAAGAAGATTTATACAGTTTATCAGCTTTGCCTGTAACTTTATAAGATTACCTAGTTCTAATATCAAGAATGGTTAATATAAAACATAGATGTAAGTTAAGAAGGGAGTTTCTTGTTTACATGACAATCATCCATAGTATTATTCTTGCTTTCACCATAATCATCCATTAGTATTAAAATTTTTCCTGCCAACTTTATGACCCTTCTCAGTTTAATTAGTAGATTTATTTGTCAAATGTGGAAGTCTGAAATGGAAGCTTGGATTTACTTACAACCCATCAAATTACTGTATTAGGCAAATCCACGTATGACTCTCTTCACTGGTAGCTCAAGAGTGGCCGATAAGTTGGCTTTTGACCTAAAGGGGCGAATCAAATTGGAAGATGCCGGATTCGACTGGAAGATCCTCGGGCCTGATGTCAATGAGGTTTGTTTTCTGAATTTTATCACCATTATTCTTATCCCCATGCATATAGGTTCTGCAGTTCTACACACCTCATACATTCTTAAAATCTTAAATTGAAGGTGGACTATGTTGCATGGGTTTGTGATCAAGATGCATATGCCTGTAGTGGTCAAAAGTGCTCCGCACAATCAATCCTGTTTATGCATGAGGTAAGCTGCTTCATTCTAATTATTTTATATCATTGTACTCCTCTTCTAAATGTTATGATAGATGGATTTTGGTAGTTGTTTCTTGAATCATGGTTGTGTCCTTTTCTCAGTCTCCTAATAATCAAAGTCACTTCTTTATTATGTTATATGCTTATGCAGAACTGGTCTAAGAGTTCACTCCTATGCAAACTGAATGATCTTGCTGCAAGAAGGAAACTGGAGGATTTAACAATTGGCCCTGTTCTTACAGTAAGTCTGCACTTTTCTTTTTCTTTTTTCTTTTCTTAGTCTCTGTTTAGAACACCTTTCGTAAGCACACAATAATACTTGAAAGAGATGGTCAGAAAATTTGCCTAAAAACATTTATGTCACTATTCATTCTTTGCATAGAACTTTCGTAATTAACATGTGACTTTATGATATAAATACAAATACAAATATATATATTTTTTGCAATTAGGTCTGCTTGATCATTTACTTGAATTTCAACTAACTTGTATGCGTGTCACCTGAAAAAGTTTTTATTCTTACTGGTATGATATTAGTTATAAGTGCCTAAGGCAATAGATAGAAAAAAGGAAAAAGAAAGAAAAATAAGTAATTGTTGTAGGTAGGATTATTACTTCATAAAAGTAGTTTGGGTTATTATCTTTTTCTGTTTCTTTTCCTGCAGCTAATAATGCTTATGGTTTTTTTTAAATCTCCTCAAATGTAGCTTACATTCCCAATTGCCTTGATCCTTCTGTACGTGTGCATGATTGCCATGGCGTTCCTAGAATCTAGTAAAAGCAGTTTTGGGTTGCAGTTCAGAAATTGTGCGTTTCACAAAGTAAAACTATGCAGCTGATTTGATTCTTAGTTTTGAGTTAAACATGACATGGAGCATCAAACTGCATGTGAAAAGGGATAAATAAAATATTTGTGCAAAATTCGCATGCCAGTCCCCGGCTTGGAGTGTTGCTGGAATAACACTGTCATGACTCGTTGTATTCGTTGGTATATATCCATGCTGTGATTTGGTTTGTCTGTATAATACCATTATCCACTTTTATTACTCTGACACCTTCACTTCTATAAAGTTGTTGTGTCCATGTTGATCACTTGTCAAACACCGACACTAGGTCACAAATTCTTCTGTACTGTCTGTCACATGTTTTAAACATGTCCCATTATTTTTCTTGAATTTCTAGAAAATGTCCTGTTAGGAATTCCTGCATGTGTCGTGTGTACATAAATGAACCACATAGGTGCAAGTTCCGAAAAATTACTTGGGGGCCAGATTAATTACAGGGAAATTAGCCACCACTTGGGGGCCAGATTAATTACAGGTAAATTAGCCACCGACTAATTCCTTTTTAACATCTTGTTTCTATAAACCTTTGAACAGTATTTTCTTTATTTGGTTTTGTAATTTCTCAATTAAATATTAGGCTTATATCTTCTCAGGTCCCGTTTCTTTTTGTGTGGAATGTGAATTTGAATAGCTTTTTCTTACTGTTTTAATTTAATAAAACATGGATACTGTCCATTTGTAGAATAAAAATAACTGTCATTATTTTCATTGAGCGTAGTTGAAAAACGTATGATATCTTTGACTCTACACCTGTATTTTGTCTTGCTACCTTATCATGTTGAATCAGTGTACAAGTCTGTATCCATGCTTGTTGGAACTGAATCAATTTCTTTTTAGTTTGCTGGAATAAGTTACAGTTGGAATCTTCAAATAATTCCTTTCCTTATCAATTGTTCAATTCTTAGCTGATCTATATTGGGGTTTATCTTTTTCTGCTTGCAGTTTACAACTGACGCAATGTTAGAGCACACAAATAAATTGCTTCAGATACCAGGGTCAAAGCTACTCTTTGGAGGAAAGGCTTTAGAAAACCATTCTGTTCCCCTAATATATGGTGCTATTAAGCCAACCGCTGTCTTTATTCCACTAGAAGAAATACTTAAGGATAGCAACTACGAGCTTGTAACTAGAGAAATTTTTGGACCCTTCCAGGTAAATGTGGGGGCACAAATCTAAATGCACATGCTTGCGCGCGCGCGCGAGAGAGAGTCTTTATGTTTTTACTTGACCTGATTTCTCCAATATATATGAACCCTAAAGCACGGTACTGTTTAAATCTCAGATAATAACAGAGTACAATGATGACCAGCTTCCAATGGTTCTGGATGCCCTCGAAAGAATGCATGCACATTTAACAGCTGCTGTGGTCTCAAATGATCCTTTGTTCTTGCAGGCAAGATGGATTCTACTTTCTTATTCTTTCCTAGAGTTGAAATTTACATATTTTCGCCCCTCATTCCTTCTCTTTCCCCCAAACCAAATACTCTGTTACACTTACAGTCAGTATTCTTCGTCATTTTTGCCAGTCAACTTATTCGCCAAAACTCAATTTGCAGGAGGTTATCGGGAAATCAGTTAATGGAACTACATATGCCGGATTAAGAGCAAGAACAACCGGAGCTCCACAAAACCACTGGTAGGTCGAAAACCCATGACTATTTCTATCTTTTGAATCAGAGGTACCATATTGAAAGCTCAATATGTGCCTGAACTGGATAAATTGCCGCAGGTTTGGGCCAGCCGGAGATCCAAGGGGAGCAGGAATAGGGACTCCTGAAGCAATAAAGCTGGTTTGGTCTTGCCACAGAGAAATCATATATGATTTTGGTCCTGTGCAGCAGAACTGGGAAACTCTTGCTGCTACTTAAAGTAGGTACTCATTACCGACGCAAATCAGATATCAACTAGAATCTACATTATGCTAGTCAATGATTCATAAAACGTTTTAGTGTATGCGTTGGTCCTACAATCATTAGGAGAGAATTTTGTTCTGAACGTCGAGTTTTATTTCATCTTATCATTGTTTTTATTTTCTTTTAGTTTTACGGTGACGATATAAACTAACAAAGAGTTAAAGCAACCTTACAAAACATTTCTATTCTTGGTTCGGATCTGAGTTAGGTATCCTCATTTGTTTTTAAATGCATGCAAATATTAATTTTGTATTTGTACCGAAAATATTTTATGTTGGAAGCCAAGCATTAAAACATTGGACACTGTCTTCGTGCCTATTGGAATAATTTTTCGTTAGATTTAGTTTTGGTCTCAAAATTAAAAAGATTTATCAAAATTTTAGGGTGCGTTCTCTTTGCTTTTTAATTTTTAGTTTTGAGTTTTGAATTTATTTTAAGTTTTCTGTTTTGGTAGTTTGTTTTTAGAAAATTGAAAACGTGTTCTCTTTGTCATTTTGAAAAATTATTTTTTAAAACAGAAAATTAAAAAATGCGTTCTCTTTGAAATTTTGAAAATATTTTTTTAATAATAATTTATTCAATAAATTTGATTATTAAGTAAATTATAAATATTTAATGTTAATATATTATTAAAAAAATATATACATTTTAAAGTTAATGAATTTTATAATATTTTTTTAATTACAATAATAAAATATGAATAAATAAATAAATAAATAAATATGTTTTGAGTTTTGAGTTTGTTTTGGATGAAAACACTCAAAACAACTTTTTATTGTTTTGAGTTTTCTTTGTAAATTTTTTTTTTATTTTTAAAAATGTATTTTCAAAAATAATAAAGAGAACGTGTTTTCATTATTTTAGAAAATTAAAAATTAAAAATGACTTGAAAATAGTAAAGAGAACGCAACCTTAGGTTCTGTTAGTTTTTGTTTTCAGATCGTTTTTAGTTTTTAATTTTTAATTTTTTAAAATAATAAAAATGTCTACTTTCATATTTTTAAAAATATATTTTTGAAAATAATAGTAAACTTTGTAAAGAAAACTTAAAATTGTAAAAAGTCTCAAATTTTATGTTTAAAATTTTCAAAAGGTAAAACATTTTACGGAGAAAAAAGAATGTGTTTAATAATTTTAAAATAAATATTTAAATATAAAATTAAAAATAAATTTAAAATTGAAAATTAAAATATGAAGGGAAGAGTTTTAGTTTTTGATATTTTGAGGTAATTTTTTTTTCCTTTTAAGTATACTACTTGGTTTTTTGTTATCCAAACAAAAAAAAGGTAAAATGTCCAACCAAATGGATGTTTTTGGAAAAATTGGGAGATTAAATGTAAGATAAATACTATAATTTTTTTTAAAAATTATTTAAATTGAGTTGGCATTAATTTCATTCATTTTATATTGAAAATCTCCATGAAATAAATTAGTGGAGAAAATGTAATTGTCACATTAATTTTTGTAAATTTATACTTAAAAATTATTGTTTTAAAGAAAAATATTTAAAAAAGACAAGTAAAGTTCAAGCTGGCCCAACATCAAAATAGAAAAAAGATGTTCAAAATGTATGAATATTAATGTGCCAACTCATTACTACTAAAATGGTAGAATACAAAAATGAAGGTATGGATCAGTTTTAGAAAATAATTTTTAATTTTTAGTTCTAATTTTATAACTAAAAATATTCTAACATTTTGCATTTCAAAAATTCATAGTATTTATTTTTTAAAATATTTTTTTAATATTTTTATTTCATAATATAAAATTTAAAAATTGAGTTTTTTTATTTTCTAGTGGGAGATTCAATTATTTGGTAAAAATTAGAGTTAAAAAATAAAAATATTTTTGTTGACGTTCGAAATTAGTCGACCGTGATTCGTTAGCCCGTACTGAATTAATCAATTCGAAAGGGAGAATGGTGTGTGGTATAATTTGGTTTGTTGATTCGCCTGTCTGTTGGCTTCTGCAAAATACTCCGACGCTCAAGTAAATAAGCGAGTAAAAAGATGCAGAGTATTAGCAAGTTGACAGAGAGAACATATCGTGGTTTTGAAGAGAGTTGACTGATATATAGGAGGAGGAGATGTTCTCCTGCATGTGTCGTACGCCTGCAGGTGATGAGACAGAATATCTGGTGCCGGTTGAGGTGCCCAGACAGTAGCAAGGTGCCGATGGGACCTTCATTAATGTGGATGTGATCCGCCATTAATGAGGATGAGATCTGAGGCTGGCGTGCGAAAATCCAAAAGTGGCTGCAATGATGTTGTAAGGGCTAGGATGGGACTGGCATGGGCCAGACAAATGGGCCGAGAAGATGGGACTAGGTTGGGCTTGGACGGCCCAGCTGTGACAACACCTAATCCACCACTGTTCTTTGGTCTGTGGTCTTCTTGTTATGCGAGCTGATCAATTAGTCTAGTGAACTGAAAGAGTCGTTGGGAGCTCGTTGGAAGTATCGTCGGGAGCTTATTTGGTCCTGCGACTCGAGCTCGGGTTTCAGCAATGCTTAAGCCTGCTCCGACGAGCTCAACTTGGAGCCTATTGAGTCTTATGCGATTGAGCCGGTTTGTTAGGTTGAACCCAACTCATAAGGAGTAATTCGGAAAATACGTATAACAATTTTTAAGGACCCTAAATATTTTTAATGGATGGTAACAAAATATTTTATAATTAATAAGTGTAATTGAGCATGAGAGTTTAAAAGTATTGAGACTTTCTTTTGATTTTTTACAGTAGTTTTTTTTCTGTGTAAATAAAACTTGTATTAAAAGAAAGCAGTGCCAAAAGCATCTACATAAAAAAATCAAGGCATACCCCAATGCATAATGATTGCAAAAAATTAACACTAAACTCAGAATCTCAAAAATAGAGATGGGATTCAAAATAAAATATACATCACAACCTAAACCTATCCAATAATGTATTCTCAAGAATAGCAGGAATCCAATCAATCCTTCACAATGAGGTAATGAGCATAGACCAAATAAGCATCAAGGAATTCCTCAGATCACATCAAGCCATTGCATATTCCTGGATCAGTAGTTACCTAAGGATTGAATGCCGTGACAAAGCCACCATCAACGACAATATGTACACACACATAATAACTTGGATTGAAGAAATGTACCAGTTTTGATCACCAAAGCTCAGAGTGGTGCAACCAATCCCGAGATATTCACTGGCTCAAACACTTAGGGTCAATGCCGTCGATTCATGTCATTGCTCTCTGCTATAATTAGAGATAAACTCACGAGAATATTCCCCAGCTACATTCCCAACCATAACTAATAGAGCATTACTTACTCAAGGGTCATCTACCGTTTGATTATATGAAAACATACAAAGATTCTGTCTACTCTTAAGTTACTAAGCAAAATGACATACCTGAGCAAGGAAACTGGTTGGCGCGAAGCCACCCAGAGAAGATTGAATGCAATGACCAAAGATATTATCAACGATAATATGTTCACAAGTAATAGCTAGAATCAAAGGAATGTACCACTTTTGATCATCAGAGTTCACTGTGGTTCAGTCAACCCCAGGACACTTGCTAGACAAACACTCAGGTCTAGTTCTGTCAATTCATACCATCTCCCCCAACTATAATAACTAAAAGAGCATAACCTACTCAAGAATCGTCTATTATTTGACCATGAAGATGTAAAGTGATTCTGCCTGCTCTTTGCGATAGTTGATAGTTAGAAGAATATATTTAAGCAAAGCATTCATATAATGGATATGGTGTAATACCATATCTAATTGGATGCCTCCAAATCTGATTCAATTGATATCAAAGTCAATAATATTCTCACTTTCACAAGAAAAATAATCAATAATTAATTACTATGAAATGAATTATATAAATTTGCCATCCAACAGTTTCGATATTTCTTCAGATATATTAATGTTGCTAAACATATCTTACAAACATTCATAAATCGTGAAAAGATAACCAAAAAAAAAAAAATTCTATGTACATCAAAATGTTATTAGGTAGTTGATATTTTATAGCGGCATAGTGGGCATAAATGACTTGTTTTCAGCCATTGAACAATGCAGTCATTGTGATAAATATGAGAACATGGTAATTTAGTAATTTGCACTCCATCTCCCAACTCTTCTAAACAAATGGTGCATCTTTCTGTTGCCACTACCCCATCATCAATCACCACTTTCTCCAAGTCTTCAATTGCTTGCTTACTCGCAGGTGTGAACATACTAATATATTGTGAGTCCTCTGTAGTTAAGTCTAACGTTATCTGGCTTTCATTGTCAATCTGATCCATTGAATCAACTAAAGCCATTATTCGAATGACAGGCATAATGAAGCGACCGCAAGTACTGCACATTGTTATTGGATTCATTCTTGTAGAAAAAACGCAAATATTAGCGATCATTTCATCTGTATCAGCAGATGGGATTCTTGCCTCCGATAGAAGAGACAACAAGAATGGCTTTGAAGCTTCAAGACCAAAGAGTAAAATGTCTCGCGGAACTACGCATGAGTGCATCGTCTCAGCAGTAGGATAGCCTGTAAAAGAAGTGTGTATTTCTATGGAAATTGGATCATTACGCCGAAAGAATCGACTGTTGGGGAGATGAGCATAATAGTGGAAGATATCGTAAAATTCGTGACTAACTGTCGACATTGTGAATTATTATTATAATAAATATAAGAAACTTAAACAGAAGAATAATTGAGACGACAATCTGTGGAGATGCTTGTATATATAGAGAGTCAATAAGTCTGATATAAGTCAAAATAGGATTAGTAATAAAATTTCTAATTCTAATATCAATGAGATTTGAAATAAAATTAATAATAAAATCCTTATTCTAATATAAATGGGACTGGAAATAAAATGCTTAAATCTGAGTTGGAACCTGACCTATTGAATCAGGTTTACCTTATATAAATATCTTTCACTTAAATCGTAATCTGATTTTATTTTGTTGTTAATTCGACAAAAAAAAAAAAAAACAAAATTTATGACATTTTAGTAAATTTATCAAAACTAAATATTTTATACATAATATTACATTTATTGCTGCATAAATCATCACCCTATTTTATAATAATACATTTAAAATCCATAGTTGGACGTGCGAAATAGTTTTAAAATATTTTAGCAATGAGATTTTATTTCATCTTTCAACGGACTGAAATAAATAATACTATTTAAAGCGGAACAACGATTATTCATCAATGTGATAGTATGTCTTATGTGTACGTCGCAACTCGATTTAACCAATAGAACTTCAACCTTCAATCCCCATTTGTTTCTCATATAATTAACTGCATGCGATTATACATTACTTGTTCTAATTAGTTTAGCATATATATATGCTGCGTCAGTTGTGTTGTGTGGTGTAATTACGGCCAAGAGAGACCTCGCTTAGCTTAGCTGTTCGGTATGATAACCTTCAAGTATTCTTTCATGCCAGCCAACGTTGGTTTTGAACGGGAGAGGCCTCGCCAAGTTCATAATTCAACGAGCGAACAGTGTGGCGCAAGAAGTTTAACTGAGATTGCAATTGCAGCTGAAATGATGGGGAAACGAACTCAAATTGAATCGGTTAATGCGGTTAAAAATTGTTTGACTGGGTAATAGTTTGGTTTGAGAAAAAATTGAACATTATTTCAATGGATATGGTTTGATTATGGTTTTCAATAAATTCAAAACAAAATCCGAATCGAAACAGAATCGAATGTGTAGGTAATCAAACCAAATATACATATATATAATATATATATATTTATTTAATATATTATATATACATATAATATATATATTGAATAATGTATTTTTTTGCAAGTATTTTAACTAATGCATTACAGATATATAAAATATTTAACATTTATAAAGTAATTAACAAATAAAAATAAAACCTAATCTTAAAATATTTTATTTTTATCAATCAATAATTATTAATAAAATAAACTAATTAAATATTAAAAAAATAAATCTTGACGGGGATTATGGATCAAATTAAAAAATCATAGTTAAAACCGAAACCGAATAGTTTGGTTATAGTTTTTAATTTTTAAAACCAATGAATAATGGTTTAATTTTGGTTTTAGTAATTTAAATTTGGTTTAGTTATGATTTTGACAAAAATCAAAATCAAACTAAACCATTGTCTAATCCTAAGGGGGGTTTGGTATAGGAGAAATTTTAAGATTCCTGAGAATGTTAGGTTAGGAATCTGTATTCTTATGTTTGGTATAATTTTTTTTATAAAAAGAATCATGAGAAATAAGATTCTCGAGAATGATTTTTAAGTAACTTTCCCATAAAAAAGATTTCCATGGAAGGGTTGGAAATCCAAGTTTTCAATGGATTTATGAATATTTTTAACAAAGAAAAAAACTAAACCACCACTTACCATTTTATAACCACATACAAACATATTATATATATATATATTATATGTAATATATTTATATTAAATATATTATATATACATATATCTATATATTATATATTAAATATAAAAATATATATTATAATATATTTATATTATTTATTATAAAATATTATATATATTAAAGTAGATATTCATACAAACATATATATTATGTATATATTATATATATATATACACATGCATATATATACATAATGTGTAAAAAAATAATATTTTTTTGACTTTCTAAAGATGTGGATCCCAATATTTTATCAAGTAGAAGAAATTTATTGTTTTTAAATAAAAATTTAAATAAGGGTAATTTTAAAAAAAGAACATGAATTTTCAAGAATGTTACATTTAAACCAAGTATAGAAATGTAAGATTCTCACAAAAGAATACTCAATATTTCTGAGAATGTTTAAAACTAATCAAATATAGAATTACATAAATTTTGGGAATCAAAGATTTTCAAGAGTATTCCCAAGAATCATGAATCCCAGAAATTTAAAAACTTCTCCCATACTTAACGCCCCCTAAGTTTAACTGCAGTTACAAGAGCTCATGGTGTTATTTGGACTCATTGCTGGTTATCATCTAACCTTTTGGTTTTAATGTTGTTGTGTCATATCTATTAAAAAGCTTAAAAAGTTCGGAACTTCAAAATAATTTTTTTGAACTAAAAGATATAAAATTTTCATACACAGGAAGAGTTCTACACAAACACGCAAATTAGATAACTCTGATATTAAAAAATTATTCAGAATATTTCAAAAAAATAATAAATAATTATCCATAAAAAATTAATTTTAAAAGAATTTTAAATATTGAGATAAACATCATCTATACGAATTCTAATCCTAGTTGGATTATAAAAAATCATGGTAAACGTTATTTGTAAGAATCATAATTCTAACAAGATTAAGAAAAATTAAAATAAGTGTTATCTACAATAATTATAATCTCAAATTAATTAATATTACTCCATATCTCTGAGAGTGATAGAGATATACGAGCAATGATCATCAACTCCAGGTGAAAGGCTTGGTATATTATTGTTGTTGTTGTCGATCTATTCTAAGTGAATAAAAAAAGTTTATGGTGTCTAATTTGAATTTTGTTAAACTATCACACTTGATTATGACTCTTGTAAGGATTAGGTTTTCAAGGAGGAGAATGCTTCTATTTTTATTTTTCCTTTTATTTATTACCTACCTATATATATCTCATGAAAAAAGAATGAAAAAATAATTAAATATAACCTCATAAAATGACTACAAAATAAGGGTTTCACTCTCGTTGTTCTATTCACTTGTTGCGGCATTGTGTGCTCTATTTATGATTCTTATAGATTCTTGTTGAATCTCAATCTCTATGGTTTCCCTCTGATTTAGGATTAGTGATCTTTAAGACTATGTATTCTTCATACAAGTTTTTGTTTCTTCAATTGTTATACTCATAGGTTTACTTCTTCCATTGTTTCTCGTAAAGACTTTGCTTTTTATCATTAATAAATGGATTTTTTTTATCTTAAAAAATAAATGGACCCACGTGAACAAGGCTCTGTTGGATAAACTTGGATGGGGATTAAAGCTTAACTTAACCAGAGTGAGGAATTGATTTGAAAATTTTGAAGGGTAAATTTATCAAAATACCCTTTTAAATTTTTGTCATTTAGTTTGACACACTCAATTTTAAAATTAATGAAATCATTTTTCTTTTAATTTTTAAAATTAATCAAGATATTTTTCGTAATTAATTTTAAAAAAATTAAGAATTGATTAGAAGAATTTTAAAATTTAGAGGGTGTTTGAATCAAACTATCAATTTTTCTATATTTGAACTTAGTTCATGCAATTTATAATTAAATTCTGCAAAGTCTATTTCATACAATGGCCTCACATTGGATTATTTTTAATATTAGAATAAGAAAGAAGCATATATATATATATTCAAATAATTATAGGCATTAACTTATATTTCATTAATTTAATTTATCAATATTGGAATAATTTTAATATTAAAATTTTGACAATTGCCTATTTTTGTTTCCCTTAAATCCCTAATTTAATAATTTTTATAAATAAATAAATTAAAAATAAAACACCATTAGCACCAGCAAACCATATCTAATAAATGCAAAAAAATTTAATTATAGACTCAGTTACGTGTCTAATGAGGACTCAAATTCAAGAACTCAAATTACATTTGAATTCCAACTAGTTGGAGTCGAAATTTTATTTAAATTTTGAAAATATTTGTTGAGACAGGTATTTAAACACACTTACTCACACAATGGTAAAAAACAAAATCAGTTGAAACAGAAGCAGGAAAGGCACCGCCAAAGGTGGAGCTACCCATTGGAATTGTTGAAATTCGTGAAATGAAAATTAAAAAAAAATCACAATTTTAAAGTGGAAGCTGAGAAGAATATATAATTTTGTTTTTGAAAATTCTATTTTCCTTTTTGAGCTTAGGTGTCAGTTGTTGCATGCCCATGCAAGAGATAGAGCCGTAATTAAAAACATGGTACCGGAAAACCACTATCTCCCGCCAACATCCAGCTGCTAAATGCTTTGTTTAATTGTCCAAACGGTTCCGATAGGGCCCCACCCCCGCTCGGCCCGCGCCACCTCTTCTTCTTGTTTGTGTTGTCTTCAGTCTGATATCAACACATGTACATCAGAGCAAAACTTTCGGGTATTGTTGCGGCTTCGTACATTTTAGAACCATCGAGCCACCGATCAAGATCCACACTTCTCTTACGATTGATGTAGGGTGAGAGAGAGAGAGAGAGAGAGAGAGAGAGGGCGAGAGAGAACGACGGCATTCAGAGGCGAAATCGCTTGTAGCGACTGTAACCTCTCTAGTGGTCGTAGAAATCGCTCACAGCGTAATCTTATTGCTCTAGTCGGAGAAGAGAGAGAGCCACCGAATATATAGTATACAGAAGCGAGGGAGCCGACGATCGAGTGTAATCGCTTGCTTGCTTCCTCATCAATTCAGAGGCGACGAGGGGAGAAGAGATCGGCAATTTTTTCTCCCGACTGATACTGATAAAGAGAGGAAACTACTTGCACTTCTGTAAGACAACTAAGACCCGCAAGAACAAGGGGATTCTTCTCCACACTCCGGATCTGACATCGGTATTTGCTTCGTTTTTCTACTACTGTGTTCCGACTTGTGTTTTGTTTTGATTTAGGGGTTTCTGATGATGATACTTTGCTAAAATGTTAATTTTAAGTTCTGGTACATTCTGAACTGGTTTCGTTTTGGTTATACTAGTATGTGCTCCTGCTTTTAGGTTATGCCTGTTGATTTCAATCTGCGATCAATTGGCCTTTCCAACTTTGTGATTTTAAAATTCTAGTGTTCTCTTTTTGGTTTGGAATTAGAGATGTGATTTTGTGATTTTAGGGGTTTTTCCAACTTTCTTATTGGTTTATGTGTCACAGTGCACAGACACGCGTGCATGCATGCATATTTGCGTCTACTTACAGATTATTTTGATTTATATACTGTGCTTTTCTCTGTATTGATGAATTTGATTGTTAAGTATTGGTTTATGGTCTCTTGTAAGATAAAGAGCCACATTATTGTCCTTTTTAGTTGCTTAAGTTCTTTCTTTTAATTGCTTACTTCACATATTGATATAATACACACTAAATACATTTTTCGTTAAAAACAATAGGCGCGCTTGCCAATGACGTTTATTATTTTATCAAAAAGACGCACTTGTCAAGTGCTTTCTTAGATGAAAAAAATAAATACACTTAACAAGTGCGTTTGTTTGCCACACTTAAATAAAATTTTTAAATTTGGTGATCAATATTACATTGGTAAATATTTTCAACCCGATACAGTTTTAATGATTTTCTTAAAATAATATGGTTTTAAAAAACTCAGGCATGTGCCTTTGCATTAATGCTACTGTATCTATTTCTGCTTTTTCTTGTGTTTTTTCTTTGAATAGTTACTTTATAGATAGAGATCAGTGCATTGGCCGCTAAAGTCACAAGATGCATAGCTCTCCAAAAATGCTTATCTCAGCCGATTCTTTAGGTTACCAGCCCTTTTTTATGCTTAAAATAGCTTTTCTGTTGGCTGAAAATATGTTTTGGTGCTCAAGTAATGGAAATAAATGTTCTTTCCTGACAGATTTTTTGTAGGTTTGATTTTTAATGGAAGAGGTATGTATCTTTACATTCATTTGCATGGTATCTTTTTCGTATACACTGTTTGTTCTTTGAATTGTTACTTATGCATATTGAGATAAGTGCATTTGGTAGGAAAACCTCTAGATTTATAGTTACATTATAGCTGGTTTTTAAGATTGGATATATTTTGTATGTTGGTAAAAATTTCATTAGTTGAATCGATGATTTTGGGTTCATAGTAAGGGACAAACACTTTTCTTTGCTAAGGGAATTTTTGTCGTTTTAATTTTGTTCAGGACGAGGCTCACGCCTTTGCATTAATTGGTTTCTGCCCCTGCTCTTGCACAAATTTGGTGCAATGCCGAAGGATCAGACAGACCTTGCGTCCGGGGAACAGCCCAGTTCCTGCGAGCATGAGAGTAACTCGAGTGGCAACACATTCGATGTGATTGAACTTTCAAATTGTAAGCGCTGTTTGGAAGATGGGGAACTGATCAATCTGATGAAGTCATCCAAATCAGGGAATGCCACTGAGACAGGGGAAATAATGCAGACTGTGAACGAATTTGCACTCTCTCCAGCTGATGCTTCAAGTAGTAAGCAAGTGCACGGTGATTGCTCAAATTCAAGTTCTTCTCTCAACCCAGCACTTGACCAAGACGTCTCTAATAACTGTCTCGTCCACTGCTCAAGAGCAGATTATGGTTCAATTGCTTCCCTGAACAAAAGCTTTCGATCTTTGCTTCGGAGTGGTGAGCTATATAGGCTAAGGCGGGAAAGGGGCATTATTGAACACTGGGTTTACTTCTCCTGTGGCCTTGTTGAATGGCAGGCATTTGATCCTGTTCGCCGGCGATTCATGCATTTGCCAAAAATTCCAGAAATTGATTCAAATGTGTGTTTTGTGAGTTCGGACAAGGAATCGTTGGCTATAGGTACTGAACTCCTCCTTTTTGGGAAGGATATCATGTCCTTTTTGATCTACAAATATAGCCTATTGACAAATTTGTGGTCGATCAGTACCAATATGAATCAAGGTAGATGCTTGATTGGGTCTGCAAGTCTCGGGGAAACTGCAATTGTGGCAGGAGGCTGTGACCTAAAAGGAAATATCTTGCAATCGGCAGAGCTGTATGACTCGAATACTGGTAGCTGGACAACTCTTCCGGACATGAACACGCCGAGAAAAATGTGTTCAGGGTTTTTCATGGATGGCAAGTTTTATGTCATTGGTGGAATTGGGCGAGGCAATCGCACGCTGATATCAGGAGAGATGTATGATATGGAGACGAGAACGTGGACTGAGATTCCAAGTATGTTCCCTTCACACAATCCTGAAGCTGAGCCACCTGGCACAAACATGGCGCCTCCTCTGGTTGCAGTTGTAAAGAATGAGCTCTATGCAGCTGATCCTGAAGAATCAGTAGTGAGGAAATATGACAAGGAGAAGAATGTGTGGGCTACAATTGGGCCATTGCCTGAAAGTTCACATTCCATGCATGGTTGGGGGATCGCATTCAGGGCTTGCGGAGACCAACTTCTTGTCATTGGCGGAACCAGATATGGACGGGTCGTGGAGATTAATGGTTGGGTTCCGGATGCAGGTCCTCTTCGGTGGACCTTACTGGGTAGGAAGTATTTAGGAAACTTTGTCTATAATTGCACCGTGATGGGTTGCTGAAGTTGTTCATGAAAGGACATAGGGTTCTGGCTGGTTGATATCGCTGCCTTTCTTTTGCGGGAAAATTCAAATTTCACTCAACTTTATGAACATTTCGTTGGAGGAGGTATTGAGGCTTATCTATCTTATTTCTGCTGTGTCCTCTTCAGCTGCATCTGGCAACCTTTTTAGTCTGGACGCTTGCTTTTGCCTTATGTTGGTATCATAGATTATGGTCCTAGATTAATAATTATGAGTTACTACTAGGTTTTTTTGGGTTTTATCAGTATCTGCAGAAGGTCTTCTGAGTAACCAGAAACTTTTATTGGTTTATGTTCTTGTTTTCTTTTTCCGTGGAACTTTGAAGAATGAAATTGCCTAGTTTCCTTACCTTTGTTTGTCCAAATGCTTATATATCCTTTACAGAATATTGTTGAATGCCGGCTCTTTTTACTCACCATACAAGGGTATACTATTGACATGAATGATGCTTAACATTGTCTATAATTATTTGCAAAATTGTGCATATCTATGCGTTATGAATTCATATGACAGTAACAATCTTGAGCTGCCACGGTTTTTTGTTGCATGCTATAGATTGTTTATATTATTACTATACATCTACATTTTTCCGGGTCACTGATTAGTTTCTGTTTGTTATGTTATGCTTCTTGAACTATGATATCTTAGGCTGTGCCCCAAAAAAATGGCAACTCATCATGTGCTTGCAATGTTCTGTATGCAGCACCTGATACTTTTTAACCGACCACAATTTGCAATATCTGTGGACAACAATCTTTACCATGGTAAAAATAAAACCCAATCAGAAATTGGGTGTTCTAATCCATTGCTTGCTCCAGTGGAGTCCAAGCAACCGGAAGAAATGTCTTCCGTCCCATTGCTTCACAGAAGAAAGGAGAGGTCACTCTCTTCTTTGGTTAGCCCCACCCCAAGGATCAGACCAGATTGCTATGACTGGAAGAAGGAAATCAACAACAATAAAAGTCCCTGCTTCACACCACGTTCTCATCTCTAGATCATACATCTCTCCCTATGTATCACCATTGGTCACAACCTCCCAAGATTTTGCCTTATTGGTCACAACCTCCTGCCACAAATGCAATTTCCCCAAGACTTGTATAGCCGAACAAACACCTACATTCCTTCATCTCTGTTCCCATCAGCCACAATTTTGTCAATAAGCTATATTTGAAGTTCACAAGGGACAATCTTCTTCACAAAAATGAGGAGTTCAGTAGGAACAGCCGCTGAGTGTCTCGAAACACATGCATGCAACATCCATTTGAAACCATTTTTGACAAGTGCATGAATCCATGGCGAATGCTGCAGAATAGTTTGCTTTTACATTAGCACAACCTTGTGCTTATCATTCTAATGCTGCAGAATTTCTCTGCTGGTAACCACTTGTCTCATAAGCTAGCAGAGGACTCTGTCAAACCATTGGAAGTGATGACTGATTGTGGAAGCTGCAGCCGTGACAAAGCCTAGCAAGTCTCCACTGCAGGGATCTGTGGGTAAATGATCAGCACCCCATGCCCTGAAGACGAAGCACAAGTGAACAAAACAAATCTAAAGAACAAGCTATTATGATTGCAATTGCCATCCCTAATATTCTATTATGCAGCAAGAAGCTATTGGGCAGAACAGCAGAAACAGTTGAGGACCAACTGAGGAGTTCACTGGAATGAGATTTCTTGCCTTTCGCCAATATTGCATACATATAGACACGCACAAATGTTCGACCAAAGAAGGAAGGAGACTGCGTCAGTTCACGCTGAAAAATGGTGGCTAGTTCTTAGTTTTGAGTTTTGAATTTATTTTTAGTTTTATGTTTTGAGATTTTTAAAAATATTTTTTTATTATTTTAAAAAATTATTTCTTAAAATAGAAAACTAAAAAATGTATTTATTTTGAAAAAAAAATTATAATATTTTATTTAATAAATTTGATTATTAAAAAATAAAATTCACTCTTTTTAATATAATATTTTATATTAAATATTATTATACATAATATATGTAATACACTTAAAAATATATTATATGTTATCCTATATTTTTAATTATAATATAGATATACTAAATTTTTAAAATTTTAAATAAATATATAATTTTATTTTCAAAATTTTAGAATAAATTTTTTATCTTTTTTTCTTCTTCTATTTTCTCCAACGCCTGCATCTTCTTTGGAGCTGACGACCATCACTGATCGAAGATTCACACGATCAAAACCTACCATTAAAAATGTCAAACTCCTTCTTAACATACATAAAAATGGGCCAAATTTAACGATTGAATTTTCATAAATCTGATTTTTAATTTTCGGACAAAATTAAAAAACCCACTGTGAGTCACTGTTACCAGTCGTTGATTTTCTTTTCCGATGCATCATCTCCAACTGCAACCTCTCGAGCGCTTTCGCCATATTCGACCAACCATGGCCTTATACATCGCCATGGCCGTCGGTCTTTATTGCTCTGCCATGGCCATCATTTCTTGCCTTCGCCATGGCAATGGATGCTACTTGGCCATCGACATCATCAAGCCATCATTGTCAGTTTCATGTGGTCATTAACAATAGAGGATGAAGGAGAGAAGATGAGTCATTGATGGCTGTAGTGGGTGCAGTTGATGGTAGCTTGAAACAAAATGAGGGAGAAGAGAAAGAAAAGAAGAGATGAGAAAGAGAGAGAGATATGAGAGATTTGTCGAGATTGGGGGTGGGGGAAGGGGCTGTTTTTTACGTTTTGATATTTTTAGTGTGTTTTGGCTAAAAACATCCACTGTTTTGGGCTTCTTTTATAAAAAAAAATTTTGTTTTAGAAAATATGGTTTTAAAAATAATAAAGTAAACGCGTTTTCAGTGTTTTAAAAAATTAAAAACTTAAAACAAGCTGAAATCAGTAAAAAAAATACAAATATGTTTCGGGCTAGAAGGAAAATATTTGATTACGAAATTTATAGGAATTGCAATATAATAAGTACTAGACTACTTATTGCAATCATATTAGATTAGAAATGATGATGACTAGTGTAAGGTAAGATTTTTTGTTTACGGTAATTATAGGAATTTTATACATATTTTGTATATAATAAGTACTATAGTAAATTATATCAATCATTCCTACATTTGATCTAATGAGATAAGAATTTTCCCATATTTTAAAAACGACATTAAAAAATAAAATGCACAGGCTATTTCACTCAGCTCTCTTTCTTTATCCTTTCCTTTTGTCTTTTTTTTTTCCCTCCAAATTATATAAAAATAAAATATAAAAATTTTAAATTCTAAACTAAAAATAATATATTTCTAATTTTAGACAATATATAATATATAATACCTACATATAAACTAAAATTAAAAATAAGAAATTAACAAAATATCATCCATGATGGTTTATGGTAGATGCACCATGAGAAAAACTTTTTTCATGGATAAAAAAAAATCATTAATAAAAGGTAAATAAATTATTAAAAAAGACAACTCTTATTTTATTTAATTTTTTTAATTTACTATAATTTAATAAATGTTATTCGATGAAAAAACCGCAAAGTTTTGGCTCAAAACAAAAAATGACAACTCTTAAAATTAAGAAATAGAGTGTAATAAAAAATATAAGACCTTTCAAATATAATTCTAAAATATAAAAAAAAAATATGCATATAGGGTCAAACAACACGAGTCTATAATGCGATTACCCTAAGAATTTAAGATAATTGCCGGCGTTAAAATATCAACTAATTTCAAGAAAACGAATTGCTTTGTTCCAATCGTATCCCTTGCACTGCGCGCATCCGAACACCCAAATTGTCTCCCGCGCGCCCTAGCTCTCTCGTCCCTCTCCTGGGCTCTCTTGCTTTCTCCAATTGCGGTATGTTTATGGCTTTATGTTCATATCTCGATGTTTATTAATTGCATTTTCCGTTCACCTGATTGTGGTAACGATTTTTAGTAACGATGAGAAACACTGGAAGAGACATACGCGTAGAGCCAGCTATTTTGTCTGATTACAATCTGATTCGTTGACTGAATCTGTGACTGGTTGCAACTTTTTGTTATTTCATAAGCTCGGATCGAAAGGTTAAAATCAGGTTGATCGGCGTTGATGCGTGGAGTTGTTGATTGTGATTTACTGTTGAATGTTTTGAGAATGATGCTTACACGATTTTGCTTCTGATGAATTTGTCATGACATCTGCTTGATTTAATGCCTAGAAACTGTCAAATGCAACCTTATTTGTTGATTAAATCTTCAGGTTCAGTTCAACAGAATTGTAATGCTTTGTTCTAACTAAGCTCCCAAAACCTACAATTCTGTTTGATTCTTTGAAGTTTTTGATTCGTAGCTTTCGTCTAAGCTCGTTGCGGAAGTATATATACGTCCTTTTAATTATAATTTTCAAAACATGGTAGATATATACAAGCTATAATTTGGTAAAACTATGGAGTGCGAGGTGAGGTTTATTTAGTCTTTATCATATCATTATTTTTATTGTTTTTGTTAGAATTTTAGAACAATAGCAAATCACAATCAAATAATTAAAAACAGAAACGAACATTGAATTTTAACGTAAAAAATCAAAATAAAAAAAATCATAAACAAAAATAACAAAATATTACTATTATGATATTGATACTACAAAAGTGATTTTGTTACAATAATTTCAAAATATTGGGTACTTATTTATAAACCTAATATTTATTTGTATATGTAGACAAAAAATTATATTTTGATCAAAAAATGAGTGAAAAAAATAAATCTTCAATTTAAAATGACATCTCAATTATAATCAAATTTAAAATCTTAATTATGATCAAATTAAGAATTTTAATTTCAGATGAAATTAATTTTTGAGTCATAATTATTATAGTTTTTAGGATTATTGTCATGTGATCATATAATGTAACAAGGAGCTAAAGCGACCCAAGAAAAATACAAAAACATCTTTGTTCTGTATGTTTATAGTAATATCATATTAGTATCACTACAAGAATTTCGGGATTTAGCGACGGAATATTTCTGTCGCTAAATCCAAAATTCCGTCACAAAATATGTTTAGCGACGGATTAGCGACGGAAAATGTCCGTCGCTAAATCCTGCGTCGCTAAATTCTATTTGCGACGGATCCGTCGCTATTTTAGCGACGGTTTAGCGACGGAAATAATTCCGTCGCAAAATGTATTTTTTTAAAAATTTGCGACGGAACCTGTCCGTCGCAATATTTTTTTAAAAAAAAAATTAAATTTAATATTATTTTTTAGTAGCGACGGAAAATTCCGTCGCTATTATTTTTAAAAAAAATATTTAAAACATAGCGATGGAATATTCCGTCGCTAATTAAAAAATAAGAATTTTTTATTTTTTTAATTCTGCGACGGAATATTTCCGTCGCAATATTTTTAGAAAAAATTAAATATTATTTTTTATTGGCGACAGAATATTCCGTCGCTGTTAGTTTTTAAAAAAAATATTTAAAATATAGCGACGGAATATTTCGTCGCTAATTAAAAAATAAGAATTTTTTATTTTTTTTAATTTTGCGACGGAATATTTCCGTCGCAATATTTTTAGAAAAAATTAAATATTATTTTTTATTAGCGACGGAATTTTCCGTCGCTGTTAGTTTTTAAAAAAAATATTTAAAATATAGTGACGGAATATTCCGTCGCTAATTAAAAAATAAGAATTTTTTATTTTTTAATTCTGCGACGGAATATTTTCGTCGCAATATTTTAAAAAAAATAAATTTAATATTATTTTTTATTAGCGAAGAAATTTTCCGTCGCTGTTATTTTTTAAAAAAATATTTAAAATATAGCGACGGAATATTCCGTTGCTAATTAAAAAAAAAGAATTTTTTATTTTTTTTAAATTCTGCGAATTTTTTTAAAAATTAAGAATTTTTTTTTGAAATTTATTAAATTAATTATAGCGACGGAATTTTCCGTCGCCGATGTAAATTAAAAAAAAAATAATATATTTAAAATTTATTGCGACGAAATTATTCCGTCGCAATAAATTAATTTTTTTTTAAATTTTAGCGACACAACTTGTTTCCGTCGCTAAATTTATCATTTTAATTATTTAATTTTAAAATTTATTTATAATTATTTATTAAACAAATTATATAGAAATTCCAAAATTTATATTTATAATATAAAAATTAATATTCAAACAAGATACTAATAATTGTCTATTACATGCTAATATAATTGTCTGTTACATACCAATCCTTACATAAAAATAACTACAAAAACTAATCATCTAAATCATCATCAACATTAGGCTCAGGTTGATGAGTTGATTGTGGCTGAGAAGAAGAAGAAGGAACAATACCACGAGTAGATGCAGTAAGTTGTTCAATCAAATATCGCATCTCAAACATCTGTCGTCGAACATCGCCCAGCTCATGAGCCTGCAAATTAATCTGCTCCGCTTGCGAATTTATCCGCTCTGCTTGTGAATTTATCTGCTCCGCCTGCGAATTTATCTGCTCTGACTGCACTTTTAATTTCTCTGTCATTTCTTGTATAACTGGGTTTTCATTAAAACCAGATGAGACAGAGGATGAGCTGCCAACATCAGAAAATTTTGATTGGGATAAAGATCCCGTGCCATAAATCCTCTTCTTCTTATTTTTCCCCCCAGCAGCCTGGATGAATATCTGATCGCAATCTGGCTGCTCAGACTCCTCAGACCCTTCATTTGATTGAGTTGCTTGCTCTAGCAACTGTCCATACATTTCCTATAACAGTTTAATGAAGAAAATAAAATAAATCAATTATGAATATTAAAACTTATGTTAATTATAAAAATAATATTACTTACAATTAAAAAATACTTACAGCGACACTCGAAGAATGTCTGTCGACATATACCATCTGTCCTTCCTCAGATTTTTTAGAATGAGTTCGTTCAAACAATTCAATCAGTGTAGGCTCTCTCCCAAACTCATGTGTCTAAAAAAAAATGATATAAAATTAACCATGTTAATAAAAAAAATTAAATATTAACAAATTAAATAAATTAAATTTCTCACCATTCGTCTTTTATGCTCTGCTGAAGATATAGAACCCCCAGTATGACGGGAAGGACCAGCCCCAAGGCCACCTGTCTCACTCAAACGGTTCAGCGATGCTTGTGCAGACTGTTTCTTGAAAGCTTCATCTTGTTCCCATTTTTGCATCCAACTATCCCAAACATCATCTGGCACAAAGATTGGTTTTCTATTGGCATGCCACTTACGAATGTTGTCGATATATCGTTTCGCTGCTTTTTGTGCCCACTCTCTTCTCACCAATGCATCAATTGCAGGATCCCACTGAAAAATTTTCTGTAAAATAAAAAAAAAGATTAAATAATTTAAACATTTCTACATTAATAATTAAAATATATATATATTATTAATTTAAATTTAATACCGCAAATTCATCCCAATACATGCCCTTTATCTCCGAAGGCACTTCTTTCCAAACATGACCTTCTTTATGAAGACGTTTCTTGAAAATTGTCGATATAATATGGGAGATATTTATTGTACGACAAAAGATGCTCCTGTATACAAAAAATTATAATTAGTATAAAAATTAATACATGTCATAATGTGAAAAAAAATTAAAAAAAATTAAAATTACCCATCGCCGTCTTGCTCTATAACATGTAATGAGTTCGATGTAAAATGACTGTCAGTCGAGTGATGAGATGATGAATGTACTGGTGACTCTGCAGGAAGGGTCGGTGAAGAAACAACTACAGGAGTACCAACAGGAGATGCTGATGGGAGGGAGGCCGGTGAAATATCTCCCGAAATATGTGGTGCTACAGTAGATGACGTGGAAGCAGCAGTAGACCCAGACGAGTCAGGTCTAGAACCACTGCGTCCTGCACGAAATCGTCCTCTAACACCTGTCATCTATATACATATTATAACGAAAATACCGTCAAAATGTTTTCCAGCCCATCTCCACTTTCTATTTCGATATTTTATTATATTTTATTTATTTTTTCTTACCCAAAATAAAATTTTTATAAATCATTAATTAAATATAAGTTTGTTGAAAACGTGTAGTTCTTGAAACCTGTAGATGATTTTTTCATAATTAAATAGTATTTGAAGAATGTATAAACATGTTAGTATATAAAGAAGTAAGATCTAATCAATATTATTAATTTTTTAATTTTTAAATAATAACATAAAATTTTAATTAAAATAAATTACAAAAAAATAAGACTTTTTAAATCAACAAAAATCTTGAGATATCAAGTAATATCGTCAAATACCGACTACCAACAAATATTTTTAAAAAAATAAATTTAATTTTTTATTTTATTTCCTATAATTTACCTCTCATTCTCTCTCAATAAAGTCACTGTTCAAAACTCTAAAACCCTTAATGAATTTCAGAATCATGCAAAAAATAATACAAATCTTATATATCTTTAAGTTATTACTTAATTTTAAAAAATAATTAGTTTGTAGGTTATGTTAAATTAGTTATTTAGGTAAAATTGAATTATTTTAAATAAATTATTTAAATTATTTTGACAAAATTAATATTTGCATAAACTATTTATATTTATCATATGTTGTCATGTTTTTTTTTAAAATTTTATCATATTTTTTATTTTAATTATTTATGTTACTAATTTATTATATGTTGTCATATTATTTATTATTAAATATAAACTATTTATATTTATCATATGTTAAATTAGTTATTAGTTTGTGAAAAATGTGTAGTTTTGAAATTTGTAGACTGTAGATAAAATTTATGATTGTGAGGTTACTAATTTTAAACAAATTCAATATATATGAATTTTCGTGCATCGCACGGGAGGTGAATTAGTACCTATAATGAAATAAATCAATTAACAAAATCAATATCATTAATAATTAAACATAAGTATTTAAATCATAAAATTCACCTCTAATCACTATCATATAATCTACATCTGTGTCATTAGATTCTAAGTCGTCATTAGATTCTAAGTCGTCATCAGAATCTAATTGAAGAACTTGTTCATCCTCTGATTCAGAATCATATTCAGAGTCTGATCGCAAGACTTGCTCATCATACGATTCAGACTTATCTTTAGAATCAGATCTCAAAATTTGCTCATCATTCAACTCTGGGGCTTCATCAAATTCTGATTCCATAACTGACTCATCATTTAAATCAGCGTGGTCACCATCATTCACTGTCTCAAAGATTTGGGCATCATCAACTGCGATATCGTGTAGTTCCACGTCATCCTCTTGGTAAGGCAACGCTTCACGTGGAAGAGTCGCCTCTTGATTATTAAAAGATTGTGGAACCTCTACTGTGAACCTTGGTTTGACTTTTGTTACAACCAACCAATCGCTTTTGTTACGCCTCAAGCTTGGATATTCGCAAAAATATACTTGAATTGCTTGAGAAGCTAATACAAATTGCTCGTTTGTATTCCATTTCTTCTTTTCATTAACCTCGACGATCTTATATGCATGATGAATCTTCACCCCCTCGTTCAAAGTTGGAATAAACCAATCACCCTTGAACAATATAACTTTCTTGAATGACGATACTGAAGGATACTCAAGTTCGATAATCTCTGTTATCCGACCATAATAGTCCTTCTCGGGATCATCGTAGTTGGATCCTTTAACGCACATGCCACTATTCATAGTGCCTTTATTCGAATCATAGCTAATCGTGTGAAATTTAAATCCATTAACAAAGCAGCTAGGGTACGTTGTAACAGTGTTAAAAGGTCCTTTTGCGAGATCCCTTATGCATGAATTTGTCACATTATTCGTAGGATCGCGAACCTATTAAATAAGACAGATATATAAGAAATAATTATATAAGAAATTGAGTGAAATTAATATTTTAATTAATCAACTCACATAATTATGAAACCAAGAAGGGAATTCCTTATTTGTTAATTGTTCAATGATGTGGTCCCCAATGCCGAGATTACGTTGTCTTAGCTCAGCATCGTAAATTCTTGAAAAATTAAAAAGAAAAATAAAAATAACTACATTAGACTATTCAATTTAAATATAATTTAAAAATTAACAACAATTAATTAGCAAAATCTTACTGCAGATACGGTTCAACTTCTGGACAATTCATCAAAATATATCTGTGTGCAACATCATATTCTTCACCGAATAACATTCGTGACTTTTTACATCCAAATGGTCGACAAGGATGCTTGAAAATTGATAACTTCCCCTCCTGGTCATCCCTTTCATTTACAACACCAGCATCGTTACGCGGCACTCGTGTATGCCTTGTAACAACATGGTCCTCAAAGTAATGAGAACACAACAATGACGCTTCTTCCACAACGTATGAATTAGAAATAGAGCCTTCCACTCGAGCTTTATTTCTAACTGTTTTCTTCAACTTTCCAAGGTATCTATATAAAATATATATAGTAATTAGATAAGTGAACTACAAAATAAATATGTTTCTTATAAAACAGGAAAAAAAAATTATCAATATAATAAATAGTACATTTCAAACGGATACATCCATCGATATTGAACTGGACCTGCTATCCTTGCTTCATAAGCCAAATGGACTGGAAGATGCTCCATAGAGTCAAAGAAACTTGGAGGGAATATAAGCTCCAACTTGCACAAAGTGATGGGGATGTCGTTCTCTAATTTCATCATATGCTCACTTTTAATAGTGGTCGATGTCAAATATTTGAAGAAAAGACTCAACTCAGTCAATACCTCCCATACTTTTTGCGGTAGTAATTCTCGAAATGCAATGGGCACCAACCTTTGCATGAACACATGACAATCGTGACTTTTCATCCCAAACAACTTAAGCTTCTTTGTGTCAACACATCTAGCCATGTTCGACACATACCCATCAGGAAATTTTAAATTTTTTACCCACGCACACATGACAGCTTTTTCTTTCTTGTTCAGAGTAAAAGTTGATTGAGTAATGCGGCGACAATATTGATTCAACTCTTCTCTCGACTTACACTAAACTAAATTATAAATTTTATGTTTATTTTTAAATTAAATAATTATTTTTTATTATTTTTATATTAAAAATGATATTTACAAAAAAAATTCTTATTTTTTTTATTCATGAATTTTATTCACATATTTTTTAAATAATAATTTTTTATTTTCATTTTATATCATACTCATTTTTTATTTTATTTTCATTTTCATACAACATATTATATATATATATACACTTGACTGAAAACACTTGAGTGGAAATTCGAGAAAAATAAGTGTTAATTATTAAAAATATATATATCAAACTTTTTTAATAATTTTATAATATATTTTAAAATTTATTAATTAATTTTATATTTAATTTTTAATTATGTATTAATTCTATAATACTATTAAAATTTACATACTTAATGCTTTTTTGAATAGTATTAATTTTTAATAGTATTAATTCTATAATACTATTAAAATTTATTAAATTAAACTAACACTAAATTAAATTAAATTAAACTAACACTAAATTAAATTAATTTACACTAAACTAACACAAAATTAAATTAATTTACACTAAACTAAGGCTAAATTTAATTAAATTAAACTAACACTAAATTAAATTAATTTACACTAAACCAACACTAAATTAAATTAATTTACAATAAACTAACACTAAATTAAATTAAATTAAACTAACAGTAAATTAAATTAATTTACACTAAACTAACACTAAATTAAATTAAATTAAACTAACAGTAAATTAAAATAATTTACACTAAACTAACACTAAATTAAATTAAATTAAACTAACAGTAAATTAAATTAATTTACACTAAAATAACACTAAATTAAATTAAATTAAACTAACAGTAAATTAAAATAATTTACACTAAACTAACACTAAATTAAATTAAATTAAACTAATAGTAAATTAAATTAATTTACACTAAAATAACACTAAATTAAATTAAATTAAACTAACACAAAATTAAATTAATTTACACTAAACTAACACAAATATCGTATTACTTAAATACCCAATCTGTGTATAATGTGTGTATTGTCTTTCACTCTGTATGTTTATTGTGCAAAAATTCTTAAATTTATCAGCATTGCCATACATGTATTCCAGCAATTGCAACAGAATTGGTCCTAGGAAACGATCGTCTTTACCTTTTATATTCTAAAAATTAGTCCCAAAAACCCATCGATTGGCAATATTAGCTTTCTTAATTTGTTTAGTTTTTCTGTTTTTGTTTTTCAAATTAGATTTAAGTTAATTTGATTTGTAATAGTTTAATTAGCATCATTATAGATATAAGGGTCTATATAGTAAAAAATGTAAGTCATAAAGATTAATATAATCATTTCCAAATTTGGAGTCTTCATACAAATGGGCCATACCACCAAAGATACAAAAATAATTTACCCTAAATATTACCATTGATTAACTAATTATATATTTGCCAAACATCAAAAACAAATACACCCAAATGAAGGATTGAAAGAAGAAGCGCGACCAATGGAAACTGCCCCCCCAAAAAACAAACGATTTCTTTTCTTTTAAATAAATGCACCACATGAAACTTTTCCAGTTTTTTGAAAAAAATTTAAATGGGTTTTGCATTTTTGGAATGAATATTGGGAGTCAAACAAGTTTGCATTTCAAAATTATGAAAATAAAATGGAAAAATTAAAAAAAAAAAAGAGCATGACTTGAAACAGCCTCAATTACGGTTTGGGTATGGCATTACTTAATAAGTTTTTATCTATACAACATATTGAAGGTATTCTTTTTCATTATATGTTTAGCTCAATTTAAATTATTGAATTGAAGTGTAAAACTCTAGATTTTTTTAATTATGAATGTTAGATTTTAAAGAAAATATTTTGATCAATGATAATATGTGAAAAAGCGCAAGATACCAGTCTTCGTAAATTTTTTTAATATATATATATATTTAAAAATAAATAAAAAAATACTAAATTAAATTAAATTAAACTAACAGTAAATTAAATTAATTTACACTAAACTAAGGCTAAATTTAATTAAATTAAACTAACAGTAAATTAAATTAATTTACACTAAACTAACACTAAATTAAATTAAATTAAACTAACAGTAAATTAAATTAATTTACACTAAACTAACACTAAATTAAATTAAATTAAACTAACAGTAAATTAAATTAATTTACACTAAACTAACACTAAATTAAATTAAACTAACATTAAATTAAATTAATTTACACTAAACTAACACTAAATTAAATTAAATTAAACTAACAGTAAATTAAATTAATTTACACTAAACTAACACTAAATTAAATTAAACTAACATTAAATTAAATTAATTTACACTAAACTAAGGCTAAATTTAATTAAATTAAACTAACAGTAAATTAAATTAATTTACACTAAACTAACACTAAATTAAATTAAATTAAACTAACAGTAAATTAAATTAATTTACACTAAACTAACACTAAATTAAATTAAATTAAACTAACAGTAAATTAAATTAATTTACACTAAACTAACACTAAATTAAATTAAACTAACATTAAATTAAATTAATTTACACTAAACTAACACTAAATTAATTTAAACTAACACTAAATTAAATTAACAGCAAATACAGAAAATTAGAAAATTGCAAATAAATCTATATATATATATATATATAGACAGACAGAGAGAGAGAGAGAGAGAGGACCTTCTGAGGCGGCGGCGGCGGCGTGGCGGGGGGCGACGGCGGCACTACAACAAAAACGGGTTTTAACGACGGGAAAATCAGTCGTTAAAAGTTGATTTTCGGTCGTTAAAAAGTTGTAACGACGGGAATTTTCCTGTCGTCAGTCGTCGTTATTGCTTCCGAGGTTAAAAGTCTTTAACGACGGAAATGATAAACCTGTCGTTAATTGTATTAGCGACCATATAATTCCCGTCGTTAAAAATAACTATTAACTACCAAATTATAACCCAATAACGACAATATTTCCCGTCGTTAATAGTCTAAACAATTAGCAACCGTATGATTCCTGTCGTTAAAAATAATTTTTAGTTATCAAAACACAAACCAATAACGACAATATTTCCTCTCGTTAATAATGTGAACAATTAGCGACGGTATGATTCCTATCGTTAAAAAAATATTTTTTTTTAATTTTTAAATTTTTAATTTTTTTATTTTTTTTAATAGTATATATGAAAACAATTGCTAGTCATCAATGACAAAAATATCATGTTTTGATATAAACCACCAAACCTATATATCATTATCCATATCAAATTAAAATAAAACTCATAAAATTAAACATGTCATTCAAATAATACAAAGTAATCATTATCCATTACCATTTACACACCAAAAGTAGTATATATATAAGTGTTAATTGCCAACAAATTACACCAAAGAATATGTTCAACTAAAAATAACACTTTGACAATTGTATATACTATTCAAAAATTTACACCAAAAAAGATATTCAATTAAAAGTAACATTTTAACAATCATATATACTATTCAAAAATATACAACAAAACACTATATATAGTCACAAAACTGTTCATGTACTCCAAGATAGCAGTTGTTTCCTTTAAAGTCTTGTTGTCTCATTGGCCTACAAAAACAAGAAATAAAGCATTAAATTAGAATCAAATAAGTGTTCATGTTTTTTTTATAAAATATAAAATATTAACCCAAATAACTTAACTCAAATGCTAGCTGTAAGTTAAGTTATAGTATTTTGTGAATGTAAAGTAAGGGTCTTAAAACTGGTTGTAATTGGGAAATGGAGCATGATGTAATATAAATGCTCATAAGCCCAAAAGCTCATAAAATAGGGTTAATGTGTATCAAATCCCACACATTTGTATCAAATCCCACATATTCTTCATTCAATCAATCATCAAAAGCAATCAATCACTGTGTAGTAAATAAGAATTCAACTACTCATGCCAATCACCCATTGTATCTCAATTCATCTCAATAATGCACTACAATCCAAATCACATAGGGACAGGCACCAACAGAATCTAGAATTTAGAAGAGAATTTTCAAAAATTTTCTTGAAAAGTAAAACAAAAGCAGAATTGTTATATGTTATTAGCAAGCACCACAAGGAGAACCAGAGCCAGTCATGGTGATGATCAGTTGCTCTCGCTCTGCAGCCTAGTGCAAGCAATATGATTGATGATCAATTGCTCTTGCTCTGCAGCTTAGTGCAAGCAATATAATTATTGTGTTTATAAACACTAGAGGATGAGGGGGTGGATCATATTATAATGAATTCTTAATTGCATTTGGTTCCCTTAATGGCTTACAGATTGCATTAATTTTTTCATTATAAAAAGCTCTCTCCCCCCTATATATATATATAGATATATATCCAGCAATAACCAACAACCCAGCACAACACTCGCCACAACTTTCTCAATTATTGTCGTAACACAAAATAAGCTGGATTGATCATTGATTACAGCTGCTTTGCTTCAGTGTTATGGGGCTTATAAAAGTCAAAAGACCAATATGTTTGGATTGAGAAATTAGAGATTTAGATTACGTTTGCCTTTTCAGGCACTATTTAGATGTTTTCTTATTTTAAGCTATTGATCCATTAATTAATTACCTTAATTATGTTCATTAATGATTGACATCATAGTGTTGGTTATTTATTTAGGGTCTTTTTAACTCTTATCCACCTGTAAGTTGGTGTGTCTTATCTTTGACTAATTTTGGATTTGCTCTTATATAGGGGGAAGATATTGCTCAAGCCTACTTACCATTTTTGGGATTGTTTTGTACGTTGTGGACGATGTTTTTTAGTTTGCAATTGTCTTCCATTTGTTGTATATATGGAAACATTATGGAATCCTTTGCTCTATGTATTTGTCTATTAATGATGCATAATTTACATCACATCAATATATGTAACTACGACTTATACTTGTCATGAGTTAGTTTGATGAAGTTGATGACTAGTTAAACAGAATGGTTTTGAAGGGAATGGCAATGAAGTGGCTAGCTATTCTATTTCATGGCATATTTGGTTAGAAGGGAATAGATTGAAGAGCTGAATGGTTTCAATTTATAATTTAGAAGGGAATAGATTGAAGAGCTGAACATAAACCAAACCAAACCCATTCATTTCTATAATTTGCTCTGTGATTATGGATCTTTGCAGCTCATTTCTGAAGGACTTGATTTTTTTATGTGATAAGCACTGCAACTAGATATGTGCTGATCGAACCAAAATCAAAGATATAATTAGAAGGGAAAAATGGTGGAGAACTGGTTGATCTTGTCTTTGCAAGAATATATAATTTTTCATCAATACACAGTTAATGCTTAGTATTTTCTTCTTTTAAGTAGTAATGAACTTGTCCATTTATTGCAGAATTGGGATTTACAGGCATCTAATGATACATTCTAGAAATCCCCCGCAGTAGTATTGGAAGCCTTATCCGACAATATGGAACCAATAACTAGTAGACAAGGAGAGACTGATTAAGGCAAGTCATAACTAGGCCTATACAAAGACTAATAGTGAATTTGATTGTACTGATATGCATAATATAATGTTAATTAACAAAATGTAAAGCCCTAAGAACAAACTATTTCTCCGTTCCTGCATCCCATTTGGACATTGTGAAATGGGTACCGAACCATTCATACATTCCCAACTATGTTGACTAGGCCTATATTGTGTCATACATAGGCACCAACATGTAGACCTTGCCAATGTTCATTTAGGCCCCACATCTAAGCCTTAATAATGACCCCTCAACTTAAGTAACCCTTCTTTCTCCCTTACGGACTGATACCTTTACCCAATTAATTAGAAATGATCTTCTCTTGGCTGTGTTTGGCAACACATACCTCATTCTAATTTGGGTTTAATTAAGCAGGTTATAGTTAACTCCAAAAATGTGACCATATTAGTCACCCACTATATAGAATGATTTAAACTCCACTAATTTAATTTCAAGCCCGATAAGTCAACAACGGAAGCTATACTTGCAAAAATCTAAAAAAAAGTCGAGGGATAAACAGAATTATATATTACCTCAGTAGATTGAGATGTAGAAGGTTGATCTTGACTCCTAAATTGCATAAATTCTTTAAATGCATCTTCTAGAGCTTTCACCCGGTCTTTAAGCATCTTGTTCTCTTCTTCCAGTTCATTCTTGCTTGAAGATGCAAGTTTTAATTCTTTAGGTCTCACCCCGCCACCATACAAAAGAACATGATTCTTGACTTGGGGGCCAAAACAAGTCTCAATGATTTCAAGATTTGACATTTCAGGATTCGATTGGATGGTTTGAACTAGTTGATCCTACAAAACATGTTCATGGTATAATTTAATACACATTAAATACAATTGGGTGTGAAAAATTGAACAAGAAAATTAAAACAAGTGTCATTAACTATTTAACTTACATATGTTTCTTGTTCTTTCGGCTCCACCAACTTCTCACCTTTCTTCCTAGTTGAAAACCACATTTCTGCTAAATTGGGTTCATGACCATTTTTGCCTCCCTAAATAAAATGAAAAGTTTAGAATAACCGCTATCTAACAAACTATTGATATGTATAAAGTAAGAAAATTGTTAAAGGTATATGTTATAGTAACCATTTGATATGCAATCTCTCGCATTGGTTTGCTTCCAGTCCTATGGGGCATGCGTGGCTGCTTTCTATTTTTCGAATTTCTTTCACTTTTTTCCTATCCAAATTTAGAGAATTTAATAAAAACATAAAGTATATCAATAAGATAGAAATGCTACTACTTAAAAAACTAGAAGTAGAATTACCAAAAAAATCAAGGCTGTTTACCTTGAAGGATGAAGCTTGAAAATGATTTTTGACAAGCCATTCCCAATCTTCTTGATCTTGGATCTCAATGGGTTTTTTCTTTAGAATGTCTTGTACACTATTGTACGGTTTGATATATTTTCTATTCAATAAGGACCTCCAATTATTCCACAAGGAACGCATGTGACAAAGTGCATCTTTACGGTGATCCTCCATATTATCATTTTTAAACTTCTCCTACAAAGAAAAGTTGAACAAATCAATAACCAAAATTGAAAATATATATATCAACTAATTTTTATTTACCTTAATTGCAGCCCACATGTGGCTCTTCTCCTGTTCTCCAATTTCCTTCCAACTATGAACTCTAACAGAACAAATATTAAAATCACGAACAATCCGTCCCAAGTGTCTTGAAAAAGCCTCGTGATTAGGTCCAACAGCTCGATTTTTGTAGAAAGTTACTTCTAGTCGGTCATCATTTTTCAGAGCTGCAACTCTTTTGTTCTTGTTCATTCCTCGAACTCTTCTCTGTTTGTCTGACATAAATTTGTTAAAGTTACATAATTATGTATTAATGTGTATAAATACCAAAATTATGATAAATAAATACCATCATTTTCCACTCGTCCTTTCTTTTTTATTGGTGATTGATGTGGATGCAGTTCGACTTCATTAGGTTGTGGTGCAGTTTCATCAATTAGTGTATTGTCTGGAAGACATTGAGAATCATTAGTTGACTGATTTTGTCTTTCTTTCCCTATGAAGCAACAAATACCAAAACCAAACTTATTAAGTTCTAAATAAATATCTTAGGAAATTTAGAATCATTCAATTAAGAATAACATTAAAAATTTAAGAAGAAAATAATATCAAACCAGTGCGTTCAATACGGCCTAAACCATCATGACTTTGATTTTCTATTTCTTTCTCTGTGAAGCAACAAAAAATAAAAATTAAATACTTAATAGATCTAGAATCATTCAATTAAAAAATAGAATTAAAGTTTCAAAGGAAACCAATTTCAAACCTGCGCATCCAATACTAACTGAAGCATCATAACCATGATCTCCCATTTCTTTTCCTGTGAAGCAACAAAAAACAAAATAAAAAAACCTAATGGATTCCAAATAAATATCTTAAATGGCCTATAATCATTCAATTAATTAGTAAAATTAAATACTTAAGAAGAAAACAATTTCAAACATGTGCATCTAATACAAACTAATAATATCCTATTTCTTTTTATGAGAAGCAAGAAAAAACAAAATTTAAGGACCTAATAATATCTTCAAAGATCTAAAATCAACTAAGAAGTAATATCTCCAAACCTGGTCCTTCGATATGTTTTGGTAACTTGAAAGGAACTGGGCGTGTTAACTTATCCTCGTACACAAAGATATGAATATTCATTTCATTATGACTTCCTTGAAACATTTGAAGCAAATCAGCATCACATGTAACCCGCATCTCATCTCCATACATGATGTGCATCCCAACAGTATATATATCTAGCTGTTTTGAGCATGTCTCTAGCATGTCCATGTAAGTGTACTTGTCTGGGTCAATTTCTTTTTCTAATTCGATTTTGCTATTCTCAAAGTAGAAAAGCAAATTGTGCAGCAACATGTTACCTATCACAAAACTCTTTGCTTAGATAAAAAAAAAAATGCTATTAATTGAACAAATTCAAGGGCCAAAAAGCATACAGTAATACAAACCTGAGTTCCCCGACACCAACCCCTTTGTTGCCTCAAAAACAAAACGTTGCGAACTTTTACTAGCTCCTTTTTCATTTTTCTTTTCAATTGAGACTTTTGATCCTCTATTAGAAGAACATGTTGGCCTTGAAGTTGACAAACCCCTTACCTTTCCTCTAAGTAAAGTACCTGGAGGTATGAAGACATGTTTACCAGTCTTTGAGCCTTCCTTATCCTTTGTCTCTTTCATATTACTACAAAGCACAACCAAAATAAATTAGTAACATATAACAAAATAAACATGCATGCACAATAAAAAACTAGGTATGCGCAATATATGCATGCACATATAAAAGTTAATGCAAAAGAGATAAAATTCAATACCTTAGTTTCTTTCCTTTCTTTTCTTTGAATAAATAGTTGTGTTAACGACCATTGGGCCCATGTCTTTCCTTGTCCAATGCACATTATCATCTATATCCATTGAGGTGGAAGCTTGAAATTCAGGTGGGATTGATGCATTTTGAGGACTGATTTCAAATGTTTGATTTGCATCATCAATGTCATCATCCTTTTGAAATGGGAAATTATATAAATCACGAGGTTGTGTTTTTGTAACTACATGCCATCCTTTGATGTAGTTGTCATCCATATAAAATACTTGGGACGCTTGATTGGCTAATACAAAGTGATCATTACCTTTCAAAAATCGACATGGGTTAATGGATACGAATCCATATTTATCGACCTTGATGCCTTTATTTGTATCATGAACATCAAACCATTTGCATCGAAATAGTACTACTCTATTGTTATCAAGATATTGTAACTCAATTACTTCGGTCAAAATTCCATAGTAGTCTATTTCATCCTTCCCATTTCCCACATCACCAAGTACAACTACTCCACTATTTTGTGTCGTTAAATTTTTATCATAGTGTTCCACGTGAAACCTATACCCATTGACAATGTAACCATTGTAAAATGCCACATTTTTTAATGGCCCACGGGACAATGACAACATGCTCTCATCTATGCTGCTCTGATCTTGACTATGTAATCTTGCAACCTACAAATCAACTATTTTAAGTGAATTCACATATACTAAAATAAAGCATAAAAAGAATCACAATACACTTACCCTAAACTTGAACCATTTAGTAAAATTTATATTCCACTCTTCCTTGGATAGTTGTAAGGCTGTGACTGATTGAATTCTAGAATACTCTCTGTAGATATAAAATAGTTATTATTGAGTATAACAAAATTAAAAGAAAGTGACATTAAGATTAAAGTTGGATCTTACTCAATAAATGGCTGAACTTTGCTGCAATTCCTTAGAATATATATATGTGCTTCAATCCACTCATTGTTTTCTAGATCACGGGTAATTCCAGCTCCCAAAAGTCTCCCACGTTGGTTGAACACAAGTGAACCTCCATTGTGCACATCATCCTCGTAATTTCTATCCAGCCTGTTAAACTTTGTCTCCATGCTATGCAAGTACCTTGAACAAAGCATCATGCACTCACTAGCAATGTATCCTTCAGCAATTGAGCCTTCTGGGTGCGTTTTGTTACGAACAAACGATTTCAAATTATACAAATATCTCTCCATGGGGTACATCCATCGATACTGTATGGGCCCACCGACCTTAACCTCATTTGGCAAATGTATCGGCAAATGCTCCATTACATTAAAAAAAGATGGAGGAAAGATCATTTCCAACTTGCAGAGAGTGACAAAAATTTGAGATTCAATTTGCTCTATTTCTTTTACCCTTAATGCCTTACCACTCAATATCTTGAAAAACAAAGACAATTCAGTGAGTGCCTCGCATACATCATTAGGAACAATGCCACGTAATGCAATAGGAAGTATATGCTGAATAAGAACATGACAATCATGGCTCTTCAAACCGATAATTTTGTGGTCTTTGAGGTTAACACATTGAGATATGTTGGATGAAAATCCATCAGGAACCCTTAATTTTTTTAAAAATATAAGGAATGCATCCTTTTCCTTTGGAGACAAAACATAACTTGCAGGTGGTAACAAAACTTTGTCTCCTTGTACAATTGGGTGTAGCTCTGGTCGTATGCCCATTGATTTTAAGTCAAGCCGAGACTTTAAATTGTCCTTAGTCTTTCCCTTAACATTCATGATAGTTCCAAGAATGTTATCACATATATTCTTCTCAATGTGCATCACATCCAAATTATGTCGTAGCAAAAGTGTACTCCAATATGGAAGCTTGAAGAATATACTCTTTTTGTTCCAATTATCTCCCCTATTTTCATGATTTATCTTGGTCTTCAATTGACGAGATTTAGTTAAAGTAATCCCTTCAAGGTCTTGCACTTGCTTCAGAACATCTACACCAGAAAGTAAGTTTGGAGCGACCCCTCTTTCCTTTGTACCATCAAAAGAAACCCTATTATTTCTCCATTTGTGATTCATAGGCAAATAACGTCGATGACCCATATAACATTGTTTCCCACCGTTAGTAAGCCTTGTTGAAAAAGTATTCTTGTTACAACAAGGACATGCTAATTTTCCTTTTGTACTCCATCCAGATAAAATCCCATAAGCAGGGAAGTCATTGATCGTCCACATCAAAGCTGCATGCATTGTAAAATTTTGACGTGTTGACACATCAAAGGTTTCGACACCCAATTCCCACAACTCCTTTAATTCATCTATCAAAGGTTGGAGGTAAGTATCAATTGCATCCCCTGGTCCATCTGGTCCTGGTATAAGCATTGACAAAAGGAAATTAGACGGCTTCATGCAAACCCAAGGCTCCACATTATACGGAATAAGCACTACTGGCCATATACTATACGGTGTTCTTGAATTAGAAAAAGGTTGAAAGCCATCACTAGCAAGACCAAGTCTAACATTACGAGGTTCTGAGGCAAAATTTGGATTGACTTTATCAAAATCCTTCCACGCCATTGAATCAGCTGGGTGTCTTATCACTCCATCATCTACTCTTTTATCAAAATGCCATCTCATAGAAGAGGCTGTCTTGGAAGACATAAACAACCTCTGAAGTCGTGGCTTTAATGGAAAGTAACGTAGAGTTTTTACTGGTATTTTCTTGCCATTTGTTTTCATCTTAAATTCTCCACTACGATAATCTTTCTTCCATCGAGAAGCACCACATACCTTGCAACAGTCACATCCACTATCGATCTTCCAATACAACATGCAATCATTCACACAAGAGTCATACTTTTCATAAGACAAACCAATGTCATGCAATACCTTTTTCGCATTATAGTATGAGTCTGGTAAGAAAGACCCTTCAGGTAAGAGTTCTTTTAACAATTGCAACAACATAGTGAATGACTTATTACTCCAACGACCAAGACTCTTGATATGCAACAATTTAAGAATTGCAGATAATCTTGAAACTAGTGAACCAGGATATATTGGTTGCTCAAGGTCATCTATCAACTTGTAAAACTGTTTGGCTCCATTATTCGGCTCCATTTCAGGCAAATTTTGGGTATTTGGAAATTCAACATCTTCATTATTTTCATCTAATCCTTTAAATTGAGGGTACAAATCATTTATGAATTGTTGGATCTCATCATCACTATCATCTGGAGCACTAGTATCACATTGTAAGATCTCATTTTCTTCATCCTCAGACTCAGATTGAGGCTCATTGCTTAGTTCACCATGATGATACCAAAATGTATACCCTTCAGATATTCCATGTATCATTAGATGTGCCTCAATAGACTCACGAGTTCCAAGATCAGTATTGCAACATTTTGTGCATGGGCACCGAATCTTATTTTTGGCACCCAACTTCTTTAAAGCATAATCTAGAAACTTTTGTACCCCTATTTGATAAGCTTCATTAAGTCGATCATTGACAAGATTCATCCACTCCTTACTAGGTGCCATTATCTCATAAAATAATGACAAAATCTTGTACTTCACCTAAACAATATAACAATAATATCATTTAGCTAATAAGCCTTAAGAAATAAAGTTGGCTATTCATAACAAAATTTAGCTTCTCATTATCAGAGTTGGGACTTTAAACTTGTATGAACTTTTAGAAAACTAAACTTTAAAAGCAAGTAAACAAAAGTTTAGGCCAACTTATTACTTGAACAATTCAAAGCTTGTTGAATCAATTAAAAGCTTGTGTGTGTGTGTGTGTGTGTGTGTGTGTGTGTGAAAATTATAATGTAACTTAAACTTTTTGAGCATGTAAAAGTCAATCACTATAAATTTGTTGAGGAGGTGGAGAGCTCTAAAATTGGAGCATGATTAGGCTTGGGAGAGTAAATAAATCATTTGTGTGATTTCATGTCTCCTAATGGACTAATAGTAACACCCCTCCCACCCCCATAATAATGCCTATTGATAAAGTAATTACTTACACCAATTAAAATTAAAAATGTGCTTTTTAATTAAAGCATCAATTTTACAACCCTAAAAGATAACTAGGACTCCACATCCACAAATAAACCAACATTTTTTTTATTTTCTATCTCTTTTTTTCTGTTTTGGATAATAAGAGTGTTTTCCTAAAAATCTCAAATTTAAGAAGAAAGAGATTAATAATATTGACATTAATTGTTTAAGGATATTCTGGAATTCATATACTAGTTGAACAATAATAAAAAGTCATAAATTGACCTTCCCTAATATAACCTAATTGGTGAGTAACAACGCTTACTCATTTTACAAATAAATGTTTTTTTCAACATTCAAAATTATCCTTTCAAGTGACTATTTTTGTCTTACTAAAATGAAAAGCAAAGACATCTGGTCAATTAACACTCAATACTACCATACTTGTATCTTTTACACACTGCTATAAAGCAGTATGTAAAATGAGAGGCTTAATTGAAATATATACTAACAAAAATATATATATGAAAATATATATATACTAACAAAAATGTTCATATATGAAAATATATATTCAATTTTACCCTCTGCAAATTAGATAAAATGTTCATATATGTTCATAAATATATATGAACAACATTTTATGTCTCTATCCTATTAAATTAAACACCCATCCACCTATAAAGCACCTTATTATTATTGTAATACATAAACAATCTACTTATGATTATGACAATCTTAACGCTTTTAAGCATTATTGTTCAATGAATTCATGTTCACTATTGATAAAAGGCTAGGCTAGGTTAGGTAACCCATGTCAAAACTTAACAAAATTGTGGGCTTGGCAAGTGTATAATGACCCAAATATAAGCCCATTTTGAAGGAAACTTAATCCATAAGAAGCCCAATAAAGAGTACTCATAAAGTCTTTTTGTCAATTTTTATTTATTTGTTAAAATATAAAACTAGATATTATTTTCGATAACCATATTGTTTTTTTAACATTTCGAAAATAAAAACTAAAAATTATATTTAACAGAAAAAAAGATAAATTAATTGTATATACCTCATGTATTTTGGTCATTTGACCAGAACACTTAACCTCATGTATCTTAACGCTTTTAAGCATTATTGTTCAATGAATTCATGTTTCATTATTGATAAAAGGCTAGGCTAGGTTAGGTAACCCATTTCAAAACTTAACAAAATTGTGGGCTTGGCCAGTGTATAATGACCCAAATATAAGCCCATTTTGAAGGAAACTTAATCCATAAGAAGCCCAATAAAGAGTACTCATAAAGTCTTTTTGTCAATTTTTATTTATTTGTTAAAATATAAAACTATATATTACTTTCGATAACCATATTGTTTTTTTAACATTTTGAAAATAAAAACTGAAAATTATATTTAACAGAAAAAAAGATAAATTAATTGTATATACCTCATGTATTTTGGTCATTTGACTAGAACACATTTTATAATTTATTTTTTCTTGAGTTAATTCTTATATTTCACACTCAAATTATAGACACCATTCATTAATAATGACAGTAATAAAACTAAAATTAAGAACAAATTAAGGTTAATTTTCGTTTAATTTAGATGCTGTGGCTTGCTTTTTTCTTCTTTTAATTTCATAACAGTACGTTGTAACAATTAACATCAGAAGCAAGTGAATCTTTTGGTTTTATAACAGTACATTCCTCTGTTTTTTTAACATCAGAAACTTGCTCTAAACAATCAAATTAGGAACGAAAGAAGTAGGATCGAGCATATGCAATCACTGTAATATATATACATACACACATAATACAAGATTATATAGCTTTAGCGCCACACGATCAGTCAAATGGAAGTTTCAAAGTATCAAATAAATATATATACATACACACATAATCCATAGACATACACACAGAATACATATATACATATATACACACATAATACATATACACGTAGAATACATATATACACACATAATACATAATTAGATATTCATGATTAGGAGATAGTGGTTGTCATGATGCTGCTGCTGCTGCTGCTTTGGCTTTAAGTAATTGGATTGGGAGGTTGGCGAATGGCAATGGCGATGGAATAAATGAAGAAGCATGCACCCACCACCATCTTTGTACCGCCGATCGATATAATTAACATACATAATATAAATCCATATAATCCATATCCCAGTCCTTGATATATATGGAGATGACGTGCCTAACATATATAACATCCCCTGAACTCAGTCATCTTCTTCGTCCGACACACCTTATGTTATAATTCAAGATTCTCACATGGCTTTACTTTTCTATTTCGGGCAAACAACACGTCGTCATCATTCGACAGATTATAGGATTCTGGGATTAGAATAGTAATCCCCACTTCCCTATATACTGATATATCATGTGTTACACAGCTCAGCAAATGTACGTACATGCATATTTTCTGGAACTGTATGCAATAAATTAATAACAGATCTACACACACAGAATATATATATACGCAGACTACATACACACACACAATATATATATATATATATACCTATATATATACCTTCTTTGAGGCAGTGAAGACGGAGGCAGATTTTGTAGCAGTGGCAACCGGAGGCGGAGGCGGAGGCAGCGGCAGCGACAGCGGCAACGGCTACGACAGGAGGCGCGGCGAATCGATGGACAGCGCGAGTACTTCACAGAGAGAGAGAGAGAGGGAGAAAGGGGAGTTAGGGATTTGATGATTGGGGAAGAAGGGGAAAGGTAGAGGGAGAGATACACGGCGGGAGTAATCCCGCCCATATTTTTTCCTTTTTTTTATTTTTAAAATATTTATTTATTAAATAAAAATAAAATCATTTATACAAATAATATTATTAATTATTTAATTGATAAAAATAAAATAATTTATAATTATGATAACTAATAAAATAATAATTTGAATTATTAATCTAAAATATGGTAATAAAATAATTTAAATTATTATATCAAATTAATATTTATTTAAAAATATAATTATATTATAAATCTAATAATTATAATAAATTAATTAGTTTGATATATTGTATTATTATAATAATTATATTATAAGTAGTACTTAAATTTTAATATTTTTTTTATTTTATAGTTAGAATTAAAAATTTTAGTCAATAACGACGGGAAAATGATTGATTAACGACGACTTATTTTGCCTGTCGTTAAAAGTTATCTTATAACGACGGGATTTATATTTAGTCGTTAATAGTACTACATTAACGACCAAAACTAATGTCGTCGCTAATTTTTTGTCGTTAATGCCTGTTTTTGTTGTAGTGCGGTGAGCGAGGGCGAGGGAGAAGAGGGCGACAGTGAGCGAGGGCGAGGGGGAGACAGTGACCGAGGGCGAGGGAGAAGAGGGAGACAGTGAGCGAGGGCGAGCGAGGGCGAGGGGGAGACAGTGAGCGAGGGCGAGGGAGAAGAGGGAGACAGTGAGCGAGGGCGAGCGAGGGCGAGGGGGAGACGGTGAGCGAGGGCGAGGGAGAAACAGTGAGCGAGGGCGAGGGGGAGACGGTGAGCGAGCCGCGAGAGGTGAGAGCGAGTGCGAGATTGAACGAGAGAGAGGAGAAGAGGCGGGACGCAGAGGATCGAGGGAGAAGAAAGAGGGAGACAGGCGCGGAAGGGAGGGGGGTGGGGGGGTGAGGGGGGTTTTACGGGGATTTGTGAAAGAGGCGGGGAATTCCCCGCCTCTTTCATTAATAAATTATTAAAAAATAATAATTATTATATAATTAATAAAATTTATAATAATGAATAAAATTATTAAAATTATGATAATTATTAAATTATTTTATTAATAATTTTTTATAATCATTTAAAATATCATAATAAATTAATTTAAATCATTGCATTTTAAATTAATATTAATTTAAAAAATACTTATATTATAAATCTAATAATTATAATAAATTAATTTGATATGTTATAAATACTATTTTAATAAAAAATTTATTAAAGATAAAATAAATTAAAAAATATTGTAACAATATTCTTAATATATTTTGAATGTTGAGTAGTCTTTAATCTTTTTTAAAAGAAAATTTTGATTATTTTCTCTTTCATATTCCTTCATTATTAGAGGAACGTGATCAGTTTAATTATCAAATAAATCAAAAAATCAATAAATTGAATTGAGAAATTAAACTAAATTGACTTGACAGATTAAACCTAATAAACTAAATTAGATTAAAAAAACTAAATATAGATTATATAAACTAAACAAATTCAATAAACCAAACAAACACATAAAATAATTAATTAAAATTTAATTAACCAAATAAGCTAAAAAATCAAACAAGCTGAAAAATTGTATGATAGGCCAAAAACGACATCATTTTATTATCATAAAAACATCATTGTCTTAAAATCCAATCGATTCGATTTTTTTTAATTAAAAAATATAATCGAAAACAAAAACTAATTTTTTTAAAAAACATTAATTGAATAGAAGCAAATTTTTTAAAAAATTAATAATTTTTATTAATTTGATTCAATGAATTTGATTATACCGAATTTTAATTAATTTGATTCAATAAAGTAGTAAAAACCAAAATAAAATTAGAAATAAAAAAATAATACATTTTAAAAACTAACGATATATTGTCATACAAACAAAGAGTTTATATCGAATTTTAATTAATTTGATTTGATTCAATAAAGTAGTAAACAACAAAAATAAAATTAAAAATTTTAAAAATCATAAATATTTAAAACTAACGATATACTATCAAACAAACAAAGAGGTCAAACGATGCATAACAAAACAATGAAGATATAATATTTAATAACATGAGATAATTAAAAAGAAAAATTTATAAAAGTTTTTAATTAAATATACATTAATATATTAAATTTCTTATAGAATTTAATATTTATATATTTAAATATTTATAAATTAATTAAATAAATAAATAAAAATTAAGGTTTGCGACAGATTGAAAGTTCTGTCTCTATATCAGCGATGAACTCAGACAATTCGTCAACACAATTTTTTTATTTATTTTTTATTATCAATATTGAATTTTAATTTTTTATTTTTAAAATTGGTGACGGAAAAAACTTTCCGGCTCTATATTTGAAAAGCAAAAAAATTACAATTAAAATTTAATTTTTTAGCGACGAAAATTGTTTTGCGTCGCTAAAAGTACTGGCAGAATATTAAATCTGTTACAAAATTTAATTTATTATTATTTTTTAATTTAAACTAATATATTTTTCTTATTTTAAACTTTAGGGACATAATTTATTTTCATCTCTAATTAATGATAGAAAATAAATTCCGTCTCTATCTAAAAATATATTTTTTATTATTTTATTATTAAAATAAATTATAGTCTATTGAATTTATTTATTTTTAAAAAAATAACGACGAAAATTTTCGTTGCTATTTTTAAAAAAAATTTATTAAAAAATAAAAAATTTATTTTAGCGACGGAATATTTCGTTGCTATTTTTTAATTTTTTTATAAAATATATTTAATAATTATATAAAAATATTATAATTTATAAAAATAATATTAATAATTATTTAATTAATAAAAATAATAAAATTAAAATAAAATTTTATTGTAATTATCTAAAATGTGATAATAAAATAATTAAATTATTGTATTTCAAAATAATATTTATTTAAAAATCTAATTATATTATAAATCTAATAATTATAATAAATTAATTTGATATATTCAATTATTTATTAATAGTTTGTAATCTTAAAAAAATAAATTTTTTCTATAAATAAAAATTATATTAAACAAAATCTACATAATATTTATACTAATGGTAGAACTCATTTAATCAACACAATGAGTTCTAAATTGTTGAATTTCATCTATAACTTAGAGACAAAATTAGAGAGGACAAATGATAAAGAGATATATTTATTTTTTTCTTAGTCAACATTAATGTAATCCATATATTTTTTTATAGTATAACTATTAAGGGGGAAAATCATTCCATATATTTGTTCAAAAATCATCCTGGACTTATTTTGATACTTTCTTATCCGGATTAGCATATGTACTTCTCTAATTGTTTATTATGAATGACTTAATTATACATTTAATCGTGTTATAATGTCTATATATTAGATAGTAACATATGATACTGTTATCAAGTATAAGACACAATGTCATCCATATATCATATTTTTTAAAATTTATATTTTATCAAAAAATTCTCCTATTTATAGAGAGAAAAATACTAACAAGATAGCTTCTAGACTTCTTTCTATATAATGTAATCCCTCAATATTGTTTTATTTTTATGATTTCTAAAATTTAAAATAAAGAAAATTTCAATAATATTATAGTTTTAAAACTTTTTATTTATTTTTCAAATATAGTGTTTGTTTATATTTTGTACACATTTAATAAATATTACAAATAATTAATTATTATACATTTAATATTTTTTATTTTATGCAAATGAAATATATTAATTGATGAGTTAGAATTTAGCAATATTATGATTTTTAATATTAATATATTTATTTCAATTTTATAAATTATTTTTTTTATATTCATATCATGGTTAAATGTATATTTAATTTTTTTATAAAATTTAAATATTTATATATTTAAATATTCATTTCAAATTCAAATATTTATAAATTAACTGAATAAAAAATATTAAAAAAATAATTTTACGACGGATTAAATATTCCATCGCTAAATGAGCGACGGAATAGGATAATCCGTCGCTAACTTTATTTTTTTAATTTAAATTAATTTTAAATTTAAATTTTTTATTTTAACGTTTAATATTAAAATTAATTTTTTATTTTAAAATTTTGCGATGGAATTTGTTTCCGTCATAAAAATAAAAAATTTAATTTTTATTTTTTTATTATTATTAAAATATAGCGACGGAAATAATTTTTCGTCGCTAATCATAGCGATGGATTACTGTTTCCGTTGCAAAAATATTATTTTTTTTTGCGACGGATGTTTTCCGTCGCTAAATTAAAATTTTTATTTTTACTTTTTATTCTTATTAAAATTTAGCGACGGAATTTCTATCCGTCGCTAAAAAATTAATTTTAATATTTACTTTTTTTATTCTTATTAAAATTTAGCGACGGAAAGATATTTCCGTCGCTAATCATAGCGATGGATTACTGTTTCCGTCGCTAAATTAAAATTTTTATTTTTACTTTTTATTCTTATTAAAATTTAGCGACTGAATTTCTATCCGTCGCTAAAAAATTAATTTTAATATTTACTTTTTTTATTCTTATTAAAATTTAGCGACAGAAAGATATTTCCGTCGCTAATCATAGCGATGGATTACTGTTTCCGTCGCAAAAATATTATTTTTTTTTGCGACGGATGTTTTCCGTCGCTAAATTAAAATTTTTATTTTTACTTTTTACTCTTATTAAAATTTAGCGACGGAATTTCTATCCGTCGCTAAAAAATTAATTTTAATATTTACTTTTTTTATTCTTATTAAAATTTAGCGACGGAAAGATATTTCCGTCGCTAATCATAGCGATGGATTACTGTTTCCGTCGCAAAAGAATAAATTTTTTAATTTTTTTGCGACGGAATTAGTATCCGTCGCTAAAAAATTAATTTTTATTTTTACTTTTTTAATTCTTATTAAAATTTGGCGACGGAATGAAATTTCCGTCGCTAATTACAGCGATGGATTACTTATTCCGTAGCTAAAAAATTATTTTTTTATTTTTTTTGCGACGGATTTTTTTTCCGTCTCAAAAATCCGTTGCTACTTTTACAAAAAAAAAAATTTCGTATTCCGTCGCAAGTCCGTCGCTGTTCCGTCGCAAAATAACGAAGGAAATGTCCGTCGCTAAAAATCCGTCGCTAAATCCCGAATTTCTTGTAGTGTATTCTTGGTTTTGCTAGAAAAAGAGCAAAAATTCTTGCAAAATTAATAATACAATTTGCCATCAAACTATCAAAACATTCATATTTCTTTATATGTTTACGTGGATATTGTTTAATCAAGAAAATATCAAATAAACATAATTTATAGATATTTGAAAATCATAATACGATCAAAATTTATACACATAAAATATTATTAGATAGTTGATATCATATAGCGACATAGCGGACATAAATGACTTGTTTTTAGCCACTGAATAATACAGTCATTATGATAAATATGAGAACACGGTAGTTTAGTTACTTCTACGCCATCTTCCAACTCTTCCAAACATATCGTACATTTTTCTTGTGTCACAGCCCCATCAACCACTGCCTTCTCCAAGGCTTCAATTGCTTGCTCACTTGCAGGAATGAATGCACTATTATACAGCGACTCCTCCAAAGTCGAGGATAATGCTAGATCACTTTCTCCGTGGACATCTATTGAATCAACACAAATAATTACTTTGATGACAGGTATGACGCGAAGGCCACAATGTTTGCATCTTGTCATTGCATACATTCTTGTAGAATAAACACATATGTCATCGATAACTTGAGCTGCATGACCAGGTGGGATTCTTTCGTTTGGTAGAAGAGTGAATAATAATGGTGTTGCAGCTAGAGGGTCAGAGAGCATATTGGCTCTCCTAATTATGCATGAATTTGACGTTTCAGCACCACTTTGGTCCAAAGAGAAAGTGCATACTTCTACCCAAATTGGATCATTATTGGGTAAGATTACCTCTTCGGATATAATAACATAATTGCCGGAGATGTCATAAAAATCGTTAACAATCGTCGCCATCGTGTAAGTATGATGAGCAGAAGAAACACCAAAAAGTAAGAATGGGGAGAGTTGATTTAGGGAGATTTGTATTTATAGAGAAATTCAAGAGTAATCCCAGTTTGAATAGAATGCCTAAATCTTAGTTTGAATGGGATTGGGTATAGAAAGTCTAATCCTAGTATGGATAAGATTCCCTTGCGCACTATAAACCCAATGAGGTGCTTAAATTTAGTAAAGTCAGGCGTGACTATTACTGAATTTCTAAATGAAAGATTAGGACTGGCTCGGTTGATACAGTGAAATGAAATTCTATTATTGATCCACTTATTTATTGATTTTTTTCCATAATATTTTAAATTTGTATCGGTGATAATTTGGTCACTCATTATATATCGCGTAGAATAAAATGAAAACTTATTTTATCACTGTTATCTTTTCGAGATTTTTGTTATCTGTGAATTGGCCTTGTTTGGGCCACCTCAAGTTGGATGCAGTGAAGCAATTTCAAAATTATATATTTTAGATAGAACGCTAATACAAATAAATCCATACTTTGACAGGATTTTATTAGGAATTGAGTGTTATAAAGCAATACCCGAGGCAATTCTGTCATCTTTGTTCAATCCCATTTAGATTTAAGATCCGGCCTATATTTTCAATTCCACTCACGTTAGGATTAGGCTTCTTTTTCTAATCCGTATTCAGATCAGGATTAGGTTAGAATTTTGAGATATATATCTCCCAATCCAAACCTTATTACACAAAATCCCAATTTTCAATCTTTGTGCTTCCGTTCATTATTATTCACAATGGTGGCGGCAGAGTGAATACTACAAAAGATTAACTGTTTTGTCATGGTTTTTGACAATTAAATTTACTTAAGTGATTATTTAATTTATTGATACTTGAATGTATCAATATACCCTCCCATATTGATACTGCGGGGTCATCCCTATCCCCATTCTCTCCGTAGTTACAAGAATTCATTTGATTGTTTTTAAGTTTTATGTCGAGTGATCGAACAAACAATATATAAGTGTTAATTCAATAAATCGTGACTTCGATTATCACCTTACATAATGAGGTGAATCCTCACACTTGTGATTTAACTTTCTTAGTATAATCGAGAGCACGAGTATCAGAGGCCACGCAAGAACCGTCATCCTAAACATCTATTTGATTCAAATAACTACAGTGCTTGGCATGGTATGTGATTGCGTTGTAGATTTGGAAGCAACGAAAGATAGATTGAATCATCACATTTTGCCTACATTCAAATAGAGATTTGTATTCAATTCAATGGAGATTAGTAGCAAATATGAAGCGAGAATAACATTTACCTTAAATTATCATGCAATTTGTATTCAGTTCAATGCAAGCTAGTGATTTTGCGCTCTTGACTAAACAGACAATTAATGTGTACGAGAAGAGAGTTGTTTCGATATATTTAAATGAATTGTTAGTTAGAATAAAAATTATTAGATTATCATGCCTTAACAATTGCATTATTTGATAGTTAAATATAAGTCATACATGTTCTTTTTGTCGTTATGAGACATTGACTTACTAAGTTTATGATTTCATGTTGTGAAATATTAATTTGAATTTATCTTGCTAATTTCAAAAACTACTAAATTCACACATCAATAAATGCAATACATCTCAACACTAATTCCTTCTATTTTTAGTTTAAACTAATCGGGCTAAATAGTATAATTAGTCAATGAACTTTATATTAAAATACAAACAAATCATTAAAGTTTAATTTATAAATTTTAATTTAATATACAATTTTATAACTATCATCAATTATTGTTAAAAAATATTAACGGGATGTTAAAGTATAGCACAAAATGTCATTAAACTTTACACTAAAATATAAAATAATTATTAAATTTTGCACTAAAATACAAAAAGATTAGCATTTCATTAGTTTTTTTTAACGACAATTGACGGTAATTATGGAATTGTATACTAAATTAAAATTTAATGACCTTTTGGTATTTTAATGTAAAGTTCTATGATTATTTATGTTATTTAGTTAAAATGATTGTAACATTTCAATTATATATTTTTTTATTTTAATTCACAAAATTGAACTATAATAGGTGTCTATAAATTTGACCAGGTTTCACTAAATTTACAGAATTAAAAGAAAAATCAGTGGCCATAATAGGAAGAGGTTTACTGTAACGCCCCGCTCCCATTTACGGGTGTTACTCGTGAACAATTACCCAAATTGTCCACCTGCTCGACCTTAAGTCATGAAGGGTGGACCATGTTTCAAGACGAAACGCCCTAGGTGGGAACTAGACTCGTCCTTCCCTTCCCTCAACCCCAAGATTCACTAGCAGAATTGGGTCTCAACCACACCGGTGACATTTGGATAAAAAGAAATCACTTAAAGATACCCAATCGCCATTTCTTACTTGATTTAATTTTTCTTCTTCCCAAGAAGTTCACCAGGCTCCATGAATTTCACAAGCTCAATCAATACATTGATTGCACCAATTTTTGGAGGAAAAACTCATCATTTCAATTTTTCAAAAATTTCGGCATTATTCTCCAAAATGCCCGAAAAATCCCTTTATTTTTGAAAATCCTCCGCAACCCAAAAATCAATTTAGAATTGCCCCCTAATTTTCCAAAATTCATATTTTTGAAAAAGAAAAAAATGGCCGGCGGGGCTCGTTGGGCGCTGGCTGCGTGGGGTGGCCGAGCGCCACGCGCGGTGCCTATGCATGCTGCGCGCCGCCCTGCTCACGAGCACCTGGCTACGCGCGCGGGGCTGCTACTGCTTGTTGCCACTTTAGCTTTTTTTTTTTTTTTCTCTTGGGCCTTTAAACCCACACTTTTCCAGAAAATTGCACACCTCTAAATGCATTTAAAATATCAACTTTTCACATCCCATAACCTCTTTTCACAACAAAAATCATTTTCTCCAACCTCATGATTTATTCCAAATAAATTACCTCCATCGTTCTAGGCCTTCACAAGCCATTGCAAACCCTTAAATTACATCACATGAAGCATTTACAATAAATAGGCTTCCCCAAGCCATAAAGCCACAAATTAAATACCACAAGCTTAGGGCTTCTTTAAGCCATAAATTTATAACAAAAAAATATATATATATACACCAAGAGCTTCCAACCACAAGCTTGAACTTTCCCTTTTCTCTTTTGACCATAAAAACAACCTACAAGGGAAGGGTAAAACCTCATGAGCCACAAAGCTCAGTAAGGGTGCAATGCAAAGTAAATACAAGCATAACAAATCTATGTAATGGCAAATACATGCAAGCATGGTTAAGTCATTCCATCCTTCCAACCCAACATGGTTTGAGGTATCAACCTACCATTTCTTTCCCACCCCCATGGCCATAGGTCTCATGAATAAGTAAAGCATGCAAAGAGATACATAAAAGTTTACGCAATCTACTTACAATGCAATGCATGGCCCCCTCCACATGGGGCCATCCCTTACCTTTTTCTTCTCTTTGAAGCTTCAAGCTCTCACTGGCTTCCTCCCAATACTTCTCTTAAAGAGATTCCTTGAAACAAAATATAAAAAAACTAAGCCCCTCATCAAGACAAATAACAAGATCTTACACTACCCAAAGGAAAGAATACTTACCTTCTTGTAATCTTTCTTTCCTTTCATTCTTCATTTCTTTCTTCCATGAGAGACTTCTTCCTATCTCTCTTCTTTTTTGCTTCAAGACTCTTCAAATGGCAAAAAAGGAGACAAGTCTTCCTCACTTGCCCTTAAATACTACCCTTTCTCATTTTCAAGAATGAATCTTCACCATTCATTAAAAGCACAATACATGTGTTTAAGGAGAATCAAATCTCAACCATCCATCTCTTTAGATTAAATTCATCTCTCATGGAAGAAACACAATCCATGCCATCTCCTCTCTATAAATTTCAATTATTGGATTCATTATCTTTTCAAGAATAGATCTCATCCATTAGATTCTTAATTTTCTATTTATTTCTCATTTACTTAATGAGACTATTTTCATATCCATTTTCAAGACTTAATACAAGCCATTGGATATATTTCATTTTTTCAAAACTTGATCCTAACCCTTCTATCATTTAGTTTTCCAATACCAAAATTAGCCATTTTCTCATATATTTATTTTGACTAATTTCAACACATCAACTTGAATGACTAATTTCACTCATTTTCATATAAATAATCCTCCCATTTTCACTCATAAATGAGTGACTAATTTTTATTTTTTTTTGCATTTAACTAAATCCGATATTTTTCAAGGTATTAATGGTGACCATTTACCATTTTCTTTTGGATTTACTTTAATCCATATAATTATGCCTCTCATTAAATGCTTGAAAGATCAAAATAATTTCTTTTTTATTTATATAAATCATTCTCCATCTCATAAATCCACATATATATATATATATACATATATGCCCCCACATTTCTAATATATAATTTCTCTCAAATTTTCAAGATTATGCCAAGTGTCACTCTAAGACACAAATTTGGCTTCTAATTCTTTATCTTAGTCATCCATGTGGCATTACCACACTAATTCACCATTTTAGGGAAAATTTATTATTTTCTCAGATAATTCAATATACACCATTTTCTCTATTTTCCATAATTAAATTTTTTTATGGAATTAATTCTAAAATACCAAAATACCCTTTGTGAATTATTAACCCCATATATCTCCACATAATTTTCAAATTGGGATTTAATTCACTTACATCCCTAACTCCACATAGGAATTATTTTCAATTATCAAAATACCCTTTTTATTGGATTTCACTTTCTAAATTACCAAAATGCCCCTCTTATAGGGCACTAATATTCTCAAGGATCTACCACCTCCTCAAGGGAATTTTTGAAAATTTTCTTACTTCCTTTCTCATTCTCATAACACTAGGATTACTGGGTGTTACATTCCACCCCCTTAAAAGAATTTCGTCCTCGAAATTCACTTTACCATAATCTCCCACCCAAGATAATCACATCCTCAGGCTTCATGGCAAATTCTCATGCTCGAGAATCTCATAGCCTATTCATTCCTCACATTTACCTCTGGTTATAACCACCTCGAGGCTTCGCTTAGGATTTTGGTCCTCCACTTCTCGAGGACATTCCCCAACTGAATACCGCTTTGGCCTCTTGCCAAATTGTACAACTGGTCGCTGATCACGCTTACTGCAACGCTGTCCATTTTTGGATGGATTTTCTCTACCTCGAAAATCACTTTGTAGTCCACTTCCCATTTTCCCATTAGTCAAAACCACATACGCTAACATTGCATCATTGATCAATCTACCACTATTTTACACCGATCACACACGACAACATTTCTCAATGCCAATCACACATGGCCACGATTTTATGCTAGTCCAACCAGCAACGTCTTAGCACTGATCGTTCGCCTCAATGTCACTTCTAGTGCCCACAAGACACTCGGAGACCCATTCCACCATGGCATATCGCCATTTATTACATGCATGCATAGCTTAAGTTGATCCTCATGGCAACTTCTCAATATCAATCAACTAACCAGGCTAGTATTTCATGGGAAGCAACCATTTGGCTCACCCAGCCAACTTCGACCATTTCATACATGGTCTTTTTACTTGACCAGTCGACTCTCATTTATCGATATGATTACGCATAATCGACATACCTAACACCATGCTACGTTATCACATTTCAATCGTACGTGCATTTCTCGAGTCCGCCTCGAGCTTAACGACGCACACACCATTACAATCTCATCTCGAGCTCAACCGTGCTCAGACCACAACCTTCTCCCAACCAGGAGTTCTTCGCATTAGGCATGCCAAGATACTTACTAGCCAATATCACACGCTAGTAGAGGTCTCATACCCATACTAGGGAACTCTTCACGGAGCAACCCCTTTTCAATTCTTCCCTCATTTCAGCTTTCACAATCATGCCCCATGCTAGGCCTTACGTTGGCTATTAAACCCTACCGTGAGTCAAAGATCCTACCATTTTTCTTAAGGTCGCGGAACCATTAATCAACCCTCATCATCACCCACGGTGCGTGGCACAAGTGATTAGCTTATTGCATTGCACCAATAGGATGACTCGTGCCTTTGGTCCGCACCATAACAAGCTAACATGGTTACACCCCCACTCTTGTAGCGGTCTTCTAACCAAATTTACTCGCACAGCTTCAATTTTTTTGAGACTTTTCAAATCTCACCATTTCTCAATAAAGCCTCTTACTCTTAAGGCACGATACTTCCAGCCACCCTAAATCAGGTTCATTTTCAATCCGCATTTGACACCTGATTTAAACCATGCATAATTGTTCCCCTTGTCCCCCTCGGCAAGGACAACACCATGATAGCAACGAATTTTCCCCCATGGTCATTGCATCTCAAATTTCACAGACACCAGCCTTCATGGCCATTCACACTTGGCTTCGAGGTCCTACCATGTACTATGGTTACCTTTGACCTTCCTTATAACATCTTTTCCCTGCTTGCGATGATGACATCACCATGTCATTTCAAAAGACTCGCTGCTCCTTGAATCTCACTGGTTATCGCAACCAGCACGACCCCACTCTTAGGCTGCCTTCCTCATATCACTTTCTATACTTATAGCAGCTAGCTAATTTTCTGAGAGACTCTGGCTTCTCCTAGATTTCTTATACACTTTGCTACAATTAGCTCACACCACTCGGTGAGCGACCACCTAGGCTCTATTACCACAACAGCTTCACTAGCCGATTTCCTTTCATAACCATTAACCTTATACACGAGGTGAATTCTCATCAATTACCCACACACCAAAGCATCCCCCTAGTTGTATCACTCACAGCTATCTGGTGATTTCATCACCTCAACACCATTCTTGGGAACCAATTTCATCCCATAAGCTCTTCCTTTGAGCTCTTGTCTCCTATTGGCAACATCTTAAATCCGCCATCAACTTTCATCTAACCAACTCAATTATTTCTAGCCAGATCGCCCAGCTCACAGCCAACACAACCTTCCTCTAGGCACTACACTTGCAATCATCGACTACCGTTTTGATATAAACTCCATCCATTGGAAATCACCCTTGCTATTCATGTGGAATTCACACTTCCATCCAATGCCGTAGAACTCACATTCCTACTCAGGCACTTGCCATCACGTTGGCCTTCTCCGGGTGATTCATCCTGATAGAATTGTAGTGCTTTAGGAAGTTCATCTAATGTTGTTGCCCCATGCTCAACTTTTCTTGGGAGAACATATCAAGTTCTACCCTGACCATATTTCAACACTACCATTTACAACCCTCGCTACGGAGAAACACTCCTTCAAGCGACATAATTTTGCCCTGACCAACCATCTTTTATCACCTTGAATCTCTTTTGCAAAATCCGCCTGGTCTAACCACTAGGACCCGTTGAACCTTTATATTGCATACACGGTAACCAACAAAGCTTTACCTCACAGTCCTTGAGCCTCACGCTTTCATCATTGCCGTCAGGTACTACCACTTGGCAACTGATCCTGTGTCATCAACCGGAAACTCGTCCAGTGCTACATGAGGATACTTCCTCATTTTCATATTGACACGTTCAAGATTAACACTAGACTGTGCAATTTCGAGCTTTCACAAGTTCCAACCCATGCCTTAGCCACGCGTTCAGCCTACCACAACTCACATCACAGGATTAGAGATCCCCATACCTGAAACTTTCACACGCTTTAATATTCCCTTCTCATGGTTGGCTTCCAACTCGTAAGTTTCACCTTCTATGGCACTCAGTTATCATTCTGGAGCCATTTACCGACTCTATCAATCAACCCATCTTCATGAATTATAGCAAGATCACACTGGGTCCATCATCCCAATTTACCATAATCATTTCGATTAAATTTAACCCTAACTGCGTTAGCATCCCTTAGTAAGGAGTATCGCCACACCTCTTGTTATCACACCACCAGACATCACCCAATCGATTTACAAATTTTTTTTGTTACCATGACAACAAGGCACTTCCACGATACTTCAACCCTCACAGGAATTTAGGTCTGGCCCAGGCATAACCTACAGTATACCCCAGGTCTTCGGCGTCTAATCGTCTCCACTACAGATAGGTTACTCCACGTAAAGGGATGCAGTCCCTCTTGTGGACTAACCGTCTGTATTCAGTGGTCCCTAGCATTAGACCCGTTACTGATAGGCGTCAACCGTAGTGTTATTCCCACGCTAGACTCGTTTCTTTCCCCCAGGTTTCTTTCTCAAACATCTCGAGATGCTATAATGCCTCAACATTCGTTAAACCACCTCAAAACTGCTTATTACTCGTAGCTGAGTTGTGGAACTAACTACAACTTTCGCCACCCCTATCGTGCATCTCACAGATCTTCAATCCCTAACCATCTGCATAATCACTGTGTAGCCCTGTGCTTTAGACGAGCCAACACTTGGTCACCATCATTGTGTCACTCTCATACACTGGCCTAACACTGGTTTCCCACCATGTTGCCCTATGCTTCAGAGAGTCAACAGCCAATCATGTGTCACTCCCATACATTGGCCCAACACTGGTTCCCTATCGTGTTGCCCTACGCTTCGAAGAGTCAACACCCAATCATTATTACCATGTTGCTCCCTTACACTGGCCCAACAACAGTTTCCAATAGCATGGCTCAGGTCCCACTCTGATCTGCTTCGCACCCCGTAGTATGACTTTCAATCTTCTAATCCAACCTCCGATATCAAACTCGACATGACTACCCTACCACGCTCGCAGCCATTATCCTTACCAGGCTTCCTACTTGGCAAAAATCTATCGGATCATTACCGCGCTCCACGTTTCCTCCTTAGGACTACTCTAGATGTCTTATCCTTTGCAGGAGACTCTCGGTTTCACCTGACCAAATTTCCTAAGGTGCTGCTCCACCTCTTCGGCATCTGACCGTCACTTACAGTTCACTAAATTGCTCAGGCTCATGGCCCACTTGCCCTCAACGCGAGCTAACTCATTAGTCCTCTGCCACACGGTTCATAGCATCAGATCCGTTACACCGAGCCTTGCACCCATAACATTAAAGCTACTTAAAGCCTTTCCGAGCTATGATGGTTCCACCACCATCTAACTAAAGTTATCTTACTTGGTTAACCTTGCCTTGATAACCTCAAGCTCATACCATGAGCCTCGCTCCTTAGGACTCTACATCTCTTACCGATTAAGAGACTCTCAAACCACTTCACATCTTGAGGCCTCATGATCTTTACCCAACAAGATCATGCCACAATTCACTACCCTCGGCCCACACACCACTCATACCCTCCCTCGGGTGACCTCCGCGTCTCTCATCAAGGGTCTCGTGACCTTAGGCGTCATCCCGACCCCAAGCATCATAATGAGGGTCTATTCACCTCCCATCTCCCGACCTTAGGCGTCCCACCTGACCCCAAGCGTCAATGAGAGTTTAAATTGGCCCCTCATCCATTATTCACATGAACGGTCACTTGGCCTTTCACAACTAGGACTTCTAATTCCATGGCTCCCACACACATATCTACGCATGCCTAACTCCTTTATCCCAAATCTGGATCCCCTTGGATTCCAGCTCGACTCACTTGGGATTTCCATCTTATGCAAACACCCGCTAGGGTCCATTTACCCCATTTATCCTTCCTTAGGACAGATCTTGATTCAACATGAACCCAACTAAGGTCCACTCACACCTTAGGCATGTCCCTTATAGGATCGTCATAACCATATGACCACCTCGGACCATATACATTTAGCATTCATACCTCACACCTGACCCTTTCGGAGTCTTTCTGCAAGCTACCGACGTCATGCCTACCCCGGCCATGACTGGCACATATCTCACATGCTCGCTCCACCTCGAGCCTATTTATAAGCAACTTTAGCTTACTCCCTTCTCGGAGCTCGTCATACAACCCGTTAATGACCCATTTCCTTAGGCTTCGAGTTAATTTCAACCTTAGCTCACCCTATTTCTAGCACACAACCCTTAGCACAACATCTCTAAGGGAACAATTCCATTCCCTCATACATACTTGACCATTTTCCCAACATAGGGATGAGCCACTAACCCCTTCCTAGATTAGCCACACAGGTTCTCTTTGCCTCTTCATAACTCTTGTCATGACTCGGCTTCGTGTCCCGACACGAGCCTCAACACTTTAATCACAAGGAACTCTTGTCCTTAGAATGCTTCATATACTCCCAAATTTCCACATTTGGATCCTCAATGCCAATACCCACACTTGGGCATTTGACTCTTCTTTGCTCAACCCGTATATCTCTTACGGAATACCATCTCAACCCATGATATTTTTCCCTTCCTATAGCAGGAATATCCGAGCACACCATTCGCATTGCCACAGGCCTCAATGCAGGTCCTCTTCGGTGGAACTTACTGGGTAGGAAGTATTTAGGAAACTTTGTCTATAATTGCATCGTGATGGGTTGCAAAAGTTGTTTATGAAAGGACGTAGGATTCTGGCTGGTTGATATCGCTGCCTTTCTTTTGTGAGAAAATTCAAATTTTGCTCAACTTCATGAACATTTCGTTGGAGGAGGCATCGAGGCTTTATGTATCTTATTTCTGCTATGTGTCCTCTTCAGCTGCATCTGGCACCCTTTTTAGTCTAGACGGTTGCTTTTGCCCTATGTTGGGATCATAGAGGATGCCGTCGACTCATATCGTAGCTCTATGCTATATTTAGAGATAAAGGCACTAGAATATTCCCCAACTACCTTTCCAACCATAACTAAAAGAGCATTGCTTACTTAGGAGTTATCTACTATTTGATGATATGAAAACTGGTTGGCGCGAAGCCACCCAGAGAAGATTGAATACAATGACCAAAGATATTATAAACGATAATATATACACAAGTAATAGCTAGAATCGAAGGAATGTACCAGCTTTGATCACCAGAGTTCACTATAGTTCAACCAACCTCAAAACACTTGCTAGCCCAAACACTCAGTGTAACATTTCGTTTCTTTCAAGTGTGCGTTAACCCGAGATTTTAGAATTTTTTTTTTCAACATACACTCAATATAAATTATTTCCCAATAATCTGAATTATACCCTTTTCAGTATATCAAACTTAATAATCAATAAGTTAAGATAGACAATATTATCACATATGCGGAAATAAGATCGAAATCTCAAATGATACATAACTACAAATGTTTCATTTATAACATAGAAATCGTATCTGTTGAGTCAACTTACTCATATTAATTAAGTTTAGATGATTAACACAAAAAAAATTAATATACAAATTACAGTATTTTTGGTGATTAACAAAAAGAGTATTTTTATTAAATATATTAATTATAATATCGAATTATTTTTAATTAATTTATAAAATATTTTTTCATACCATATGTATTACCAAAAATATTATTTTTTTCAAAAAATATTTTTTAGATTAATTTATAAAATATTTTTCATAGTATATGTATTACCAAAAATATTATTTTCCATTAAAAATACTTTTTAAGATTAATTTATTAAATATTTTTCTATAACATATGTATTATCAAAAATATTATTTTTTAAAAATATTTTAGATTAATTTTTAAAATATTTTCATATCATATCTATTATCAAAAATATTATTTTTATTAAAAATATTTTTAATATTAATTTATTAAATATTTTTTTATAATATATGTATTATCAAAAATATTATTTTCTATTAAAAATATTCTTTAGATTAATTTATAAAATATTTTTATAACGTATGTGTCTAAAAAAAAAAGTAATTTAACAACTAGGTGCATATTCTAATTCAAACCCAAGACCTCTAGCAAGTTTAAACTCTTCCTTGCTAGCTGATCTACAAGTTTCCTTAGTCACTTGTGTGCACATATGAATTAAATTTAAGCTATATTAAACTTTTATGCATATAACAGTCGGATTTTTTATCGTTGAAAACGTGTCTAAAATACTTATAAATACCCCCAATCTCTTCTTTGAGGATTCAAGTGCTTCCATTACATATTCAAAGCACTCAGAAGCTCTCAAACGCTCTCAAACAAAACATCCATACAATCCGAGGCTCTCGAAGTATTATTGCACATCTACCGAAGAGCCATAAGGTAAGAAGAGAAAAGTTCTTTAAGTCTTTTACAACAAATTCGAACTTCTCCATTTGACGTTACAAATTTATTTATTTATTTAAATATTATTGCCTAGTATAATTTGTTCTTAATTGCTTATTTGATTCAAGTGTGGAAAAATTATTTATAAATATTTAAATTATTATTGAGGATTGTATAGGTTTCCTAAAACTGTTAAAATTTAGGTAAATCTAGTTTTCAAGAAAAGGTAGGGTAGAGATCTTGGTATAGTGGTTGCCTAGAACCCGTGGTAATTTAGGTGTATATCTAGTTTTCAAGGTGAGATAGTGTAAAAACTTTATGAAGTTGATTTAGTGAAACTCCAAGAGTGGTTAGATCTTGAGAGAGCGGATTAGGTGTGTGCGAAAACACCGAACTACTATAAATTATCTTGTGCTTCATTTTATTTATAAATTTCTAGTTTTCAAGTTCTTTGGATTCGCCAATAACTAAAAAACTTTAGAATAAATTTTAAGCAAACCTCCATTAAATGTGATAATACCAATGCTATTAACCTCTCTAAAAATCCAGTGTTGCATTCAAGAACAAAGCATATAGAGTTTAGACATCATTTCCTTAGGGATTATATCCAAAATCAAGAAATCTCTTGAGTTTGTTCTAACGGAATTACGATTAGCAGCTATTTTCACAAAACCCTTGCCACAAGAAATATTTGATATCATTCGAAGGGAGTTAAGGATAATAAATCCGTTTTGACTAGAAGAGAACATTTTTGTGTGTGTTTTGTATGTCTAAATGTGTTCTCATATATATATGAATGATAAGTATGTGCTAAATGCGAATATATTTTTATGAAAAATATCTTTTTTTTATTGTATTTTAATTTCAAAATATTTTCCATAATGGGTATGACGTATTGTTTTTAGTACTTAACGTCACATCTATATTTTCAGTATTTTGTATTTATTATCCATCATATATTTCATATGGATTATGTTTGACACAATTTTCTCATGAAGTATATTGTTTAAATCTGCATTCTATTTACTAACAATGTCTTTTTGATTATGACAAAAGGGGGAGAAGAATAAAATGCTATGAGATGAGAGATTGTATGTAAGACAGTGCATTGTAATTTTATTTTTGTATGAGAGGAGAAAAATGTATGAAATTTTGTTTGAGTGACCTTATATGTGAGGAAATTGAATATCTGAGAGATAGAAAATCAGTCCAGGCATTCAAGGCAATGTGCAATCAAGGCAATTAGGTTTGATTCTTAAACACTCTTAAAAATTATTTTATCTATTAAATTATTTTTTAAAATGAGAGCTTATAGTATAAAATTAAGAGGGAAGTTTAAAAATATTTTATTATATTAATCATCTCATAAATCATGTTTTTGTTATCATAAAAAATGGAGAGAATGTTGAGCTAACTTGCTTATATTAATTAAATTTTGATGATTAACAAAAAAAAAGAAAAGAATTTTCAATGTGCAATTATAGTATTTTTTGTGATTAACAAAAAGAGTATTTTGATTTTATATATTAATTATGGTATCGAATTATTTTTATTAATTTATAAAATATTTTTGCATACCATATGTATTACCAAAAATATTATTTTCTATTAAAAATATTTTTATATAATTTTTAGATTATTTTATAAAATATTTTTTATAGTATATTTATTACTAAAAATATTATATTCTATTAAAAATATTTTTAAATATAAATTTAATATTAATTTATTAAATATTTTTTATAGCATATGTATTATAAAAATATTATTTTTTATTAAAAATATTTTTTAAATATATTTTAGATTAATTTATAAAATATTTTTATAACATATGTATCTCAAAAAAAAAAAAAAAAAGTAATTTAACAACTAGGGCATATTCTAATTCAAATCCAAAACCTTCAGCAAGTCCAAACCTTGCCAGATGGTTTACAAGTTTCCTTAGTCATATGTGTATACATATTAAATTTAAGTTATACTAAACTTTTCTGTCTATAATGATCAGATTTTTAACTTTTGAAAAAGTGTCTAAAATACCTATAAATACCCCTCCAATCTCATTTTTTAGCATCAAAGTACTTCAATTACAGATTCAAAACACTCGAAAGCTCTCAAGCGCTCTCAAGCAAAATATCCAAACAATTTGAGACTCTCAAAGTATAATTGCACATCCACCGAAGAGCCACCAGGTAAGAGAAGAAAAGTTCTTCAAGTCTTCTACAACAAATCCGAACTTTTTCATTTGAGATTACAAATTTTTTTATTTATTTAAATATTATTATCTTATATAATTTATTTTTAATTGTTTATTTGTGTTCAAGTATGGACAAATTATTTGTAAATATTTAAATTATTATTCAGGATTGTTGGTCCCTTAGGGTATAACCACTCAAGAAGGGGGTGAATTGAGTGATTAAAATTTTTCTCAATTTTAATAAATATTCTTGATTAATGATTTGATTGAAAAATATATATTTGATAAATATAATAAATTATATTTGAGATTAATAATAAATGGAAGCCACAAGATATAACAAAAATAAATACAATGAGGTACAAGACAATTTATAGTGGTTTAGTGTCTTCACATACACCTAGTCTACTCTCCCAAGGTCTAACCACCCTTGGAGTTCCACTAAATCAAAATCACCAAGATTTCCACACTAGCTCACATTGAAAATGTAACACCCTGTGTTACTGGTGTTAGAAAATAAGATAAAATTCTAAGAGTGCTCTTTCAGAAAGAGACGGGAAATGAAATGATAGTGCCTTGGGGGAGGAGCATTCTGGTAATTTGGTTAGTGAGCGGTCTGGCGGGCCCTAAGGTCAGTTTTCGGAAATAAATTAGCAAATTGACGAATCAATTGCAGGAAATGCCCTAGGACTTGGATGTCCAGGAAATAGGAGAAGGGATTGGTGAACATTTCGAAATGAGACTAATGACTTTGAAAAGAAATCAGATCGAAAAGAGTTTTCGATACAGCTACTATATAAGCTTAAATTATTGGCTAAACCGAATGTTCGTGAGGGCCAATTAAGAAATCACGAGTAAGTCAAACGAGCCTGAAGGGTGGCTCGATTTTATGAATGAGTCAAACTGAAGCGTTTTCAGGCTAAGATAAGATCCTGTGCAAGCGTAGTGACGAAATCGGCCTTTATCGAGTAAGCATCGATAATTAATTTTTGATAAATCAAGAATTTATGTAGCTTGATGGTATTTAAATTAAATCCATAGAGGGTTCAAGTGCAATTGTAAAAAAATTTTAACTGTAATTAAGAGTTTCTCTAAGTGGGATTATTTATTTTTGGGGAATTAAATCTGATATATATATATATATATATTTATATACAGAGGATACCTGGGCGCCCCATTCAAAAAATTGAAATATGAGGCAGAGAAGGAGAGAGCTTGAGAAAGAGCAGAGAAGAGAGATGGAGAGATCAGAGAGCTGGGCCGAGAGATTGATCGGATGAGAGGTGGTGGCTTTGCGGCTGACAGGAGCCAGCGGAAAGTGGCAGTAGTAGGCAAGCGGCAGCCATGGCCGAGTGCATGATGGAGGTAACAGCGGGCAGAGCTGGAAACGGCGGCACGGTGGGTTGCGCTGGCCGGCGATTCGAAGGCTGGTCGGGGTCGCACTGGCGTGAGCAGCCGATGCCGGCAGGAGACGAACAACGATGATCGCGGCGTGCAGCGGCGGAAGGCTGGAGCATCGACGATCGGCCATGGCAGCACGCAGATGGTTGCGCGCAATGCTGCTTGCTGTGGTGGCGGCCGACAGGTGGTAGCGCAGCCGTCGGGGACAACAGGCGGCGCCAGAGATGGCCGCGGCGGCCAGGCCGATCGGTGGCTGTGCGCGGCAGTGGCCAAACGCGCATGGGAGGTAGAAGAAGAGCTACGAGGAAGAAGATGCAAGAAAAAAAATAAAAGAAAAAGAAAAATAGAAAAAAAAGAAAAGAAAATGAAAATAAAGGAAATAAAGAAATATGGAGAAAATGGGAGAAAAAATAGCCAAAAATTCTAGAAAATTGGGAGAAAGTTCTGAAAAATTATTGTGGGGCTCGAGAGGCGTATCAGGGGATCGAAAATGGGGTTTTGAGCACAAAGTGGCTTCCCATTGAATAACACTAGTATGGGCAGTTGGTCAGTAAATTAATATTTTTTTTAAATTAATTTGCATTAAGCGAGTTAATGTAGTATAATTGTTGGTTGGATTAAGCCCTCGGTTAGGGTTGTTTGAAAGTTATTGTCTGGAGGTTTTTTGTGGTGTATGCAAAAGCATAAACCTTGGCTTAATTTCTATTGTTGGGTTGTGATTGCATCTAGAGTTGACCGAGAAGGTGGTGATCCTAAAAAAATTTGAAGTTCGGGCTAGCATTATCGCCCGTGGCAGAGATAAAGGTTCGATGCCAGGTAAGGGATGGCCCCAATGGTGGCGGCCACGCGAATATTTGGTAATATGGTAAAATATATGTTGTGTGCAGTTCTGTGTTGTGCATGTTCTATAGGTAGTCTAGTGGAGTCCTATGGCCATGGGAGAGACTAGATGCATGACAGGGGTAATATGGGAGATAAGTGCCTCGAACAAGTCGTTTCACAGTGCAGTGATGCCTCGTCATTCATGCACATTTACATGTCATTGTATTGCATATATTATCTTGTTTACATTCATTTGCACCTTTACTGAGTCATTGTGACTCATGAGGTTTTACCTCATGTTGTAGATGTTGTGAGTCTAGATGCAAGCAGGGATTATTTCGGGAGGTTGAAGTGGCGACTAGCATTGTTGCCGTATTATAAATTGTATTATCTCTTGTATGTATTCATGTGGTGGTATGTATATATATATCCTTGTGGGTGAATGTGTATGTTGTTGGGCACTGGATAGTATCTAGTTTGTTGTAATCGGTATAATGTAGTATATGATTGTGTAGACTTCTCATTGTTAGTGGCTTGTTTGATGGAGCCAAGTTTTAGGATCAGGTAAGAATCAAAGAGGTACTTCCTATAAATCCCCATTACTCAGTAGATATTTGATGTGCTAGTTTTGTGCCTGGGTTACCTTTGGCTTGGGGTGAGATGAGCTGAAGAAAGGTGAAGGTCACTCGAGTTCTGAGTCCCATCGATTGTGTTTCTTTTTATGTTTTGGAAGCTATTCCTCGAGTGGAACGAAGGGAATGAAGAAGCCTAGTCCCCACCTAGGACATTTCTTGATGAAACATAGTACATCTCTTTATTAGTTTGGTGTTGTGTGTGAGTAATTCGACTGATTATTCACTGGTAGCGCCCGTAAGTGGGAGCGGGCCGTTATAGGAAACTAGTTTCAAACTTAGATTACAATGGATTCTAAGCAACTAGTATACCAAGGTTTTCTCCCTAGTGTACCTTGAAAACTGGATTCATCTAGATTTTATCGGATCTAGAAAACCTATACAATCCTCAATAATAATTTAAATGTCTACAAATAATTTGTTCACCCTTACACACAAATAAATAATTAAGAACAAATTATACAAGACAATAATATTTAAATAAATAAATAAATTTGTAATCTCAAATAGAGAAGTTCGAATTTGTCGTAGAAGACTTGAAGAACTTTTCTCCTCTTGTCTTGTGGCTCTTCAATGGATAAAAGGAAATCACTTAAAGATACCCAATCGCCATTTCTTACTTGATTTAATTTTTCTTCTTCCCAAGAAGTTCACCGGGCTCCATGAATTTCACAAGCTCAATCAATACATTGATTACACCAATTTTTGGAGGAAAAACTTATCATTTCAATTTTTCAAAAATTTCGGCATTATTCTCCAAAATGCCCGAAAAATCCCTTTATTTTTGAAAATCCTCCCAACTCAAAAATCAATTTAGAATTGTCCCCAAATTTCTCAAAATTCATATTTTTGAAAAAAAAAAAATGGCCGGCGGGGCCCGTTGGGCGCTGGCCGCGAGGGGTGGCTGAGCGCCACGCGCAGTGCCTGTGCATGTCGCATGCCGCCCTGCCCACGAGCACCTGGCTGCGCGCGCAGGGCTGCTACTGCTTGTTGCCACTTTAGCCTTTTTTTTTTTCTTAGGCCTTTAAACCCACACTTTTCCAAAAAATTGCACACCTCTAAATGCATTTAAAATATCAACTTTTCACATCCCATAACTTCTTTTCACAACAAAAATCATTTTCTCCAACCTCATGATTTATTCCAAATAAATTACCTCCATGGTTCTAGGCCTTCACAAGCCATTGCAAACCCTTAAATTACATCACATGAAGCATTTACAATAAATAGGCTTCCCCAAGCCATAAAGCCACAAATTAAATACCACAAGCCTAGGGCTTCTTTAAGCCATAAATTTACAACAAAACAAAAAGAAATATACACCAAGAGCTTCCAACCACAAGCTTGCACTTTCCCTTTTCTCTTTTGACCATAAAAACAACCTACAAGGGAAGGGTAAAACCTCATGAGCCACAAAGCTCAGTAAAGGTGCAATGCAAAGTAAATACAAGCATAACAAATCTATGTAATGACAAATGCATGCAAGCATGGTTAAGTCATTCCATCCTCACAACCCAACATGGTTTGAGGCATCAACCTACCATTTCTTTCCCACCCCCATGGCCATAGGTCTCATGAACAAGTAAAACATGTAAAGAGATACATAAAAGTTTATGCAATCTACTTACAATGCAATGCAAGGCCTCCTCCACATGGGGCCATCCCTTACATTTTTCTTCTCTTTGAAGCTTCAAGCTCTCACTAGCTTCCTCCCAATACTTCTCTTAAAGAGAGTCCTTGAAACAAAATATAAAAAAACTAAGCCCCTCATCAAGACAAATAACAAGATCTTACACTACCCAAAGGAAAGAATACTTACCTTCTTGTAATATTTCTTTCCTTTCTTTCTTCATTTCTTTCTTCCATGAGAGACTTCTTCCTATCTCTCTTCTTTCTTGCTTCAAGACTCTTCAAATGGAAAAAAAGGAGACAAGTCTTCCTCACTTGCCCTTAAATACTACCCTTTCCCATTTTCAAGAATGAATCTTCACCATTCATTAAAAGCACAATACATGTGCTTAAGGAGAATCAAATCTCAACCATCCATCTCTTTAGATTAAATTCATCTCTCATGGAAGAAACACAATCCATGCCATCTCCTCTCTATAAATTTCAATTATTGGATTCATTATCTTTTCAAGAATAGATCTCATCCATTAGATTCTTAATTTTCTATTTATTTCTCATTTACTTAATGAGACTATTTTCATATCCATTTTCAAGACTTAATACAAGCCATTGGATATATTTCATTTTTTCAAAACTTGATCCTAACCCTTCTATCATTTAGTTTTTCAATACCAAAATTAGCTATTTTCTCATATATTTATTTTGACTAATTTCAACACATCAACTTGAATGACTAATTTCACACATTTTCATATAAATAATCCTCCCATTTTCACTCATAAATGAGTGACTAATTTTTATTTTTTTTTTTGCATTTAACTAAATCCCATATTTTTCAAGGCATTAATGGTGACCATTTACCATTTTCTTTTGGATTTACTTTAATCCATATAATTATGCCTCTCATTAAATGCTTGAAAGATCAAAATTATTTCTTTTTTATTTATATAAATCATTCTCCATCTCATAAATCCACATATATATATATACATATATGCCCCCACATTTCTAATATATAATTTCTCTCAAATTTCCAAGATTATGCCAAGTGTCACTCTAAGACATAAACTTGGCTTCTAATTCTTTATCTTAGTCATCCATGTGGCATTACCACATTAATTCACCATTTTAAAGAAAATTTATTATTTTCTCAGATAATTCAATATACACCATTTTCCCTATTTTTCATAATTAAATTCTTTTATGGAATTAATTCCAAAATACCAAAATACCCTTTGTGAATTATTAACCCCATATATCTCCACATAATTTTCAAATTGGGATTTAATTCACTTACATCCCTAACTCCACATAGGAATTATTTCCAATTATCAAAATACCCTTTTTATTGGATTTCACTTTTTAAATTACCAAAATGCCCCTCTCATAGGGCACCAATATTCTCAAGGATCTACCACCTCCTCAAGGGCATTTTTGGAAATTTTCTTACTTCCTTTCTCATTCTCATAACACTAGGATTACTGGGTGTTACATTCCACCCCCTTAAAAGAATTTCGTCCTCGAAATTCACTTTACTAATCTCCCGCCCAAGATAATCACATTCTCAGGCTTCATGGCAAATTCTCGTGCTCGAGAATCTCATAGCCTATTCATTCCTTACATTTACCTCTGGTTATAACCACCTCGAGGCTTCGCTTAGGATTTTGGTCCTCTGCTTCTCGAGGATATTCCCCAACTGAATACCGCTTTGGCCTCTTGCCAAATTGTACAACTGGTCGCTGATCACGCTTACTGCAACGCTGTCCATTTTTGGATGGATTTTCTCTACCTCGAGCATCACTTTGTAGTCCACTTCCCATTTTCCCATCAGTCAAAACCACATACGCTAACATTGCATCATTGATCAATCTACCACTATTTTACACCGATCACACACGACAACATTTCTCAATGCCAATCACACATGGCCACGATTTTACGCTAGTCCAACCAGCAACTTCTTAGCACTGATCGTTTGCCGCAATGTTACTTCTAGTGCCCACAAGACACTCAGAGACCCATTCCACCATGGCATACCGCCATTTATTACATGCATGCATAGCTTAAGTTGATCCTCATGGCAACTTCTCAATATCAATCAACTAACCAGGCTAGTATTTCATGGGAAGCAACCATTTGGCTCACCCAGCCAACTTCGACTATTTCATACATGGTCTTTTTACTTGACCAGCCGACCCTCATTTATCGATATGATTACGCATAATCGACATACCTAACACCATGCTAGGCTATCACATTTCAATCGTACGTGCATTTCTCGAGTCCCCCTCGAGCTTAACGATGCACACACCATTACAATCTCATCTCGAGCTCAACCGTGCTCAGACCACAACCTTCTCCCAACCAGGAGTTCTTCGCATTAGGCATACCAAGATACTTACTAGCCAATATCACACGCTAGTAGGGGTCATATACCTATACCAGGGAACTCTTCACGGAGCAACCCCTTTTCAATTCTTCCCTCATTTTGGCTTTCACAATCATGCCCCATGCTAGGCCTTACCTTGGCTATTAAACCCTACCGTGAGTCAAAGATCATACCATTTTTCTTAAGGTCGTGGAACCATTAATCAACCCTCATCATCACCCACGGTGCGTGGCACAAGTGATTAGCTTATTGCATCGCACCAATAGGATGACTCGTGCCTTTGGTCCACACCACAATAAGCTAACATGGTTACACCCCCACTCTTGTAGCGGTCTTCTAACCAAATTTACTCGCACAGCTTCAATTTTTTTGGAACTTTTCAAATCTCACCATTTCTCAATAAAGTCTCTTACTCTTAAGGCACGATACTTCCAGCCACCCTAAATCAGGTTCATTTTCAATCCGCATTTAACACCTGATTTAAACCATGCATAATGGTTCCCCTTGTCCCTTTCGGCAAGGACAACACCATGATAACAACGAATTTTCCCCCACGGTCATTGCATCTCAAATTTCACAGACACCAGCCTTCATGGCCATTCACACTTGGCTTCGAGGTCCTACAATGTACTATGGTTACCTTTGACCTTCCTTACAATATCTTTTCCCTGCTTGCGATGATGACATCACCATGTCATTTCAAAAGACTCGCTGCTCCTTGAATCTCATTGGTTATCGCAACTAGCAAGACCTCACTCTTAGGCCGTCTTCCTCATATCACTTTCTATACTTATAGCAGCTAGCTAATTTTCTGAGAGACTTTGGCTTCTCCCGGATTTCTTATACACTTTGCTATAACTAGCTCACACCACTCGGTGAGCAACCACCTAAGCTCTATTACCACAACAGCTTCACTAGCCGATTTCCTTTCATAACCATTAACCTTAGACACGAGGTGAATTCTCATCAATTACCCACACACCAAAGCATCCCCCTAGTTGTATCACTCACAGCTATCTGGTGATTTCATCACCTCAACACCATTCTTGGGAACCAATTTCGTCCCATAAGCTCTTCCTTTGAGCTCTTGTCTCCTATTGGCAACATCTTAAATCTGTCATCAACTTTCATCTAACCAACTCGATTATTTCTAACCAGATCGCCCAGCTCACAGCCAACACAACCTTCCTCTAGGCACTACACTTGCAATCATTGACTACCGTTTTGATATAAACTCCATCCATTGGAAATCACCCTTGCCATTCATGTGGAATTCACACTTCCATCCAATGCCGTAGAACTCACATTCCTACCAGGCACTTGCCATCACGTTGGCCTTCTCCGGGTTATCCATCCTGATAGAATTGTAGTGCTTTAGGAAGTTCTACCCTGACCACATTTCAACACTACCATTTACAACCCTCGCTATGGAGTAACACTCCTTCAAGCGGCATAATTTTGCCCTGACCAACCATCTTTTATCACCTTGAATCTCTTTTGCAAAATCCGCCTGGTCTAACCACCAGGACCCGTTGAACCTTTATATTGCATACACGGTAACCAACAAAGCTTTACCTCACAGTCCTTGAGCCTCACACTTTCATCATTGCCATCAGGTACTATCACCTGGCAACTGATCCTGTGTCATCAACCGGAAACCCGTCCAATGCTACATGAGGATACTTCCTCATTTTCATATTGACACGTTCAAGATTAACACTAGACTGTGCAATTTTGAGCTTTCACAAGTTCCAACCCATGCCTTAGCCATGCGTTCAACTTACCATAACTCACATCACAGGATTAGAGATCCCCATACCTGAAACTTTCACACGCTTTAATATTCCCTTCTCATGGTTGGCTTCCAACTCGTAAGTTTCGCCTTCCACGGCACTCACTTATCATTCTGGAGCCATTTACCGACTCCATCAATCAACCTATCTTCATGCATTATAGCAAGATCACACTGGGTCCATCATCCCAATTTACCATAATCATTTCGATCAAATTTAACCATAACTGCATTAGCATCCCTTAGTAAGGAGTATCGCCACACCTCTTGTTATCACACCACCAGACATCACCCAATCGATTTACAAAATTTTTTTGTTACCATGACAAAAAGGCACTTCCACGATACTTCAACCCTCACAGGAATTTAGGTCTGGCCCAGGCATAACCTACAGCATACCCCAGGTCTTTGGCGTCTAATCGTCTCCACTACAGATAGGTTACTCCACGTAAAGGGCTGCAGTCCCTCCTGTGGACTAACCGTCTCTATCCAGTGGTCCCTAGCATTAGACCCGTTACTGATAGGCGTCAACCGTAGCGTTATTCCCACGCTAGACTCGTTTTTTTCCCCTGGGTTTCTTTCTCAAACATCTCGAGACGCTATAATGCCTCAATATTCGTTAAACCACCTCAAAACTGCTTATTACTCGCAGCTGAGTTGTGGAACTAACTACAACTTTCGCCATCCTTATCGTGCATCTCACAGATCTTCAATCCCTGGCCATCTGCATAATCACTGTGTAACCCTGTTCTTTAGGCGAGCCAACACCTGGTCACCATCATCGTGTCACTCTCATACACTGACCTAACACTGGTTTCCCATCATGTTGCCCTATGCTTCAGAGAGTCAACACCCAATCATGTGTCACTCCCATACACTGGCCCAACACTGGTTCCCTATCGTGTTGCCCTGCGCTTCGAAGAGTCAACACCCAATCATTATTACCATGTTGCTCCCTTACACTAGCCCAACAACAGTTTCCAACAGCATGGCTCAGGTCCCACTCTGATCTGCTTCGCACCCCGTAGTATGACTTTCAATCTTCCAATCCAACCTCTGATATCGAACTCGGCATGACTACCCTACCACGCTCGCAGCCATTATCCTTACCAGGCTTCCTACTCGGCAAAAATCTATCGGATCATTACCGCGCTCCACGTTTCCTCCTTAGGACTACTCTAGATGTCCTATCCCTTGCAGGAGACTCTCGGTTTCACCTGACCAAATTTCCTAAGGTGCTGCTCCACCTCTTCGGCATTTGACCGTCACTTACAGTTCACTAAATTGTTCAGGCTCATGGCCCACTTTATAACGCCCCGTTCTTCTCGAAGCATTTCTTACCCCGACATTTATTAATTAATAATTATTTTATCAATTCTACCTCATATATTTCTTTTTCTTTCTCTCATTCTCCTCATTAGGGTAACCATAACTAACAACGGAAACATGATAGATCGTAACATAATACTTAGCAAGCTTTTAACATCAGAATCGTAAATTCATATTCATAATAAAATCATAACGTCATTCTCAAACGTACTAGTATTTAAACATAATCATGATCATCACTTAATATTACATGCTGAAATATCATATTTAACATCATGGATAACATAACAAGACATAACATGACAGGTTATACGCATAACCGATACATTTACGCACTTCAACGAGTGCCATCACATGCTTTCATTTCCTTCGTTTCTGCTATGACTTCCATCTGGAACATTAAATATTCCAGGGGCATCGCCCAATTAGATGATCGGCCATCTAAGTAAGAGTATAATATTCATGAATGAATGTAAATGCATAATGTCCTGTCATTTGGCCTGTTTGAGCTGAGGGGTATCCATACTTCATATGCCACTTACCATTTTTACGACCAGCTCTTTCCAGGCCGAGGTGTATGGGTGCACCCTTGGTAAAGCAGCGATGCCTACTCGTACTCTCAAACATATGGAATGCATGAGTAACGATGGATTACATGTGAACATATGCATATCATCATCATTTTATGTAAATGCATTTACGTGACATATGCACACATCATACTGTGTCAACATGTCGAAACATACTTTGAAACATACATCGCATTTAACATTCTATCAAATCATATGGTACATTTTAGAAATTACCGTTCATAGACAAATTAGGTTTGAGAAAACCTAGCTTACCTTTGAAATCGGCTTGAGTCTTGAAAAATGTGCTTTAATCTCAAAAACGTGCTCGCCTCGACTTTCGCACTAGACTCTTAGTTATACTCAAACTTTAGTCTCAATGATCCCTGGACATCATATTTATTCAAGGGGTATTAAAACTTATTTTCCTCAAATTTTCCTCAATCGCTTAAATTTCTCCCTATTATTTCCTCAATAATTCCAAAATAAATACTTCCCAAAGCATTTTTTTTAAATTTTTCTCCACGAAAATTCATAAAACAACATTTCTAATCTTTTAAAATTTTATGGGAATTTTTCTATTTTTCTTCCATTTCCAAGAATTCTCTTTTCCCAACAATTTCCAAATAAATATTTCTTTCCAAATTTTTCATAAATTTCTTCCATAATAATTCATAAAATAAAACACCTAATTATTTTTTGAAATATTTCAAAAAATTAAACCTAATAAGATAAAAGAGAATATTATCAACTTCCGTCTATTTGAGATATTTTACACTTACCTTGTAACACTTTCCTCAAGCTTGTCTTTGATGTGCCCAAATTCCTCTTCCTTACTCTTTCCTTCCAAATCTCTTTCACAAGCTCAATTTTTCTCACAATCTCTTTCTTTTTTTCTTTTTCAAATCTCTCTCTTACTCTCAAATCTTTCTTTCTTACAACCTTTCTCTTTCTAATTCAAGTCTTCTAAACTTTCAAGTTTTCTCTATTTATAGAGGTTGAATTAAGTTTAGTTTAATTATAGTGATCCACTATCTTTTATTATTTTATCATTTTTTATTTAATTTTTCACTAAATCTCACTCATAATCTTTAATTATTTGTCCATACTCTACTTTATCTTCCACATTTCTCCATTAATTCACCCATTATCTTTAATTATTTGACCACACTTTACTTTGTCTCCCACATTTCTCCATTAATTCATCCTTTATCTTTGATTATTTGTTCACACTATATTTTGTCTCCCACATTTCTCCATTAATTCACCCATTATCTTTGATTATTTATTCACACTATATTTTGTCTCCCACATTCTCTATTAATTCACCCATTATCTTTGATTATTTATTTACACCATATTTTGTCTCCCACATTCTCCATTAATTCACCCATTATCTTTGATTAGTTTTTTACTTTAATTATTTTTCAACTAAATGCTATTTTGAATGGGTTATTCTTTCATTTAGTCCATAAATTTTAAGCCCACTTTCTTAACCTACTAACTCTAAGCCCATTTACTTAACCTTTCATTTCTCAACTTAGCCCATTAACTATAAGCTCATTTACTTAATTTAGCCCACTAATTCTAAACCCATTTACTTATTTATTTTCTTCAAGTTAACCTACTAGTTTTCTCAATTATAATTTCTAATTGCTGTAAAAAATATTTTAAATATAAAATTAATTATTATTATTCTCAAAATACTAGGATATTACACACTTGCCCTCAACGCGAGCTAACTCATTAGTCCTCTTCCACACGGTCCATAGCATCAGATTGGTTACACCGAGCCTTGCACCCATAACATTAAAGCTACTTAAAGCCTTTCCGAGCTATGATGGTTCCACCACCATCTAACTAAAGCTATCTTACTTGGTTAACCTTGCCTTGATAACCTCAAGCTCATACCATGAGCCTCGCTCCTCAGGACTTTACATCTCTTACCGATTAAGAGACTCTCAAACCACTTCACATTTTGAGGCCTCATGATCTTTACCCCACAAGATCATGCCACAATTCACTACCCTCGGCCCACACACCGCTCATACCCTTCCTCGGGTGACCTTCGCGTCTCCCATCAAGGGTCTCGTGACCTTAGGCGTCATCCCGACCCCAATCATCATAATGAGGGTCTATTCACCTCCCATCTCCCGACCTTAGGCGTCCCACCTGACCCCAAGCGTCAATGAGAATTTAAATTGGCCCCTCATCCATTATTCACATGAACGGTCACTTGGTCTTTCACAACTATGACTTCTAATTCCATGGCTCCCACACACATATCTACGCATGCCTAACTCCTTTATCCCAAATCTGGATCCCCTTGGATTCCAGCTCGACTCACTTGGGATTTCCATCTTGTGCAAACACCTGCTAGGGTCCATTTACCCCATTTATCCTTCCTTAGGATAGATCTTGATTCAACATGAACCCAACTAAGGTCCATTCATACCTTAGGCACGTCCCTTACAGGATCGTCATAACCATACGACCACCTTGAACCATATACATTTAGCATGCATACCTCACACCCGACCCCTTCGGAGTCTTTCTGCAAGCTACCGACGTCATGCCTACCCCGACCATGACTGGCACATATCTCACATGCTCGCTCCACCTCGAGCCTATCTATAAGCAACTTTAGCTTACTCCCTTCTCGGAGCTCGTCATACAACCCGTTAATGACCCATTTCCTTAGGCTTCGAGCTAATTTCAACCTTAGCTCACCCTATTTCTAGCACACAACCCTTAGCACAACATCTCTAAGGGAACAATTCCATTCCCTCATACATACTTGACCATTTTCCCAACATAGGGATGAGCCACTAACCCTTTCCCGGATTAACCACACAGGCTCTCTTTGCCTCTTCATAACTCTTGTCATGACTCGGCTTCGTGTCCCCACACTTTAATCACAAGGAACTCTTGTCCTTAGAATGCTTCATATACTCCCAAATTTCCACATTTGGATCCTCAATGCCAATACCCACACTTGGGCATTTGACTCCTCTTTGCTCAACCCGTATATCTCTTACGGAATATCATCTTAACCCATGATATTTTCCCCTTCCTATAACAAGAATATCCGAGCACACCATTCGCATTGCCACAGGCCTCAATGCAGGTCCTCTTCGGTGGAACTTACTGGGTAGGAAGTATTTAGGAAACTTTGTCTATAATTGCATCGTGATGGGTTGCTGAAGTTGTTTATGAAAGGACGTAGGATTCTGGCTGGTTGATATCGCTGCCTTTCTTTTGTGAGAAAATTCAAATTTTGCTCAACTTCATGAACATTTCGTTGAAGGAGGCATCAAGGCTTTATGTATCTTATTTCTGCTATGTGTCCTCTTCAGCTACATCTGGCACCATTTTTAGTCTGGATGGTTGCTTTTGCCCTATGTTGGGATCATAGAGGATGCCGTCGACTCATATCGTAGCTCTATGCTATATTTAGAGATAAAGGCACTAGAATATTCCCCAGCTACCTTTCCAACCATAACTAAAAGAGCATTACTTACTCAAGAGTTATCTACTATTTGATGATATGAAAACTGGTTGGCGCGAAGCCACCTAGAGAAGATTGAATACAATGACCAAAGATATTATAAACGATAATATATACACAAGTAATAGCTAGAATCGAAGGAATGTACCAGCTTTGATCACCAGAGTTCACTGTAGTTCAACCAACCTCAAAATACATGCTAGCCCAAACACTCAATGTAACATTTCGTTTCTTTCAAGTGTGCGTTAACTCGAGATTTTAGAATTTTTTTTTTCAACATACACTCAATATAAATTATTTCGCAATAATCTGAATTCTACCCTTTTCAGTATATCAAACTTAATAATCAATAAGTTAAGATAGACAATATTATCACATATGTAGAAATAAGATCGAAATCTCAAATGATACATGTAATACCCCGGGAGCCCAGAGGAGTTAGAATATATCGAGGATAGTGTAAGAAAGGAAACAACACCAGCTGGATACCTTTTGGGCTGAATGTTGGCAAAGAACTCCCAAGTTAAGCGTGCTTAACCTGGGGCAATCCTGGGATGGGTGACCCCCCTGGGAAGTTCGTGTAGGCCCATCAGGGTAAGTTGTCCCGGTTCTTCCTATCGCTCGAGCGGGATGTTACAGGTGGTATCAGAGCCGACCCTTGGTGAAGGCGGTCCGACGAGGGCGGGGAGTGGCGCCGGGGCTCGAGGGCCTGTACAAGGAGCGGCTTCTGGCAGGCTTCTAGGATGGCAGCCCCCAAGGGGAGAAGGTCTGGGACCAGTTGTAAGGTCGCATGACGAGGACGTCATGTGCTCAAGGGGGGAGAATGTAATACCCCGGGAGCCCAGAGGAGTTAGAATATATCGAGGATAGTGTAAGAAAGGAAACAACACCAGCTGGATACCTTTTGGGCTGAATGTTGGCAAAGAACTCCCAAGTTAAGCGTGCTTAACCTGGGGCAATCCTGGGATGGGTGACCCCCCTGGGAAGTTCGTGTAGGCCCATCAGGGTAAGTTGTCCCGGTTCTTCCTATCGCTCGAGCGGGATGTTACAATACATAACTACAAATGTTTCATTTATAACATAGAAATCGTGTCTGTTGAGTCAACTTACTCATATTAATTAAGTTTAGATGATTAACAAAAAAAAAATTAATATACAAATTACAGTATTTTTGGTGATTAACAAAAAGAGTATTTTTATTAAATATATTAATTATAATATCGAATTATTTTTAATTAATTTATAAAATATTTTTTCATACCATATGTATTACCAAAAATATTATTTTTTTAAAAAAAATATGTTTTAGATTAATTTATAAAATATTTTCATAGTATATGTATTACCAAAAATATTATTTTCCATTAAAAATACTTTTTAAGATTAATTTATTAAATATTTTTCTATAGCATATGTATTATCAAAAATATTATTTTTTAAAAATATTTTAGATTAATTTTTAAAATATTTTCATATCATATCTATTATCAAAAATATTATTTTTATTAAAAATATTTTTAATATTAATTTATTAAATATTTTTTTATAATATATGTATTATCAAAAATATTATTTTCTATTAAAAATATTCTTTAGATTAATTTATAAAATATTTTTATAACATATGTATCTAAAAAAAAAAAGTAATTTAACAACTAGGTGCATATTCTAATTCAAACCCAAGACCTTTAGCAAGTTTAAACTCTTCCTTGCTAGCTGTTCTATAAGTTTCCTTAGTCACTTGTGTGCACATATAAATTAAATTTAAGCTATATTAAACTTTTCTGTGTATAACGGTCATATTCTTTATCATTGAAAACTTGTCTAAAATACTTATAAATACCCCCAATCTCTTTTTTGAGGATTCAAGTGCTTCCATTACATATTCAAAGCACCCAGAAGCTCTCAAACACTCTCAAACAAAACATCCATATAATCCGAGGCTCTCGAAGTATTATTGCACATCTACCAAAGAGCCATAAGGTGAGAAGAGAAAAATTCTTTAAGTCTTTTACGACAAATTCGAACTTCTCCATTTGACTTTACAAATTTATTTATTTATTTAAATATTATTGCCTAGTATAATTTTTTTTAATTGCTTATTTGATTCAAGTGTGGAAAAATTATTTATAAATATTTAAATTATTATTGAGGATTGTATAGGTTTCCGAGAACCGTTAAAATCTAGGTAAATTTAGTTTTCAAGATAAGGTAGGGTAGAAATCTTGGTGTAGTGGTTGCCTAGAACCCGTGGTAATTTAGGTGTATATCTAGTTTTCAAGGTGAGATAGTGTAAAAACTTTGATGAAGTTGATTTAGTGAAACTCCAAGAGTGGTTAGATCTTGAGAGAGCGGATTAGGTGTGTGCGAAAACACCGAATTACTATAAATTATCTTGTGCTTCATTTTTTTTTATAAATTTCTAGTTTTCAAGTTCTTTGGATTCGCCCATAACTAAAGAACTTTAGAATAAATTTTAAGCAAACCCCCATTAAATGTGATAATACCAATGCTATTAACCTCTTTAAAAATCCAGTGTTGCATTCAAGAACAAAGCATATAGAGGTTAGACATCATTTCCTTAGGGACTATATCCAAAATCAAGAAATCTCTTGAGTTTGTTCTAACGGAATTACGATTAGCAGATATTTTTACAAAACCCTTGCCACAAGAAATATTTGATGTCATTCGAAGGGAGTTAAGGATAATAAATCCATTTTGACTAGAAGAGAACATTTTTGTGTGTGTTTTGTATGTCTAAATGTGTTCTCATATATATATGAATGATAAGTATGTGCTAAATGCGAATATATTTTTATGAAAAATATCTTTTTTATTGTATTTTAATTTCAAAATATTTTCCATAATGGGTATGACGTATTGTTTTTAGTACTTAACGTCACATCTATATTTTCAGTACTTTGTATTTATTATCCATCATATATTTCATATGGATTATGTTTGACACAATTTTCTCATGAAGTATATTGTTTAAATCTGCATTCTATTTACTAACAATGTCTTTTTGATTATGACAAAAAGGGGGAGAAGAATAAAATGCTATGAGATGAGAGATTGTATGTAAGAGAGTGCATTGTAATTTTATTTTTGTATGGGAGGAGAAAAATGTATGAAATTTTGTTTGAGTGACCTTATATGTGAGGAAATTGTATATCTGAGAGATAAAAAATCAGTCCAGGCATTCAAGGCAATGTGCAATCAAGGCAATTAGGTTTGATTCTTAAACACTCTTAAAAATTATTTTATCTATTAAATTATTTTTGAAAATGAGAGCTTATAGTATAAAATTAAGAGGGAAGTTTAAAAATATTTTATTATATTAATCATCTCATAAATCATGTTTTTGTTATCATAAAAAATGGAGAGAATGTTGAGCCAACTTGCTTATATTAATTAAATTTTGATGATTAACAAAAAAAAAAAAAGAATTTTCAATATGCAATTATAGTATTTTTTGTGATTAACAAAAAGAGTATTTTTATTTTATATATTAATTATTGTATCGAATTATTTTTTATTAATTTATAAAATATTTTTGCATACCATATGTATTACCAAACATATTATTTTCTATTAAAAATATTTTTTATATAATTTTTAGATTATTTTATAAAATATTTTTTATAGTATATTTATTACTAAAAATATTATATTCTATTAAAAATATTTTTAAATATAAATTTAATATTAATTTATTAAATATTTTTTATAGCATATGTATTATAAAAATATTATTTCTTATTAAAAACATTTTTTAAATATATTTTAGATTAATTTATAAAATATTTTTATAACATATGTATCTCAAAAAAAAAAAAAAAAGTAATTTAACAACTAGGTGCATATTCTAATTCAAATCCAAAACCTCCAGCAAGTCCAAACCTTGCCAGATGGTTTATAAGTTTCCTTAGTCATATGTGTATACATATTAAATTTAAGTTATACTAAACTTTTCTACCTATAATGATCAAATTTTTAACTTTTGAAAAAGTGTCTAAAATACCTATAAATACCCCTCCAATCTCATTTTTTAGCATCAAAATACTTCAATTACAGATTCAAAACACTCGAAAGCTCTCAAGTGCTCTCAAGCAAAATATCCAAACAATTTGAGACTCTCAAAGTATAATTGCACATCCATCGAAGAGCCACCAGGTAAGAGAAGAAAAGTTCAAGTCTTCTACGACAAATCCGAACTTTTTCATTTGAGATTACAAATTTATTTATTTATTTAAATATTATTGTCTTATATAATTTATTTTTAATTGTTTATTTGTGTTCAAGTATGGACAAATTATTTGTAAATATTTAAATTATTATTCAGGATTGTTGGTCCCTTAGGGTATAGCCACTCAAGAAGGGGGTGAATTGAGTGATTAAAATTTTTCTCAATTTTAATAAATATTCTTGATTAATGATTTGATTGAAAAATATATATTTGATAAATATAATAAATTATATTTGAGATTAATAATAAATGGAAGCCACAAGATATAACAAAAATAAATACAATGAGGTACAAGACAATTTATAGTGGTCTAGTATCTTCACATACACCTAGTCTACTCTCCCAAGGTCTAACCACCCTTGGAGTTCCACTAAATCAAAATCACCAAGATTTCCACACTAGCTCACATTGAAAATGTAACACCCTGCGTTACTGGTATTAGAAAATAAGATAAAATTCTAAGAGTGCTCTTTGAGAAAGAGGCGGGAAATGAAATGATAGTGCCTTGGGGGAGGGGCATTCTGGTAATTTGGTTAGTGAGCGGTCTGGCAGGCCCTAAGGTCAGTTTCTGGAAATAAATTAGCAAATTGACGAATTGATTGTAGGAAATGCCGTAGCACTTGGATGTCCAGGAAATGGGAGAAGGGATTGGTGAACATTTCGAAATGAGACTAATGACTTTGAAAAGAAGTCAGATCGAAAAGAGTTTTCGATACAGCTACTATATAAGCTTAAATTATTGGCTGAACCAAATGTTCGTGAAGGCCAATTAGGAAATCACGAGTAAGTCAAAGGGGCCTGAAGGGTGGCTCGATTTTATGAATGAGTCAAACTGAAGCGTTTTCAGGCTAAGATAAGATCCTGTGCAAGCGTAGTGACGAAATCGGCCTTTATCGAGTAAGCATCGATAATTAATTTTTGATAAATTAAGAATTTATGTAGCTTGTTGGTATTTAAATTAAATCCATAGAGGGTTCAAGTGCAATTGTAAAAAATTTTAACTGTAATTAAGAGTTTCTCTAAGTGGGATTATTTATTTTTGGAGAATTAAATGTGATATATATTTATATACATAGGATACCTGGACGCCCCATTCAAAAAATTGAAATATGAGGCAGAAAAGGAGAGAGCTTGAGAAAGAGTAGAGAAGAGAGATGGAAAGATCAGAGAGCTGGGCCGAGAGATTGATCGGATGAGAGGTGGTAGCTTTGCGGTCGACAGGAGGCAGCGAAAAGTGGCAGTAGCAGGCAAGCGGCAGCCATGGCCGAGTGCATGATGGAGGTAGCAGCGGGCAGAGCTGGAAACGGCGGCACGGTGGGCTGCGCTGGCCGGCGATTCGAAGGCTGGTCGGGGTCGCACTGGTGTGAGCGGCCGATGGCGGCAAGAGGCGAACAACGATGATCGCGGCGTGCAGTGGCGGAAGGCTGGAGCATCAACGATCGGCCATGGCAGCACACAGATGGTTGCGCGCAATGCTGCTTGCTGCGGTGGCGGCCGATAGGTCATAGCGCAGCTGTCGGGGACAACAGGCGGCGGCAAAGATGGCTGCGGCGGCCAGGCCGACCGGTGGCTGTGCGCGGCAGTGGCCAAACGCGCACGGGAGGTAGAAGAAGAGCTACGAGGAAGAAGATGCAAGAAAAAAAAATAAAAGAAAAAAAAATAGAAAAAAAAAGAAAAGAAAATGAAAATAAAAGAAATAAAGAAATATGGAGAAAATGGGAGAAAAAATAGCCAAAAATTCTAGAAAATTGGGAGAAAATTCTGAAAAATTATTGTGGGGCTCGAGGGGCATATCAGGGGGATCGAAAATGGGGTTTTGAGCACAAAGTGGCTTCCCATTGAATAACACTAGTGTGGGCAGTTGGTCAATAAATTAATATTTTTTTTAAATTAATTTGCATTAAGCGAGTTAATGTAGTATAATTGTTGGTTGGATTAAGCCTTCGGTTAGGGTTGTTTGAAAGTTATTGTCCGGAGGTTTTTTGTGGTGTATGCAAAAGCATAAATCCTGGCTTAATTTCTATTATTGGGTTGTGATTGCATCTAGAGTCGACCGAGAAGGTGGTGATCCTAAAAGAGTTTGAAGTTCGGGCTAGCATTATCGCCCGTGGTAGAGATAAGGGTTCGATGCCAGGTAAGGGATGGCCCCAATGGTGACGGCCACACGAATATTTGGTAATATGGTAAAATATATGTTGCGTGCAGTTCTGTGTTGTGCATGTTCTATAGGTAGTCTAGTAGAGTCCTATGGCCATGGGAGAGACTAGATGCATGATAGGGGTAATATGGGAGGTAAGTGCCTCGAACAAGTCGGTTCACAGTGCAGTGATGCCTCGTCATTCATGCACATTTACATGTCATTTTATTGCATATATTATCTTGTTTACATTCATTTGCACCTTTACTGAGTCATTGTGACTCATGAGGTTTTACCTCGTGTTGTAGATGTTGCGAGTCTAGATGCAAGCATGGATTATTTCGGGAGGTTGAAGTGGCGACTAGTGTTGTTTCCGTATTATAAATTGTATTATCTCTTGTATGTATTCATGTGGTGGTATGTATATATATATCCTTGTGGGTGAATGTGTATGTTGTTGGGCGCTGGATAATATCTAGTTTGTTGTAATCGGTATAATGTAGTATATGATTGTGTAGACTTCTCATTGTTAGTGGCTTGTTTGGTGGAGCCAAGTTTTAGGATCAGGTAAGAATCAAAGAGGTACTTCCCATAAATCCCCATTACTCAGTAGATATTTGATGTGCTAGTTTTGTGCTTAGGTCACCTTTGGCTTGGGGTGAGATGAGCTGAAGAAAGGTGAAGGTCACTCGAGTTCCGGGTCCCATCGATTGCATTTCTTTTTATGTTTTGAGAGCTATTCCTCGAGTGGAACGAAGGGAATGAAGAAGCATAGTCCCCACATAGGACATTTCTTGATGAAACATAGTTCATCTCTTCATTAGTTTGATGTTGTGTGTGAGTAATTCGGCTGATTATTCACCGGTAGCGCCCGTAAGTGGGAGCGGGCCGTTATAGGAAACTAGTTTCAAACTTAGATTACAATGGATTCTAAGCAACTAGTATACCAAGGTTTTCTCCCTAGTGTACCTTGAAAACTGGATTCACCTAGATTTTATCGGATCTACAAAACCTATACAATCCTCAATAATAATTTAAATGTCTACAAATAGTTTGTTCACCCTTGGACACAAATAAGCAATTAAGAACAAATTATATAAGACAATAATATTTAAATAAATAAATAAATTTGTAACCTCAAATAGAGAAGTTCGGATTTGTCGTAGAAGACTTGAAGAACTTTTCTTCTCTTGTCTTGTGGCTCTTCAATGGATGTGTAATAATATTTTGAGAGTCTCGGATTGCTTGGATGCTTTACTTGAGAGCGTTTAAGAGTTTTAAGGTGCTTTGGATATGTAATGAAAGTACTTGGATACTCAAAAAATGAGTTTGGAGGGGTATTTATAAGTATTTTAGCCACTAAAGAAAGGGTTAATATGAAGTTTTAAATTCAAAAAATGTTTAGGTTTTCTCAAACAATAAGAAAATATGTTTCACCTTTAATTCAAAATAAATTTATTTTTTGCATGAGAAATCAAAATTTGAAAATTCAAATATAATCTTTTGAGACATAAATGATTAAAATAAGAAAACATGTCCAAAAGTAATCTCCTTTAATTCAAAATAAATTTACTTTTTATATGACTAAAAGAAAACATGTCTAAAAATAATCCTCTTTTAATTCAAACATGTCTAAACGTAGCCTTCAAAATAATTCAAGTCTTCTACAATAAAATTTGAAATTATTAATCACAATAGAAACTAGATTCACCTAAATTTTAACGGATCTAGGAAACCTATACAATCCACAATAGTAATTTAAATATTACAAATAATTTGTCTACACTTGGACACAAATAAGCAATTAAGAACAAATTATACAAGATAATAATATTTAAATAAATAAATAAATTTATAGTCTCAAATAGAGAAGTTCGGATTTGTCGTAGAAGACTTGAAGAACTTTTCTCCTTTTGCCTTGTGGCTCTTCGATGGATGAACAATGAATTTTTGAGTCTTTTAATACTTGAAAATTAGTTTGAGAGCTTTTGGGAGCTTTGCATGTGTAATATGTGCAATCGATACTCAAAAAATGAGTTTGGAGGATATTTATAAGCATTTTGGCCACTAAAAAAAGAGTTAATGTGAAATTTGAAATTAAAAAAATGTTTAGGTTTTTTCAAACAATAAGAAAACATTCTCATCTTTAATTTAAAATAAATTTACTTTTTGTATGAGAAATCAAGATTTGAAAATTCAAATATAACCTTTTGAGACATAAATGATTAAAATAAGAAAACATGTTTAAAAACAATCTTCTTTAATTCAAAATAAATTTACTTTTTGCATGAGTAAGAAAAAAATATATCTAAAACCAATTTTCTTTAATTCAAAATAAATTTACTTTTTATATGAAAAGGAGAAAACATGTCTAAAAATAATTCTCATTTAATTCAAAATAAATTTACTTTTTGCATAAGTAATAAAAGCATTTATCAATAAATGAAAATTCAAACATAAACTTTTGAGATATAAATGATCAAATAAAAGAAATATGTCTAAAGACAATTCACCTTTAATTCAAAATAAATTTACTCTTAATACCCACTTTTAATTCAAAATAAATTTATTTTTTATATGATAAAAAAATATATTTATATCATAAAAATATTTTTCTTAATCATCAAAACTTAATTAATATGAGCAAATTGGCTCAATATATATGAATTAAGTGAGGAATATAGAGATGCTCGAAAAGACAAATAAACAGAGAACACAAGCACAAGAGACGATGATTTATAGTGGTTCGGTTTTTCAAGCATGGTCCACTAACTTAGCTTCTAACTAAAGATTTTGAAATAAATCCACTATCAACTCTTACTCAGACCAAGTAGGTCCTCTAGTCCGCGACTAGAAAAGTTATACACCTTTCACTCGAATGGGTCCTCTAGCTTACGTTAGGTAAAATACAAGAAAAATGAATATGAGAATCTAAGAGTACAACTCTTCTTTACAAGTTCTCTCTAATTAAAAAATAGAGGTTTAAAATGAATGTAATAATGTAGATACAAATCCTTGAAAAGATAATTACAGAGAGATTAAAAATTTAAGCTCGAAGTAAACTTGACTGCTCGGTAGTTGAAGATAATAAATGTTTTTAACCACTTTCAATGATTCTTCAAACACCTATTTATAGTTGATGATAGATAAATACAAAAATTCGACCGTTATGGTAGTTGAGCAAGCATTTAATGCGCTAAAAACTAGCTGTAACAACTTTATGTGAAACAAACTGTTGACAGACTAAAGAGATTAGTCGACTATATTTTTGAATAAAATTAAGGCATAGTCAATAGACATGTAAGTATAGTCGACAGAGAACCAATCAAATCTACTGATAGTCAACACACACATTCACATTGTTGACACATCCAAAATATGAAGAAAATTTCTACCATCTTACACACAAATGGTCGACAGAGTAATTTTAACAGTCAACAAAACCAAAAAAATAGTCAACATAACAAAACATAGTGGACAGATTCTTGTGCACGTATTTTAATGCACGTATTTCAATGCACGTATAAATAAACATTTTGGATTAACCTCCCACATGAAATCAACCATTCACATGCCAAAACCATTTGCTTGAAATAAAATCAAGTTTTATGAAACCATTCACAATAAATCAAGTTTGAAGTGGGATCTCTCACTTTGAATGAAACCCAAAATAACTCGATTCTCGCACAACCATGGTTCTCGTGTTAGACTTTTAACGGTTCTCAAATCTGAGTCTCAACATACTCTTGCTATCGTATATAGTCAAATTTTCTCCTTTCTTTATTCTTTTCAAACTTCTCCAAATGGTGTCTCTTATTTATAGGCCTTAAAATTTGGCCACCAAGAATGCTATATTATATTATAATATTTTTTAATTGTTTCAAATAATTTTCAAATCTTCTAAGATATTCCAATCATTTAAAAGCTTCCGAAATCTTTTCAAATTTTCTGAGATATTCTAATCATTTTAAGATTTTTTCAAATCTTTCATAATCTTTTATAATTATTACAAATCTTCTAAAATATTCTCCAATCATTCCAAATCTTCTAAGATTTTCTATAATCATTTCAAATTTTCTAAAATCTTCTTCAGTCATTCCAAATTCTCTAAGATTTTCTACTACACCCCTCATCATTAACTAAATAATCATTGAGATATTTAAAATTCAAAATTAATAACTTAAGATCACTTGATAAGTACGTTTTTGTCTTAGTGTCCTCACAGAACTATCATTTCATTTTAAAACCACTTTAGAATTGATCCTTACCTAAAACTGGAGCCCCTTTAGGATTCCATTGTTTTCCTAGAAGTCCCTTTCGACCATCTTCTGATCATTCGATTTTTCAAACAATATTTTAACTGTACTGAAAATTATATTTGTTTTTATTTCTTTTAGTTTCATAAACCTTGTCTTGAGACACTCGTCAATGTTATACATTTTTCTTTAGACATCTAAGTTCCAAGATACTCCTTGTTGATTCAATGACTTATTTTACTATCAAACTAATTTTTTGACATTTCAAACTTATTTAAATTACTTGACAACCTCATAAAAATATGAGATATTACACTCAAGACCAATTTCATCAATTCATACCATTTCCCTTAGCTATAATAACTAAAATAGCATAACTTACTTAAAAATCGTCTACCATTTGACTATAAAAACATATAGTGGTTCTACCTGCTGTTTGCGATAATTGATAGTTAGAAGAATGTATTTAAGCAAAGCATTCATAGAATGGATATAGTGTAATACCATATATAATTGGATGTCCCCAAATCTGATTCAATTGATATCAAATTCAATAATATTCTCACTTTCACAAGAAAAATGATCAATAATTACTATGAACTGAATTATATAAATTTTCCATCCAACAGTTTCGATATTTCTTCAGATATATTAATGTTGCTAAACACATCTTACAAACATTCGTAAATCATGGAAAGATAAAAAACAAATAAAAAATCTTTACACATCAAAATGTTATTAGATAGTTGATATTTTGTAGCGGCATAGTGGGCATAAATGACTTGTTTTCAGCCATTGAACAATGCAGTCATTGTGATAAATATGGGAACATGGTAATTTAGTAATTTGCACTCCATCTCCCAACTCTTCTAAACAAATGGTGCATCTTTCTCTTGCCACTAGCCCATCATCAATCACCACTTTCTCCAAGTCTTCAATTGCTCGCTTACTCGCAGGTGTGAACATGCTAATATATTGTGAGTCCTCTGTAGTTAAGTCTAACGTTATCTGGCTTTCATTGTCAATCTCCATTGAATCAACTAAAGCCATTATTCGAATGACAGGCATAATGAAGCGACCGCAACTGCACATTGTTGTTGGATTCATTCTAGTAGAAAAAACGCAAATATTAGCCATCATTTCATCTGTATCAGCGGATGGGATTCTTGCCTCCGATAGAAGAGACAACAAGAATGGCTTTGCATCTTCAAGACCAGAGAGTAAAATGTCTCGCGGAACTACGCATGAGTGTATCGTCTCAGCAGTAGAATAGCCTGTAAAAGAAGTGTGTATTTCTATGGAAATTGGATCATTACGCCGAAAGAATCAACTGTTGGGGAGATGAGCATAATAGTGGAAGATATCGTAAAATTCGTGACTAACTGTCGACATTGTGAATTATTATAATAAATATAAGAAACTTAAAACAGAAGAATAATTGAGACGATCTGTGGAGATGCTTGTATATATAGAGAGCCAAGTCTGATACAAGTCAAAATAGGATTAGTAATAAAATTTCTAATTCTAATATTAATGAGATTTGAAATAAAATTAATAATAAAATCCTTATTCAAATATAAATGGGACTGGAAATAAAATGCTTAAATCTGAGTTGGAACCTGACCTATTGAATCAAGTTTGCCTTAAATATCTTTCACTTAATTGTAATCTGATTTTATTTTGTTGTTCGATAATTAAACAAAATTTATAACATTTTAATAAATTTATCAAAACTAAATATTTAATACATAATATTACATTTATTGCTGCATAAATCATCAACCTATTTTATAATACATTTAATTAAAATCCATATTTGACATAATATGGATGTGCAAAATAGTTTAAAAATATTTTCCCCATGAGATTTTATTTCATCTTTCAACGGACTGAAATAAATAAAACTATTTAAAGCGGAACAACGATTATTCATCAATTGAATAAAATCTACTGGCTTTTCAATGTGATAGTATGTCTTATGTGTACGCCGCAACCCGATTTAACCAATAGAACTTCAACCTTCAATCCCCATTTGTTTCTCATATAATTAACTGCATGCGATTTTATATTACTTGTTCCAATTAGTTTAGCATATATATATATGCTGCGTCAGTTGTGTTGTGCGGTGTAATTACAGCCAAGAGAGACCTCGCTTAGCTTAGCTGTTCGGTATGATGACCTTCAAGTTTTCTTTCATGCCAGCCAGTGTTGGTTTTGAACGGGAGAGGCCTCGCCAAGTTCATAATTCAACGAGCGAACAGTGTGGCGCAAGAAGTTTAACTGGGATTGCAATTGCAACCGAAATGATGGGGGAAACGAACTCAAATTGAATCGGTTAATGTGGTTAAAAATTGTTTGACTGAGTAATAGTTTGGTTTGAGAAAAAATTGAACATTATTTCAATGGATATGGTTTGATTATGGTTTTCAATAAATCCAAAACAAAATCCGAATCAAAACATAATCGAATGTGTAGGTAATCAAATCAAATATACATATATATAATATATATATTTATTTAATATATTATATATACACATAATATATATATTGAATAATGCATTTTTTTGCAAGTATTTTAAGTAATGCATTACAAATATATAAAATATTTAACATTTATAAAGGAATTAAAAAATAAAAATAAAACCTAATCTTAAAATATTTTATTTTTATCAATCAAATAATTATTAATAAAAATAACTAATGAAATATTAAAAAAATAAAACTTGCCGAGAGATTATGGATCAAACGAAAAAATCATGAGTAAAATCGAAACTGAATAGTTTAGTTATAGTTTTTAATTTTTAAAACTAATGAATAATGGTTTGATTTTAATTTTAATAATTTAAATCTGATTTAGTTATGATTTTGACAAAAATCAAAATCAAACTAAACCATTGTCTAACCCTAAGTTTAACACAAAAGCTCATAGTGTTATCTGGACTCATTGCTCGTTATCATCAAACCTTTTGGTTTTAATGTTGTTGTGTCATATCTATTAAAAAACTAAAAAAGTCCAAAACTTCAAAAAAAAAATTTGAACTAAAAGATATAAAATTTTCATACATGGGGAGAGTTTTATGCAAATACGCAAACTAGATAACTCTGACGTTAAAAAATTATTCAGAATATTTTAAGAAAATAATAAATAATTATCCATAAAAAAATTAATTTTAAAAGAATTTTAAATATTGAGATGGATATCATCCATAAGAATTCTAATCCTAGTTGGATTAGGAAAAATCATGGTAAACATTATTTGTAAGAATCATAATTCTAACAAGATTAAGAAAAATTAAGATAAGTGTTATTTATAATAATTATAATCCCAAATTAATTAATATTACTTCATATCTCTCTATAAATAAGCAAGTACTAATCATTCCAAAACATATACATCTAATACTATTTTGAATACAATATTCATAATTTTTAATGTCTAATTTAAATATAAGAGTATTTGCCCGGGATCTCCCTGCACCATTTGATTGTTTTCTTTTTTTTACAGAGTCAGACGACTTCATGACGACATTTCTCAGCAACTAAATTAATTGTTATATCTACGCAACAACAAATGTCTTAAACAAATGTTTTTGAGAGAGTGATACAGATATATGAGCAATGATCATCCGCTCCAAGTGAAAGGGTCGGTACATTATTGTTGTTGTTGTGTATCTATTCTAAGTGAACAAAAAATGTTTATGGTGTTTAATTTGAGTTTTGTTAAACTATCAGACTTGATTATGACTCTTGTAAGGATTTGGTTTTCAAGGAGGGTCGGTACACGATTTATGAATGTTTGTAAGATATGTTTAGCAACATTAATATATCTGAAGAAATATCGAAACTGTTGGATGGCAAATTTATATAATTCATTTCATCGTAATTAATTATTGATCATTTTTCTTGTGAAAGTGAGAATATTATAGAATTTGATATCAATTGAATCAGATTTGGAGGCATCCAATTAGATATGGTATTTACACCATATCCTTTATATGAATGCTTTACTTAAATATATTCTTCTAACTATCAACTATCGCAAAGAGCAGGCAGAATCACTGTTTATCTTCATGTTCAAATGATCGACGGTTCTTGAATAGGTTATGCTCGCGCTATTACTCGTGCTCTCGCTACTTGGTCCCACAATTTCAGCAGGAGAAGCAAATTAGGGGATCCAGCAGATAAGTTTCAACTCCTAACACAATCGCAAACATGAGGGTGGCAAGCATTTTTTATTTTCAGCGTCGCTCCTTACTTACTAAACTATCTCATGGCCAAGGCTCAAACATGAAATCTGGAGGCCCAAAGAGCAATACCCCAACAAGTTCTTCCTTTACCAGTTGATCTATGTCCTGAGGGAGGTTTGACAGAGTCCTCTGCTAGCTTATGAGAAAAGTGGTTACCAGCAGAGAAATTCTGCAGCATTAGAATGATAAGCACAAGGTTGTGCTAATGTAAAAGCAAACTATTTTGCAGCATTTGCCATGGATTCATGCACTTGTCAAAAATGGTTTCAAATGGATGTTGCATGCATGTGTTTCGAGACACTCAGCGGCTGTTCCCATTGAACTCCTCATTTTTGTGAAGAAGATTGTCCCTTGTGAACTTCAAATATAGCTTATTGACAAAATTGTGGCTGATGGGAACAGAGATGAAGGAATGTAGGTGTTTGTTCGGCTATACAAGTCTTGGGAAAATTGCATTTGTGGCAGGAGGTTGTGACCAATAAGGCAAAATCTTGGGAGGTTGTGACCAATAAGGCAAAATGCTTGCCACCCTCATGTTTGCAGTTGTGTTAGGAGTTGAAACTTATCTGCTGGATCTCCTAATTTGCTTCTCTTGCTGAAATTGTGGGAGCAAGTAGCAAGAGCACGAGTAATAGCGCGAGCATAACCTACTCAAGAACCGTCGATCATTTGAACATGAAGATAAACAGTGATTCTGCCTGCTCTTTGCGATAGTTGATAGTTAGAAGAATATATTTAAGTAAAGCATTCATATAAAGGATATGGTGTAAATACCATATCTAATTGGATGCCTCCAAATCTGATTCAATTGATATCAAATTCTATAATATTCTCACTTTCACAAGAAAAATGATCAATAATTAATTACGATGAAATGAATTATATAAATTTGCCATCCAACAGTTTCGATATTTCTTCAGATATATTAATGTTGCTAAACATATCTTACAAACATTTGTAAATCGTGAAAAGATGGAAAAATAATTAAATATAACCTAATAAAACGACTACAAAATAAAGGTTTCACTCACGTTGTTCTATTCACTTGTTGCGGCGTTACTTGCTCTATTTATGATTCTTAGATTTTTGTTGAATCTCAATCTCTATGGTTTCCCTCTGATTTAGGATTAGTGATCTTTAAGACTATGTATTCTTCATACAAGTTTTTGTTTTTTCAATTGTTATACTCATAGGTTTACTTCTTCCATTGTTTCTCGTAAAGACTTTGCTATTTATCATTAATAAATGGAGTTTTTTTATCTTAAAAAATAAATGGACCCACCTGAACAAGGCACTGTTGGATAAACTTGGATGGGGATTAATGCTTAACTTAACTAGAGTGAGGAATTGATTTGAAAATTTTGAAGGGTAAATTTATCAAAATACCCTTTTAAATTTTTGTCATTTAGTTTGACACTCTCAATTTTAAAATTAATGAATCATTTTTCTTTTAATTTCTAAAATTAATCAAGATATTTTTCGTAATTAATTTTAAAAAAATTAAGAATTGATTAGAAGAATTTTAAAATTTAGAGGGTGTTTGAATCAAACTATCAATTTTTCTATATTTGAACTTAGTTCATGCAATTTATAATTAAATTCTGCAAAGTCTATTTCATACAATGGCCTCACATTGGATTATTTTTAATATTAGAATAAGAAAGAAGCATATATATATATATATATATATTCAAATAATTATAGGCATTAACTTATATTTCATTAATTTAATTTATCAATATTGGAATAATTTTAATATTAAAATTTTGACAATTGCCCATTTTTGTTTCCCGTAAATCCCTAATTTAATAATTTTTATAAATAAATAAATTAAAAATAAAACACCATTGGCACTAGCAAACCATATCTAATAAATGCAAAAAAAATTAATTATAGAGTTAGTTACATGTCTAATGAGGACTTAAATTCAAGAACTCAAAGTACATTTGAATTCCAACTAGTTGGAGTCAAAATTTCATTTAAATTTTGAAAATATTTGTTGAGATAGGCATTTAAACACACTTACTCACGTAATAGTAAAAAACAAAATTAGTTGAAACAGAAGCAGGAAAGGCACCGCCAAAGGTGGAGCGACCCATTGGAATTGTTGAAATTCGTGAAATGAAAATTAAAAAAAAAATCACAATTTTAAAGTGGAAGCTGAGAAGAATATATAATTTTGTTTTTGAAAATTCTATTTTCCTTTTTGAGCTTAGGTGTCAGTTGTTGCATGCCCATGCAAGAGATAGAGCCGTAATTAAAAACATGGTACCGGAAAACCACTATCTCCCGCCAACGTCCAGCTGCTAAATGCTTTGTTTAATTGTCCAAACGGTTCCGATAGGGCCCCACCCCCGCTCGGCCCGCGCCACCTCTTCTTCTTGTTTGTGTTGTCTTCAGTCTGATATCAACACATGTACAGCAGAGCAAAACTTTCGGGTATTGTTGCGGCTTCGTACATTTTAGAACCATCGAGCCACCGATCAAGATCCACACTTCTCTTACGATTGATGTAGGGTGAGAGAGAGAGAGAGAGAGAGAGGGCGAGAGAGAACGACGGCATTCAGAGGCGAAATCGCTTGTAGCGACTGTAACCTCTCTAGTCGTCGTAGAAATCGCTCACAGCGTAATCTTATTGCTCTAGTCGGAGAAGAGAGAGAGCCACCGAATATATAGTATACAGAAGCGAGGGAGCCAACGATCGAGTGTAATCGCTTGCTTGCTTCCTCATCAATTCAGAGGCGACGAGGGGAGAAGAGATCGGCAATTATTTGTCCCGACTGATACTGATAAAGAGAGGAAACTACTTGCACTTCTGTAAGACAACTAAGACCCGCAAGAACAAGGGGATTCTTCTCCACACTCCGGATCTGACATCGGTATTTGCTTCGTTTTTCTACTCCTGTGTTCCGACTTGTGTTTTGTTTTGATTTAGGGGTTTCTGATGATGATACTTTGCTAAAATGTTAATTTTAAGTTCTGGTACATTCTGAACTGGTTTCGTTTTGGATATACTAATATGTGCTCCTGCTTTTAGGTTATGCCTGTTGATTTCAATCTGTGATCAATTGGCCTTTCCTTTAATCCCAACTTTGTTTTGAAGGTTCTTGATTTTGTTGGTTTGCTGTCAGTGGTAGTTCGACTCTCGGGTGAAGAAGAGAGGGTAAGACCTGTTACTTGTATCTGCCTATTTGATTGCAACAGGAATTCCATCCTTCATGTTCCGTTTTGCCTGTTTAGTTGAATACCAAAGCCTGCTATTGATTGAATTGTTGAGTTTGATGTAGAATCCCTACTGCCTGATAAATGATTATAATTAAATTCTAGTGTTCTCTTTTTGGTTTGGAATTAGAGATGTGATTTTGTGATTTTAGGGGTTTTTTCAACTTTCTTATTGGTTTATGTGTCACAGTACACAGACACGTGTGCATGCATGCATATCTGCGTCTACTTACAGATTATTTTGATTTATGTATTGTGCTCTTCTCTGTATTGATGAATTTGATTGTTGAGTATTGGTTTATGGTCTCTTGTAAGATAAAGTGCCACATTATTGTCCTTCTTGGTTACTTAAGTTGTTTCTTTTAATTGCTTACTTGATATAATATTCACTAAATACATTTTTCGTTAAAAACCATAGACGCACTTGCCAATGACGTTTATTATTTTATCAAAAAAATGCACTTGTCAAGTGCGTTCTTAGATGAAAAAAATAAATACACTTAACAAGTGCGTTTGTTTGCCACACTTAAACAAAATTTTTAAATTTGGTGATCAATATTAGATTGGTAAATATTTTCAACCCGATACAGTTTTAATAATTTTCTTAAAATAATATGGTTTTAAAAAACTCAGGCATGTGCCTTCGCATTAATGCTACTGTATCTGTTTCTGCTTTTTCTTGTGTTTTTTCTTTGAATAGTTACTTTATAGATAGAGATCAGTGCATTGGCCGCTAAAGTCACAAGATGCATAGCTCTCCAAAAATGCTTATCTCAGCCGATTCTTTAGGTTACCAGCCCTTTTTTATACTTGAAATGGCTTTTCTGTCGGCTGAATATATGTTTTGGTGCTCAAGTAATGGAAATAAATGTTCTTTCCTGACAGATTTTTTGTAGGTTTGATTTTTAATGGAAGAGGTATGTATCTTTACATTCATTTGCATGGTATCTTTTTCATATATACTGTTTGTTCTTTGAATTGTTACTTATGCATATTGAGATAAGTGCATTTGGTAGGAAAACCGCTAGATTTATAGTTACATTATAGCTGGTTTTTAAGATTGGATATATTTTGTATGTTGGTAAAAATTTCATTAGTTGAATCGATGATTTTGGGTTCATAGTAAGGGACAAACACTTTTCTTTGCTAAGGGAATTTTTGTCGTTTTAATTTTGTTCAGGACGAGGCTCACGCCTTTGCATTAACTGGTTTCTGCCCCTGCTCTTGCACAAATTTGGTGCAATGCCGAAGGATCAGACAGACCTTGCGTCCGGGGAACAGCCCAGTTCCTGTGAGCATGAGAGTAACTCGAGTGGCAACACATTCGATGTGATTGAACTTTCAAATTGTAAGCGCTGTTTGGAAGATGGGGAACTGATCAATCTGATGAAGTCATCCAAATCGGGGAATGACACTGAGACAGGGGAAATAATGCAGACTGTGAACGAATTTGCACTCTCTCCAGCTGATGCTTCAAGTAGTAAGCAAGTGCACGGTGATTGCTCAAATTCAAGTTCTTCTCTCAACCCAGCACTTGACCAAGACGTCTCTAATAACTGTCTCGTCCACTGCTCAAGAGCAGATTATGGTTCAATTGCTTCCCTGAACAAAAGCTTTCGATCTTTGCTTCGGAGTGGTGAGCTATATAGGCTAAGGCGGGAAAGGGGCATTATTGAACACTGGGTTTACTTCTCCTGTGGCCTTGTTGAATGGCAGGCATTTGATCCTGTTCGCCGGCGATTCATGCATTTGCCAAAAATTCCAGAAATTGATTCAAATGTGTGTTTTGTGAGTTCGGACAAGGAATCGTTGGCTGTAGGTACTGAACTCCTCCTTTTTGGGAAGGATATCATGTCCTTTTTGATCTACAAATATAGCCTATTGACAAATTCGTGGTCGATCAGTACCAATATGAATCAAGGTAGATGCTTGATAGGGTCTGCAAGTCTCGGGGAAACTGCAATTGTGGCAGGAGGCTGTGATCTAAAAGGAAATATCTTGCAATCGGCAGAGCTGTATGACTCGAATACTGGTAGCTGGACAACTCTTCCGGACATGAACACGCCGAGAAAAATGTGTTCAGGGTTTTTCACGGACGGCAAGTTTTATGTCATTGGTGGAATTGGGCGAGGCAATCGCACGCTGATATCAGGAGAGATGTATGATATGGAGACGAGAACGTGGACTGAGATTCCTAGTATGTTCCCTTCACACAATCCTGAAGCTGAGCCACCTGGCACAAACATGGCGCCTCCTCTGGTTGCAGTTGTAAAGAATGAGCTCTATGCAGCTGATCCTGAAGAAACAGTAGTGAGGAAATATGACAAGGAGAAGAATGTGTGGGCTACAATTGGGCCATTGCCTGAAAGTTCACATTCCATGCATGGTTGGGGGATCGCATTCAGGGCTTGCGGAGACCAACTTCTTGTCATTGGCGGAACCAGATATGGACGGGTCGTGGAGATTAATGGTTGGGTTCCGGATGCAGGTCCTCTTCGGTGGACCTTACTGGGTAGGAAGTATTTAGGAAACTTTGTCTATAATTGCACCTTGATGGGTTGCTGAAGTTGTTCATGAAAGGACATAGGGTTCTGGCTGGTTGATATCGCTGCCTTTCTTTTGCGGGAAAATTCAAATTTCACTCAACTTCATGAACATTTCGTTGGAGGAGGTATTGAGGCTTATCTATCTTATTTCTGCTGTGTCCTCTTCAGCTGCATCTGGCAACCTTTTTAGTCTGGACGCTTGCTTTTGCCTTATGTTGGTATCATAGATTATGGTCCTAGATTAATAATTATGAGTTACTACTAGGTTTTTTTGGGTTTTATCAGTATCTGCAGAAGGTCTTCTGAGTAACCAGAAACTTTTATTGGTTTATGTTCTTGTTTTCTTTTTCCGTGGAACTTTGAAGAATGAAATTGCCTAGTTTCCTTACCTTTGTTTGTCCAAATGCTTATATATCCTTTACAGAATATTGTTGAATGCCGGCTCTTTTTACTCACCATACAAGGGTATACTATTGACATGAATGATGCTTAACATTGTCTATAATTATTTGCAAAATTGTGCATATCTATGCGTTATGAATTCATATGACAGTAACAATCTTGAGCTGCCACGGTTTTTTGTTGCATGCTATAGATTGTTTATATTATTACTATACATCTACATTTTTCCGGGTCACTGATTAGTAGTTTCTGTTTGCTATGTTATGCTTCTTGAACTATGATATCTTAGGCTGTGCCCCAAAAAAATGGCAACTCATCATGTGCTTGCAATGTTCTGTATGCAGCACCTGATACTTTTTAACCGACCACAATTTGCAATATCTGTGGACAACAATCTTTACCATGGTAAAAATAAAACCCAATCAGAAATTGGGTGTTCTAATCCATTGCTTGCTCCAGTGGAGTCCAAGCAACCGGAAGAAATGTCTTCCGTCCCATTGCTTCACAGAAGAAAGGAGAGGTCACTCTCTTCTTTGGTTAGCCCCACCCCAAGGATCAGACCAGATTGCTATGACAGGAAGAAGGAAATCAACAACAATAAAAGTCCCTGCTTCACACCACGTTCTCATCTCTAGATCATACATCTCTCCCTATGTATCACCATTGGTCACAACCTCCCAAGATTTTGCCTTATTGGTCACAACCTCCTGCCACAAATGCAATTTTCCCAAGACTTGTATAGCCGAACAAACACCTACATTCCTTCATCTCTGTTCACATCAGCCACAATTTTGTCAATAAGCTATATTTGAAGTTCACAAGGGACAATCTTCTTCACAAAAATGAGGAGTTCAGTGGGAACAGCCGCTGAGTGTCTCGAAACACATGCATGCAACATCCATTTGAAACCATTTTTGACAAGTGCATGAATCCATGGCCAATGCTGCAAAATAGTTTGCTTTTACATTAGCACAACCTTGTGCTTATCATTCTAATGCTGCAGAATTTCTCTGCTGGTAACCACTTTTCTCATAAGCTAGCAGAGGACTCTGTCAAACCTCCCTCAGGACATAGATCAACTGGTAAAGGAAGAACTTGTTGAGGTGTTGCTCTTTGGGCCTCCAGATTTTGTGTTTGAGCCTTGGCCATGAGATAGTTTAGTAAGTAAGGAGCGACGCTGAAAATAAAAAATGCTTGCTTCCCTCATATTTGCAGTTGTGTTAGGAGTTGAAACTTATCTGCTGGATCCCCTAATTTGCTTCTCCTGCTAAAATTGTGGGACCAAGTAGCGAGAGCACGAGTAATAGCGCGAGCATAACCTACTCAAGAACCGTTGATCATTTGAACATGAAGATAAACAGTGATTCTGCCTGCTCTTTGCGATAGTTGATAGTTAGAAGAATATATTTAAGTAAAGCATTCATATAAAGGATATGGTGTAAATACCATATCTAATTGGATGCCTCCAAATCTGATTCAATTGATATCAAATTCTATAATATTCTCACTTTCACAAGAAAAATGATCAATAATTAATTACAATGAAATGAATTATATAAATTTGCCATCCAACAGTTTCGATATTTCTTCAGATATATTAATGTTGCTAAACATATCTTACAAACATTCGTAAATCATGAAAAGATAAAAAAAAAAAAAAAATTCTATATACATCAAAATGTTGGGTGTGTTTCCATATTGTACTTGTTGGTTTCACCATGTCAACTAAGTTATGGAACACAACTATATCAATTATCCTCATTCACCACCATCTCATAAAATTTCTCCATGTGAAGATGGTGTTCAAACTTTATTTCATCATTACTCCGCCAGGGGATATTATCCACTGCCGGTCCCAAGCCCGGATAAAGGAGGAGGGTTGCGTTAGGTAGCCGACAGCCAGCGTAAAACCTAGTCGGATCCAAATATGAATTCTAGACAAACTATCTGTTGGGATGTAACCCACATAGAAGTCTAAAATTCATGTAGCCAACCCCACATAGTGGGATAACGGCTGGATATGTATACATCAAAATGTTATTAGGTAGTTGATATTTTATAGCGGCATAGTGGGCATAAATGACTTGTTTTCAGCCTTTGAACAATGCAGTCATTGTGATAAATATGGGAACATGGTAATTTAGTAATTTGCACTCCATCTCCCAACTCTTCTAAACAAATGGTGCATCTTTGTGTTGCCACTACCCCATCATCAATCACCACTTTCTCAAAGTCTTCAATTGCTTGCTTACTCGCAGGTGTGAACATACTGATATATTGTGAGTCCTCTGTAGTTAAGTCTAACGTTATCTGGCTTTCATTGTCAATCTGATCCATTGAATCAACTAAAGCCATTATTCTAATGACAGGCATAATGAAGCGACCGCAAGTACTGCACATTGTTATTGGATTCATTCTTGTAGAAAAAACGCAAATATTAGCGATCATTTCATCTGTATCAGCAGATGGGATTCTTGCCTCCGATAGAAGAGACAACAAGAATGGCTTTGCAGCTTCAAGACCAGAGAGTAAAATGTCTCGCGGAACTACGCATGAGTGCATCGTCTCAGCAGTAGGATAGCCTGTGAAAGAAGTGTGTATTTCTATGGAAATTGGATCATTACGCCGAAAGAATCGACTGTTGGGGAGATGAGCATAATAGTGGAAGATATCGTAAAATTCGTGACTAACTGTCGACATTGTGAATTATTATTATAATAAATATAAGAAACTTAAAACAGAAGAATAATTGAGACAATCTGCGGAGATGCTTGTACATATAGAGAGTCAATAAGTCTGATATAAGTCAAAATAGGATTAGTAATAAAATTTCTGATTCTAATATCAATGAGATTTGAAATAAAATTAATAATAAAATCCTTATTCAAATATAAATGGGACTGGAAATAAAATGCTTAAATCTGAGTTGGAACCTGACCTATTGAATCAGGTTTACCTTATATAAATATCTTTCACTTAAATCGTAATCTGATTTTATTTTGTTGTTAATTAAATAATTAAACAAAATTTATAACATTAAAATTCCATAATAAATTTATCAAAACTAAATATTTTTTTTACACATAATATTGCATTTATTGCTGCATAAATCATCACCCTATTTTATAATAATACATTTAAAATCCATATTTGACATAATATGGACGTGCGAAATAGTTTAAAAATATTTTAGCAATGAGATTTTATTTCATCTTTCAACGGACTGAAATAAATAATACTATTTAAAGAAGAGCAACGATTATTCATCAATTAAATAAAATCTACTGGCTTTTCAATGTGATAGTATGCCTTATGTGCACGCCGCAACTCGATTTAACCAATAGAACGTCAACCTTCAATCCCCATTTGTTTCTCATATAATTAACTGCATGCAATTATATATTACTTGTTTTAATTAGTTTAGCGCGCGCGCATACATATATATATATTCTATATAATAAAACATAAAGATTTTTAAAAATGTCTCAAGAGAAAGACATTTCAATGGTTGTGATCAATTTCTAAACATTTGATGGATGGGATTAAAAATTTTCTCGCCAACAACATCTCATGGTCTCTCTCTCTCTCTCCTTCTGTCTTTCTTTCTCTCTCTCACTCCTACCTGTTTATCCCCATCTCTAGCCCTACTATTTCTCCCTCTTACCCACTCATCCCCCTTTTATACACACAGCCATATACATATATACACACGCGCATACCCATCCACCCACAATGGTCGACCTCTCCTAATTCTCTTTCTATATATATAAGATATATACAGAGAGCAAAGAAACCTGAATCAACGAGTGGGGTGAGCTCGCGGTGGAGAGCTAATGTAGCAGTTGGAGGCATAATCGATGGCAGTCGAATACGACAATTCCTAGTGTAACATCCCTGACTTTGAAAATAATTAATTTATGGGTTTTAAGGAGATTTATCGAGTTATGTGTGTGTGATTTTGAGAAAATAGGGCAATTAAGATAATTAATTATTTTATGTGAAAATATTTATTAAAATAATAAAAGAATAAAATGAATTGATTTGGTGGATTTTTGGAAATATTTTGGACATAAGTGAAATAAGGAGAAATGGGTGCCAGGTGTATGCGTTAATTTCTGAAAGTATGGGGTTAAAGTAGAAATTCCGAAAATGGGATTAGAAATGGTTTAAATTTAATAGGAGGCATCAAGTGAATGGGGGATTGGCGGGCGTGGATGGTCGCGTGTGCAGTTGGGGAGTGCGGGATCGAAACTCGGCAGGCACAAAATGCGCTGGAATTTTTCCAGCAGGCCCAGGCACCAAACCGCGCCGTTTTAGGGCGGACACGCGCGCGGCCAAGCCTGGCCGCGCCATGCGGGGCCGCGTGGCCCTGCCTGCTCCAGCCACCTGCCTCCTGCAGCCCCTTGAAGCACCCTTGGCTTCCAAGAATTTCCCGTGGCCACGCCTATACATATGCAAGAATGAGGTTAAATTGAAAGCATGAAGTGAGTGAGCAGCAGAGGTACAGTCAATCTAAGAAGATATTTTTCATATTAAAAGTATAATTAATTTAATTAGTAAATTGATTTGATAAATAACGTTATCTATTTAATTAATTTCTATTATATGTAATTTTATATAAGAAAATTTTGGGGGCATCATTGGTACCATTAAGAAGTTACCAGTCATCACGTATTTTGAGGTAAGGGTTAATATGTTTTGTGTGTAAATTACTTTTGTCATAACTGGTATAAGATATTGAGGAAGTGCTTAGATATGGAACAGTGGGTGTTTGACCGTGAGGGTTTTAGGATGGGGTCATATAGGAAACAACTAGAGGCCACCTAGAGCCTGAGATAGGTGCGGTGGACGGGTTTGCATGCACGCTGCACTTCATTTTTGTATATGATGTTATGCTTATTAATTTACTACATTGCATATTGTTTTTATTGAGTCCCCGGACTCACCTTCTTCACTCTCACTAACCCAACAGATGGCTCGAGATCTAAGAAAGGGAAAGTGATACTAATGGAAGGGTCGCTGGTCAATAGTGATTGCGGGCAGTGAGAATGTAGATCATGTCTTGTGTTGTTTATGTAATTTATATGTTTTGTATTTGACTATGGGAGATGACAATGAATTAAATAAAATTTGGTTTAGATCAAGTTAAGGTTCTCACTATGAGTAACTAGTAAGTATGAAGTAGATATGCTTGACCATTGGAGTATTGTATTGGGTATGTTGGTATTTATTTATTTTATTTAAAATTGAATTTATATTTTAAGGGCCTAATCGGGTTCGAGAATTGGGTAAATTTTTGTTGTCTAAGTATTTTAAACTCGAGTTTTCGATAGTTGAAGGCAGTGAAGCCTAGACCCCACCCAGGGTACCCAATATTATTTTAATATTTTATGTTGGTAGGGCATAGTCGTCCTTCTAGACAGGCCGGAGTTGTAACCGTTGGTTACGGTGGCACCTAGTAGTGGGGCCGGGCGACACACTTGGCGACCAAAAATAACAGGGTCTAATGGCAATGGCGGTCTGTGTGCGCAGGCAAAAGCACGGAGGGTGGCTCATGGCGGCGAACTACTAATGGCGACGGTGGAGCGGCGACCGAGGACGACTGGCAGAAACAGCGTTGGTCGCGGCGGCGGTCAAAGGAGGCCAAGCCAATGGGTGGCTGGTGTTGTGTGCGGGCGGTGGTCGTGCGTCACAGGAAGAAGCAAGAGGAAGAAGATGAAGAGAAAAGAAGAAAAAAGAAAAGAAAAGAAAATAAATTGTATGTATGTATCCTGTGTATGAATATATGTTAATGTATTCGATTAATTAAATATATTTTTTGTGTGTGTATGTATATTTATGTATTCTGTGTATGTATGTATATTTATGTAACACGTGTGTGTATGTATTCTATGTATGTATGTATGTATGTATGTATATGCACGTGCCTTTGTATGTGTAACTCCATTTCGTATATTTGATGTAACTCTTATTTTGTGTGTATGTATGTATGTATGTATATTAATATTTATTAGATTAATTAAATGTATTACGTAAATTGTCAATCAAATTTTATGATAGAATATGTTAGTGATGAAGTAAAGAGAAAAAGTATGACGCTGAGTTCAACTATGATTTACTGTTTAATAAAAAATTAAATTTATCACGTAAGATGATTATAAATAACTAAAAACAGTCTCTTCATAAAATTAAATGTAAAAAAACCCTCATAATTCCCGTAGGATGATTTCTTTATTTTTTAATTTCTTATTTCAAATTTAAAATGTCACTGTTTTATGTTAAAAATAAAATTATTATCATTAAAATATGTAAAATGTCTCAAAGACACATTTCAATGGCTGAGATGAATTTTAAATATATACCAATGGTTGAGATTGGCTAAAATGAATGATGTTCCCGCCCATTCACTCCCTCAATCACTCCCTTTGTCTCTCTTTTTCATAGATCCACCCACCCACCTTTCACTTACTGTCTTTCTCTATCCCCCTCTTTTTCTTTTTCTCACAAATCTATCCACCCATGCCATCGACGAGTGCGACGACGGTGGGGGAAATGGAGGGCCGACTATGGGTAGGGGGCCAGCCGATGCGATAACCATTCACTCCCTCACTCATTGCCTTTCTCTCTCTCTCTTTCTCCATTTTTCTTTCTCTTTCTTACAGACCCACCCACCCACGCCATCGGGAGGTGCAACTGTGGTGGGGGGAAGGAAGGGTCGATGGCAGGTGGGGGGCTGGCGGTGAGATGGGGTGGGAGGGACGACGGCAGGTAGGGGGTCAGCAGGTGCGACGGCCAGTCATTCCCTTACTCATTGCCTCTCTCTCCTCCTCTGTTGCACCTTCTCTCCCACTCCCTCACTTACTGCCTCTCTCTTTTCCTATTTTTTTCTTTCTGTCACAGATCCACCCACCCACGCCATTGGCGGGTGCAACAGCGTAAGGGGGGAAGGGAAGGTCAAGAGCTGATGGGGGGGTTGGCGGGTAAGACGGTGATGAGAGGGGCAGGAGGGACGACGATGGATGGGGGTGAGGCATTGCGAGGGCTGGCAAAGAGGCAATGGTGGTTCAAGATGACCCGCGGACCCCCAACTGGCCACTGTCGGGGGGCCCTTGAAGCCCCCGACCAGCGATGGTCAGGGGCTCCAAGGGTCCCCGGCGACAGCTAGTATATATTATTTGATATTTAATTTTTAATTTAATTTGTTCAGATTTTAGAGTACTTACTGATTTGCTTTATTATATAGATTTAATAATTTTTTTCTTTTTATTATAAAACATCAATAAGTATATAATAACTTTAATTTTTGTTTTTAGTTCAGTGTTTACAATTTTTTTTTTACAATATTAGTGAACATTATTACATTTTAATCTTAATGTTAGGCACGGATATACGCTAGTTTATATAATAAAGCAAGAACGCTTTTGAAAATGTCTCAAGAAAGAAACATTTCAATGATTGAGATCAATTTTTGATACATTTGATGGCTAATATTAAAAATTTTTCCGCCCATAACCACCCATTGCGCAACCATCTTTCATATACACACAGCCACATATCTATATATCTATATACACACACAAATATATATATATATAGATACGCACCGAACCAGAAGAGGGAGAAGTGATGACGATCGATGCTCACAGCGGAGGGAGGGGGCAACGCTGCGATGGCGACTGGTGCTCACAGTTGGGGGGTGACAGCTGATGATGCTCCTGGCGGTGAGGGGGCAAGGAGAGCGACAACCGATGAACCTCTTTGGGCGGTGGGTTTCAGACAAAGACTGTAGGAGATAGTGAAAGAAGGAGAGAGATTGGGGGAGAGAGAGAGAATGGACGAGCAACTTGACTAAAATTTCTAAAAAAAATAAAAAAATAAATTTAATAAATTGGATAAACCTCTAAAGACTTCTCTACAAGTAGCTTATGCGAGAAGGGAATAGAAGAATTATATGATTTCTTCACCAATCAATCACTTGCAATGTTGATTGATAACACATTTCCATATAATGATCTAAATACCCACCATCCTTTCACTGTTTTCCTTCTCCCACATAGGCATATATATATATATATATATGTGTGTGTATCATGGAAATAAGAGAAGTTTAACACGTGTGTTGCAAGTTTTAAAAAAAAATTTATGAACTACAACATTTGAAATTTTTTAAATAAAAAAATACCAACAGGTTTTAATTTTTTTAAATATGAATAATTTAATAATTTGACATTTAAAATTGTATTTTTTTAAATCATAAATGATTTAATTTAAAAAAAAATAAAAATCTCTTTCTTTGATGATGATCAAAGACGATTTTTAGGTGTTGAATTTTTGAAACTTAAAAAAATTTTAAATTAGTTAATCTATCTTATTGAGGCTCCGTTTGGCAATGCGGTTTGACCGTTTATAAGCTATTAGTATAGCGTTTAAGGTAGGAGGCTTAGGTGGTGTTCTCTTTGTATTTCAGTTTTGTGTTTTAAGTTTTGAATTCATTTTGAATTTTGTGTTTTAAGTGTTTGTTTTGAAATTTTTGAAAATGCATTATTTTTGTCATTCTGAAAAATTATTTCTCAAAACAAAAAATTAGAAAACGCGTTTATTTTAAAATTTTAAAAACTGTTTCTTTTTTGTTATTATGATATTTTATTTAATAAATTAAATTTAAAATAAATAATAAATATTTATTAATAAATTATAATTTGATTCAAATACTTTAAACTATAAAATAAAATTCAAATAAAATAAAACAAAAAAATCAACAACCTTCAAAATATCATTTAAAAAAATTAATACAAACAAAACATATCACATATTCAATTTAATAAAAAAATAAAATAAAAAAATCAAATAACACAGAAAAAAAAATCAAATCAGGGAGCCGCAACCCATTTTCTTCATCTAGGGTTTTCTGTGGGGGGCGTTGGTCGCAGTGGTGGTGGAGGGCCCTGGTCGCAGTGGCGGTGGCTGTAGGGGGTCAGGTCAATGACTGTGGTTGTGGTGGGGGGCGCTGGTCGCAGTATTGGTTGCGGTGGCGCTAGGGGGCGCTGGTCGCAGTGGCAGTGGAGTTAAAGGTCAACGGCGATGGCGGTGGCTATGGATGGCCAGAAGAGGAGAGGATAATGAAGAGAAGATATGAGAGAGAGAGAGAGAGAGAGAAAGAAGTGGGTCTCTGCGTGTGCGGGTGGGGGGGAGGGGTTTTTTTTTCCATATTTTGCACTTGTTTTGTGTTTTCAGTGCATTTTCAATTAAAACACCCAAAACAACAAATGTTGTTTTTGTTGTTTTGGGTTTTCTTAACAAATTTTTTAGTTATTTTCAAAAATTCATTTTTGAAAATAACAAAATGAACGCGTTTTTAGTGTTTTCAAAAACTAAAAATAGAAAACGGCTTGAAAACGGGAAAGAGAACATGTCCTTATTTTCTTACCTGTTTGGAGGAGGCCTTTATTTTGTAAAAAAGCTTTTGAGAGCTTTTGGAGTTGACTAATGAAATAATGATTTTGTCCTCTGTTAATTTCAATATTTACACTTTATGTCCCTATACATTCCTTGGCCCTCCTGCTCACCTTCAACAAAGCCCTTTTCTCCTGCAGCATCTATGCCTCCTCCATTACTACCATCGCCGGATCTCCTCTCACAACGGTCACTATAGCCAACCACCGCCCATCGTTGCAATCCCCGCCCAATGGTGCCCAAAAAACCTTTCATTGCTGCATTGTGACTCACATCGCTGCCCAATGTTGCCATCATCGCCCAACACTGCCTATCGCTGCCTAGCGCCGCCCATCACTGCCATCGCCTCTAGTGCCGCAAGCTGCCATCACCGCCTCTTGCTTCCATATATATATATATATACACACAAAGTTTAAAAATTATATATTTTTAATTTTTTATAATTTATTAAATATTATTGTAAGTATTTTAACAATTGGACATCAATTTAATTTTTTTTAGAAAAAATTATATTTTTTAAATTCTATTTACATTATTCAATATCGTATCAATTTTAGTCTTTTTATCAAGTTTAACAGCTTATCAGCTTTTACAAATCAAACACATAACTTTACACTAATAATTTAAAAGCACATTTATTTAACCACATTATCAGTCTAAACGCTACCTAACTTAACTACTATTACACAACTTAAACACTACCCAAATTTTCAGCTCTTAAAAAAAAGCCTAATCAAACTAAGCCTGAGTTACTTAAAGATGCAGATATTAAAAAAAAAATTCATTTATTTGTATTACTTTTTTAATTTTTATTTTATTTTATTAATTCTATTTTTTATTTTATTACAATAAAATTTCTTTTAATTAAAATAATATAAAAAAAACATGTTCACCGACAAAGAGTTCTCAACCCATGGGGGTTGGGGAACATAAGGGTTCCTAACCACACGCGATCGGGAACCCAGGATTCTCACACATATATATACATTCACACATATATACACAACCCTTTTGCTCTCATCGCAGCTAGTGGCTGACGGTCGCCATCGGCCCCAAACACAGGCACATATATCTACACACACATATTTATATACACTCGTGCGATCGATTGGCCGCTAGCAGCAACCAACCCATTGCCCATGATCAGAGACGATGAGGGGTTAGACGAACCCCTAACCAGCGCCTCTTAAAAAATTAATATAATTTTTTTTTAATTTCTAAATATCAATACTTAATTTTATTTGAAATTTTTTAAATAAAAAGACACCAAAGTGTAATATTTTTATACCAAGGTCGGGACTCTTTTAATTTTTTAAAATTTTTAATTTTTAAAACATTTCATACTTAATTTTTAAAGCATTTAATACTTTATTTTTAAGTATTCTAAATATCAACAGTGTAAGTTTTTGAAATATCATGTGAATTTTAATACTTAATTTTTGAAATTTTTTAAATAAAAAAACACTAACAATGTAAATTTTAATGTATAAGAATTTGACATGGATGACATTTAAAAACCTCTTTTTTAAAATCATTGATGATCAAATGCTGTTTTTAGTGTAAAACTTTATTCAAATAATGATATCAAAGTAGGAAGGTTAATTCGAAATTTAATACTTTTATCTTTAGGTGTTGAATATGTGATACTTAAAGAAATGTGAAATTGGTTAATCTATCCTATTGAGTTACTTAAAGATGCAAATATTCAAAAAGAATTTATTTATTTTTTTAATCTTAATTTAATTTTAGGCATAATAATTTTTTTAAATTAAAATAATATAAAAATCAAAGAGTTCTTGACCATACATAGTCGGGGAACCCAAGATTTGGGTACACAAGGGTTCCTAACCACTCACTGTCGGGAACCCAAGGTTCTCCGACCACGAACCGGGATTTCCCCCTTCCTGTTGATGGCCGCAGCCATGGCGGCCGATGACGGTTGGTATGTATTGTTTAATATTTAATTTTCAATTTAATTTGTTCAGATTGTAGAACATTTATTGATATCTTTTATTATATAGATTTAGTAATTTTTTTTATTATAAAATGCTAACAAATATACAATAATTTTAATTTTCATTTTTTGTTAAGTGTTTATAATTTTTTTTTACTTTCTTTTATATTTTGATTTTCAATATTAGCGAACATTATAAATCTTATATGTTTGTTTCTTATTTGAATTTTGTAAAGCATTTAATACAAACAAAATTATTACAGATTTTTCATAAATTTTAACATAATATGTATAAATTGTAATTATATTTTAATCTTAATATCAGTTGTTATGTGATCCATGTGCACCAGCCAAGAGAGACCTTGCTTAGCTTAGCTGTTCAGTATGATAACCTTCCAAGTATTCTTTCATTTTGAATGAGAGAGGCCTCACCAAGTTCATAATTCAATGAGCGAATAGTGTGGCGCAAGAAGTTTAACTGCAGTAGAGATGGCAAATGGGTTGGCTCAAGCTGGTACTATAGTAGACGGGCTGGGCTGACCCGCCTAGTAGAATGGGGGTCGTGCTAGCCTAGTGATATGTGGCCCGTGGCCCGACCCACAAAAATGGCCGGTGGGCTGGCCCACCAACTAACCCACCAAAATGGCTAGGCCCGGTCCACCAAAAAATAAAAAAAATATTTAAAAAATTATGTTTTTAATTAGTAATTATAAACATAATAATTAAAAATTATGTTTACATTATTACATAAAAATTATGTTTGTAAAATTATGTAGTAAACATAATTTTACAAACATAAAAATTATAAATAAACATTGTTTACTTATAAATATATTTTTTAAAAAATTATAGTATTTGAGAAAAATTAAAAAAATATTTAAAATTTTAAAATAAATGGCCCACAGGCCGGTCCAAATAGCCATGCCCATGAACTGGCCCAACCCGACCCCGCCTTGGCCCATTTATTAAGGGCCAGAGGGCCATGCCGGCCCCCAATTTCCATTGCCCCAACCCGGCCCGACCTAGCTTACCTCTCTCGTGGGCTAAATTCGGCCTGACCCACCAAATGGGTGGGCCAAGTAGGAGGTGGGCTGGCTCGGCCCAGCCCGCCCATTTGCCATCTCTAACTTGCAGCTACAAGAGCTCATGGTGTCATTTGGACTCATTGCTGGTTATCATCTACCCTTCTTGTTTTAATGTTGTTGTGTCATATCTATTAAAAAACTAAAAAAGTTCGAAACTTCAAAATAATTTTTTGGAACCAAAAGGCATAAAATTTTCATACACGGGGAGAGTTCCACACAAACACGCAAACTAGATAACTCTGACGTTAAAAAATTCTCCAGAATATTCCAAGGAAAGAATAAATAATTATTCATAAAAAAAATTTAATTTTAAAAAAAATTTAAATATTGAGATAAACATCATCTATAAGAATTCTAATCCTAGTTGGATTAAAAAAAATTATGGTAAACTTCATTTGTAAGAATCATAATTCTAATAAGATTAAGAAAAACTAAGATAAGTGTTATCTACAATAATTACAATTCCAGATTAATTAATATTATTCCATATCTCTCTGTAAATAAGCAGGTACTAATCATTCCAAAAAATATATGTTTCTAATACTAGTTTGAATACAATATTCATAATTTTTAATATCTAATTTAAGTATAAGAGTATTTGCGTGGGGATCTTCTAGCGCCCTTTAATTGTTTTTTTTTTTTTTTGCAGACTCAGACGGCCTCATGACAACACTTCTACGCAACAACAAATGTTTTGCACGAATGTTTTTGAGAGAGTGATAGAGATATATGAGCAATGATCATCAGCTCCAAGTGAAAGGCTTGGTATATTATTGTCGTTGTTGTCGATCTATTCTAAGTGAACAAAAAAAGTTTATGGTGTCTAATTTGAGTTTTGTTAAACTATCACACTTGATTATGACTCTTGTAAGGATTTGGTTTTCAAGGAGGGGAATGCTTCGATTTTTATTTTTCCTTTTATATATTACCTATATATCTCATGAAAAAAGAATGGAAAAATAATTAAATATAGCCTAATAAAACGAGTACAAAATAAGGGTTTCACTCTCGTTGTTCTATTCACTTGTGGCGTTGCGTGCTCTATTTATGATTCTTAGATTAATCTTGTTGAATCTCAATCTCGATCTATGGTTTCCCTCTGATTTAGGATTAGTGATCTTTAAGACTATGTATTCTTGATACAAGTTTTTGTTTCTTCAATTGTTATACTCATAGGTTTACTTCTTCCATTTGTTTCTCGTAAAGACTTTGCTTTTTAACATTAATAAATGGATTTTTTTTATATTAAAAAATAAATGGACCCACCTGAACAAGGCTCTGTTGGATAAACTTGGATGGGGATTAATGCTTAACTTAACTACAGTGAGGAATTGATTTGAATTTTGAAGGGAAAATTTATCAAAATACCCTTTTAAATTTTTGTCATTTAGTTTGACACTCTGATCAATTTTAAAATTAATGAAATCATTTTTTTAATTTTTGAAATTAATCACAATATTTTTCGTAATTAATTAATTTTAAAAAAATTAAGAATTGATTAGAAGAATTTTAAAATTTAGAGGGTGTTTGAATCAAATAATAATTTTTTCTATACTTGAACTTAGGTCATGCAATTTATAATTAAATTCTGCAAAGTCTATTTCATACAATGGCCTCACATTGGATTATTTTTAATATTAGAAAAAGAAAGAAGCATATATATATATATATTCAAATAATTATAGACATTAACTTATATTCATTAATTTAATTTATCAATATTGGAATAATTTTAATATTAAAATTTTGACAATTGCCCATTTTTGTTTCCCGTAAATCCCTAATTTAATAATTTTTATAAATAAAAAAATTAAAAATAAAACACCATTTGGCACCAGCAAACCATATCTAATAAATGCAAAACAAATTCAATTATAGAGTCAGTTACGTGTCTAATGAGGACTCAAATTCAAGAACTCAAAGTACATTTGAATTCCAACTAGTTGGAGTCGAAATTTCATTTAAATTTTAAAAATATTTGTTGAGGCAAGCATTTAAACACACTTACTCACCCAATGGTAAAAAACAAAATCAGTTGAAACAGAAGCAGGAAAGGCACCGCCAAACGTGGAGCTACCCATTGGAATTGTTGAAATTCGTGAGATGAAAATTAAAAAAAAAAAATCACAATTTTAAAGTGGAAGCTGAGAAGAATATATAATTTTGTTTTTGAAAATTCTATTTTCCTTTTTGAGCTTACGTGTCAGTTGTTGCATGCCCATGCAAGAGATAGAGCCGTAATTAAAAACATGGTACCGGAAAACCACTATCTCCCGCCAACGGCCAGCTGCTAAATGCTTTGTTTAATTGTCCAAACGGTTCCGATAGGGCCCCACCCCCGCTCGAAGCGCGCCACCTCTTCTCCTTGTTTGTGTTGTCTTCAGTCGGATATCAACACATGTACAGCAGAGCAAAACTTTCGGGTATTGTTGCGGCTTCGTACATTTTAGAACCATCGAGCCACCGATCAAGATCCACGCTTCTCTTACGATTGATGTAGGGTGAGAGAGAGAGAGAGAGAGAGAGGGCGAGAGAGAACGACGGCATTCAGAGGCGAAATCGCTTGTAGCGACTGTAACCTCTCTAGTCGTCCTAGAAATCGCTCACAGTGAGCGTAATCTTATTGCTCTAGTCGGAGAAGAGAGAGAGCCACCGAATATCTAGTATACAGAAGCGAGGGAGCCGACGATCGAGTGTAATCGCTCGCTTGCTTCCTTATCAATTCAGAGGCGACGAGGGGAGAAGAGATCGGCATTTTTTCTTCCGACTGATACTGATAAAGAGAGGAAACTACTTGCACTTCTGTAAGACAACTAAGACCCGCAAGAACAAGGGGGTTCTTCTCCACACTCCGGATCTGACATCGGTATTTGCTTGGTTTTTCTACTACTGTGTTCCGACTTGTGTTTTGTTTTGATTTAGGGATTTCTGATGATACTTTGCTAAAATGTTAATTTTAAGTTCTGGTACATTCTGAACTGGTTTCGTTTTGGTTATACTAATAGGTGCTCCTGCTTTTAGGTTATGCCTGTCGATTTCAATCTGTGATCAATTGGCCTTTCCTTTAATCCGAACTTTGTTTTGAAGGTTCTTGATTTTGTTGGTTTGCTGTCAGTGGTAGTTCGAATCTCGGGTGAAGAAGAGAGGGTAAGACCTGTTACTTGTATCTGCCTATTTGATTGCAACAAGAATTCCATCCTTCATGTTCCGTTTTGCCTGTTTAGTTGAATACCAAAGCCTGCTATTGATTGAATTGTTGAGTTTGATGTAGAATCACTACTGCCTGATAAATGATTACAATTAAATTCTTGGGTTCTCTTTTTGGTTTGGAATTAGAGATGTGATTTTGTGATTTTAGGGGTTTTTCCAACTTTCTTATTGGTTTATGTGTCACAGAGCACAGACACGTGTGCGTGCATGCATATCTGCGTCTATTTACAGATTATTTTGATTTATGTACTGTGCTCTTCTCTGTATTGATGAATTTGATTGTTGAGTATTGGTTTATGGTCTCTTGTAAGAGAAAGTGTCACATTATTGTCCTTTTTGGTTGCTTAAGTCCTTTCTTTTAATTGCCTATTTCACATATTGATATAATACTCACTAAATGCATTTTTCGTTAAAAGCAATAGATACGCTTGCTAACAACCTTTGTTATTTTATCAAAAAAACGCACTTGTCAAGTGCGTTCTCAGATAAAAAAATAAATACACTAAACAAGTGCGTTTGTTTGTCACACTTAGACAAAACTTTTAAGTTTGGTGATCAATACTAGATTGGTAAATATTTTCAACCCGATATTGTTTTAATAATTTTCTTAAAATAATATGGTTTTAAAAAACTCAGGCATGTGCCTTTGCATTAATGCTACTGTATCTGTTTCTGCTTTTTCTTGTGTTTTTTCTTTGAATAGTTACTTTTTAGATAGAGATCAGTGCATTGGCCGCTAAAGTCACAAGATGCATAGCTCTCCAAAAATGCTTATCTCAGCCGATTCTTTAGGTTACCAGCCCTTTTTTATACTTAAAATGGCTGTCCTATCGGCTGAATATATGTTTTGGTGCTCAAGTAATGGAAATAAATGTTCTTTCCTGACAGATTTTTTGCAGGTTTGATTTTTTATGGAAGAGGTATGTATCATTACATTCATTTGCATGGTATCTTTTTCATGTATACTGTTTGTTCTTTGAATTGTTACTTATGCGTATTGAGATAAGTGCATTTGGTAGGAAAACCGCTAGATTTATAGTTACATTATAGCTGGTTTTTGAGATTGCATATATTTTGTATGTTTGAAAAAATTTCATTAGTTGAATAGATGATTTTGGGTCCATGGTAAGGGACAAACACTTTTCTTTGCTAAGGGAATTTTTGTCGTTTTAATTTTGTTCAGGACGAGGCTCACGCCTTTGCATTAATTGGTTTCTGCCCCTGCTCTTGCACAAATTTGGTGCAATGCCGAAGGATCAGACAGACCTTGCGTCCGGGGAACAGCCCAGTTCCTGTGAGCATGAGAGTAACTCGAGTGGCAACACATTCGATGTGATTGAACTTTCAAATTGTAAGCGCTGTTTGGAAGATGGGGAACTGATCAATCTGATGAAGTCATCCAAATCAGGGAATGCCACTGAGACAGGGGAAATAATGCAGACTGTGAACGAATTTGCACTCTCTCCATCTGATGCTTCAAATAGTAAGCAAGTGCACGGTGATTGCTCAAATGCAAGTTCTTCTCTCAATCCAGCACTTGACCAAGACGTCTCTAATAACTGTCTCCTCCACTGCTCAAGAGCAGATTATGGTTCAATTGCTTCCCTGAACAAAAGCTTTCGATCTTTGCTTCGGAGTGGTGAGCTATATAGGCTAAGGCGGGAAAGGGGCATTATTGAACACTGGGTTTACTTCTCCTGTGGCCTTGTTGAATGGCAGGCATTTGATCCTGTTCGCCGGCGATTCATGCATTTGCCAAAAATTCCAGAAATTGATTCAAATGTGTGTTTTGTGAGTTCGGACAAGGAATCGTTGGCTGTAGGTACTGAACTCCTCCTTTTTGGGAAGGATATCATGTCCTTTTTGATCTACAAATATAGCCTATTGACAAATTCGTGGTCAATCAGTACCAATATGAATCAAGGTAGATGCTTGATTGGGTCTGCAAGTCTCGGGGAAACTGCAATTGTGGCTGGAGGCTGTGACCTAAAAGGAAATATCTTGCAATCGGCAGAGCTGTATGACTCGAATACTGGTAGCTGGACAACTCTTCCGGACATGAACACGCCGAGAAAAATGTGTTCAGGGTTTTTCATGGATGGCAAGTTTTATGTCATTGGTGGAATTGGGCGAGGCAATCGCACGCTGATATCAGGAGAGATGTATGATATGGAGACGAGTACGTGGACTGAGATTCCTAGTATGTTCCCTTCACACAATCCTGAAGCTGAGCCACCTGGCACAAACAAGGCGCCTCCTCTGGTTGCAGTTGTAAAGAATGAGCTCTATGCAGCTGATCCTGAAGAATCAGTAGTGAGGAAATATGACAAGGAGAAGAATGTGTGGGCTACAATTGGGCCATTGCCTGAAAGTTCACATTCCATGAATGGTTGGGGGATAGCATTCAGGGCTTGCGGAGACCAACTTCTTGTCATTGGCGGAACCAGATACGGACAGGTCGTGGAGATTAATGGTTGGGTTCCGGATGCAGGTCCTCTTCGGTGGAACTTACTGGGTAGGAAGTATTTAGGAAACTTTGTCTATAATTGCACCGTGATGGGTTGCTGAAGTTGTTGATGAAAGGACATAGGGTTCTGGCTGGTTGATATCGCTGCCTTTCTTTTGCGGGAAAATTCAAATTTTGCTCAACTTCATGAACATTTCGTTGGAGGAGGGATTGAGGGGCTTATGTATCTTATTTCTGCTAAGTGTCCTCTTCAGCTGCTTCTGGCACCCTTTTTAGTCTGGACGGTTGCTTTTGCCCTATGTTGGTATCATAGAGGATGCCGTCGACTCATATCGTAGCTCTATGCTATATTTAGAGATAAACGCACTAGAATATTCCCCAGCTACCTTTCCAACCATAACTAAAAGAGCATTACTTACTCAGGAGTTATCTTCTATTTGATTATATGAAAACGTAGAGAGATTTTGCCTACTCTAAATTACTAACCAGAAGCACATACTTGAGTAAGAAAACTGGTTGGCGCGAAGCCACCCAGAGAAGATTGAATACAATGACCAAAGATACTATAAACGATAATAAATACACAAGTAATAGCTAGAATCGAAGGAATGTACTAGCTTTGATCACCAGAGTTCACTGTTGTTCTACCAACCTCAAGACATTTGCTGGCGCAAACACTCTAAGTGTAACATCTCGTTTTTTCTAAGTGTGCGTTAACCCGAGATTTTAGATTTTTTTTTTTCAATATATACTCAATATAAATCATTTTTCAATAATCTCAATTTTATCTTTTTAGTATATCAAACTTAATAATGAATAAGTTAAGATAAGCAATATTATCAGATATGCAGAAATAAGATCGAAATCTCAAATGATACATAATTACAAATGTTTCATTTATAACATAGAAATCAAATCTGTCGAGCCAACTTTCTCATATTAATTAAGTTTAGATGATAAACAAAAAAAAAAAATTAATATACAAATTTCAGTATTTTTGGTGATTAACAAAAAGAGTATTTTTATTAAATATATTAATTATAATATCAAATTATTTTTGATTAATTTATAAAATATTTTTTTCATAACATATGTATTATCAAAAATATTATTTTTTTAAAAAATATTTTTATATATTTTTTAGATTAATTTATAAAATATTTTTCGTGGTATATGTATTACAAAAAATATTATTTTCTATTAAAAATACTTTTTAAGATTAATTTATTAAATACTTTTCTATAGCATATGTATTATCAAAAATATTATTTTTTAAATATATTTTAGATTAATCTATAAAATATTTTCATATCATATCTATTATTAAAAATATTTTTAAAATATATTTTAATATTAATTTATTAAATATTTTTTATAGTATATGTATTATAAAAAATATTATTTTTTATTAAAAATATTTTTTAAATTAATTTATAAATTATTTTTATAACATATGTATCTAAAAAAAAAATGTAATTTAACAACTAGGTGCATATCCTAATTCAAACCCGATACCTCTAGCAAGTCCAAACTTTCCCTTGCTAGCTGATCTACAAGTTTCCTTAGTCACATGTGTGCATATATAAATTAAATTTAAGTTATATTAAACTTTTCAGCGTATAACGGTCAGATTTTTTATCATTGAAAACGTGTCTAAAATACTTATAAATACCCCCCCCCCCCAAATCTCTTTTTTGATGATTCAAGTGCTTCCATTACATATACAAAGCATCCAAAAGTTCTAAAAAAAAACATCCAAACAATCTGAGGCTCTCGAAGTATTATTGCACATCCATCGAAGAGCCATAAGGTAAGAGGAGAAAAGTGTTTTAAGTCTTCTACGACAAATCCGAACTACTCCATTTGACATTACAAATTTATTTATTTATTTAAATATTATTGCCTTGTATAATTTATTCTTAATTCCTTATTTATATTTAAGTGTGGACAAATTATTTATAAATATTTAAATTATTATTGAGGATTGTATAGGTTTCCTAGAACCGTTAAAATCTAGGTAAATCTAGTTTTCAAGATGAGGTAAGATAGAAATCTTGGTGTATTGGTTGGCTAGAACCCGTTGTAATCTAGGTGTATATCTAGTTTTCAAGATGAGATAGTGTGAAAACTTTGGTGAAGTTGATTTAGTGAAACTCCAAGGATGGTTAAATATTGAGAGAGCGGATTAGATGTGTGTGAAAACACCAAACCACTATAAATTATCTTGGGCTTTATTTATTTATTTTTGTTATATTTTGTGGTTTGCATTAATTATTAATCTTAAACATAATTTATTTTAATTATGAAATATATATTATTAAAAAAATAATTAATCAATAATATTTATTAAAAAAGAGAAAAATTTTAAATACTCAATTCATCTCCCTTCTTGAGTAGTCATACCCTAAGGGACTAACAATTAATATCAGAGCTGACTTCTAAAATAGTTAAATCCTTAATTTATACTTTAACCTAGAAGAGATCTAGATGACCGCATTCACCAACCAAACTAGAGCCGAAGGACCCTCACTCTCTAAACCACTATTATTTGATGGAACAAATTTTACTTCTTGAAAAATGAGGATGGAGTTATATTTATTTTCAATAGACTATTATTTGTGGAAAATAATTAGAGATGGTTTTGTTATATCTAAAACTAAAGAAAATGATGGGAATGAAAAAAACATTAAAAAACACCAAATGGATCATAAAACTAAATATATAATTTTTTGTTCAATCTTTCTTAGTGAATATGAAAAATTATCTGCTTGTTCTACATAACATGAAATTTGGATAAAATTAGAAGTAGTATATGAAGATACTGATCAAGTAAAGGATACTAAGATTAATCTCTTAATGTCACAATATAAAGAATTTAAACTACTCCAAAATGAAAATATTTAGAGATATGAATGGTAAATTTCAAAAGATTATAAACAATCTTAATATATTAAAATCAACTATTTACAATCAAGTTTCGAGAAATCCCTCACAAGAAATCAAGTTTGAAGTGGGACATCTCACCTTGAATGAAACCCAGAACAACTCGATTCTCGCACAACTATGATTCTCATGCTAGACTTCTAACGGTTCTCAAATCTGAGCCTCAACATACTCTTACTATCATATATATTCAAATTTTCTCCTTTCTCTATTCCTTTCCAACTTCTCCAAATGGTGCCTCTCTTATTTATAGGTCTTAAAATTTGACCACAAATATGTTATATTATATTATAATTAATATTTTTTAATCTTTTCAAATAATTTTTAAATCTTCTAAGATATTCCAATAATTTAAAATCTTCCCAAATTTTTTCAAATTTTCAGAGATATTCTAATCATTTTAAGATTTTTTCAAATCTTTAATAATCTTTTATAATTATTGCAAATATTCTAAAATATTCTCCAATCATTCCAAATCTTCTAAAATTTTCTATAATCATATCAAATTTTCTAAAATCTTCTCCAATCATTCCAAATTCTCTAAGATTTTCTATTACACCCCTCATTATTAACTAAATAATCATTGAGAGATTTAAAATTCAAAATTAATAACTAAAGGTCACTTGATAAGTATGTTTTTGTCCTAGTGTCCTCACAAAACTATCATTTCGTCTTAAAACTACTTCAGAATTGATCCTTACCTAAAACTAAAGGTCTCTTGAGACATTCGTCAATGTTATATATTTTTCTTTAGACATCTAAGTTTCAAGATACTCCCTGTCGTTGATTCAACGACTTGTTTTACTATCAAACTAATTTTTTGACATTTTAAACTTATTTAAATTACTTGACAATCTCATAAAAACACGGAGTATTACACTCAGGACCAATTTCATCAATTCATACCACTTCCCTCAGCTATAATAACTAAAACAGCATAACTTACTTAAAAATCGTCTACCGTTTGACAATGAAAACATATAGTGGTTCTACCTGCTCTTTGCAATAATTGATAGTTAGAAGAATGTATTTAAGCAAAGCATTCATAGAATGGATATGGTGTAATACCATATCTAATTGGATGTCCCCAAATCTGATTCAATTGATATCAAATTCAATAATATTGTCACTTTCACAAGAAAAATAATCAATAATTACTATGAACTGAATTATATAAATTTTCCATCCAACAGTTTTGATATTTCTTCAGATATATTAATGTTGCTAAACACATCTTACAAACATTCGTAAATCGTGAAAAGATAAAAAAAAAAAATCTTTACCCATCAAAATGTTATTAGATAGTTGATATTTTGTAGCGGCATAGTGGGCATAAATGACTTGTTTTCAGCCATTGAATAATGCAGTCATTGTGATAAATATGGGAACATGGTAATTTAGTAATTTGCACTCCATCTCCCAACTCTTCTAAACAAATGGTTGCCACTACCCTATCATCAATCACCACTTTCTCCAAGTCTTCAATTGCTCGCTTACTCGCAGGTGTGAACATACTAATATATTGTGAGTCCTCTGTAGTTAAGTCTAACGTTATCTGGCTTTCATTGTCAATCGGATCCATTGAATCAGCTAAAGCCATTATTCGAATGACAGGCATAATGAAGCGACCGCAAGTACTGCACATTGTTATTGGATTCATTCTTGTAGAAAAAACGCAAATATTAGCGATCATTTCATCTGTATCAGCAGATGGGATTCTTGCCTCCGATAGAAGAGACAACAAGAATGGCTTTGCAGCTTCAAGACCAGAGAGTAAAATGTCTCGCGGAACTACGCATGAGTGCATCGTCTCAGCAGTAGGATAGCCTGTGAAAGAAGTGTGTATTTCTATGGAAATTGGATCATTACGCCGAAAGAATCGACTGTTGGGGAGATGAGCATAATAGTGGAAGATATCGTAAAATTCGTGACTAACTGTCGACATTGTGAATTATTATTATAATAAATATAAGAAACTTAAAACAGAAGAATAATTGAGACAATCTGCGGAGATGCTTGTACATATAGAGAGTCAATAAGTCTGATATAAGTCAAAATAGGATTAGTAATAAAATTTCTGATTCTAATATCAATGAGATTTGAAATAAAATTAATAATAAAATCCTTATTCAAATATAAATGGGACTGGAAATAAAATGCTTAAATCTGAGTTGGAACCTGACCTATTGAATCAGGTTTACCTTATATAAATATCTTTCACTTAAATCGTAATCTGATTTTATTTTGTTGTTCGACAATTAAACAAAATTTATAACATTTTAATAAATTTATCAAAACTAAATATTAAATCATGCTAGATGTACATCATTTTTGTACATCTTGAGATACACACAAGGATATTATGACCAAAATATCCCTCGCCTCCATGTGTCTCACGCACCTCTATGCGCCTTATGAGGGGTATTTTTGTCATTGGCACACCTTTGTGTAGTCTAAGGTGTACAAAAAGATGTACCAATAACATTATTCATATTTTATACATAATATTACATTTATTGCTGCATAAATCATCAACCTATTTTATAATACATTTAATTAAAATCCATATTTGACATAATATGGACGTGCGAAATAGTTTAAAAATATTTTAGCAATGAGATTTTATTTGATCTTTCAACGGACTGAAATAAATAATACTATTTAAAGCGGAACAACGATTATTCATATGTGTACGCCACAACTTGATTTAACTAATAGAACTTCAACCTTCGATCTCCATTTAATTGTTTCTCATAGAATTAACTGCATGCGATTATATATTACTAGTAATTCTAATTAGTTTAGCACACACACACACACATATATATATATATGCTGTATATCAGTTGTTATGTGATCCATGAGCACCAGCCAAGAGAGACCTCGCTTAGCTTAGCTATTCGGTATGATAACCTTCAAGTATTCTTTCATGCCAGCCAGCATTGGTTTTGAACGGGAGAGGCCTCGCCAAGTTCATAATTCAATGAGCGAAGAGTGTGGCGCAAGAAGTTTAACTGCAGCTACAAGAGCTCATGGTGTTATCTGGACTCGTTGCTGGTTATCATCTAACCTTCGGGTTTTAATGTTGTTGCGTCATATCTATTAAAAAACTAAAAAAGTTCGAAACTTCAAAAAAAAAATTTTGAACTAGAAGGCATAAAATTTTCATATACGGGAGAATTCCACACAAACACGTAAATTAGATAATTCTGACGTTTAAAAGTTCTCTAGAATATTCAAAGAAAAGGATAAATAATTATTCATAAAAAATTTTAATTTTAAAAAGATTTTAAATATTAAGATAAACGTAATTCATAAGAATTCTAATCCTAGTTGGATTAGAAAAAATCATGGTAAACGTTATTTGTAAGAATCATAATTCTAACAAGATTAGGAAAAACTACGATAAGTGTTATCTACAATAATTATAATCCCATATTAATTAATATTACTCCATATCTTTCTATAAATAAGCAAGTATTGATCATTCTAAAAAATATACGTCTTTAATACTTGTTTAAATACAATATTCATAATTTTTAATGTCTAATTTAAGTATAAGAGTGTTTGCACGGGAATCTCCTTGCGCTCTCTCATTGTTTTCTTTTTTTTGCAGGTTCAGGCAGCTTCATGACAACATTTCTTGACAATTAAATTAATTGTTATATCTGCACAACAATAAATATTTTTGCACAAATGTTTTTGAGAGAGTGATAGAGATACATGAGCAATGATCGTCAGTTTGAAGTGAAAGGCTTGGTATATTATTGTTGTTGTTGTACTTGTTGATATGTTCTAAGTGAATAAAAAATATTTATGGTGTCTAATTAATTTCAGTTTTGTTAAACTATCACACTTGATTATGTCTCTTGTAAGGATTTGGTTTTCAAGGAGGGGAATGCTTCGATTTTTATTTTTCCTTTTATATATTACCTACCTATATATCTCATGAAAAAAGAATGGAAAAATAATTAAATATAGCCTAATAAAACAACTACAAAATAAGGGTTCCACTCTCGTTGTTCTATTCACTTGTTGCGGAGTTACGTGCTCTATTTATGATTCTTAGATTAATCTTGTTGAGTCTCAATCTCGATCTATGGTTTCCCTCTGATTTAGGATTAGTGATCTTAATTTAAGACTATGTATGTATTCTTGATACAAGTTTTTGTTTCTTCAATTGTTATACTCATAGGTTTACTTCT